>JALAZF010000168.1:8959583-10347500 GCA_022829125.1 Lathyrus tuberosus
CAGACGTTTCTTCGGGTTCTGTCTTCATTCCGTCAATTCTTTGACGATGTGCTTCCTTCAGTCGGGCTGTCTTTCTGTCAATTCTTTGACGATGTGGTTTGTTGGGTATCTCTTTCTTCCGTCAATTCTTTGACGAGGTGTTTCTTAGGTTTCATGTTGTCTTTCCGTCAATTATTTGACAATGTACTTCCTCGGTTCAGGTGTTACTTGGGTTCCATTTCCTTTCCGTCAATTCTTTAACGACGTGCTTCCTCGGTTAGGATGTTTTTTGGGTTTCATGTTCTTTCCGTCAATTCTTTAACGATGTGTTTCTCGGGTATATCTTTTGGGTTTCATCTTCTTTCCGTCAATTCTTTGACGATGTGCTTCTCGGGTATGTCTCTTGGGTTTCATTTTCTTTCCATCAACTCTTTGACGATGTGCTTCCTCCGGCCAGGCTGTCTTTCCATCAATTCTTTGACGATGTGGTCCGTTGGGTATTTTTTCTTTCCGTTAACTCTTTGACGATGTGTTTCTTGGGTTCCATTTCCTTTTCGTCAATTCTTTGACGACGTGCTTCCTCGGTTCAGGTGTTACTTGGGCTCCATTTCCTTTCCGTCAATTCTTTGACGATGTGCTTCCTCGGTTAGGATGCTTTTTGGGTTTCATGTTCTTACCGTCAATTCTTTGACGATGTATTTATCGGGTATGTCTTTTGGGTTTCATGTTGTTCTTTCCGTCAATTCTTTGACAAGGTGTTTTCTTGGGTTTCATCTTCTTTCTGTCAAATCCCTTTGACTATGTGTCCCTTCGGTCGGGTTTTCAGGTTTTCTTTCCGTCAATTCTTTGACGATGTGGTCCTTCGGGTATGTCTTTCCGTCAATTCTTTGACGATGTGGTCTGTTGGGTATTTTTTCTTTCCATCAACTCTTTGACGAGGTGTTTCTTTGGTTTCATGATGTCTTTCCGTCAATTATTTGAGGATGTGCTCCTTCGTGTCATACCACAAATTTTGACCACCAAGATTTCCCATCATTGTACAAATCATTACCACAATATGGATGAACCATCATGCCTCATCAATATCCTCAGAGATGTTTGAGCATTCACCACAATCAAGAATTAGGGTTTCAAGCCCTCTCAGGGCACTTAGACAAAGAATCAATCAAGAAATGACATGATCTTCAACTTGTTTAACCTCTCAAACATCCATAAAGGATCAAGGGGACTCCCACATCAAGAATCAAGCACAAGGGTGCAACATTCCAAGTGGATCAAGCCTCAAGTTCGACAATGTCACCAAATAAGGGTTTTGGTCGACTGAGGCCTCCAGATGGAAATTTTCCTCTGGGCATGACCCAATGCTTCAAAGCACAACCCAAGATACTCCAACGGACCTCATGGACCCAATCATCAAGTCAATTTAACCTCAGGGGATGCATTTACCCAAAAATCAGGAATTAGGGTTTCTTGACCTAATTCACCCCTAAGTTGACTTTTGGGAAAAAACATGAGCCAAGACCTCAAGACATGATTTGAGGGGCTCCAATACACTACATGGATCCATTTGCAATAATGGATTGATCCAAGAAGCTTGATTCACAAGTTTCAATTTCATCTGAACCACAATTAGGGTTTTGAAGAAAAAGTCAACTGTATCTTTGACTTTTGACCAGGACATGCTCCCAAACCTTGGGACATGATTCAATACACCCTATAACACCTATGGAATCCATCCATTAGGTTTGATTTAGGCCAGGGGCTTGATTTCACAAAGGATTGCACAGTTTGGATTTCATTAGTTAAAAAGTCAACTGTACAAAAATCCAAAGATTGACTTTTTGAATTTTTGGTCAACCAAGGTTCTTTAACCCTAAAACAATATTAATATGTGATTTGAATCATCATTAATCAAGAAAAACCAAAGAAAATGAGTTAACTTATAAAAGGGGTAACCATAAAAAAACTTAGAATTTTTCTAAGTTATAGAACAAAGTGGCTAGGGTACCAACTTCCAAGGAACATAACTTGAGATCCAAGCAACCATTTTGGATGGTCCAAAGCTGGATTTGTAGCTCTCATTACACACTTCAAAAGTGTCAACTACATCTCATTCCAATTCCTCATGGATTTTAAGTTATGGAGTGAACAAAATGGCTAAAAACATGAAAATGACACATTTCCAACACTTAGTGAAATTGTCACTAAGTCATAATCTGCCTTATTTTTTCCAAAATGTAGAGGCATTTTTCATTGTGATTCAAGTTGGATCAAAACCAAAGTTGGACATCATGTCGAAATAAGATATATCAGCTTTCCAAAATGACCAAGAACTCCATCAAACTCCACCTGAGCTAGGGGTTATGACAGCTGCAACATGCCTTGCTGCAAACTGTCTTGGCAAGGAAGATTTATGCATTAGGGCTCGAATTGATCAAATTGTGCAAAAATAAACATGGTTATCCATCTGCACACCTCAAGGGAGAACAACCACGAAACAAACATTGATCCATAAGCCTCACAAGTCCATGAATCTATGTTTAGGCATGTCATCCCCAGAATTCAAGATGCTTCAAATATTCAATTTTGTCCCAAAGCATTTAATTGATGCATAGAGGTGGCATTCATCAAGACAATGTTATCCAAGTTCAGTCAAGTCTTATCCCTGAACCAAAGAACCTTAGGCTTGTGCTCTAACCTCAAGTCAATGGCTAGAGGAGACTTGAGATTCCATTTGATCACAATTGGCCACAGACCTGTACCAGTTGCCATTCACTATTGCTTGTAAAACAAACTTGCTCCACTATAAATAGGCCTCATTTGTGATCAGTTTGAGTACACCAAAGCACCCAAACTGATGCTTTCCTCAAAATCTCCACTTTCACTCCAATTTTGCCTTCTAACTTAAGTCACTATCGGGTTTTGAGTTTGAGAGCAATTCCAACCAAACCAATCACACACACACACACCTCATAAACATCATATGTAAGTGATCCATAACACAAAATCACATCTGGAACATCATATTTTCAAAATACCAGCCAATTGCTCAAGTTCTTGACAGATTTGTAGTTGGGGTACCATCTCAAGTTCCAGATCATTTCCATTCATTCCAAGCATTCAAACACAATCCTTGACACCTAAGGAAGCTGTCCAGATCATTGGAACCTAGCTGTAACACCTCTAACTCAGAACTCGATCACCAGCTGCAAGAGGTAAGCATGAACTCTTCAAACTCCATGATGCATGCATATTTTACTGCACAATAATTTTGCCATATTCGAACATGGAATTTGCATTGCATTTCCATTTGCATAACAGGTGTTCGAGGTTTGGTTATTCTTGTCCTGATTTGGTCTTCTTCATAATTTCAGACTTAACTGCTCAAGCCATTCAGAAGTTGATCATGGAGCAAATTCAATTAGAGTTGAGGGAAGTACAAAGCCAAATGGGGCAGTTTATGAGGGACATGCAAATGTTGATTCAAGACCAGAAAATGTTGAAGGAGGAGGTCAATCAACTGAAGACACAAATGAGTTTGGTTAAGGAGGTCGTGAGAAGTGTGCTCAGAAAGGATGATAATCCCACGCCTGAGGCTGCAGCAGAAATTGTCATTTCACCCTTACCGCTGGGATCTCCCCCAAAGAGTGATGTGCCTCACAGATTTTCTGCACAACCCGAGGCCCCAGAACTTTCTTGACAACAGCCAGGTCTTGTTTCCCAAGACAATCCAAAGGTTAAGAAGTACGCACCGAAGCCGAAGAAGCCTGAGAGGATCTTTGATCCACTTCCTATGCCTTATGCTCAGCTGTTGAGGCATCTTCTTCAACTTCAATTGGTCAAACTTAGGACTTTGGCTCCTCTTACTGGTACTCCCCCACCAGGTTACGATGCAAGAGCCCATTGTGACTTCCACTCTGGTGCGCCGGGGCATAATGTGGAAAAATGTAGGGCCTTTCACCATGTTTTCCAGAATCTGATTGATTCAAAGGCAATTGAATTCACGTCGGGCGGCGTGAGTGTACTAGGTGGTCCTACTCTAGCTGCTGAAAAAGAAGTGGATGTCCCTGTTGTCTCTCCTAAAGCTACATCAAGTCAGGGGGATATCTTGCAGTCCTTGGTCTTAAAATCTCCACGTCCGCAACTGTTGTCTGTTCCTAAACCGAGTTTAAGGATGAAAGTGCCTGAGCGAAAGGAAGGCACAAGTCGGTATCAGCAACAAAGCTATCATCTGAAGAGTCAACAAAAGTCTAGAAGGCCTGAGAGAAAGTTTGATCTCATTACTGTTCCTCACAGTCATCTGCTTGCTCGCTTACTTCAAGCCTCTTTGATTTAGCTAAGGGAAGCTGCGCCTATTCCGTATCCCCTTCCTCCAGATTATGACATGAATGCTAGGTGCGAGTACCACTCAGGGACACAGGGGCATGTGATTGAAGATTGCAACGTGTTCAAACATAAGGTGGAAGATCTCATTGACGCTGGGGTTATTATTTTCATTGTAGACGGTCTGTATATTAACTGAAGCTTCCCAAGTGAGACCGCGAGGACATCATCAAAACCAATCAATCCAGTCAGAGCCAAGCCTCCTCAATAGTGGCAATTATCAATTTTCTTTACTGCATTATTTATTTTGTATTTTTCCTTACTAGGCTAATGTCTTTGCATGTAGAAATTTGTTGTTTTTGAATGATGATTTTAATGCAATGAATATGTTTTTCTTGAAGAATTTCATTCGTGTTCACTCATTTAATACTTCTGTGCATTGCAATACCAATTTTCTTGCTTAAACTCTTTGAGGGAGGATGATGAAGTAAAAATGCAAACTTCTGACGGTATGCTTTTGGAATGAAACCTTACTGATGATGTACAGGCATTGTTTTAGATCCCCAAACATCGAAGGTATAAGGGAGGTAGACCCTCGTCAACCCCGTTGAGCCTAGAAGTAGGAGTTTCTTTCTGAAAACAAAAAACCCTCAATCTTAACCTGGGGCAGGGTAGGAGTCAGTTAATTTGATCGAGTGTTCAAATTTCAAAAAGGGTGTCCCATTCGAGGATCCATTACCTTTTATCCTTTGCAATTCCACAATGGTTATCCCTCACCAACTGAAGAGTGAGGCAGTAACAACCCAAACAAGTTAGGAATGCCAGTGTCACACGATTTGTTCAAAAAAAAAAGCCCGCTAAGTCGAATCTTGAAAACAAGTGACTTAGGCAAAAGTTAGGGCATCCCCCTGGACTTCAAAATCGAAAAAAATTCAAAAGAATCAGTCTGGGCAAAATTAGGGAAATCGAAAAGCGGAAAATAAAGAAAGGCAAAAGGAAAAAGTCCTCAATAAAGAACAAGTCGTGTGACCACCGACACTAAAGACAAAAAGGGTGACTATCACTCCAAAAACTGTGTGGGTTCCCTCTATCCTCCTACCATTCATTAACCTTTTTAAAAGGTGAGTGCTTGCATCGAGTTAGCCGAACGTAGGACTGGAGAACATCAAGGAGAATGGGTGGGTTAAAACAAAACTTTGAGCCTTACATCCTTTCTTTCTGAAACTGTGAACCAGGCCACGTTACAACCCTCAAAAGTCCTAATTGAAGCAGGGTTTATTCTGAAGGCGTACTTCAACGAGATAGCGTTCCTGACTCCCATTGAGTTGTGTTAAAAGACTTTTGTTGGTATTACATGTGCGTGCTATCTTCCATTCAAAAATTTGTGTCGCACTTTAACTAGTGACTCGTTCACAGGTTTTTACGATATCATTTCAATAAAAAATTCAAGATTAACATGTATGTTGCATTAGAATTTTCATTCTCGGAATAAACCTTTCTGCTTGCTTACATGTATTTGACGCTTGTGAGGCTTACATAGTGAACACCAGTCGAGAATTTTGATCCCACCAAAAGGAGATGCTTGAAAACTCGAGGGGCAGGCATGTCAAGGGACATGTTTCCAGAAGACTCTGTTGAGTGTGGGCTTTCCCAGTAAGTCGTGTTAAGAAGTTGCCAATCTGGGGAAGCCGCGTTAAGAAATCTCTCTGAAGTTCAGTTAAACTGGGGCAATCACATCAAGATTCGACAAATGTCTCCGAGAGTATTTAGTTTGGGGAAATTATGTCGAGAATCTGGAGCAATCAAGTCGAGATTTAGAAAATCTCTCGAAGATTAGTCAGTCAGAGGCAAAGCCACTGCAAGGCTCGTACTGGGGCAAGACATTTCGACAGCACAAGAAGTTATTCTCTTCGGAGGACGGTTAATCAAAGTCATGGGGCATGATATGTTATATCTTCATGATACCTCATAAAGACCAGTTCTTTATGGGTTATGCTGCATCAGGGCACCTTCTTTGGGGTCATATCACATCTGTAAGATTCATGCTGATAGTTAACAAGTGACATCCCCAGTAGAGTTTCTCTCCCCAACAGAGTAAGGGTAGAAGATAAGTCTCCAACAGAGGAGTACACTCAATGTTGTCCCCTAGAAGAGTTGATGTCGTCAATCATCGTTCCCCAAGCAAATTAGTTGGTGGTGATTGATTATCCCCAGCAGGTTAAGATTGTTTCCCCAGCAGCAGGCTAAGTTAAATTATATTCTCCGGCAGGTTCGGTGTTATTGACTTCATTCCCCAAGCAGAGTTTGGTGCTAGTCATCTCAATGGCTTGGTCAATAGTGGTTGACGTCCCTGACAGTTTCCAAGTCCAATGGTTCTTGGCGGATCTCTGCATCAGATCATTTTGGGTTTTATATTCGGCACGTGTTATTCATGATTTCCAGCGTAGGGAAAGTTCAGTTTTAGGTTCCATCTTCAGTAGTTGTTATTCTTGATCCCCAACTGAGTGGGGGTTCTCTTCGGGTTTCATCTTCAGCAGAGGTTATATCAGGAAGGTTGTTCAGTGTGATTTCCTCAGCAGGGTTTGTGACCTCGAAGACAGTTCAGTTTGTCATCCCCATCGGTGTTGGCCTCGTCTCTTCAGCATTTATTTTGCTATAGGGGTCCTGTTGCATATCATAAGCATTTGCATTGCATCCTCAAATGCGTAGCATTTCCATTTTGCATGGAGCATTACGCCATAGAAAGAAAATTCAAACATATGCATGCGAAGCATAATCCATATTTGGTACCTTGCGTGAAAGCCCAAATCAGCCCTTAGTCAAGACGGTGATATATCCCCAACAGACGTTTCTTCGGGTTCTGTCTTCATTCCGTCAATTCTTTGACGATGTGCTTCCTTTGGTCGGGCTGTCTTTCTGTCAATTCTTTGACGATGTGGTCTGTTGGGTATCTCTTTCTTCCGTCAATTCTTTGACGAGGTGTTTCTTAGGTTTCATGTTGTCTTTCCGTCAATTCTTTGACAATGTACTTCCTCGGTTCAGGTGTTACTTGGGTTCCATTTCCTTTCCGTCAATTCTTTAACGACGTGCTTCCTCGGTTAGGATGTTTTTTGGGTTTCATGTTCTTTCCGTCAATTCTTTGACGATGTGTTTCTCAGATATATCTTTTGGGTTTCATCTTCTTTCCGTCAATTCTTTGACGATGTGTTTCCCGGGTATGTCTCTTGGGTTTCATTTTCTTTTCGTCAACTCTTTGATGATGTGCTTCCTCCGGCCAGGCTGCCTTTCCGTCAATTCTTTGACGATGTGGTCCGTTGGGTATTTTTTATTTCCGTTAACT
Organism: Lathyrus tuberosus; assembly: GCA_022829125.1. Lineage (NCBI taxonomy): Eukaryota > Viridiplantae > Streptophyta > Magnoliopsida > Fabales > Fabaceae > Lathyrus > Lathyrus tuberosus. The sequence continues at coordinate 8,967,226 of JALAZF010000168.1, forward strand.
GTTTGACGATGTGTTTCTTGGGTTCCATTTCCTTTCCGTCAATTCTTTGACGACGTGCTTCCTCGGTTCAGATGTTACTTGGGCTCCATTTCCTTACCGTCAATTCTTTGACGACGTGCTTCCTCGGTTAGGATGTTTTTTGGGTTTCATGTTCTTACCGTCAATTCTTTGACGATGTGTTTATCGGGTATGTCTTTTGGGTTTCATGTTGTTCTTTCCGTCAATTCTTTGACGAGGTGTTTTCTTGGGTTTCATCTTCTTTCTGTCAAATCCCTTTGACTATGTGTCCCTTCGGTCGGGTTTTCAGGTTTTCTTTCCGTCAATTCTTTGACGATGTGGTCCTTCGGGTATGTCTTTCCGTCAATTCTTTGACGATGTGGTCTGTTGGGTATTTTTTCTTTCCATCAACTCTTTGACGAGGTGTTTCTTTGGTTTCATGATGTCTTTCCGTCAATTATTTGAGGATGTGCTCCTTCGTGTCATACCACAAATTTTGACCACCAAGATTTCCCATCATTGTACAAATCATTACCACAATATGGATGAACCATCATGCCTCATCAATATCCTCATAGATGTTTGAGCATTCACCACAATCAAGAATTAGGGTTTGAAGCCCTCTCAGGGCACTTAGACAAAGAATCAATCAAGAAATGACATGATCTTCAACTTGTCTAACCTCTCAAACATCCATAAAGGATCAAGAGGACTCCCACATTAAGAATGAAGCACAAGGGTGCAACATTCCAAGTGGATCAAGCCTCAAGATCGACAATGTCACCAAATTAGGGTTTTGGTCGACTGAGGCCTCCAGATGGAAATTTTCCTCTGGGCATGACCCAATGCTTCAAAGCACAACCCAAGATACTCCAACGGACCTCATGGACCCAATCATCAAGTCAATTTAACCTCAGGGGATGCATTTACCCAAAAATCAGGAATTAGGGTTTCTTGACCTAATTCACCCCTAAGTTGACTTTTGGGAAAAAACACAAGCCAAGACCTCAAGACATGATTTGTGGGGCTCCAATACACTACATGGATCCATTTACAATAATGGATTGATCCAAGAAGCTTGATTCACAAGTTTCAATTTCATCTGAACCAAAATTAGGGTTTTGAAGAAAAAGTCAACTGTATCTTTGAATTTTGACCAGGACATGCTCCCAAACCTTGGGACATGATTCAATACACCCTATAACACCTATGGAATCCATCCATTAGGTTTGATTTAGGTCAGGGGCTTGATTTCACAAAGGATTGCACAGTTTGTATTTCATCCGTTAAAAAGTCAACTGTACAAAAATCCAAAGTTTGACTTTTTGAATTTTTGGTCAACCAAGGTTCTTTAACCCTAAAACAATGTTAATATGTGATTTGAATCATCATTAATCAAGAAAAACCAAAGAAAATGAGTTAACTTATAAAAGGGGTAACCATAAAAAAACTTAGAATTTTTCTAAGTTATGGAACAAAGTGGCTAAGGTACCAACTTCCAAGGACCATAACTTGAGATCCAAGAAACCATTTTGGATGGTCCAAAGCTGGATTTGTAGCTCTCATTACACACTTCAAAAGTGTCAACTACATATCATTCCAATTCCTCATGGATTTTAAGTTATGGAGTGATCAAAATGGCTAAAAACATGAAAATGACAAATTTTCAACACTTAGTGAAATTGTCACCAAGTCATAATCTGCCTTATTTTTTCCAAAATGTAGAGGCATTTTTCATTGTGATTCAAGTTGGATCAAAACCAAAGTTGGACATCATGTTGAAATATGATATATCAGCTTTCCAAAATGACCAAGAACTCCATCAAACTCCACCTGAGCTAGGGGTTATGACAGCTGCAACATGCCTTGCTGCAAACTATCTTGGCAAGGAAGATTTGTGCATTAGGGCTCGAATTGATCAAATTGTGCAAAAATAAACATGGTTATCCATCTGCACACCTCAAGGGGGAACAACCACGGAACAAATGCTGATCCATAAGCCTCACAAGTCCATGAATCTATGTTTAGGCATGTCATCCCTAGAATTCAAGATGCTTCAAATATTCAATTTTGTCCCAAAGCATTTAACTGATGCATAGAGGTGGCATTCATCAAGACAATGTTATCCAAGTTCAGTCAAGACTTATCCCTGAACTAAAGAACCTTAGGCTTGTGCTCTAACCTCAAGTCAATGGCTAGAGGAGACTTGAGATTCCATTTGATCACAATTGGCCACAGACCTGTACCAGTTGCCATTCACTATTGCTCGTAAAACAAACTTGCTCCACTATAAATAGGCCTCATTTGTGATCAGTTTGAGTACACCAAAGCACCCAAACTGATGCTTTTCTCAAAACCCACACTTTCACTCCAATTTTGCCTTCTAACTTAAGTCACTATCGGGTTTTGAGTTTGAGAGCAATTCCAACCAAACCAATCACACACACACACACACACACACCTCATAAACATCAAATGTAAGTGATCCATAACACAAAATCACATCTGGAACATCAGATTTTCAAAATACCAGCCAACTGCTCAAGTTCTTGACAGATTTGCAGTTGGGATACCATCTCAAGTTCCAGATCATTTCCATTCATTCCAAGCATTCAAACACAATCCTTGGCACCTAAGGAAGCTGTCTAGATCATTGGAACCTAGCTGTAACACCTCTAACTCAGAACTCGATCACCAGCTGCAAGAGGTAAGCATGAACTCTTCAAACTCCATGATGCATGCATATTTTACTGCACAATAATTTTGCCATATGTTCCTAATTGTGTATGGAGTGATAACCCTCAATCAATTGCCATGAATTAGTCGTGTATGGAATTTCATGGTGTTCATGCTGAAATTAGGGTTCTTGAGAGTTTCTTCTGATTTCTCACTCAATACTCAAAATAAATGCAATTTATCTATATGGTTAGGATCCTTGTTCAAAAACGAGTAAGTTTGGTACTTGAATCGTGCAAAACCATTGAGAAATCATGGAGAAAAGTGAGAAAATGCAAATCTGGAAAAACAGAGGGCGCGGGCAAGAACTTGGTGTTCTTGGCGCCCTTTTTCAAATTTTTGAATATTTGAATATTTTGTTATTTTTGTTAATTGATTCAAAAATTAATTTCTCTCTGAATATTTATGTTTTTGAATTTATTATTTTTCTCAAAATTCACTAAAATGTTTAAATATTTTATTTTACAAAAAATCCAATTTATATTATTTATTTAATATAATTAGAATTTTTGTAATTAATTTCATTTTTGTTGTTTTTAAACATTTTAAAATGAAATTCCCACTTTGATATTTCAAAACCATTTGAATTTCAAACTCTCATGTAATTAAACATGACTTTTCAAAATATTTTTCAAGGTGTACAACTTATTTTTGAATATATTTGGTATTTTATATCATTTTTTTTCATTTAATTTCCTTTGAAAAATAACATTTTTATTTAAAACTAGGGTTTCCTCTTGATTTTAAATTTTAAAACACTTTTGGGCCTCTAATAGAGTGTAAGACCCATCCTTTTATCATATACAAACAATTTGGGCCTCAGTCATTTGTATAAGTCCCGATACGATTCTCAAAACGACGGTGCGACCACTGTCCTTCACATGGGCCTCTCCCTGAGTTGTAAGCCTCATTCTCTATTATTTTTTAAAAAAACTCTGGGCCTCTAATAGAGTGTAAAACCCAATCCCCTTTTAACCAAAACCATTTTTGGGCCTCAGATATTGTATAAGTCCTGACACGATAAAAAAAATCTCGGCGCGATCTCCATTTCAAAACAAATCATCTGGCCTCCCCTCGTGTTGTAAGTCCCATCTTTATTTTTTAAAACATCCTTGGGCCTCTCCTTGAGTTGTAAGACCCAACCATTTTGTAAATAAACCTCTGTGGGCCTCAGTCATTGTATAAGTCCCTCTGCGATTTTCAAAACAACGGTGCGATCACTGTTAAACCTTGGGCTTCTCCTTGAGTATAAGCCCCAACAATCTTTGCAAAACAACTTCCTTTTTGATTTAGGTTCAAAAATATATATGTTGTTATAAAAAATTTCTTTAATTTCTTTGAATAGCTAACAATACAGCATGAAAGCTTGCTCACCTGTAAGTTTTAAACAGCTTTCATTTACTCGCTTTCATATATATATATATATATATATATATATATATATATATATAACTGTATTGTAGGAAGCTGCGCACTGTAAGTCTTCTTTCATATCCTTTTAAATACTTGTCATATATCAACTGTATATATACTAGTATAGTTATTTAGAGTTTTCCCCGGCAACTAGGTCTAGAACTAGGTAAAGCCATGTTGGTCACTCTTAAATACAGTCAAAATTAGATCCCCATAGGATTTCCAGATACAGTCTTGCCTTCTCTTGGGGTTAAACAATATGGAACAAAGAGAAAGGCAGTATTCTTCGTGAACCTTTTCTCAGGCTGTCACCCCTAGAAATTGTCAAAGAAACTCTACTCCCCATAGTTGTTCTATTCTCGGTGAATAGCATCTCTTGAGTTTCTTCAAACCTCAGAATTTTCACTAAATGATCTATTCTCGGTGAATAGCATTTCTTGAACTTTTCTTAGTTTGAGACCCATGAGCTTCCTAAAAGCATCTCCACCTCCTCTTGGGCTTTGTACAAGGACTCTCCGGCTTCTTAAAAGTTCTCATACCTTCTCTTGGGCTTAATACAAGGAACCTAAAGACCTCTTAAAGGTATAAGACAGAACTTAGTCATCCTTTGCTAGAGCAGTCTTTCCAGTGTCAAACCTCTGACCAATTTAGGGTTGATTCTCATCCCTTAAAACACCTGCCTCCTCTTGGGAATCATACAAAAGATAAAACTCTTCCACACTAGTAGACTTGAACAGTCTAATCCCCTTGAGTCTCAAAGACATTCTCAAGTTCCCTATAAACATAGGAGAAACCCCGGTCACTCTGGATCAATCTCCAAAAAAGTCTAAAACCTGGTCTCTCTCCTGAAAATCCCCAAACCAGGGACAGTATATCCCCAGTATCAGAACCTCAAGGCATCTGATATCTCAACTGTTCTGGAACCCTCAGCAAGAGTTGATTCCCCACTTGGACCTGCCTAGGGATCTCAATAATCCCCAGCAGAAAGTTAGCCTCCTTTTAGGCTTTGTATAATGACCTTCCCTCGGCAAAGTCAGCCTCCTCTTGGGCTTTGTACAATGATCCTCCCCAGTAGAGCTAACCCTTTTCAAACTCTCTTGTTGAGTCAATCACCTTTTTAGACTCTCTTGTTGAGTCAATCACCTTTCAGCACTCTCTTGTTGAGTCAACTATTTTTAGCCTCAATCTCGGGCTTTGTATGAGACAGACAAAAAATACTCTCTTGTTGAGTCAATCTTTTTCAGCCTCCTCGTAGGTTTGATGTAAAGATTTCCCCTAGCTAGAGCTAGCCTCCTCTCAATTTGTGTAGAATAATTTCTCCAGCTTGTTCAGCCTCAATTCTGGGCTTTGTACAAGACAGATAAAAACACTTTCTTGTTGAGTCAAACCCTTTTAGCCTCAATCTTGGGCTTTGTACAAGACATAAATCTTCATCTCTTAAGTTTGGGACATATATCTTCCCCAACGAGGTCACTTCCTCCCAGCCTTCTTTTAGGCTTTGAGGAATGATTTCCCAAGCAGAGTCAAACTCATTTCAGCCTCAATCTTGGGCTTTGTACAAGACACATAAAAAATATATCCTCACCCGAGTCAGTTAAATTTCCCTCTTTAGCCTCAATCTTGGGCTTTGTACAAGACAAACAGAATATTTTCCCCGGAAAAGTCAAACTTTCAGCCTCTTTTTAGGCTTTGTATAACGATATCCCCAAAATACTCAGTCTTTTTTTTTGCCTCAATCTTGGGCCTTGTACAAGACACCAATATACACACTCTTTTGTTGAGTTGGTCTTACCAAGCCTCCTCTTAGGCTTTGGGTAAGGATTTCCCCAGTGGAGTCCATCAACCTCTTAGCTTCAACCTTGGGCTTTGATCAAGGCACACAAAAATCAACAATACCTCTTTAGAGATGACAAGTTCTCTCTCAGTTAAACCTTTTAGCTTCAATCTTGGGCTTTGAACAAGACACAAATAAACCTTTTAGCTTCAATCTTGGGCTTTGAACAAGACACCAAATATCTTTTTCCTCCCTTAGAATAGGAGGAACTACGATTGCTCTGATTTCCCTATTTCGTTTAAACGGGAATACGTAGGCATAAGATTGCGAAATCTTAGCGAGCATACCAATCAAAAACTCTAGGTCTAGTACCTTCATACCAATCAAAACTTAGGTCCAGTACCTTACCAAAAACATCAGGAAAACCCGAACATCAACATCAAATCACTCACTCACTCACTCATACTTCCCAAGAAACTTTCCCAACCCATTAACGGATAAACACCATCAAGTATAAAGCGAAACCTAAAGCTAATATCCTATGGATAACCACATATAGGATGGGTAATTGACAACTCCCCATTGTATAACCTGACCTCGGACCCCCAATCTCTTTTAAGTGTTTGTTCAGATAAACATCCGCGTGCAAGGTTAGTTTTAGATAACTTCCCTTTCCCTTTCAGCTTCATGGGATAAATAAGAAATCAGAAAGTAGCACCCTCTTCTACCATTGCGGTGTGGAAAGCCCAGCGATAAGGTGGTCGTGTCACCGACAGAAATCACTCGCTACACTTCGGTTCGGGTTTTTCTTCTTTGGGTTTCATGTTGTCTTTCTGTCAATTCTTTGACGAGGTGGTCCGTTGGGTATGAGTTCTTTCCAATGCGGTTTTGGGGTTCACTTTTCTTTCTCTGGGTATGTTGTCTTTTCGTAAAATCCCTTTGACGAGGTGTGAGTGGGCTCCAATCATCTTTTCACCCCACAGTTTGCAAATTTCGTGGTTCTTTTCATATTCAATCACCTTACACCTCGAATGTCTGAAAGTCGTTGCTATCATCCCGTCAGGTTTAAGTCGATTGAATAGGGGCAGCTGTAGCACCCCAAAATTTGCCCTATCTTTTTCTAACCTTAACTGGCTTTTGCTTCGCATTCATTTGCATCTCCATTAGGTCATAGCTCGTAATCATACATCGCATTGGTTTTCTAAGACATGGAATCAAAGCATCTCTCGGTGGTTCGAGATTTCCCTGGTTAGAGGAGATTTTGTTTGTTATCATATTCAAGTTGAAGCAAAGCTGAATTCTCATCATCATGTGTATCTTCTTATCAAAGTTCAGCAAGTATCAAGTTTATTGTCTTCAAGGTTTGTCAGGCATCAAGAGCCCAGTGTTTCATCACTTCCTTGGTTCAAATTCGTTGGCAAGCTTGTATTCAACTGGCTCAAGGTTAAGGTTTGTTTCTCACCATGGATAAGAGATCAGCGTTATCAAAGACAAAGGCATAATTTCAAATCGAGTGTGGTTGTTCAGCTATGATCCAGTACAGATGGATGTTTGATCTAATCTCGGTCAAACTATCAAGCAATTGTTCCAAGTGCGAGTTATTTGCGCCAGTGGTTTATTTTTCAAGTAGTGAATGTTCAAAGTCAGGATGTCTTGTGTTGAGATTTTTTAGTTTATCAAGCAGTGGTTCATGTGAGGTTTGGATTCAGAAAGTCAGGTTCATCGTGGTCAAAGTTCATCAGTTAAATATTCAACTATGTTCATCTGTGGATTCATTTTCCTGAATAATTGATTCAGACAAATTTTAAAGTGATTCAAAACTTATTATCAGAGATTCAGAGGATGTTTGATTCAGTTGTTCTGTTTCAGTGGCAAGATTGTTCAGTGGTAGTTATGATCATTTTATCAGAGGCTTGTGAAAAAGTTTGGGAGTGGTTTTGGATTCTTTTGGTTATCCATTTTTTAAACCGAGTTCATAATCTTTTTCTTCAACCGTTACCCTTCCATATCCATTTTTTAATTCACTTCATAAGCCATTTCTTTTTTTAAAACCTCTTTTTTAATCCATTTCTATTATCCACAATCCTAAACACTTCCTTCATCCAATTAAATCCATACCATTTTATTTAACCATATTTTTCTCTAAATCCACTTCTAAATCCATTTTAATATCTATTCAATATCTAATAACCCATTTTCATGTCCAAAATCCAAGTTAATATCCAAATTCACTTGTCCATTTATCTAAATCATTTTCCTTCTAAAAAAACCAAATTTCTTAAACCCACACTCTTAGAGTTCATTTACAAATTGAAGCCCATCTTTGTTCTTACAATTCAATTACCAAAAATTGCAAAAAAATATAATATAAAAACACGCTCCCATCATTTTTACAACAAGCCATTAGAATACGCAAGACAAAAACAAATTTCAACTTTCAGCTGACACTCATGCCACTACGCATCTGTTACGCACCACTAACCACAAACGTATCACACGAAACCTGCACACAACAAATTCACAATTCACAATTGCCAGGTCCCACAGCCTCATAACAAATTGGAAAACATCATGGCCTGTACTACCTACATAACGACAAAACCTAAACCGCAGTCATACCCCCTAAGCCAACACCACAACCTTGTCTTGCGAACCTGCTAACAAAAAGAAATATGCCTTGGTTCATACACGATAAATAATTTTAACAAACCATCACAAGCTTCGTATAGCCGCAGCATCACGCATCAAAGCAGGTCCCCACTAACCACCACGCATCAACAACATATGACACACACAACAGAACAAACCAAAGGGATTTCACTTGCACATGACTTGTACCACCACAATACACAATAATACTAAGTTCCATACGCACCAAAATCGTACATCCAACGTTGCCAAACCTCGTTTCATTTCCACACAATCACAACTCGTACGCAACGTACCCTCATAAATTCACAGCTCATCAATTCCTTTCCTCAATTCATTCTCCATTCTACCCTCTACTCCCTCTATAAATCCAACCTCGTTTTCTCTCATTCCTCAAGCTTTTAACAACCAATGTTACCCTGCTCCAGCAACAACACAAACCTCCATCGCAAGCCTTCAACCATATCTTCTTAATGCTCCTTCATTCTCTGTTGAACCCAGACCAAATCCCCTCAATCCTTTTCTTTTCTTCGAATCAACAACCACCTTCGAAGTCACAAACAGAGAACAATCAACCCAAATCCCTTTTCGAATCAAACCCAGAAATTGAAGAGAAGAAGGAGAGTGAGAGCAGAACTGAGACAAAACGAGAAAGAAAGATTCAAACCAACAAACCTGGAATCTGAAGGTGAATCAAATCATGAACGAAAGAGAACGAGGAGATGAAACTGTGAAGGATGAAAGAGAAACAGAAAGGTTGGAGTATCGATTTTGTGTAAATGTGTTGATTCTTGTTCCAAATCCTTGTTTCTGCTTATGAAAACGTTGGCGCGATGATGAAGCGGTAACTTCTGAGGATCCTTGTTGAATCATTTTGACCCATGCCCTCCTTTTCAATTTGGAAACCGTGTTGTTGTTTTTCTGTTGATTTAAGAAGTAAACGTTTCCTTGCGTGAAAGATTGATACGCTGACCTAGTGGCATTGCCATTATCTGTTTTGAAAGAGCTTAAGGATCTGTTTCCTTGCTCCTCAGTGTTTTTGTGGGCGGATAATGGGCATTGATAAGCCCAAATATTTTTCCACACCACTCTTTTTTTTCTTTTTTGGCGAGTTGCTATAGGATGGGTGATGGGCTCATAAGCCCATATGATCCCAGACTGCTCCATTTTTATCACCAAATCATGTTGTGCACCCCCCTTAGTTGTTTTTAGTTTAATGTTTTAGTTTATTGATTTTTTAGCTATTAATTCTTATTTTTTTGTCTAAGTATTCTCAAGTTTCTTTTTTCTTTTTTTTTTTTCAATTTTAATTATCAATTTTATTATGGGTCGATGATATAACAAACGGTCATGGTTTAGTCGATTTCTTTAAATCGATAAAACTTTGATCAATATGAGACCACTTTTTTCTATTTCTCTTTTCGATCTTACTTCGATTTCAATGTCATTCAATTTTGTTCGATGAAAGTAAAAAAATCATAAGTTATCGATTTGTCGATTCAATATTGTGATTAAGACTAGAACATTTTCAATTCTATTTCATTTTGATTTTAATTTCAACTTTATTTTCATTTTTGGTCCATGACAAGAATCGAGGATCGTCAATTTTTATTAATGTAGATTCGTGAGACCATTTGCTTAATTTTTCATGTGGCACGATTTTATTGGAGAACGATCCTCAATATCATTTCTCCATCGTGTTTTAGCACAAATATTATTGAATGAACTCCAATAGTTTAATCTTCATCATAGATCGAGCTACGATGGTTTAGTTTTAAAGTGGACCTGATTCATCCGATTAACAATTAACCACTAACTTTTACTTTTGTCCATATATTTCCTGGTTAGCTCTTTGTTTAGTTCTTGTTTTAAACATTGACCGGTTGATTGATACTTTGGCGTGGATTTCTCCTTGTGCTTTAGCTGCTGCAATTGTTCTTGAGTTTTCTTGCGCGCATCGAAGAGGCAACAGACCTTCTCCGTTAGGTACCCCTTGAGACCCAACTTTATCTTGCATGCCTCATTCTAGGGTTTTTATCCATGTTAGAAGCATATTGCGTACATCTGAGGCCCTACCTCAAAGTAGGATCTGTTTGTACATCATGTTTAGTACTCAGATGTTGTGTATCTTCTTTTGTATCAACATGTCGATGTTGGAACGCTTGTACATTTCTTTGCTTCTATTTCACCTTTTTTGAATCTTGTTCACATAAGTTTGTTGATATCTATGATTGAATTGGATAATGTTTACTTGTGTTAGTTCACATGATCCCTTAGGATTCCTAGCTCGACTTAATTTCCGATTAAGCTTGAGGTAGGAGAGACATTAGGCTTTCAATCCTTTGTATGATAACATGTAGTACCCAGTTTCCCTTAGTGTTTTCTTTAGACCTTGCGTGCGTCTCTCTCTTCTTTCTCAAAACAATAATCAAGGCACTTAATAAATACGATGAGTACAGTGCGCCACGAGCCTTAAGTACATTGGAAATGACAAGTGAGGGGTCTCCCTTCACTTTTCTAGAGTGTTTAGCAGATATCCCATCTTGGGAAGATTTGCGACGCATTTGCTCCTATGTCATAGAATTTAGTGCAATACGAATCACAAACAAAGTCAATTCACTTCTTCAGGAGCGCTTCTTTAGATCATGACTCTTTTCTCTCGCACCCATGCGATCGAGACCGTTCCAGTTTTTCAGTAGTAGCGTGAACTACGGATGCTCTGATTCCTTATTCCCTAATAAGGATACGTAGGCACGAGGATCCCTATCCTTGGCGAGCACACTAACAACTATCTTCCCTCTTCTCTCGCACCCTTGCGATCGAGACCAACCTGATAGCTAAGCCTTTTCTCTCGCCCTAACACGATCGAGACCTTTTCGACCCGTAGGTCGAACTAGGACTACTTTGATTTCCTCTCTCTGGTTAGATTGAGGATACGTAGGCACAAGACGACGATGTTTTGGCGAGCAACCTCCCCCTTAGTGCGTAGTCCTCTGAACTATGTTAACTCTGACTTTCCCTTTGTACGAGGGAATACGTAGGCCTAGGACAGCGATGACCTACCGAGTCTCTTTTTTCCTTTTTTGTTTTCCGTTCTGTTTAGCAGTAGGCTTTAGGTAACTCACCCTTTGATTAGACAACAAGCGTGGATCCCATCGAGTACGATGGACACGTGGGGGTGCTAATACCTTCCCCTCGCGTAACCAACTCCCGAACCCGGACTATGGTTGTGATGACCATATCTTTCCCTTTTTAAGGTTTCTTCGATCGTTTCCTTTCCCTGCGTCAGGATAAATAACATTCGGTGGCGACTCTTCTGTTCTATTTCCGCCGGTTGTTTTTTCGCAGTTGCGACACCTTGCTTTGTGTTTTCCAATTGATCCATCTGGATTTAGTTTCTCCTTGAAAACCCATCTGACTAAGATGGCTTTCTTGTCCTTTGGAAGCTCAGTCAACTCCCAAGTCTTGTTTCTTTCTATAACCTCAAGTTCTTCTTTCATGGCTTTCAGCCACACTTTATTCTTGAGCACTTCTTCAATACTGGCTGGTTCAGAGTCTACTAACATGGCACACTGAATGACTTCCCCTTCAGAGTCTACTTTAGTATCTTGCAACATGTCAAATTCCGTAAATTTCCTTGGTATGTTTTTGATTCTTTGTGGCCTCTGAACTTGCTCAGAATCATCTTCGGGTTCTAAAACAGTATCAAATGCTAGAATCCCAGAAGTACCACCTTTAAAGGTATGACCGCCTTCAGAGTCTGGAACATTCCCAGAGTCTAAATCACCAATAGAATCTCGATTAGAATCAGATCCATCTTTAAGGCCTTATTCAGCTTCAGAGTCACCTTCAGACTCTGGCTCATCTTCAGACTCACCTTCAGAATCATCTTCTGATTGTGACTCATCCTCAGAACCTTCAGATTATAGAGTATCTTTAGAAGTTAAATCATATGTTAACACCGCACTAGAGTTAGATTGAGATTCACTCCAATCCCACGCTTCTGATTCTTTCACAATGACGTCTTTATTGAATTCAACTTTATGAGTGACAAAACATTAAAGCTTATAAGCACATGTACAATTGTACCCTACAAGCAACATAACTCTTATTCTATCATCCAACTTCCTTCTCTTAGCATCTGGAACATGTTTGTAACAAATATAACCAAACACCTTCAGACGTCTTACACTTTTCTTATCTCCAGTCCACTTCTCTAAAGGAACAATTTCCTTTAGCTTCTTGGTTGGACACCTGTTGAGCACATATGCTTCCGTGGTAACAACTTCTCCCCACAATGTGTGAGGGAGCTTCTTCTCCTTCAGCATGCTCCTCGTCATATCAATAAAAGTTCGATTTCTTCTTTCAGCAAGACCATTGTGTTGAGGAGTGTATGCTGCAGTCACCTTATGCTCGATTCCATTCTCCTCACAGAACTTTATGAACTCGATAGAGTTATATTCACCTCCACCATCAGTTCTGAGAATCTTCAGAGTCTGACCACTCTGATTTTCAGCCTTGATTGTGAATTTCTTAAATTCAACAAACACCACGTGTTTGAACTTTATAAGGGATACCCACGTCATCCTTATGAACTCATCCACTAATGACACAAAGTATTTATTTCCTCCAAGTGAAGGTACTGGAAATGGTCCACACACATCAGAATGCACTACTTCTAAAGCATGCTTTGCTCTTGGGGCTACTTCTGATGCAAATGGAAATCTTTGTTGCACCCCTCTTGTAATACCCTATATTTTCTAAAATGCTCTAAATGATATTAGTTGAGATCAACTGAGTTCCTAGGTGCTCTAAGAGTTATTAGTTGGGATAATTAGAGCAATTAGCGAGCTCAGATTGACTTAATTAATATTATTCAATACTGACATTTTATTAAATGGTACAATAGAAACATTTCGATAACATTAATAATGAGTCAGTTGCTCTAGTAGAACAAATATTGAGCATTGTACCACTTAATATTTATTCTACTACTAATAGCCTTTTTCCTACCATACATGCCAATTAGTCTTACTAACTTCTAAATGATATTTCTGTGTATTATTTTATTTCCTTCATTTCCAACAAAGTGGGAGTATTAGAGAGATTAGAGAGAAAAGGGGAAATAGGGAGAAAGAAGAGAAATAAAAAGAAGAGGAAGAAGACCAAGAAGGAGAAGAAGAAAATTGGAAGCCTTAATCATCAACATCATCTCATATTCATCATCCAACATTCTCTTCATCATTTGCAAGGTGGGTTCTAGGTAGATACCATAAAATGTAGAAATTAATGATTTTTGGTTTTGCGGTAGAAATGGAATTTGTTGATATGTGATTTTCCCCAATACCATGAAAATCTTATGAATGTGTTGTTATTCATGTTTATGTGCTGAAATGTTGTATTGTGTGATGATATTTGGTTGTGTTTGGAACTTATTTGGGGGTGGGTGGAAAAACCCCCATGACTGCCTTGGTTCTGCTAGCATTTTTGCAGAAAACGACGCAGTCGTCGGGCGAGCTTGGGAGAGCCCGTGGCGACTTGTTTTCTGCTACCGTCACTGAGCAAGCCTTGGTGAACAAAAAGAGAGCTACCTCGATGATGTCTCGTCGGTCGGCCATGCATTTTTGGTTTTGTCCGTCCCTCGTCTGGGGTTCGTCGGGCGAACCAAATGCGAGCCAACCTCGCTGGCTGCTCGCCGGGCGACCAAGACAGGATTTTGACAACTTGTTTTTATTACTTGTTGTGGCGTTTCACATGCATGCCTTATTATTATTTATTTCAATTACCATGGTTTATGATTGATATGCATGCCTTCCATGTATGAATCGTTGCTTATGATTAATGTTAACATAATTGAAAAACTATACAAAATGGTGAGGAAACCCTTATTACCCATTAACGAAATGAATTAGTAAGATGATTAGGACATGATAAATGACTTATATGGAAATGCTTATGCAAATGATGCCTAGGTGTGTGTCATTGACAAGTAGTTATCTAGTGGATAGGTGAATAATTATATATAACATGTGATGTTGTTGTGAATGCTAAGGTGATGTAGTCTCCTTGTGGTTGTCGAATACAATCACGATATCCTTATTGATCACGTAAATAGAAACAACCCCCTATTTGTGTCGTCCCAAGAGTGATTCTTATGTAGAGCTCCTTTGGGATGTACACATCATTACTTTGATAGGTTTGAGTCCACATAAGCGATGAAGCCTATGGGTAAAAGGCTTTAAATGGGTTTGGAGTCCCATAGGAAGCGACGATTCATAAAGTTGATGTTATCCCTTAGAATCTGAAATTCATTCGTATGTCAAAGTATGATACAAGGATCCATGACCCCGTGCCAAGAGTCCTAGACGCAGGATCCGATGGGGAAATAGTCCTTGGTATGGTTTCCGATTAGTGATGGTTTGAGTTGTTGAACTCAAGCAACATGTTGTCATATAGTGCAAAGATTGAGAACTCAAGTCATTTTCTCCCTTTGCGACTTGAGCTAGTAAGATAGTTAGAACCTTGTAGAGCCGAGAGAACCCATAATACAGGGAACCCACTGGGATTATTAACTCACCCCATGTTGTTGATTATTTATCAGGTGGTACCGATTCAATGAAGGGTAAGGACAAATTAGCATGATGTCCTTACTTATCTTATCTTTTGGATGGCTTTCCGCTGTGAAGATGTTGTTTTGAGATCATTTCATGATGATCTAGTTCTTAGTTATATTTAGGCATCTTGTATATATTATGCCATTGTAGTTGTTTATTTTTTTTGGCATATAATATGTAAAATGCGTCACTAGGAACTTATGTATTTAAGTACCAAATTTGCAACTATGCATAGTATGTATATTCTAGACATATATTATATATGGGTGTTACACCTCTCATGCACACATTGCATGACTTTTCTGACTTCTTAATTTCTGGAATTCCATGTACCAACTTCTTCTAATTCAGATGCCCTAAGCTTTTGAAGTTCAAATGACCAAATCTTTTATGCCACAACTCACTTTACTTCACAACACTTATTGCACCCAGGCATTCAGAGTCTGTAGTTTTAACATTCACTTTGAAAGTTCTATTCTTCCCCTGTTCTGACTTCATAATCATCTTTTGATTACAATCATACAGCTTCAAAAGATTGTCTTTCATGGTAACTTAAAAACCTTTCTCAATTAATTGGCCAACACTCATCAGATTGCTTTTCATGCCAGGCACATACCACACATTCAAATCAATGTTGTTTTACCATTATTCATAACTACTCTGACATTTCCCATACCTCCAGCGCTGAGGTATTTATCAACAGTACATCTGATATTTATCCTATTTCTAGAGTCAAAGTCAACCAACCATTTCTTATTTCTAGTAAGATGATTTGAGCAGCCAGTGTCCATATACCACTAGTTTGTCAAATACACACCATCATATTCAGAAGACATTAATAACACAGATTCAACATCAAAATCTCTTCTGGCTACGCTTGCTTCTTCTGACTTCCTTTCTTTGTTTGACCAACAGTCAACAGCGAAGTGGCCAAACTTCTTACAACAGTAACACTAAACCTTTCTCTTGTCATACTTCTCATTCTCCTTCTGAGCACTCTTCTGCCTTTCAGAAGTTAAGGTTTGTGACTTCTGAGACCTACCATGTATTTTCTTGGCCTTTGACAAAGACTACTTCTGGTCCTTCTTAACAAAAGAAGCTTTCAGAGCCTGCTCTACCTCTCTTTCAGAGTTTCTCTTAGTCAGACGCAACTCTTGTGCCTCTAAGCTGCTTTACATCTCTTCAATTCTTATGGTGCTCATATCCTTAGAATGTTCAATTGCTACCTTAATGTAATCAAACTAAGGAATAAGAAATCTAAGTAGATTCTCAATGATCATTTCTTCACTGAGAGTTTCTCCACACGACTTCATCTCATTTGTGATTAAAATCACTCTAGAGATGTAGTCAGGTATCTTCTCATTGTTCTTCATGTTGAGATTCTCATACTACTTATGTAGAGACTGAAGCTTCACCGTCTTCAATGACGCATCACCGCCGTAGCACCGTACCATTGTGTCCCATGCAGCCTTCAACGCCATCAAATCAACGAACTTCTCGAACACGTTCACATCCGCACATTGATGGATTTAGAATAACGCCTTTTGATCCTTCTTCCTAAAATCACGTTGAGCATTCCTCTGTGCATCGATTGCATTTTCCAGAAGTGCAACCAAAATGTAACCGTCGTTGACAAGATCAAGAACATCTTGAGCGTCAAACAACACATGCATCTGAATCATCCACCGATTCCAGTTCTTGCCATCGAACACTAGAAACTTGGTACTCATATTACCGTTTCCGTTCATCTTTGACCTGGTGCAGTTCACTCAGATCTCACCAAACACTAGTGTTTCCCAATCCTGCAAAATCAAGAAATGTGATTCTGTTACGATTCTGATCAAATACAAAATCAATCACGCAATGCCTCACCGTTCACACGTGTTTCTCGGTGTTTCCCTGTGGATATAAACCAGAGCTCTAGATACCAATTGATGGTGCACAAGGTGAAAAAGATTAAAACAAAGAAAAAGAGAGAAGAGAGAGAGAGAGAGAGAGAGAGAATAACAAATTCAAATAAACTTCCACTACTCTGCTAAAACGGTTACAGCAAAATGGTTGCACACACACTGACTACAATGCTCAGTGGATACAACTGTTGACAACTAGAGTACTATATGTACACAAATAATAATGTCACATAGGCTAAATACTAAAATATTGAATTATCCATCAACACAATCTTCTAATTGTGAAATTGTTATAAATATGTGCTTATATGGTTGAAACTTTGATTTGCAAAATTCCTTATGTAAATTATAAGAAGTCTTTTTATGTGAGTTAAGTGAAAGCCTTTATGAAGGCCTGACAAAAAAAATCCGCTCCGACCGGATCCGGTCGGCTTAGCCCGAAATTTAACAGGGAAAATCGGACTTAACTGGGGGCGGATGCGGGAAAAACTCGTTTTTTATTACTCGCTCGGCCTATTAATTTTTTTATCTTTATTTAAATAATTTTACTATACATTTATTTTTTTTAATATTAAGATAACAAATTTATTAAAATTATTATTCATTTTTTTAATAAAAATATAGATAAATTAAAAACGATCAAATATTATCATTATTATTAAAATGACCAAATATTTAGTTTTAATTTTAATTGTTGTTGCTATGCAAAAAGTATTCATTAAAAAAAATTATACTTTTAGCAGTGGGTGCAGAGCAAGCGGAGAATCATGCTCCCCGTTGGGGCGGGAGCGGGTGGACATTTGTTATCCTCGACTGGGGATAGATGAGGGCATGGCTAGTACAGGAAAGCGAGGGCGGGGCTAGTAATCCTTAAACTCATCTCTGCCCTGCCCCGGTGTCATGCCTGCCTCTATGTGAGTAACGCAAAATCTCTTTATGCCAGTTGTATGAAATCTTTATGTATGAATTCCTCTATGTGAGTAACGCAAAATCTCTTTATGCCAGTTGTATGAAATCTTTATGTATGAATTATGAATTATGTGAACAAGTATTGTGAAAAATATGTATTAAGTCATATATGTGAAAAAAGATATCTAGTCAATGACGATGTTCCATTTAGATGAGTGACTTACACCTATGAGGGTGAAGAGATTTATTTTAAAACTTTAAGTATAAGCGAAGTTTTTCATTTGTAGTCATTATATAGGAATGGTTTACCAAACCTAAGTGTTGGAGAACACATACTAGTTTTGTCCGATAATGAGATTATAAGGGTTCACTGATGGGTAAACTACTAAGTGACTTATTCGGTAATTTTCTAATGTTGAGAGCTATTGTATAAAGCTTATTTGTTTTGGCATGTCATTTATATGGATTTTTGTTGAGTTGAGTGAGTATAATAAAAATTTGAATGTGAATGTATCCTAAGTGGGTATATTATCACATTTTTTAACATGTGTTTGAAGTTAAACTCTACATGTATTTATATGAAACTTCTATTTTACTTGGTATCATCTAACTCACAATACTTGGTAAGGAATGTGATAATATGTTCACTCATGAGGATATCACATTTTAATCTCCACATACTTATTCAACTTAACCCAAAATCTAATGTAGGCAACTAGCTGAAGTAAACCAAGGTTACATGATATCTATCCACATTCAAAATTATACACTAAACCATTTAGGAATTCTACCCTATAAAACTTTATGATCCAACTAGTAGACATTCATCATTAGACTCAATACAATTGTGTTTTCCTAACACTTAGATTTGTCAAACTCTATTTATATGACGAGTACATAAAAAAACACTTCGATTAACTATAAATCTTAACACATATTTTCCTCTCCACTTTGTCCTAAGTCACTCCCCATAGTAAAATACCATCATTGATTCGGGATTAGTCTATAATAATTCACATATATTAGCACATTGCACTTGACAAGCTTCACACTCATCCATAACACATGTACATGATCACTTTATTCACTTTCCACAAAGTGATACATAATTCTCGTGACACATATAAGTCACACTTGTATATCACAATTAGCACAATTTCTTAAGTAGGGCAATTATGAACAAATAACATAGAAAGTCAGAGTAATTTCACAATATTCAACATCATTCAATTCATAAAATAATAAATAAATTGCAACAGATGTTTTATCATAAAATCACATAACATCTTAATAATTATTCTAATATTTATTTTGCCCCTACTTTCTCATTATCACATATAACTCATAAAATTCACTAATTATAGGGCTCGTTTGTTTTGGTTTTTTAAAAAAATAATTTTTATAGTGTAACATAATTTTGTAGAACAAATTTTACACAGAAATTTTTCATAAAAGCTTCAAATAAAAATTTATTTTGAATAGTTATTCTTAAAATGTTATTTTAGTTATTTTATCATTTTATCGAAACTTTTTTTGGATATCAAAATTTCAAAAAATTACTTAATTTTTAAGCTATTTCAAATAGCTTTTCATGAAAATCATTTTTGAAATACAACTTTTTGAAAAAATTGTGATTTTGACTATGTTTTGGTATTCAATAATATATATTAATGTTATAGAATCAGAGGCGGAACTACACGGGGACTAGGGGTGGCCATGGCCACCTCAAACATTCCAAAATCTTTTATTTTTTACTAGGTAGATTAAATATTAATATAAAAAGTTGATTCTATAATATTTTAGTTTGAATAGATGGTATATTATTCAGAGTAGCATAGTGGCAACGATAAATTTTTTTTAAACTAACACACTTTTTAAAAAAAAAATCCAAAAAAACCAACTTTTCAGGATAATTACAAAAATGGTTGTGTTTGAAAACCCAATACTAGGGTGGCGCCATATGAAATGGCGCCTCAGTTAGAGGCCACAAGCCATTTCATATGGCGCCTCAGGCCATATATTTGCCCTAACAAAATTCTCTGAGGAGTAGCCATATGAAATGGCGCCTCAGGCCATTTTCTTTTTTGTTTTTGTTTTTTTTTTAAGTTTAATTTATATTTTTTTAATATACTAAAAATTATATTATTTTATATGGTATGCTGTGCCTATAAATAAGGGCCCTCTCTCACTTGTTTTTGCACAATAATTGTCACCCAAACCCTAATTTTCCCCCTTCCCTCACCAATATCCCAAACTCTCCCTTACTCAACACGATGTCTTCATCCTCAAATAGCCGGTCGTCGTCGTCATCAGCAACGGAGGAAAAGTGGCCAGAGTTTCCACTGATGAAACGAAATGCCCTTGTTATATATTCAGCTGTCAAGCCTCCGTTGGAGATGCTACTCCGAAACACCCAGACGTTGAAGCATTTGCACAGGGAACTTCGCCGCTGGCTACCAGAAGAATTTCAGGCAGGTGAAAAGATCAGGAAGATAGAGAGGCAGGTTGAGAAGTCTGGTCCAGACGGAGTCACCCGGACTTGGAGGAAAGTGGAAAATGATGCTGGCGTCCTCATGATGATGATGTTAGAACAGGAAATTACGTTGATGGTTGTAATTGCCTAGATAAGCTGCTTTTATGTGTTGTTATTGTTATTGTTATTGTTATTATTATTGTTATTGTTATTTTATGATTTGGTAATAGGTTTCGTTAAGTGATGCTTCGTTTAGGTTTGTTATGTTGTTGTATTGAGTTATGTATGCCATCAATGAAATGAAATTTGTTCTTATTATAAATAGACAAGATTAGATAAGTAATTATGCCGCTGTGCTAGGACCTAATACATTTGGACATTTAGTGCGATTGTGGCGCTGTGCTAGGACCTAATACAAACTACACAACCTCACAATTTCGTCAACAACGTCCTCCGCTTCTTCTTCCTCCTCGTCAACTGCATCCACCTCAGCTTGTTCGTTGTCAGAATCGTTGAAAACCTGCGATACCTCAAGTTGTTGAGACAATGGTTGATTTTGTAACGTAACATATAACTCAACCTCATTGAAACTGGAATGCTCATTGCTGAGAAACATATTACGCACATCTTCATCATCCCGTATTTTCATCTGAAATTTTTTTTCACACATCATGCCCCTAAAACAGACAGGGTTTTTGTATATAATTTGCCCAACTGGACCGCACTGCAATTTCTTCTCTAACCGGGCTTTCAAATGATAGAAATTTGTTCTTCTATCAATTAAAAACCTAGTCACTTCGGTATCCCTAAAATTGAAACCACTCATTGGACAATCAAATATCTCACCAAGGATATGTGCAGTTATCAAGTATTGTGGTCTTTGTGCCATATCTGAATTTGTGTTAGGAAGAAATGGGTTACAAACTTTAAAGTTTGGAAGAAAAATAGTTTGCAGATTGTAAATGGTTTGAATGTAAGTGATGATAGGATGTATATTTCATGTGCATTAATAGGCAGAAAAATATTACAAGAAACGTGTCTCTTTAGTCTAATTGCTTCAGAAAAGCATTGCCAAAGAGCCATGTGCTGCTCTGCATGCCTACACATTATCCTTGACATGACCACACAAGACTGCATGCCCACACTAAGCTTGACAAGACCACACAACTCTGCATGGCTGCACTATTGACAAGATCAATACTCTACATGACTCAACAATGCATGCCTACACTCTTTTTTTACTGTTCCTAACCATGCCTCTGCACAAATTTAAAAACAAGCATTAAAAAAAAAAGGAAATGACCTGAGTCGCCATTTCATATGGCTACTTCTCAGGGAATTATTTTAGGAAAAATATGTGGCTTGAGGCGCCATATGAAATGGCTTGTGGCCTATAACTGAGGCGTCATTCCATATGGCGCCACCCTTGAACCCTTTTCCAAACCCTGCCAGTTTCGTAAATAGTTTGAAAAATCAATTTTTTTGGTTTTTTTTTTGAAAAAAATGTGTTAGTTTAAAAAAAAATTCTGGCAACGATGCTTAATTTTATGCAATGGTTGTTTTTCATATTTTTTCATAAAATGATTTATTTACTCATAAAAAAGATACATGTGCAACTTGAACGCGCAACCTTAAACCTTAACTTCAAAAAATTAATTTTTAATATACCACTAGACTATGAATGCAATATATAAGGTAGGTGAATCATATCATTATTATATCAATACATAAGTTAAGGCCCCCACAAGTAAAGTCTTCTAGTTCCGCCACTGTATAGAATGTTAAAATTAGTCTTTTAATTTATAAAAAATAAATTTAAAAAAATTTGTAATATTTTGAAAAACATTTTTGTAGAATCTATTTTCAAAAATTAAAAACAAAATCTATTTTTTTAAAGCTAAAACAAACTGACTCATAGTTTAACATTTGACCAACTCCAAACAATGGAAAATTATCCCTTCATGTTGTCATATTCATTATCAAATTTGAGATTTACCACCAAGTGAATTTTTTAGAATCAAAGCAATAGTTTTGATGAAACGATCGATGAGATTCAACCATAAGGTCATAGTAATACTATAAATAATGGTTCTACCATATAATTTACAAATATCATAAAGAATGAACTTATTCTACTTGAAGAAAATTATTCAATAGAGAGATTGGTTGGTAAATAATCTCTAATAACCAATAATAAAAAAATATTTGATTTAGAATCAAAAGATGACATAATAAATTTGGATATTGAGAAAGAGAGTTTTACTTTTAGGAGAATTTTAAGCCTCTTCAAAAATGCAATTAAGATAAGAGATAAAAAAAAACCTTTATAAAATGTAAGACCTAAATATTGCACTGTTCTGTGACACACGATATATTTGACTTACATTGAAAATCAAACAATTTACATAACACCTAATATTGCCACGTGCGAGCTAATATTCTCATATGTGTAATGTTTCCCATAATTAAAACCTCAAAGTTTTTATGCACTCGAGTCATTGGCCTCATATAGGCGACAAAGTATAATCTTGGAAATTTTCTCAACTTTATTTGATCGCACTTTAGAATGTGCAAGGAACCCCGTGATGATTTTTCTCCTATCTAGATCACTATAACTCATTTCAAAAAAATTCATACTGATTTATAAGAATCACTATCACCAAAAATATACAAACTCGTCTAACAATCACTATTTTTTTTAATAAGCAATGGAATTAAGATAGCATAAGGGGTGTTATAACCCAAACAAACAAAACTGACAGTCAAGTACGGATTAAACAGTCTACAGGTGCAGTGCACAAATCGTAAAAACTAATGCTGCTCTTAAAAGAAGAAAACCCTAACCATTTCCAAGATAAAAACTTAACAGAGTACAGGGTTTCCGCAACTGACACCCTCTCCTTGTTAAATATGTAGCTGTTCCGGCTCGCCCATATGCACCAAGCAACCCCAATCCAAATGACCGCGCCATTAGACTTTCTAGTCACCTTTGAAACCTTCTAAATGAAAACCAACAAAGAAGCTGCGCAGGAGGGTTGCTCATTCACCTCGAAACCAAGCCAGGATCCAATGCCCCTCCACACTTCCTTCGCATAACCGCAACAAATGATAAGATGAAAGCTAGTTTCTTCATGAACCTGGCACAACACGCATAAACTACCTTCTTGATCCAACTTAACATTTCTTCGAATCAACTGGACCTTCGACGCTATTCTGTCCCTGAATAACCGCCACAAAAAAATCTGATACTTCGAAGGAACTTTAAAATGCCAAATCCCTTTGAGAGATTTCTGCATTAACTCCTCCTCTTCATCCCTAATCTCCACTTCCGACTCTTTGAACTCTGTAAACAACCTGTAACAATCAGAAACAGAAAAGGAATTTGAAACATCGCTGGAAAGCCACGCAAAACTATCTTTCTGGCCCTGCTGAGGGGGATTCAACTCTAGTAAACTGAGCAAGTCACGCAGCTCACTTTCCACAGACTCGTTAACTGGCATAGGGTGCATATCAATACTCCAAAACCAAACATTATCATCCCAGTATCCTGCAGATTGAATAGAAGAGGAAGTGGCTTTAAGTGGGACACCATCCAACCAACTGCTATGCCACATAGAAATATCTTCGCCCGATCCCAGCTTACAAGTCAGGTTATTCGTGAACAAATCCCCCCCTAAGCCTACATCAAAACCAGCCAATCATAGGTCCCTCCACCAGATGGAGGATGCTTTAGTACCCCTACCCACGTCACAGCTCAAAACCAAAGACGTTAAGCTCCCTTTCACATACCTAAATTCCAACACCTTGTACCAACAAGCATGTTTGTCTTGCAGAATCCATCACCTCCATTTCATCAACAAAGATCTATTAAAGACATCCAGATCCTTAACTCCTAACCCTCCTCTTTCTTTAGAAGCACACACCGTATTCCACTCGACCCAATGGATAACTCTCCTATCCGACCTCCCTCCCCATAAGAACCTGCTCTGAATGCTCTGAATAGTCTTGGCCACCGCCCTCGGCATTTTATAGAAGGACAAAGAATAAATTGGCAGAGCATTCAACACCGAATTAATTAAGGTAACTCGACCTCCAATAGAAAGGTTCCTACCTTTCCACGACGAGAGACGAGACCTAATGCTTTCAATCACCTCCTTCCACACAACAGCCTTTCTAGGGCTCTCTCCAACAACGATACCCAAGAACTTCAAAGGCAGGTTTCCCACACCACAGTTTAAAAAATTCGCTGCTGCTTCTAAAAAGCCCGGAGGTTGGTTTAAGCAACTGACACTGCTCTTGCTGAAATTGATTTTAAGCCCTGATAACAATTCTAAAGCTTTTAAAGCTACCTTAATACTCTATAAATTGTCCAAAGCCGCTTCTCCTATAACCAACGTATCATCGGCAAACTGAGCCAACTTAAAAGAAACTCCATCAGCCATCTTGAAACCCTTGAACAAACCCTGCACCTCCAGCTTATTAAACAGAAGGGTTAAAATCTCCGTCACAAGTAAGAACAGGAATGGGGAAAGAGGATCCCCCTGACGAAACCCTTTAGAAATCATGAAGTCCTTTATAGCACTGCAATTGATAAGAACCGAGGAAGTTCCACAAAAAATCAAGGAATTCATCCAAGACATCCAACGATTACCAAAATTCATACGCAGCATGACCCTTCTAAGAAAATCCCAAGAGACACAATCATAAGCGCGCTCAAAGTCTATCTTAATGAACATACAACTACGATTATTCCTCTTAGCATAATCCAGAACTTCGTTTACTACCAAAACCCCATCAAATATTTGCCTGTTAGGGACAAAAACTGTTTGTTCTGCAGAAACAATAGATCCTACAACCTTCTTCAATCTACCGGCCAGAATTTTAGATAATAACTTCTGATAACAACTTACCAAGGATATAGGTCTATAATTAGATAGGGACTGAGGATTTTTGATCTTCGGAACTAGCGCTATAAAGGATGCCGTTGCCGCCTTCGTGAGCCTAGACTTAGAGTGGAAATCCCGAACAAAACTAACCACATCAGACTGAATAATATTCCAACAACCTTGGAAGAAACCAAACGAAAAACCGTCTGGTCTGGGGCTCTTGTTTGCATTGCATAACCAAACTGCCTCTTTGATCTCTTCTTCTGAAAACTCCGCTTCCAAAACCTCCTTATCCGAATCTGACAATTCACTAAGATTAAGACCTTCAAACGAAGGGCGATTCAGTAAATTTTCCAAGAAGTTTCCACTGAAGAACCTCCTGACCTCTTCTTTGACGTCCTCCACCTCCTCCTTCCTCTCGCTCTCCGTATTTACGAAAGAAATACTATTCCTCCTTCTCCTACCCCTCACTACATTGTGGAAAAATTTCGAATTTTTATCTCCCTCTTTCAACCATAATGCCCTAGATTTCAATCTAAGCATACTCTCCTTCAAATTTAGACCCTTCCAAATCTCTTCTTTCACTTCATTTCTCCGTTTGACCAATTCTACGACATCCACCACCCCTTCATAACCCACCTTATCGTCTAAATCTTTAAGGCTCTCAACTCCTTTCCTAATACTCAAGTCTATCCACCCAAATACTTTCACGTTCCACTCCTTAAGGCACTTCTTAAGCAGCCCTAACTTCTCCTTTAACACATAATCTCCTCTCCCTGTTACTTCAGAGGACTTCCACTTCGAATCAACGAAAGCGTAAAAATCCGGATGTCTAAGCCAACAGTTATTGAAAATGAAGTGCTTCGGACCCCAATCTACCACATTCGGTTTAATCTAAATAGGGCAATGGTCAGAAACGTCCCTATCGCCAATGTACTGATGCGACAAACCCTAGTCATCTAACAACGCAAACGACACCAAAAATCTATCCAACCGGCTTCTAGCATAACCACTACTATTAAACCAAGTATACCTCCCTCCCACGCAAGGAATGTCCACACATCCCACCTCTGAAATGAAACAATTGAACTCTTCGAACTCCTTCTTATTCTCTCTAATAGAAACTCCTTTTCTTTCACAACCACTCGTAACTGCGTTAAAATCTCCCCCGAAAATGAATTCAGCCTTCCTATATTTACTCCTCAAATCTACCAGCTCCTTCCACAACGTTCTTTTATGACCTAGCTGACAGGCTGAGTAAATATTAACCAACATCATCTCTTTATCTTTCCACTCCACCATGACTCCCAAATAACCACCTCCTTTGACACTAAAAATGCAATTAACTATATCTAGCCTCCAAAGAGTGATCAAACCTCCAGCCAGACCAGAAGCTCCTACTGACGATCAACCCACCAACGGTTCCCCCCATAAAGACACGACAAAAGAATCATCCATTAGAGCCAATTTATATTCTTGAATAAAACAGACATCCATCGATCCTCTTTCTCTTAATTATATTCTCGCATCCTCTAATGTTATAGGAAAGTAAATTCATTAGACTACCTTTTATTTAGACTCCTTCTGAACGATGCTCCCCCTATCCCTCAACTCCATAGCTTGAATTTCTGCTAAAAGATCATCCTTCTTACCTTCCCCTCCTATACCCAAAGAATGGAAAATATCCCAAACCTTCAGAGATACTTTAGATTCCATTTCATACTAGAATCTTTTATTACCAAAAATTACCTCTGAATCTGTGAATGAGTGACAACGATGAAAACTCCCTTCCGGATTCGAAGGATCTTCTTCAGAATACTCTTTTCCCCTACCTGATGCCTTCTTCGACTTCATTGAGGCCGCCACAATGACCCTTCTGTGCACTCCATCAATAGGAGAACCCTCACATCCATTTTAAACATTACGGGAGAAGGAAGAAATAGAGTCTGATTCAGAGCAAGGCGCAAACCCTAACTTTGAACCAGTCCCAGAAGAGAAAGGGGGCAATGATGGTTCATCTCTAACCACAGGCTTAAAGACTGGGCCTTCCCCTTCGCTGCAAGACCTCATTGCAATTTGGGCTTTCAAAAGCCCATCAAAAGAAAGCGTATTGTCTTTTAGAACAATAGAATTATGGTTGACCCCTCCTGACTCTTTAGTGGGGCCCACTCCCAATAACATTAAATCATCCTTCTTCCTATTCCTATCAGAAGTGGACACGACACTCCTAGACCTAGGAACTACTTCCAAAGCTGCTGCATTCTCGAGCCCAATACTATTCTCCAAAATAGGTAAGTTAGCGGTACTTTTTCATGGAGCATTAAAAACAAAACAACCCTTTTCCACGTCTCTGCTTCTGACAGTCTGCTTCATCAAACCTTCTTGAAAAACATTAACTTCTTCCTCCTCGTGACCAGATTCACCTTTCTCCTCTTCTTCTAAAAACTCACTCTCATTCATGAACGATGACTCCACATCAGAATCAGAACTAAGGGAAGAATCTTTGACTATCGTCTTTGCTAGAGGGCCCAAAGTCTCCTCCGCCATTCTAATTCTGAATAAAACTCCATTGATGTTAATTTTAACAACTTCATCAATTAAAGATCCAACCAAAGTCCTAACCATTAAGTTATCCACATCGAACTTAGAGCAATCCGACGTGCTTTCCTCGCTACAAACAAAAGCTCCAACCAGAGATGCAAGAAAAATAAAGAACTCTGCCATCCACGCATGGCAGGGTATACCATAACACCGCAACCATGTAATTCTTTCATGATCCACCATCTGTGGTTCCCACTTAACAACCTCACTAAACCATTTTTCTTTAGCATCCTCGAGCAGACAAGTAAGCTCCCCTACTTCTACATCCTCTAAGAGACTAAGATTAGCTCCTAACGGGGTTACTTTCACGCCAAAGTAACCTTCCATGTTAAAGTTGCGTTGCATATTGTAAGATGAACCTGGCTTTGAGAGTCTCCCTATATAATCTCCTTCAAACCTTTTGACTGCTTCCCTACTTACCGAGAAATTAATACAACCGTCCCCCTCCTCTTTCTTTTTACAACAGAGAGCTTCAGAGTACGAACGAATACCCCTTTTACCTCCAATAAAATCATTTACCCTCGCATCACCTCTTGCTAACGGTCTCCAGGGTTTCCTTTTTTCTTCCTCTCGAGTACCAGGCTTCTCCTTCTCCCTACCTGACGGTTCCTTAACAGTTTTGGCGAATCTCAGAATATTCGCGTGCAGCTTCCTACCATCAATGAAATAATTATCCAGCTTCACCACCAGCCTTCTTAAGTCCTCAACCCCGAAAAAACGAACAAAACAGTATCTCTTCCCCCATTTATCACGTTTCATAGGAATAAAAACTTCATCAACCTCCCCAAACTCCTCCATTAAATGGAAGAGATCCTTTGCCCTAAGCCTCTCCGGGAACTCAGTCACGAATATAGTTGAGGATTCCATGACCTTCTTCCCTTTAACCCTACCTTCCTCGTCCCACCTCCTACTTGTTGCTGCTTTAGAACATTTCTTGACCTCCTTCCAACCACCATCATTGACCATAGTGGAAGAAAAAGTTAACAATCACTATTTTAATTACACATGTTCATGTGATATTCATGTACAATTAAATATATCACATATTAGTCACATTTTCATCAATCCACACTTTCTCAGAACATATAAAAACATAGATAAGTATGTAAGAAAGAGGGTGTTACACCGGATAATGTTATACACAATATGCATGCATTTTCCCTCACGCACCTCTCCTATCAAGCATCCCTATGACCAAGATTCTAATCCTATTGCACATCGAAACCAAATATATGGGCGTTCCTCCATTTTCTCTATTAATGCTTCTGCAAGTACTTCTGCTTCAACTGTTCTTGAAGGCTCTCCTTACAACACGTGTAAAAAGTACAAATGTGATATATGTAAATACCACGACATATCTCGAAATACGTCATTCCGATATTTGACCACACGAGTGCCTTTAACATCTTCTCCTATCATATGATAAATATACTATGCATAAGTCAGGTCTACATCAATACATGACATTAAAGGAGGAGCTGATTTAACAAGATCCCCTGTGATAATATGCATGTACCCAAACTTCTCAAGCATTTCCTCAGGTAGATGATGGACTATGATTAAATAACTATTGGAAAATTATGTCAAATATAAGGAGATGAATTTGAAAAAAAAGTTTCTTATGTTAAGTTCCACATTGTGTGTTAGTTGAAAAAACTCATTAGTCCCACATTGATTAGATAAGATTTATTTCCTAACTCACTTCATTATATAAGGAAATTTTCTATTTCATTCCAAAACACATAAAAAAACTAATTTTGAGTTTTTCCTTCATCACTCTCATAACTATGCGTCTTTCGAATTGTCGAAGCACCAACTTCTCCCCCTTTCTTTCTATTCGTTGAATTTTCCGAGTATTTTCTTGAATTCTCTATAGAGAATTATGTTAATTTCTCCTCGTTTGAGTTGAGAAATTATCAAGTATACTTTTTGGATTCTCTTTAGAGAATTATTCGAATTTTTCTTTGTTTGAGAAATCATCTTGAGTGGTCAAATGACCATTATTAAATTCTCTTTGGAGAATTATTGGAATTTCTCTTGATTTGAGAAATTATTACGACTGGTTATTATATCAGATACTACGAGTAGTATTAAACATATTCGAATGGTCTTTGTACCATCAGAGATTTTATTTCTAGAGCTATTATCTACCATGCAAGTAGTAATCGTACAATACAGAACTGGTTTGTTTTATCTTGGAGGCAGCGCGGTAGTTCGACTGCTTTGCATAATTTTGGTCAGTGCCACAAAATGTATTAAAGAGAGCGACCTAGTTCGTGACTCGACCCAGTAATTTCTTCTGTGGCTAATTTTCAAAACTGTGAAACAACAATTTTAAGATGTTTCATACTACCATCGCTATCGAAGAAATTATTGGTACTTCTGCGGCGGTTGTCTCTGACAAACTGTTAAAGTTTGAGGGAAGTCACTTCAAATGCTGGCAACAAAATTTGCAATTTTTATGAAAAAAGGTTGCCAACGTTCTGATCGATGATATTCCTGCTGCTCCTTTTGGATCAACCGAGTAAATTAACGGTAAGAAATCAGTGGGTTCATATGGAACACTTAATAGTGTTGAATTTAAATTAGTTGCACAGATTAAAGCGAAGGATTTCCAGCTCAGAAAAGAAATCGCCTTATGGAAAAAGAATGATTATCTCTACAAAATCATATTTTTAATGGACTTGCAGATGATCAACAATACTGCAAAACAGGTTTGGAAGGCTCTTCAAAAGAAGTATGACACCGAGGGAACTGGAATAAAGAAGTATGTCGTTAGCCGCAACCTAATGTATTAGATGGTATAAATGAAAGGTGCATGGAGAATCAATGTTATGAACTTCAAAAGATTACTTATGAGATCATCAAAAAAGGTATGTGTTTAGATTAACAATTTCAAATTGCTTTTTTTTATTGATAAATTGCTCCAAGTTTGAATTTTTTTTAAAATTCGGCTTCACCACAAAACAAAAGAATTTTTTAATTGAGAGTCTGATTATTCGCATTCGAGTTAAAGAAGAATATCGAAGACAAGATCAAAAAGAAAAGTCTTGGTTGTTTCAAACCACAAAAATAAATTCAGTGTAGTTCTGAAGCCATTTGGCAAATGATTAAAGAATCAGAACTGCAATGTTGTGAACCGAATTAAGAATGAGAACCCTTCAAGGCCCCGAATTAATCCAATTGATAGGCAACAATCACCACCATAAATAAATGACACTGTAAAACTAGGTCATATGATTAAGAAATGAAAGATCGAGTTTAGACCTTGTGTTTACCCTAATGCATAGGTTAACCTGATTGATGAGCAACTTATTGCTTTGATCACTAAAATCAATATGATTGGTGAATTTGATGGTTTGTGGACGGATAAGAAAGTATTGTATGATCGTGCAATGCTTAAAACATACACGAATAAGAAAGTATTGTTGGGAGTTGTCCACACCACTAATGTTGTCGGTATTGGATAAGTGGAATAGTGTCCACCTCTAAAAAGACTTTAATCTTAAAGGATGTCACGTATACTTCAAAGATTATAAAGAATCTTATTTCTAGTTTTCTTCTAAATATGGCAAGGTTTAGTCAGTCTATTGGGGTAAATTTTTAAACAATCACTAAAAGAAATTTATATGTTTGTGAAATTACTATGTTTAAGACCTTTGTTAATGAAATTGAAATTCAATTTAGTAACTAGATTAAGATACTTCATAGTGATAGGGGAACTGGATATTATTTTAGTTTATTTATTGATTTTTATATTAAACATGAAACTGTACATGAAACGACTGCTCCATATTCTCTTGAAATGAATGGTAGAGTAGAAAGAAAAAATTGAACTCTTACTGAACTTGTTGTTGCAATTATGATGAATTCGGGTGTTGCACCTAACTGGTGGGGGGAATTTTTATTAACTGTTTGCTATGTCTTGAATTTAGTTCCCAAGTCAAAAAGTAAGTTCTCTCTTTATGAGATATTAAAGAAAAGACAACCAAACTTGTCTTATTTAAGAACTTGGGGTTGTGTGGCTTATGTCAGAATTCAAGATCCGAAGCGAGTTAAACTTGCTAGTAGAGCCTATGAATATGTATTCAATGGGTATGCAATAAACACTAAGGCATATAGGTTTTATGACCTAAATGCAAAAGTGATCATAGAATCAAATGATGTTGTATTCTATGAAGAAAAAATTTCCTTTCAAATTGAGAAATAGTGGGGGCACTCAATTGAGTCACATTCCTGTGATAAGAAGCACAAAAAGCAATGAGAATTGAGAAACAAAACTTTGATGAAGTAAAATATTAAGAGTTGCTAAAGAATATGAGCCCGATTATGCGGCTTATAATGTAGAAGAAGATCCAATAAATGTTCAAGAAGCCTTGTCATCTCTGGATGCAGATTTATGGCAAGAAGCTATAAATGATGAGATAGAATCTCTAGATTCTAACAAGACCTGGCACATAGTAGACTTGCCTCCTGGGTGCAAACCAATCGGTTGTAAAGGGGTTTTGAAAAAGAAACTAAATCCTGATGGAACTATTGTTAAATACAAGGCTCGCCTTGTAGCCAAGGGTTTTAGACAAAGATAAAATATAGATTTCTTCGACACTTTTTCTCCGGTCAATAGAATTACATCCATTAGGGTACTTATTTCAATAGTTTCTATTTATAACTTAATAGTACACCAGATGGATGTTAAAACAGTTTTTTTAAATGGTGACTTAGAAAAAGAAATCTATATGGAACAACCGAAAGGGTTTGTGATCCATGGATAAGAAAACAAGGTCTGTAAGTTAGACAAGTCTCTGTATGGACTAAAACAAGCTCCTAAGCATTGACATGAAAAGTTTAATAACTTAATGATATCAAATGGGTACAAAGTGAATGAAAGTGACAAATACATTTATTACAAATCTGAAAATCGCATTTGCATTATCATATCTCTCTATGTAGACAATCTTCTCATATTTGGATCAAATATTCAGACCATTAATGATGTGAAATCAATGTTGTGCAACAACTTTGATATGAAAGACCTTGGAAAAGCAAGCGTGATCCTTGGTATCAAGATCACAAGATCAGAACAAAGAATTTCTTTGGATCAATCACACTATGTGGAGAAGATCTTAAAGAAATATAAATACTTTGACTGTAAACCTGCGTGCACACCATATGATCCAAGTGTGAAATTGCTTAAGAACACTGGTGAAAGTGCGAGACAAATAGAATATGTGAACATCATTGGCAGTCTTAGGTATGCTACTGATTGTACTAGACCCGACATTGCATATGTCGTAGGATTGTTGTGCAGGTTTACGAGTAGACCGAGTAACGAACACTGGTAAGCTATTGAGCGAGTCACGAGGTACCTTAAAATGACCATGGATCTCGACCTAAATTACCAGAAATTTCCTGCTGTACTAGAAGGATACAATGATGCAGATTGGAACACCTTATCAGATGATTCTAAAGCTACTAGTGACTATATATTTAGTATAGTTGAAGGATATGTATCTTGGGAATCAAAGAAACAGACTATCTTGGCTCAGTCCACAATGGAGTCTGAGATGATAGCACTAGCCACAGCTAGTGAAGAAGCAAGTTGGTTAAGATGTTTGCTAGCAGAGATCCCTTTATGGGAGAAACCTATGCCAATTGTGTTGATCCATTGCGATAGTACCGCGGCTATTGCAAAAATTGAGAACCGTTATTATAATGGTAAAAGACGTCAAATTAGAAGAAAGCACATCACTGTTAGAGATTGTATCTCTAAAGGAGCAGTAAGAGTGGATCATATACTCACTGATGAAAATTTAGCAGATCCTTTGACGAAAGAATTAGCTAGAGAGAAAGTCCATATTACATCCAAGAAGATGTGACTAATGCCTATAAAGAAATGAGCTTCTCATTATGGTAACCCGGCCTAGATGACTGGAGATTCCAAGAAATAGGTTCAATGGGTAATAACAAGTCGTGAGCAATATGAGATGATCATGCAAGTGAAGCATGAATCCTGAAGTAATAAAAGTATGAGATAATAGAAATTCATAATGATATTTATACTCTCTATGAGGGAGTACCTAGGCTACAGGAGTACTCTTGATAGACTCACCTTTGTGATTGTGGAACTTAGGCCGGTTCCAATGAAATTTTGAGGCAGAATTCCTAGAACCTTCACTAAACCGGGATACACGTGCATGGCCATTAAAGCACGGGATATTAGAATACACCTTAAGAAAACGTTGTGTGCGGGTTTGATGTCTGAGATAGAGTTCAAGACAATGGTGTCACTCTTGTTGAATCAGAATCCTACCTGCTACGCAGAGGTTCAAGTCATAGACATCTTTGTTTATGCACAACCTTAGAAACGTTTAACGTTACTTCTGAAACACTTTTTTAAATTCAAGTGGGGGATTGTTGGAAAATTATGTCAAATATAGGGAGATGAATTTGAAAAAAATGTTCCTTATGTCAAGTTCCACATTGTGTGTTATTTGAAAAAACTCCTTAGTCCCCATATTGGTTAGATGAGATTTATTTCCTAACTCACTTCATTATATAAGGAAATTTTCTATTTCATTCTAAAACACACCAAAAACTAATTTTAAGTTTTTTCTTCCTCACTCTCATAACTATGCGTCTTTCGAATTGTCGAAGCGCCAACTTCTCCCCCTTTCTTTCTACTCGTTGAATTTGTCGAGTATTTTCTTGAATTCTCTTTAGAGAATTATGTTAATTTCTCCTCGTTTGAGTTGAGAAATTATCAAGTATACTTTTTGGATTCTCTTTAGAGAATTATTCGAATTTCTCTTTGTTTGATAAATCATCTTGAGTGGTCAAATGACCATTATTAAATTCTCTTAGGAGAATTATTGGAATTTCTCTTGATTTAAGAAATTATTACGACTGATTATTATATCAGATACTACGAGTGGTATTAACCATATTCGAATGGTCTTTGTATCATCAGAGGGTGTATTTCTAAACCGATTATCTATCATGCAAATAGTAATCGTACAGTATAGAACTGAGTTGTTTTATCCCTGAGGCGGCGTGGTAGTTCGACTGCTTTGCATAACTTTAGGTAGTGCCACAAAATGTCTTAAAGAGAGCGACCTAATTCGCGACTCGACCCCATAATTTTTTCTGTGGCTAATTTTCAAAACCGTTGAAACAACAATAACCACATATGATTCATATGGAGTACCAATAAACATCCTCAAAAAGACATGTAATGTGGTTGAACCAAATGTTTTGTGCAAGTAAAAGATATTGGGGTTCCCAATATGTATATATCAACGACATGCCCCAAGTGGGAATAAATAACTTAGAATGTGGAAACAAGTTTTCATATAAATGGACAACCGTTTTGTCTTATACAATCCTCAATCATTCAGCTGACTATATGAGAATGAAAGGAAAGACTTCCTTATGCATACTCAATAACCATATCAAGATCCTTGAATTACTGTAGTTACACAACATCAACATATTTCATACTTTTACCATAGAGAATGGTGACACTTACTAAAAATTGCAGATACATTTTGACCGTGAATGCCTTATAAGTGTCTCTCGTGGTATTATTAGCATCTATGTCATGTCCTATGAACATATGCTTATTGTACTCGTCATGGAGCCACTTGAATCATGCATGAAAGCCTATTGTGTTATCACACTTCTGGTAATGTCATGTTTAATCACATTCACCAATTATATGACAAACGAGATATGGTCTAATAGATGGCTAGTGTTGGAACATTTAGAATACAGGACATATCATCTAATAGTTATCTCACTTGATAAATGATGAATAAAGAGAAATGAAGTTTGCAATATATTACAATGGTGTGAAATTGATATAATAAAAGTTTAGGTTTGGTAGAGAAAATTGGGGTTTAAAAGAAAACATGAAATTTGACACAGCCAATGTCAAAAACTTAGTTGTTGTTGCTTCGCGTACACGATTCCTCGACTTTGCACACATGAGATCATGTTCCACAAGTTTCTAAGACACCAAAAATTTATGTGTTCATGATCCCAAACAATAATTTCTCACGCACGTGAATGAGAACACAAAAACTGTGTGCACGCAATAACACAATTCACATACGCGACTTGTTTGAAAAATAAAATCTCTCCAAGTTTAAGATACCTTATGGTCTCCAAACTTTCCAATTACTAATCATAAGACTCCAAAATGTTAATCTACACATTTAAGGTCTACTCATCCTTTACGTAATTCCTATGAACTCATGAATGAATTTTTTGGCTACATTCTTCCCCTTGTTAAGAAAATTTCATCCCCGAAAGTTATGGAAAAGATAAGTGATCTAAGGTCTAACTTAGTTCTTCTTAAGAATTTATACTTAGTTCTGACTAGGTACAAGGGAAATATAGTAGGATATTGTAATTCATATCAAAATTATCATATTAAAATAAATAGTATTTTAACCAATGACTCACCTTAAACATAAAAATTTAGAGGTACATTACTTATCGATAACATAATAGTATGTCATTCTAGGAACACCTCTTAATATAATTATAAATATCTCATTTATTTTTCTAAACTCATCGCACATGGTCGTCTACACTTGTGACACAATATTCTAACTTGGTCAAATCACAAATTATTCCAATTCTTATGACTCTAAATTATTCCCATCAAATTCACATGGACAATTATCTAGACTTTGTAAGTAACATATTAGACAAGATTTACTATGGTTATCAAACAAGAATAAAATCAAGGTTAACTCGCTAAATTTAACAACTACTTATTTCAAACTTTATCAAAACCTGAGGAAAAATGCTCAACAGAATAAATAAAAATAAAATGGAGTAAAGGTTTATGCCTCATTATGGATAGGTGACACACAAGTAAATACACATAAACATTTAGTAGACATATACATGTCTACAAACTACACGGATACTAATTGTTGAGAATTCCTTGTGTCGAAGTAGATAGTGCTCGACAGAAAAAATGATGTGTCGAAATAAGGCTAGTGTGCGTGTCGAAATGTCGAATCAGGTTGCTCGACAGGATTTCGACTTAGCCCTATTTTAGTAGTGTTAGCTATATTGAATATTTTGGGCTTTTGTGTTTTGGACTTTGACTTAATAAGCAAGCTAACCTAAAACTATAAATAGAGGGAGTAACCCCTATTCTTGTAACAACTTGAATTTACAGAATTTTGCAGTTGCAAAGCGAATAAGTTTTTCACAGTTTGTGGGCAGAGAGTTACTCTGCAGAAATCACCATCTTCCCCAATTTTTGTCAAACCCTAATCTTATTTCTTATTCAATTTTCTTTCTTCTTCCATTGACAATTGTTGCGCAGAATCATTCTTGCAATCAAGGTGTGATTGATTCACTCGAGTGAAGAGCGAAGAATAAGGAATTTTGATCGGTTGATTAAATCTTGTTCATCAAGATTGATTCGGAATTCTCAAAGTTTTTGGTTAATTCCAACACTAATCACATAAAAATTCAAAAAGAGAATTTGTTTGTGAGAGTATGGTAAAGTGGGAAACAAAATTAAAAGGCTGTGAGTCTCATTTCTTCTCGGGTGAACCAGCTTGATGTGAGGATGATGACATCAATGATGTGAATAAAAGGGATTATAAAAAAGATAATTACAATGGCTTTAAGACTAAAAGAGAAAGTTGAATGAAAATGGTAAGAAGTGAGGTAAAAGAGAAAAAGAAATTAAAATAGATTTGAGACTAAAAGAGATAGTTGGACTCGGCCTCACAAGACGAGAGTGCAACTACCGGTTCCTTTTTTGGATACTATGAGATTGGTGTTCCATTGAACATAAAGATGTATCCAGCTATAGACTTTCGATCATCTTTATCTCCACACCAATTGGAATGGATAAAACCGAGAAAATTGCATTTTCTAGTTGTATCCGTCGCGGGAAAGAGAATTCTGCAGCTAAATGAGCCTTTGACATGTCTTAGGATCCACTTGAATGCTGTCAAGTGAGGCACCTTCAGTCTCCCCATGAATCTACTCACAATACCGACACTAAATGGCAAGTTCGGTTGCGTATTACACAAATAACGCAAGGATCCAATCAGCCTCCTATACTGAGTTGGATCAACATCCTCATTGTGTGACAACTGTAGCCTCGGTTCAGTCAGAGTAATAGTAGCACTATAATGCTCTATTTCAAACTTCTTTAATATCTCAAGCGCATACCTCATTTGGTGCATGAACAATCCCCTTTTGGACTTGTGGAATTCAATGCCAAGGAAGTATATCATGCGGCTAAGGTCGGTCATCTCAAATTCTGCCATGAGTTCACTCTTGAACTTAGGAATGCACTTTTTGTTGCTGGCCGTTATCAACAAGTCATCTACATATACACTCCATGCTCAGATACTCATTTCATGAAGCTAACCTCCTTTAAGAAAATATATATTTTTTTTTATTCCAAGCTCTTGGATCTTGTTTCAAACCATATAACGCTTTCTTCAACTTGTAAAACTTTAGCTCCTGTTTTCTCACAACAAAACCAGGGGGTTGTTCTACTTACACCTCTTCTTAAAGCGGTCCGTTCAAAAACACAAATTTGACGTCCATTTGATAGAATGGTCAATTGTTGTTATTCACAATACCAACAATTAGCCTTATGGTTTCAATACTAGCAATGGGTGCGAACACCTCTTCAAATTTTATGCCTTCTCTTTACAAGAATCCCTTTGCAACTAATCGTGCCTTATGCTTGGTTATTTTACCCTTGAGATTTTCCTTCACTTTGAATATCCATCTCACACCAATTGACTTCTTTCCGTCTGGTAGATCAACCAACTCCCAAGCATTATTCTTCTAAATTGGTTCTAGCTTCTCCTTCATAGCACAAATACACTTTGGATCACTTAAAGCCTCTTCCATTTTAACGGGTTCAGATTCTGCCATAAGTGCAAAATGGACGAATTCACCATCATCATTGACTTTGTTGTCTCAGAACAACTCATAATCTCGGAGTCTTTGAGGCAAACCTCTTTTCCTTATTAGTCTTCTCACATTATCTTCAATTCGGGCTTCGGTAACGGGTGTTTATGCATTTTCTGTTTCTACAGAATCTGAATTTCCAAAGCTGTAACCGAATACAACTTTTACGTAACCAATTATAGGCTTTTTAGCTCCATGATTTCGTCAATAATGACGACTCGGCTAATCACAACCCTTCTCTTTGCTGTATCAAACAACTTGTAATAACCGGTAGAGTGATACCCTACAAGTATCATCACTTCTCCCTTATCATCCAGCTTCTTTCTAAGCTGCTCCGGAACATGTTGATATGCTATGAAACCAAAAACTCTCAAATGGTTTAGATTTGGTTTGAATCCAAACATGCTTCCTCTGGTGTTACCTTCTCAAGCTTCTTTGTTGGACACCTATTCAAAAAATAGAAAGTTGTGGATACTGCTTCTCCCCATAACTCTTTTGGCAAGTCCTTCCCCTTTAACATGCATTTTACCATGTTCATGATCGAGCGTTTCTTCCTTTCGATAACACCGTTTTTCTGCGGTGTATAAGGTGGTACCACCTCATGTATATTCCCGTCTTGATCACAAAACCGCTCAAAGTATTTTGATACATATTCACATCCACCATCAGTTTTGAGCACTTTGAGTTTGTGACTGTTTTGCCTCTCAACCATGGAATTAAATTTCTTAAACACTTCAAATGTCTCATCCTTTCTCTTGATTAGATATGTCCATAACTTTCTACTATGATCGTCGATGAATGTTACAAAATATCTATTACCACCAATGGAATCTAATTGCATTAGTCCACACACATCTGAATACACCACCTCAAGGTGATTCTTGGTTCTACAATTTGCATATGTC
Organism: Lathyrus tuberosus; assembly: GCA_022829125.1. Lineage (NCBI taxonomy): Eukaryota > Viridiplantae > Streptophyta > Magnoliopsida > Fabales > Fabaceae > Lathyrus > Lathyrus tuberosus. Next base: position 9,007,055 of record JALAZF010000168.1, read on the forward strand.
ATACCCCAAATTTTGACCCTAGATTTCATCATCATTCTAGGAGCATCACACATTGCATTGCTAACCCTAATATTATTCAAGTTGCTCTTTGTGTTTGTTTCCATGAATTAGGGTTTTGCATCAAGAGGATCTTTATTTGATCAGTCAATGTCTTGAATTGATCATCAACCTACCAAGTGTGCATACACTCAAGAGGCCTCTCTCCATCAAGAATCAAGTGCAAATTGGTCTTATTGCAAGTTCTTTGAAGCTTAACTTCATCTGGTCACCAATTAGGGTTTTATTAGGAAAATTCAATTGTGCCTTTGACTTTTCATCAAAGCATGATCCCAAGTCTTGGGACATGATTCAAGAATGCAAGATCATTGAAGATCACACAGTTGAATTCATCTGATACACAAGCTTTATCTGACAAAGTCAACCCTTTGACTTTTGGGATTTTTGGCCAAAATTGAAGTCCTCAAGTCAAATTTCATGAAAAAATGTTTGATCAATCAGTTTGAGCATGAAAAATCAAGAATTGGAAGATTTCTTGCAAAAGGGGCAGAGTTAAGAAACTTGAAATTTTTCTAAGTGTGGAAGAAAAACCCTAATTTTGTGCCAACTTTGAAAGGTCATAACATTCAATCTAGACCACCATTTTATATGTTCCAAAGATCAAATTTAAGCCCTCACAACATACTATAATTTTTCAATTTGAGTCAATCTCCAAAAAGTACTTAGAGTTTGAGTTATGGAGCCATCAAGTTGTGAAAAGTCTTTCTACACTTAGAAATTTTTCAAGGTAGTTTTTGTTCATCAAAAGTACCAAACTTTGGAGCCAGATTTCACTATGATACATTGAGATTCAAGAAATTCATCGAACATGAAAGTTGTGGAACATGTTTGGGGATTTTTAAAAAGTATAAGAACTCCTCCATATCATTTTTGAGCTAGGAGTTTCAAAGAAGGGAAGTTGGCCCTCCATACTTGAAGGTTTGTTCATTTTCATGTCAAGTGCAAGTTGCAAAACCAAATTAATTATGCAAATCCCTTGATTACAGGTCTTGATACTTGTAAATCCATCCATAATCAGAAGGTTTTACAAGCATTAGAAGCTTTGCACATTGAATTAAGGCATTATTAACCAAGTGATTATGCCATTTTTGGAAGAAAGTTCACAATGCCATTTTGGAAAAGTGACTTTAATCACAAAGTCAACATGTCTTGAGCCTCTCACATGTTGCTTCAGTAGAAACCACTTTCTTTTCACATAAGCAAAGCCTCTAAATCACTCAATAACTCTAAGAGAGTTGGTAATATGCATTGAACTTCAAAAATTCATGAAATTGCCAAGTTGTATTTCAACCAAACCATTAGCCATACAAGTTGCAATTATGCAGAACTTGAACCTCATTCTTTCCCTATAAATAGAGGCTCATCTCAAGCCTAAAACACACAACAAAAGCCTCATTAAACATCCCTCAAAACCTCCCAAACCAGCATTTTTCTCACTTTTCCTTTTGTGCCAAGAAAGCCCCAACTTGCACAAACTCAGCCAATTTCAATTCCACACATCAAACCACTAATCTAACCATTCAAACACATCACAAATAATCCCTTGAAGGTGTCCAAACCTTCATCTCCATCCAAAACATGCTAGCACTAAACGTCAACCATCAAAACCTAGTTTTTTTGAATTTTTGCATTTTCCAGGCCAAAACTTGATCCAGACCAATTTCAATCACTCTAACACTTTTAACACACTCCATAAATCATACTTAAACAGTTACAAACTTGGTTTTGCATCTAGAACTTCATTTACTTGAAGTTTCATTTTGGTCACTTTTCATACTTTTGCAAGAAGGAGGCATGTTCTGTTCCAGCTGGTTTCTTTTGGTTTTAAGCATCTTAAAGCTTCATAAGAGGTATATTGGAGATGTTTAATTCATCAAAACATTTCTGTATCAAGTCTTATGAAAGTTCAAAGTTTGCTCCAAGAGGTAAGTTTCCTCAAATCTTAAACTTTGTAAACCATGCTATGCTTTGATGTACATTGATCATGGACATGTTTGTTATGATATATGTGATGTGTTTGAACCATTTTTAGTTGCTTATCATGCTTGATTGAGACTGTGCCATAGAAAATGCAAATATGAGCCATTGTGAGTTATGTTATCGTGTTTTTAAGTAGGAGCATTTTTATACAAAACCTATGGTACCACTAAATTCTTTGTGAAAAATTAGGCAAGATTGATCTTTACATCATCTAATTTCATTGAGTATTGAGTGAATTGTGGTGGTTTTTGCAAAGCTAAATTGTTGAGGTTGGTGTTGGTGCAGCTATGGCGCCTTGGGGTAGGTTTCAGGTCAATGTTTAGCTTATATTTTAATGGAGGGAGGTGATACAATGGATGTATTGTAACACCCCATTTTAATTATTTAGACGTCTTGTGTTATTTTATTTGTGTGACCTTGTTTGGGGGAGTGTTTTGAGTGCGTTTAAGGGTTGTCTTTAGTTAGGAAGGTGAAGTAGTGAGATAAAGCATTTAGATTAATATCAATAGTGGTATAGTTAATAATAATAATAATTCAATTAATAATAGTAATATTATTATTTTATTATTATTATTGTTATTATTGCTATTATTATTAATTAATTTAATTAAAATAGAATTAAGAGAATTAGAAGAGGTTTAAGGAAAATAGAAAGGTTTTGGCACGTGAAACGAGGAATAGAGAACCAAGAGGAGAGAAAGAACAAGGTGTGCTAGGGCTTGATCTTCTTCCCCAATTGTCCATATTTTCTGTAAATATTCGAGGTAAGGGGGAGAAACGGGTTTAATATTGGCGATTCATTCATGATAGGGTAGTGGGGAGTCCTTAACCCCGTAGGAATTTGTATGCAAACTGTTGTGTTGTTGATCTGTTGTATATGCCTGTTATGATTCTGAAATCGTACATGAATTGATGTGTGTTTCCATGAATTTTTGTTATTGTTGCTGTTGTATGAACATCTGTTACAGATCTGTCGTTTTTGATTCAAATGGGGAGAACAATTTGAGATCATAGACCTGTAATACATGTAGTAATGCCAGGTACAAGAGAAAAGATGAAAATTGGACCAAAAATTCATGTAGAGACGATTATAGGACTGGTTGGAAGTGAAGAAGTGTGGAAATCATAGCAGAATGCAGAATGGTGAGGCCTCTGGTGATTTGCGTAATGGATCTGGCCATACGCGTATGGGGCTAGGCCATACACGTATGGGAGTGAAGGAAAGGGAATCTTACGCGTAAGGGGAGCTTGAGGGGAGGGTTTGGCACTGCCCTCTACCCATACTCGTATGGTACGCGTATGATTGGCAAGGCAATACGCGTATGGAGTAGCCATACGCGTATGTAGATCTGAGAATTGAGTTTTTGAAGGAAAATGGGTCTCTGCCCATACGCGTATGAAGTTGGGCAATACGTGTATGGCAGGGTGAGGCAGGAGGCCTTACGCGTATCAGATGGGGGCATACGCGTAAGGAAGGGCGAGGGAGCAAGTCATACGCGTTTGACTCAGGTCAATACGCGTATGGACAACAGTGGTGCAAAATTTCATATTTTTGCAATTTCTTTTCCGTCTTCGCATCGGAATCATTTTCTCTTGGTTTGAGAGGTTGGGAATAGGTGCCAGGTGCTGAGAAATAAAACATGGGTGATGAAAATATTAATTTTAATAATTTTAATTAATTAATTAATTAATTGGGTGTTTGGTGTGTATGAAGCAAATTACATGATAATGGTGTTGATGATATGTATGATGTGATCAGGAGGATCGTGTGCATGTATTTACGCTTGTATACATGTTTTGTTGTGCATGAGTTGAGTCTTGCATATTCATGGTGATTGGTGGGATGAATCATTGCTCAGGAGGAGTGTATGTGATTCATCCGTACTCCTGTATGGAGAATGGTAGGGGATAGATCATTGCCAAGAAGAGGTGTATGTGATCTATCCGGGGTTCGATTGAATGGACCAATGAGTCGGTACCGCATGCATGGTGTCGTGTTACATTACATTATTATTTGATGTTGTTGATGATATTGGACAGTAGGTCGTGTTGGTGTGTTGTTGACTTATATATGTGAATGCTACCTTGTTATCATGTATTTATCCACCGATAATATTGAATGTGATTTCTCACCCCTTTGTTGTTGTTGTGTCTGTGCTTCTTCGAAAGTACAGATAATCCAGGTACTTAGATAGCTTGGATATTGGTGTTGCTGATCGAGTCCATATGAGTGCTCTGATACATAACATGGGATTTTGGGGATTTCATTCATTTTTTTTATTTGTTATTCTTTTTGTTACGTATCTTTATTTTTGATGAACATTATGGTGGACCACGATTATATGTGGGGTTTTGGTGTTATTGGCAGATGGGCGTAAATCGAATAATTGAATAAATTTTCCGCTGTTTGATTTTATTAAAATAAAGGAGATTTGTTTCGTTGGCTTTTAATGTGACATTCCACTTGGTGAAAAATCTGATTTATCTTTAATATTTTGTTTATTTTTCAAATGGGAAAGTGGGGTGTTATAATTGGTATCAGAGCAGGTCGGTCCGTCCGGCCAGGTGTTAGAGTTGAGTTTGTCCTTAGAATAGGAGTTGATTTGATGTTCTGACCCTATGTTGATTGTTGAACAGTAATGCAGGAAGGAATGATGTTGCTCTTGCTGCTGCTATGCAAGCCATGGCACAGGCTGTAGAGAATACCAATTAGGCTAGAGGTGCTCAGTTTCGTGACTTAGCACAGTTCCAGAGCAATAAGCCGCCTACTTATGACGGAGGTATCTTAGATCCAGAAGCTGCACAAAAATGGCTGAAGGCTGTGGAGAAGATCTTCAGGACCATGGGATGCAGTGATGCTCAGAAGGTACGGTTTGGTACGCATATGCTGGAAGGAGAGGCTGAGGCTTGGTGGGACAATAGTCGTCAGAGATTGGAAGCTGCAGGTACTGAGATTACTTGGGCTGTGTTTCAAGCTGAGTTTCTGGAAAAGTATTTTCCGGAAGACATTCGTAGTGCAAAAGAGGTTGAATTTCTGGAGCTAAAGCAGGGTGATAAGACTGTTGCTGAGTATGTCGCTAAGTTTGAGGAGCTGGTTCAATATTGTGCTCATTACAATACTGAAGAAGCTATGACTTCGAAGTGTTTGAAGTTTGAGAACGGGCTGCGTCCTGAGATCAAATTGGGTATTGCTTGTCAGAAGATAAGAAACTATCCGGAGCTGGTAAGCAGAAGCCGAATTTATGATAATGACAACAGAGCCAGAATTGCTCATTACAAAGCTGTGAATGAGAAAAAGAGTAAGAAAAAATTTGGAGGTACTCCTTACAGTGCTCCAGCTGATAAGGGGAAACAGAAAACTGATGTGGGAAAGAAGCCAAAGGAGAAAGAAGCAGGTGCTGATACTCTCAAGTGCTTCAAATATGGTGGCGCGGGTCACTGTGCTAATAACTGTCAGAATGAGGTGAATAAGTGTTTCAAGTGTGGCAAAGCAGGGCATGTTATAGCTGACTACAGAGCCACTATGCCTACTTGTTATAATTATGGAGAGAAGGGTCACATCAGCACCCACTGTGAGAAGCCGAAGAAGTCTCAAGCGTCTCAAACTGGTGGGAAAGTGTTTGCCTTGGTGGGAGCCCAATTCACTGAGGAGGAGCGTTCCGTCAAAGGTACTTGCTTTATTAATGATGTTCCTTTGATTGCTATCGTTGACACGGGTGCAATGCACTCGTTTATTTCTGTTGACTGTGTGAAGAGATTAGGGATTGTGCCATCTACTCTAGAGCAGAGGATGACGATTAAAACTCCATCTATTAGTTCCGTGGTTACTTCTTTGGCGTGTTTGAAGTACTCGCTGACCATGTTTGGTAGAGATTTCATAGTGGACTTGATTTGTTTGCCACTCGGTAATCTTGTTGTTATTTTGGGAATGAACTGGTTGGAGTTCAACCGGGTGTATATTGATTGCTTCAGGAAGACGTTACTGTTTCTTACTCCTAAAGAGGAAGCATTAGCAGATTCGATATCTAGCAAGGAGTTGAGGGCGTTGTTGGAGGACGAAGCGAAGCTGTTTGCGGTGTTTACCTCGTTATCTGTTGAAAGCAAGACTTCAGTTAATGAATTACCAGTAGTGAATGAATTTCCTGAAGTGTTTCCAGATGACATCACAGAATTGCCTCGGACAAGGGAAGTTGAATTCGCTATTGATCTTGTACCGGGTACCAGACCTATCTCTATGGCACCACACATGATGTCTGCATCAGAATTGGCCGAGTTGAAATCTCAGGTCGGGGAATTGCTCGATAAGAAGTTTATCAGACCAAGTGTGTCGCCGTGGGGAGCTCCAGTGTTATTGGTGAAAAAGAAGGACGGTAGTATGCGTCTGTGCATTGATTACTGTCAGTTGAATAAAGTAACCATTAAGAATAAGTATCCACTTCTGAGGATTGATGACTTAATGGATCAGCTGGTAGGAGCTCGTGTTTTCAGCAAAATTGATCTGAGATCGGGTTACCATCAGATTAGAGTAAAGGAAGGTGATATTCAGAAGACGGTTTTCAGAACTTGCTACGGACATTACGAATATGCAGTGATGCCTTTCGAAGTGTCTAACGCACCGGGTGTATTTATGGAATATATGAATCGTATTTTCCATTCTTACCTGGATTAGTTTATTGTGGTGTTTATTGATGATATACTGATTTACTCTAAGTCTGACGAAGAGCATGCAGGTCACTTGAGAATTGCATTGCAGGTGTTGAGGGATAATAAACTGTTTGCAAAGTTCTCGAAGTGTGAATTTTGGTTGAAGACCGTGAGTTTCTTGGGTCATGTGATTTCTGGTGATGGTATAACGGTGATCCCTCTAAAGTAAGTGCAGTACTTCAGTGGGAAACTCCGAAGACCGCAACGGAGATTAGAAGCTTTTTGGGTTTGGCGGGTTACTATAGAAGATTCATTGAAGGGTTTTCTAAATTGGCATTGCCATTGACTCACTTGACCAGGAAGAATCAGGCTTTTGTTTGGGATGCTGCCTGTGAATAAAGTTTTGAGGAACTGAAGAAGAAGTTGACTACAGCACCAGTGTTAATTTTACCAAGTCCAAATTATTCTTTTGTAGTGTATTGCGATGCGTCTAAGATGAGATTAGGCGGTGTGTTGATGCAAGATGGCAAGGTAGTGGCTTATGCTTCAAGACAGTTGAGGGTGCATGAGAGAAACTATTCTACACATGATCTAGAATTAGCTGCAGTGGTGTTCGTGTTAAAAATCTGGAGACATTATTTGTATGGATCAAGATTTGAAGTATTTAGTGATCACAAAAGTTTGAAATATTTGTTCGACCAGAAAGAATTGGATATGAGGCAGAGAAGGTAGTTAGAGTTCTTAAAGGATTACGATTTCAATTTGAGTTACCATTTGGGAAAAGCTAATGTTGTGGAAGATGCTCTGAGTCGGAAGACAATCCATATGTATGCGTTAATGGTGAAGGAAATGGAATTGATTGAACAGTTCAGAGATTTTAGTATGGTTTGTGAAACTACACCGAAAAGTATCAGATTGGGTATGTTGAAGGTGAATAATGACTTTTTGGATGTAATTAAGGAAAGTCAGAAACTGGATGTGAAATTAGTGGACTTGATGCCTGCAGGGGGAGATGATCCTGATAGTGACTTTAAAGTGGATAATGTTGGTGTGTTGAGATTCCGGGGCAGGATTTGTGTACCGGATAATGAGGAATTGAAAAAGGCAATCTTGGAAGAAAGTCATCGGAGTAGCTTGAGTATTCATCCGAGAGCTACAAAGATGTACCATGATTTGAAGAAGTTGTTTTGGTGGTCCGGTATGAAGAGGGACATAGCTCAGTTTGTCTACGCTTGTTTGACATGTCATAAGTCAAAAGTAGAGCACCAAAACCCTTCGGGATTGATGCAACCGTTAGAGTTTCCCGAATGGAAATGGGACAGTATTGCTATGGATTTTGTGACTGGTTTGCCAAATATGGCAAGAGGCTTTGATGCTATTTGGGTAGTGGTGGATCGACTTACGAAGTCTGCACATTTTATACCAATTAACATCAATTTTCCATTGTCGAAGCTGGTAGAAATTTATATCAGGATAATTGTGAAGTTACATGGTGTTCTGTCGAGCATAGTGTCGGATAGAGATCCGAGGTTTACTTCAGAATTTTGGAAGAGTCTGCAGGAAGCCTTGGGTTCTAAGTGAAAGTTGAGCTCGGCTTATCATCCACAGACCGATGGTCAGTCAGAGAGGACCATTCAGTCGTTGGACGATTTGCTGAGAGCCTGTGTATTGGAAAAAGGTGGTGCGTGGGATACTCATTTACCATTGATTGAGTTCACATTTAATAACAGTCACCATTCTAGCATCGGAATGGCGCCTTTCGAAGCTTTGTATGGTAGGAGGTGTAGGACACCTCTATGTTGGTATGAAACAGGTGAGAATGTGGTGCTTGGACCTGAAATTGTGCAACAAACTACTTAGACAATTCAGATGATCCATGAGAAGATGAAAGCGTCTCAGAGTAGACAGAAGAGTTATCATGATAACAGGAGGAAAGATTTGGAATTCAGTGAAGGTGATCACGTGTTCCTAAGAGTTAACCCAGTGACCGGTGTGGGTTGTGCTTTGAAATCCAAGAAGTTGGATCCTAAGTTTATTGGACCGTATCAAATCTTGCAGAGGGTTGGTACAGTGGCTTATAGGGTGGCACTGCTGCCTAAACTTTCGAACTTGCATGACGTGTTCCATGTGTCGCAACTTCGGAAGTATGTTTCAGATCCGTTTCATGTGATTCAGAGAGACAAAGTTCATATCAGGGAGAATCTTACAGTGGAGACGATGCCGTTAAGGATCGAAGATCGTAAGATGAAGCGACTCAGAGGGAAGGAGATACCTCTGGTGAGAGTAGCTTGGGGAGGTGCTGCAGGAGGCAGTGTGACCTGGGAATTGGAAAACAGGATGCGAGAGTCGTATTCAGATTTGTTTCCATCAGGTAATTTTCGAGGACGAAAATAATTTAAGTGGGGGAGAGTTGTAACACCCCATTTTAATTATTTAGACGTCTTGTGTTATTTTATTTGTGTGACCTTGTTTGGGGGAGTGTTTTGAGTGCGTTTAAGGGTTGTCCTTAGTTAGGAAGGTGAAGTGGTGAGATAAAGCCTTTAGATTAATATCAATAGTGGTATAGTTAATAATAATAATAATTCAATTAATAATAGTAATATTATTATTTTATTATTATTATTGTTATTATTGCTATTATTATTAATTAATTTAATTAAAATAGGATTAAGAGAATTAGAAGAGGTTTAAGGACAATAGAAAGATTTTGGCACGTGAAACGAGGAATAGAGAACCAAGAGGAGAGAAAGAACAAGGTGTGCTAGGGCTAGATCTTTTTCCCCAACTGTCCAGATTTTCTGTAAAGATTCGAGGTAAGGGGGAGAAACGGGTTTAATATTGGTGATTCATTCATGATAGGGTAGTGGGGAGTCCTTAACCCCGTAGGAATTTCTATGCAAATTGTTGTGTTGTTGATCTGTTGTATATGCCTGTTATGATTCTGAACTCGTACATGAATTGATGTGTGTTTCCATGAATTTTTGTTGTTGTTGCTGTCGTATGAACATCTGTTACAGATCTGTTGTTTTTGATTCAAATGGGGAGAACGATTTGAGATCATAGACCTGTAATACATGTAGTAATGCTAGGTACAAGAGAAAAGATGAAAATTGGACCAAAAATTCATGTAGAAATGATTATAGGACTGGTTGGAAGTGAAGAAGTGTGGAAATCGTAGCATAGTGCAGAATGGTGAGGCCTCTGGTGATTTGCGTAATGGATCTGGCCATACGCGTATGGGGCTAGGCCATACGCGTATGAGAGTGAAGGAAAGGGAGCCTTACGTGTAAGGGGAGCTTGAGGGGAGGGTTTGGCACGACCCTTTGCCCATACTCGTATGGTACGCGTATGATTGGCAAGGCAATACGTGTATGGAGTAGCCATACGCGTATGTAGATCTGAGAATTGAGTTTTTGAAGGAAAATGGGTCTCTGCCCATATGCGTATGAAGTTGGGCAATACGCGTATGGCAGGGCGAGGCAGGAGGCCTTACGCGTATCAGATGGGGGCATACGCGTAAGGAAGGGTGAGGGAGAAAGTCATACGCGTTCGACTCAGGTCAATACGCGTATGGACAACAATGGTGCAGAATTTCATATTTTTACGATTTCTTTTCCGTCTTCGCATCAGAATCCTTTTCTCTTGGTTTGAGCGGTTGGGAATAGGTGCCAGGTGCTGAGAAATAAAACATGGGTGATGAAAATATTAATTTTAATAATTTTAATTAATTAATTAATTAATTGGGTGTTTGGTGTGTATGAAGAAAATTACATGACAATGGTGTTGATGATATGTATGATGTGATCAGGAGGATCGTGTGCATGTATTTACACTTGTATACATGTTTTGTTGTGCATGAGTTGAGTCTTGCATATTCATGGTGATTGGTGGGTTGAATCATTGCTCAGGAGGAGTGTATGTGATTCATCCGTACTCCTGTATGGAGAATGGTGGGGGATAGATCATTTCCAAGTAGAGGTGTATGTGATCTATCCGGGGTTCGATTGAATGAACCAATGAGTCGGTACCGCATTCATGGTGTCGTGTTGCATTACATTATTATTTGATGTTGATGATGATATTGGACAGTAGGTCGTGTTGGTGTGTTGTTGACTTATATATGTGAATGCTACCTTGTTATCATGTATTTATCCACCGATAATATTGAATGTGATTTCTCACCCCTTTGTTGTTGTTGTGTCTGTGCTTTTTCGGAAGTACAGATAATTCAGGTACTTCAACAACTTGGATATTGGTGTTACTGATTGAGTCCATAAGAGTGCTCTGATACGTAACATGGGATTTTGGGGATTTCATTCATTTTTTTGTTATTTGTTATTCTTTTTGTTACGTATCTTTATTTTTGATGAACATTATGGTGGACCACGATTTTATGTGGGGTTTTGGTGTTATTGGCAGATGGCCGTAAATCGAATAATTGAATAAATTTTTCGCTGTTTGATTTTATTAAAATAAAGGAGATTTGTTTTGTTGGCTTTTAATGTGACATTCCACTTGGTGAAAACTCTGATTTATCTTTAATATTTTGCAAATCCCCCTCGCTCCAGTTCATTTTATTTTTCCCATTTTTCAAGTATGTTTCATATATATTATTGTGTTTCCATCAGTTTTCACAACACGCGTAGTAGCTGGGTTGGCTATTGTTTTGAGTTGCAAGCAGTATGGCCTGGGATCAACACCCATGGGGACCTTTCCCTTTATTTTAGATACCTATTTTCTTCATTTTTCTTCCCAAATTCAAAACATCATAACTCCTTCATCCTAAATCATTTTTGATCCATTTGTTTTGAAAATTGTTCATGATTGTGTCTAGTTTCTGTTTGTGAGAAGAAATGTCCAAGAATATTTATTTTTCTTACACTTGTGAGTGTTTAAAGTGAGTGACTTTTTAGGGTTTCATTAAGGCTTCTTTTGATTCTTTTGAATAATCCCTTGATTTCGTTTGTGCATATTTCCTTGTATGAACCATATAAACTTTGTATAAACCTTGTATAATGTTGTGGACTTGTGCATCGTTGTTTGAACTTGATTTTGGTGCATTTTCAAGTTTATGTTTACATATAAATATATGTTGAACTTTCAATCATACCATGAGACTGTTGTTTGATCTTTTGTCTTAACATGTGACTTTTTTCCATGTTTACATGACCTTGATGTGTATATATGCCTTTGTGTTGATTATACCATGTTTATGTGCTCTTAAACACTTGAATTTTGTCTTGAAAGTAACTTTGTGTATATGCTTGTATGCTTAAACCTTTGTGATGTTTCCACCTTGTTCAAAACCATGTTTGAACTTGGGTTGGTACCTACTTGTCTTAGCTTATTCACATGATGTTTGAACTTTAACTTATCATCTTTAAGCTTGCTCACATGTCATCCATTGTATGTTTGCATCTTTCATCCATATGTTATTGTCATAAACATGTCTCTTTGCTCAAGTATGCCTTGATTGTTACCTTTTACTTATCCATGTTTAAATTGTATTCATGATTAAGTGATGTTTTAACTTATACTTGTTTACTTTGAACCTTGATTATTATCATGACTTATACATGCTTTGTTACATCTTTTAATCTTCTTCATGATTAAGTGATGTCTTGACTTGTACATGTTGACTTTGAACTTTGTTTTCATCCATGTTAAGTGTTATTATAACTTATACATGTCATACTTAAACCTAGATTCTTACCATGCTTAAGTGTTGTGATGACTTATCCATGTTGAAATGTTTAAATTGTATTCATGATTAAGTGTTGTTACAACTTATCTTTACTTGTCTTGTATTCATGATCAAATGGTGTTAGTAAACCCTAATGCATGCTTTCCTTAATTATAAACTTAAACTTGTCATCCATGATGCTTTAGTCTTGTTATAACTATACTTCATGTATGTTTAGATGTTGTAACATCTTTGCTTGTATGAACTTTCTTTGGTTGTCACCATGTTGATTTGAAACTTCTTTGAACTTTGAATGTGCTTGGTTGTTACCTTGTCCTTTTATGACTTTGTCAAGTCTTTGCTTTGGTTGTAACCATGTGCTTTATCCTTTGTCATATCTCATATGAATTCTCAATTAACATCATGTTTGAATGTTTGAATGTTTGCAATTGATATCATGTTTGAATATCATATTTATTCATATCATCCATCTATTCATACTCTTTTAACTTTTTCAAGTTATTGCCCCAAGTGATGTTAGCTTGTTAGCTTCCATCCTTAAGTTGCCTTTTGTTTCCAAATCCAAGGGAAAGAATACATCATTGGCTCAATGTCATAGGTAGATTAGCAATACCCATTTCCCTTTGACCTTGTTAGAGTCATTAAGCCTTTCAACTTAGACTTAGGGTAGAATTTACAACTTTTTGGACTTTGTTAAGTCAAGTAAGTGTTATGGACTTAACAATTACCTCTCCTTTGAACCTTGATCATAATCAAGTGTTCATTCATCCCTAATGAGGTGAACTACAAATGCTCTGATCCCATCCTTGTAAGGATATGTAGGCACAAGATCGCGAAGTTTTGGCGAGCATACTTAGTGACTAAAACCTTAGGTTCCTATCCTCATCCATAAAACCCAAACACAAAATAATAGAAAACAATAACACAAATACTAGAAAGAGGTTCCTATAGAGTACTATAGATGCTTAGGATGCTAACATCTTCCCTAGGTATAATCAACCCTCAAACCTTACAATCTCTTTGCATTGTTGTTACATTGAAACTTAGGGTTTTATACGATCTTTACCCTTTCCTTTAGATAAATCAAAGCTCAGTGGTGAATATTTAAAGATTTGTGATTCAAGTTAATTAATAGCTTGATATCCGATTCTCATTGCAACTCATCCTTACTGAATTTACCCTTAGGTTGCCTCGCTTACACACATTCTTCACAAATTTCAGTCGGTATGTTGATCAATGGCAACCCAATAACCATTTCGTTCTTTTAGAAGTCCTTGAGATCTCAAAATTTGAGATGCCTAAGACGGTAGTTCCATATCCACTTTTCTCGACTTGCCTAAGACATCTATGTTCCATAACTTTCAGCTCATTCTTGAAGTTTATATTGGCATCCATGGAATCTTTTAAGACCAAAACCCTATTTGCATCCATAACGTGTAACCCCTTGTTTTCCATGTGATTCTTGTAAGCCTTCTCAAGCAATTGGTCAATATTTAGAAGGTTACATTTGATTCCTGGAATGTACATATCGTACCTCGAAAAATAAGAACAACCTCGCGAAGCATAATCGCACGCCCGCGGGATGGACTTAACAGAGTCGCCATCGATCTTTATTTATTCCCATAGAGGGAAAGGGAAAATATCGAATAAAACCCCTAAAAAAAGGACAAGGATGTGGTCATCACAACCAATGTCTGGGTTCGGGAGTCGGTTATGCAAAAGGAATGTATTAGCACCCCTTCACGTCCGTTGTACATCAACGGGAACCATTTAGTTAGGATTGAAGGAATGTTAGCTTAATGTTTAGTTTCTAATCTTCTACTTATTGAGTAGGAAAAGAGAGAAGATAAAATGTTTTTAGATTCTTATTAAAGAAAGGGAGCTAAGGTTTTTTGTTATTAGGGTGCTCGCTAAGACTTCGTAATCTCGTGCCTATGTATCCTTACAAGGATGGAATCAGCACAATCGTAGTTTGGGTAAAAGTTCGTTGGTTAATTTTAGCGAAAGCCAAATTGTATTAATCAACATAAGAACTTTGTTTTACCCAAAACAAATGAGGAGTCTACATTTTCACCACATTTAATGGATTTACAAATCTCATTCATGCCACTTATCTCAACTTAATGGTTGTAGGAAAAACATTGCCCTAGTGTTTATTAAGACAACATCTTTCATTTGAAAAGAGTCTTTGATCATATTATATGTCTTGGAGTTTTGTTTAAGAAAATACACTTGATGACAATCAAGGTTTGTACATGACTATGAGATTTTAGTCTCTTGATAATAATCAAGGTTTGTCCATAAAATAGAGACTAGAGTATAGTTTGGATATGTTTTAAGAATGATGAACTTTTGATGATGATCAATTGTTCAAGAGTTTATGTTATAGTGTCAAACTCTAACAGTCTCTTTCATTCAATATTGATTAAGAAAGTTGTTTATAGACCACGAACATTGATAGTGATCAATAGTTCAAAGAGGTATTCTAAAATGCTAGACTCTAACACCTCTTGGTCCAAGTTATTTATTAAGTGTTTTAAAGATGAAAGAAGTAAATAATTGGCTACCTCAATGTGCAAGACTTGTGACCAATCTTTCAAGGGTTTTGCTAGAATGCTAGATTCCAACAATCCTTTTCTTTTAAGTTTATTTTAAAAGAGTATTGGTGTACTTTGAAGTATTTTAAGGTGTTTTGCAGCTCGCTCGGGGAGTCTTATGCGTTACCTATTTGCGGTAGAACGGATGTAACATGCCCTTTTTGAAAAGGATGAGTTTTCGCCGCCAAGGCAAGATGCCACATTTGATTTATTGAATGTTGATTTTAGGGATGAAATAAGTCCTCAGATAGGAACCCCTGCGGGTAGTACCCAATTCTTTATCTCAAAAGATTTGTTATGAAAATTGTATGGCGAATATAGTCACGTCTTCATATTGAAAGACGAGTATCGAGACAACACACTCAAAGTGAACATCCTAATACTCAGAGAGGAAGAAGTCTTCACTCAATCCTCTCTCTTTAATTCAATATAAAGAGAACCTTATTCTCTTATTTAAGGTGTTTTGATTTAGATGGTAAGTGCTTTACGACAGTGAACCCTAAAGGTAGTGTCAAGCACTCGGGATAGCACAACGCCTTTGCCTAACCACTCCACAGCCATCCAAGTTTATTGAGAAAAAGATGAAAATGCACTTGGTACGAGACCATGGTTTTTAGACTCAAAGAGACAAAAGAAAGAGAGAAAGGTTATGAAAAGAAAGGGTGGTGAGTAGATCAAGGTAGGTTGATGGCGATGTGCAAGGCAATCGACTTACAAGGGTAGAATACATACAAGGTTAGCATGGGATTTAATGGAAGAGATGAGACAAGCAAGAATGAGAAGTGAGGAGAAACCCTAAGGTGTAAACCAAATTAATGAGTTTTGAAAAATAACTTGACCTTGGATCAAACCATATTTGCCATTTATTTTGAAATGGTGTTCTACCCTAGTTCGTTTTATCTTTATTAACAAGCAAGCATAAAAAGCAAAAAGAACTAGACTATTACATTGTAATGGGGAGATGGATACATGTAAAGTACTCGGGATTGCGAGAAATAAAAGGTATCATTGTCAGGTAGCCCAAGAGGAAGTCATGTGTGTGCGAGGTGTCCTAAACTAAGCAATGAACAAGAGTTCAGACAAAATCTCCATGTTAGGGTTTTTGTACAGAGTCTAAACTCAAATGCTCGGGATAGTAACCACAGTCCACCAAATGAAAGTGTTTTAGGGTTTCGATAGTTTTATCATGTTTTTTGTGTTTTCAGATAATATGAACAGGATATGAATAATATGACGATGATAATATGAACAATATGATAATATGAACATATAATATGATAGTGATACATTAATAGAAAAATAAAACAAGATAATATTGAACAGAAATCAAAGTCAGTGGTTAATTGGTAATCGTCATTAATAAGATGAATCGGGTCCGCTTTAGAACTAAACCATCGTAGCATGATCTATTATAAAGATCAAGCTATAGGAGGTCGTTCAATCATGATGTTTGTGCTAAAACAAGATAGAGAAACGGTATGTAAATCGTGCCATGCAGAAAGGAAAAGCAAATGGTCCCGTTTTAATCACAAACTTGTGTTGATTAATCGAAGGTAACCTATCACGATCCCAAAGTATAGAAAATAATCTCAATGATCATCCACTACAGATTTAAAATAATGAAGGTTAGCAACTTCGATAACTAACATCTATGATTTTAAAGACTTCATCAACCCAAGATTTGAAATAAAATCGGAAAAAAAGGAAATGAAACGAAAATGATAATAAAAAGGGAAATGAATCAATCATGATTAATCAAAACAATAAAACTAAACTATTAAAATTTTTACTATTAAAATTTTTACTTTTTTTTTTGAAAATTTTTACACTACAGGAGATTTCAAATTCCCGAAAATTTTCTGTAAATTTCGGGGTATTTGAAATCCTCGGTAGTGTAAAAATTTTCAAAAAATAAAAAAAAAATAAAAAGTGAAAATTTTTACACTATCGTTAATTCCAAATTCCCGATATCATGTGAAAATTTTCGGAGATTTTACCGGTAATTTCGAAATTCCTGGTATTTTTTACCGGTAATTTCGAAATCCCCGATAATTTTTACCGGTAATTTCGAAATTACCGGTATTTTTCAAAATCTCCGGTTCATCTCCCAAAATTCATAATTTTCAAAAAGATAAATATGATATTTCGCTACAAATGAGGGGTGTCAGGTTTAATTGGGGGGTGCCAGATAAAATTCTCTCCTCTTTCTGTCAACAAGACAGCTTCTTTTTTCAAAAAAAGGAAAGGAATTGAGAAGCAGCATGTGCCTTGAACCCATAAATTCCAGTCGGTCCATCAAGATAAAGGGAGGGTCATGTTAGTCTAGAAATCATGGTCATAAGCTTCACAATACCGTAATTACTTTCAAGGTTAACAAGTTGTATCTTTTGAAAGAACAGTCGGTGAAAAAATTAAAAGTGAAAAGTGTGAAACAAAGCTGAAATCAAATCGAACGAACAAGGTATCCTCATCATTGCACCAACAACAAGGTTAAATCAACAAAGAGAATCACCTCTGTCACTCGCTCATTTCCGCTTCCGACTTCGAACACGTTTGCTCTTCTCAGGTTTGTATGATTTTAATTTTGATTCGTTTCGATCGTCTCACTCTCTCTTCTCGTTTCTGCGATTTGGGTTTGTGAATTGATTTGGTTGTTCGGGTTGTTGTTGTTAGAGCGGTTTGAAAGGATGTGAGGAAGATGAAGATTGGTGAGTGATTTGAGGGAAGGTTGAGCAGAGTAACAATGGTTCCGATAACTTGGTTTTTGAGGGAGAGTTTGTTGTTATTTATAGAGAGGATTGAGGTTATTATGGGAAGGAATTGAAAGGAAAATTGTGAGCTATTATGCATTATGATGCGTTTCCGTTTTGAATCGTAACATGGTTGTACGAAGGTGCAGGTTTTGTTGTCGTTGCGCAGGATTCGTCTGGTGTGTTGTGGTGTGTTGTTTTTGGTTGTACGAATTGTGAACGTTATGTTGTGCGTAGGACGCACAGTTTTCATTTCGTTTGAAATGGTTGTGTACGTTGCGTATTAAAGGTTTTGTGTTGTGTGTTGGAAAGGAATAGAAACTTTGTGGGGTCGGGTGCTACAATTGTTGTGTTGTTGTGGTAGCTTATGGTTCAGCAAGTTGCTTAGTGGCTGGGAATCATGTGGAAAGGCTTTGCAAATTGGTGTGGTTTGGAATTTTGTGGTACGGTTTGGTCATGTTGTGAAATGGCTGGTATGCATGATGCTTGGAACATTTTGTGTATGTACAAGCCTGGCTAATTGTTTCGTAGACTTGCAGCAGTTCATACTCGTGTTGGTTGGTGTATTGGTGAGTCTTTAAAACTTGTAGCTGTTGTACGTGGTGTGTCGTGGCTGGGAGTGAATTTGTGTGGAATTATGAACTTGTGGTGGTGTCGCTGCAGGTCACGACTTGGTTTGCTTGCTTGATTATCATGTGCAAGTAGTAGCTTCATAGGCTTTCCTTTTTTCTACTTTGCAAATGGATTTGTAATTTGGAACTTTGACTAACTTTTGAATGGGCCTTGCCTTTTTCTTTTGTAATTCTAATGGACTTGTATGAAATGTAATGAAGACTTTGTGATATTGGCAATAATCTTGGAATTTATTTCATGATCTCTGTAAATATCTTTCTCAATGAATGTGGACTTTATAATTTTAATTATGGATAATGGAATTAGATTTAAATTGGAACAATGGACATAGGTTTGAAACAAAAAGAAAGTTAAAATGGATACTTGAATATGGAGTGGGTTTAACTTTGGATATTGAATTTGGATTTAAAATTTGGACTTAGATGAAATGGATTAATTGACTTGGAACTAAAAGATAGTAAAAATGGATATTGGAAAGAGATGGTTAATTGGATTGAAAAAATG
This sequence comes from Lathyrus tuberosus, assembly GCA_022829125.1. NCBI lineage: Eukaryota > Viridiplantae > Streptophyta > Magnoliopsida > Fabales > Fabaceae > Lathyrus > Lathyrus tuberosus. The sequence goes on from JALAZF010000168.1 coordinate 9,025,924, forward strand.
GTTTTAAAGTGGATAAAATGGTTAAAATGGATTTACAAATAATTTGGTTTAGAATATGGATTTGTGTGGATTTGAAAATGGTTATAAAAAAATGGATGTGGGATGAAAATGGTGAGTATCTTAAATTACAAGTAACTTTCATTTCAAGAAATCCACATGAATCTTCTTTCCAAACTTAGCATGCTTAAACCTTGATCCACTTGACAATTTGAACTCACTTGAATGAAATACTTCATAATAATGAATCCATACCAACTTCAAGCAACAAGTAACAATAATTCTTTGATCACAATGAAATCGTAATCCAATGAACCTCGACTGATAAAAGTCTACAAGCCCAACCATGAATAAGAAACCCTAAGTCACTTTGAATGCACACTGATGAAGAAAACAACCTGAGATGTTGAAAGGAAATACAACCCTAATCCATAGCCCTATCAATTGAATCAATGATTAAACCCTAGTACTTCCCGCCTCTTGAGAAATATTTGAAGAAGATGATGAACTTAATTTGGCACCAAAACCTTAATCTGCTGATCTTCTTCAGGCCTAAAGTATTGATTCATGACAAAATCCATCTTTAGAATGAAACAATCTCTTTTTCTTGACCAAGATCGGGATCACATCCAATTGAACTACACAATACTGCACACACATCCAGAACTGCTAGCCTCAGGTAAATCTAAATTGAACGACACATGCCCATTTTAAACACAAATAGTGAAAAACCCTAATATTCCTGCCTTTGGCGCACACTGATGAATCAATGACTTGATGAGAACCAAGAAACCCCTAATTTAAAGTCTTCCCAATTAGGCCACTGATGAAACACTGAACATTTGATACCCATGGTGAAATTCAGAGAAGTCAGCATTGTGCTTTGATAAACTTCTGATAAAAGATGCTCATGATGATTGAAGATCCAACACCTCAAATGAACATGTGATAATGTTGAGATACTTTGAGGTGTGTGGGGACTTTGTATCTTGAGAAAGCCATGGTGTTGAGGATATCTTCTTACTCATTGCTTTGAAATTCAGTTCCTCTTCCTTGATTGATGTGAACCAAGATGCCTTGATCCCAAGCCTTAGAACCAAAGCAAAGCATGAATGAGTAAGACAAAGTGGGGAATTCAAAGATGATGAAAATACTATGATATGAAAGGCTAGGGTTATGGTGAAAATAAGGGTGTGGCAGATGCCCCTATTTAATCTCCTTGGACCTGAAGGTGAGAGTAACAGAGGTTATCTTGCAGTCAAGGTACAAGGGGATTAAATATAAGAATACCCTGAATTTTTTAGCCGAAAAGGAGTGGAATGAAAGGAGATGAATCAATGGGATAATTTGAAAAAGGCATATGTTAGTGGGAAAAGGTAATTGGTTATGAGGGATATGATGATATGCTTGAGATGTAATGCGGAATGAATATGAGTGCTTTGCTAGTCATGGAATGAGAGACATCCCTGTAGTACCCTGATGACACACAAAAGATTCTGAGATATTCCTTCTACAAAAGGTAGAGGGGACTCTGATAACAATCTAAAAGGACAATGTATCATTAGTCAAAACTCATACGAATTGCGTTGTTCCTTTGTATTTTTTATGAGAATTGACTAATAAAAGACCCAGAAGGTTGGTACTTGGGAATTTGTGTGGTTTTGCAGGTATTAGGTATGAATAAAACCAGTTGAAACAAAGAAAAGACCATGCCCTGCAACTTTCGCATCGCGGCCAACAGCTTCGCTACGCGAAGCTTCGCTATGTGAAAGAAAGCGACAGGAAGTGAGCCAGGCAGAACAAAACAGAATCAAAATTTGAAAACTTCGCTTGAAGCGACAGGAAGCGAAAGAAAGCGGAGGGTGTCGCTTGAAGATCGCTATGGGTCGCATAGCGAACGTTCGCGACACGAAGAAAGGCGAGACTCAGCAACTTAAAACATAACCAATTATCCAATCTTTGCTTGAAGCGAAGAAAACGAGAGGAAGCGACCAAAGTTCACGACGCGAACTATACTTTGCATAGCGAAGTTTAGCGGTGTCAACAAGGGCGGTTGAATTCAAATCTTAATGGGGAAGGAAAGGAAGTTCGCATAGCGAACTTTCTCTCGCTATGCGAACTTAGGCGGCCAAGAATACTATAAAAAGGGTCAAGGGCAGTGCATAGGGGGGATGATGTTTTAGTTTTAAGTACTTTTGTAATAGATATTAAGAGTGGATTGTAAGAGAACTTTAAGAGAGAGAATAGAAGAATCGAGCTGGATACGCATCAAAAATCGAGAAATCGTCTTTGATGCTCATTCATCTCCACTTCTTCCTTTTTGTGCAAGCTACCATGAAAATGGATAGCTAAACTTTCTCTCTTGCTGGGATTGGAAGAATCCACCGTAATCGTATGTATATGTACCGCTTTTAATCTTAATACAGTTATGTTTACATTAAGTATTGATTTTATCTCTTCTTCATTGCTAAATCTTATGAATTTGATTATTAATGAAAATTGATTCCGTCTTCAGATATTACAAGATAGGGTTAAATATACAACACCCCCTGTAATGTTACCGATATTTGATTTTAGCCCTTGTAATACTTTTTTTTTTTAAAATCTCTCTTAATATCCAGATTCCCTCACTTAGGCCCCTGAGTGCCACATTGCAGCAAAGATTCTTTCCTATTGCTTGTGTGGCAGTCCACGTGGCATTTTTTATTTAATTTTAAATTCCACGTGGATTTTTATATTTATTTTTTTAATTTTTTAATCTTTATTTTTTACTTTTTAAATTTTTTTGAATTATTTTTTTTATTATTTTTATTAATATTTTTTTATGAAAATATATTAAAATTTCAATTGGGTTTTCCCATAATTTTTTAGACCTAATAGCATTTTCAGATCAACCCATTACTCAAGTTCTATATCGTGGTATGCAAAAGAGGTATATAAACACTTATTTTTCTCTTACACATTTCGATGTGGAACTTCATGAACACAGAAGGATTTCATTCTCCAACAAATAGATACCAGAAAACCATAAACTCTCACTTCTAACAACCCAACTATTCATCTTCTCCCACATCCATCTCCATCAAAGTAACAATCATCAAACCATCTCTTCCCCCTCCATGTGACCACCCAACTCTCTCATTGCTCAACTTGGTATCCTCCCTCATGCTAGCAAAACCGTGCAACCACCATACTCACACAAACCGCCGCCATGTAACACAAAAAACACCACCAAAGACCATTGTAAAAACCACAAGCATTGACCCATAACTTTCATTGTTTCCACCATACCACCAATAACCACAACAACATAATCTGAAACTCCACCATAAAACCATTGTCACTCTTTTTCTAACACCTAAACCATACTACAACGTAACAACCTTTTTTCACGAACAACCACCCTGCTACAAAAACATTCCACACAAGAGTGTCACAATGTTATTTTTGCTACGATGTTGGTGTGAAGAAGCGAAATTGACGGATCGAAACATGGTTCGTAATGTTAGATGATGTTGAAGATGAAACCACAAGATGTTGCAAGATGTTGTCATCGCTTGTGGTTGAGCACTCACTCCCTTGTCCGTGTGTAAGAGAGACTTGGTTGTGAGATTTGAAATCGGATAGTGGAAGTTTTCAAGGGTGTTATTTGTGAGGTTAAAGATGAGTTTACAGTTGGATGTTTGGTTTCATGAATGGAGTTGATCAATTAGTTTTTCGTCGGAGAAAACACAACGTCGGTGGAAAATCATTTACAGTGGTGCGTGTGATTTAAAGAAGATGGCGGCGAGGAGGGAGGGTCATGGTGGTGATGGTTCAGTTTGGTGATGGTTGAAGGGAGTAGATCGGTGATGAGGATGAAAGAGGCATGGTGATTGTTCTGGTTGCAAAAGGTGTGTTGCCGGAAGGTGTTTGAGTGGCTGAGATGGTAGTGAATGGTTGAAGGGATTTTAGTGAAGAAGTCCCACATCAGTTGGAAAACAAATATTTTAGGGGTTTATATAACTCAAACCCAAAAATAAAATGTAAAACCTGTTAAGTTAATAATGGGCTTGTGAATGTTTGAGAAGACCCAATTATAATATTTTGATACTTTAAAAAAATAATTCATAAAAAATATTAATAAATTAAAATAATTTAAGAAAAGAAAACGTAAAATAAATAACATAAAAAAGTTTAATATTTAAAAAATAAAATAAATTAAATTAAAAAATAAAGAAAGTCTACGTGGCATTTAAAAATAAAATAAAAAATAAAATAAAAATCCAGTTGGACAGCCAAGTCACTAAAAATTGGAATCTTTTCTACACAGGGGGGTATCCGAGGGAATCTGGAAATTGCAAGAGGGGTTTTAAAAAAAATCTTTACGAGGGACTAAAAGCAAAAATCGCTAACATTACAGAGGGTGTTGTATATTTAACCCTACAAGATATAAATCTATTAAACCTCAATTTCTAGACATAGGATTAGGTTTAGTATCCAATTCAAATACTTGTTCGTCATAAAGTCTGTTTGTTTAATCGGTCGAGACATCACCGATTCAACAAACCGATTGAAATTTATGAATTGTTATGTAGACATACATACTTTTCGGAAGAGTATATGGAAATACGAGTAAACACATGATTGCATCATAACTAATCGGTATTGCATACGTAAACGGTAGAAGAACTCCAATCCCGGCAAGATAAATTATCATATAACAAATCTCGTTTAAATCATTCTGTTTAAATTATTCCGTTTATTTTCATTGTTTCACTTTAAAACACAATCAAAGACTTTACCAAACACACGTTCACTTAAAATTTCTCAGTAATCTAAAAGGTTATTCGTAATATCACTCCAGTCTCTGTGGATACGATAACACAATATTACTTTTGATAAACTCAACATCAGACTCTAGAAATATATAATTGCGAGATATTCCTAATACAAAAGGTAGAGATGACTCCAGAACAAAAGGTGAGATATTCCTTCTACGAAAGGTAGAAAGGACTCTAGAAATAAAGGATTGCGAGATATTCCTTCTACAAAAGGTAGAGAGGACTCTAGAAATTGGTTTTCCTCTTGCAAAAGGCAAGAAGGACTCTTAAACAAAAGGCTAGGAGAAAAATTTCTTCTACAAAAGGTAGAGAGGACTCCAGAACAAAAGTTTTGAAGACATGATAACTCTTTCTACAACAGGTAGAAGAGACTCCCTTGGGAGAAGACGGTCGTACTTTCTTCTGCGAAAAGCAAAAAAGACTCCTGAATAAAAAGTTAGGAGAAAAATTCCTTCTACAAAAGGTAGAGAGGACCCCTGAACAAAATCTTTGGAGAGACATGATTCCTTCTGCAAAAGGAAGAGAGGATACTTACAAAAGGTAAGCTGAAAAGAACCTGTGCAAAAGGCACGAGAGGACTTACTAAAGGAAAGTTGAATCCATTGCGAAAGGCAAGGAGGAGATACTTCATGAAAAAGACACGGAAAGACTTATAAAAGGTAAGATGAGGGCAATAACCATCCTCATGAAAAAGTAAGAGGGAACTTGCATAGGGTATCAGAATATCATTTGACCTCACAAGCACAATGGTGGAGATGACATTCTCTGGGTATTACAACCATTCAGTTCTTGGCCACACATGCGTCAAGCATCCAAATTCGACTGGGGAATATATTATTTGACTACATTTGTACCCAATACAAAGTTCTTTCGCGTGCAAAAGACAGCGAGAACGCTTACAAAAGGAAAGCAAAAGGATACGATTTCTCACAAAAGGCAATGAAATCCCTTACAAAAGGTACGGTGACTCCTATGCAAAAGGCATGGAGGAGATACTTCGTGCAAAAGGTGAAGGTGCGAGAAAGACATAAGAAAGGGGGGGTTTGAATTGTGTATTTACTCTTTAACAACTTTTCGCTTCTTGTCGTTAAGACGCTGAGATACCATCAGAGTTTGTTGAGAGACTCTGACTTGCGAAGTAACATTCAGACTTGCCTTGCATGAATCATAAGAACCATCGAGAGTCTGAATGCTGTGTGCATCATTCAGAACTTGCAGAGCGGAAGCTTATCAGAGTTGCAAGGTTCTGACTTGCTTATGTAAGGTTCTGATACTCAATATAGAAACATAAACAAAGACATTAAGCATAAGAGTATAGGACACATGATATATCCTGGTTCACCACAAAGGCTAATCCAGTCCACCCTCCTCAGGTGATTTTGCCTTGAACACAAGGTCTTAATCCACTATAATCAATCTCGATTACGGATGCACGGGCAACAACCTGTGACTAACCACTTGCACAGCTGCACTGTGACTAACATGCAATGAACCGTTCAGGGATTCAACTTAATGAATATAACAAACATTGACCTGTAGGTTCCAATCTCGCAAGATCTACTGCTAGGCTTTCACAGCTAGACGTTCAGGGATTCATCGCAATGAATATAACGCTACTAACCCTATTTCAGGCTTTTCCCACAATGACATCTCGCCATTATCTTCTCGAGTCTCCGGTCATACTGACCACTCAAGGAATCCTAATTCACCAAGAATTAGTTATACAGGAGATTACAATAATGCTTCTTAACAAGCAGATTACTCCTAAGTTTAATAACAAAGAACACACACGTGTTCAAGTAAGATGTGAGCAACAACTCCTTGCTATCTTAAGAAACTACAAAGATGTGTAATGATTTGACAATTATTGACATCTTGTAGATCTTCTTCTTCTTCATCTTCTTGGGTGAGCAAGCTTTGAGAAACAACTCCTTACTTCAGATCTTCAATGTAGTGCTGACGAGAAGGTGGTTGATGACTTGACTGATTTGCAATGTTGTCTTCTTCATCAAGAACTTCTGTACCAATTGATTATTGTTGTGTTAAATGATGATCTTTGAGCTTCAACAACAATAGCCTTGTGTAAATTAATGATAGCTTTGGATATTCTAAGTGTTACAATGAGAACTCATCGTTGTTGCTATCTTCACACAATGACTTGGTCAATTTGTAAATGATACATCCATTTGATGATGTTCAGCAAAATCGACACTTCAGAAGCGAGAGCTCTTTCCTTTAAATAGCCCAGTAGAAATATAGCCGTTTAAAATACTGTTGGCTGTTGGAAAAGAGACGTTGTGTAATAATTAGCTGTACTGACACATCTCCTTTTTGCTGTGGGAGAAGTGACCGGATATATCTTCTTAAGCACTGTGTACAGTTGTTCCCAACGGTAACATTTGACTTCTAAACTTCAGAGGCTTCTGATGGTAATTTAATGAAGCATGAGTAGATCCTTATTTAGCAGGATATCTGGCACGTCAAGTCTTCAGTCATTTGAAGAAGTCCATTAGGAACCAGTCTTCAGAACTTCAGCACTTGTCTTTAAGAAAATTATCCTTTACTTCTTCAAGTCTTCCGAAACTTTAGAACTTATCCATTAGGAATCCGTCTTCAGAGTCTTCAGCACTTGACTTTTGGAACCGTAATCTTCAGAACACATAAGTCTTTAGAGTCTTTCTGCACTTGGTCTTCAAAGCCTTCCACCTTCAGAACTTCAAGTCATGAGTGTCGCACCTCGAAAATTCATCGAAGACACGACCCTCGCGTGAAAGGCGCAGAACGGTTCGACAGAGTCGCCACCGAACTTTATTTATCCCAAAAGAGGGAAAGGAAAATATCGAGAAAACCTTTAAGGAGGGATAAGAACATGGTCATCGCAACCACATTCCGGGTTCGGGAGTCGGTTACGTGGGGGGAAGGTACGCGCACCCCCTCACGTTCTTTGTACTCAACGGGAACCTCTTGATTCGAATCGCGATACTCGTTAGATAAGCTTGTTTGTTTTCTTCTCAAAAAATGAATGCGGAACAGTAAGATAAAAGGGAAGGCTGCTAAGGGGAAAATGGGTGGTTAAAGGATAGAGTGCTCAGCAAGATCATCGCAATCTTATGCCTACGTATGCTCATTCGGACGATAATGAGTAATTAGACCAATCGTAGTTCGACTACGAGGTTTGACGGAAAAAGATGGTAGTGTGGAAAAGGTGGAAAAAGAAAAAGTGTGCTCGCCAAGATCATCGCAATCTTGTGCCTTTATATCTTTACTCGGACTAGAATAAAGAATAAGAGCAGTCGTAGTTCATGGTACGCCCACGAAACAAGGATGTGTTGGTTTGTTTTAAAGAGGCGTCAATTGCTCACACACGAGTAAGAGAACTCGCACCCAAACAATCGAAGAGAGATCAAAGACTTGAACCCCATTTTTCACCTTGAAAAGAGTTGCGATAGTTGTTAGTCGTTTTTGAGTTTATTTGTGAAAATCCGCTTGACGTTGGATCAAGGGTTTATTGTATGCGAAAAGGTTAGTTTGAAAAAGATTTTGGTTTTGAGGTTGATTTGAAATTGGCTCGACGACGAATCGAGAGTTTGATTGAAAAGAGATTTGGGTGTGAGAATCCATCCTAGTCCCTAGGGGTGCTCCTAGTAACGAAACCACGATGAATTGTGAGATTGTGTGCATTAGGTTGATTGCGAATGCTAATGAGCAATCGACTTACGGGGGGTGTTTTGAAAATGGGCTCGATGACGAATCGAGAATTAGTTAGGAAATGGGTTGTCTATGCTAGTCCCTAGGGGTGCTCCTAGTAAACAAACCACAATCAAAGAAATAACGAATGCATACATCGGAATGGGAGTGGGGTACATGTAAAGTACAGGGGATGACATGAAATAAAATGTTTCATTGTAAGGTAGCCCAAGAGAAAGCCGTGTGTGTGCGAAGTGTCCTAAACTAAGCCTTGAGCAAGAGTCGGACAAAAGCTCCAAGCAAAGGATAGTAACCAACAGTCCACCAATTAGTCTTTTATTATTTCGATATTATTAGTGTGTTTTGATTAAGGTATGAACAAAGGAAATGGTTAGATGAACAAGTATGAATATGATATGAACAATATGAATAATAATCAAGATAATATTGACAAGAAAGTAAAGCAAGATAATATTTGATAGAAAGTAAAGTTAATTGTTAGTTGATTAGTTGTTAGGAGCAAATGATACGGGACATGTAGCGCTAAACCATCGTAACACGATCTATGACGAAGATCACAGTATAGGAGGATGCGCAATTTGATCTTTGTGCTAAAACACGATGGAGAAATGATATTGAGGATCATTCTCCAATGAAATCGTACCACACAAAACGAAAAGGTGAAGATCTCGTCTTAATCACAAACTTTCGTCGATTAATCGAAGGTAACCTATCACGATCTCAAAGTATAGAAAGAGATCTCAATGATCACTCACTACAGATTTGAAATAATGAAGGTTAATCACTTCAACCATAAACATTCGTGAATAGAAAGATTTCATCGATCGAAAAAGAGAAAATAGAAAAAGAAGACGCGAAATGAAGTAAAAATCGAAATGAGGTAGAAAAGAAGAAAGGTCTCATCTTTACCAAGATTTTAAATCGATAAATCGATAATCTTTGGTTTTAGATTTTCATCGACCGATAAGAAGAGATAGAAAAAAATGGCCTCATATTGATCAAGATTTAGTCGATTTGAATAAGTCAACCAAACTATGACCTTTTGTTATATCATTGGCCCAAAAAATGAAATTGAAAAAGAAAAGGAACTGAAATAAGAATGAGAGGTAAAATAGAAATGAGATAGAAAAGAAGAAAGGTATCATCTTTACCAAGATTTTAAACCGATAAATCGACAATCTTTAGTTTTAGACTTTCATCGACCAATAAAAGAGAAAAATAAAAAGGTGGTCTCATATTGATCTAGATTTTTTTTTTTATTTATTCAAATCAATAAATCCAAGACCTTTTGTTATATCATTGACCAAAAATAAAAAGAAAATTGAAATGAAAGCTGTAACGCCCCAGTTTTGTCTGATTTATTTAATCGAGTCAATTTAATTATTTTTAGTTTTATATTATTTTATTCTTGACTTTTATTTGGCAATATATTATTTTTCATCGTTATTATGTTTTATCGCATTTTGAGAGCGTTTGCGAGATATTTGAGTGTAGGGGTATTTTGGTCATTTTACTTATTTTTCTTAAGTTAGAAACTTAAAGAGAAAAAAAGAGAGAAAATAGTAAAGAAGGAAAAGAGAAAGAAGGAAAAGAGAAAGGAAAGAAGAAAAAAGAGGAAAACTTGGGGTTTTAGGAATCGAATCAACCGACATTTCAAAACACGATTAATCGGGTAAGGGTGTGAAACTCGATTATCCTATACTTGTGTATGATTATGTATGTATGTATTTGTGTGATATTTGGTTGAAATTGGATATAGAACCAAAACCATTAATATGTTGAGATTGTTAGAATTTGATTCAAATTGTGTCTGAAATCATGTTTTAATGTTCCTAATTGCTGACACATGTTAGATAGATGTTGTTGTGCATTCAATTGGTAATTTGCTGGTGTTTAGATGAGATTTAGAGATGATTTTGGTTGATTTTCGTAGCAGAATTCTGCAGGAAAAATTCTGGGTTTCGCTGCCTATACGCGTATCAGGATTGACATTACGCGTATTGGTTTGGGCAATACACGTATGGCAAGGGGGAAATGAAGGAAATACGCGTATGGAACACATTTTTCACGGCCTTCTGCTGGAATGCGTAATTGTACGCGTGCTTGGTAAGGCATTACGTGTAACTAGGAAGGCAATACGCGTACGGGGTTTTTAGTGGAATTCTTAGGTAGAAATTGGTCTCTGCCCATACGCGTAGCACTTTGGGCATTACGCGTATGGAATGGGCGAGCTGGGCAATACGCGTATGGCATAAGGCAATACGCGTATGACTAGAGAGGGTGTAGAATGGTTCCCGATTTCGCGTCCGATGCCGTAACTTTTGATCCGTAACTCGGATCGAGTCGTTCTTGGTACTGTTAGAAACCTTTTGAGATGTTCTTTCTTATTAAAATGGTTTTGAGATTGGTGGCCGAATTAATTATGTCGGGAATTTGGAAATGTGTCATTTTGCCGACTTTTACCATCTTAACTGTGTGCATTTGGTGTGTTATCATGCAATATGCTTTTGATATATGATGTATAACTTGTGCACTATGGTATGATGTAAATGCATGTGATGAAATGTTGTGATGATGGTTTGGGAGCATGTCCTGGTCAAAAGTCAAAGTTACAGTTGACTTTCCTCGCGAAACCCTAATTGTGGTGCAGATGAAATTGAGACTTGTTGCTCAAGCTTCTTGGATTAATCCATTGTTCCAAATGGATCAATATAGTTCATTAGAGACTCTCAAATCATGTCTTGAGGTCTTGGTTCATGATTTATCCCAAAAGTCAACTTAGGGGTGAATTAGGTCAAGAAACCCTAATTCCTGATTTTTGATGTATGCATCCCCTAAGGCAAAATTGACTTGATGATTGGGTCCATGAGGCTCCATGGAGTATATTAGGTTATTTTTTGGATCTTTGGCTTGTGCCCAGATGAAAATTTTCATCTGGAGGTCCTGGTCGACCAAAACCCTAATCTGGTGACACTATCGATCTTGAGACTTGATCCACTTAGAAGGGAGCAGCCTTGTGCTTAATCCTTGAAGTGGGAGTCCTCTTAATCCATTGTGGATGTTTAAGAGGTTAGACAAGTTGAAGATCATGTCATTCCTTGATTGATCCTTTGTCTAAAGCTCTGAGAGGGCTTAAAACCCTAATTTTGATTGTAGTGAATGCTCAACAACCCTTGAGGCATTTGATGAGTCATGATGCTTCATCCATATTGTGATGATGATTTGCACAATGATGGGAAATCTTAGTGGTCAAAATTTGGGGTATGACAGATGCCCCTATTTAATCTTCTTGGACCCGAAGGTGGGAATGACGAAGGTATTCGGGCATTCGGTGTGCAAGAGGATTAAATATCGGAATACCCGAAATTTTGATGGTGACTATGAATGGTAGCGCACGCATTCATCTTCTTTTTGCTAAGCAACGATGCTTAGAAAAGGTAAACTTTCCCTCAATCCTGGTTTCCTACCAAGGAACTGGTCTAAGTCTCCTTTTGAAATAAACCTCCCCTCGATCCTGGTTTCCTACCAAGGAACTGGTCTTAGTTTCTGATTTAAACTTCCCCTCAATCCTGGTTTCCTACCAAGGAACTGGTCTCAGTTTTTGAACTAAACTTCCCCTCGATCCTGGTTTCCTACCAAGGAACTGGTTTTAGTTTCTTTTGTCAATAAACTTTCTTGACAAGGGACGCTATTTGTAGCGGTTTTCCTCAAACTTCTCGCCGGATTTTCCTAGGGAGATGCCATTTGAGTGGAAAATGTTTTGATGTCAGACTTGCTAGGGAATCCAGTCGTCTGAGTTGTAGAGGTGCACAAACTTCTCTGTTGGAGACGCCATTTGTTTCTACTCGGGAAAAGCGAGTTTCCTGAGAGACTGCTTTCATTTGGGGTCTTACATCATACTTTTCTCGGGATCTTCTCGGATAAATGCCATATGATGTGATCCAATTTTGAGGTGTCGATGACCTTTTCCTCAGTGGTCTTTTCTGAGCGAAACTGGCATGCTGCCGAATCTCTAATTACGAGGCTCTCTCAGGGGATTTTCCTTAATCCAGGAAAGTAAGGATATCATCTTCAATGGCGAAGAGCGACATTTGTTGAAAGTTTTCTCTGGCTTTTTAGAGGTTCAAGTTATCAAAGTGGTCGAGTGCCGCCTATAATCCAGAGATACACTGGAGGCGAGATTGTTCGAACGCAGCGTTTCCTGATGAGGCAAGAACTGACAACTCAATTGAGAGAACTTCTATCACTAGGGGACAAGACCGCTTAGAGTGATAGTGATGCAATATGAAATGTTAATGCAAAGTCAATAATGCATGATGTATGTATGTATATGCTGACAAAACTGACGTGACATACAGACTGACGAGTGAACACGACTGGATACTCGGCCATCGCGGGGCGAAGAAGTACCGTTGGTTCAAGATTGCAATTCTACCTTGCTTAGGAGAAATAGTCCTCACGGGGAATACCGTTGATCGGGCTTAGGAGATAAGAACTCGGCCGAAGAGGTCAGATAGAATAGTCGCATCTGGCACTGTTGATCCTTCATTCAGGTGTACTGGCCTAGAAGGAGTACTTTGATTGTGCACTTTGAAGTTCGATTACTTCTAGAGAGGCGATCGATGTTCTTTCGATGTTCAACAGTCAAAAGGATTGCCATCTTTAGTTTAAAAGCAGAAAAAGTTTTAACGAGTAAATTCATTTTTGTTTCATTTCAAGAATCGTTGATCATGTTAAAATGTCGTTCTGTAAAGCTAAAACAAATAAGAATTACAAACAAAAGCACAAGGGCTCAAATTTTATTGATAAGATGGAGATCAGCCAAACGCGTGATTCCAAAGAGTATATACAAAGCTAGAAAAATGGTAATTTACAGGGAAAAGAGCTACGTTGAAACATAACGGCCACTATCCTTCTACCAACTTTGAATTCGGGACATCCTGAGCTTCTGTCGAAGATGACCTTGACTGAAGTTTTCCTCCGATGGACGATGTAACTACTACTGCTGCTGAGGGACTTGCCTCTGTTGAACATAGTTACTTGCCATTATCCCTAATTTTTGCCTGGATTGTACTATGATGTTTCCAATCCACCGGGATGATTTTTTTTATTTTGTCTCTAACTTTTGCCTGGACCGCCCTTTCGGGTTTTCAATCCACTGAGACGTTTTTTCTTTTTTTAGTTTAGGTGAAGTATTTCTTGACTACATCAACATTCGTGGGGTAGGCAAATTCCTCTCCGTCCATGGTTGCAAGTCTCAAGGCGCCGCCTGAGAAAGCTTTCGTGACCACATAGGGGCCAAATAATTTGGGGTCCACTTGTGCCGAGAGTCAGTGAGAAATGATTATATATTCTTGAGCACGAGGTCTCCTTTTCTGAAGACACGAGGTCGGACATTTTTGTCGAACGCCCTCTTCATTCTCTGTTGATACAACTGACCGTAGCATAGTGCCGTGATTTGCTTCTCTTCGATCAGATTCAGTTCGTCGTGTCGGCTTTGACACCATTCAGCTTCTGAAAGCTTAGCTTCCATCAATACCCGGATTGATTGGATCTCTACTTCGATGGGGAAAACTGCCTCCATGCCATATACTAGAGAAAAAGGGGTTGCCCTTGTTAAAGTGCGGACAAATGTTCGATAACCGTGAAGAGCAAAGGGTAGCATCTCGTGCCAATCTTTATAGGTTACAACCATCTTTTGAACAATCCTCTTGATGTTCTTGTTAGCCGCTTCTACCGCTCCGTTCATCTTGGGTCGGTAGGGAGATGAGTTATGGTGTTCGATCTTGAACTCAACGCACAACTCTTTCATCATCTTGTTGTTCAAGTTAGATCCATTATCAGTAATGATCTGGCTCGGAACACCATAATGGCAAATGATATTGTTTTTAATAAATCGGACCACCACTTGTCGGGTTACATTAGCGTACGACGTTGCTTCGACCCACTTGGTGAAATAGTCAATGGCTACCAGGATGAACCGATGTCTGTTTGAAGCCTTAGGTTCGATCAAGCCAAACATGTCGATTCCCTATATGGAAAAAGGCCACGAGGAAGAAAGAACTTTGAGATGTGATGGCGGTGCATGAATTTTGTCGGAGTATATCTGACACTTGTGACACCTCCTCATGTACTTGTAGCAGGCGAATTCCATGGTCAACCAGTAATACCCTGCTCTCAGAATTTTTCTCGCCATTGTGTGTCCGTTGGCATGAGTGCCAAAGGATCCTTCATGAATTTCTTTCATAAGCATGTCTGCTTTTGGTCTGTCTACGCATCGGAGCAAGACCATGTCAAAATTCCTCTTATAAAGAGTGTCACCGCTCAGGAAGAAGCTTCCAGCTAGTCTTCTGAGGGTTTTCCTGTCTTTTTTGAGTGCCCCAGATGGGTACTCTTGTTTCTGAAGGAAGCATTTGATATCGTGATACCAAGGTTTGTAGTCTAAGACTGCTTCAATCATGAAGATGTAGGTGGGCCGTTCAAGGCACATTATGTCGATCTTAGGTAGGTCATTCCACTGACCTACACTAGTCATGGAAGAGAGAGTGGCTAAGGCATCAGCCATGTGATTCTCACTACAAGGGACGTGATGAAACTCAACTCTGTTGAAGAAGGGTAGCAACCTTCTTGCATAGTCTTTGTAAGGAATCAATCCTAATTAGTATGTGTTCCAATCTCCTTTTATCTGATTGATAACCAAGGCTGAGTCGCCGTATACATCCAAGTTTTTGATCCTTAAATCAATCGCTTCTTCGAGACCTATAATACAAGCTTCGTATTCGGCCTCGTTGTTCGTACATTTGAACGTAAGTCGAGCGGTGAAAGGAATGTGGGTACCCTGAGGGGTAACAATGATTGCCCCAATTCCATTTCCATAATGATTAACTGCCCCGTCAAAGATAAGTCCCCATTGGGAACCTGGTTCTGGCCCTTCACTGGGTAGCGGTTCATCGCAATCTTTCATTTTTAGATACATGACATCTTCGTCCGGGAAGTCAAACCTGATTGATTCTTGATCGTCAATCGGTTGATGAGCCAAATGATCGGCTAAAGTACTTCCCTTAACGGCTTTCTGAGCGTGGTACTCTATGTCATATTCTGATAACAGCATCTGCCAACTGGCAATCCTTCCCGTAAGAGAAGGTTTTTCGAAGACGTACTTGATTGGATCCATTTCGGAGACGAACCAAGTAGTATGACGAATCATGTACTGGCGAAGACGTTTGGCTGCCCAAGCCAAAGCACAACAAGTTTTCTCGAGCATCGTGTACCGAGTTTCATAGTCGGTGAATTTCTTGCTTAAATAGTAGATGGCAGACTCTTTCCTTTTGGTTTCGTCCTGTTGGCCAAGTACACATCCCATTGAGTCCTCTAGGACTGTGAGGTAAATGATCAGTGGTCTTCCTTCCACTGGAGGTGATAGAATCGACGGATTCAACAGGTATTCCTTAATACTGTCGAAGGCGATTTGGCAATCTTTTGACCAAACGCAATCCTGGTTCTTTTTAAGTAACTTGAAAATTGGCGCACAGGTCGTGGTCATGAGGAATATGAATCTGGAGATGTAGTTCAAACGTCCCAGGAATTCTCTGACTTGTTTTTCAGTTTTCGGAGAGGGCATTTCTTGAATGGCCTTGACCTTGTCAGGATCAACTTCAATTCCTTTCTGGCTGACGATGAACCCTAGTAGTTTCCCTGAACGGACACCGAAGGTGCACTTGTTAGGATTCAAGCGGAGCTTGAATTTTCTTAAATGTTCGAACAATTTTGACAGATGTTCAACGTGCTCACTCTCTGTTTTTGATTTTGCAATCATATCATCAACATATACCTCGATTTCTTTGTGTATCATGTCATGAAACAGAGTGGTCATGGCCCTTTGATAGGTTGCCCCGGTGTTCTTCAAACCGAACGACATTACCTTGTAACAAAAGGTGCCCCATGGGGTAATGAACGAAGTTTTCTCCATGTCTTTCGGGGCCATCTTGATCTGGTTATAGCCCGAGAATCCATCCATGAAGGAGAAGATTTTGAACTTTGTTGTGCTGTCAACTAGCATGTCAATGTGTGGTAAAGGAAAGTCATCCTTTGGACTTGCCTTGTTCAGATCTCTGTAATCAACACACATTCTGACCTTTCCGTCCTTTTTGGGAACGGGTACGATGTTGGCTAACCATTGAGGATATTCATATGTAGCGAGGAAACCCGCGTCAATCTGTTTCTAGACCTCCTCTTTGATTTTGATGGC
Organism: Lathyrus tuberosus; assembly: GCA_022829125.1. Taxonomy (NCBI): domain Eukaryota; kingdom Viridiplantae; phylum Streptophyta; class Magnoliopsida; order Fabales; family Fabaceae; genus Lathyrus; species Lathyrus tuberosus. The sequence continues at coordinate 9,042,700 of JALAZF010000168.1, forward strand.
CATGTCTGGGTGAGTCCGTCTCAACCTTTGCTTTACTGGCGGACATTCCGATCTTAACGGTAAGTGATGTTCCACGATGCTGGTATCCAACCCTGGCATGTCCTGATAGGACCAAGCGAATACATCGGGAAATTCTCTGAGAAGCTTTATCAAACCCTCTCTGGCAGATGGACTGAGCAGTGCCTAAATCCTGATTTCTTTTCTCTCTTTTTCCGAACCCACATTGATCGTTTCCAACGGCTCTTTGTGAGGTTCAATGGACCTTTCCTCCTGTCTGAGTAGTCGAGAGATCTCTTCTGGAATTTCGTTGTCAACTTCTTCTTCAGCCCTAAATATCGGGAACCCAAAGTCGGGAGAAGGCATCGGATCGTATGTTTCAACTGGGTTTAAAACAAGCAATCTGCATGACATAATGATTCGTTTTTAGAAGAGATAGAGAAAATGCAAGTGTGTGCAGTGTATTTATTTTACTGCTTGTTTTTATTTTTAATTGTTTTTTAGGATTACCATTTTCTGAAAAACGAAAAGAGAAAACAGCAATTAATGCAGAAATTACAGAACGGCGTTATTTTATTAATGAACAAGTCGATCCTTGAAACTACAGTCCTATAAAACAAAACTCTGTCGCTTTGGGCGAAGCAAAGAGGGAAAATTTACAGAAAGCGAGCCCTATCAAAACATCCGTTTCACCTGGGCAGGGTGAAAGGTTAAAGATGACAATTACTTTGACTGATGAGCGATCTTCGGAACCTCGACGACAACCCATTGGCGGCGAACTCATCGGTGAATCACAAAGTCTAGCACCTCCCTTGATTTGTCTTCAGAAATAACACTAATTTTTGGTGGAGCAGGATCATTGGAATCTGTCTCCCAGGCAGAGTTGTCGTAGGAGGATTCCACTTTTGTATTTTGCATATCATTTGTACTCTCAACTGTATTTCCCTATCCAGTTGGCTGGATATCTTCGAGCCTGATACGAGAGCTTTCGGGAGCGGTGTACTTGACCATATAGTCGTAGTTTCCACTCGGTTGTCCCAAGGTGTCCCACACTTCTCTGGAACTAGAGAAGTCATCCCTTTCGATGACGTTGACCTCGGGAAAAGTATAGTTGATGAATTCAAGTCCTGCAAATGTTGCAAATTCATCGTCATGTGGAGTAGTTTCTAAATGACCTGAGTGTTGATCCCATGACATGGTGGGGACACAGGTATTCTGTTCAATGACGGTCAGCTGGTTTTCATTGTTCGGCTGACTCTCTTGCCCCAAGTCTCCTGGGTAAGGTTGCCACATTGGCAGACCATCCATTGGGCCATAGTTTGTGTAGTCAAAATTGTCTTTCATCGGAGTGTCTTCCTCTAATGAATTTGGCGGAGCACGACATCCTTCCGGATCACAATCCCTGTATATCATTTCGACGTCTGATCGTGGTATAAATCTCGGACTCTCTGTAGGAAAGCAAAAAGGAGTTTGTGTTTCGCCCTGAGACATATAATCGTCCTTGTTAAGATATGACTTCCACTCTTCCTCTGTGTCAAAGGGATCTTCCTCATTGATAGCATGGACTGCTTGAGGGACTGGGTGAAGAAAACCTCCACTGTGGAAGAAGTTCTGAATGGGATGAATACTTTCATCGCTGGCAGCTGTCTGGGTACAGGTTGCAGAAAAACCAAGACCCTTATTTGTTTTATTGTCAATAGGAATGACAAGCTGTCCCCATCCGGTTGTATCGGTACTCTCGACCACTTTAATAGCGTCTTTGTATGAGGAAATCGAGGTTCCTCCTCGGTATTGATCGTCCTTGCTCACCGACAGTGCTTGGAACTGAGTTCCAATAACCTCCTCGGGTTCTACACAAGCAGATGATGATAAGTTACTCACGAGCAAGGACTGTTCTCCACAGACTGTGACAAGTTGATCATTCTGAACGAACTTTAGCTTTTGGTGGAGGGTCAAAGTGACCGCTCCAGCCTGATGTATCTAAGGTCTTCCTAATAAACAACTGCATGTTGCCCGGATGTCCATGACCTGGAAAATGACTTGGAAAGTGTGAGGACCGATAGTTATGGGAAGATCAACTTCGCCGATAACCTTTTTTCTGGATCCGTCGAACGCCTTGATGTCGACCTCGCTGATTCTCATAAGAGGACCTTTGAATGATAATTGCATCAAAGTGGACTTCGGCATAACATTCAGGGCTGACCATGTGTCTACCAGTACGCTGGCTAAAGCATCGTCCTGGCAGCTGACCGTAATGTTGAGCGCCATGTTATGAAGGCGACCCTCTTCAGGTAATTCCTCATCGCTAAATCCCAAATTATTACAGAAAGTGATGTTAGAGACAATACTATTGAACTGTCTGATTGTTACATCCTGTTCCACAAAGGCTTGCTCCAAGACTTTCTGTAGAGCCTCCCTGTGGGCTTATGAACTGGGCAACAGTGATAATACCAAGATCTTTGAAGGAGTCTGTAACAGCTGATCAACAATGTTATATTCACTCCTTTGGATGAGCTTCAGCATCTGATCATTATTTTTCGAAAGGTCGGGATTACTGGATTGACCGACTGATGGATCGGGAGCTTCTGTCTGAAGTTTCTTTTCCTTGTTAGGTTTTCCAACTCCTCGGTTGAAGATTCGACTGCTCCGTGTTACACGACTGATGTATGCAATATTCACGACGGAGGGTAATGAAATTTCCTTTCCATTTTCAATTATCGTTGCACCATATTTGTAAGGGATAGCCTTAGTTGATTCATATGGTAGTGGTCTCGGTAGATAGATGACTATGGGAACCTCCTGATTTTTTTGACCATCATACGTAATCTCGATTCGTTCCTGGTTGGGAACTTTAGATTCGTCGAGTAGAGGGATAATGGAAAAAACATCCCTGGTCTGGTGATGACCAGAGATTGTGACAACATCCTCGACTTGATCGGCAAGGTAGCTCGGCGTCCAGTCGATGGGTCCAGAACCCAGATATGGGCGAATCTCTCCACGATCCACCTGACCCTGGAGAGCTGCTCTCACAAGGTAACACCCCTGGTTACTTTCCGAACATACGCTACAACGGTCATAATTGTGTGGTGGCACCTGGCCACGCCCACTTTGAATACAATGTAACCTCACTAGGTTAGCTTCCACAGATCGGACATCCTGACTTTGACGCCGGGTGGGATTCCTGTTACTGATACTAATCTGTTGAGTATCTTCATCCATATAAATTGGCATCACCAGTGATTTAACAAGTTCTGAAGTGCCTCCTGGACAAGGGTATAACCTCGATCATTTTCGTAACCTGCTTTACAGCTTTGATAGTCATGTGATATTAAGAATCTGAGTTGGACCTGCTGAGCATGTAACTCTACCAGGTTGGTATTCATCACGCAAACATCGAAGATCTGAACCATGTTGATCTGATAAGGGTTCTTATCATGGTAGTCTTGGATCCATCCAAGATCCATCTGACGCTGGAGGGCCTCCTGTATGAAAGAGCATCCCTGTTTGTTTACCGAGCAAGTCAGACAGGAACTGTAATCGTACCGTGGCAGATTATGATACTGGCTTTGCCTTGAGTGCATCGTCACCAAGTTGACATTCATTGCACAGATGTCGTGGTTCTGAATGACGTTGGAGTTCGTATAGACCATGTTAACTCCACGAACTCGGTGCTTTTGGATCCATCCGAGATCCATTTGTTCCTGTAGGGCTGTTTGTACCACAGAACATCCTTGGTTGTCTTTAGTGCAGATATCACACTGATGATAATTATGAGGTGGCACATGGCCATATCCACTCTGTCTACAATGCATCTTGACCAGATTGGTCCTCAATAAGAGTACATCATGAATTTGATAGACGTCGTTAGTCTCTTCTTTAATCAGGTTGACTGCAGCCTTGTCATGTTGAGGCAGCGGGTTCGTGAGAACATTGGGATTTGTATCTTTGAAAGATAAGAGCCCGCTCCTAACAAGCTTTTGTACATCGGATTTAAAATTGAGACAATTCTCTATGTTATGCCCTGGACCTCCTTGATGATAAGGGCATGTTTGATCCACCTTAAACCAAAAAGGTGGATTTTCCGGTACTGTAAGAGGAGACTTAGTCTGGATGTACCCCTTAGCCAGTAGTAACGGAAATAGTTCTGCGTACAACATGGGTATAGGATCAAACCCTGATGGTCGTGTTGTATGGTTGTTGTTATATGGAGGACGAGCCTGCTGAAGAGGCTGTTGTGTCCTTTGCTGATTAGGTTGGCTCTGCGCAACTTAAGGTTGATACGTAGGAATAGGTGCAGGGCTGATAGCAGGAATTACAGCTGCTACCGGCTGATAACGTCGTCTTTGATTTCCGAAAGAGATATTCCCAATATCTTGCTCTTTCTTATTAGGGAGAGCATTACCGTATTTTTTAGTACCGCTTGTCGATCCAGTGTCTTTTACCAAACGTCCTTCTCGGACGGCTTCCTCAAGACGTACGCCCATGCCGACCATCTCAGAGAAATCACTAGGTGCACTGGCAACCATTCGGTCATAGTAAAATGAGCTTAAGGTCTTTAAGAAGATCTTTGTCATCTCTTTTTCCTCAAGAGTCGGACAAATTTGAGCGGAAATTTCACGCCACCTTTGAGCATATTCCTTAAAGGTTTCCTTGTCCTTTTGCGACATCGATCTGAGTTGATCTCTGTCGGGTGCCATGTCCAAATTGTATTTGTATTGTTGGACGAAGGAAGTACCAAGATCTCTGAATGTACTGATCGTAGTACGGTTTAAACCTATGTACCATTTGAGTACGGCACCGGTTAAACTATCCTGGAAGTAGTGAATCAGCAGGTCCTGATTCTCAGTTTGAGCTGACATGCGCCGAGCGTACATCACCAGATGACTTTGAGGGCAAGAGTTACCCTTGTACTTTTCAAAGTCGGGCACTTGGAACTTATGCGGGACTTTCACATTGGGGACCAAGCAGAGGTCTGTGGCGTCCTTTCCAAATAGATCCTGACCACGAATGGCTTGCAGTTCCTTTTGCATTTCCAAGAACTGTTCCTGGAATTCATCCATTCGGTCAAACATAGTTTCCTTTTTACCAGAAGGTATCTGTGGAATTTGTCCTTCCGGGACAGTGTGCACCACAGGGGGTGGTACCGTGACTACGGCAGTGAATCTTGGCGTTTCCCAAAATTGGTAACCTTCAGGAGTCTTCAATATGCCTCTAGCATCTTCGCTTTCCCGAAGTTTGTAACCTTCAGGCCCAGCGGCTTCTGTTGTGATTCCCTGATCTTCAGTGATCGGCGGAACATATCCTTCCGGGATATAGTTAACAGGCATGCCCCAAGGGCAATCTTTCGGTATCTGATACCTAGGATCATACTTATCCACTATGGGCTTGAGGTGATCTCTGAGATCACAGTCCTTTGTAGCTGAGCTTCTGCCATGGCTTGCATGTCGTTACGAAGCTTTCTCATATCCTCTCTCAGAGCGTCGATCTCTTCTTTCAACTCTCTGTTTTCTTCCTCAAGATCATCCATCTTTTTCTGACGATTGGCCTGAGTATTGTACGAATGAGACAGTTTGACTCTAGAATCGAGACACAAACGTGAGATTCGTAGGTAAGGAGAATACGCGATGTGAGAATGATGAATGCAATGATTATATTAATTATTTTTGGTTTAATCAAAATAAACCTCGACAATTAGATTGCAAATATCAAACAGTGGGGAAACCCCTTTTTATTGAATTCAAAGGATTACAGAAACGGAAATACAGTAGATTACAAAGTGCAGAAACAGAAACCTAAGCTAATGGGTCCCGAGAGAACTCGGGTGCTGATTCTAGTATCTTCCTTTTCTTTGACCGGGGCTCTTGGGCCGTTGTCGGGTTTTCGTTCCTTTGCCAAGTGAAAGGAGCGAGCAAATTCCCTTGTTCATCTTGATTATCCACAGCATGTTGCTCCAAAATTTCAATCAGAGCATCTTTCTCTTTCAGTAATTGCTGTATTTTGATTCACACTACGTCGAGGGTGCGGTACTTGTTATTCCAAGACCTTCTCTCCCTTTGAACTTTGTTGAGAGTAACCTGAAGCTTTTCAGTTTCTGTCATGAAGTACATGACAGATTCCCTCGGCAGAAGAATTTCGTAACGAGGATAAGGCATCTTTAGCTTGAGAGCTCTAGTTTGTACCCAATGGAGATAAGGCTCCACCGAGACACAGTCTGGTTTTCCTAGAGACTCACGTCCTTTCTTATGAACGTGCTTCCAAGCGTGCACTATTTCCATCTTCAGTGCTCTGTCACTTTCTCCTTCCTTGAAGAAAAGACCTTCCAGATGAACACCCCGTGGGATGTGTCTCATCGGGTATCCAAATTGACGAAGAACCAATACTGGATGGTAGTTGATTCCTCCCTTAGTTCCTATAAGGGGTACGTTGGGGAAGTTTCCACAACGGTCAATGATCCTGATTCCATCATAAATCCTATTGCACCAATCTATATCAGAGTTGGTAAGAGACATGATCTTCTGCGACCAGCGCAAGGCACTCTTATGATCCCAGAAAGCAGCAGACTTGGGCAAGTGGGAGATAAACCATTTCTAAAGCAAAGGTACACAACATGCGATCTCCCCTCCGCTGTACAAATTTCCCAAGTGTACAGAATGATACGCATCCACGAACAAAGTCGGCACAGGGTTTCCAATGAGAAAAACCTTAATGGAGTTAATATCGACGAAGTTATTGATGTTAGGGAACAAAAATAACCCGTAGGTGAGCAAGACAAAGATGCTTTCAAAAGCAGTCACGTTCCCTATACTGGCAAATACAGGGCCTTCTTAGTCAAGAACTGGGCTGGCAAACCTTGGATGCCACCCTTAGCGGTCTTGTGAGTCCTGACCTCAGACTCGTCCAAATGAATTGCTCTTGCAATGGTCTGATTCTTTGGAATTTCTTCCAGTCCAGAAAATGGAGCTCGATCTGTAATGTGTAGATCGATCAGATGAGAATACTCCTCCAGCGTTGGTGCTAGCTGGTAATCCGGGAATGTGAAACAGTGATAAACCAGATCGTAGAATTAAATGAGCGCATCCATGATTCCCTCAATCACATGGACTCTTAATAGTGGTAGAAGACCTCCATGTTTGGCTCTGAAAGCGTCAGGGTTAGTGATAATCCTTGCTAACCTTCTCAAATCCTCTAGTTTTGGAACCTTGAAGGTGTACGTATGAGTTCTCCTTCTACCGAAATCTATTAGCGTAATCCTCTTCTCTGATATTTGCAATCATAGTCTTAGTTTAATTTGAAAAACAGAGAGACTAGAAGAGAATTTTTTTGAATGTTTTAATGTTTTTTAAATGAATGCATGAATGCAACACACAAAAACATAGAAAAAACATGGGGTCAAAGGGTCGTTGTCATGAAGTCAAGGCTCTACCCATCCCCAAAGGTTTATACTAAGGTGATTTTTGTACCTGTACTCATTATCATCAGCTCCTCCCAGGAAAGCAAAACAACAAGCGGATCGCCAGCGATTTGTAGAGCAATCTTAGAGTAAGTGCCATTCACCGAGAATAGATCACCAGCCTCAAATGAGGGTAGTATCGCGTGACAACTATTTCCGATAGCTTCCGCACTACGAAAGGGTTTGGCTCCTCAGCTTCTCAGACTTAACAATCGGCCCATTGTCTAGGTAAGAGAATGGGTTGCATTATTCAGCCTCCACTGAGGTTGATGGTCGACCCTGTCGCCATCACTTATCTTAAGTGTATACTCAATCTTTCCACATGCGGCATCACACGCATTCCCCTTAGCAAAAAAATAAACACGTATAGCAATTAGGAAAAGCAGTATATATATTTGTCCTAAACATCCTAGACCTTTAAAGCTATGAATCCTAAGTTCCTGACAGAAAATGGGTTCCCCGGTGGAAGCCCCAATCTGTGGTTTCAACCAAAGAGATAAGAAAGACAAGATTCCTTAGAACGGCCCCACGGTGGGCACCACTTTTCTGTAGCGAGCGATTTTGGACGCGGTTCTTAAGCGCTGGTCGCTCTCTGCGGTTTGAGCTTACTACAGGTCGATTCATTTTTTATCCTATTAAAGCTGATGAAGGAAGGGAAATAGATGTCTCCAATTAACCCTGCTTGCATACTGAGTTTAAACAGCGGTCTGTTAGGTTACGGATGCTATCAATGTGGGGGGCCTTTGTACTGGTTATTTGTATTTTCGCCAATACTGATTTCTTTCTTTTCATTTTGACAGAATGTTTCTGGCGGGGAACAAGGATTAGGATGTTAGGACCGATGCTTTTTGATAGATATGTGAGAGTATGGGATTTTGGTTTTTTGCTTAGTGTGCTCGCTACGATCTTTTCTTTCGATCTTATGCCTACGTATTCCCGTTTACCGAAACAGGGAAATCAGAGCGTTCGTAGTTCCTCCTATTCTATGGGAGGAAATTGGTTGTTTTGGTGTCTTGTTCAAAGCCCAAGACGTGAAGCTAAAGGTGGTTTGTATCTTGTTTAAAGCCCAAGATGTGAAGCTGAAAAGTCTATTTGTATCTTGTTCAAAGCCCAAGATATGAAGCTGAAAGGTCTTGAATTTAGAGAGAATTTGTCATCTCTAAAGAGGGGGTTGTATGTCACAACTGTTTATAAAGGAGAATTACTTTAACCGAGATGTGTGAATCTGGAAATGCCATAATTTCCTTTAAAGGGGATTCCCAACCTGAAAGAGAAGACTTTAACTCAGTGTAGAGCAATGCTATCTTTCCTTAGGTATTTCTCATGCTAAAAGAGGGACAGTGGCATGGATGTAGATGATCCAGAGGCTTGCCGCTTACAGCAATTAGATGAAGGGGAAGGAGTTGTTGATGTTTGTGTAGTGTGAACAAGGGACAACTTTGATGCTAAAAGGTTGATTGGATCAACCAGTGGTTTTCTTATACAAAGCCTAAGAGGAGGCTAATATATGTCTCGTACAAAGCCCGAGAGAGAGGCTAAAAGGTTTTGACTCAATGAGGGAATCTTTTGGTATCTCGTATAAAGCCCGAGATGAAGGCTATTTGACTCAACAAGAGGGTTTTTGTATCTCGTACGAAGCCCAAGAGAGAGGCTAAAATTTGTTTGGCTCAAAAAGAACCTTTTTGTGTCTCGTATAAAGCCCGAGATGGAGGCGAAAAGGGGATTGACTCAACGAGGGAGTCTCTTATGTGTCTCGTACAAAGCCCGAGAAAGAGGCTAAACGTTGTTTGACTCAACGAGGGAGTCTTTTGGTATCTCGTACGAAGCCCGAGATGGAGGCTAAACGTTTGCTTCGCTGGGAAGAATCATTGAACAAAGCCCAAGAGGAGGCTATGGTAACTGTTTCAGTTAAGTGACAGGTCCAGTATACTGATTTTAAAGAGAAAATCAGTTCTTATATGAGCAAAACTGTACTCAGGGATTTGATTCGAGGATCAGGGATATTTCCTTTTCTTTAAGGAAACAGGAAATCCAAAGGGTATTGAGACTGTCCGAGTCTACGGGTTTCCTTCCTATTTAACGAAGGGGTCTCTTGAGAATGTCTTTGAGACTCAAGGAGATTAGACTGTCCAAGTCTAGAGTTTCATCTTTTGGTACTATGCTTTGAGAAACAGTAGTAGACTCTATGACAGGACTGTTCTACAGAGATGATTAAGTTATGTTCCTATACCTCTAGGAGGTCGTCGGGATAATTTGTACGAAGCCCAAGAGGAGGCTAGAAGCTTTTAAGAAGCCGACGGGTCCTTGTACTAAGCCCAAGAGGAGGCTATCATTCCCGGAGGAAGAGATCATTATACGAAGTCTAAGAGGAGGCTGTGAATACTTCTAAGAAGTCGTAGGGTCCTTGTACTAAGCCCAAGAGGAGGCGGGGTTTGCTTTTAGGAAGCCTGTGGGTCCTTGTACGATGCCCAAGAGGAGGCCGATGCTTTTAAGAAGCTCGTGGGTCCCCAAACCCTGAGAAATTCAAGGCAATGCTATTCACCGAGAATAGATCAAAGTCAGGAAAGTTCGAGAATTTGGAAGAAACTCAAAGATGCCATTCACGGAGAATACATTCATCTCTGGGAGTAAAGTTTCTTGACAATTCCTAATGAGGACAGCCGAAGAGAAGACTGTATCTGGTGATCCGATTGGGGATCTAGTTGTCTATTTCTACGAATAAATGAAACAGCGTCACCTAGTTCTAGACGTAGTTGCTGGGGAAACTCTAAATATCTATACTATTATTACACAGTTGATATGAGTTTATGAAAGAAGACTTACAGCGAAACAGCCCCACAATACAGTTATATGTATATGAAAGCAGTAAAAGAAAGCGATAACCACTTACTCGGTTGTAGAGCTTCCATGTTGTTTGGTTAGTTGTTCAACACAGAAAGATTGGAAACAACAGTATATTCAAAATCAAAGGAGAAAGTGCTTTGAAAAAGAAAGATTTGGGGCTTACAGCTCAAGGAGAGGCCCAAGGTTTTATCAGTGAGCGCACTGTTGAATTTGTACAGAGGGACTTATACAAGTGACTGAGGCCCCAAATTTTTCTGTACAAGTGGGTTGGGTCTTACACTCTAATAGAGGCCCAAAAGTTTTGAATGGGTCTTATAGCTCAAGAGATGCCCAATTGATTTTTCAAAAGGCGACGATCGCGCCGTTTGCTTTTGATGGTATCGGGACTTATACAATACACTGAGGCCCAAAAATGATTTGGTCAAAAAAGGATTGGGTCTTACACTCTATTAGAGGCCCAAAACTGTTTTGAAAATGATTTATGAGGGTTGAATTAATCCAAAACTCTAATTTGCTTTCAAAATGTATTTAATTGAATAAAAATTCAATTAAAAGGATCAAAATTGTTTAACACATGGAAAACAAATTGTGATCTTGGATTAATGCTTCAAAAATTAAGTATTGACTTACAGAATAATTAGAAAGCATTAAAAGTTGCAAAATCAAGGTGGAAAAAAATATTTTAAATGTTAAAAACAATTAAAACATTAATTCTTTGTAAAAATATCAATTATATGAAATAAATAATATTTTTGGGATTTTTTGGGAAAATAAAATATTTTAACATTTTTGTGAATTATTAAAAAAAGAATCAACTCAAAATCATTAAAACTCAGAGAGAAATTAATTTTTGAATCAATTAAATGAAATCACAAAATTCAAATATTTGAATTTATGAAAATGGCGCCAAGAACAAGGACCAAGAACACGCGCGTGTTCTGCCTTGCCCAGATTTGCATATTCTATCAAATCTCACTGAATACTTGATCATATCATGTAATCTACATACCAATTAACTCGTTTCAACCTCACGATCATGTCTATGGTATTTAATTTCATTTAAATTAAACATACAACAAGAAATCATGAAAAATCCTCAAGAACCCTAATTTCTGCATGAAGGCTAGGATTTTTGATACACGATTCAAACAAAGCAATTAATTGAGGGGAAACATTCCATACATGATTATGAACATATGTCCAAAGTATTGTGCGAGGAAATATGCATAGATCGAGAGATGACCAAGTTTAGGCTTACCTCTAGGTCGTGACAGCTAGTTCAAAGTGATTTCTGAGTTGGAGGTGTTACAAATGAGTTGTGATGATCTGAACAGCTTCCCTACACTCTATGGAGTATGTTTGAATGCTTGGACTTGACTGAAATTGGCTGGATCACTTCATGGCATCTCAACTGCACCTTGGTTAAAACCTTGAGCAATTGACTGGTGATTCTGAGAAATCAGTGTTCCAGATGTTGTTTAAGTGTTTGATCAACTCATATATGATGTATGTGAGGTGTGTGTGTGATTGGTATGAGTGGAATTGCTCTCTAGCTCAAAAACTCAAAGTTGCCTTGCTAAAGAAGGCATTTTTGCCAAGAGAAAGAGATTTTGAGGAAAGCATCTATTTGATGGCTTTGGTGTACTCAAACTGATCACAATTGAGCTCTATTTATAGTAGAGCAAGTTTGTTTTGGGATCCACAGTGAATGGCAACTGCAGCAGAGGTTTGGCCAATGTTGTCCAATGGAAATCCAAGTCTCCTCTAGCCATTGACTAGAGGTTAGGACACAGAGCTGTGGTTCCCTTGGTCTTGGATAAGTCTTGACTGAATTCAGTTGAGAATGGCTCAGTCTATGCCACCTTGATGCCTCCATTGAATGCTCCATTCCAAAATTGGAGTCTTGTCCCTATTTTGGCAATTCTAGGTTCAACATGCTATTTCTTGTTCCAAAGAGCATTTGGATTTGGCTAATTTTGGCAAAATCGACCAAAAGTGCAAAATCTGCCTTGCCTTGGCAGATTTCAGCAAGGCAACTTGCCAATGTCATATCTCTTGGCTCAAATTGAATTTGGTAATGTTCTTGGCCATTTTGGAAAGCCCTTACATGATACAACAACTGTTTGAACATGTTTGGTTTTGATCTCTTTTGAATCCAAGTGAAAAATCCCCCTACATTTGGCAAAAAGTAAGGCAAAATCTGACTTAGTGAAATTTTCACTAAGTGTTGGAACAAAGTGACTTTTCTTGATTTTGATCACTCCATAACTCAAAATCCATGAGGAATTTGGAAATAACGTAGTATGAAGCTTTTGTAGAGGGCAATGTGATCTACAAATCAAGCTTTGAATGGGGACCAATGGCCTTGTGGTTTAGGAGTTATAGTCCTCCAAAGTTGGCACATTAGTGGCACTTTTTCCATAACTTAGAAATTTTTCTAAGTTTTATGGTTAGCCCTTTTACAAGTTATCCCACTTTCTTTGATTTATCTTGATGAATGATGATTCAAATCATACATTAACATCATTTTAGGGTTAAAAATCCATTTTGGTGAAAAATCTCAAAAAGTCAAAGTTGACTTTTGTGCACAGTTGACTTTTTATCAGATGAATTCCAAACTGTGCAATTCTTCAGGAAATCATGTCCTTGACCTAAATAAAACTTGATGGACATGTTCCATGGGTGTCATAGGGTATATTGAATCATGTCTTAGGGTTTGGGAGCATGTCCTGGTCAAAAGTCAAAGTTACAGTTGACTTTCCTCGCGAAACCCTAATTGTGGTACAGATGAAATTGAGACTTATTGCTCAAGCTTCTTGGATTAATCCATTGTTCCAAATGGATCAATATAGTTCATTAGAGACCCTAAAATCATGTCTTGAGGTCTTGGTTCATGATTTGTCCCAAAATTCAACTTAGGGGTGAATTAGGTCAAGAAACCCTAATTCCTAATTTTTGATGTATGCATCCCCTGAGGCAAAATTGACTTGATGATTGGGTCCATGAGGCTCTATGGAGTATATTAGGTTATGTTTTGGATCTTTGGCTTGTGCCCAGATGAAAATTTTCATTTGGAGGCCCTGGTCGACCAAAACCCTAATCTGGTGACACTGTCGATCTTAAGACTTGATCCACTTAGAAGGGAGAAGCCTTGTGCTTAATCCTTGAAGTGGGAGTCCTCTTGATCCATTGTGGATGTTTAAGAGGTTAGACAAGTTGAAGATCATGTCATTCCTTGATTGATCCTTTGTCTAAAGCTCTGAGAGGGCTTAAAACCCTAATTTTGATTGTAGTGAATGCTCAACAACCCTTGAGGCATTTGATGAGGCATGATGGTTCATCCATATTGTGATGATGATTTGCACAATGATGGAAAATCTTAGTGGTCAAAATTTGGGGTATGACACAAAGGTCATTATCACCAAAAGGATGATAACAAGACATCTGACACTAAAAGGATGACAGACCTATCATCAAAAGGATGACAGTAAACACATGCACACAGACCCTTCCACCAAAAGGATGAAAATGAGGTCAAAGCCTACTATTACCAAAAGGATAATAGGGCACACACATACATACCCTTCCACCAAAAGGATGAAAATGAGGTCAAAGCCTGCTATTACCAAAAGGATAATAGGGCACACACACAGACCCTTGCACCAAAAGGATGAAAATGAGGTCAAAGCCTGCTATTACCAAAAGGATAATAGGGCACACACACACACAGACCCTTCTTCCAAAAGGATGAAAATGAGGTCAAAGTCTGCTATTACCAAAAGGATAATAGGGCACACACACACACACACACACACACACACACACATACACACATACCGATCGTTCCACCAAAAGGATGAAAATGGGGTCAAGGCCTGATATTACCAAAAGGACAATAGGGCACACACACACACACAAACCCTTTCACGAAAAGGATGAAAATGAGGTCAAAGCCTGCTATTACCAAAAGGATAATAGGGCACACAAACAAACATACCCTTTCACCAAAAGGATGAAAATGAGGTCAAAGCATATTATTACCAAAAAGGATAATAGGGCACACACACACAGACCCTTCCACCAAAAGGATGAAAATGAGGTCAAAGCCTGCTATTACCAAAAGGTCAATAGGGCACACACACACAGACCCTTCCACCAAAAGGATGAAACTAAGGTCAAAGCCTTCTATTACCAAAAGGATAATAGGGCACACACACACAGATCCTTTCACCAAAAGGATGAAAATGAGGTCAAAGTCTGCTATTACCAAAAGGACAATAGGGCACACACACACAGACCCTTTTACTAAAAGGATGAAAATGAGGTCAAATCCTGCTATTACCAAAAGGATAATAGGGCACACACATAGACTCTTCCACCAAAAGGATGAAAATGAGGTCAAAGCCTGCTATTACCAAAAGGATAATAGGACACACACACACACACAGACCCTTCCACCAAAAGGATGAAAATGAGGTCAAACCCTGCTATTACCTAAAGGATAATAGGGCATACACACACACAGACCCTTTCACCAAAAGGATGAAAATGAGGTCAAAGCCAGCTATTACCAAAAGGACAATAGGGCATACACACACACAGACCCTTTCACCAAAAGGATGAAAATGAGGTCAAATCCTGCTATTACCAAAAGGATGAAAATAAGGTCAAAGTCTGCTATTACCAAAAGGATAATAGGGCACACACACACACATACCCTTCCACCAAAAGGATGAAAATGAGGTCAAAGCCTATTATTACCAAAAGGACAATAGGGCACACACACACACAGACCCTTCCACCAAAAGGATGAAAATGAGGTCAAAGCCTGCTATTACCAAAAAGGCAATAGGGCACACACAGTTATCTGACACCAAAAGGATGACAGACCTATCACCAAAAGGATGATAGTGAACACTGAGATATCTGACACTAAAAGGATGGAAAACCTATCACCAAAAGGATGATAGTTAACTCACACACACAGTGACCCTTCACCAAAAGGATGAAAGTGAGGTCACAACTTACTACTACCAAAAGGATAATAGTAAGAAAAATGATAACAAAGGTTGTCATTCACCAAAAGGATGATACATAGACCAAAAGGTTTACGGATCGCCGACACCAAAAGGATGACGGTTAGACACAAGCTTCTACCACCAAAAGGATGATAGAAACTTCCCACTTGAGAGGACCAACACCAAAAGGATGCAGGTTAATTTGAAATGACATGGATGGCTACCACCAAAGGATGATAGAAAGTAATTGACAAAAGGTCAAGTTTGATGGGGATATGATGAGTGAGGCTTATTTGAAAACAACAACAAAAGGTTGAAGCAAAGAAGTCACTGACAGACACCGTCCTTGTCAACAAAAGGTTGAAAGGAACCAAACCAATAGGGAACGTCCAGGGGAGGTTGAATTTTGCTTGTAGGATAACCAACTTCATCAATAAAAGGTTGAATAAATTCCATGAGGAACGTCCTTGGACTTGAAGGAGATGCCCATGACTGGGCTGAAGATTGCTTTGAAATCTTATCTTGAGCTTGGTCAATAAAAGGTTGAACAACTTCGCGAGGAACGCTCACGGATTTGATGAAGATGCCCCTGGCTGGGCTGATGATCATCTTGCAGTCTTGAGATTGATCCCGGACCTTGACATGCGCATGTACAAATGCTTTATTTTGTAATGATGTTCCATATCGAATGGAAATGCAAATGCAAATGCTGACGCGCGGAGATGCAAGTGTTGGGGAAGTATGATTTGGTTTTTTGGGATGCACATGATGCGTATGATGTATATGATTGTAGACGGGTGATTAGACGTGTTTTGAAGGTGCCAGCGTGGTGGAATTTTGGTAGTTGCCAATGCGGATTGGACTTTGGGTGGAGGGAGGTTTTTTATTTCCTCGGCACTCAGTTCGCTGAAGATGCCATGATTGAAGTAGACTAAAATGCTCTCGAAGCCATGAATTTGATCACTTTCTTTTGTACTTTTCGGTCATGATAACCTGAGAATGAGCGTAGCGACGTGATCAACTCATGAAGATTGTGCTTTTGCTTTGAACTTGATGATTGTCAGTGTCTGGCAATGTCTGCTTGACTAACTTGAAGATATAGAGGATCTTCCTGTTGCACTGGGTCTTGCCCCAGTCTGAACATGGTAATGGTCTGCCCCTGATTAACCAATTTTGAAACAACTTGATCTTTGGAAGATGAACTTCGATGTGCTTTAAGGTGGCTTGCCCCTGATTGAGCTACTGAAAGATTTGCCCCAGCCTGAGGGTCTTGAGGGAGTCTTGCTTCGGGTCACGGCCACTAAGAGCTCAAATTCCTCTTTGATTACCCCTTGTTGGAATTGTTTTGATGCCTAGCACTGATTTGCAGCTAAAATTGCACATTCACAAATGGTAATCTTAATGTGATGCTCATGCAAGTTTTGAAAAAGATTCGTTTATTGGAGTGCCATGATAGTGAGACGAAGTCCAGACGTTGTGCAAATTTTGTTGGTGTGAAAGATATAGCAAGGAGAATTACACCAATGCTGAAGATTAGCAAATATGTGGGGAGTCAGTTTACGCAACCTTGCAATAATATGCTTTCAGAATAAATCTCGCCTCAATTAGGTCTTTCGAGGGTTGTAACCTGGTCTGGTTCACGGTTTAAGAAACAAAGGATAATAGGCTCAAAACTTCATTTATACCCATCCCTTCTTCGTGATGATCTCCAGTCCTACGTTCAGTTAATTCTGCACAAGTTTGTCCTCCAAAAGGGTTTACGGTGTAAGCGATGAATGATTCAAGGTATGGCTCGAAATGGTAGTCACCTTATTTTGTTGTGAATGGATGTCAGTGACCCTTTGATTTTGGCATGGTAATTAGGCATGGCAACAAAACCCATACCCGAGGGTACCCACCCGAACCCGCCCCAAAGTTGATGGGGAAAATCCGCTTTGACTGGGTTTGGGTTTTCCCCGATTAAAAAATATGGGGACGGGTTAGGTAATGAGGACACTAGTACCCACCCCGAACCCATCCCCGTCCCCGAACCCTCCCCGTTTATTTTATTATGTACATTATTATTTAATTATGTTAATTTGGAATACTAAATATGTGGCCAATGTTTTGATATTTTGATTTGTATTAATTATTTAAAAATTTTGAAATGTATGTAAGAATTTGTTTGAGATTTTTTTCATTTTATTATTTGTAATGTAATTTGAATTTGGGAAAAATAAATATTTCTATTAAAAAAATTTATTTTACTAAATGGATGGTGGTGGGGCGGGGATACCCGAACCCGTTTGGGACTGGTTTGGGTTTTAATTCTCCATCCCCGTTTGGGTTTGGGGCGGGGAACGGGGATTGTTTGGGGATTCGGGTTTGGGTTTCGGGGAGGTAAAAACCGTCCCCGACCCGCCCCGTTGCCATGCCTAATGGTAATCACTTAATCTTATTTTGTTTTTGTTGAGGATTCGAGGGCCTCTTTTGTTTTTGCTTTTGATCCCTATCTTTTGCACAGACTGATTTTGCTTTTTGAGTCCATCAGGGTAGCCTTGATTTTTGCCTAAGTCTCCCTTGAGGTGCTCGACTTAGCAGGCTTCTAATTTTTGATTTTTTGATTTTTTTTTTATTTTGTTGGAGGAATGTAACTGCCAAGTCATGGGTATTGATGAACAACCGACATGTCTTTTGGAGTTTGCTTTGTGATTTGGATGTGTAGTTGGATTAACTGAATGTTACCCTGCCCCAGGTTGAGTGTAAGGGTTTGAATATCCGAAGGAAACTGCTACTTCTTGGCTCAAAGTGGTTAACTAGAGATTATCTCCTTGTCTCTCCAGTGTTTTGGGGGATTGAAACAATGCCTGTACATCATCGACGAGATTTTTTCCTAAAGCATACATTTTGCAATTATGGGTATTTCGATGTCATCATCCTCCCTCCAATCATTGCTAAACGGCGGTTGATAAAGAGAGTGAAGTGGATAAATGTGTCGGTAATTTGCAGTAAATGGAAAGAATGAGTGAATATGGCATAACTGATTCAAAACATGCATAACCACTACATTAAGAAGACCAAATATGAAAGGCAATGTTTAAATCATACAGTACTTAAGCAAACAGAAACAAAATAACAAGAATGCAAATGGCGGGATGGCAACATGACTGCCTTCTTCTGGGAAACTTGAACTTGACTTGACGTGATTTGACTTGGCTTGCTGCTGGCACTAGCTTGGCGGTGGCAGCGGGTTGTTGAAGACGTCTGGAGCCCTCCCATTGAACGTGAGATACTTTGAGTCGATCATGTCTTGAACCTTGTGTTTGAAAGCTCTGCAGTCCTCGATCGTATGCCCTGGAGCACCCTTATGAAACTCGCGATGAGCATTAGCATCATAATCTGGGGGAATGTCAGTTGGAGGAGCTAGGTCCCTCAGAGCGATTTCCCTCTTCTCCATCAATTGAACAAAGATTTGAGCATATGTCGTAGGCAGACGATCAAAGTCTCTATCTGGCCTCCTTGTCCTTTGTTGATTAGGCTGACGTTGTTGAGCAGCTCTCTGTTGTTGATGTTGAGGAGGATACTGATACCCTTGTTGGTTGTGTGATTGTGCTGAGGAGCCTATTGCTGAGGCAATGGAGCTTGAATAGCTTGAACAGTTGGCTGATAAGGCATCAGAGCATATTGCGCAGCAGCAACATACGGATACTGGAAGTATGGCATTTGAAAAGGCATTAGAGGGGGAGCTTGTTGAGCTTGACCTTTTTGAGCAGAGACAACATTTGTTTCGCCCTCTTTCTTTTTGTATCCATTGAAAGGCTTCTTGGCTTGAGACTGACTGCTGGAACCTCCTTGGATCTTTCCGCTCTTCAGACCCTCTTCAATTCTCTCACCGACAATCACCAAGTCAAAGAATCCAATAGAAACACTACCAATTAGATTCTCGTAGTACTGGCCTTGCAAAGTACCCATGAAGATGTCAATCGGATCACGGTCAACCAGAGGTGGATGCACTCTTGCAGCTAGCTCTCTCCAGAGTTGCGCGTACTCCTTAAAGGATTCGTTGTCCTTTTGAGCCATACTCTAAAGTTGAGTACGATTCGGAGCAAGGTCGGTGTTGTATTTGTATTTCTTGATGAATGCATCAGCTAGCTCAGCCCAAGTGCGCACACTGGTACGTTCCAGCTGCATATACCATTCGAGTGATGCCCCAAACAAGCTGTCTTGGAAGCAATGGATCATCAGCTTTTCGTCTTTGGCATAGGCAGCGATCTTGCGGCAGTGCATCTTCAGATGGATGTGAGGACAACTGAGACCTTTGTACTTTGAGAATTCTTGCATTTTAAACTTGGGAGGAATGATGACATCTGGCACCAAGCTGTCGTACCTCGAAAAATACGATCCTCGCGATGGACGCGGAAAAAACGTTTGAAACAGAGTCGCCACCGAACTTTATTTATCCCAAAAGAGGGAAAGCAAAATATCGATAAAACCTTTAAAAGATAAGAAAATGGTCATCGCAACCAAATTCTAGGTTTGGGAGTCGGTTACGCAAGAGGGAAGGTATTAGCACCCTCTACGTCCGTTGGACTCAATGGGAACCTCTTTATTCGATTCGTGAGAAAGTTAGTTAGGTTTGTTTGTTATCTTCTAAAGGATTTACTTCTAAGGGGAAGATGGGTGGTTTTTATTATTAGGGTGCTCGGCAAGGGTTATGGCCCTTGTTCCTACGTATTCCCTCGTGCAATGGGAAAGTCAGAGCATTCGTAGTTCGTGGGACTACGGTTGTTTGGTTTGTGTTTTTTATAGGCGCCAATTGTCCACACACGAGTAAGAGAACTCGCACCCAAACAATTGAGGAGAAAGGTCAAAGACTTGGCCCCCCTCACATCACCTTTTAGGAAGTTGTGTTTGAATATACGATTAAGTGTGTTAAAGAGTATGATTAAAAAAAGAGGATTTGATTTGTATGTGTTAGGGTTTCGATCGCACGGGGGCGAGAAAAGGAGTTTTAGATGTTATAGAGGTGACAATTGTTCACACACGAGTAAGAGAACTCGCACCCAAACAATTGAGGAGAAGGGCCAAAGACTCGACCACCCTCACTTCACCTTTTATGAAAATGGTATTTGGATAAGGATTACGTGTTTTAATGAGTGCTTAGAAAATGGTTTGAATATTGTCGCGTTACAAGTGTTTTAGAGGCGTCAATTGTCCACACACGAGTAAGAGAACTCACACCCAAACAATTGAAGAGAAAGATCAAAGACTTGATCCCCCTCGTCTTTCACCTTTCAAGAAATAGTGTTTAAGTATAGTTAGGTATTTTTAGTTTAACTTGAGAAAAATGCTCGATATGAATCGAGGTTTGAATTTGCGTGCGAAATGGTTAAAGGATTGAACTAATGGAAAAGTGGTCCTAGTGGTTCAAGGTAAGGTCGATGGCGAGGCAAAAGCACTCGACTTACAAGAGGGGTAAAGGGACTTGATATGTGGCTCAAGTGAGTGCTTGAAGATGAATTGTTACTAATTGAGTTTGTTTTGGAAAATGCTTGACGTTGGATCAAGCTTATTTATTCTTTTGAAAATGGTTGACTTTAATCTTATGGGAGAGGTATATATTTACTCAAAGGGAGAATAATCAAGCCACAATTAAAGTAAGACAATTACACATATGCATGCAAACAAGATTGTGAAATGTGCAACAAGTATCGTTGTATAAAGCCCAAGAGGAGGCTATGTGAGGTTGATTGCGATCGTGAAAACAATCGGCTTACAAGGTGTTTGAAAAGGGCTTGACATTAAGTCAAAGTATTAGTTTTAAAAGAGTTTGGTTTGGACAAACATATGATGAATGACATAAATATAATCAAGGCATGATATCAATCCATATGAGAAAGGTGTAAACGCCACATAAAGATTAAAAACCAAACAAAATGGGGGAGAAAATATAATCAAACATGTTAGTATAATTAGTAACCTAATTCTAAGGTTAATCTAAAGGAGAAACTCTAAACCAGATTGTTTTAGAATTTTTTAAAGAAAATGATGAAAATTTAAGTAATTAATCAAATTAAACTAAAATATTTAATAAAATTAACCATTAAAGTTAATTAGTATTAAATAAAATGGTTTAATAAGATTAATTAGAAATTGATTAGTTAACAACGTTTAGAAAAGTATTTTGGATTTTTTAATTAAAGAAAATTGAATTGGTATAATTAATTAAATTAAAATCAAATATTTAATAAAACTAATCATTAAAATAATTAGTTAATATTAAATAAATAACTTTAATAAAACTAATAAAACATATTTTAGTAAATAGATTTCTAAGATTTTTAAGAAAATAATTTAAAAGAAATTAGTATTCTTGTTTTTATATTAAAAAGCTAATAAGAAAAAGAAAATGGGCCAGAAAGTCAACAAAGTCAAGGGGTGTGTTTAGGAAAAAACCCCAGGCCCGAAAGTCATCAAGCCCAACATATGAAGAGTCTATAGTGAACTCTGATCAAACTGTTGACCATTGGAGGAAATCAAGGGCGTCAGATCTGATTAAAGAGTCAACTCTGACTCTGATCTGAAGGCTGAGACCTGATGGCGCACGGTGCGACCATGGGAGGCCTCACGCAGAACCGGGAAGGAATTAAGACCGGTGACACTTGTCACCGGAGGAGAGGCCCACCGCGCCAGCTCACGAAAGTTAATAAAATAAAATGGTCAAAGTGTACCATATCAGATCCAGCTTGCCCTCTCATACTCAACGCTCTTAAATTACTCTTTTTCTCTCTACAAACCAGGTCACCGGAAACCAAGAAATGGTCGGAGAAGCGGCGACAGCTGCCACCGTCTTCTCCGGCGACACCGCCACAAAAACCTCAAAAGTCTAACACTAACCCCATGTTATTTCTCTTCCTCTATCCAAATCTAAACTCGGATTCTGCTAAAACCTAACCAAATAACCCAATCGGAGGTTTTCCCAAATCTAAACCCTAGTTTCAAAAAACGGAAAATCACTCAAAATAAAGCATGGCAAGGCAACTAATCTACTCAAATACAACAAGCAAACGGAGTTCAAACTTGAAGAAATAAAGAGTTCAAAAATACAACCTCTTGAAGATCCCCTCTTGGAGTATCTGAATCACCTTTAGGTATCGCTCCTGATTCCCACTTCTTCTGCTCGTCTCCTCTTCTCTTTTGATGCTGTTACTGTAGTGTTGTTGCTTGCGATTTTATGAAAATGGAGGTCGAGCTCACCTATATCAGAGTTTCAGTGTGAAACTCTGATTAGGTTTTTGAAGAAAACGAGCTTTAGTGAGAGGGTGAGGGTTTCTGCTGTGGATAGTGATTTCGGGTTTTCCAGGTGTTTTTTTTTCTGTGTGTAATGAATGAACAATGTAGGTTATATAGGGATTGAATTTGATACGTGCGAGCAATTCCAAATCTGTGTGAGAATGATGATGTGTGAGTATGAGAGAATAAAACCGTTAGAGGTGGATGGAGGTACCCTGATTTCGTGGGATTTCTTTTTGGAATGAAAATTGCAACAATGCCTTTTTTGTCTTATTCTGTGATTCTAGTAGGTGTGAGTTTTAGCTGATTTTTACTACGTGAAATTTAATTTTTGTGGACCCCATGTGAATGAACTTTGTCTTGCTTTCAAACCATATGAAATACTTGTACTGCTTGTTATTTTATTATTTGAAAACAAAAGTTTCACTGCTTGTTGAAAAAGCTCTGACTTTCTGTCATGAACTTGCATTCTTCACCTTCGAATTGTACCTTTCTTGTGCTCATTTAGTTTCCTGATGCCTGTTGTTGAATTATTTCTCTTTTTATGCTGCAACAACAGTTGTATGCTTCATTTAATCATGGCTTGTATTGTTTGTTTCATGTACATATTTTGGGAGCAATTTGGTGTCATGCTGGAGCTTCGATAGTAGCTTGGATTGGCGAAGAATTTGAGTTGGTACAAAGGAAATTGATGATAGCAGTTCAGCACAAGGCATGCTTGGCCGTGGCACATTGGCATGGAGGCAGTGGTGTAGTGGTGAAATGAAGGCTTGGCATGAAGACAAACTTGGTAAGATCCTCAACTATACACCCTTGTAGTTCTAAGTCATTTGACCCAAAATACTCTCCCATTTGTTGTGCCTTGAATTTCATTGCTGCTGTTGGAAGCTTCTGATAACTTTGTATGAAATGCGCTCCTGATCATGGTTGGTATAATGGTGCCTTGCGTGAAAAAAAAACCTCTTTCTTGTATGTTGTTGTTATGACCTTAATTGCTGAGTTTGCTTATCTGAATTTGATGCATTATTTTAATTGTGTACTTATCCTTTGTATTGTGCTAACCATTAGTTTCATTTCCCTTCCATGTATGCACTTTATGGAGTAACTTGGTAGCTTGGCACGAAGGAAAATAAATCAAGGGCGACTTGATGAGGAATTTGATGGTGAAGTTTGAATTGATGGATCTTACCAAGATGAAGGATTTTGGCTACTTGCCTTTGGCGAGACAAGTTGATGAAGTAACTTGGGCATGTTAGAACTTACCACCATATTGGAGCTTGATGGAACTTTGAGTTTGTATATGAAGAACTTGGCCAGATGGATTGGCATGATGAGAGCTATCTCAAAGACATGGAATTAGGCTTGAGTTTTAGTTTAACTTTGTAAGATTATTAGTATCAAATCTTGTAGCCATCTTATACTCACTTGTACCTTTGAATCCAAGTAATGAAATATCTTTATATTTACGATCTCCAATTTTGGTATCAAACATGTATTTGCCTTGAAATAAATTGAACCTTGTATTTTGCACTTGTAACATATTTGCATCTTAATTAGTGGTAACTTGAACTTCCAAAGTATGCACCATTTGTGAGTCCACGGTGTAGCGAGCAATTTTGGACGCGGTTCTTAAGCGTTGGTCGCTCTCTGCGGTTGAGCTTACTACAGGTCGATTCATTTTTTATCCTATTAAAGCTGATGAAGGAAGGGAAATAGATGTCTCCAATTAACCCTGCTTTACATACTGAGTTTAAATAGCGGTCTGTTAGGTTACAGATGCTATCAATGTGGGGGGGCCTTTGTACTGGTTATTTGTATTTTCGCCAATACTGGTTTCTCTCTTTTTATTTTGACAGAATGTTTCTGGCGGGGAACAAGGATTAGGATGTTAGGATTGATGCTTTTTGATAACTATGTGAGAGTATGGGATTTTGGTTTTTTGTTGATTGCGCTCGCTAAGATTTTCTTTCAATCTTATGCCTACGTATTCCCGTTTACCGAAACAGGGAAATCAGAGCATTCGTAGTTCCTCCTATTCTATGGGAGGAAATTGGTTGTTTTGGTGTCTTGTTCAAAGCCCAAGACGTGAAGCTAAAGGTATTTTGTATCTTGTTCAAAGCCCAAGATGTGAAGCTGAAAGAGTTTGACTTTAGAGAGAATTTGTCATCTCTAAAGAGGGGGTTGTATGTCACAACTGTTTATAAAGGAGAATTACTTTAACCGAAATTTGTGAATTCGGCAATGCCATAATTTCCTCAAAAGGGGATTTCCAACCTGAAGGGGAAGACTTTAACTCAGTGTAGAGCAATGCTATCTTTCCTTTGGAATTTCTCATGCTAAAAGAGGGACAGTGGCATGGATGTAGATGATCCAGAGGCTTGCCGCTTACAGCGATTAGATGACGGGGAAGGAGTTGTTGATGTTTGTGTACTGTGAATGAGGCACAACTTTGATGCTAAAAGGTTGATTAGATCAACCAGTGGTTTTCTTATACAAAGCCTAAGAGGAGGCTATTGGCCCAACAAGAGGGTACCTTTGTGTGTCTCGTACGAAACCCGAGAGAGAAGCTAAAAGGTTTTAACTCAATGAGGGAATCTTTTGGTATCTCGTATAAAGCCCGAGATGGAGGCTATTTGACACAACAAGAGAGTTTTTGTATCTCGTACGAAGCCCGAGATAGAGGCTAACATTTGTTTGGCTCAATAAGAACCTTTTTGTATCTCGTATAAAGCCCGAGATGGAGGCAAAAGGATGATTGACTCAACGAGAGAGTCTCTTATGTGTCTCATACAAAGCCCGAGACAGAGGCTAAACGTTGTTTGACTCCGCTGGGGAGAATTTTGGTATCTCGTACGAAGCCCGAGATGGAGGCTAAACGTTTGCTTCGCTGGGAAGAATAAATGTACAAAGCCCAAGAGGAGGCTATTGTAATTGTTTCAGTTGAGTGACAGATCCAATATACTGATTTTAAAGAGAAAATCAGTTCTTATATGAGTAACACTGTACTCAAGGATTCGATTTGAGGATCAAGGTTATTTCCTTTTCTTTGAGGAAGCGGGAAATCCAAAGGGTATTGAGACTGTCCGAGTCTACGGGTTTCCTTCCTATTTAACGAAGGGGTCACTTGAGAATGTCTTTGAGACTCAAGGATATTAGACTGTCCAAGTCTAGAGTTTCATCTTTTGTACTATGCTTTGTGAAACAGTAGTAGACTCTTTGAAAGGACTGTTCTAGGAAGATGACTAAGTTCTGTTCCTATACCTCTAGGAGGTCGTCAAGACAATTTGTACGAAGCCCAAGAGGAGGCTGGAAGCTTTTAAGAAGCCGACGGGTCCTTGTACTAAGCCCAAGAGAAGCCTATCATTCCCGGGGGAAGAGATCATTATACGAAGCCTAAGAAGAGGCTGTGAATACTTCTAAGAAGCCGGCGGGTCCTTGTACTAAGCCCAAGAGGAGGCGGGGTTGCTTTTAGGAAGCCTGTGGGTCCTTGTACGATGCCCAAGAGGAGGCCGATGCTTTTAAGAAGCCGATGGGTCCCCAAACCCCGAGAAATTCAAGACAGGCTATTCACAAGGAATAGATCAAGCCAGGAAAGTTCGAGAATTTGGAAGAAACTCAAGAGATGCCATTAACGGAGAAAAGGTCATCTCTGGGGAATAGAGTTTCTTGACAAGTACTTTTAAGAAGCCCGTGGGTCCCCAAACCCTGAGAAATTCAAGACATGCCATTCACCGAGAATAGATCAAGCCAGGAAAGTTCGAGAATTTGGAAGAAACTCAAGAGATGCCATTCACGGAGAAAAGATCATCTCTGGGAAATAGAGTTTCTTGACAAGTGCTTTTAAGAAGCCTGTGGGTCCCCAAACCCCGATAAATTCAAGACATGCCATTCACCGAGAATAGATCAAGCCAGGAAAGTTCGAGAATTTGGAAGAAACTCAAGAGATGCCATTCACGGAGAAAAGATCATCTCTGGGGAATAGAGTTTCTTTGACAACTTCTATGAGTGACAGTTTATGAAAGGGTTCACAGAGAATGCTGCCTTTCATATCTCCATATTGTTTAACCCCAAGAGGAGGGAAAATTGTGTCTGGTAATCCTATGGGGATCTAGTTTAGACTATTTCTAAGAGTGATCAACGGGCTTAATACTAGATTTAGTTGTCGGGGAAACTCTAAATATCTATACTATTATTACACAGTTGATATGAGTTTATGAAAGAAGACTTACAGTGAAACAGCCCCACAATACAGTTATATGTATATGAAAGCGGTAAATGAAAGCAATAACCACTTACTCGGTTGTAGAGCTTCCATGCTGTTTGGTTAGTTGTTCAACAAAGATTGAAAACAACAGTATATTCAAAATCAAAGGAGAAAGTGCTTTGAAAAAGAAAGATTTGGGGCTTACAGCTCAAGGAGAGGCCCAGGGTTTTATTAGTGAGCGCACTGTTTGAATTTGTACAGAGGGACTTATACAAGTGACTGAGGCCCAAAAAGGTTTTTTCTGTACAAAGAGGTTTGGTCTTACAGTCTAATAGAGGCCCAAAAAGTTTAAATAAAAAGAGATGGGTCTTACTACTCGAGGGTAGGCCCAATTGATTTTTCGTTAAAAATGGCGATCGCACCGAGGTTTTCTTTTAACGCAGAGGGACTTATACAATAAGTGAGGCCCAAAATGTTTTGGTTAAAAGGGGATTGGGTCTTACACTCTATTAGAGGCCCAAAAGTTTTGAATGGGGCTTATAGTTCAAGGAGAGGCCCAATTGTTATTTTTCAAAAGGCGACGATCGTGCCGTTTGTTTTGACGGTATCGAAACTTATACAATACACTGAGGCCCAAAAATGATTTGGTCAAAAAAAAAAGGATTGGGTCTTACACTCTATTAGAGGCCCAAAAGTGTTTTGAAAATGATTAATGAGGGTTGAATTAATCCAAAACCCTAATTTGCTTTCAAAATGTATTTAATTGAATAAAAATTCAATTAAAAGGATCAAAATTGTTTAACACATGGAAAACAAATTGTGATCTTGGATTAATGCTTCAAAAATTAAGTATGGACCTACAAAATAATTAGAAAGCATTAAAAGTTGCAAAATCAAGGTGGAAAAAATATTTTAAATGTTAAAAACAATTAAAACATTAATTCTTTGTAAAATATAACAATTATAAAAAATAAATAATATTTTTGGGATTTTTTGATAAAATAAAATATTTTAACATTTTTGTGAATTATTAAAAAAAGAATCAACTCAAAATCATTAAAACTCAGAGAGAAATTAATTTTTGAATCAATTAAATAAAATCACAAAATTCAAATATTTGAATTTGAAAGAAATGGTGCCAAGAACACACCAAGAACACGCGCGTGTTCTGGGTTTGCCCAGATTTGCATTTTCTATCCAATCTCACTGAATACTTGATCATATCATGTAATCCACATACCAATTAACTCATTTCAACCTCACGATCATGTCTATGGTATTTAATTTCATTTAAATTAAACATACAACAAGAAATCATGAAAAATCCTCAAGAACCCTAATTTCTGCATGAAGGCTAGGATTTTTGATACACGATTCAAACAAAGCAATTAATTGAGGGGAAACATTCCATGCATGATTATGAACATATGGCCAAAGTATTGTGCGAGGAAATATGCATAGATTGAGAGATGACTAAGTTTAGGCTTACCTCTAGGGTGTGACAGCAAGTTCAAAGTGATTTCTGAGTTGGAGGTGTTACAGATGAGTTGTGATGATCTGAACAGCTTCCCTACACCCTATGGAGTGTGTTTGAATGCTTGGACTTGACTGAAATTGGCTGGATCACTTCATGGCATCTCAACTGCACCTTGGTTAAAACCTTGAGCAATTGACTGGTGATTCTAAGAAATCAGTGTTCCAGATGTTGTTTAAGGGTTTGATCAACTCATATATGATGTATGTGAGGTGTGTGTGTGTGATTGGTTTGAGTGGAATTGCTCTCTAGCTCAAAAACTCAAAGTTGCCTTGCTAAAGAAGGAATTTTTGCCAAGAGAAAGAGATTTTGAGGAAAGCATCTGTTTGATGGCTTTGGTGTACTTAAACTTATCACAATTGAGCTCTATTTATAGTAGAGCAAGTTTGTTTTGGGATCCACAGTGAATGGCAACTGCAGCAGAGGTTTGGCCAATGTTGTCCAATGGAAATCCAAGTCTCCTCTAGCCATTGACTAGAGGTTAGGGCACAGAGCTGTGGTTCCCTTGGTCTTGGATAAGTCTTGACTAAATTCAGTTGAGAATGGCTCAGTCCATGCCACCTTGATGCTTCCATTGAATGCTCCATTCCAAAATTGGAGTCTTGTCCCTATTTTGGCAATTCTAGGTTCAATATGCTATTTCTTGTTCCAAAGACTTTGGAGGCTTGACTCAGTGATTGTCCCCCTTTTGATTCAATCCTCTGAGGTGTCCAAGTGGATAGGAGCATTTGGATTTGGCTGATTTTGGCAAATCGACCAAAAGAGCAAAATCTGCCTTGCCTTGGCAGATTTCAGCAAGACAACTTGCCAATGTCATATCTCATGGCTCAAATTGAATTTGGTAATGTTCTTGGCCATTTTAGAAAGCCCTTACATGATAAAACAACTGTTTGAACATGTTTGGTTTTTATCTCTTTTGAATCCAAGTGAAAAATCCCCCTACATTTGGCAAAAAGTAAGGCAAAATCTGACTTAGTGAAAGTATCACTAAGTGTTGGAACAAAGTGACTTTTCTTGATTTTGATCACTCCATAACTCAAAATCCATGAGGAATTTTGACATAGGTCAATATGAAGCTTTTGTAGAGGGCAATGTGATTTAAAAATCAAGCTTTGAATGGGGAACAATGGCCTTGTGGTTTAGGAGTTATGGTCCTCCAAAGTTGGCACATTAGTGGTACTTTTTCCATAACTTAGAAATTTTTCTAAGTTTTATGGTTACCCCTTTTACAAGTTATCCCATTTTCTTTGATTTTTCTTGATGAATGATGATTCAAATCATACATTAACATCATTTTAGGGTTAAAAATCCATTTTGGTGAAAAATCTCAAAAAGTCAAAGTTGACTTTTGTGTACAGTTAGCTTTTTATCAGATGAATTCCAAACTGTGCAATTCTTTTGGAAATCATGTCCTTGACCTAAATCAAATTTGATGGACATGTTACATGGGTGTCATAGGGTATATCTAATCATGTCTTAGGGCTTGGGAGCTTGTCCTGGTCAAAAGTCAAAGTTACAGTTGACTTTTCTCGCAAAACCCTAACTGTGGTGCAGATGAAATTGAGACTTATTGCTCAAGCTACTTGGATTAATCCATTGTTTCAAATGGATCAATATGGTATATTATAGACCCTCAAATCATGTCTTGAGGTCTTGGTTCATGATTTATCCCAAAAGTCAACTTAGGGGTGAATTAGGTCAAGAAACCCTAATTCCTGATTTTTAGTGAATGCATCCCCTGAGGCAAAATTGACTTGATGGTTGGGTCCATGAGGCTCCATGGAGTATATTAGGTTGTGTTTTGGATCATTGGCTTGTGCCCAGATGAAAAATTTCATCTAGAGGCCCTGGTCGACCAAAACCCTAATTTGGTGACACTGTCGATCTTGAGACTTGATCCACCTAGAAGGAAGCAGCCTTGTGCTTAATCCTTGAAGTGGGAGTCCTTCTAGATCCTTTATAGATGTTTGAGAGGTTAGACAAGTTGAAGATCAAGTCATTCCTTGATTGATCCTTTGTCTAAGGCTCTGAGAGGGCTTAAAACCCTAATTTTGATTGTAGTGAATGCTCAACAACCCTTGAGGCATTTGATGAGGCATGATGGTTCATCCATATTGTGATGATGATTTGCACAATGATGGGAAATCTTAGTGGTCAAACTTTGGGGTATGACAGATGCCCCTATTTAATCTTCTTGGACACGAAGGTGTGAATGACGAAAGTATTCGGGCATTCGGGGTGCAAGAGGATTAAATATCGGAATACCCAAAATTTTGATGGTTATGAATGGCATCTTGCGCATTCATCTTCTTTTTCTAAGCAATGATGCTCAGAAAAGGTAAACTTCCCCTCGATCCTGGTTTCTTACCAAGGAACTGGTTTTAGTTTCGGAAATAAACTTCCCCTCGATCTTGGTTTCCTACTAAGGAACTGGTCTCAGTTTCTGATGTAAACTTCCCCTCGATCCTGGTTTCCTACCAAGGAACTGGTCTCAGTTTCTGATGTAAACTTCCCATCGATCCTAGTTTCCTACCGAGGAACTGATCTACGTTTCTGATTTAAACTTCCCCTCGATCCTTGTTTCCTACCAAGGAACTGGTCTTAGTTTCTTTTGTCAATAAACTTAATTGACAAGGGACACTATGCGTAGCGGTTTTCCTCAAACTTCTCACCGAATCTTCCTGGGGAGATTCCATTTGATGGAAAAATTTATGATGCCAGACTTGCTGGGAAACCCAGTCGTCTGAGTTGTAGAGTTGCACAAACTTCTCTGTTGGAGACACCATTTGTTTCTACTGGGGGAAAGCAGGTCTCTTGAGAGACTGCTGTCACTTGAGATCTTACATCATACTTTTCTCGGGATCTTCCCAGAGAAATACCATATGATGGGGTCCAATTTTGAGGTGTCGATGACCTTTTCATCAGCGATCATTTCGGAGCGAAACGGGCATGCTGCCGAATCTCTGATTACGAGGCTTTCTCTCGGGATTTTCTTTAATCTGGGAAAGCAAGGATATCATCTTCGATGGTGAAGAGTGACATTTGTAGAAAGCTCCTCTGGCTTTTCAGAGGTTCAAGTTATCAAAGTGGTCGAGTGCCGACTCTAATCCAGAGATACACTGGAGGCGAGATTGTTCAGACGCAACATTTCCTGACGAGGGAAGAACTGACAACTCGATTGAGAAGATGGTTATCACTAGGGGACAAGACCGATTAGAGTGATAGTAAGGCAATATGATTATGAATGCAAATCAATAATGCATGATGTATGTATATTTATGCTGACAAAACTGACGCGACATACAAACTGACGGGTGAACACGACTGGATACTCGGCCATCGCGAGGCGAAGAAGTACTGCTGGTTCAAGATAGCAATTTCACCTTGCTTAGGAGAGATAGTCCCCGTTGGGAGCTACCGTTGGTCGGGCTTAGGAGATAAGAACTCGGCCGAAGAGGTCAGATGGAACAGTCGCATCCGACACTGTTGATCTTTTATTCAGGCGCACTGGCGTAGAATGAGTACTTTGATTATGCACTTTGAAGTTTGCCTACTTCTGGAGAAGCGGTTGATGCTCTTTTGATGTTCAACAGTTAAAAGAAATTGCCATCTTTAATTTAAAAGCAGAAAAAGTTTTAACAAGTAAATTCATTTTTGTTTTGTTTCAAGAATCGTTAATCATGTTAACAACGTCGTTCTGTAAAGCTAAAACAAATAAGAATTACAAACAAAAGCACAAGGGCTCAAATTTTATTGATAAGATGGATATCAGCCAAACGCGTGATTCCAAAGAGTATATACAAAGCTATAAAATGGTAATTTACAGGGAAAAGGGCTACGTTGAAACATAACGACCACTATCCTTCTACCAACTTTGAATTCGGGGCATCCTGAGCTTCTGTCGAAGATGACCTTGACTGGAATTTTCCCCAATGGATGGTGTAACTGTTGCTGTTGATGAGGGACTTGCCTCTGTTGAACATAGTTACTTGCCATTATCCCTATTTTTTTCCTGGATTGTACTTTGATATTTCCAATCCATCAGGATGATTTTTTTTCATGTCTCTAACTTTTGCCTGGACCGCCCTTTCGGGTTTTCAATCCACCGAGACGTTTTTTTTCTTTTTAGTTTAGGGGAAGTATTTCTTGACTACATCAACATTCGTGGGGTAGGCAAATTCCTCTCCGTCCATGGTTGCAAGTCTCAAGGCGCCGCATGAGAAAGCTTTCGTGACCACATAGGGGCCGTCATAGTTCGGAGTCCACTTTCCCCGAGAGTTAGTGAGAAACGATTGTATCTTCTTGAGCACGAGGTCTCCTTTTTTGAAGACACGAGGTCGGACCTTTTTGTCGAACGCCTTCTTCATCCTCTGCTGATACAACTGACCATGGCATAGTGCCGTGATTCGCTTCTCTTCGATCAGGTTTAATTCGTCGTGTCGACTTCGACACCATTCAGCTTCTGAAAGCTTAGCTTCCATCAATACCCGGATTGATGGGATCTCTACTTCTATGGGGAGAACTGCCTCCATGCCATATACTAGAGAGAAAGGGGTTGCCCCTGTTGAAGTGCGGACAGATGTTCGATAACCGTGAAGAGCAAAGGGTAGCATTTCATGCCAGTCTTTGTAGGTTACAACCATATTTTGAACGATCTTCTTGATGTTCTTGTTAGCCGCTTCCACCGCTCCATTCATCTTGGGTCGGTAGGGAGATGAGTTATGGTGTTCGATCTTGAACTCTACACACAACTCTTTCATCATCTTATTGTTCAAGTTAGATCCATTATCAGTAATGATCTCGCTTGGAACACCATAACGGCATATGATATTGTTTTTGATAAATCGGACCACCACTTGTCGGGTCACATTGGTGAATGACGCTGCTTCGACCCACTTGGTGAAATAGTCAATGGCTACTAGGATGAATCAATGTCCGTTTGAAGCCTTGGGATCAATCATGTCAATCATGTCGATTCCCTATATGGAAAAAGGCCTCGGGGAAGAAAGAATTTTGAGATGTGATGGCGGTACATGAATTTTGTCGGAGTATATCTGACATTTGTGACACCTCCTCATATACTTGTAGTAGTCGGATTCCATTGTCAACCAATAGTACCCTGCTCTTAGAATTTTTCTCGCCATTGTGTGTTCGTTGGCATGAGTGCCAAAGGATCCTTCATGAATTTCTTTCATAAGCATCTCTGCTTCTGGTCTGTCTACGCACCGGAGCAAGACCATGAGAAAATTCCTCTTATAAAGAGTGTCACTGCTCAGGAAGAAGTTTCTAGCCAGTCTTCTAAGGGTTTTCCTGTCTTTTCTGAGTGCCCCAGATGGGTACTCTTGTTTCTGAAGGAAGCATTTGATATCGTGATACCAAGGTTTGTCGTCTATGACAGCTTCGATCGTGAAGATGTAAGAGGATCGTTCAAGGCGCATTATGTCGATCTTAGGTAGGTCATTCCATTGACCTACACTAATCATGGAAGAGAGAGTGGCTAATTCATCAGCCATGTGATTCTCATCACGAGGGATGTGATGAAACTCGACTCTGTTGAAGAAGGGTAACAACCTTCTTGGGTAATCTTTGTAAGGAATTAATCCTGATTGGTATGTGTTCCAATCTCCTTTTATCTGATTGCTAACCAAGGCTGAGTCGCCATATACGTCCAAGTTTTTGATCCTTAAATCGATCGCTTCTTCGAGACCCATGATACAAGCTTCGTATTCGGCCTCGTTGTTCGTACATTTGAACGTAAGTCTGGCAGTGAAAGGAATGTGAGTACCCTGAGGGGTAACAATGATTACCCCAATTCTGTTTCCGTAATGATTAACTGCTCTGTCAAAGATAAGTCCCCATTGGGAACCCGATTCTGGCCCTTCACTGGGTAGGGGTTCATCGCAATCCTTTATTTTTAGATACATGACATCTTCGTCTGAGAAGTCGAACCCGACTGATTCCTGATCGTCAATCGGTTGATGAGCCAAATGATCGGCTAAAATACTTCCCTTAACGGCTTTTTGAGTGTGGTACTCTATGTCATATTCTGATAACAGCATCTGCCAACGGGCAATTCTTCCCGAGAGAGCAGGCTTTTCGAAGACATACTTGATTGGATCCATTTCTGAGATTAACCAAGTAGTATGACGAATCATGTATTGGCGAAGACGTTTGGCTGCCCAAGACAAAGCACAGCAAGTTTTCTCGAGCATCGTGTACCGAGTTTCACAGTCGGTGAATTTCTTGCTCAAATATTAAATGGCAGACTCTTTCCTTTTAATTCCGTCTTGTTGGCCAAGTACACATCCCATTGAGTCCTCTAGGACTATGAGGTAAATGATCAGTGGTCTTCCTTCCACTGGAGGTGATAGAATCGGAGGATTCAACAGGTATTCCTTAATACTGTCGAAGGCGGTTTGGCAATCTTCTGACCAAACGCAATCCTGGTTCTTTTTAAGTAAGTTGAAAATCGGCGCACAGGTCGCGGTCATGAGGAATATGAATCTGGAGATGTAGTTCAAACGTCCCAGGAATCCTCTGACTTGTTTTTCAGTTTTCAGAGAAGGCATTTCTTGAATGGCCTTGACCTTGTCAGGATCAACTTCAATTCCTTTCTGGCTGACGATGAACCCTAGTAGTTTCCCTGAACGGACACCGAAGGTGCACTTGTTAGGATTCAAGCGGAGCATGAATTTTCTTAGACGTTCGAACAATTTTGACAGATGTTCAACGTGCTCACTCTCCATTTTTTATTTTGCAATCATATCATCGACATATACCTCGATTTCTTTGTGTATCATGTCATGAAACAGAGTAGTCACGGCCCTTTAATAGGTTACCCCGACGTTCTTCAAACCGAACGGCATAACCTTGTAACAAAAGCTACCCCAAGGGGTAATGAACGAAGTTTTCTCCATGTCTTTCGGCGCCATTTTGATCTGGTTATAGCCCGAGAATCCATCCATGAAGGAGAAAATTTTGAACTTTGTTGTGCTGTAAACCAGCATGTCAATGTGTTGTAAAGGAAAGTCGTCCTTTGGACTTGCCTTGTTCAGATCCCTGTAATCAACACACATTCTGACCTTTCCGTCCTTTTTGGGAACGGGTACGATGTTGGCTAACCATTGAGGATATTCAGATGTAGCGAGGAAACCCGCGTCAATCTGTTTCTGTACCTCCTCTTTGATTTTGATGGCCATGTCTGGGTGAGTCCGTCTCAACCTTTGCTTTACCGGCGGACATTCCGATCTTAATGGTAAGTGATGTTCCACGATGCTGGTATCCAACCCTGGCATATCCTGATAGGACCAAGCGAATACATCGGGAAATTTTCTGAGAAGCTTTATCAAACCCTCTCTGGCAGGTGGACTGAGTAGTGCCCCAATCCTGATTTCTTTTCTCTCTTTTTCCAAACCCAAGTTTATCGTTTCCAACGGCTCTTTGTGAGGTTCAATGGACCTTTCCTCTTGTCTGAGTAATCGGGAGATCTCTTCTGGAATTTCGTTGTCAACTTCTTCTTCAGCCCCAAATATCGGGAACTCAAAGTCGGGAGAAGGCATCGGATCGTATGTTTTAACGGGGTTTAAAGCAAGCAATCTGCATGACGTGATGATCCGTGTTTAGAAGAGATAGAGAAAATGCAAGAGTGTGTGCAGTGTATTTATTTTTATTACTGCTTATTTTTATTTTTAATTGTTTTTTAGGATTACCATTTTCTGAGAAAAGCGAAAAGAGAAAATAGCAATAAATGTGGAAATTACAGAACGACGTTATTTTATTAATGAACAAGTCGATCCTTGAAACTATAGCCCTATAAAACAAAACTCTGCCGCTTTGGGCGAAGCGAAGAGGGATATTTACAGAAAGCGAGCCCTATTAAAACATCTGTTTCACCTGGGCGGGGTGAAAGGTTAAAGATGGCAATTACTTTGACTGATGCACGACCTTCGGAACCTCGACGGCAACCCATTGGCGGCGAACTCCTCGGTGAATCACAAAGTCTGGTACCTTCCTTGATTTGTTTTCAGAAATGACGCTGATTTCTGGTGGAGCAGGATCATTGGAAGCTGTCTCCC
The DNA here is from genome assembly GCA_022829125.1 of Lathyrus tuberosus. Lineage (NCBI taxonomy): Eukaryota > Viridiplantae > Streptophyta > Magnoliopsida > Fabales > Fabaceae > Lathyrus > Lathyrus tuberosus. Next base: position 9,079,094 of record JALAZF010000168.1, read on the forward strand.
AGGAAGAATTGTCGAAGGAGGATTCCTCTGTTGTATTTTGCATAGCATTGATGCTCTCAGCTGTATCTCCCCATCCAGTTAGCTGGATATCTTCGAGCCTGATACGAGAGCTTTCGGGAGTGGTGTACTTGACCATATAGTCGTATTTTCCACTTGGTTCTCCCAGAGTGTCCCAAACTTCTTTGGAACTGGAGAAGTCATCTTTCCCGATGACGTTGACCTCGGGAAAAGCATAGTTGATGAATTCAAGTCCTGCAAACGTTGCGAATTCATCTTCATGTTGAGTAGTTTCAAGATGACCTGAGTGTTAATCCCATGACATGGTGGGGACACAGGTATTCTGTTCAATGATGGTCAGCTGGTTTTCATTGTTCGGCTGGCTCTCTTTCCCCAAGTCTCCTAGATAAGGTTGCCACATTGGCAGACCATCCATTGGGCCATAGTAGGTGTAGTCAAAATTGTCTTTCATCGGAGTGTCTTCCTCTAATGAATTTGGCGGAGCACGGCATCCTTCCGGATCACAATCTCCATATATCATTTCGACGTCTGACCTTGGTATAAATCTCGGACTCTCTGTAGGAAAGCAAAAAGGAGTTTGCGTTTCATCCTAAGACATATAGACGTCCTTGTTAAGATATGGCTTCCACTCTTCCTCTGTGTTAGAGGGATCTTCCTTATTGATAGCATGGACTGCTTGAGGGACTGGGTGAAGAAAACCTCCACTGTGGAAGAAGTTTTGAAGGGGATGAAGACTTTCATCATTGGCAGCTGTCTGGGTATAGGTTGCAGAAAAACCAAGACCCTTCTTTGTTTTATTGTCAATAGGAATGACAAGCTATCCCCATCGGGTTGTACTGGTACTCTCGACTACTTTGATAACATCTTTGTATGAGGAAATCGAGGTTCCTCCTTGGGATTGATTGTCCTTACTCACTGTCAGTGCTTGGAACTGCGCTCCAATAACCTCTCCGGGTTCTATACCAGTAGATGATGACAAGTTACTCACAAGCAAGGCTTGTTCCCCATAAACCATGACAAGTTGATCGTTCTGCACGAACTTTAGCTTTTGGTGGAGGGTCGAAGTAACCGCTCCAGCCTGATGTATCCAAGGTTTTCCTAATAAGCAACTGTATGTTACCCGGATGTCCATGACCTGGAAAGTGACTTGGAAAGTGTGAGGACCAATAGTTATGGGAAGATCAACTTCGCCTATAACCGTTTTTCTGGATCCGTCGAATGCTTTGACGACGACCTCGCTGATTCTCATCGGAGGACCTTTCAATGATAATTGCATCAAAGTGGACTTCGGCATAACATTCAGGGCTGACCCTGTGTCTACCAGTACGCTGGCTAAAGCATCGTCCTGGCAGTTAACCGTAATGTTGAGCGCCATGTTATGACGGCGACCCTCTTCGGGTAATTCCTCATCACTAAATCCCAAATTTTTGCAGGAAGTGATGTTAGAGACAATGCTATCGAACTGTCTGATTGTTACATCCTGTTCCACAAAGGCTTGCTCCAAGACTTTCTGTAGAGCCTCCCTGTGGGCTTCTGAACTGAGTAACAGTGATAATACCGAGATCTTTGAAGGAGTCTGTAACAGCTGATCAACAATGTTATATTCGCTCCTTTGGATGAGCTTCAGCATCTCATCATTGTTTTTTGAAAGGTTGGGATTACTGGATTGACCGACTGATGGATCGGGAGCTTCTGTCTGAAGTTCCTTTTCCTGGTTAAGTTCTCCAACTCCTCGGTTGAAGATTCGACTGCTCCGTGTTACACGAATGATGTCTGCAATATTCACGACGGAGGGTAATGGAATTTCCTTTCCATTTTCAATTATCGTTGTACCGTATTTGTAAGGGATAACCTTAGTTGATTCATACGGTGTTGGTCCCGGTAGATAGATGACTATGGGAACGTTCTGATTTTTCTAACCATCATAAGTAATCTCGATCCATTCCCAGTTGGGAGCTTCAGATTTGTCAAGTAGAGGGATAATGGCAAAAACATCCCTGGTCCTATGATGACTAGAGATTGTGACAACATCCTCGACTTGATTGGCAAGGTAGTTCGGCATCCCATTGATGGGTCTAGAACCTGGATATGGGTGAATCTCTCCACGATCCACCTGACCCTGAAGAGCTGCTCTCACAAGGAACATCCTTGGTTACTTTCCGAACAGACGCTACAACAGTCGTAATTCTGTGGTGGCACCTGGCCACGCCCACTTTGAATACAATGTAACCTCACTAGGTTAGCTTCCACAGATCGGACATCCTGACTTTGACGCCGGGTGGGATTCCTGTTACTGATACTAATCTGCTGAGTATCTTCATCCATGTAGATTGGCATCCACCAATGATTTAACAAGTGCCTCCTGGACAAGGGTACAACCTCGATCGTTTTCGCAACCTGCTTTACAGCTTTGATAGTCATGTGATATTAAGAATCCGAGTCGGACCTGCTTAGCATGTAACTCTACCAGGTTGGTATTCATCACGCGAATATCGAAGACTTGAACCATGTTGATCTGATAAGGGTTACTATCATGGTAGTCTTGGATCCATCCAAGATCCATCTGACGCTGGAGGGCCTCATGTATGAAAGAGCATCCCTATTTGTTTACCGAGCAAGTCAGACAGGAACTGTAATCGTGCCGTGGCAGATTATGATACTGGCTTTGCCTTGAGTGCATTTCCACCAAGTTGACATTCATTGCACAGATGTCGTGGTTCTGAATGAAATTGGAGTTCGTATAGACCATGTTAACTCCAAGAACTCGGTGTTCCTGGATCCATTCGAGATCCATCTGTTCCTGTAGAGCTGCTTGCACTACAGAACATCCCTGATTGTTTTTAGAGCAGATATCACACTGATGATAGTTATGAGGTGGCACATGGCCATATCCACTCTGTCTACAATGCATCTTGACCAGATTGGTCCTCAATAAGAGTACATCGTGAATTTGATAGACATTGTTAGACTCTCTTTCAATCAAATTGACTGCAGCTTTGTCATGTTGAGGCAGCGGGTTCGTGAGAACATTGGGATTCGTATCTTTGAAAGATAAAAGCCCGCTCCTAACAAGCTTTTGCACATCGGATTTGAAATTGAGACAGTTCTCAATGTTATGCCCTGGACCTCCTTGGTGGTAAGGGCAAGTTTGATCCACCTTAAACCAAAAAGGCGGATTTTCTGGTACTGTAGAGGAGACTTAGTGTGGATGTGCCCCTTAGCCAGTAGTAATGGAAATAGTTCTGTGTACAACATGGGTATAGGATCAAACCCTGATGGTCGTGTTGTACGGTTGTTGTATATGGAGGACGAGCCTGCTGAAGAGGCTGTTGTGTCCTTTGCTGGTCAGGTTGGCTCTGGGTAACCTGAGGTTGATACGTAGGAATAGGTGCAGGGCTGATAGCAAGAATTATAGCTGCTACCGGCTGATAACGTCGCCTTTGCTTTCCAAGAGAGATATTCCCAATATCTTGCTCTTTTTTCTTAGGGAGAGCACTACCGTATTTTTTAGTACCGCTTGTCGATCCAGTGTCTTTTACCAAACATCCTTCTCGGACGGCTTCCTCAAGACGTACGCCCATGACGACCATCTCGGTGAAATCACTGGGCGCACTGGCAACCATTCGGTCATAGTAAAATGAGCTTAAGGTCTTTAAGAATATCTTTGTCATCTCTTTTTCCTCAAGAGGTGGACAAATTTGAGCGGCAATTTCACGACACCTTTGAGCATACTCCTTAAAGGTTTCCTTGTCCTTTTGCGACATCGATCTGAGTTGATCTCTGTCGGGTGCCATGTCCAAATTGTATTTGTATTGTTGGACGAAGGCAGTACCAAGATCTCTGAATGTACTGATCGTAGTACGATTTAAACCCATGTACCATTTAAGTGTGGCACCGGTTAAACTATCCTGAAAGTAGTGAATCAGTAGGTCCTGATTCTCCGTCTGAGCTGACATCCGCCGAGCGTACATCACCAGATGGCTCTGAGGGAAAGAGTTACCCTTGTACTTTTCAAAGTCGGGCACTTGGAACTTGTGTGGGACTTTCACATTGGGGACCAAGTAGAGGTCTGCGGCATCCTTTCCAAATAGATCCTGACCGCGAATGGCTTGCAGCTCCTTCTGAATTTCCAGGAACTGTTCCTGGAATTCTTCCATTCTGTCGAACATAGTTTCGTTCTTACCAGAAGGTGTCGGTGGAATCTGTCCTTCTGGAACAGTGTGCACCACAGGGGGTGGTACCATGACTATGGCAGCGAACCTTGGCATTTCACGAAGTTTGTAACCTTCAGGAGTCTTCAGTATGCCCCTGGCATCTTCGCTTTTCCGAAGTTTGTAACCTTCAGGCCCAGCGGCTTCTGTTACGATTCCCTGATCTTCAATGATCGGTGGAACATATCCTTCCGGGATATAGTTAACAGGCATGCCCCAAGGGCGATCTTTCAGTATCTGATACCTAGGATCATACTTCTCCACTATGAGCGTTGAGGTGATCTCTGAGATCACATTCCTTTGATCTTCTGCCATAGCTTGCATGTCGTTACGAAGCTTTCTCATATCCTCTCTCAAAGCGTCGATCTCTTCTTTCAACTCTCTGTTTTCTTCCTCAAGATCATCCATCTTTTTCTGACGATTGGCCCGAGTATTGTACGAATCAGACAGTTTGACTCTAGAATCGAGACACAAACATGAGATTCATAGGGAAGAAGAATACGCGATGTGAGAATGATGAATGCAATTATTATATTGATTGTTTTTTGGTTTAATCAAAATAAACTTTGACAATTAGATTGCAAATATCACACAGTGGGGAAACCCCTTTTTATTGAATTCAAAGGATTACAGAAACGGAAATACAGTAGATTAAAAAGTGCAGAAACAGAAACCTAAGCTAATGGGTCCTGAGTTCTCTCTGAAGAGAAATCGGGTACTGATTCTGGTATCTTCCTTTTCTTTGACCGGGACTCTTGGGCCATTGTCGGGTTGTCGTTCCTTTTCCAAGTGAAAGGAGCGAGCAAATTCCTTTGGACATCTTGATTCTCTACAGCATGCTGCTCCAAAATTTCAATTAGAGCATCCTTCTCTTTCAATAATTACTGTATTCTTATGCACTCTACGTCGAGGGTGCGATACTTGTTCTTCCAAGACCTTCTCTCCCGTTGAACTTTGTTGAGAGTAACCTGAAGCTTTTCAGTTTTCGTCATGAAGTACATGACAGATTCCCTCGGCGGAAGAATTCCGTAACGAGGATAAGGCATTTTTAGCTTGAGAGCTCTAGTTTGTACCTAATGGAGATAAGGCTCCACCGAGACACAGTTTGGTTTTCCTAGAGACTCCCATCCTTTCGTATGAATGTGTTTCCAAGCATGCACTATTTCCGTCTTTAGTGCTCTGTCACTTTCTCCTTCCTTGAAGAAAAGACCTTCCAGATGAACACCCCATGGGATGTGTCTCATCGGGTATCCAAATTGACGAAGAACCAACACTGGATGGTAGTTGATTCCTCCTTTAGTTCCTATGAGGGGTACGTTGGTAAAGTTTCCACAACTATCAATGATTCTGATTCCATCATAAATCATATTGCACCAATCTATATCAGAGTGGGTAAGAGACATCATCTTCTGCGACCAACGTAAGGCACTCTTACAATCCCAAAAAGCAGCAGACTTGGGCAAGTGGGAGATAAACCATTTATAAAGCAGAGGTACACAACATGTGATCTCCTCTCCGCTATACAAATTTCCCAAGTGTACAGAATGATACACATCTGCGAGCAAAGTCGGCACAGGGTTTCCAATGAGAAAAACCTTAATGGCGTTGATATCGACGAAGTTATTGATGTTGGGAAACAAAAGTAACCCGTAGGTGAGCAAGACAAAGATGCTTTCAAAAGCAGTCCCGTTCCCTATACTAGTGAAATACAGGGCTTTCTTCGTCAAGAACTGGGTTGGAAAACCTTGGATGCCACCCTTAGTGGTCATGTGAGTCCTGACCTCAGACTCGTCCAAATGAATTGCTCTTGCAATGGTCTGATTCTTTGGAATTTCTTCCAGTCCAGAAAATAGAGCTCGATCTGTAATGTGTAGATTAATCAGATGAGAATATTCCTCTAGCGTTGGTGCTAGCTGGTAATCCGAGAATGTGAAATAGTGATAAACCGGATCGTAGAATTGAACGAGTGCGTCCATGATTCCCTCAATCACATAGACTCTTAACAGTGGTAGCAAACCTCCGTGCTTGGCTCTGAAGGCTTCTTGGTTTGTGATCATTCTTGCTAACCTTCTCAAATCCTCTAGTTTTGGAACCTTGAAGGTGTACGTATGAGTTCTCCTTCTACCGAAATCCATTAGCATAATCCTCTTCTCTGATATTTGCAATCACAGTCTTAGTTTAATTTGAAAAACAGAGAAACTAGAAGAGAAAATCTTTTGAATGTTTTAATGTTTTTTAAGATGAATGCATGAATGCAGCACACAAAAACATAGAAAAAACATGGGGTCAAAGGGTCGTTGTCATGAAGTCAAGGCTCTACCCATCCCCAAAGGTTTATACTAAGGTGATTTTTGTACCTGTACTCATTATCATCAGCTCCTCCCAGTAAAGCAAAACAACAAGCAGATCGCCAGCGAGTTGTAGAGCAATCATAGAGTAAGTGCCATTCACCGAGAATAGATCACCAGCCTCAAATGAGGGTAGTATCGCGTAACAACTATTCCCGATAGTTTCCGCACTACGAAAGGGTTTGGCTCCTCAGCTTCTCAGGCATCACAACCGACCCATTGTCTAGGTGAGAGAATGGTTACATTAGTCAGCCTCCACTGAGGTTGATGGTCGACCTCGTCGCCATCACTTATCTTAAGTGTATACTCAATCTTTCCACATGCGGTATCACACGCATTCCCATTAGCAGAAAAATAAACACGTATAGCAATTAGGAAAAGCAGTATATATATTCGTCCTAAACATCCTAGACCTTTAAAGCTATGAATCCTAAGTTCCTGACAGAAAATGGGTTCCCCGGCAGAAGCCCCAATCTGTGGTTTTCACATAAGTGAAGAGAAAAAAGGTTTAGAAGAACGGCCCCACGGTGGGCGCCATTTTTCTGTAGCGAGCGATTTTGGACGCGGTTCTTAAGCGCTGGTCGCTCTCTGCGGTTGAGCTTACTACAGGTCGATTCATTTTTTATCCTATTAAAGATGATGAAGGAAGGGAAATAGATGTCTCCAATTAACCCTGCTTTGCATACTGAGTTTAAACAGCGGTCTTTTAGGTTACAGATGCTATCAATGTGGGGGGGCCTTTGTACTGGTTATTTTTATTTTTGCCAATACTGGTTTCTCTCTTTTTATTTTGACAAAATGTTTCTGGCAGGGAACAAGGATTAGGATGTTAGGATTGATGCTTTTTGATAACTATGTGAGAGTATGGGATTTTGGTTTTTTGTTGATTGCGCTCGCTAAGATTTTCTTTCAATCTTATGCCTACGTATTCCCGTTTACCGAAACAGGGAAATCAGAGCGTTCATAGTTCCTCCTATTCTATGGGAGGAAATTGGTTGTTTTGGTGTCTTGTTCAAAGCCCAAGACGTGAAGCTAAAGGTAGTTTGTATCTTGTTCAAAGCCCAAGATGTGAAGCTGAAAGGGTTTGACTTTAGAGAGAATTTGTCATCTCTAAAGATGGGGTTGTATGTCACAACTGTTTATAAAGAAGAATTACTTTAACCGGGATTTGTGAATCCGACAATGCCATAATTTCCTCAAAAGGGGATTTCCAACCTGAAGGGGAAGACTTTAACTCAGTGTAGAGCAATGCTATCTTTCCTTAGGAATTTCTCATGCTAAAAGAGGGACAGTGGCATGGATGTAGATGATCCAGAGGCTTGCCGCTTACAACGATTAGATGACGGGTAAGAAGTTGTTGATGTTTGTGTACTGTGAACGAGGCACAGCTTTGATGCTAAAAGGTTGATTGGATCAACCAGTGGTTTTCTTATATAAAGCCTACGAGGAGGCTATTGGCCCAACAAGAGGGTACTTTTGTGTGTCTCGTACGAGGCCCGAGAGAGAAGCTAAAATGTTTTGACTCAACGGGGGAATCTTTTGGTATCTCGTATAAAGCCCGAGATGGAGGCTATTTGACTCAACAAGAGAGTTTTTGTATCTCGTACGAAGCCCGAGATGGAGGCTAACATTTGTTTGGCTCAATAAGAACCTTTTTGTATCTCGTATAAAGCCCGAGATGGAGGCGAAAGGGTGATTGACTCAACGAGAGAGTCTCTTATGTGTCTCATACAAAACCCGAGAGAGAGGCTAAATGTTGTTTGACTCCGCTGGGGAGAATTTTGGTATCTCGTACGAAGCCCGAGATGGAGGCTAAACGTTTGCTTCGCTGCGAAGAATAATTGTACAAAGCCCAAGAGGAGGCTATTGTAACTGTTTCAGTTGAGTGACAGATCCAATATACTTATTTTAAAGAGAAAATCAGTTCATATATGAGTAACACTGTACTCAAGGATTCGATTTAAGGATCAAGGTTATTTCCTTTTCTTTGAGGAAGCGGGAAATCCAAAGGGTATTGAGACTGTACGAGTCTACGGGTTTCCTTCCTATTTAACGAAGGGGTCACTTGAGAATGTCTTTGAGACTCAAGGATATTAGACTGTCTAAGTCTAGAGTTTCATCTTTTGTACTATGCTTTGCGAAACAGTAGTAGACTCTTTGAAAGGACTGTTCTAGGAAGATGACTAAGTTCTGTTCCTATACCACTAGGAGGTCGTCGGGACAATTTGTACGAAGCCTAAGAGGAGACTGGAAGCTTTTAAGAAGCGGACAGGTCCTTGTACTAAGCCCAAGAGGAGCCTATCATTCCCGGGGAAAGAGATCATTATACGAAGCCTAAGAGGAAGCTGTGAATACTTCTAAGAAGCCGAAGGGTCCTTGTACTAAGCCCAAGAGGAGGCAGGGTTGCTTTTAGGAAGCCTGTGGGCCCTTGTACGATGCCTAAGAGGAGGCCGATGCTTTTAAGAAGTCGATGGGTCCCCAAACCCTGAGAAATTCAAGACAGGCTATTCACGAGGAATAGATCAAGCCAGGAAAGTTCGAGAATTTGGAAGAAACTCAAGAGATGCCATTCACGGAGAAAAGATCATCTCTGGGGAATAGAGTTTCTTGACAAGTACTTTTAAGAAGCCTGTGGGTCCCCAAACCCCGAGAAATTCAAGACATGCCATTCACCAAGAATAGATCAAGCCAGGAAAGTTCGAGAATTTGGAAGAAACTCAAGAGATGCCATTCACGGAGAAAAGATCATCTTTGGGGAATAGAGTTTCTTGACAAGTGCTTTTAAGAAGCCTGTGGGTCCCCAAACCCCGAGAAATTCAAGACATGCCATTCACCGAGAATAGATAAAGCCAGGAAAGTTCGAGAATTTGGAAGAAACTCAAGAGATGCCATTCACGGAGAAAAGATCATCTCTGGGGAATAGAGTTTCTTTGACAACTTCTATGAGTGATAGTCTATGAAAGGGTTCACAGAGAATGCTGCCTTTCATATCTCCATATTATTTAACCCCAAGAGGAGGGAAGACTGTGTCTGGTAATCCTATGGAGATCTAGTTTAGACTATTTCTAAGAGTGATCAACGGGCTTAATACTAGACGTAGTTGCTGGGGAAACTCTAAATATCTATACTATTATTACACAGTTGATATGAGTTTATGAAAGAAGACTTACAGTGAAACAGCCCCACAATACAGTTATATGTATATGAAAGCGGTAAATGAAAGTAATAACCACTTACTCGGTTGTAGAGCTTCCATGCTGTTTGGTTAGTTGTTCAACAAAGAAAGATTAAAAATAATAGTATATTCAAAATCAAAGGAGAAAGTGCTTTGAAAAAGAAAGATTTGGGGCTTACAGCTCAAGGAGAGGCCCAGGGTTTTATCTGTGAGCGCACTGTTTGAATTTGTACAGAGGGACTTATACAAGTGACTGAGGCCCAAAAAGGTTTTTTTTGTATAAAGGGGTTGGGTCTTACACTCTAATAGAGGCCCAAAAAGTTTAAAGAAAAAGAGATGGGTCTTACTACTCGAGGGTAGGCCCAATTGATTTTTCGTTAAAAATGGCAATCGCGCCGAGATTTTCTTTTAACGCTGAGGGACATATACAATAAGTGAGGCCCAAAATGTTTTGGTTAAAAGGGGATTGGGTCTTACACTCTATTAGAGGCCCAAAAGTTTTGAATGGGGCTTATAGCTCAAGGAGAGGCCCAGTTGTTATTTTTCAAAAGGCGACGATCGTGTCGTTTGTTTTGACAGTATCGGGACTTATACAATAACTGAGGCCCAAAAATGATTTGGTCAAAAAAAGGATTGGGTCTTACACTCTATTAGAGGCCCAAAAGTGTTTTGAAAATGATTAATGAGGGTTGAATTAATCCAAAACCCTAATTTGCTTTCAAAATGTATTTAATTGAATAAAAATTCAATTAAAAGGATTAAAATTGTTTAACACATGGAAAACAAATTGTGATCTTGGATTAATGCTTCAAAAATTAAGTATGGACCTACAAAATAATTAGAAAGCATTAAAAGTTGCACAATCAAGGTGGAAAAAATATTTTAAATGTTAAAAACAATTAAAACATTAATTCTTTGTAAAAAATATCAATTATATGAAATAAATAATATTTTTGTGATTTTTTGATAAAATAAAATATTTTAACATTTTTGTGAATTATTAAAAAAAGAATCAACTCAAAATCATTAAAACTCAGAGAGAAATTAATTTTTGAATCAATTAAATAAAATCACAAAATTCAAATATTTGAATTTGAAAGAAATGGCGCCAAGAACACACCAAGAACACGCGCGTGTTCTGGGTTTTCCCAGATTTGCATTTTCTATCCAATATCACTGAATACTTGATCATATCATGTAATCCACATACCAATCAACTCGTTTCAACCTCACGATCATGTCTATGGTATTTAATTTCATTTAAAATAAACATACAACAAGAAATCATGAAAAATCCTCAAGAACCCTAATTTCTGCATGAAGGCTAGGATTTTTGATACACGATTCAAACAAAGAAATTAATTGAGGGGAAACATTCCATGCATGATTATGAACATATGGCCAAAGTATTGTGCGAGGAAATATGCATAGATTGAGAGATGACCAAGTTTAGGCTTACCTCTAGGTCGTGACAGCAAGTTCAAAGTGATTTCTGAGTTGGAGGTGTTACAGATGAGTTGTGATGATCTGAACAGCTTCCCTACACCCTATGGAGTGTGTTTGAATGCTTGGACTTGACTGAAATTGGCTGGATCACTTCATGGCATCTCAACTGCACCTTGGTTAAAACCTTGAGCAATTGACTGGTGATTCTAAGAAATCAGTGTTCCAGATGTTGTTTAAGGGTTTGATCAACTCATATATGATGTATGTGAGGTGTGTGTGTGATTGGTTTGAGTGGAATTGCTATCTAGCTCAAAAACTCAAAGTTGCCTTGCTAAAGAAGGCATTTTTGCCAAGAGAAAGAGATTTTGAGGAAAGCATCTGTTTGATGGCTTTGGTGTACTCAAACTGATCATAATTGAGCTCTATTTAGAGTAGAGCAAGTTTTTTTTGGGATCCACAGTGAATGGCAACTGCAGCAGAGGTTTGGCCAATGTTGTCCAATGGAAATCCAAGTCTCCTCTAGCCATTGACTAGAGGTTAGGGCACAGAGCTGTGGTTCCCTTCGTCTTGGATAAGTCTTGACTAAATTCAGTTGAGAATGGCTCAGTCCATGCCACCTTGATGCTTCCATTGAATGCTCCATTCCAAAATTGGAGTCTTGTCCCTATTTTGGCAATTCTAGGTTCAACATGCTATTTCTTGTTCCAAAGACTTTGGAGGCTTGGCTCAGTGATTGTCCCCTTTAGATTCAATCCTCTGAGGTGTCCAAGTGGATAGGAGCATTTGGATTTGGCTGATTTTGCCAAATCGACCAAAAATGCAAAATCTGCCTTGCCTTGGCAGATTTCAGCAAGGCAACTTGCCAATGTCATATCTCATGGCTCAAATTGAATTTGGTAATGTTCTTGGCCATTTTGGAAAGCCCTTACATGATACAACAACTGTTTGAACATGTTTGGTTTTGATCTCTTTTGAATCCAAGTGAAAAATCCCCCTACATTTGGCAAAAAGTAAGGTAAAATTTGACTTAGTGAAATTTTCACTAAGTGTTGGAACAACGTGACTTTTCTTGATTTTGATCACTCCATAACTCAAAATCAATGAGGAATTTGGACATAGGTCAGTATGAAGCTTTTGTAGAGGGCAATATGATCTACAAATCAAGCTTTGAATGGGGAATAATGGCCTTGTGGTTTAGGAGTTATGGTCCTCCAAATTTGGCACATTAGTGGTACTTTTTCCATAACTTAGAAATTTTTCTAAGTTTTATGGTTACCCCTTTTGCAAGTTATCCCATGTTCTTTGATTTTTTTTTATGAATGATGATTCAAATCATACATTAACATCATTTTAGGGTTAAAAATCCATTTTGGTGAAAAATCTCAAAAAGTCAAAGTTGACTTTTGTGCACAGTTGACTTTTTATCAGATGAATTCCAAATTGTGCAATTCTTCAGGAAATCATGTCCTTGACCTAAATCAAACTTGATGGACATGTTCCATGGGTGTCATAGGGTATATTGAATCATGTCTTAGGGCTTGGGAGCATGTCCTGGTCAAAAGTCAAAGTTACAGTTGACTTTTCTCGTAAAACCCTAACTGTGGTGCAGATGAAATTGAGACTTGTTGCTCAAGCTTCTTAGATTAATCCATTGTTCCAAATGGATCAATATGGTATATTAGAGACCCTCAAATCATGTCTTGAGGTCTTGGTTCATGATTTATCCCAAAAGTCAACTTAGGGGTGAATTAGGTCAAGAAACCCTAATTCCTGATTTTTAGTGAATGCATCCCCTGAGGCAAAATTGACTTGATGGTTGGGTCCATGAGGCTCCATGGAGTATATTAGGTTGTGTTTTGTATCATTGGCTTGTGCCCAGATGAAAAATTTCATCTGGAGGACCTGGTCGACCAAAACCCTAATTTGGTGACATTGTCGATCTTGAGACTTGATCCACCTAGAAGGGAGCAGCCTTGTGCTTAATCCTTGAAGTGGGAGTCCTTCTTGATCCTTTGTGGATGTTTGAGAGGTTAGAAAAGTTGAAGATCAAGCCATTCCTTGATTAATCCTTTGTCTAAGGCTCTGAGAGGGCTTAAAACCCTAATTTTGATTGTAGTGAATGCTCAACAACCCTTGAGGCATTTGATGAGGCATGATGGTTCATCCATATTGTGATGATGATCTGCACAATGATGGGAAATCTTAGTGGTCAAAATTTGGGGTAGGGCACACGGGGATGTTTTTCTTGACTTAATATTCTATTTCACAACATTTGAATGGTAACAAGGATATGTGATCATGTATTGCTCATGAAGATAAATCTTGCTTCCAAATGTGGCATTGAATCGTAAATTGAAACACATGATTCCCATTTGAAACAACTTAACCAATTAAAAATATGGTTTTTAAATCATTCATGTCTTAAGTATGGTCATAATTTTCCCAAACTTGAAACAAATCTAACCATGACCTAACTTGTTTAACCGTAGTTCTTTAGTGTCAACCTTGGGATGCATTGAAACGAGAGTTGGAACCATTACAGCAAATGATTCAAAAACTACTTGTAAGCAATTAATCACGCCTTGAAATGAGTTTGTCATATAACCTAGACCCTTGACTTTGTCACGATTGCTTGATCATGAGAATAAGGACAAATTTCTCCTCTTATCTCCATCTGAATACAATCGCACTTGTAAGGGCCTACAATTACAATGAGCACAAACAAAACCTCGATAACCTAAATTATAGAGGATTATGGTCAAAGACCGAATGATTACTCTGAGAAAGGTCATGAAGCAACACAAATGCCTGGTATAAGAAAAATGAGAGGGTAGGACAAATTTGGGGTATGACAAATGCCCCTATCTAATTGTCTTAAACCCGGGAGAATGAAATGTTGCATGGCAGTCATTTTTAGGGTAGAAGTCGATTAGATATAAGAAAAAACCAAAATTTGTATGACAAATGGTAAAGTGCTATGGAGTAAGAGCTGACAGAATGAGGTAGCGGGGTTCAAACTGAACAAAAAAACTTGAGGTCCTTTGGGTGGTCAAAGCAGTCCCTTATCCACTAAGGTTCTCCGATGATACAAAAGTAGTATTTCTGAAAGGCAAAAGATTCTCTGGGTCGTCGAAGCAGTCCCTTATCCGTTAAGGTTCCTCGATGATACCAAAGCAGTATCTATGAAAGGCAGACGATTTTCTGAGTCGTCGAAGCAGTCCCTTATCCATTAAGGTTCCTCGATGATACCAAAGCAGTATCTCTGAAAGGCATTCGATTCTCTGGGTCGTCGAAGCAGTCCCTTATCCATTAAGGTTCCTCGATGATACCAAAGCAGTATCTCTGAAACGCAGATAATTCTCTGGGTCGTCGAAGCAGTCCCTTATCCGTTAAGGTTCCTCGATGATACCAAAGTAGTATCTCTGAAAGGAAGACGATTCTCTGGGTCGTCGAAGCAGTCCCTTATCCGTTAAGATTCCTCGATGATACCAAAGCAGTATCTCTGAAAGGCAGACAATTCTCTGGGTCTTCTAAGTAGTCCCTTATCCATTAAGGTTCCTCGATGATACCAAAGCAGTATCTCTGAAAGGCAGACGATTCTCTGGGTCGTCGAAGCAGTCCCTTATCCATTAAGGTTCCTCGATGATACCAAAGTAGTATCTCTGAAAGGCAGACGATTCTCTGGGTCGTCGAAGTAGTCCCTTATCCGTTAAGGTTCCTCGATGATACCAAAGCAGTATCTCTGAAGGCAGATGATTCTCTGGGTCATCGAAGCAGTCCCTTATCCATTAAGGTTCTCCGATGATACCATAGCACTATCTCTGAAGGATGACGATTCTCTGGGTCGTCAAAGTAGTACCTTATCCATTAAGGTTCCTCAATGATACCAAAGAAGTATCTCTGAAGGCAGACGATTCTCTGGGTCATCGAAGCAATCCCTTATCCATTAAGGTTCTCTGATGATACCAAAGCAGCATCTCTGAAGGCAGACGATTCTCTGGGTCGTCGAAGCAGTCCCTTATCCGTTAAGGTTCCTCGATGATACCAAAGCAGTATCTCTACGGTAAATTTGATGCGGAATAGTAGAGCAAGATTCCTGTTGGAGGAAATGTTATGGCTCTGCAGGGGAAACTCACAAGAAATTTTCTAAGATAGCCTCTGCTTGGGGAGCACTAACAACAGCTGTTGAGGATTGTCATTATCAATTGCATGGTTGAAGAATGACTTGCTGGGGAATAGAATTCTGAGAGCACGTGCAGGATATCAATTCTCTTTAGAAGAATACTGCCGACTTTGAAGGAGGACTAGCCAAGATGCTTGTGAACTGATCCTGGATCCTGTTATGCTATGTTGTCGGGGATGGATATGCCATGCATTACATGATGCATTGAAACACATACTAAGATGCAACTGATGGGGAATTTAATGCACGTATGAATGCACAAGATATGCTAATGCTTGATATGATTATGTAATGTTATGCTAGCATGTTATGCACATGACGATGCAAATGATCGGGCGCGCTGGGGATAGGTTTCCTTGTTGAGGGTATCACCAGGGTTTGAATTTGGTAATTGCCAAATGAAATTGGACTTTGGTAAGTTGGTGTTTGCCAATAAATTAGACTTTTAGGTTTTATGAGGATGCCAGCCAAATGGACTCTTAGTGATTGCCAATGAAGACTGGACTTTGAAGGGTAAGTTTGGAGGTGGTAACGAGTGTGGTCGTTTGGGTAGTTGCCAATAAAGGATTGGACTTTGGGTTTTATAGGGATGGTGAGAGTGTTTGACTTCTCGACCCCTTAAACTTGAACAAGCCATAGATGACTAGGGAGCATGGTTTCCCCTGCTGGGCTTGAAAGATTCACCGTTGGGGGTTACATTGAGTAGATCCCTGAAAAGCTATATTGCTTTTGGTGAGGAGCCAAGACGGCTGACAACTGATTTGATGCTTTCATGTGGTGAAGTTTCTTTGGAAGACCATCTATTTACCTTTTAGTTCTCCCAAAACCAAATCAAATTTTATTGTTTTCAAATATTGTCTTTGTTAACCGAAGTTTCAAAACACAGTTTATCAAAAACAAAATCATTTTGCAAACAATCAGATAAAGTAAAAAGTAAGCACAATTTGGTGAGAAATCTCTCTTTGTATTGATTTGTCCCTTAAACGGGTAAGTATATACAAGGATGCAATTCCTTAATGAGATAATTGTGGTGCAAGAAAAACATAATGGCAATATAAATAAATGAGGTTCCATTGAGTTTAAACACTGCTATGGTCCCTATGACTTTGATAGCTTCAACACCTTGCTTCGTAGGAAGACAACTGGATTGATTCCTCTCTTCAATGGCACATCAGGATCAAGTGGACGTGCAGGATGGATACTTTGCCTTGGAATTTGTCCCTAACTTTTGCCTGGATCGCCCTTTTAGGTTTTCAATCCACCGGGACGGCCTTTTTTGCCTGAACCGCCATTTCGGGTTTTCAATTCAGCGGACCTATATCTTTTATTTTATCCCTAATTTTTTCCTGGACAGATTTTTTTTTTAGGTCCACCGGGATTGCCATTTTTTCCTAAGTCGCTTTTTCAGGTTTTCGACTTAGCGGCTTTATTATTCCACTTTTCTAGGCGTAGTATCGCTTAACGTACTCTGCATTCACCGGGTATGGTAATTCATCACCATCCATAGTTGTGAGCTTCAAGGAACCACCAGAGAATGCCTCTTTTACGACATATGGGCCTTCGTAGTTTGGCGTTCACTTTCCCCTGTCTTCATTATACATGGTCATGATCCTCTTGAGCACCAAGTCACCTTCCTGGAATGTCCGAGGATGCACCTTTTTGTCAAAAGCTTTCTTTATGCATCTTTGATAGAGCTGGCCATGGCATATTACTGCCAAGCGTTTTTCTTCAAGAAGGTTGAGCTCATCAAACCTTGTCTTCACCCATTATACTTCATCAAGCTGAGCTTCTGTCAATACTCTCAATGAGGGGATTTCAACTTCTATCGGAAGCACCGCTTCCATGCCATAAACTAATGAGTAGGGAGTTGCCCCTGTTGAAGTTCTCACTAAGGTATGGTAGCAGTGCAACGCAAAAGGTAGCATCTCATGCCAATCCTTATAAGTGACCACCATTTTCTGAATGATCTTTTTGATGTTTTTGTTGGCTGCCTCAACGGCTCCATTCACCTTGGGTCTGTATGGTGTTGAATTATGGTGCTCGATCTTGAAACTAGCACACAGTTCATCCATCATTTTGTTGTTGAGATTAGACCCATTATCAGTGATGATACGGTTAGGCACTCCATATTTGCATATAATGTTGTGTTTCAAGAAGCGAGCGACCACTTGCTTGGTAACGTTCGTATACGATGCAACCTCAACCCATTTGGTAAAGTAGTCTATGGCAACCAATATGAAGCGGTGTCCATTTGAGGCCTTTGGCTCGATCATCCCTATCATATCTATTGCCCACATGGAAAATGGCCATGGTGAAGTCAAAACGTTCAAAGGAGTGGAAGGTACATGAATCTTATCAGAGTATATCTGGCATTTATGGCATGTTCGGGCATGATGGTAGCAGTCAGCCTCCATGGTAAGCCAATAATAGCCTGCTCTCAATATCTTCTTTGCCATAGTATGCCCATTTGCGTGGGTACCAAAATAACCTTCATGAATGTCTTTCAGAATCTGCTCAGCTTCATGCTTTTCCACACATCTGAGTAATACAGTATCATGATTACGCTTGTATAACACATTCCCATTGAGGAAGAAATTTGATGCCAATCTGTACAAAGTTCTCTTATCCACCGCCAAAGCGCCCTCTGGATATTCTTGTTTTTCCAGATAACGTTTGATGTCATAAAACCATGGCTTTTCATTTGACTCTTCATCAACAGCCAAACAGTGAGCGAGATCTTCAAATTGCTGTAGATCAATATGCGGCCGATGGTTGGGCCATATCAGTTTATACATAGAAGCCAAGGTTGCCAGAGCGTCTGCCATTTGATTTTCCTCTCTAGGCACATGGGTGAAAATGATATCATCAAATCTGGGAAGTAGCTTTGCCATATAATCCCGATGTGGAACTAAATTGGCATGTTTGGCATCCCAATCACCTCAAATCTGGTGTATTACTAGAGAAGAATCACCAAACACATCAAGAGTCTTGATTCTTAAGTTGATGGCTTCTTCCAACCCGAGTATACAAGCTTCATACTCAGCCATGTTATTGGTGCATAGAAAGCAGAGTTTAGCTGTGAACGGTAAGTGGAAATTCTTGGGTGATGTAATCACTACCCCAATTCCACTTCCATGAAATTTTGAGGCACCGTCGAACATGAGAGTCCATCGCTCCCTGGGTTCGGGCCCTTCATCTGAACATGGCTCTTCATAATCTTTTAGTACCATTATGTCTTCGTCTGAAAAATCGAACTTCAAGGGCTGATAATCATCCATCGGTTGATGGGCAAGATGGTCCGCCAGTATGCTACCCTTGATGGCTTTTTGAGTGATGTATTGAATGTCGTACTCAGACAAAAGCATTTGCCATCGGGCTATTCTGCCGGTGAGATTAGGTTTCTCAAAGATGTATTTAAAGGGATCCATCTTGGAAATCAGATAAGTAGTGTGGGTCAACATATACTGCCTGAGATGTCTGGCAGCCCAGGCTAATGCACAACAAGTTTTCTCGAGTAAGGAATACCTTGTCTCGCAGTCATTGAACTTCTTGCTGAGGTAATAGATGGCATGTTCCTTCTTTCCCATCTCATCTTGCTGCCCCACCACACAACCCATAGATTCGTCAAGTACAGTCAGGTACATGATAAGTGGCCTTTCAAGAACAGGAGGTATCAGGATCGGTGGTTCTTGCAGATACTCTTTAACTTTATCAAATGCCCCTTGGCAATCATCATCCCACACAATTGCCTGATTCTTTCTTAGCAGCTTGAAAATAGGTTTGCAGGTGGCAGTAAGATGTGAAATAAATCTGGCAATGTAGTTTAATCTTCCCAGAAAGCCACGAACCTCTTTCTCTGTCCTAGGCGCAGGCATATTCTGAATTGCCCTCACCTTATCAAGATCCACTTCGATTCCTTTCTGACTTATAATGAAGCCCAACAATTTTCCAGATCGTACCCCAAATGTGCACTTGTTGGGGTTGAGTCTCAGTCTAAACTTCCTCAATCGAACAAACAGCTTTTGCAGATTGATCAAGTGCTCTTCTTCGGTTTGAGACTTGGCAATCATATCGTCGACGTACACTCCAATCTCTTTATGGATCATGTCATGAAAGAGCATTGCCATTGCACATTGATACGTTGCCCCGACATTCTTAAGTCCGAATGGCATCAACTTATAGCAGAAGGTGCCCCATGGTGTGATAAATGTGGTCTTCTCCATATCCTCTAGATCCATCTTAATTTGATTATACCCAGAAAATCTGTCCATAAAAGAGAATACGGAGAACTGAGCTGTGTTGTCAACCAATACATCGATGTGACGTAATGGGAAGTCGTCCTTAGGACTAGCTCTGTTCAAATCTCTATAATCCATACACATGCGAACCTTTCCATCTTTCTTTGGTACCGACACAATGTTGGCAACCCATTGTGGGTACTTTGCTACTGCCAGGAATCCAGCATCAAGCTGCTTTCGGACTTCTTCACGAATTTTGAGAGCCATATCCGGATGGGTCCTTCTTAACTTCTGTTTGACCGCAAGGCATTCCTCCTTTAGTGGTAACTTGTGTACAACCATATCAGTATCCAACCCAGGCATGTCTTGATATGACCAGGAGAATACGTCAGCGTACTCACGGAGGAGCTCTATCAGCTTTGTTTTGACTTCAATTTGAAGAGATGCACCTATCTTTACCTCTCTTCTGTCTTCCTCAGTACCCAAGTTGATGACTTCAATGTCTTCTTGGTGCGGCAGGATGACTTTCTCCTCTTGCTTGAGCAGCCTTGCCAACTCGTCGGGGAGTTCACAATCTTTCACGCCTTCCTCTTCCGCTTGGTAGATTGGGCAATCAAAGTTATATAGGCCCGTAGCAGCGTCTATGTCAAGGACCTCGGTGGTGTTTCTGCATGTTTATGGTTTATGCAGTTTATTTAAGAAAGTGTGTGCATCAAAATATTGCCATTTATTGTAAAGTAAAAAATGAAAAAAGTGAGCGAAAATTGAATGCAAACTGAAATTTATTAATGATAATCAATGTTTGAAAACATCAGGTGGTCCATACAATGCTCCACTAAGCCTTGGGCAGAGCGTAGGGTTTTTGATAAACAGTAAAATTACATTTGGTGCGTGAAGAACTGAGGGACTTCAACGGTCTTCCAATTCTGGAGCTCTTTACCAGACTTTTCTTGTCGAATCCAGCTTGCAGAAGCTTACTCATCACCATCATGATCTTCAATGATCATTGCTACTGGAGAACCAAAGATGTTCCCATAACTTGTAAAAATCTTCTCAATAGGAAGGATCTGATTTCCGTTGTATGGAACAAAGGCTGAATTGCGGGATGGCCGATAACCTAGCCCAAACTTATCAAGCTTTTCAGTAACCTCGACCACTTTTCCCCATCCTTGGGCATTTCCCTCTTCCACCACAACTTTAGCTTCCTCGTATGAGGCCATTGATAATCTTAATTCTTGGTGCTCTGGTACTCGTTGCACCGCCAATGTACTCACCACTTCAAAGGACTAAAAAGGTGTCTCAACCATTTCACCTTCAACATCAATGTAGCGGAACGATGTCAAATGACTTACCAGGATATCTTCTTCACCGCCAATCACAACCATTTTGTCATTGGTAATAAACTTCAGCTTCTGATGAAGAGTGGACGTAACTGCCCCTGCTGAGTGAATCCAGGGCCTTCCTAGCAAGCAACTATAACCAGGATAAATGTCCATTACTTGAAAAGTAATGGTAAAGACAGTAGGTCCAATCTTAAATGGCAAGTCCACCTCACCAATAACCGCACATCTAGATCCATCAAACGCCTTCACTATGAGAGTACTTGGCTTCATGATTACTCCACTTATAGGCATCTTTTCCAGAGTAGTCTTCGGGAGCACATTCAAAGAGGATCCAGTATCCACCAAGACTCTGGACAATAAAGTATCTTCGCACCTAATGGAAATGTGAAGAGCCTTGTTATGGTTCTTCTTTTCAGCAGTCAGATCATCATCATTAAACCCAAGAAAAGTGCCAGTAGTGATGCTGGCTATCACATCATCAAATTGAGCTACAGTGATATCTTTGGTAATATGTGCGACACTCAATACTTTCAACAGAGAAGATCTATGTGCCTCAGAACTGAGCATTAAGGAGATCATAGATATCTTGGCGGGAGTTTGATTCAGCTGATTGACTACCTTGTAGTCGCTCTTCTTTATAATCTTCAAAAACTCTTCAGCCTCTTTCTGTGTGAATGCCCCTCTTGGAGATGACAACCCTTCTTGTAACTTAGCACTCAGAGTTTCAGCTGGTATAGCAATCGCCTTACCTTTGTCACTGTTTGGCACATCTACTTGCTTTGTTGCAAAGATTCGACCACTACGGGTCATTCCACTTGGTCCTACCACAGCATCACACTTGGCACCACCATATTCACCGACTACCTTCTCTGGCCCTTGTTTAGAAACTTCAGGTTCAGGCACACTAACAGGATACCCAATAGTTATCGGAACAGGGTGCACTTGCCTTGTTTTACTAACATCCGCCTCATCAAACTGAATAACCAATGGAGCTGGACGAACTTGTTGTGGAGGACAAACTATGGGCTCATCATACTGAATAACCACAGGTGCAGGACGAACTGGTCTTTCTTGGAAAATATTAGCTCCATCATATTCAATGATTACCAGAGCAGGACGAACTGATCTTTGTTGACGACCTTCAGGTGCATCATACTGAATGTTAATAGCAGCCACACTTTGTTCCCTTCTATTACAGCGCTCTACCTGAATCACACCTTGATCCAGGAACTTCTGCAAATGTTTCTTAACCACCTCATCAGTCAAATCATCACGCTCGTATTGAGGGATCATCCCACATTTTTTCAATTTTTCTCCTATAACTGCCATAGGAGTACGAATATCTTCAACCCTTATAATCAATCTTTGTCCGTTGCTTTCTTCCATAACATTAACAAACGGTCCTCCATGCGGGGGCATGGGATTGTTTTTAACATTAGTGCCTCGCTGAGTGAAAGTAAGATCTTTGGACTCAACCAAATCTTGAACTCTGTTCTGAAATGCATAACAGTTTTCTATGGTATGCCCGGGAGCACCCTTGTGAAACTCACAATGGGCATTGGCATCGTATCCGGGAGGATATGGAAAGACTGCTGGCCTCAAGTCTCTGAGTTTCAAATGCCTACTCTGATACAGTTGAGAAAAAATCTGGCTATACGGTATTGGCATAGGAACGATATGCCTTCTTGGTCTTGGTTGCCTCTGTGGTGGGGCATTTTGATATTGCGGCGGAGGAACATTCTGATAATTCGGCTGCTGAGCAGGTTGTTGAGGTGGGCCTGGTGCAACTGCAACCACTTGCTGATAAGGTATATCTACTGGGGCTCTACCCCCTCATCCCCTCATGATAGCATTGGCTTCCTCATCCTTTCTCTTTACAAATGGCCTCTTTCCTCTACTTGTGGTAGTGACAAAACTTTGTTCTTCTTCAGCTGACTCTCGATCCTTTCTACCACAGAAACAACCTCAGCAAAGTTAGGGAAGCTTGATCCAAGCATAAGGTCCAAATATTGAGGCTGTAAAGTACCCATAAACATATCCATCAACTCTCTGTCCAGCAAAGGTGGTTGAACACGAGCAGCCAGCTCCCGCCAACGTTGAGCATATTCTTTAAATGACTCTGTAGCGATGATCGTGACTTTATCAGTCGAATGAGGGTTACTACAAGTATACAGTTGTATCGCGTAGTTTTAAAAGATTATCGATACCACAGAGACTAGAAATCGAATGCACCGTTATCTATCGTTACTATGTTTATCTAAGGCTAATCAGAATTTGGGTTTCTAGTTTAAACGGGAAATTAAAGGGAAATTAAAATTTGGGAATACTAGTTATGAATAAGTTATCGGTATATAATTCGGTAACCTACGTAGAATTAATTAAACCTAAGCCTGTAGAGATTTATCACCCTATTCATCTGTAGGAGAAACCGGTTTAAAAGCCCTCAACTCACACTCCCGTGGTTCTTGCTTCGGACTATACTTCTAAGTCGATAAGTCTGCTCTCTCTAGCCCGTGTGAGGTTAAAAATACTTTTTGAAAACTAATTAAACCTAATTAACTTTAAAGCGCTCCCGCTGTTTTTAAAACTAATACCCGAGTTCAGCTATCTGGGTAAAGCCTCACACTCTCGTGGTCTCGACTTTAACCTATGTTACTTTTTTACTCTCGTAATAAAAATTGGGTTTTATATTAAGAAATCGAAGCCAGAAGAAGGATTGATTATTGATTTTAGCTTATAGAAAATTAATTCATTTTAGTTACTTCATTATACACCGATAATATCGGTTTAGCTTGACATAATTAGGAAATTAAACGCGAAAGCAAGGAAATAAATAAACACAGACATAACTAAGAAATAAATAAACAATGCTTGGATTAAATAACGAAACCTGGAATTCAGTAATAATGGCAACAGCAATCCCTCCACAAGCCGGTAGGTTCTTGCTTGAATGTAATAAATTGCAAGGTTGAAGGCAATGAAACAAAGAAAACTAAAGCTAAGTTGTAACAGTTCCTCAGTGTGAGAAACTGTCACTTTTGTTCGGTAATGGCTAACAAGGAAATGGAAATGCAAAGTAAAATAAATGACTAAAACTCTGAAAATAAATTGGCAGCAAGACGGTACACTTTGAAAGCAAAATTGGCCAACCTTTGTTCTTCGTGAATGCCTCTATTTATAGGCTCAGCTGAGGTAGAAGTTGGAGAAAATTCAGCCATTCATGCTAACGGTTATACCACGTTGGACCTAGAAAACTTCGGAGGAAAATGCCAACGTGTGAAACTGCTTCTCTGAGAATTCGTAGTTAAGTCTCTGCATCCAACGTGCAAATTAAGCGCATGACGATCGTGGTGATATGTGACGGTCGTGGTGTACTTTGGAGCTGCCACGGTCGTGGCACTCCCATGACGATCGTGATATCAGCAGAAAATGGATTTCTTCAATTTTTCTTCTCTTTTCTGCTCTTTTCTTGCATGTTTTCGTTCTTTTCCACATTTAGCATACTTTGACTTGTGAAATACGATTACCTGCAAAAAACACTTAAATAATCTCGAGAAAATCGGATATTAGACGAAAAACGGAATAAGAACTAACATAAATCAAAGTAAAAATATGATATAAATTTGTGTTATCAAACTCTCCCACACTTGAATCTTTGTTTGTCCTCATGAAATCAATCTATTAAAACGGACAAACTTTATCAAATGCACATACCTGGTATACCAATGGTGTTGAAAAAGAGTTTCTTGTTAGTCAGACGGGTAGTAGTGCAAAACACTAAGGATACAATAACGACACAAAGCAACAAGCTTGTCATAGACCTCTCTTTTGTACAATCCAGTCCAAATCATTATATTACAGTTCAACCATAAGTTTTCGTATCCGTTTCACCCGGTTTCATTCTAATACAATCACATTAAGCCCTTTGCCTTATTCACGCGCGTAGTGGAGTAACCGGTTAGTGACTTTGATCCCATTTTCTCGCACGGGGCCTGATACACAAATGTGGTAACCCTTTATACATCCCATTCGTAGATTGCAGGGGATCGAACAGTAGTTCGCTCTACCAAGTTCAGAATCAGGTACCTCTGAACCAATCAACAACGAATTTTCTTTCATTCTTTTCTTGCACATTTTCACAGCTGTGAGAGTTGTTGCATAATCTATTTATTTTTTTCTTGGCATATAGATAAGAAAGATTTTTTTTCTTTTTCTTGATTGGGCATCAAACACTTATATTTATCAGTTCCCCACGTGGTTTGTGATATAGACGGTGCTGACTGCTAATATAAACTACTAAGGGTTACTTTGGGACTGAACTCAAGGTATCGTATAATAAGTGTCGAAACTGATATCGCATACGCAAGAGGTCTAAGGTGTCAAGACGGTATCGATCTTGTTAGCACTTCCCACGCTTCCTAACATAGTTTAAAGCTTGGTACGTCACAGACGTGCATTAATCGTAAAAAAAATTTCGTTATGGCAGAATAAAGTGAGGAAATCGGATAACTGAACGAAAATATTCATATATTACTTTGATAAGGAAAAAGAAAGTACAAGAAAGGGAAATAAACGGAAATAAATCTAACTCTCCCACACTATATCGAACATTGTCCTCAATGTTGCGATATAAAGAGGAAATGGAAAACTAAAAAGGGAAACAAAATACAAAAAGCAAAATAAAATCAAGGTGGACCACGTCCTCTGCCTCTAGAGCGTCCTCTTCCATGTTGTGTGACGTGATCAGGAATGCCCACATGATGGATGTACTCGTGTAAGCCCTGCACTCGCAGTGTCAATGAACCCATCTCCTCGATGACACCGTCAAGTCTTTGTCCTTGGTCAACTTTCCCTTGCTGGATTTGACGCATAAGTGTCATCATTTCATTCTGTTGCTGGGTTTGTTGCCATATAGCCCTCAGGATTTCATCATTAGTAACTGGGTCTTGGTCAGGGCGGCGACGACGTCTGGTGGTCGAAGGAGCATCATTGGCTGGCGGTGGTTGGTTCTCAGGGGCGTTGTCCATTTCTTGCTCCATCTCATCAACAGGTCCATGTCCTTGATCATCTGGAGCAGGCGTATTTTGCTCAGGAGCATTAAGATCAAAAAGCCAATTGGCCATATTCTGAGGGTCAATGCGACTCCTGCAAGGCATGATGACACTTCTTATGATTTTGGCTCAGACCATAGGATGGTATTTTCCATCTCGTCGTAACTTAATGAGCTGAGAGTTTCTGCAATAATCTATATCAAGGAAGACTGGAGGCAAGGAGGGTAGTCTAGCAAGGTCGTTTTCCAAATTCAAACTGAGTGCAATAGAGGTTACAATCCCTCCAAAGTAGAAGGGTTTGGAGCCTCTAGCACAATTTGACTGTATGTGTGCTAGTAAAAATGGTGCGGCATTAATTAGCTCTGGATGAAACACACAATGAAGGAAAAACAACTCTTTAGAATTCACCTTATGGTTACTATCTCGTGCAAAGATGGTGCTTCCAAGTGCACGGTGGACGTATCTGATGGCTGGGTTGTGGATAAACGTAGCGTTAAGGCTATCCCAGCTGTCGACTGTTGTTCCCGTTATATGATTCCATAGTTGGAACGCTGCTTGATAGAAAGTTTCATGCGGTACTCGGCGATAGACATTCTCGCCATGTTTGAAACCAAGCATCTCGGCAAGACGAACTTGTTTGATTGAGTACTCTTTGCCAAACATGCGGAACTTTGCGACTCCGGATAATTGGTTCGTTTCGTCCAGAGGGGTTATGTAGGTAAAGGAACTGAGGAACTCTAAAGTGTTGTCTTCGTAAGTGGGCCGGCTCTGAGTGCAAAGTTGCCAAAGACCGGCATTCTGTAACATCCATTGAACTCCCTCAAGCATTCTGAGTTCTTCTAAGCATACAATGTCAACATAACGGGTCGGTTGAACAGAACGGCGGTAGAAGTCGATATACCGAGCTCTTTGGCGTTCTCCTGCCTCTCCATCACGAAAGTTTAGTGTAGATAAATCTGGAATTTCATGTGCCATTGAATTTTGAGGGTTTGTGAAAAGAGAATATGCGTATGATGTGATTATATAGTGTAATGGGAAGTTGAATGGTTATTGAAATAAGTAATGTGGTTCAAATGATAATGGGACGGTTTGGAATTTCAGAAGGTAGTGGACGGCTGGGGTTTGAATGGAGGAAGGAGAGGGAACGAATGAAACAATTCTGTTTTTACGCAGAATTCATTTCAAACCCGCGTGACGGTCATCACGAGGTCGTCAAGATCGTGACATCCACAAAATCTGGGTGGTGAATTAGTTTAATGACAGACACGGTTCCAAACACATTAATTCAATAGCAGGTTATAAAAAGCACATGGAAATAGCAGTAATTTCATACACAAAGATAAGTAATATTATAACACAAATTAATATAGAATGAAAAGAATAGGAATGGAATTTGAAATCACAAAGAATGAATAGCAGCAACAAATGGAATTATTATTTTAAACCAGAAAGGTTCTAGTTAAACTACTAGCAAGGTATCAAAAATGTATGAAATCAAATTATTCCCAACATGAAAAAAATTGAAAACTGAAATAATGTAAATTGTTCTAAAGTAAAATGCATAAAAAGTAAGTCTTGAAAATAAAGTGCTTCATAAATCTAGCCAAGGCGTTTCTTCAAAGATGCGATGGCTTGATTTAAATGATCAAACTGTTCAACAGTCATGTCCATAAGTCCAATAATATTTTGACGCACAGTGTTAAGCTCATCCTTCACTGAATTGATTTCTTTATGATATTCATCCATGGTCTTTAAAATAGAATTCAGATTAGAAGCATAATCAGTGGCATCTGCTTTAGGAATGTCAATATTCTCTTGGAAATCCATATAGTCAAGATCATGGTAATGAGGGGGTGTTTTTGGGTCAATCTCAGGTTCAGGAAAGGTTTCTTCTGGTTTAGGCACGGGTTCATCAAGGTTATATAGCCAGTTATGTTGATCATGCACACTTGTGTGTTCATGATTTGGAAGTGTAAAATGTGGTACGACAACATTGTTAACTAAAAGCTGGAAGTGGTTCGGACCTTGGTCCCTAATCATAGCCCTATTGAAGCAAAAGGTGATATTCATGGGTCTAAATTCTCCAAAGGGGTTAATCTTAGAGAGTCGGGTTCTGAATCCCATAGCATCATCTATCTTAGTAACCAGGCTACCTATCAAAATTGGACTGTTATCATTATTGATAAGTTTGCAAAAGTTATTCAGCATAAAAGTAAGTCATTAACCTCTCTAGACTGAGAAGCACAAAACATAATAAAAAGCTCGTCCCTCGAAACAGTGTTATCATTTTCGGGTATACCAAACAGGGTGTAGGCCAGGATCATATGAAAGTAACGGAAAGCGGGGTTATGTATCTCTGTTGAAAGTATAGGGTCCATGTCAAAATCAGGTTTCCCTGAAATTCTTCCCCAAAAGTCACTCAGCTCTCCAACTACCACTAAGTCCTCTTGAACCACAGAGAAAACATGGGGTCCTTCAGGAAATCCCAAAAGATCCGACATTTCCTTTATGGTGAACTGGCAGCTGTATCCAAATAATCTAAATGTAATTCTTCCCCTGGTTAAACCTTTTCCACAGTGAGGGTTATAACTTAGAGAACTCAGGAATTCTAAAGTCAGCCTACGGTAACACTTATGTTTCTTATAGGCAAAACCCTCCTAACCTAACTGGCTAAACAGAAAGTATATGCTCTCACCTACACCTAAGGCGATCATGGTGGGTCTGTGGGCGAATTTTGTCAAAGCAAAAGGTCTAAGAGACAAAGCTTCATAGCAATGCCACTGTGTTCCATCTCTGAATTCTACTGGCATGTTATCCTCGTTTGCCATTAGTTAGTACTTTTTGCAAAAATGAAAGCAGAAGAGGAGAACAGAGAGAGTAGAAAGACTTTATAATCGTGTAGTTTTTTCAATTTTTAAGATCAGCACAATATTTCCAAATTAAATTTAAAACGATATATAAAAGAAGCTGAAAATTTGCAAAATAAAAACAAAACATAGAAAGCATAAAGAAATAACAAATATAAAGCATGAAAAACAGAAATCATGGGTTGCCTCCCATCAAGCGTTGTTTTTAACGTCGAAAGCCTGACGAATTCAATTGGATGCTTAGTTAGGAGGTTCTGTGGTCAACTCTAAAAGTCTTAGGCAGTTCAAATAATCTCTATTTTCAATGCTGTGATAGTGTTTTAGACGTTGTCCATTGACTAAAAATGGATTACTATTCCTCCCATTTATTTCTACCGCTCCACTTTGTAGAATTTTTGTAATTTCAAAAGGACCGGACCATCTAGACCTCAATTTCCCAGAAAAGATTTTTAGTCTTGAGTTAAAGAGGAGTACAATGTCTCCCACACTAAATTCTTTTCTAGATAAGCGCTTATCGTGCCATCTTTTTGTTCTTTCTTTATATATCTTAGCGTTCTCGTAAGCGTCTAATCTTAACTCTTCTAGTTCATGCAGATCTAGGATACGTTTTTCACCTGCGGAATCATACCTTAAGTTCAATGTTTTAATAGCCTAATAAGCTTTATGTTCTAATTCCACTGGAAAATGGCAAGATTTACCATAGACAAGCTTGAAAGGTGTAGTTCCGATTGGTGTTTTGTAGGCCGTCCTATATGCCCATAAAGCTTTGTTGAGTTTTGATGACCAGTCTTTCCTAGAGGTGGCTACGGTCTTTTCTAGAATTTGTTTTATTTCTCGGTTCGAGACCTCAACCTGTCCACTTGTTTGTGGGTGATATGGTGTTGCTACGTGGTGTCTTACTCCATATTTCGATAGTAATTTGTCAAATATTTTTGATATGAAATGAGAACCACCGTCACTTATGACAAGTCTTGGCACACCAAATCTGGGAAAGATTGTGTTTTTAAAGAGATTTATGACTACTCGTGCATCATTTGTAGGAGAAGCTATTGCCTCAATCCATTTTGAAACATAATCAACGGCTACGAGTATATATTTATTTCCAAAGGATGATGGAAAGGGTCCCATAAAGTCAATCCCCCATACATCAAAGACTTCTACTTCTAATATACCTTTTGGAGGCATCTCATCGCGTCTTGATATGTTACCAGTGCGTTGGCACCTGTCGCAGTTTAGTATTGCGATGTGGACATCCTTCCAAAGGTTGGGCCAGAATAGGCCGGATTGCAAGATCTTAGCGCATGTCTTTGAGGTACTAGCATGTCCTCCATAAGGAACAGAATGACATTGAGAGATGATGTTTTCCATCTCTTCTTCTGGGACGCAACGACAGAAGATACCGTCGGCTCCTCTCTTAAACAGCAAAGGTTCATCCCAATAATAATGTTTTAGATCATGAAAGAATTTTTTCTTTTGTTGATAAGATAAGTCTGGTGGAAGTACTCCGGCTGCTAAGTAGTTGACTACGTCAGCATACCATGGCAGGGTTGTGTGCATGTTAATTTCTTCCACGACTTCTTCCATCTTTGGGTCATTTAACTGTAGAGTAGACATCTCACTTTCTAGTTGGGCTATGAGCCATTCATATGAGAAATCCTCATTAATGGGTACTGGCTCTGGTTTAATGCCTTCTAATCTGGATAAGTGGTCTGCTACTACGTTTTCGGTTCCTTTCTTATCTTTGATCTCTAAATCGAATTCTTGTAGAAGTAGGATCCACCTTAGCAGTCTAGTTTTTGCATCCTTCTTGTTAAGTAAATATCTAATAGCTGCGTGATCTGTATAAATGATGATCTTAGCTCCCACTAGGTAGGAACGGAATTTGTCAAGGGCAAAGATCACGGCTAAAAGTTCTTTTTCTGTGGTAGCGTAGTTCATTTGGGCGAAATCTAAAGTTCTACTTGCATAGTAAATGGCATGAAGTTTTCTATCCCTCCTTTGTCCTAAGACTACACCTACAGCATAATCACTTGCATCACACATGATTTTGAAAGGTAATCTCCAATCTGGTGGTTGCATGATAGGTGCGGTAATAAGAGCTGTTTTCAGCTGTTCAAACGCTTTAAGGTATTTCTCATCAAAGATGAATTCAGCGTCTTTCATTAATAGACCGGTAAGAGGTTTAGTGATTTTCGAGAAATCCTTTATGAATCGTCGGTAGAAACCGGCGTGTCCTAAGAAACTTCGTATTTCTCGTATAGTTTTTGGAGGTTGAAGATCTTTTATAATTTCTATCTTGGCTTTATCAACTTCAATTCCCCTATCGGACACAACGTGTCCAAGTACAATTCCTTCATTTACCATAAAATGGCATTTCTCCCAGTTTAATACAAGATTAACTTTTACGCATCTTTCCAATACCATTTCTAGGTTCGATAGACATCCTTCAAAGCTCTGCCCACATACAGAGAAGTCATCCATAAACACTTCCATAATGTCATCTATAAAGTCAGCAAAGATTGACATCATGCATCTTTGGAATGTGGCAGGTGCGTTACATAGTCCAAACGGCATTCGCCGATAAGCAAATGTACCATAGGGACATGTGAAGGTCGTATTTTCTTGGTCGTCAGGATGAATAGGAATTTGAAAGAATCCTGAGTAACCGTCTAAATAGCAGAAGTATGAGTGTTTAGCCAATCTTTCCAACATTTGGTCAATGAAAGGCAACGGGAAATGGTCTTTACGAGTGGCTTTATTTAATTTTCTATAGTCGATTCACATTCTACTTCCAGTTACAACCCTTTTTGTTATAGATTCACCTTTTTCGTTCTTAACCACTGTAACACCTCCCTTCTTTGGAACGACATGTACTGGGCTAACCCATTGACTGTCTGATATCGGGTATATGATTCCTCCTTCTAAAAGTTTTTTCACTTCGTCCTTGACTACAGTGCTCAAGATCGGGTTAATCCTTCTCTGATGTTCCCTAGAGGATTTACAGTCTTCCTCCAGCATAATGCGGTGCATACAAATAGAAGGGCTTATTCCTTTAAGATCAGCGATGTTATAGCCTAACGCAGTTGGATATTTTCTTAAGACATCTAATAGTTTCTTCGTTTCGGTCTATCCTAAATCTGCATTGACTATCACAGGTCGTTCGAGAGCTTCGTCTAGGAATTCATACCTTAAATTTTTGGGTAATGTTTTCAGTTCTAGGGTTGGGTTCTTTGGGCAAGGTAGATGATCTGGTGTAAGTGCTAAGCATTCACTTAGGCTATCATCTTGATAAGGTTCACGCCAGTTATCATCTTCGAAAATCGGAGGTATAGGAATTTTTAGAATATCTGAATATATGGTCGGTTCCATCTCGATTTCTCTTACGCACTCGTCTATGACATCTAGTAAATAACATGTGTCGTCTATGGCTGGAGCTTGTAAGAATTGTGTCAAGATAAATTCAACTTTCTCTTCACCAACTTCAAAAGTTAGCCTGCCTCTCTTTACATCTATAATTGCTCCAGCAGTAGCTTGGAATGGCCTTCCTAATATGATAGGAGTAGTAGAGTCTTCTGTAATATCCATGATTATGAAATCAGTAGGGATATAGAATTGTCCTATATGAACTGGGACATTTTCTAGTATACCAACTGGGTATTTAACAGAGCGGTCAGCTAATTGCACAGACATCTTAGTTGGTCTTAATTCTCCCATATCAAGCTTCTTGCAAATGGATAAGGGCATAACACTGATACTGGCTCCTAAGTTGCATAGAGCTTTGTCTATGACGAACTTCCCAATTACACAAGGTATTGAGAAACTACCTGGGTCTTTTAGCTTAGGAGGCATTTTGTTTTGAATTATTGCGCTACACTCAGCAGTAAGTGTAATTGTTTCATTTTCCTCAATCTTTTTCTTATTGGATAGGATTTATTTTAGGAACTTAGCGTACGAGGGCATCTGGGTGATGGCTTCTGTAAAAGGTATCGTGATGTTTAATTGCTTCAGAAGTTCAACAAATTTCTTAAATTGCCCTGCAGTTTTAGAATTTTTCATTCTTTGAGGGTACGGAATATGTGGCTTATAAGGTGGTGGAGGCACATAAGGTTTTTCTTTGTCTACATCCTCTTGGTTATTATCTTCCTTTTTCTTGGGTTCACTCTCCTTCTTAGTTGTTTGGTCGTTAGCAGACTTTTCGTACACGGCTGGATTTTGAAGTCTTGGGTCAATGGGTCCATCTAATTCTTTTCCACTTCTCAGTATAACAGCGTTTGTATGTCCTTTAGGATTAGGTTGTGGCTGTCCAGGAAATGTTCCAGCAGGAGCAGCAGTAGGTGCTTGTTGTTGAGCCACTTGGGAAATTTGTGTTTTAAGCATTTTGTTGTGAGTGGCCAAAGCGTCCACTTTGTTTGCTAACTGCTTAATCTGTTCACTAGTGTGTACGTTTTGATTTAGGAACTCTTTGTTTGTTTGAGTCTGGGTAGCTATGAAGTTCTCTATTATCAGTTCGAGGTTAGACTTCCTAGGAACATTTGGAGCAGCTGTTGCAGCCTTTTGATAACCTGGTGGTGCAGCAGGTGCTTGACCAGGTGCATACAGTGCATTGTTGTTTTTGTAAGAGAAGTTGGGGTGATTCTTCCAACCAGGATTGTAGGTATTTGCATAAGGGTTTGCTTGAGCATAATTCACTTGATCTGTAGAGGCTCCTGCTAAAACTTGGCATTCAGGGGCAGCATGTCCAGCTGTTCCACATAATTCGTAGTTTGGCGCTACAGCAGCCACGGTGGCTGTGGGTGTCATGGTCAAGTTGTCTATCTTTTGAGCGATTGCATCTACCTTATAACGGACGACATCTAGGCTAGATACTTCGTACATTCCTCCTTTCGGTTGGGATTTCTCCACTTGAGTTCTTTCACCTCCCCATTGGTAGTGATTCTGAGGCATGCTCTTGATGAGTTGTTGGGCTTCATCATAGGGTTTATCCATGAGTGTACCACCTGCGGCGACATCTATTGTAAATCTTGTGTTGTACAAGAGACCATTATAAAATGTGTGGATAATTAACCAATCCTCAAGACCATGATGCAGGCATATCCTCCTCATATCTTTGTATCTTTCCCATGCATCATATAAAGACTCGTTGTCTTTTTGTCTGAAGCTGTTGATTTGGGCTCTCAGCATAGCTGTTTTGCTTGGCGGAAAATATCTTGCCAGAAAGACCTTCATCAAATCTTCCCAAGAAGTAATAGAATTTGATGGCAAGGATTGCAACCAAGCCCAAGCTCGATCTCTTAATGAGAAAGGGAAAAGACGTAGTCTTATGGCGTCTGCGGTTACACCATTCGCTTTCACTGTGTCAGTATACTGCACAAACTTGGTTAGATGTTCGTTCGGATCTTCTGTTGGGTTTCCAGAAAGTTGATTTTGTTGTACAGCAGATAACAGTGAGGGTTTCAACTTGAAATCGTTTCGGTTGATAGCTGGAGCGACAATGTTGTTGTGAGGTTCTTGTTGAGATGCGACAGCATAATACTTAAGAGGTCGGTTCTGTGGTGGATCTTCCATGTCTGGTTCTAATTCAGAATCTGATTCGGATTCGAGTTCAGGATCTGATTGAGATTCAGGTTCTGATAAAGGAAAAGGGATATCGTGAGTTAAGCAGTATTCTCGGATACGTCTTTTTACAGTAAGACGTTCAGGTTCGTCTGTTGGTCGTACGAGGTCTTCGCCAGAAGAGCGAGTACTTGGCATACAATCAACAGAAAGGGAATTTGCCTTAGTCTATACGACGTAACAAAGGAATTACGATGTCAACTTAATTAGTCCCCGGCAACGGCGCCAAAAACTTGATCGCGACTTTATGAGTCGAATGAGGGTTACTGCAAGTATACAGTTGTATCGTGTAGTTTTAAGAGATTATCGATCCCACAGAGACTAGAAATCGAATGCACCGTTATCTATCGTTACTATGTTTATCTAAGGCTAATCAGAATTTGGGTTTTTAGTTCAAACAGGAAATTAAAGGGAAATTAAAATTTGGGAATACTAGTTATGAATAAGTTATCGGTATATAATTCGGTAACCTATGTAGAATTAATTAAACCTAAGTCTGTAGAGATTTATCACCCTATTAATATGTAGGAGAAACCGGTTTAAAAGCCCTCAACTCACACTCCCGTGGTTCTTGCTTTGGGCTATACTTCTAAGTCGATACGTCTGCTCTCGCTAGCCCGTATAAGGTTAAAAATACTTTTTGAAAACTAATTAAACCTAATTAACTTTAAAGCGCTTCCGCTGTTTTTAAAACTAATGCCCGATTTCAGCTATCCGGGTAAAGCCTCGCACTCCCGTGGTCTCGACTTTAACCTATGTTACTTTTTTACTCTCGTAATAAAAATTGGGTTTTATATTAAGAAATCGAAGCCAGAAGAAGGATTGATTATTGATTTTAGCTTAGAGAAAATTAATTCATTTTAGTTACTTCATTATACACCGATAATATCGGTTTAGCTCGACATAATTAGGAAATTAAACGCGAAAGCAAGGAAATAAATAAACACAGACATAACTAAGAAATAAATAAACAATGCTTGGATTAAATAACGAAACCTGGAATTCAGTAATAATGGCAACAACAATCCCTCCACAAGCCGGTAGGTTCTTGTTTGAATGTAATAAATTGCAAGGTTGAAGGCAATGAAACAAAGAAAACTAAAGCTAAGTTGTAACAGTTCCTCAGTGTGAGAAACTGTCACTTTTGTTCGGTAATGGCTAACAAGGAAATGGAAATGTAAAGTAAAAGAAATGACTAAAACTCTGAAAATAAATTGGCAGCAAGACGGTACACTTTGAAAGCGAAATTGGCCACCCTTTGTTCTTCGTGAATGCCTCTATTTATAGGCTCAACTGAGGTAGAAGTTGGAGAAAATTCAGCCATTCATGCTAACGGTTATACCACATTGGACCTAGAAAACTTCAGACGAAAATGGAAACGTGTGAAACTGCTTCTCTGAGAATTCGTAGTTAAGTCTCTGCATCCAACGTGCAAATTAAGCGCATGACGATCGTGGTGATATGTGACGGTCGTGGTGTACTTTGGAGCTGCCACGGTCGTGGCACTCCCATGACGATCGTCATATCAGCAGAAAATGGATTTCTTCAATTTTTCTTCTCTTTTCTGCTCTTTTCTTGCATGTTTTGGTTCTTTTCCACATTTAGCATACTTTGACTTGTGAAATATGATTACCTGCAAAAAGCACTTAAATAATCTCGAGAAAATCGGATATTAGACGAAAAATGGAATAAGAACTAACATAAATCAAAGTAAAAATATGATATAAATTCGTGTTATCAAGCGAGCGATTTTGGATGCAGTTCTTAAGCGCAGTCGCTCTCTGCGGTTTGAGCTTACTACAGGTCGATTCATTTTTTATCCTATTAAAGCTAATGAAGGAAGGGAAATAGATGTCTCCAATTAACCCTGCTTTGCATACTGAGTTTAAACAGCGGTCTGTTAGGTTACAGATGCTATCAATGTGGGGGGCCTTTGTACTGGTTATTTGTATTTTCGCCAATACTGATTTCTCTCTTTTTATAATTGACAGAATGTTTCTGGAGGGGAACAAGGATTAGGATGTTAGGACTGATGCTTTTTGATAGATATGTGAGTGTATGGGATTTTGGGTTTTTTGTTGATTGCGCTCGCTAAGATTATTTTTTCAATCTTATGCCTACGTATTCCCGTTTACCGAAACAGGGAAATCAGAGCGTTCGTAGTTCCTCCTATTATATGGGAGGAAATGGTTGTTTTGGTGTTTTGTTCAAAGCCCAATACGTGAAACAAAAGGTGTTTTTATCTTGTTCAAAGCCCAAGATGTGAAGCTGAAAGGGTGTTGACTTTAGAAAGAATTTGTCATCTCTAAAGAGGTGGTTGTATGTCACAACTATTTATAAAGGAGGATTACTTTAACCGGGATGTGTGAATCCGGCAATGCCATAATTTCCTTTATAGGAGATTTTTAACCTGAAGGAGAAGACTTTAACTCAGTGTAGAGCAATGCTATCTTCCCTTAGGAATGTCTCATGCTAAAAGAGGGACAGTGGCATGGATATAGATGATCCAGAGGCTTGCCGCTTACAGCAGTTAGATGAAGAGGAAGGAGTTGTTGATGTTTATGTACTGTGAACAAGGCACAACTTAGATGCTAAAAGGTTGATTGGATCAACCAATGGTTTTCTTATACAAAGCCTAAGAGGAGGCTATTATGTGTCTCGTACAAAGCCCGAGAGAGAGGCTAAAAGGGGTTGATCCTACAAGAGGATCTTTTATACTCAACAAGAGAGTGTTTTTTGTATCTCGTACAAAGCCCGAGATGAAGGCTATTTGACTTAATAAGAGAGTCTTTGTATCTCGTACGAAGCCCGAGATGGAGGATATTGTTTGTTTGGGCTCAATAAGAACCTTTTTGTATCTCGTATAAAGCCCTAGATGAAGGCGAAAGGGGTGATTGACTCAACGAGGGAGTCTCTTATGTGTCTCGTACAAAGCCCGAGAGAGAGGCTAAAATTTGTTTGACTCCACTGGGGAGAATTTTGGTATCTCGTACGAAGCCCGAGATGGAGGCTAAATGTTTGCTTCGCTGGGAAGAATCATTGTACAAAGCCCAAGAGGAGGCTAACTCCCCTGGAGAAGGATTATTATACAAAGCCTAAGAGGAGGCTATGGTAACTGTTTCAGTTAAGTGACAGGTCCAGTATACTGATTTAAAGAGAAAATCAGTTCTTATATGAGCAACACTGTACTCAGAGATTTGATTCAGGGATATTTACTTTTCTTTGAGGAAGTGGGAAATCCAAAGGGTATTGAGACTGTCCGAGTCTGCGGGTTTCCTTCCTATTTAACGAAGGGGTGCTTGAGAATGTCTTTGAGACTCAAGGAAGTTAGACTGTCCAAGTCTAGAGTTTTATCTTTTGTACTATGCTTTGAGAAACAGTAGTAGACTCTATGACAGGATTGTTCTATGAAGATAACTAAGTTATGTTCCTATACCTCTAGGAGGTCGTCGGGACAATTTGTACGAAGCCCAAGAGGAGGCGAGAAGGTTTTAAGAAGCCGAGAGGTCCTTGTACGAAGCCCAAGAGGAGGCTATCATTCCCAGAGGAAGAGATCATTATACGAAGCCTAAGAGGAGGCTGTGACTACTTCTAAGAAGCCGACGGGTCCTTGTACTAAGCCCAAGAGGAGGCTAGGTTGCTTTTAGGAAGCATGTGGGTCCTTGTACGATGCCCAAGAGGAGGCTGATGCTTTTAAGAAGCCCGTGGGTCCCCAAACCCTGAGAAATTCAAGGAAATGCTATTCACCGAGAATAGATCAAAGTTAGGAAAGTTCTAGAATTTGGAAGAAACTCAAAGATGCCATTCATGGAGAATACATTCATCTTTGGGAGTAGAGTTTCTTGACAATTCCTAATGAGGACAGCCGAAGAGAAGACTGTAACTGGTGATCCTATTGGGGATCTAGCTGTCTATTTCTACGAATAAACGAAACGACATCACCTAGTTCTAGACGTAGTTGCCAGGGAAACTCTAAATATCTATACTATTATTACACAGTTGATATGAGTTTATGAAAGAAGACTTACAGTGAAACAGCCCCACAATACAGTTATATGTATATGAAAGCAGTAAATGAAAGCAATAACCACTTACTCGGTTGTAGAGCTTACATGCTGTTTGGTTAGTTGTTCAACAAAGAAAGATTGAAAACAACAGTATATTCAAAATCAAAGGAGAAAGTGCTTTGAAAAATAAAGGTTTGAGGGCTTACAGCTCAAGGAGAGGCCCAGGGTTTTATCAGTGAGCGCACTATTGAATTTTGTACAGAGGGACTTATACAAGTGACTGAGGCCCAAAAAGGTTTTCTGTACAAAGGGATGGGTCTTACACTCTCTCAAGAGGCCCAAAAAGGTTTAAAAGAAAAAGAGTGGGGCTTATAACACGAGGGTAGGCCCAATTGATTTTTCGTTAAAAATGGCAATCGCGCCGAGGTTTTCTTTTAACGCAGAGGGGCTTATACAATATCTGAGGCCTAAAATGTTTTGGTTAAAAGGGGATTGGGTCTTACACTCTATTAGAGGCCCAAAGAGTTTTGAATGGGGCTTATAGCTCAAGGAGAGGCCCAGTTGATTTTTTTGAAAAAAAGCGACGATAGCGCCGTTTATTTGAAAATGTACAGAAGGACTTATACAACGAATGAGGCCCAAAATATTTCGTGTACAAGTGGGTTGGATCTTACACTCTAATAGAGGCCCAAAGAGTTTTGAAAATGATTTATGAGGGTTGAATTAATCCAAAAACCCTAATTTGTTTTCAAAAATGTATTTAATTGAATAAAAATTCAATTAAAATGATCAAAATTATTTAACATATGAAAAACAAATTGTGATCTTGGATTAATGCTTCAAAAATTAAGTATTGACCTACAAAATAATTAGAAAGCATTAAAAGTTGCAAAATCAAGGTGGAAAAAATATTTTAAATGTTAAAAACAATTAAACCAATAATTCTTTGCAAAAATATCAATTATATAAAATAAATAATATTTTTGGGATTTTTTGGGAAAATAAAATATTTTAACATTTTTTGTGAATTATTAAAAAAAGAATCAACTCAAAATCATTAAAACTCAGAGAGAAATTAATTTTTGAATTAATTAAATAAAATCACAAAATTCAAATATTTGAATCTATGAAAATGGCGCCAAGAACATGGACCAAGAACACGCGCGTGTTTTGCCTTGCCCAGATTTGCATTTTCTATCCAATCTCACTGAATACTTGATCATATAATGTAATCCACATACCAATCAACTCGTTTCAACCTCACGATCATGTATATGGTATTTAATTTCATTTAAATTAAACATACAACAAGAAATCATGAAAAATCCTCAAGAACCCTAATTTCTGCATGAAGGCTAGGATTTTTGATACACGATTCAAACAATGTAATTAATTGAGGGGAAACATTCCATGCATGATTATGAACATATGGCCAAATTATTGTGCAGCAAAAATTGCATGGATCATAGAGTTAGAAGAGCTCATGCTTACCACTTGCAGCTGGTGATCGTGATTCGTGTTGGAGGTGTTACAACTAGGTTCCAATGATCTGGATAGCTTCCCTAGGTGCCATGGAGTGTGTATGAATGCTTGGAATGGATTCAAATGGTTTGGAGTTGAAGATGGCACCTCAACTGCAAATCTGTCAAGAACTTGAGCAATTAGCTGGTGATTTTGTGAAATATGTGTTCCAGATGTTATATGAGTGTTTGGATTACTTCTATATGATGTATGTGAGGTGTGTGTGTGTGATTGGTTTGATTAGAAAAGTTCTCAAACTCAAAACCCAATAGTGACTTGCCTTAAAAGGCAAAATTGGAGTGAAAGAAGAGATTTTGAGGAAAGCGTCTGTTAGATGGCTTTGGTGTACTCAAACTGATCACAATTGAGCTCTATTTATAGTAGAGCAAGTTTGTTTTGGGATCCACAGTGAATGGCAACTGCAGCAGAGGTTTGGCCAATGTTGTCCAATGGAAATCCAAGTCTCCTCTAGCCATTGACTAGAGGTTAGGGCACAGAGATGTGGTTCCCTTGGTCTTGGATAAGTCTTGACTGAATTCAGTTGAGAATGGCTCAGTCCATGCCACCTTGATGCTTCCACTGAATGCTCCATTCCAAAATTGGAGTCTTGTCCCTATTTTGGCAATTCTAGGTTCAACATGCTATTTCTTGTTCCAAAGACTTTGGAGGCTTGGCTCAGTGATTGTCCCCCTTAGATTCAATCCTCTGAGGTGTCCAAGTGGATAGGAGCATTTGGTTTTGGCTGATTTTGGCAAATCGACCAAAAGAGTAAAATCTGCCTTGCCTTGGCAGATTTCAGCAAGGCAACTTGCCAATGTCATATCTCATGGCTCAAATTGAATTTGGTAATGTTCTTGGCCATTTTGGAAAGCCCTTACATGATACAACAACTATTTGAACAGGTTTGGTTTTGATCTCTTTTGAATCCAAGTGAAAAATCCCCCTACATTTGGCAAAAAGTAAGGCAAAATCTGACTTAGTGAAATTTTCACCAAGTGTTGGAACAAAGTGACTTTTCTTGATTTTGATCACTCCATAACTCAAAATCCATGAGGAATTTGGGAATAACTTAGTATGAAGATTTTGTAGAGGGAAATGTGATCTACAAATCAAGCTTTGAATAGGGACCAATGGCCTTGTGGTTTAGGAGTTATGGTCCTCTAAAGTTGGCACATTAGTGTCACTTTTTCCATAACTTAGAAATTTTTCTAAGTTTTTATGGTTACCCCTTTTACAAGTTATCCCATTTTATTTAATTTTTCTTGATGAATGATGATTCAAATCATACATTAACATCATTTTAGGGTTAAAAATCCATTTTGGTGAAAAATCTCAAAAAGTCAAAGTTGACTTTTGTGCACAGTTGACTTTTTATCAGATGAATTCCAAATTGTGCAATTCTTCAGGAAATCATGTCCTTGACCTAAATCAAACTTGATGGACATGTTCCATGGGTGTCATAGGGTATATTGAATCATGTCTTAGGGTTTGGGAGCATGTCCTGGTCAAAAGTCAAAGTTACAGTTGACTTTCCTTGTGAAACCCTAATTGTGGTGCAGATGAAAATGAGACTTGTTGCTCAAGCTTCTTGGATTAATCCATTGTTCCAAATGGATCAATATGGTATATTAAAGACCCTTAAATCATGTCTTGAGGTCTTGGTTCATGATTTGTCCCAAAAGTCAACTTAGGGGTGAATTAGGTCAAGAAACCCTAATTCCTGATTCTTGATGAATGCATCCCCTGAGGCCAAATTGACTTGATGATTGGGTTCATGAGGTTCCATGGAGTATATTAGGTTATGTTTTGGATCTTTGGCTTGTTCCCAGATGAAATTTTTCATCTGGAGGCCCCGGTCGACCAAAACCCTAATTTGGTGACACTGTCGATCTTGAGACTTGATCCACCTAGAAGGGAGCAGCCTTGTGCTTAATCCTTGAAGTGGGAGTTCTTTTGATCCATTGTGGATATTTTAGAGGCTAGACAAGTTGAAGATCAAGTCATTCCTTGATTGATCCTTTGTCTAAGACTCTGAGAGGGCTTGAAACCCTAAATTTGATTGTAGTGGATGCTCACTCATCTTTGGGGAGACTGATGAGGCATGATGGTTCATCCATATTGTGATGATGATTTGCACAATGATGGGAAATCTTAGTGGTCAAAATTTGGGGTATGACAGATGCCCGTATTTAATCTTCTTGGACACGAAGGTGTGAATGACGAATGTATTCGGGCATTCGGGGTGCAAGAGGATTAAATATCGGAATATCCAAAATTTTGACGGCTATGAATGGAAGCTTGCGCATTCATCTTCTTTTGCTAAGCAATGATGCTTAGAAAAGGTATACTTCCCCTCGATCCTAGTCTTCATCCAAGAAACTGGTCTCAGATTTCTTTTGAGATGAACTTCCCCTCGATCCTGGTTTCCTACCAAGGAACTGGTCTTAGTTTCTGATTAAAACTTCCCCTCGATCCTGGTTTCCTACCGAGGATCTGGTCTTAGTTTCTTTTGTCAATAAACTTTATTGACAAGGGACGCTATGCGTAGCGGTTTTCCTCAAACTTCTCGTCAGATTTTCCTTGGGAGGTGTCATTTGAGGGAAAAAATGACGTCAGACTTGCTGGGGAGCCCAATCGTCTGAGTTGTAGAGGTGCACAAACTTCTCTGTTGGAGATGACATTTGTCGACTCTATCTGGGGAAAATGAGTCTCTTGAGAGACTGCTTCCTCCTGGGGTCTTACACCATACTTTTCTCGGGATCTTTCCAGAGAAATGCCATATGATGGGATCCAATTTAAGGTGCCGATGACCTTTTCATTAGCGGTTCTTCGGAGAATGGCAGTTGTACTGCCAAATCTCTGCTTAGGAGGCTTTCTCTGGGGATTATTCTTTAATCCGGGAAAGCAAGGATATCATCTTCAATGGCGAAGAGTGACATTTGTAGAAAGCTTCTCTGGCTTTTCAGAGGTTCAAGTGATCAAAGTGGTCGAGTGTCGACTCTAATCCAGAGATACACTGGAGGAGAGATTGTTCAGACACAACATTTCCTGACGAGGCAAGAACTGACAACTCGATTGAGAAGACTGTTATCACTAGGGGACAAGACCAACTAGAGTGATAGTGATGCAATATGAATATGAATGCAAATCAAATGCATGATGTATGTATGTATATGCTGACAAAATTGACGCGACATACAGACCGACGAGTGAACACGACTGGATACTCGGCCATCGCGGGGCGAAGAAGTACCGTTGGTCCAAAAGTAGCAACTCTACCTTGCTTAGGAGAGATAGTCCCTGTTGGGAGCTAGGTTGGTCGGGCTTAGGAGATAAGAACTCGGCCGAAGATGTCAGATGGATTAGTCGCATCTGACACTGTTGATCCTTTATTCAGGCGTACTAGCCTAGAAGGAGTACTTTGATTCTGCACTTTGAAATTCAAACACCTTTGGAGATGCAATCGACGTCCTTTCGATGCTCAATAGTCAAAACCAATTGCCATCTTTAATTTAAAAGCAGAAAAAGTTTTAACGAGTAAATTAATTTTTGTTTCATTTCAAGAATCGTTGATCATGTTAAAATGTCGTCCTGTAAAGCTAAAACAAATAAGAATTACAAACAAAAGCACAAGGGCTCAAATTTTATTGATAAGATGGAGATCAGCCAAACGCGTGATTCCAAAGAGTATTTACAAAGTTAGAAAATGGTAATTTACAGGGAAAAGGGCTACGTTGAAACATAACGACCACTATCCTTCTACCAACTTTGAATTCAGGACATC
The DNA here is from genome assembly GCA_022829125.1 of Lathyrus tuberosus. NCBI lineage: Eukaryota > Viridiplantae > Streptophyta > Magnoliopsida > Fabales > Fabaceae > Lathyrus > Lathyrus tuberosus. Next base: position 9,122,899 of record JALAZF010000168.1, read on the forward strand.
CTGAGCTTCTGTCGAAGATGACCTTGACTGGAGTTTTCCTCCGATGGATGATGTAACCGCTGCTGCTGAGGGACTTGCCTCTGTTGAACATAGTTACTTGCCATTATCCCTAATTTTTGCTTGGATTGTACTTTGATGTTCCCAATCCATCGGGATGATTTTTTTCATGTCTCTAACTTTTGCCTGGACCGCCCTTTCGGGTTTTCAATCCACCGAGACGTTTTTTTTTTTTTTTAGTTTAGGCGAAGTATTTCTTGACTACATCAACATTCGTGGGGTAGGCAAATTCCTCTCTGTCCATGGTTGCAAGTCTCAAGGCGCCGCCTGAGAAAGCTTTCGTGACCACATAGGGGCCATCATAATTTGGGGTCCACTTGCCCCGGGACTCAGTGAGAAAAGATTGTATCTTCTTGAGCATAAGGTCTCCTTTTCTGAAGACACGAGGTCGGACCTTTTTGTCGAACGCCCTCTTCATTCTTTGTTGATACAACTGACTGTGGCATAGTGCTGTTATTCTCTTTTCTTCGATCAGGTTTAGTTCGTCGTGTCGACTTTGACACCATTCAGCTTCGGTGAGCTTAGCTTCCATCAATACCCGGATTGATGGGATCTCTACTTCTATGGGGAGAACTGCCTCCATGCCATATACTAGAGAGAAAGGGGTTGCCCCTGTTGAAGTGCGAACATATGTGCAATAACCATGAAGAGCAAAGGGTAGCATCTCGTGCCAATCTTTGTAGGTTACAACCATTTTTTGAACGATCCTCTTGATGTTCTTGTTAGTCGCTTCTACCGATCCGTTCATCTTGGGTCGGTAGGGAGATGAGTTATGGTGTTCGATCTTAAACTCAGTGCACAACTCTTTCATCATCTTATTGTTCAAGTTAGATCCATTATCTGTAATGATCTGGCTCGGAACACCATAACGGAAGATGATATTGTTTTTGATAAATCGGACCACCACTTGTCGGGTTACATTAGCGTACGACGCTGCTTCGACCCACTTGGTGAAATAGTCAATGGCTACAAGGATGAACTGATGTCTGTTTGAAGCCTTAGGTTCGATCAAGCCAATCATGTCGATTCCCCATATGGAAAATGGCCTTGGGGAAGAGAGAACTTTGAGATGTGATGGCTGTACATGAATTTTGTCAGAGTATATCTGACACTTGTGACACCTCCTCATGTACTTGTAGCAGTCGGATTCCATGGTCAACCAATAGTACCCTGCTCTTAGAATTTTTCTCGCCATTGTGTGTCCGTTGGCATGAGTGCCAAAGGATCCTTCATGAATTTCTTTCATAAGCATGTCTGCTTCTGGTCTGTCTACGCATCGGAGCAAGACCATGTCAAAATTTCTCTTATAAAGAGTGTCACCGCTCAGGAAGAAGTTTCCAGCCAACCTTCTGAGGGTTTTCCTGTCTTTTCTGAGTGCCCCAGATGGGTACTCTTGTCTCTGAAGGAAGCATTTGATATTGTGATACCAAGGTTTGTTGTCTATGACTGCTTCGATCGTGAAGACGTAGGCAGGCCGTTCAAGGCGCATTATGTAGATCTTAGGTAGGTCATTCCATTGACCTACACTAATCATGGAAGAGAGAGTGGCTAAGGCATCAGCCATGTGATTCTCATCACGAGGGATGTCATGAAATTTGACTCTGTTAAAGAAGGGTAACAATCTTCTTGCATAGTCTTTGTAAGGAATCAGTCTAGATTAGTATGTGTTCCAATCTCCTTTTATCTGATTGATAACCAAGGCGGAGTCGTCGTATACGTCCAAGTTTTTGATCCTTAAATCAATCGCTTCTTCGAGACCCATGATACAAGCTTCATATTCGGCCTCGTTGTTCGTACATTTGAACGTAAGTCTGGCAGTGAAAGGAATGTGGGTACCCTGAGGGGTAACAATGATTGCCCCAATTCCGTTTCCATAATGATTAACTGCTCCGTCAAAGATAAGTCCCCATCGGGAACCTGGTTCTGGCCCTTCACTGGGTAGCGGTTCATCACAATCTTTCATCTTTAGATACATGACATCTTCGTCTGGGAAGTCAAACCCGATTGATTCTTGATCGTCAATCGCTTGATGAGCCAAATGATTGGCTAAAATACTTCCTTTAACGGCTTTCTGAGCGTGGTACTCTATGTCATATTCGGATAACAACATCTGCCAATGGGCAATTCTTCCCGTAAGAGCAGGTTTTTTGAAGACATACTTGATTGGATGCATCTCGGAAACCAACCAAGTAGTGTGACGAATCATGTATTGGCGAAGACGTTTGGCTGCCCAAGCCAAGGCACAACAAGTTTTCTCAAGCATCGTGTACCGAGTTTCGCAGTCGGTGAATTTCTTGCTTAGATAGTAGATGGCAGACTCTTTCCATTTCGTTTCGTCTTGTTGGCCAAGTACACATCCCATCGAGTCCTCTAGGACTGTGAGGTAAATGATCAGTGGTTTTCCTTCCCCTGGAGGTGATAGAATCGGAGGATTCAACAGGTATTCCTTAATACTGTCGAAGGCGGTTTGGCAATCTTCAGACCAAACGCAATCCTGGTTCTTTTTGAGTAACTTGAAAATCGGCGCACAGGTCGCGGTCATAAGGAATATGAATCTGGAGATGTAGTTCAAACGTCCCAGGAATCCTCTGACTTATTTTTTAGTTTTCGGAGAAGGCATTTCTCGAATGGACTTGACCTTGTCAGGATCAACTTTAATTCCTTTCTGGCTGACGATGAATCCTAGTAGTTTCCCTGAACGAACACCGAAGGTGCACTTGTTAGGATTCAAGCAGAGCTTGAATTTTCTTAGACGTTTGAACAATTTTGACAGATGTTCAACGTGCTCACTCTCTGTTTTTGATTTTACAATCATATCATCGACATACACCTCGATTTCTTTGTGTATCATGTCATGAAACAGAGTAGTCATGGCCCTTTGATAGGTTGCCTCGGCGTTTTTCAAACCGAACGGCATTACCTTGTAACAAAAGGTACCCCATGGGGTAATGAACGAAGTTTTCTCCATGTCTTTAGGCGCCATTTTGATCTGGTTATAGCCCGAGAATCCATCCATGAAGGAGAAAATTTTGAACTTTGCTGTGATGTCTACCAGCATGTCGATATGTGGTAAAGGAAAGTCGTCCTTTGGACTTGCCTTGTTCAGATCCCTGTAATCAACACACATTCTGACCTTTCTGTCCTTTTTGGGAACGGGTACGATGTTGGCTAACCATTGAGGATATTTAGATGTAGCGAGGAAACCCGCGTCAATCTGTTTCTGTACCTCCTCTTTGATTTTGATGGCCATGTCCGGGTGAGTCTGTCTCAACCTTTACTTTACTGGTGGACATTCCGATCTTAACGGTAAATGATGTTCCACGATACTGGTATCCAACCCTGGCATATCCGGATAGGACCAAGCGAATACATCGGGGAATTCTCTGAGAAGCTTTATCAAACTCTCTCTGGCAGTTGGACTGAGCAGTGCCCCAATCCTGATTTCTTTTCTCTCTTTTTCCGAACCCACATTAAACATTTCCAACGACTCTTTGTGAGGTTCAATGGACCTTTCCTCTTGTCTGAGTAGTCGAGAGATCTCTTCTTGAATTTTGTTGTCAACTTCTTCTTCAGCCCCAAATACCGGGAATTCAAAGTCAGGAGAAGGCATCGGATCGTATGTTTCAACGGGGTTTAAAACAAGCAATCTTCATGACGTGATGATTCGTGTTTAGAAGAGATAGAGAAAATGCAAGTGTGTGCAGTGTTTCATTTTACTGCTTGTTTTTATTTTTAACTGTTTTTTAAGATTACCATTTTCTGAGAAAGCGAAAAGAGAAAACAGTAATAACTGCGGAAATTACAGAACGACGTTATTTTATTAATGAACAAGTCGACTCTTGAAACTACAGCCCTATAAAAAAAACTCTGTCGCTTTGGGCAAAGCGAAGAGGGAAAATTTACAGAAAGCGAGCCCTATCAAAACATCTGTTTCACCTGGGCAGGGTGAAAGGTTAAAGATGGCAATTACTTTGACTGATGAACGATCTTCGGAACCTTGACGGCAACCCATTGGCAGCGAATTCCTCGGTGAATCACAATGTATGGCACCTTCCTTGATTTGTCTTCAGAAATAACACTGATTTCTGGTGGAACAGGATCATTGGAATCTGTCTCCCAGGCAGAGTTGTCGTAGGAGGATTTTGTAATACCCCAAATTTTGACCACTTAGATTTCCCATCATTGTGAAAATCATCATCACAATATGGATGAACCATCGTGCTTCATCAGTCTCCCAAAAGATGGGTGAGCATCCAATACAATCAAAATTAGGATTTCAAGCCCTCTCTGAGTGCTTAGACAAAGGATCAATAAAGAAATTACATGATCTTCAACTTGTCTAATCTCTCAAACATCCACAATGGATCAAAAAGGACTCCCACTTCAAGGATTAAGCACAAGGCTGCTCCCTTCTAGGTGGATCAAGTCTCAAGATCGACAGTGTCACCAAATTAGGGTTTTGGTCGACCAGGGCCTCCAAATGGAAATTTTCATCTGGGCACAAGGCAATGATCCAAAACATGACCTAATATACTTCATGGAACCTCATGGACCTAAGCATCAAGTCAATTTGACCTCAGGGGATGCATACATCAAAAATCAGGAATTAGGGTTTCTTGACCTAATTCACCCCTAAGTTGACTTTTGGGACAAACCATGATCCAAGACCTCAAGACATGATTTGAGGGTCTCTAATACACCATATTGATCCATTTGGAACAATTGATTGATCCAAGAAGCTTGAGCAACAAGTCTCATTTTCATCTGCACCACAATTAGGGTTTTAAGGGAAAAGTCAACTGTAACTTTGACTTTTGACCTGGACATGCTCCCTAACCCTAATACATGATTGAATATACCCTATGACACCCATGGAACATGTCCATCAAGTTTGATTTAGGTCAAGGACATGATTTCCTGAAGAATTGCACAGTTTGGAATTCATCCGATAAAAAGTCAACTGTGCACAAAAGTCAACTTTGACTTTTTGAGATTTTTCACCAAAATGGATTTTTAACCCTAAAATGATGTTAATGTATGATTTGAATCATCATTCATCAAGAAAAATCAAGAAAAGTGAGATAACTTGTAAAAAGGGTAACCATAAAAACTTAGAAATTTTTCTAAGTTAAAAATAAAGTGGCAAAGGTACCAACTTTGGAGGACCATAACTCCTAAACCACAAGGCCATTTTTTCTCATCCAAAGATGGATTTGTAGCCCTCATTATCATCTACAAAAACTTCAACTACAAGTCATTCCAATTCATTAAGGATTTTGAGTTATGGAATGATCAAAGTGGCTGAAAAGTGAAAAAGTCACTTTTTCCAACACTTAGTGAAATTTTCACTAAGTCAGAATTCTGCTTCACTTTTTGCCAAATGTAGGGGGATTTTTCACTTGGAATCAAAAGAGATCAAAACCAAACTTGTTCAAACAGTTGTTGTATCATGCAAGAGCTTTCCAAAATGGCCAAGAACATTGCCAAATTCAACCTACATCATGAGATACAACATTGGCAAGTTGCCTTGCTGAAATCTGTCAAGGCAAGGCAGAATTTGCATTTTGGCTCGATTTGCCAAAATCAGCCAATTGCAATTGCTCCAATCCACTTGGACACCTCAGAGGATTGAATCCAAAGGGGACAATCACTGAGCCAAGCCTCCAAGGTCCAAGGAACAAAGAATAGAATGTTGAACCTAGAATGGCCAAAATAGGGACAAGACTTCAAATTTGGAATGAGGCATTCAATGGAACCATCAAGGTGGCATGGACTGAGCCATTCTCATCTGAAATCAGTCAAGACTTATCCAAGACCAAGGGGACCAAAGCTCTGTGCCCTAACCTCTAGTCAATGGCTAGAGGAGACTTTCATTTCCATTGGCCAACATTGAGGGAACCTACTTACCAGCTGCCATGCACTATTCCTTGCAAAACAAACTTGCTCTACTATAAATAGAGCTCAATTGTGGTCAGTTTAAGTACACCAAAGCCATCTAACAGATGCTTTCCTCAAAATCTCTTTCTCTTGGCAAAAATGCCTTTCTAAGCAAGGTAGCTATCGGGTTTTGAGTTTGAGAGCAATTCTGCACAAACCAATCACTCACACACCTCACATACATCACATATGAGCTGATCAAACACTCACATAACTTCTGAAACATCAATTTCATTAAATCACTTGCCATCCACACAAGTTTGAAGTGAAGTTGCAGCTGAGGTGCCATAAACTGATCCAGTCCATTTCAATTCAATCCAAGTGTTCAAACACAATCCATATGGTGTAGGGAAGCTGTTCAGATCATCACAACTTGTCTGTAACACCTCCAACTCAAAATCACATCTGCTCTTGCTGTCACGACTTGGAGGTCAATACTTAATTTTTGAAGCATTAATCCAAGATCACAATTTGTTTTCCATGTGTTAAACAATTTTTGATCATTTTAATTGAATTTTTATTCAATTAAATACATTTTTGAAAACAAATTAGGGTTTTGGATTAATTCAACCCTCATAAATCATTTTCAAAACACTTTGGGCCTCTAATAGAGTGTAAGACCCAATCCTTTTTTGACCAAACCATTTTTGGGCCTCAGTGTATTGTATAAGTCCCGATACCGTCAAAAACAAATGGCGCGATCGTCGCCTTTTGAAAAATAACCTTTTGGGCCTCTCCTTGAGCTATAAGACCCATTCAAAAAATTTGGGCCTCTATTAGAGTGTAAGACCCAATCTCCCTTTTAACCAAAACATTTTGGGCCTCACTTATTGTATAAGTCCCTCTGCGTTAAAACAAAACCTCGGCGCGATCGCCATTTTTTTAAACAAAAAATCATTTGGGCCTACCCTCGTGTTATAAGCCCCACTCTTTTTCTTTAAACCTTTTTGGGCCTCTTGAGAGAGTGTAAGACCCATCCCTTTGTACAGAAAACCTTTTTTGGGCCCCAGTCACTTGTATAAGTCCCTCTGTACAAATTCAAACAGTGCGCTCACTGATAAAACCCTGGGCCTCTCCTTGAGCTGTAAGCCCCAAATCTTTATTTTTCAAAGCACTTTCTCCTTTGATTTTGAATATACTGTTGTTTTTAATCTTTCTTTGTTGAACAACTAACCAAACAGCATGGAAGCACTACAACCGAGTAAGTGGTTATCACTTTCATTTACTGCTTTCATATTATAAACTGTATTGTGGGGCTGCTCACTGTAAGTCTCCTTTCATAAACTCATATCTACTGTGTAATAATAGTATAGATATTTCGAGTTTCCCCGGCAACTACGTCTAGAACTAAGTGACGCCGTTTCATTTATTCGTAGAAATAGACGCCTAGATCCCCAATAGGAGCACCAGATACAGTCTTCTCTTCGGCTGTCCTCCTTAGGAATCGTCAAGAAATTCTATCCCCCAGAGATGAATTATTCTCGGTGAAACTTCTCTTGAATTTCTTCAAACCGCCGAACGGTTCGGACTCTCTCTAAAAGTTAAAGTCACTGGATAGTAAACCTCGCACGTTTACCAGTGGTTTTAACTCTAAAAGAGTTTTCCTGAACTTTTCTTTGGTTTGGGACCCACGGGCTTCTTAAAAGCATCAGCCTCCTCTTGGGCATTATTCAAGGACCCTACGGCTTCTTAGAAGTATTCACAGCCTCCTCTTAGGCTTCATATAATGATCTCTTCCTCCGGGAATGATAGCCTCCTCTTGGGCTTCGTACAAGGACCCGTCGGCTTCTTAAAAGATTCCAGCCTCCTCTTGGGCTTCGTACAAATTGTCCCGACGACCTCCTAGAGGTATAGGAACAGAACTTAGTCATCCTCATAGAACAGTCCTTTCATAGAGTCTACTACTGTTTCTCGAAGCATAGTACAAAAGATAAAACTCTAGACTTGGACAGTCTAACTTCCTTGAGTCTCAAAGACATTCTCAAGCACCCTTCGTTAAATAGGAAGGAAACCCGCAGACTCGGATAGTCTCAATACCCTTTGGATTTCCCGTTTCCTCAAAGAAAAGGAAATATCCCTGATCCTCAAATTAAATCCGTGAGTACAGTATTGCTCATATAAGAACTGATTTTCTCTTTTTAAATCAGTATATTGGATCTGTCACTCAACTGAAACAGTTACAATAGCCTCCATCTCGGGCTTCATACGAGATACCAAAATTCTCCCCAGTGGAGTCAAAACAACCTTTTAACCTCTCTCTCAGGCTTTGTATGAGACACAAAAGATTCCCTCGTTGAGTCAATCACCCTTTTTTTGCCTCCATCTCGGGCCTCGTACGAGATACAAATTCCTTAAGCAAGGGTCGAACTCTTTGCTAGCCTCCTCTTAGGCTTTGTATAACGATATGCCCCACTGGATCAAAAACCTTTAGCCTTTCTCTCGGGCTTTGTACGAGACACAAAATAGCCTCCTCTTAGGCTTTGTATAATGATTTTCCTAGCGGAAATTAGCCTCCTCTTAGGCTTTGTATAAGAAAACCACTGGTTGATCCAATCAACCTTTTAGCATCAAAGCTGTGCCTCGTTCACAGTACACAAACATCAACAACTCCTTTCCCTTCATCTAATCGCTGTAAGCGGCAAGCCTCTGGATACCAGCATCGTGGAAAATCACTTACCTCTAAGATCGGAATGTCCGCCAGTAAAGCAAAGGTTGAGACGGACTCACCCGGACATGGCCATCAAAATCAAAGAGGAGGTACAGAAACAGATCGACGCGGATTTCCTCGCTACATCTGAATATCCTCAATGGTTAGCCAACATCGTACCCGTTCCCAAAAAGGACGGAAAGGTCAGAATGTGTGTTGATTACAGAGATCTAAACAAGGCAAGTCCAAAGGACGACTTTCCTTTACCACACATTGACATGCTGGTTGACAGCACAGCAAAGTTCAAAGTATTCTCCTTCATGGATGGATTCTCGGGCTATAACCAGATCAAAATGGAGCCGAAAGACATGGAGAAAACTTCGTTCATTACCCCATGGGGTACCTTTTGTTACAAGGTAATGCCGTTCGGTTTGAAGAATGCCGGGGCAACCTATCAAAGGGCCATGACTACTCTGTTTCATGACATGATACATAAGGAAATCGAGGTATATGTCGATGATTTGATTGCAAAATCAAGAACAGAGGATGAGCACGTTGAACATCTGTCAAAATTGTTCGAACGTCTAAGAAAATTCAAGCTCCGCTTGAATCCCAACAAGTGCACCTTCGGTGTCCGTTCGGGGAAATTACTAGGGTTCATCGTCAGCCAGAAAGGAATTGAAGTTGATCCTGACAAGGTCAAGGCCATTCAAGAAATGCCTTCTCCGAAAACTGAAAAACAAGTCAGAGGATTCCTGGGACGTTTGAACTACATCTCCAGATTCATATTCCTTATGACCGCGACATGTGCGCCGAACTTCAAATTACTCAAAAAGAACCAGGATTGCGTTTGGTCAGAAGATTGCCAAACTGCCTTCGATAGTATTAAGGAATATCTGTTGAATCCTCCGATTCTATCACCTCCAGTGGAAGGAAGACCACTAATCATTTACCTCACAGTCCTAGAGGACTCAATGGGATGTGTACTTGGCCAACAAGACGAAACTAAAAGGAAAGAGTCTGCCATTTACTATCTAAGCAAGAAATTCACCGACTGCGAGACTCGGTATACAATGCTTGAGAAAACTTGTTGCGCTTTGGCTTGGGCAGCCAAACGTCTTCGCCAGTACATGATTCATCATACTACTTGGTTGGTCTCCGAAATGGATCCAATCAAGTACGTTTTTGAAAAACCTGCTCTCACGGGAAGGATTGCCCGTTGGCAGATGTTACTATCAGAATATGACATAGAGTACCATGCTCAGAAAGCCGTTAAAGGAAGTATTTTAGCCGATCATTTGGCTCATCAACCGATTGACGATGAAGAATCAATCGGGTTTGACTTCCCAGACGAAGATGTCATGTATCTAAAAATGAAAGATTGCGACGAACCGCTACCCAGTGAAGGGCCAGAACCAGGTTCCCAGTGGGGACTTATCTTTGACGGAGCAGTTAATCATTATGGAAACGGAATTGGGGCAATCATTGTTACCCCTCAGGGTTCCCACATTCCTTTCACCGCCAGACTTACGTTCAAATGTACGAACAACGAGGCCGAATACGAAGCATGTATTATGGGTCTCGAAGAAGCGATTGATTTAAGGATTAAAAACTTGGACGTATACGGCGATTCAGCTCTGGTTATTAACCAGATAAAAGGAGATTGGAACACATACCAATCAGGATTGATTCCTTACAAAGATTATGCAAGGAGGTTGTTACCCTTCTTCAACAGAGTCGACTTTCATCACATCCCTCGTGATGAGAATCACATGGCTGATGCATTAGCCACTCTCTCTTCCATGATTAGCGTAGGTCGATGGAATGACATACCTAAGATCGACATCACGCGCCTTGAATGGCCCGCTTACATCTTCACGATTGAAGCAGTCATAGACGACAAACCTTGGTATCACGATGTCAAATGCTTCCTTCAAAAACAAGAGTACCCATCTGGGGCACTCAGAAAAGATAGAAAAACCCTCAGAAGATTGGCTGGAAACTTCTTCCTGAGCGGTGACACTCTCTATAAGAGAAATTTTGACATGGTTTTGCTCCGATGTGTCGACAGACCAGAAGCAGACATGCTCATGAAAGAAATTCATGAAGGATCCTTTGGCACTCATGCCAACGGACACACAATGGCGAGAAAAATTCTGAGAGCAGGGTACTATTGGTTGACAATGGAATCCGATTGCTACAAGTACATGAGGAGGTGTCACAAGTGTCAGATATACTCCGACAAAATTCATGTACCGCCATCACATCTCAAAGTTCTTTCTTCCCCGTGGCCATTTTCCATATGGGGAATCGACATGATTGGCATGATTGAGCCCAAGGCTTCAAACGAACATCGGTTCATCCTGGTAGCCATTGACTATTTCACCAAGTGGGTCGAAGCAGCGTCATTCGCCAATGTAACCCGACAAGTGGTGGTCCGATTTATCAAAAACAATATCATCTGCCGTTATGGTGTTCCAAGCGAGATCATTACTGATAATGGATCTAACTTGGACAATAAGATGATGAAAGAGTTGTGTGCAGAGTTCAAGATCGAACACCATAACTCATCTCCCTACCGACCCAAGATGAACGGAGCGGTAGAAACGGCTAACAAGAACATCAAGAAGATCTTTCAAAAGATGGTTGTAACCTACAAAGATTGGCACGAGATGCTACCCTTTGCTCTTCATGGTTATCGCACATCTGTCCGCACTTCAACAGGGGCAACCCCTTTCTCTCTAGTATATGGCATGGAGGTAGTTCTCCCCATAGAAGTAGAGATCCCATCAATCCGGGTATTGATGGAAGCTAAGCTCACCGAAGCTGAATGGTGTCAAAGTCGACACGATGAGCTGAACCTGATCAAAGAAAAGCGAATCACGGCACTATGCCACGGTCAGTTGTATCAACAGAGAGTGAAAAGGGAGTTCGACAAAAAGGTCCGACCTCGTATCTTCAGAAAAGGAGACCTCGTGCTCAAGAAGATACAATCATTTCTCACTGACTCTCGGGGCAAATGGACCCCGAATTATGATGGCCCCTATGTGGTCACGAAAGCTTTCTCAGGCGGCACCTTGAGACTTGCAACCATGGACGGAGAGGAATTTGCCTACCCCACGAATGTTGATGTAGTCAAGCAATACTTCGCCTAAACTAAAAAAAACGTCTCGGTGGATTGAAAACCCGAAAGGGCGGTCCAGGCAAAAGTTAGAGACATAAAAAAAAATCGTCCTGATGGATTGGAAATCTCATAGTACAATCCAGGCAAAAATTAGGGATAATGGCAAGTAACTATGTTCAACAGAGGCAAGTCCCTCAGCAGCAGTTACAGCATCATCGGAGGAAATCTCCAGTCAAAGATCATCTTCGACAGAAGCTCAGGATGTCCCAAATTCAAAGTTGGTAGGAAGATAGTGGTCGTTATGTTTCAACGTAGCCCTTTTCCCTGTAAATTACCATTTTCTAACTTTGTATATACTCTTTGGAATCACGCGTTTGGCTGATCTCCATCTTATCAATAAAATTTGAGCCTTTGTGCTTTTGTTTGTAATTCTTAACTTGTTTTAGCTTTACAGAATGACGTTGTTTAAACTTAATCAGCGATTCTTGAAATAAAACAAAAATGAATTTACTTGTTAAAACTTTTTCTGCTTTTAAATTAAAGATGGCATTTCTTTTGACTGTTGAACATCAGAAGAACATCGATTGCTTCTCCCGAAGTAAGCGAATTTCAAAGTGCAGAATCAAAGTACCCTTTCTAAGCCAGTTTGCCTGAATGAAGGGATCAACTGTGTCAGAGACCTTGTTTCGTCTGACACGCCTCGACCGAGTTCTCATCTCCTAAGCCCGATCAACATAGCTCCCGCAAGGACTATGTCTCCTAAGCAAGGTGGAATTGCTATTTTGAATCAACGGTACTTCTTCGACCCGCGATGGCCGAGTATCCAATTGAGTTCATCCATTAGTCTGTATGTCGCGTCTGTTTTGTCAGCATATACATACATACTTCATGCATTTTATCTGCGTTCGCATTTCGTATTGCATCACTATCACTTGAGTTTGTCTTGTCCCCTAGTGATAAACAGTTTTCTCAATCGAGTTTGTCAGTTCTTTCCTCGTCAGGAAGTGTTGCGTCTGCACAATCTCGCCACCAGTGTATCTTTAGATCAGAGTCGGCACGTGGCCACTTTGATAACTTGAACCTCTGAAAGATCAGAGAACCTTCAACAGATGTCACTCTTTGCCATTGAAGATGATATCCTCGCTTTCCCGGATTAAGGAAAATCCCCAGAGAAAGCCTCTTAAACAGAGATTCGGCGCTACACAGCTGCCTTTCTCCGAAAGACCGCTGATGAAAAAGTCATCGGCACCTCAAAATTGGACCCCATCATATGGCGTTTCTCCGGGAAGATCCCGAGAAAAGTATGATGAAAGATCCCAAACGGAAACAGTCTCTCAAGAGACTCGCTTTCCCTAGTAGAATCGACAAATGGCGTCTCCAACCAGAGAAGTTTGTGTACCTCTATAACTCAGACGACTGGGTTCCCCAGTAAGTCTGACATCAAAACTTTTTCCACTCAAATGGCATCTCCCCAGGAAAATTCGGTGAGAAGTTTGAGGAAAGCCGCTATGAATAGCGTCCCTTGTCAAGAAATTTTATTGACAAAAGAAACTAAGACCAGTTCTTGGTAGGAAACCAGGATCGAGGGGAAGTTTAAATCAGAAACTAAGACCAGTTCTTGGTAGGAAACCAGGATCGAGGGGAAGTTTAAATCAGAAACTAAGACCAGTTCTTGGTAGGAAACCAGGATCGAGGGGAAGTTTAAATCAGAAACTAAGACCAGTTCCTTGGTAAGAAACCAGGATCGAGGGGAAGTTTAAATGAGAAACTAAGACCAGTTCCTTGGTAGGAAACCAAGAACGAGGGGAGGTTTATTTCAAAAGAAAACTGAGACCAGTTCCTTGGATGAAGACCAGAATCGAGGGGAAGTTTACCTTTTCTAAGCATCATTGCGTAGCTAAAGAAGATGAATGCGTAAGCTACCATTCATAACCACCATCAAAATTTCGGATATTCCGATATTTAATCCTCTTGCACCCCGAATGCCCGAATCCCTTCGTCATTCATACCTTCGGGTCCAAGAAGATTAAATAGGGGCATCTGTAATACCCCAAATTTTGACCACTTAGATTTCCCATCATTGTGAAAATCATCATCACAATATGGATGAACCATCATGCTTCATCAGTCTCCCCAAAGATGGGTGAGCATCAAATACAATCAAAATTAGGGTTTCAAGCCCTCTCTGAGTGCTTAGACAAAGGATCAATCAAGAAATTACATGATCTTCAACTTGTCTAATCTCTCAAACATCCACAATGGATCAAAAAGGACTCCCACTTCAAGGATTAAGCACAAGGCTGCTCCCTTCTAGGTGGATCAAGTCTCAAGATCGACAGTGTCACCAAATTAGGGTTTTGGTCGACCAGGGCCTCCAAATGGAAATTTTCATCTGGGCACAAGGCAATGATCCAAAACATGACCTAATATACTTCATGGAACCTCATGGACCCAAGCATCAAGTCAATTTGACCTCAGGGGATGCATACATAAAAAATCAGGAATTAGGGTTTCTTGACCTAATTCACCCCTAAGTTGACTTTTGGGACAAACCATGAGCCAAGACCTCAAGACATGATTTGAGGGTCTCTAATACACCATATTGATCCATTTGGAACAATGGATTGATCCAAGAAGCTTGAGCAACAAGTCTCATTTTCATCTGCACCACAATTAGGGTTTTAAGGGAAAAGTCAACTGTAACTTTGACTTTTGACCTGGACATGCTCCCAAACCCTAATACATGATTGAATATACCCTATGACACCCATGGAACATGTCCATCAAGTTTGATTTAGGTCAAGGACATGATTTCCTGAAGAATTGCACAGTTTGGAATTCATCCGATAAAAAGTCAACTGTGCACAAAAGTCAACTTTGACTTTTTGAGATTTTTCACCAAAATGAATTTTTAACCCTAAAATGATGTTAATGTATGATTTGAATCATCATTCATCAAGAAAAATCAAGAAAAGTGAGATAACTTGTAAAAGGGGTAACCATAAAAACTTAGAAATTTTTCTAAGTTAAAAATAAAGTGGCAAAGGTACCAACTTTGGAGGACCATAACTCCTAAACCACAAGGCCATTTTTTCTCATCCAAAGATGGATTTGTAGCCCTCATTATCACCTACAAAAACTTCAACTACAAGTCATTCCAATTCATTAAGGATTTTGAGTTATGGAATGATCAAAGTGGCTGAAAAGTGAAAAAGTCACTTTTTCCAACACTTAGTGAAATTTTCACTAAGTCAGAATTCTGCTTCACTTTTTGCCAAATGTAGGGGGATTTTTCACTTGGAATCAAAAGAGATCAAAACCAAACTTGTTCAAACAGTTATTGTATCATGCAAGAGCTTTCCAAAATGGCCAAGAACATTGCCAAATTCAACCTACATCATGAGATACAACATTGGCAAGTTGCCTTGCTGAAATCTGTCAAGGCAAGGCAGAATTTGCATTTTGGCTCGATTTGCCAAAATCAGCCAATTGCAATTGCTCCAATCCACTTGGACACCTCAGAGGATTGAATCCAAAGGGGACAATCACTGAGCCAAGCCTCCAAGGTCCAAGGAACAAAGAATAGCATGTTGAACCTAGAATGGCCAAAATAGGGACAAGACTTCAAATTTGGAATGAGGCATTCAATGGAACCATCAAGGTGGCATGGACTGAGCCATTCTCATCTGAAATCAGTCAAGACTTATCCAAGACCAAGGGGACCAAAGCTCTGTGCCCTAACCTCTAGTCAATGGCTAGAGGAGACTTTCATTTCCATTGGCCAACATTGAGGGAACCTACTTACCAGCTGCCATGCACTATTCCTTGCAAAACAAACTTGCTCTACTATAAATAGAGCTCAATTGTGGTCAGTTTAAGTACACCAAAGCCATCTAACATATGCTTTCCTCAAAATCTCTTTCTCTTGGCAAAAATGCCTTTCTTAGCAAGGTAGCTATCGGGTTTTGAGTTTGAGAGCAATTCTGCACAAACCAATCACTCACACACCTCACATACATCACATATGAGCTGATCAAACACTCACATAACTTCTGAAACATCAATTTCATGAAATCACTTGCCATCCACGCAAGTTTGAAGTGAAGTTGCAGCTGAGGTGCCATAAACTGATCCAGTCCATTTCAATTCAATCCAAGTATTCAAACACAATCCATATGGTGTAGGGAAGCTGTTCAGATCATCACAACTTGTCTGTAACACCTCCAACTCAAAATCACATCTGCTCTTGCTGTCACGACTTGGAGGTCAATACTTAATTTTTGAAGCATTAATCCAAGATCACAATTTGTTTTCCATGTGTTAAACAATTTTTGATCATTTTAATTGAATTTTTATTCAATTAAATACATTTTTGAAAACAAATTAGGGTTTTGGATTAATTCAACCCTCATAAATCATTTTCAAAACACTTTGGGCCTCTAATAGAGTGTAAGACCCAATCCTTTTTTGACTAAACCATTTTTGGGCCTCAGTGTATTGTATAAGTCCCGATACCGTCAAAAACAAACGGCGCGATCGTCGCCTTTTGAAAAATAACCTTTTGGGCCTCTCCTTGAGCTATAAGACCCATTCAAAACTTTTGGTCCTCTATTAGAGTGTAAGACCCAATCTCCCTTTTAACCAAAACATTTTGGGCCTCACTTATTGTATAAGTCCCTCTGCGTTAAAAGAAAACCTCGGCGCGATCGCCATTTTTTTAAAGGAAAAATCATTTGGGCCTACCCTCGTGTTATAAGCCCCACTCTTTTTCTTTAAACCTTTTTGGGCCTCTTGAGAGAGTGTAAGACCCATCCCTTTGTACAGAAAACCTTTTTTGGGCCCCAGTCACTTGTATAAGTCCCTCTGTACAAATTCAAACAGTGCGCTCACTGATAAAACCCTGGGCCTCTCCTTGAGCTGTAAGCCCCAAATCTTTCTTTTTCAAAGCACTTTCTCCTTTGATTTTGAATATACTGTTGTTTTTAATCTTTCTTTGTTGAACAACTAACCAAACAGCATGGAAGCACTACAACCGAGTAAATGGTTATCACTTTCATTTACTGCTTTCATATTATAAACTGTATTGTGGGGCTGCTCACTGTAAGTCTCCTTTCATAAACTCATATCTACTGTGTAATAATAGTATAGATATTTCGAGTTTCCCCGGCAACTACGTCTAGAACTAAGTGACGCCGTTTCATTTATTCATAGAAATAGACGCCTAGATCCCCAATAGGAGCACCAGATACAGTCTTCTCTTCGGCTGTCCTCCTTAGGAATCGTCAAGAAATTCTATCCCCCAGAGATGAATTATTCTCGGTGAAACTTCTCTTGAATTTCTTCAAACCGCCGAACGGTTCGGACTCTCTCTAAAAGTTAAAGTCACTGGATAGTAAACCTCGCACGTTTACCAGTGGTTTTAACTCTAAAAGAGTTTTCCTGAACTTTTCTTGGGTTTGGGACCCACGGGCTTCTTAAAAGCGTTGGCCTCCTCTTGGGCATTATTCAAGGACCCTACGGCTTCTTAGAAGTATTCACAGCCTCCTCTTAGGCTTCATATAATGATTTCTTCCTCCGGGAATGATAGCCTCCTCTTGGGCTTCGTACAAGGACCCGTCGTCTTCTTAAAAGATTCCAGCCTCCTCTTGGGCTTCGTACAAATTGTCCCGACGACCTCCTAGAGGTATAGGTACAGAACTTAGTCATCCTCATAGAACAGTCTTTTCATAGAGTCTACTACTGTTTCTCGAAGCATAGTACAAAAGATAAAACTCTAGACTTGGACAGTCTAACTTCCTTGAGTCTCAAAGACATTCTTAAGCACCCTTCGTTAAATGGGAAGGAAACCCGCAGACTCGGATAGTCTCAATACCCTTTGGATTTCCCGTTTCCTCAAAGAAAAGGAAATATCCCTGATCCTCAAATTAAATCCCTGAGTACAGTATTGCTCATATAAGAACTGATTTTCTCTTTTTAAATCAGTATATTGGATCTGTCACTCAACTGAAACAGTTACAATAGCCTCCATCTCGGGCTTCAACGAGATACCAAAATTCTCCCCAGTGGAGTCAAAACAACCTTTTAGCCTCTCTCTCAGGCTTTGTATGAGACATAAAAGATTCCCTCGTTGAGTCAATCACCCTTTTTTTGCCTCCATCTCAGGCCTCGTACGAGATACAAATTCCTTAAGCAAGGGTCGAACTCTTTGCTAGCCTCCTCTTAGGCTTTGTATAACGATATGCCCCACTGGGTCAAAAACCTTTAGCCTCTCTCTCGGGCTTTGTACGAGACACAAAATAGCCTCCTCTTAGGCTTTGTATAATGATTTTCCTAGCGGAAATTAGCCTCCTCTTAGGCTTTGTATAAGAAAACCACTGGTTGATCCAATCAACCTTTTAGCATCAAAGCTGTGCCTCGTTCACAGTACACAAACATCAACAACTCCTTTCCCTTCATCTAATCGCTGTAAGTGGCAAGCCTCTGGATCATCTATATCCATGCCACTGTCCCTCTTTTAGCATGAGAAATTCCTAAGGAAAGATGGCATTGCTCTACACTGAGTTAATGTCTTCTCCTTCAGGTTAAAACCCTTTCTTCGGAAATTATGGCATTGCTCGGATCCGCGTATCCCAGTTAAAGTAATTCTCCTTCCCCCCTCTTTAGAGATGACAAATTCTCTCTAAAGTCGAGGTCTTTTAGCTTCACATCTTGGGCTTTGAACAAGATACAAATCACCTTTCGCTTCACGTCTTGGGCTTTGAACAAGACACCAAAAACACCCATTTCCTCCCATAGAATAGGAGGAACTACGAACGCTCTGATTTCCCTGTTTCGGTAAACGGGAATACGTAGGCATAAGATCGAAAGAAAAGATCTTAGCGAGCGCAATCAACAAAAAACCCAAATCCCATATCTCCATCAATTAAAAGCAGTAATTCAAAAGCATCAGTCCTAACATCCTAATCCTTATTCCCCGCTAGAAACCCTTTGCCTAGGAAAAAGAAAGAAAGAACCTGTATTGGCAAAATACGAATAACCAGTACAAAGGCCCCCCCATATTGATAGCATCCGTAACCTAACAGACCGCTGTTTAAACTCAGTATGCAAGCAAGGTTAATTGGAGACATCTATTTCCCTTCCTTATTCAGCTCACAATAGGATAAAAAATGAATCGACCTGTAGTTTTAAGCTCAACCGCAGAGAGCGACCAGCGCTTAAGAACCGCGTCCAAAATCGCTCGCTACGGATTCCTCTGTTGTATTTTGCATAGCATTTGTGCTCTTAACTGTATCTCCCCATCCAGTTGGCTGGATATCCTCGAGCCTGATACGAGAGCTTTCGGGAGCGGTGTACTTGACCATATAGTTTAATTTTCCACTCGGTTGTCCCAAGGTGTCCCACACTTCTTTGGAACTGGAGGAGTCATCCCTCTCGATGACGTTGACCTCGGGAAAAGCATAGTTGATGAATTCAAGTCCTGCAAACGTTGCGAATTCATCGTTATGTTGATTAGTTTCTGAATGACCTGAGTGTTGATCCCATGACATGGTGGGGACATAGGTATTCTGTTCAATGACGGTCAGCCAATTTTCATTGTTCGGCTGATTCTCTTGTCCCAAGTCTCCTGGATAAGGTTGCCACATTGGCAGACCATCCATTGGGACATAGTAGGTGTAGTCAAAATTGTCTTTCATCGGAGTCTCTTTCTCTAATGAATTTGGCGGAGCACGACATCCTTCTGGATCATAATCCCCGTATATCATTTCGATGTCTGACCTGGGTATGAATCTCGGACTCTCTGTAGGAAAGAAAAAAGGAGTTTGCGTTTCGTCCTGAGACATATAACTGTCCTCGTTAAGATAGGACTTCCACTCTTCCTCTGTGTCAGAGGGATCTTCCTCATTGATAGCATGAACTGCTTGAGGGACTGGGTGAAGAAAACCTCCACTGTGGAAGAAGTTTTGAATGGGATGAAGACTTTCATCGCTGGCAGCTGTCTGGGTACAGGTTGCAGAAAAACCAAGACCCTTCTTTGTTTTATTTTCAATAGGAATGACAAGCTGTCCCCATCCGGTTGTATCGGTACTCTCGACCGCTTTAATAGCATCTTTGTATGAGGAAATTGAGGTTCCTCCTCGGTATTGATCGTCCTTTCTCACAGACAGTGCTTAGAACTGAGTTCCAATAACCTCCTCAGGTTCTACACAAGCAGATGATGATAAGTTACTCACGAGCAAGGCCTGTTCTCCACAGACTGTGACAAGTTGATCGTTCTGAATGAACTTTAGCTTTTGGTGGAGGGTCGAAGTGACCGCTCCAGCCTGATGTATCCAAGGTCTTACTAATAAACAACTGTATGTTTCCCGGATGTCCATGACCTGGAAAGTGACTTGGAAAGTGTGACGACCGATAGTTATGGGAAGATCAACTTCGCTGATAATTGTTTTTTTGGATCCGTCGAATGCTTTGACGATGACCTCGCTGATTCTCATCGAAGGGCCTTTGAATGATAATTGCATCAAAGTGGACTTCGGCATAACATTCAAGGTTGACCCTGTGTCTACCATTACGCTGGCTAAAGCATCGTCCTGGCAGTTAACTGTAATATTGAGCGCCATGTTATGACGACGACCCTCTTCGGGTAATTCCTCATCACTAAATCCCAAATTATTGTAGGAAGTGATGTTAAAGACAATGCTATTGAGCTGTCTGATTGTTACATCCTGTTCCATAAAGGCTTGCTCCAAGACTTTCTGTAGAGCCTCCCTGTGGGCTTCTGAACTGAGTAATAGTGATAATATCGAGATCTTTGAAGGAGTCTGTAACAGCTGATCAACAATGTTATATTCACTCCTTTGGATGAGCTTTAGGATCTCATCATTATTTTTTGAAAGGTCGGGATTACTGGATTGACCGACTGATGGGTCGAGAGCTCCTGTCTGAAGTTCCTCTTCCTTGTTAAGTTCCCCAACCCCTCGGTTGAAGATTCTACCACTCCGTGTTACACGACTGATGTCTGCAATATTTACGACGGAGGGTAATCGAATTTCCTTTCCATTTTCAACTATCGTTGCACCGTATTTGTAAGGGATAGACTTAGTTGATTCATACGGTAGTGGTCCCGGTAGATAGATGACTATGGGAACCTTCTGATTTTTCTGACCAACATAAGTAATCTCGATCCGTTCCCAGTTGGGAGCTCTAGATTCATCAAGTAGAGGAATGATGGCAAAAACATCCCTGGTCTGGTGACGACCAGAGATTGTGACAACATTCTCAACTTGATTGGCAAGGTAGTTCGGCGTCCAGTTGATGGGCCCAGAACCCGGATATGGGCGAATCTCTCCACGATCCACCTGACCCTGAAGAGCTGCTCTCACAAGGTAACACCCTTGGTTACTTTCTGAACAGACACTACAACGGTCATTATTGTGTGTTGGCACCTGGCCACGCCAACTTTGAATATAATGTAACCTCACTAGGTTAGCTTCCACAGATCGGACATCCTGATTTTGACGCCGAGTGGGATTCCTGTTATTGATACTAATCTGCTGAGTATCTTCATCCATATAGATTGGCATCCACCAGTGATTTAACAAGTGCTGAAGTGCCTCCTGGACAAGGGTACAACCTCAATCGTTTTCGCAACCTGCTTTAAAGCTTTGATAGTCATGTGATACCAAGAATCTGGGTCGGACCTGCTCAGCATGTAACTCCACCAGGTTGGTATTCATCACGCGAATATCGAAGATCTGAACCATGTTGATCTGATAAGGGTTCTTATCATGGTAGTCTTGGATCCATCCAAGATCCATCTGACGCTAGAGGGCCTCTTGTATGAAAGAGCATCCCTGTTTGTTTACCGAGCAAGTCAGACAGGAACTGTAATCGTGTCGTGGCAGATTATGGTATTGGCTTTGCCTTGAGTGAATTTCCATCAAGTTGACATTCATTTCACAGATGTCGTGGTTCTGAATGACGTTGGAATTCATATAGACCATGTTAACTCCACGAACTCGGTGTTCTTGGATCCATCCGAGATCCATCTGTTCCTGTAGAGCTGATTGCACTACCGAACATCCTTGATCACTCTTAGAGCAGATATCACACTGGTGATAGTTATGAGGTGGCACATGGCCATATCCACTCTGTCTACAATGCATCTTGACCAAATTGGTCTTCAACAAGAGTACATCATGAATTTGATAGACATTGTTAAATTCTTTCTCAATTAGGTTGACTGCAGCCTTCTCATGTTTAGGCAGCGGGTTCGTAAGAACATTAGGGTTTATATCCTTGAAGGATAAAACCCCGCTCCTAACAAGCTTTTCCACGTCGGACTTGAAATTGAGGCAAGTCTCTATGTTATGCCCTGGACCTCCTTGATGATAAGGGCAAGTTTGATCCACCTTAAACCAGAAAGGCGGATTTTCCGGTACTGTAAAAGGAGACTTAGTCTGGATGTGCACCTTAGCCAGTAGTAACGGAAGTAATTCTGCGTACAACATGGGTATAGGATCAAACCCTGATGGTCGTGTTGTACGGTTGCTGTTATATGGAGGACGAGCCTGTTGAAGAGGTTGTTGTGTCCTTTGCTGATTAGGTTGGCTCTGCGCAACCTGAGGTTGATACGTAGGAATAGGCGCAGGGCTGATAGCAGGAATTACAGCTGCTACCGGCTGATAACGTCGCCTTTGCTTTCCGAGAGAGATATTCCTAATATCTTGCTCTTTTTTCTTAGGGAGAGCACTATCGTATTTTTTATTACCGCTCGTCGATCCAGTGTCTTTTACCAAACATCCTTCTCGGACGGCTTCCTCAAGACGTACGCCCATGCCCACCGTTTCAGTGAAATCACTGGGTGCGCTGGCAACCATTCGGTCTTAGTAAAATGAGCTTAAGGTCTTTAAGAAGATCTTTGTCATCTCTTTTTCCTCAAGAGGCGGACAAATTTGAGCGGCAATTTCACGCCACCTTTGAGCATACTCCTTAAAGGTTTCCTTGTCTTTTTGTGACATTGATCTGAGTTGATCTCTGTCGGGTGCCATGTCCAAATAGTATTTGTATTGTTGGACGAAGGCAGTACCAAGATCTCTAAAAGTGTTGATCATGGCACGGTTTAAACCCATGTACCATTTGAGTGCAGCACCGGTTAAACTATCCTAAAAGTAGTGAATCAGTAGGTCCTGATTCTCCGTTTGAGCTGACATTCGCTGAGTGTACATTACCAGATGGCTCTGAGGGCAAGAGTTACCCTTGCATTTTTCAAAGTCGGGCACTTGGAACTTGTGCGGGACTTTCACATTGAGGACCAAGCAAAGGTCTGCAGTGTCCTTTCCAAATAGATCTTGACCGTGAATGGCTTGCAGCTCCTTCTGCATTTCTAGGAACTGTTCCTGGAATTCATCCATTCGGTCAAACATAGTTTCCTTTTTACCAGAAGGTATTTGTGGAATTTGTCCTTCCGGGACAGTGTGCACCACAGGGGGTGGTACCGTGACTACGGCAGTAAATCTTGGCGTTTCCCGAAGTTTGTAACCTTCAGGAGTCTTCAGTATGCCTCTAGCATCTTCGCTTTCCCGAAGTTTGTAACCTTCAGGCCCAGCGGCTTCTGTTGTGATTCCCTGATCTTCAGCGATCGGTGGAACATATCCTTCCAGAATATAGTTAACAGGCATGCCCCAGGGGAGATCTTTCGGCATTTGATACCTAGGATCATACTTCTCCACTATGGGCGCTGAGGTGATCTCTGAGATCACAGTCCTTTGTAGCTGAGCTTCTGCCATGGCTTGCATGTCGTTACGAAGCTTTCTCATATCCTCTCTCAGAGTGTCGATCTCTTCTTTCAACTCTCTATTTTCTTCCTCAAGTCATCCATCTTTTTCTGACGATTGGCCCGAGTATTGTACGAATGAGACAGTTTGACTCTAGAACCGAGACACAAATGTGAGATTCGTAGGTAAGAAGAATACGCGATGTGAGAATGATGAATGCAATTATTAATTGGTTCCTTTTGGTTTAATCAAAATAAACTTCGACATTTAGATTACAAATATCAAACACTGGGGAAACCCCTTTTTATTGAAATTCAAAGGATTACAGAAACGGAAATACAGTAGATTACAAGGTGCAGAAACAGAAACCTAAGCTAATGGGTCCCGAGTCCTCTCTGAAGAGAAATCGGGTGCTGATTCTGGTATCTTCCTTTTCTTTGACCGGGGCTCTTGAGCCGTTGTCGGGTTGTCATTCCTTTGCCAAGTGAAAGGAGCGAGCAAATTCCTTTGGTCATCCTGATTCTCTACAGCATGCTGCTCCAAAATTTCAATCAGAGCATCCTTATCTTTCAGTAATTGCTGTATTTTGATGCACTCTACGTCGAGGGTGCAGTACCTGTCCTTCCAAGACCTTCTCTCCCGTTGAACTTTGTTGAGAGTAACCTGAAGCTTTTCAGTTTTCGTCATGAAGTACATGACAGATTTCCTCGGCGGAAGAATTCCGTAACGAGGATAAGGCATCTTTAGCTTGAGAGCTCTAGTTTCTACCCAATGGAGATAAGGCTCCACCGAGACACAGTCTGGTTTTCCCAGAGACTCTCGTCCTTTCTTATGAACGTGCTTCCAAGCGTGCACTATTTCCATCTTTAGTGCTCTGTCACTTTCTCCTTCCTTGAAGAAAAGACCTTCCAGATGAACACCCCGTGGGATGTGTCTCATCGGGTATCCAAATTGACAAAGAATCAATACCGGATGGTAGTTGATTTTTCCCTTAGTTCCTATAAGGGGTACGTTGGGGAAGTTTCCACAACGATCAATGATTCTGATTCCATCATAAATCCTATTGCACCAATCTATATCAGAGTTGGTAAGAGACATGATTTTCTGCGACCAACGTAAGGCACTCTTACAATCCCAAAAAGCAACAGACTTGGGCAAGTGGGAGATAAACCATTTATAAAGCAAAGGTACACAGCATGTGATCTCCCCTCCACTGTACAAATTTCCCAAGTGTACAGAATGATACGCATCTGCGAGCAAAGTCGGCACAGGGTTTCCAATGAGAAAAACCTTAATGGAGTTAATATCGACGAAGTTATTGATGTTGGGGAACAAAAATAACCCATAGGTGAGCAAGACAACGATGCTTTCAAAAGCAGACACATTCCCTATACTGGCAAAATACAGTGCTTTCTTCGTCAAGAACTGGGCTGGCAAACCTTGGATGCCACCCTTAGCAGTCATGTGAGTCCTGACCTCAGACTCGTCCAAATAAATTGCTCTTGCAATGGTCGGATTCTTTGGAATTTCTTCCAGTCCAGAAAATGGAGCTCAATCAGTGATATGTAGATCAATCAGATGAGAATACTCCTTCAGCGTTGGTGCAAGCTGGTAATCCGGGAATGTGAAACAGTGATAAACCGGATCGTAGAATTGAACGAGTGCGTCCATGATTCCCTCAATCACATGGACTCTTAACAGTGGTAACAAACCTCTGTGCTTGGCTCTGAAAGCCTCTTGGTTTGTGATCATCCTCGCCAAACCTCTTAAATCCTCTAGCTTTGGAACCTTGAAGGTGTACGTATGAGTTCTCCTTCTACCGAAATCCATTAGTGCAATCCTTTTCTCTGATATTTGCAATCACAGTCTTAGTTTAATTTGAAAAACAGAGAGACTAGTAGAGAAGTCTTTTGAATGTTTTAATGTTTTTTAAATGAATGCATGAATTCAGCACACAAAAACATAGAAAAAACATGGGGTCAAAGGGTCGTTGTCATGAAGTCAAGGCTCTACCCATCCCCAAAGGTTTATACTAGGATGATTTTTGTACCTGTACTCATTATCATCAGCTCCTCCCAGGAAAGTAAAACAACAAGCGGATCGCTAGCGAGTTGTAGAGCAATCTTAGAGTAAGTGCCATTCACCGAGAATAGATCACCAGCCTCAAATGAGGGTAGTATCGCATAACAACTATTCTCGATAGTTTCCGCACTACGAAAGGGTTTGGCTCCTCAGCTTCTCAGACTTAACAATTGGCCCATTGTCTAGATGAGAGAATGGGTTGCATTGGTCAGCCTCCACTGAGGTTGATGGTCGACCTCATCGCCATCACTTATCCTAAGTGTATACTCAATCTTTCCACATGCGGCATCACACGCATTCCCATTAGCAGAAAAACAAACACGTATAGCAATTAGGAAAAGCAGTATATATATTCATCCTAAACATCCTAGACCTTTAAAGCTATGAATCCTAAGTTCCTGGAAGAAAATGGGTTCCCCGGCGGAAGCCCCAATCTGTGGTTTTCACACAAGTGAAGAGAAAAAGGTTTGTCCAAGGTATTTACCTTAAACATTTAAGAAAGAATTTTGTCCGCCCCACGGTGGGTGCCACTTTTCAGTAGCGACGATTTTGGACGCGGTTCTTAAGCGCGGTCGCTCTCTGCGGTTTGAGCTTACTACAGGTCAATTCATTTTTTATCCTATTAAAGCTGATGAAGGAAGGGAAATAGATGTCTCCAATTAACCCTGCTTTGCATACTGAGTTTAAACAGCGGTATGTTAGGTTACAGATGCTATCAATGTGGGGGGCCTTTGTACTGGTTATTTGTATTTTCGCCAATACTGATTTCTCTCTTTTTATTTTGACAGAATGTTTCTGGTGGGGAACAAGGATTAGGATGTTAGGACTGATGCTTTTTTATAGATATGTGAGAGTATGGGAATTTTGGTTTTTTGTTGATTGCGCTCGCTAAGATTATTCTTTCAATCTTATGCCTACGTATTCCCGTTTACCGAAACAGGGAAATCAGAGTGTTCGTAGTTCCTCCTATTCTATGGGAGGAAATGGTTGTTTTGGTGTCTTGTTTAAAGCCCAGGACGTGAAGCGAAAGGTGTTTGTATCTTGTTCAAAGCCCAAGATGTGAAGCTGAAAGGGTGTTGACTTTAGAGAGAATTTGTCATCTCAAAAGAGGTGGTTGTATGTCACAACTGTTTATAAAGGAGGATTACTTTAACCGGGATGTGTGAATCCAGCAATGCCATAATTTCCTTTATAGGAGATTTTTAACCTGAAGGAGAAGACTTTAACTCAGTGTAGAGCAATGTTATCTTCCCTTAGGAATGTCTCATGCTAAAAGAGGGACAGTGGCATGGATATAGATGATCCAGAGGCTTGCCGCTTACAGCAGTTAGATGAAGAGGAAGGAGTTGTTGATGTTTGTGTACTGTGAACGAGGCACAACTTTGATGCTAAAAGGTTGATTGGATCAACCAGTGGTTTTCTTATACAAAACCTAATATGAGGCTATTATGTGTCTCGTACAAAGCCTGAGAGAGAGGCTAAAAGGGGTTGATCCTACAAGAGGATCTTTTATACTCAACAAGAGAGTGTTTTTTGTATCTCGTACAAAGCCCGAGATGAAGGCTATTTGACTTAACAAGAGAGTCTTTGTATCTCGTACGAAGCCCGAGATGGAGGCTATTGTTTGTTTGGGCTCAATAAGAACCTTTTTGTATCTCGTATAAAGCCCGGGATGAAGGCGAAAGGGGTGATTGACTCAACGAGGGAGTCTCTTATGTGTCTCGTACAAAGCCCGAGAGAGAGGCTAAAATTTGTTTGACTCCACTGGGGAGAATTTTGGTATCTCGTACGAAGCCCGAGATGGAGGCTAAACATTTGCTTCGCTGGGAAGAATCATTATACAAAGCCCAAGAGGAGGCTAACTTCGCTGGAGAAGGATCGTTATACAAAGCCTAAGAGGAGGCTATGGTAACTGTTTCAGTTAAGTGACAGGTCCAGTATACTGATTTAAAGAGAAAATCAGTTCTTATATGAGCAACACTGTACTCAGAGATTTGATTCAGGGATATTTCCTTTTCTTTGAGGAAGTGGGAAATTCAAAGGGTATTGAGACTGTTCGAGTCTGTGGGTTTCCTTCCTATTTAACGAACGGGTGCTTGAGAATGTCTTTGAGACTCAAGGAAGTTAGATTGTCCAAGTCTAGAGTTTTATCTTTTGTACTATGCTTTGAGAAACAGTAGTAGACTCTATGACAGGACTGTTCTATAAAGATAACTAAGTTCTGTTCCTATACCTCTAGGAGGTCGTCAGGACAATTTGCACGAAGCCCAAGAGGAGGCAGGAAGCTTTTAAGAAGCCGAGAGGTCCTGGTACGAAGCCCAAGAGGAGGCTATCATTCCCGGAGGAAGAGATCATTATAAGAAGCCTAAGAGGAGGCTGTGAATACTTCTAAGAAGCCGACGGGTCCTTGTACTAAACCCAAGAGGAGGCTGGGTTGCTTTTAGGAAGCCTGTGGGTCCTTGTACGATGCCCAAGAGGAGGCTGATGCTTTTAAGAAGCCTGTGGGTCCCTAAACCCCGAGAAATTCAAGGCAATGCTATTCACCGAGAATAGATCAAAGTCAGGAAAGTTCGAGAATTTAGAAGAAACTCAAAGATGTCATTCACGGAGAATACATTCATCTTTGGGAGTAGAGTTTCTTGACAATTCCTAATGAGGACAGCCGAAGAGAAGACTGTATCTGGTGATCCTATTGGGGATCTAGTTGTCTATTTCTACGAATAAACGAAACGGCGTCAGCTAGTTCTAGACGTAGTTGCCCGAGAAACTCTAAATATCTATACTATTATTACACAGTTGATATGAGTTTATGAAAGAAGACTTACAGTGAAACAGCCCCCACAATACAGTTATATGTATATGAAAGCAGTAAATGAAAGCAATAACCACTTACTCTGTTGTAGAGCTTCCATGCTATTTGGTTAATTGTTCAACAAAGAAAGATTGAAAACAACAGTATATTCAAAATCAAAGGAGAAAGTGCTTTGAAAAAGAAAGGTTTGGGGGCTTACAGCTCAAGGAGAGGCCCAGGGTTTTATCAGTGAGTGCACTATTGAATTTTGTACAGAGGGACTTATACAAGTGACTGAGGCCCAAAAAGGTTTTATGTACAAAGGGATGGGTCTTACACTCTCTCAAGAGGCCTAAAAAGGTTTAAAAGAAAAAGAGTGGGGCTTATAACACGAGGGTAGACCCAATTGATTTTTCGTTAAAAATGGCGATCGCGCCGAGGTTTTCTTTTAACGCATAGGGGCTTATACAATATCTGAGGCCCAAAATGTTTTGGTTAAAAGGGGATTGGGTCTTACACTCTATTAGAGGCCCAAAGAGTTTTGAATGGGGCTTATACCTCAAGGAGAGGCCCAGTTGATTTTTTTGAAAAAAAGCGACGATAACGCCGTTTATTTGAAAATGTACAGAGGGACTTATACAACGAATGAGGCCCAAAATATTTCTGTACAAGTGGGTTGAGTCTTACACTCTAATAGAGGCCCAAAGTGTTTTGAAAATGATTTATGAGGGTTGAATTAATCCAAAAACCCTAATTTGTTTTCAAAAATGTATTTAATTGAATAAAAATTCAATTAAAATGATCAAAATTATTTAACATATGAAAAACAAATTGTGATCTTGGATTAATGCTTCAAAAATTAAGTATTGACCTACAAAATAATTAGAAAGCATTAAAAGTTGCAAAATCAAGGTGGAAAAACTATTTTAAATGTTAAAAACAATTAAAACATTAATTCTTTGCAAAAATATCAATTATATAAAATAAATAATATTTTTGGAATTTTTTGGGAAAATAAAATATTTTAACATTTTTGTGAATTATTAAAAAAAGAATCAACTCAAAATCATTAAAACTCTGAGAGAAATTAATTTTTGAATCAATTAAATAAAATCACAAAATTCAAATATTTGAATTTATGAAAATGGGGCCAAGAACATGGACCAAGAACACCCGTGTGTTCTGCCTTGCCCATATTTGCATTTTCTATCCAATCTCATTGAATACTTGATCATATCATGTAATCCACATACCAATCAACTCGTTTCAACCTCACGATCATGTCTATGGTATTTAATTTCATTTAAATTAAACATACAACAAGAAATCATGAAAAATCCTCAAGAACCCTAATTTCTGCATGAAGGCTAGGATTTTTTATACACGATTCAAACAATGTAATTAATTGAGGGGAAACATTCCATGCATGATTATGAACATATGGCCAAATTATTGTGCAGAAAAAATTGCATGGATCATAGAGTTAAAAGAGCTCATGCTTACCACTTGCAGCTAGTGATCGTGATTTGTGTTGGAGGTGTTACAGCTAGGTTCCAATGATCTGGATAGCTTCCCTAGGTGCCATGGAGTGTGTATGAATGCTTGGAATGGATTGAAATGGTTTGGAGTTGAAGATGGCACCTCAACTGCAAATCTGTCAAGAACTTGAGCAATTGGCTGGTGATTTTGTGAAATCTGTGTTCTAGATGTTATGTGAGTGTTTGGATCACTTCTATATGATGTATGTGAGGTGTGTGTGTGATTGGTTTGATTGGAAAAGCTCTCAAACTCAAAACCCGACAGTGACTTGCCTTAAAAGGCAAAATTGGAGTGAAAGAAGAGATTTTGAGGAAAGCATCTGTTAGATGGCTTTGGTGTACTCAAACTGATCACAATTGAGCTCTATTTATAGTAGAGCAGGTTTGTTTTGGGATCCACAGTGAATGGCAACTGCAGCAGAGGTTTGGCCAATGTTGTCCAATGGAAATCCAAGTTTCCTCTAGCCATTGACTAGAGGTTAGGGCACAGAGTTGTGGTTCCCTTGGTCTTGGATAAGTCTTCACTGAATTCAGTTGAGAATGGCTCAGTCCATGCCACCTTGATGCTTCCACTGAATGCTCCATTCCAAAATTGGAGTCTTGTCCCTATTTTGGCAATTCTAGGTTCAACATGCTATTTCTTGTTCCAAAGACTTTGGAGGCTTGGCTCAGTGATTGTCCCCCTTATATTCAATCCTCTGAGCTGTCCAAGTGGATTGGAGCATTTGGTTTTGGCTGATTTTGGCAAATCGACCAAAAGTGCAAAATTTGCCTTGCCTTGGCAGATTTCAGCAAGGCAACTTGCCAATGTCATATCTCATGGCTCAAATTGAATTTGGTAATGTTCTTGGCCATTTTGGAAAGCCCTTACATGATACAACAACTGTTTGAACAGATTTGGTTTTGATCTCTTTTGAATCCAAGGGGAAAATCCCCCTACATTTGGCAAAAAGTAAGGCAAAATTTGACTTAGTGAAATTTTCACTAAGTGTTGGAACAAAGTGACTTTTCTTGATTTTGATCACTCCATAACTCAAAATCCATGAGGAATTTGGAAATAACTTAGTATGAAGCTTTTGTAGAGGGAAATGTGATCTACAAATCATGCTTTGAATGGGGACCAATGGCCTTGTGGTTTAGGAGTTATGGTCCTCTAAAGTTGGCACATTAGTGTCACTTTTTCCATAACTTAGAAATTTTTCTAAGTTTTTATGGTTACCCCCTTTTACAAGTTATCCCATTTTCTTTGATTTTTCTTGATGAATGATGATTCAAATCATACATTAACATCATTATAGGGGTAAAAATCCATTTTGGTGAAAAATCTCAAAAAGTCAAAGTTGACTTTTGTGCACAGTTGACTTTTTATCAGATGAATTCCAAATTGTGCAATTCTTCAGGAAATCATGTCCTTGACCTAAATCAAACTTGATGGACATTTTCCATGGGTGTCATAGGGTATATTGAATCATGTCTTAGGGTTTGGGAGCATGTCCTGGTCAAAAGTCAAAGTTACAGTTGACTTTCCTTGTGAAACCCTAATTGTGGTGCAGATGAAAATGAGACTTGTTGCTCAAGCTTCTTGGATTAATCCATTGTCCCAAATGGATCAATATGGTATATTAAAGACCCTCAAATCATGTCTTGAGGTCTTGATTCATGATTTGTCCCAAAAGTTAACTTAGGGGTGAATTAGGTCAAGAAACCCTAATTCCTGATTCTTGATGAATGCATCCCCTGAGGCAAAATTGACTTGATGATTGGGTTCATGAGGTTCCATGGAGTATATTAGGTTATGTTTTGGATCTTTTGCTTGTGTCCAGATGAAATTTTTCATCTGGAGGCCCCGGTCGACCAAAACCCTAATTTGGTGACACTGTCGATCTTGAGACTTGATCCACCTAGAAGGGAGCAGCCTTGTGCTTAATCCTTGAAGTGGGAGTCCTTTTGATCCATTGTGGATATTTTAGAGGCTTGACAAGTTGAAGATCAAGTCATTCCTTGATTGATCATTTGTCTAAGGCTCTGAGAGGGCTTGAAACCCTAAATTTGATTGCATTGGATGCTCACCCATCTTTGGGGAGACTGATGAGGCATGATGGTTCATCCATATTGTGATGATGATTTGCACAATGATGGGATATCTTAGTGGTCAAAATTTGGGGTATGACAGACTCATTGTTGCGCTAAACCATATCTTGCAATTGAGTACGGTTTGGTGCTAAATCAGTGTTGTACTGATAATGTTTGAGGAACGCCTCGGAAAGATCCCTCCAGGTACTTACCTGTCTTTTCTCTAGTTGCATGTACCATTCCAGCGATGCCCCACTGAGGCTATCTTGGAAATAATGAATTAGGAGTAGGTCATCTTTAATATGGGTGTCATACCCCAAATTTTGACCACTAAGATTTCCCATCATTGTGCAAACCATCATCACAATATGGATGTACCTTTATGCCTCATCAATCTCCTCAAGGGATTGTTGAGCATTCACTACTATCAAAATTAGGGTTTCAAGCCCTCTTTGAGCCTTAGACAAATGATCAATCAAGGAATGACATGATCTTCAACTTGTCTAACCTCTCAAACATCCACAATGGATCAAAAGGACTCTCACTTCAAGGATTAAGCACAAGGTTGCTCCCTTCTAGGTGGATCAAGCCTCAAGATCGCCAGTGTCACCAAATTAGGGTTTTGGTTAACCAAGGCCTCCAGATGGAAATTTTCCTCTGGGCATAAGCCAATGATTCAAAACATAACCTAATATACTCCATGGGACATCATGGACCCAATCATCAAGTCAATTTAGCCTTAGGGGATGCATACATCAAAAATCAGGAATTAGGGTTTCTTGACCTAATTCACCCCAAAGTTGACTTTTGGGACAAATCATGAACCAAGACCTCAAGAGAGGATTTGAAGGTCTCTAACATCCCACCTTGATCCATTTGAAACAATGGATTGATCCAAGAAGCTTGAGCAACAAGTCTCAATTTCATCTGGACCACAATTACGGTTTTAAGAGAAAAGTTAACTGTAGCTTTAACTTTTGACCAGTACATGCTCCCAAACCCTAAGACATGATTCAATATACCCTATGACACCCATGGAACATGTCCATCAAGTTTGATTTAGGTCAAGGACATGATTTCATAAGGAATTGCACAGGTTGGAATTCATCTGACAAAAAGTCAATTGTGCACAAAAGTCAACTTTGACTTTTTGAGATTTTTCACTAAAATTGATTTTTAACCCTAAAATGATGTTAATGTAGGATTTGAATCATCATTCATCAAGAAAAGTTGGATAACTTGTAAAAGGGGTAACCATAAAAACTTAGAAAAATTTTTAAGTTACGAAATAAAGTGGCAAGGGTACCAACTTTGGAGGACCATAACTCATAAACCACAAAGCCATTCTTCCCCATTCAAAGCTTGATTTATAGATCACATTGTCCTCTACAAAAGCTTCATACTGACCTATGTCCAAATTCCTCATGGACTTTGAGTTATGGAGTGATCAAAATCAAGAAAAGTCACTTTGTTCCAACACTTAGTGAAAATTTCACTAAGTCAGATTTTACCTTACTTTTTGCCAAATGTAGGGGGATTTTTCACTTGGATTCAAAAGAGATCAAAACCAAACATGTTCAAACAGTTGTTGTATCATGTAAGGGCTTTCCAAAATGGCCAATAACATTACCAAATTCAATTTGAGCCATGAGATGTGACATTGGCAAGTTGCCTTACTGAAATCTGCCAAGGCAAGGCAGATTTTGCATTTTTGGTCGATTTTCCAAAATCAGCCAAATCCAAATGCTCCTATCCACTTGGACACCTCAAAGGATTGAATCTAAAGGGGACAATCACTGAGCCAAGCCTCCAAAGTCTTTGGAACAAGAAATAGCATGTTGAACCTAGAATTCCCAAAATAGGGACAAGACTCCAATTTTGGAATGAAGCATTCAATGGAAGCATCAAGGTGGAATGGACTGAGCCATTCTTAACTGAATTCAGTCAAGACTTATCCAAGACCAAGGGAACCACAGCTCTGTGCCCTAACCTCTAGTCAATGGCTAGAGGAGACCTGGATTTCCATTGGACAACATTGGCCAAACCTCTGCTGCAGTTGCCATTCACTGTGGATCCCAAAACAAACTTGCTCTACTATAAATAGAGCTCAATTGTGATCAGTTTGAGTACACCAAAGCCATCAAACAGATGCTTTCCTCAAAATCTCTTTCTCTTGGCAAAAATGCCTTCTTTAGTAAGGCAACTTTGAGTTTTTGAGCTAGAGAGCAATTCCACTCAAACCAATCACACACACACACCTCACATACATCATATATGAGTTGATCAAACCCTTAAACAACATCTGGAACACTGATTTCTCAGAATCACCAGTCAATTGCTCAAGGTTTTAACCAAGGTGCAGTTGAGATGCCATGAAGTGATCCAGCCAATTTCAGTCAAGTCCAAGCATTTAAACACACTCCATAGGGTGTAGGGAAGCTGTTCAGATCATCACAACTCATCTGTAACACCTCAAACTCAGAAATCACTTTGAACTTGCTGTCACGACCTAGAGGTAAGCCTAAACTTGGTCATCTCTCAATCTATGCATATTTCCTCGCACAATACTTTGGCCATATGTTCATAATCATGCATGGAATGTTTCCCCTCAATTAATTGCTTTGTTTGAATCGTGTATCAAAAATCCTAGCCTTCATGCAGAAATTAGGGTTCTTGAGGATTTTTCATGATTTCTTGTTGTATGTTTAATTTAAATGAAATTAAATACCATAGACATGATCGTGAGGTTGAAACGAGTTGATTGGTATGTGGATTACATGATATGATCAAGTATTCAGTGAGATTTGATAGAAAATGCAAATCTGGGCAAACCCAGAACACGCGCGTGTTCTTGGTGTGTTCTTGGCGCCATTTCTTTCAAATTCAAATATTTGAATTTTGTGATTTTATTCAATTGATTCAAAAATTAATTTCTCTCTAAGTTTTAATGATTTTGAGTTGATTCTTTTTTTAATAATTCACAAAAATGTTAAAATATTTTATTTTATCAAAAAATCCCAAAAATATTATTTATTTCATATAATTGATATTTTTTGCAAAGAATTAATGTTTTAATTGTTTTTAACATTTAAAATATTTTTTCCACCTTGATTTTGCAACTTTTAATGCTTTCTAATTATTTTGTAGGTCCATACTTAATTTTTGAAGCATTAATCCAAGATCACAATTTGTTTTCCATGTGTTAAACAATTTTGATCCTTTTAATTGAATTTTTATTCAATTAAATACATTTTGAAAGCAAATTAGGGTTTTGGATTAATTCAACCCTCATAAATCATTTTCAAAACACTTTTGGGCCTCTAATAGAGTGTAAGACCCAATCCTTTTTTTTTTACCAAACCTTTTTGGGCCTTAGTGTATTGTATAAGTCCCGATACCGTCAAAACAAACGGCACGATCGTCGCCTTTTGAAAAATAACAACTGGGCCTCTCCTTGAGCTATAAGTCTCATTCAAAACTTTTGGGCCTCTAATAGAGTGTAAGACCCAATCCCCTTTTAACCAAAACATTTTGGGTCTCACTTATTGTATAAGTCCCTCTGCGTTAAAAGAAAACCTCGGCGCGATCGCCATTTTTAACGAAAAATCAATTGGGCCTATCCTCGAGTAGTAAGACCCATCTCTTTTTCTTTAAACTTTTGGGCCTCTATTAGAGTGTAAGACCCAACCCCTTTGTAC
Organism: Lathyrus tuberosus; assembly: GCA_022829125.1. Taxonomy (NCBI): domain Eukaryota; kingdom Viridiplantae; phylum Streptophyta; class Magnoliopsida; order Fabales; family Fabaceae; genus Lathyrus; species Lathyrus tuberosus. The sequence continues at coordinate 9,158,620 of JALAZF010000168.1, forward strand.
AGAAAAAACCTTTTTTGGGCCTCAGTCACTTGTATAAGTCCCTCTGTACAAATTCAAACAGTGCACTCACTGATAAAACCCTGGGCCTCTCCTTGAGCTGTAAGCCCCAAATCTTTCTTTTTCAAAGCACTTTCTCCTTTGATTTTGAATATACTGTTGTTTTCAATCTTTCTTTGTTGAACAACTAACCAAACAGCATGGAAGCTCTACAACTGAGTAAGTGGTTATTGCTTTCATTTACCGCTTTCATATACATATAACTGTATTGTGGGGCTGTTTCACTGTAAGTCTTCTTTCATAAACTCATATCAACTGTGTAATAATAGTATAGATATTTAGAGTTTCCCCAGCAACTACGTCTAGTATTAAGCCCATTGATCACTCTTAGAAATAGTCTAAACTAGATCCCCATAGGATTACCAGACACAGTCTTCCCTCCTCTTGGGGTTAAACAATATGGAGATATGAAAGGCAGCATTCTCTATGAACCCTTTCATAGACTATCACTCATAGAAGCTGTCAAAGAAACTCTATTCCCCAGAGATGATCTTTTCTCCGTGAATGGCATCTCTTGAGTTTCTTCCAAATTCTCAAACTTTCCTGGCTTGATCTATTCTCGGTGAATGGCATGTCTTGAATTTCTCGGGGTTTGGGGACCCACAGGCTTCTTAAAAGCACTTGTCAAGAAACTCTATTCCCCAGAGATGATCTTTTCTCCATGAATGGCATCTCTTGAGTTTCTTCCAAATTTTCGAACTTTCCTGGCTTGATCTATTCTTGGTGAAAGGCATGTCTTGAATTTCTCAGGGTTTGGGGACCCACAGGCTTCTTAAAAGCACTTGTCAAGAAACTCTATTCCCCAGAGATGATCTTTTCTCTGTGAATGGCATCTCTTGAGTTTCTTCCAAATTCTCAAACTTTCCTGGCTTGATCTATTCCTCGTGAATAGCCTGTCTTGAATTTCTCGGGGTTTGGGGACCCATCGGCTTCTTAAAAGCATCGGCCTCCTCTTGGGCATCGTACAAGGACCCACAGGCTTCCTAAAAGCAACCCCGCCTCCTCTTGGGCTTAGTACAAGGACCCATCGGCTTCTTAGAAGTATTCACAGCCTCCTCTTAGGCTTCGTATAATGATCTCTTCCCCCGGGAATGATAGCCTCCTCTTGGGCTTAGTACAAGGGCCCGTCGGCTTCTTAAAAGCTTCCAGCCTCCTCTTGGGCTTCGTACAAATTGGCCCGACGACCTCCTAGAGGTATAGGAACAGAACTTAGTCATCTTCATAGAACAGTTCTTTCAAAGAGTCTACTACTGTTTCGCAAAGCATAATACAAAAGATGAAACTCTAGACATTCTAATATCCTTGAGTCTCAAAGACATTCTCAAGTGACCCCTTCGTTAAATAGGAAGGAAACCCGTAGACTCGGACAGTCTCAATACCCTTTAGATTTCCCGCTTCCTCAAAGAAAAGGAAATAACCTTGATCCTCAAATCGAATCCTTGAGTACAGTGTTACTCATATAAGAATTGATTTTCTCTTTAAAATTAGTATATTGGATCTGTCACTCAACTGAAACAGTTACAATAGCCTCCTCTTTGGCTTTGTACAATTATTCTTCCCGGCGAAGCAAACGTTTAGCCTCCATCTTGGGCTTCGTAAGAGATACCAAAATTCTCCCCAGCAGAGTCAAACAACGTTTAGCCTCTCTCTCGGGCTTTGTATGAGACACTGTAATACCCCAAAATTTGCTCTCCCTTTTTGCATCTTAGCATAGCACCATCATCTATCATATCATATTCATCTCATTAGCATTGCATTGCATTTAACATAGAAAAATGAAGCATAGCATTCCTCTCACCATCAAGGCATGTGATCAGGGGGAAGATGGACAATCAAGAGATCATTCAAAGCACAAGAAGGTCAATCAAGTTTCCTCCAGGCAAGCCAAGAGTCTCTCATGTCTCATACCATCTCAATTGATCATCCACAATCTCAAGGAAGTGAGATCCAATGGGAGATTGAAGCAATACATACTTCAACATGCAAGAGGTTCAAAAACTGGAAGAAAAACCCTCAAAAGAGATAGCTCATTGATTAAAAATCATCCTCAAATGGTATATCCCATCATCCTTTAAGAGGATACACAACATACTCTGAAGAATTTGAAATTGAAGACTGCACATTTTTCTCCTAGGAGGTGGGCACCAAAACTAGGGTTTCCCATTAAATCAGAGAATCTTTGATTTTTTGGACAAAACTTGATGTCATGGTATTCTACATGTTCCTAAGTGTATATGTATGGAGAATTGCCTCTCAATTGGTTTTAGAAGTGGTTCAATTGGAAGAAAGATAAAAAATCAGGGAAATTGGGGCCAGGTCAAATAATCAGAGGAAAAAGTCAACTCTTGACTTTTTGAGGTCAAATTCATAAAATTCATGTTATATATGTCCAATGTGCAAAATTTGGTCAAGAAACTCCAAAGGAATAATGAAAAAATCAAGAGGTGGAAAGTTGCCATTTTTGGAAGAAGAAGGGTTACTAAAAATAGCAAGTTTTGGCCATTTTGCATCAGATTTTGAGCCAAGGCCATTTAAAATTTAAGCACCAAATGAAAATTCCACCAGGCCACTACAAAATATCTTGTTTTAAGCTTCACATCCATATGTGGAACATCTCTATTGGATAAAATTTGAGTGAGATATGATTGATCAAAGTTTGAGCAAAGTAGGTTCAAAACTAGGTCATGACCAAGATTTTCAGGGCACGCGCGCAGTCATTTTCTCAAACAGTTGGTGAGCCAAATGTCCACCCATTTTTCATCAAGATAAAAACCTCAAATGGAAAAGTTTTCAACATCAAAGTTGTTCTTTGTAGTGTCATCTTTAATATTGATGTTTGGAAAATTTTGAGTTGATCAAGTATGAGTGAGTTATAGTGGTCTCAAGATAGGTTGATTAGGCTGAACTTCCATGCATGTCACTTGCCATGCCATGACTTGCTTCTTACGCATATGTACCAGTTCTTTATCCATCTGTTTGTGGTCATTTTTAGGTATGTTTGAGACCTCACTTCACTTCAATTTTCAAACCAATATTGTTCCTCAATGTACCCTCTTTCAAATGAACCCGTGAACTCACCAAACCATCCACATTTCATGGAGTAATGCATCCTCAAGCAACCCTATCTTCATCTGTCTTCAACTGTCACATAAAACAAAAAAAAGCAAGTGGAATTTATTGCTGATTGAATTAGCTTGCGCATGCTTGATCACACTCACCAACCTTTGCTTCATTTAGCCAAACACCTTTGCATTCACCAGGTCACGTGTGTTGCTCATGCATAGAAGTGGAAAGAATACAAACTTGTATAACAAGTTACTTGCTGCAGCTTCATTCTCTTCATCCTCACCATAACACTCTAAGCACCACCTACACCATAAAAAACCCAAGATCAACTCGCCTCTAACTAACTGACTCAGTTAGTTAGAGTGAACTCACCCAACTCAGTCACCCAACTCACTTCCTAGCTCACTATAAAACAAAACTTCTCTTCACAAATTCATTTTCAACTTCACTTTTCATTTCCACTCTCAAGAACACTCTCACTCTCTCAATCTTCCCTGAGCTTTTTCTCTCTCTCTCTGTGCACGAATCATTCATCTTCATCCACCTCAATTCATCATCATCAATGGCATTGGATTGAAGGAGATTTCAGCACAGTCCTCAAGATTGCTGCAAGCATTGTTCAACATTGGATCTCCCTGCTTTCAAGACAACGAGTTATAGCATTTATTTTGCTTAGTTTGTGAAGCTTCAAGGTTGAAGGAGAAGCTAGAATCTCTGGTTTTCTGAAGAGCACCCCGAAGCCTCATCAATTTCAGGTTTATTTCACTCAATTTTAATGCATTGTATTCTGGTGATTTAAGCTTGTTTTATGATGTTTGGAGCTTGTTAGGAGCTATGCGTGAGTTCTGTCTAGTTGATAGGCTCTTTAGGAGTTTAGATGTGATTTTAGGGCATTTTGTTTTGGATCGGTTTGTGTTATACGTGTATGTTATGTGAAAAATAGTGTTAGATTCATGATGTACATGAGCTCAGCTTTCGATTGGTGTACGTATTGTTAATTTCTGGAGGAATTGGAGTTTGCAGGTGGTGGCTGTTGGCCGGAGAAGGTGACCGGAGGTCCTCTCCGGCCGGTGACTGTTAGAGCTAGGGTTTTTGCCATGTTTTAATCCTGTCCGTTGTTTTTTTCTCATCGTGTGGCTAAGAGCATGACAACGCATTAAAATGCATGTGCAAGGCATGTGCCATTTTTCTGATTTCAATTAAGCAGGGTGTGGTGTGGTGTATGGTATGGAGCGTGGACATGCGTGTGTGAGCGTTTGATCTGATTACTTTGACTGTGTGTATGACTTGACTTCATCCAATGGTTGTAATGGCTTTGACTTGTATTGACTGGGAGTGTATGGTTGTTATGGTGTTATGCGTGCTTAATGGACTTAGTCAGATTGATATCCACACCTCCATGTTTCTGAGGCCCAAACGAATTGAACTGTGAATTTGCTATGTTTGCACCCCATTCACATTGCATTTCAATTTCTATTTCCATTTTTTTTCTACACGTTTCATAATTAATTTTTAAAAATACCAAAATATCATCAAAAATTCCATAAAAATTCATGTTGCATCTTGACATATTAAAGTAATTTTATATTATTTTTAATTCCAATTTTGTGAAAATTTGAATATTAATTCATGATTTTCTTTTATTCCTTTTGGAAATTGTTTCTATTTTCATACCTTTACTTCAAACTTTTATATCTCCTAAACCATTAAACATTTTTGATTCATTCTTGTTGTATTCATTTCATACCACATTAAAATTCATAAAAACATTTTTTTACATTTTTTTTACATTTTTTTCATTACTCTTTGACTTCACTCTTTGGCATGATTAATTTTGGTTCTTCACTCTCTTTGACCCCTAATCTAAGTGACTAATTTTGTGGATCTTTGAGTGAAATTGTGTGACATGTTTTGTTTATGTTTGTAGAATATCTTGACCAAGTTTCATATTTTTGGATGTGGTTAGCTATTTTTAGTTGAATTGTTCTTTAAGGTACCTCTAATTGAGCCCTAATTGCATGAACCTAACTTTAATTGATGAAAGGCACTTGTGCCATTGTTTGAGGTTTCTTTTTAGGTTATATTAGATACCTTAAGACTTGCATGAATCATATTTGGTCAGTGGTGCATCATTTTGCCATGTCTTGATTAATCATCTAAGGTTGAACATCTTAAGTGAACTTTTTTTGACTTAAATGACTTGTGTTTGCATTTATATTCCTCCATTCATACTTGTATGCTCATTCATGCATAATCAATGGCATCTTGAACATGTTAACCTACTGACCTCATTCATTCTCAACTCATTCCATAAATGTATGATCATTCCATCTCATGTAGGTGACTTAAATGATTTCAAAACATGAAAACTCCTTCACTTCATCTCTTCTTCATTCATTCACCAATGATTGTATGCTTTTGTGATGGACTTAAGCTACTTGTAATTGACATTTATAGGGCATTTTAAGTCATGTTTGAATTCTGAACTTGATTTAACTTGGTTTGTTTGGCCATTCTAACATCATCTTTCTTACTTCTTCATCTTCTTTCTTCTTCCACAAGTAAAGGTAGTTACTTAGAACTTACCCTCACTTCTTTTACCCAATTTAGATGTGCTACTATTAGAAGTCAATTAGGACCTTTAGCTACTGCCCCTAAGTTGTTTGAGCCTTTAATTGTTGGTTCTTCTTTGGTTGTGTGCTTACTTGCTTATCATTTGTTCATATGTGATATTTCTAACATTTTTAGGTGCAAGTGGTAAGTAAATTGGATGTGGATATGCTTCCACGTCCTACCTTCTTCCCTTAACTCCTTTAATGCCTTCAAAGTGTTATTGTGAAGCATGTAATGCTATCATTTGCTTAATTGCACACCATCCCTTCTTAGGTTCTTTCTTAACTTCATTAAGAAGTAAGAAGAATACTAAGCTTCCTTCTCTTCTTCTTCTCATCCTCTCTTATCTTCTCTTCAAGCAAGGAGCACATACAACACTAAGGAGTTTCTTTCTTATTTTTTAAAACCTCACTAGCCTTAGGATGTCCATGCATGATAACACTAGGGTATGTCTTAGTCCCCATAGATTTTTACCTTTTCTTCCTCTCTTGAGTCTCTCTTCTCATCTCAAAGAAAAATGCAAAATATGTAATAAAGGTAGGCATTTATTGCATTTAGGCCTTTCATATAAAGAAAAGATTATAAAGGGGTCTTCTCTTATAATCTTAGAATGTATAGCATATAGCCCATCTTGGGTCAATGTGTTAAACATTTGATCTTGTATGAGGGACTTAAATGCAATACTTGTTGAAGGTACAAATAATAAAAAACACTTCTTCATTTCCTAATCAACAAAAATACTTAATAAACACAAGTATGCTAGTGTGTTTGAACCTTGACAATTGGAACTAAGTGTGGGGGTCTTCTTCACTCTTAGTGTGCTTTCTTACTCATTCCATCTTGGAATGTGAGAATGTACACATTCCAATGACTAAGATTCAGATACACTATCATATGCAAACAAATGGAAAAAACTCTTAAAAGACAAAAACAAATAATAACGTCTTTCCTTCGGGAATTCTTTCCTCATCTCATTCAATCATTCCTTAAGGATGCGTCATTTCCGTTCTACCGCAAACAGGTAACGCCTAAGTCTCCCTACAGCGAGCCGCAACACCTAAACTGCTAGGACGCGAACGTTGACGTATTCCACTAAAAAACACAAATAATCCATCCCTAGTGAGGGGAACTACGTCGCTCTGATTCTCATGTTCCCGATGAGATACGTAGGCAGTGGGGTAGGGCCCATTCGAGCATTTTTTTTATTATCCCTACATTTGTTTCTCTTTCTCTTTCCGTTCCTTTTCCAGTTCCTTTTCCAGTATTCTTTCCTTTACACCCTTTGATCGAAACAAGCAAGCGTGGATCCCATCGGGTACGATGGACGCGAGGGGGTGCTAATACCTTCCTCTCGCATAACCGACTCCCTTACCCATTTCTCTTGGTCGTGAGACCATGCTCTTTCCTTCCTCTCAGGTTTATGCGGTGTTTCCTTTCCCTCTCTCGGGATAAATACACATTGCTGGCGACTCTGTTCGGTGCCACTTTCGCTTTTGTACTAGGATGAAAATCCCGGGAGCGACAGCTGGCGACTCTGCTGGGGAAGGGCTGACCTATTGCTGGTCCATCCTAAGCGAGTCAATCCTAGCGCTTGTCTGTTTTCTTTCATTGGGTGTTTATTGTTGGGCTATATTTACCGTTTTATTGTATGGTTATTTATGGCTTTACTGTACATTACTGTATTTATTGCACTTTAGCATTACATATCATATATTATATTGTGTTGCACTGCTTTGTCTGTTTGGCGGGATGGGATTTCTGAGAGATAAGCCCATTACACAGGCTTGAGTACACACTTAGAATTAGAGTGGAGAGTAGTGGGACCTACGTGCCGTTTGGAGTGCGTTGGGTGTTCACGAAATTCACAGCTAGACGAGGCTATCTTGGGACACGTCGTGGCATGCGCATCTTGCGCATTCCAGGATGTAGATCTAGAGAGCTGCCGACTCTAGTGATCGATCATGAGGACCTTAGTGGAAACATCCCTCTTTAGCGGTGACAGTGGCAGACCACATTTTGTGGCAAACCCATTCGCACCCGAGGGCCCACTTTGGAACTTGCATAGGGTGACCTTTATTTTCTAAGGGGAGTCAGTGGACGACCTCTTTGATTGGCATAGCATTGTATCCTACGGGCTGAATGTGCTATTGCTTCTCAAACCTCCGAAGCTGACAAGCCTTATTTTCTAAGAACCATATGTGAGTATGGGCGGGATGTTTACAGGTTTGCAGGAAACCCAGCCTCCTACCTACCTTACTTGTGATTCTATGATGATTTCAGACATTGTATCCTATGACAGTGATTTGAGTGTTCATCTCAGATATTGCCAGATTCGATGCAGAGACACAGTGCACACAGTTCAATACAGACACAGACACTTGATTACCTGATCACATGCCCTTTTGCATTGCATTATCATATCATAACAGTTATGTTTGTCATTTCAGGTGCATAATACGTTTCTGATTCCAATCCATGGGTTCAACAGAGATCGTTGCCGAGAGAAAGAACAATGTGTCTTACAAGTTTCCAGACCCTGTTTTGGATTCATTGCTCAAAGTTATAGATATGGCTGGTCCGGGTATTCTTGATAGGTTTCAGAAGAGCTATGGGAATTTGGTTGGGATGGTCCGCACAATCACCAAGTATGAACATGATTCTTTGCACACTCTGCTGCAGTTCTACGAGCCTTCGTTGAGATGCTTTCTTTTTCCAGATTACATTTTGATGCCAACACTAGAAGAATTCTCATTTATTTTGGGAATTCCGATCATGCCGGCAATACCATTCTTCTCTGGTAGTTCCCCTAGCGTAAAAGAAATTGCTGTTGCGTTACAAATGGATCAGGCAGTGGTGAAGAGTGGTGTGAGCAGTAAAAATGGAGTTAGCGGATTTCATTTAGAATTTCTGTCTGGACAAGCCCAAGAGGCTGCAAGTGCTAAAAATTGGACGGTTTACAATTCCATTCTGGCTCTCTGCATATATGGCCTAGTTCTCTTTCCCAGTCAGCAAGACTTTGTGGATATGCAAGCAACGAGAGTTTTCGTCCTTAAAAATCCAGTCCCTACTTTGTTAGGAGATTTTTATCATTCCGTGCATTACAAGAATGAGAAAAGAAGGGGAGGATCTGTTAGTTGTTGTACTCCACTACTGAGTCATTGGTTTTTCAAAAATTTGCCTCAGACAGGTGCCTTTGTGGAAACCAAAGATGTGGCGAAATGGTTTAAACGATTGATGGGTTTAACTGCTGATAACATTGTATGGTTTGACCACTGGTTGTTGAGAATAGAGCTTGTCACAAGATGCGGAAGTTTTCCAAATGTACCTTTGATTGGCAGAAAAGGAGGGATTAATTATAATCCAGTTTTGGCCATCCGACAGTTTGGGTATGCTTCCAGGGATCCTCCTACAGAGCAAGATGTGGAAGAATCTTTATTCTTTACAGGAACTAAAGATGCGAAGGTGGTAGAAGTAGTAAATGCTTGGAAAGATAAGCATAAAATTGGAAAAGCAGTTTTTGGGAAAGGAGATTGTAGGTCTTATCCTGAATATGACAGGTGGATTGAGATGAAAGTAAAGGAATTGCTTTTACCCTTTTCAAGGGGACCTCTTTCATGTTCAGTACAGCCAGAACAACCCACCATGGTTGCTATTGAAGAATGTGAGAAGTGGAAGAAAATGGTCAGAGAGCTGCAGATAGAGAATTCTGGAATGAGCAGATGTCTTCAGAAAGCTCTAGCTGACAACAAAGAGTGGGAAAAGAGAGCATTGAAAGCGGAAAAAACCTTGGCTGACAAAGAGGAAGATTTTGATGAGAGAGCTCGATACTTCCGGAAGCTTACCTTGGGAGCAGATGATACTAGTCAGGCTCATAAGGCTACAAAGCAGGTGCTGGTCCGAAGCAAAGACTCGTTAGCTAAACTCCGTCAAGCTTGGGATGAGGTCAGAATTGAGAACTCCGAATTGCAGACCCAGCTAAAAGATAAAGATGAAGAGTTGAAAAAAGTGCACGTGGAAAGAAGAAAGTATCGAGAAGATCTTGGCAAAAGTCAAGAACAAGTGAGAAATGCTGAAGGTAAGCTGAAAATCACCAACAAGGAGCTTGAAGATGTCACAGCAGAGCTGAAATTGGTTAAAATTCAAGCTGGAATCAAGAGGCGCAAAGGAGCCAATGAAGATGAAGCCTTGCTGATGCACGTGGGGTCATTAGAGGATGCATTGGAAAAAGGGACGCAGTGATTAAAGAGCTGATTGAGAAGCCGCATCATCAGCGTACCCGCATCCTGTTTGAGGAGATTAAGTATTCCAGCTAGAAGCTGAAGGATGTAGAGCTGTCGGATTAGTGATTTTTGTCATTTCTTTGTAATTTGTAATGGTTACCATCAGAATTGTTGATGGATCCATTTGACTGCCTGTTTTAATTTTGTTGCTGAAAATACGACAAACGTGCTTGAGAAGTTTTGGGAATTTGTATGAAATGGGTTACTTCTGTTCACAATTTCTGATCTTCAGATGTATGTGATGTGATATATGCACACTAGCACACTACAAAATCACTATTTCTGGTCTTCAGACATCCGTGATCGATGTATATGAATATCTCTTCATGACAAAACTCAGTAATCATGACTCCTGGTCTTCAGGAATTCTTGGTTACGATTGGAATCAGGATATGAAAAGCATTCTGAAATGACAAACATAACTTTGCATTTGCATTTGCATATCATTTTTGCATTGCAGGTTTTCCTTTTGCAGGCGCCTGCTAACCTTTATTTGGTTTTCAGGCACAATAGCTGATACCCCGGTTCACCGATATTCTACCCGACGCAATCAAGCAAGAGTAATGGAGCAAGTTCAGACAGAGTTAGCCGATTTGAGGGGAAGGATGGAACAGTTCATGAACCTCATGCAGGGGATTGCTCAAGGTCAGCAAGAGCTGAGGAGCGGTCAAGAAAACATGAGGATTGGACAAGAAGCTATGAGAACCACTATCCAGAGGCTGGAAACTGAAATCCCAAATCACAATGTGCGCACTCCTCCTGTTGGCACAATCCCTGCTGGTGGGGCACATCTGGGCCTTGATAACAATGAGGATGGTCAGGAGGACCAATTCACTGCATTCAACAATGACATGGGTTTCTACAATGACGACCGGAAGTATGAAGGGCTAGATGAAAGACTCAAGGCTATTGAGAGCCAAAATCCTCTTGGAATTGATGTAGAAGACATGAGTCTTGTGCAGGGTGTGCGAATTCCTCCCAAGTTCAAGCTTCCTGCTTTGGATAAGTACAACGGCAGTACATGTCCCAAAACACATTTGCAAGCATACAATCACAAGATTGCTGCTTACACTGATGACCAGAAACTCTGGATGTATTTTTTCCAGGATAGCCAGTCAGGCGCATCCTTGGAATGGTATGTCAAGCTGGACGGGGTTCGTATAAAGAGTTGGAAAGATTTGTGTGCTGCATTTCTGAAGCAATATCAATATAATTTGGATATGGCACCCAATCGTACTCAGCTGCAGAGTATGACTCAGGATCCTAAGGAAGGCTTTAAGCAATACGCCCAGAGATGGAGGGAATTGGCTGCTCGAGTTCAACCACCTCTGGGTGATCGCGAGATGGCTGATATGTTCATGAGCACGCTCCAAGGGTCGTATCTGGATAGATTAGCTGCATGTCCTCCCACAGGGTTTGCCGACATTGTTATTGCTGGAGAACGAGTAGAAAGTCTGTTGAAGTTGGGTAAGATTCAAGACGCCAGTGGGGCTGGTACTTCAAGTTCTAAGAAACCCTTTGCTAATGGACCCAGGAAGAGAGAAGGGGACTCCAGCGCTATGTATAGAGGAGGGGGCAGAGGCAGGACTCAGCCCTATCATCAAGTGGATGCTGTAACCATTCCGGTTCCAGCTGGACAGCAAGCTCCCAGTCAGCAAGGTAGACCCCGATTCCAGAATAATAGACCAAGGGACCGTAAGTTTGATCCTTTGCCTATGTCGTATGCTGCTTTGTTACCACAATTGCTCAAAGAGAAATTGGTTGAACTCCGGACTATGAGGCCGCTAGATGCCGGGAAATTACCTCAGGGTTATGATGCTAGTGCTCGGTGTGAATTTCATTCTGGCGCGCAAGGTCACACAATAGAAAAGTGCTGGGCTTTTCAACACATAGTTCAGGACTTGATTGACGCGAAAGCTATTAATTTCTCCAGGCCGCCGAGTGTTCGTGACAATCCAATGCCTAATCATGGAGGTGCGAGCACGAATGCTATTTCTGATGGTGAGAAATTGAATCTGATCACCGACATTAACTTGGTAAAGACTCCGTTGTTGACCGTAAAAGAACGTTTGTTAAAGGGACAAGTATTTCCTGGGTGTGGTTCTGATTATGAGGGCTGTGCGAAACAGGTTAATGGCTGCAGTAAATTGAAAGCTGGACTGCAGAGTCTTATGGACGAAGGAAGCCTTCAGTTTGATAAAGTAGAGAAAGAACAGGATGTTTCTGCCTTTACCATTTACTATAATCCAGTCGAGATACAGGTGCCTGTTGCAGAGCCTGTTGCTATCATCGTGCCCGAGAGGCCGAGACCAGTTACGATTATAGTTCCTGAATCGGCTGCTTATGTGTCTAATAGGACAGTTCCGTGGCAGTATGGAACTGATACTCGTCAAAGAGGAAGCCGGCAGAAGGCAGAGGCTGTTGGTACTAGCATTGAGAATGTCAGTGGACCAAGTGGTTTTACTAGGAGTGGTCGACTGTTTGCTCCCCAGACTTTAAGGAGTGAGGTTGAAGTCGCTGCAAGAGCAAAAGGAAAACAGGTGGTTGATGACAAGGTGCCTGCTCAGGAAGAGGACCCTAAAGTCAATTTTGATAATGATGTTGAGGAATTTATGAGGGTTATCAAAAAGAGTGATTATAAGATCATTGACCAGCTTAATCAGACACCCTCTAAAATTTTGATATTATCCCTGTTAATGAGTTCAGACGCACATTGGGCTGCCTTGTTGAAAGTTCTGAATATGGCATACGTTCCCCAAGAGATTACAGTGAATCAGTTGGAGGGGGTAATTTCTAATGTGAATGTGAGCCACGGGTTGGGATTTACGAACAGGGATTTGACACCGGACGGACGTAACCACAATAAAGCACTGCACATCACACTTGAATGCAAAGGAGCAGTTTTGTCGCATGTGCTGGTTGACACAGGTTCTTCCTTAAATGTGTTACCCAAAAAGGCCCTGATGAAAATTGAAGTAGATGGATTGGTTCTGAGACCCAGCGATCTGATTGTGATAGCTTTCGATGGATCGCAAAGATCGGTGTTTGGGGAGGTTGAACTACCTATACAGGTTGGTCCACAGATATTCAAGACGACCTTTCATGTTATGGACATTCAGCCTGCTTATAGCTGTTTATTGGGCCGACCGTGGATTCACGCAGCAGGCGCAGTTACCTCCACACTTCATCAGAAGCTCAAGTATGTGTTCGAGGGTCAAGTGGTTACTGTTTGCGGCGAGGAAGATATATTCGTGAGTCATCTATCCACTTTCAAATATGTGGAAATGGATGGAGAGATTCATGAAACTTTGTGCCAATCTTTTGAAGCCCTGAATATCAATAATTTACCAGAGTCTACTTCAGCAGCGGTGGTGTCGAATGTGCCAGGTGGGCCGAGTGCATCAATTGCGTCGTACAAGCAGGCCAGAGAAGTGGTCGAAAGCGGAAATGCCCAAGGCTGGGGTAAAGCTATAGATGTGTTCGTGAAAGAAGATAAGTTTGGCATTGGATATCAGCCGGGCCGGACGCCAGTTCCCCGATTCCGTGGGCCAATCAACTTCAACAGTGGAGGAATTATCAATCCTAACCAGTCCTGCTCAGCAATAGAAGATGGCGCTGAAAGCTCAGATTGTCTGGACAGATGGGTATATGCACTGGCTCCAGGCGAGGCGTTGCAAAATTGGTCTAGTGAAGAAATCGTTCATGTTGTTCACCATGCAGAGTAACAATTCTTGTCTTTCATAATGCATGAAATCCCACACTCTGCCCAAGGTGTGAGGATCCATTTGTAGGGCCACCATATTTTCTCATATAATGTTCAAATATCAATAAAAGGACGTTTTTGTTTACAAATTTGTGTTCCTTTACTCTTTCTTTATTTTTATTTTTGCACAAAGAAAATTAAAAATGATAATGCACTTTCTTTTCTTTTGTTTTCAAGCAAAAATAATCTAAAATAAAGCATAAACCCAATCATGCAGACTGGATTCTGTGGATTTCTCTGAAAATGATTCTGTTATGCCCACGTATGATTTCGAAAATCCGATCTATCAAGCTGAGGAAGAAAGTGATGAAGACTATGAACTCCCGGAAGAGTTGGCTAGGTTGTTGAAACAGGAAGAGAAGACCATTCAGCCTTATCAAGAAGCTCTTGAGATCATCAATATTGGGTCAGAGGAAAGCAAGAAAGAGATCAAGATTGGTGCGAGTCTGCGGGCTGAGGTAAAGCAAGAGCTGATAGTCATGCTACGTGAATATGTTGACATATTCGCTTGGTCATACCAGGATATGCCAGGTTTAGATACAGACATAGTTGTGCATAGACTACCATTGAAAGAGGACTGCCCACCGGTCAAGCAGAAGCTGCGCAGAACAAAACCAGAAATGGCTTTGAAGATCAAGGAAGAAGTACAGAAACAGTTGGATGCAGGCTTTCTGGCAGTAACCAACTATCCTCCCTGGGTGGCAAATATAGTACCAGTGCCGAAGAAAGATGGCAAAGTCAGAATGTGTGTGGATTACAGAGATCTCAACAGGGCGAGCCCTAAAGACGATTTTCCACTCCCTCATATTGACGTGCTGGTTGATAATACCGCTCAGTTTTCAGTGTTCTCATTTACAATCAGATAAAGATGGCGCCTGAAGACATGGAGAAGACCACATTCATTACCCCGTGGGGTACCTTCTGTTACAAAGTAATGCCTTTTGGGTTGAAGAACGCAGGGGCAACTTATCAAAGAGCAATGGTGACGTTATTTCACGATCTAATTCATAAAGAGATCGAGTGCTATGTGGATAACATGATTGCTAAATCAAAGACAGAAGAGGAACACCTGATCAACTTGAAGAAGTTATTTGAGAGGCTGAGGAAATTCAGGTTGAGACTGAATCCTAACAAGTGTACTTTCGGTGTGCGGTCCGGAAAATTGCTTGGTTTCATTGTCAGTGAAAAAGGGATAGAGGTTGATCCTGCTAAAGTGAAAGCTATACAAGATATGCCTGTACCAAAGACTGAGAAAGAAGTTCGCGGCTTTCTAGGAAGATTGAACTACATTTCAAGGTTCATATCGCACCTAACTGCCACTTGCGAACCAATATTCAAAATGCTAAGAAAAGATCAAACGGTCAGGTGGAATGATGATTGTCAAAATGCATTCGATAAAATAAAAAGATATTTGCAGGAACCTCCAATTCTGATACCTCCAGTTCAAGGGAGACCACTGATTATGTACTTGACAGTGCTCGAAGGATCCATGGGTTGTGTTCTCGGTCAACATGACGAGACAGGTAGGAAAGAACATGTTATCTACTACCTGAGTAAGAAATTTACAGATTGTGAATCGCGTTATTCAATGCTTGAGAAGACATGCTGTGCACTCGCATGGGCCGCCAAGCGATTGAGACAATACATGCTCACACATACAACCCTGTTGATCTCTAAATTGGATCCGGTCAAGTATATTTTTGAGAAACCAGCACTTACAGGCAGAGTTGCACGGTGGCAGATGGTACTGACAGAGTACGATATTCAATTTACTTCGCAAAAGGCAATCAAAGGAAGTATACTGTCAGATTATCTTGCGCAACAGCCTCTTGATGATTACCAGCCCATGAGATTTGATTTCCGTGATGAGGACATCATGTTTCTCAAAGCGAAAGACTGCGAGGAACCACTTCTGGAGGAGGGGCCTGATCCTGAGTCCAAATGGAGTTTGATGTTTGATGGGGCAGTTAATATGAATGGGTGCGGAGTTGGTGCAGTCCTTATTACGCCTGAAGGTGTTCACATGCCCTTCACTGCCCGAGTAACTTTCGGGTGTACCAACAATGAAGCAGAATACGAAGCTTGCATACTAGGGATCGAGGAAGCTGTTGATTTACGAATCAAGACCCTCGATATCTTTGGTGATTCAGCACTGGTAATCAATCAAGTAAAGGGAACTTGGCACACACATCAGCAAAATTTGATTCCGTATAGAGACTATACGAGGAGATTGCTGACCTTCTTTACAACTGTCAAGTTGTACCATGTTCCTAGGGAGGAAAATAAGTTTGCAGATGCCTTGGCCACTATCTCTTCGATGATCAAAGTGCATGGTTGGAAATTTGTGCCCAGGATTGATGTATCTCGTCTTGATAGGCCTGCTTTTGTGTTTGAAGTTGATGCAGTGTCTGATGATAAGCCTTGGTACCATGACATCAAATGCTTCTTAAAAAATCAAGAATACCCGCCTGGGGCATCTTCCAATGACAAGAAGACATTAAGAAGGCTAGCTGGTAGTTTCTTCTTAAACAAAGATGGTGTGCTGTATAAAAGGAATTTTGACACAGTTCTGCTCAGATGTGTGGATAGACACGAGGCAGACCTGTTGATGATTGAAGTGCACGAAGGCTCTTTCGGTACCCATGCCGGAGGACATGCGATGGCTAAGAAATTGTTGAGATTAGGGTATTATTGGCTGACCATGGAGTCAGATTGCTGCAAATATGCTCGCAAGTGCCACAAATGCCAGATCTATGCAGACAAAGTGCACGTTCCTCCCAATCCGTTGAGTATCATGTCCTCTCCGTGGCCGTTTGCAATGTGGGGCATTGATATGATCGGAAAAATTGAGCCTACTGCTTCAAACGGCCATCGTTTCATCTTGGTCGCCATTGATTACTTCACTAAATGGGTTGAAGCAGCATCTTACGCCAATGTCACTAAGCAGGTAGTGGCTCGTTTCTTGAAGCGAGATATCATTTGTCGATATGGAGTGCCCGAAAGAATCATTACTGATAATGGTTCTAATTTGAACAACAAGATGATGGCTGAGCTATGCCGGGACTTCAAAATCGAGCACCACAATTCTTCTCCGTACCGCCCGAAAATGAATGGCGCGGTTGAAGCGGCCAACAAAAATATCAAAAAGATTGTGCAGAAAATGGTTGTCACGTACAAAGATTGGCATGAGATGTTACCATTGGCTTTGCATGGGTATAGAACATCAGTCCGCACGTCCACTGGGGCAACACCATACTCGCTTATATATGGTATGGAGGCAGTTCTACCGATAGAAGTTGAGATCCCCTCTCTCCGAGTATTGATGGACGTTAAGCTGGATGAAGCTGAATGGGTACGAGCCATATTTGATCAGCTGAGCCTTATTGAGGAGAAGCGTTTAGCAGCGGTATGCCATGGCCAGTTATATCAGCGCAGAATGAAGAGGGCATTCGATCAAAAGGTTCGACCTCAAGTCTACAAAGTCGGGGATGTGGTAATCAAGAGAATACTTCCTCCGAGTACAGATCACAGGGGCAAATGGACTCCTAACTATGAAGGTCCGTTCGTGGTAAAAAAAGGTCTTTTCAGGAGGAGCCTTGTTGCTGACAACCATGGATGGTGAAGATTTTTCATCCCCTGTTAATTCAGATGCAGTTAAAAAATACTTCGTATAAAGAGACCCGCTGGATAAAAAAAAAAGAAGAAGAATCCAGGCAAAAAAGGGCATCCCGGTGAACCAAAAACAGAATAAAGGTTCGGGCAAAAATTAGGGATATAAATGAAAAGAATTGTACACCCGGTAAGTTGAAAACCCGAAAGGGCAACTTAGGTAAAAATGGGTATCCTGGTGGATTGAAAACCTGAAAAGGCGATCCACACAAAATAGGGATTAAAGCGAATGACTGCAGTCTGAATTAATCTGTACGTTTTCTACTCTTCAGCAAACTGGCAAAATTCCAAAGAAGGAATTGGTCCAATCATGAACTTCTGAAGGCAAAGATAATCAGGAGAGTTGGAGTATATACTGGCTATAACAGAATCAGAAATCAGTCGGAATCCAATTTCCGCATTATCATTAGGATAGATTTCTTTTCTCAATTTTATGGCAATCGCCTCTTTCAGGGGTTTGCTCCTGATTGTAAATTCGCCAATTTTTGGCATTTCATCAATAAAGTTGAATATTCAATCACAAGCTTTTATTTTCATTTTACTGTTTTGTTTGCAAAAACGTCCGATTTTTGATAATAAAACATTACTTTGAAAATATCTTGGTCTTGCAAAAAACATGCAAAAAGACAATTAAAATTACTTTGATTGTTGAACAACCTTGGATGGTGGATTCAAAATACCATGCAATATCCTGGGGCATGTGCATATTCTTTTTCTGTTACAGGTAATGAGCGCGATTGATCCAAGCAGCATGATCGTAACCACGAGCAGATATTTGCTATGACTTGATACTATTGTATCTTATTAAGTCGATTCTTCCATTCAAGAGATCCCACCGAGTT
The DNA here is from genome assembly GCA_022829125.1 of Lathyrus tuberosus. Lineage (NCBI taxonomy): Eukaryota > Viridiplantae > Streptophyta > Magnoliopsida > Fabales > Fabaceae > Lathyrus > Lathyrus tuberosus. Next base: position 9,176,910 of record JALAZF010000168.1, read on the forward strand.
TCGTGACGGCAACGGTGGTCGAAGATGGATTTCTTCTGTGGTGATAACGGTTATTAATGCAGTGAAGACTCCAGGTTGACAACGAGTGCCAATACTCCGGTACCTTGCAGACGATGTGAAAGGTAGTTCAAGGCAGAGTGTTTGTCTAAGAGTTTGAAAACGCTTGGTTTTCTATAAAATCCTCTTAAGAGACGAAATTTTTAGTGATAACATCCCTTGTGGAGTTCGCTCTTGGCAGGATGTACTAGCAAGTGGTAGTATCATATATCCCGCAGGTTTCAGAATGTGAAATTTGTCAAAGAATAATCCCCAGCGGAGTTATTGACCCCCCGAGCGTGGGGCAGCTCGAATTTCCCCAGCAAAGGATATCTCCGATCTATAATCCCCAGTAGAGTTTGAGGACATTTGGTCTTCTGTAAAATCCTCTCAAAGGGCATTCCCCAGCACGAGACGCTTTAAAGCAGTTTTCTCTAGCAGGGTGTGTTGTAAACTCATTATCCCCAGCGGGGTCGTCAAAGGGAAAGTTCGCCCAACATGGGGCATTATGACGTCTATCCTAAGATCGACAATCATTTTCCTCAGCAGATTACCGAGGAATTGCTTTGGGTTTCCCTAACAGATCTCTAGGGACTCTTTCTCAGCATGTCGCAACGGATTGTCTTTCAACCAAGATTTGCATATCCCCGGCAGAGCAGCCCTGATCCCCAGCAAGATCGCATCTCCGGTAATGGTACCCCCACAGAGTTCAGCATTGAATCTTGTCTGCTATACTCCCCATCCGAGTCGCGGTAGGTTCCCCAGCAGGGTTTAAAGAGATCGACAGAATCTCTCCTTCGGCAAGGTGTCAATGTATGATATTACCCAACAAGTGGTGTAATTCTCAACAATGCTCATTTACAATCCAAAGTCCAATTTATTTTTGGCATGCGTACAGTTTGGTCATGTTATTCCAGCAGGTGGAGTGATCATCTGGCAATTTTAAGTTTCCAACGACAGTTTGGTAATCATTAAAATCCAACGACAGATTGGTAGAAATCCAACGTGAATTGGTAAAAGCTGCTAAAGTCCATCTAAAAATGGCAAGTGTGAGATTCCAACGACAGTTTGGTAATCATTAAAATCCAACGACAGATTGGTAGAAATCCAACGCAAATTGGTAAAAGTCCAACGACAGTTTGGCGAAGCTTCCGACGACAGTTTGGTAAGCACTGGAAATCCAACGACAGTTTGGTAGGAAGTCCAACGACAGATTGGCAGAGCAGCGAAAGTCCATCAACAGTATGGCAAGCCAGTAGTCGTCTGGCGTCGTTCAAAAAGACAATGTTGAAAGTCCAACGACAGTTGGGTGAGGCTTCCGACGACAGTTTGGTAAACATTGAAGTCCAACGACAGATTGGCAAAACAGCCCAAGTCCATCGACAGTATGGCAAGCCAGTAGTCGTCTGGCGTTCTTCAAAAGACAGACTTCTCCGACAACGTTTCATTTGAAGATTCAATCCAACCATCGCAGGGGGTTTATATCCCTTTTCTTTTTCATCATCCAGAGAAATTTTTTGGTTATATTTGGTATTCAATCGCTATATACCGTGAAAGTCTGAAAGCAATCGCTTTCAGGCATTCAGGTCTATAGCATTTGAATAGGGGCAGCTGTAATACCCCAAAATTTGCTCTCCCTTTTTGCATCTTAGCATAGCACCATCATCTATCATATCATATTCATCTCATTAGCATTGCATTGCATTTAACATAGAAAAATGAAGCATAGCATTCCTCTCACCATCAAGGCATGTGATCAGGGGGAAGATGGACAATCAAGAGATCATTCAAAGCACAAGAAGGTCAATCAAGTTGCCTCCAGGCAAGCCAAGAGTCTCTCATGTCTCATACCATCTCAATTGATCATCCACAATCTCAAGGAAGTGAGATCCAATGGGAGATTGAAGCAATACATACTTCAACATGCAAGAGGTTCAAAAACTGGAAGAAAAACCCTTAAAAGAGATAGCTCATTGATTCAAAATCATCCTCAAATGGTATATCCCATCATCCTTTAAGAGGATACACAACATACTCTGAAGAATTTGAAATTGAAGACTGCACATTTTTCTCCTAGGAGGTGGGCACCAAAACTAGGGTTTCCCATTAAATCAGAGAATCTTTGATTTTTTGGACAAAACTTGATGTCATGGTATTCTACATGTTCCTAAGTGTATATGTATGGAGAATTGCCTCTCAATTGGTTTTAGAAGTGGTTCAATTGGAAGAAAGATCAAAAATCAGGGAAATTTGGGCCAGGTCAAATAATCAGAGGAAAAAGTCAACTCTTGACTTTTTGAGGTCAAATTCATAAAATTCATGTTATATATGTCCAATGTGCAAAATTTGGTCAAGAAACTCCAAAGGAATAATGAAAAAATCAAGAGGTGGAAAGTTGCCATTTTTGGAAGAAGAAGGGTTACTAAAAATAGCAAGTTTTGGCCATTTTGCATCAGATTTTGAGCCAAGGCCATTTAAAATTTAAGCACCAAATGAAAATTCCACCAGGCCACTACAAAAGATCTTGTTTTAAGCTTCACATCCATATGTGGAACATCTCTATTGGATAAAATTTGAGTGAGATATGATTGATCAAAGTTTGAGCAAAGTAGGTTCAAAACTAGGTCATGACCAAGATTTTCAGGGCACGCGCGCAGTCATTTTCTCAAATAGTTGGTGAGCCAAATGTCCACCCATTTTTCATCAAGATAAAAACCTCAAATGGAAAAGTTTTCAACATCAAAGTTGTTCTTTGTAGTGTCATCTTTAATATTGATGTTTGGAAAATTTTGAGTTGATCAAGTATGAGTGAGTTATAGTGGTCTCAAGACGTGTTGATTAGGCTGAACTTCCATGCATGTCACTTGCCATGCCATGACTTGCTTCGTACGCATATGTACCAGTTCTTTATCCATCTGTTTGTGGTCATTTTTAGGTATGTTTGAGACCTCACTTCACTTCAATTTTCAAACCAATATTGTTCCTCAATGTACCCTCTTTCAAATGAACCCGTGAACTCACCAAACCATCCACATTTCATGGAGTAATGCATCCTCAAGCAACCCTATCTTCATCTGTCTTCAACTGTCACATAAAACAAAAAAAAGTAAGTGGAATTTATTGCTGATTGAATTAGCTTACGCATGCTTGTTCACACTCACCAACCTTTGCTTCATTTAGCCAAACACCTTTGCATTCACCAGGTCACGTGTGTTGCTCATGCATAGAAGTGGAAAGAATACAAACTTGTATAACAAGTTGCTTGCTGCAGCTTCATTCTCTTCATCCTCACCATAACACTCTAAGCACCACCTACACCATAAAAAACCCAAGATCAACTCGCCTCTAACTAACTGACTCAGTTAGTTAGAGTGAACTCACCCAACTCAGTCACCCAACTCACTTCCTAGCTCACTATAAAACAAAACTTCTCTTCACAAATTCATTTTCAACTTCACTTTTCATTTCCACTCTCAAGAACACTCTCACTCTCTCAATCTTCCCTGAGCTTTTTCTCTCTCTCTCTGTGCACGAATCATTCATCTTCATCCACCTCAATTCATCATCATCAATGGCATTGGACTGAAGGAGATTTCAGCACAGTCCTCAAGATTGCTGCAAGCATTGTTCAACATTGGATCTCCCTGCTTTCAAGACAACGAGTTATAGCATTTATTTTGCTTAGTTTGGGAAGCTTCAAGGTTGAAGGAGAAGCTAGAATCTCTGGTTTTCTGAAGAGCACCCCGAAGCCTCATCAATTTCAGGTTTATTTCACTCAATTTTAATGCATTGTATTCTTGTGATTTAAGCTTGTTTTATGATGTTTGGAGCTTGTTAGGAGCTATGCGTGAGTTCTGTCTAGTTGATAGGCTCTTTAGGAGTTTAGTTGTGATTTTAGGGCATTTTGTTTTGGATCGGTTTGTGTTATACGTGTATGTTATGTGAAAAATAGTGTTAGATTCATGATGTACATGAGCTCAGCTTTCGATTGGTGTACGTATTGTGAATTTCTGGAGGAATTGGAGTTTGCAGGTGGTGGCTGTTGGCCGGAGAAGGTGACCGGAGGTCCTCTCCGGCCGGTGACTGTTAGAGCTAGGGTTTTTGCCATGTTTTAATCCTGTCCGTTGTTTTTTTCTCATCGTGTGGCTAAGAGCATGACAACGCATTAAAACGCATGTGCAAGGCATGTGCCATTTTTCTGATTTCAATTAAGCAGGGTGTGGTGTGGTGTATGGTATGGAGCGTGGACATGCATGTGTGAGCGTTTGATCTGATTACTTTGACTGTGTGTATGACTTGACTTCATCCAATGGTTGTAATGGCTTTGACTTGTATTGACTGGGAGTGTATGGTTGTTATGGTGTTATGCGTGCTTAATGGACTTAGTCAGATTGATATCCACACCTCCATGTTTCTGAGGCCCAAACGAATTGAACTGTGAATTTGCTATGTTTGCACCCCATTCACATTGCATTTCAATTTCTATTTCCATTTTTTTTCTACACGTTTCATAATTAATTTTTAAAAATACCAAAATATCATCAAAAATTCCATAAAAATTCATGTTGCATCTTGACATATTAAAGTAATTTTCTATTATTTTTAATTCCAATTTTGTGAAAATTTGAATATTAATTCATGATTTTCTTTTATTCCTTTTGGAAATTGTTTCTATTTTCATACCTTTACTTCAAACTTTTATTTCTCCTAAACCATTAAACATTTTTGATTCATTCTTGTTGCATTCATTTCATACCACATTAAAATTCATAAAAACATTTTTTTACATTTTTTTTACATTTTTTTCATTACTCTTTGACTTCACTCTTTGGCATGATTAATTTTGGTTCTTCACTCTCTTTGACCCCTAATCTAAGTGACTAATTTTGTGGATCTTTGAGTGAAATTGTGTGACATGTTTTGTTTATGTTTGTAGAATATCTTGACCAAGTTTCATATTTTTGGATGTGGTTAGCTATTTTTAGTTGAATTGTTCTTTAAGGTACCTCTAATTGAGCCCTAATTGCATGAACCTAACTTTAATTGATGAAAGGCACTTGTGCCATTGTTTGAGGTTTCTTTTTAGGTTATATTAGATACCTTAAGACTTGCATGAATCATATTTGGTCAGTGGTGCATCATTTTGCCATGTCTTGATTAATCATCTAAGGTTGAACATCTTATGTGAACTTTTTTTGACTTAAATGACTTGTGTTTGCATTTATATTCCTCCATTCATACTTGTATGCTCATTCATGCATGATCAATGGCATCTTGAACATGTTAACCTACTGACCTCATTCATTCTCAACTTATTCCATAAATGTATGATCATTCCATCTCATGTAGGTGACTTAAATGATTTCAAAACATGAAAACTCCTTCACTTCATCTCTTCTTCATTCATTCACCAATGATTGTATGCTTTTGTGATGGACTTAAGCTACTTGTAATTGACATTTATAGGGCATTTTAAGTCATGTTTGAATTCTGAACTTGATTTAACTTGGTTTGTTTGGCCATTCTAACATCATCTTTCTTACTTCTTCATCTTCTTTCTTCTTCCACAAGTAAAGGTAGTTACTTAGAACTTACCCTCACTTCTTTTACCCAATTTAGATGTGCTACTATTAGAAGTCAATTAGGACCTTTAGCTACTGCCCCTAAGTGGTTTGAGCCTTTAATTGTTGGTTCTTCTTTGGTTGTGTGCTTACTTGCTTATCATTTGTTCATATGTGATATTTCTAACATTTTTAGGTGCAAGTGGTAAGTAAATTGGATGTGGATATGCTTCCACATCCTACCTTCTTCCCTTAACTCCTTTAATACCTTCAAAGTGTGATTGTGAAGCATGTAATGCTATCATTTGCTTAATTGCACACCATCCCTTCTTAGGTTCTTTCTTAACTTCATTAAGAAGTAAGAAGAATACTAAGCTTCCTTCTCTTCTTCTTCTCATCCTCTCTTATCTTCTCTTCAAGCAAGGAGCACATACAACACTAAGGAGTTTCTTTCTTCTTTTTTAAAACCTCACTAGCCTTAGGATGTCCATGCATGATAACACTAGGGTATGTCTTAGTCCCCATAGATTTTTACCTTTTCTTCCTCTCTTGAGTCTCTCTTTTCATCTCAAAGAAAAATGCAAAATATGTAATAAAGGTAGGCATTTATTGCATTTAGGCCTTTCATATAAAGAAAAGATTATAAAGGGGTCTTCTCTTATAATCTTAGAATGTATAGCATATAGCCCATCTTGGGTCAATGTGTTAAACATTTGATCTTGTATGAGGGACTTAAATGCAATACTTGTTGAAGGTACAAATAATAAAAAACACTTCTTCATTTCCTAATCAACAAAAATACTTAATAAACACAAGTATGCTAGTGTGTTTGAACCTTGACAATTAGAACTAAGTGTGGGGGTCTTCTTCACTCTTAGTGTGCTTTCTTACTCATTCCATCTTGGAATGTGAGAATGTACACATTCCAATGACTAAGATTCAGATACACTATCATATGCAAACAAATGGAAAAAACTCTTAAAAGACATAAAAAAATAATAACGTCTTTCCTTCGGGAATTCTTTCCTCATCTCATTCAATCATTCCTTAAGGATGCGTCATTTCCATTCTACCGCAAACAGGTAACGCCTAAGTCTCCCTACAGCGAGCCGCAACACCTAAACTGCTAGGACGCGAACGTTGACGTGTTCCACTAAAAAACACAAACAATCCATCCCTAGTGAGGGGAACTACGTCGCTCTAATTCTCATGTTCCCGATGAGATACGTAGGCAGTGGGGTAGGGCCCATTCGAGCATTTTTTTTATTTTCCCTACATTTGTTTCTCTTTCTCTTTCCTTTCCTTTTCCAGATCCTTTTCCAGTATTCTTTCCTTTACACCCTTTGATCGAAACAAGCAAGCGTGGATCCCATCGGGTACGATGGACGCGAGGGGGTGCTAATACCTTCCTCTCGCGTAACCGACTCCCTTACCCATTTCTCTTGGTCGTGAGACCATGCTCTTTCCTTCCTCTCAGGTTTATGCGGTGTTTCCTTTCCCTCTCTCGGGATAAATACACATTGCTGGCGACTCTGTTCGGTGCCACTTTCGCGTTTGTACTAGGATGAAAATCTCGGGAGCGACAGACACATAAGAGACTCTCTCGTTGAGTCAATCACCCTTTCGCCTCCATCTCAGGCTTTATACGAGATACAAAAAGGTTCTTATTGAGCCAAACAAATGTTAGCCTCCATCTCGGGCTTCATATGAGATACAAAAACTCTCTTGTTGAGTCAAATAGCCTCCATCACGGGCTTTATACGAGATACCAAAAGATTCCCTCGTTGAGTCAAAACTTTTTAGCTTCTCTCACGGGCTTCGTACGAGACACACAAAAGTACCCTCTTGTTAGGCCAATATCCTCCTCTTAGGCTTTGTATAAGAAAACCACTGGTTGATCCAATCAACCTTTTAGCATCAAAGTTGTGCCTCGTTCACAGTACACAAACATCAACAACTCCTTCCTCTTCATCTAACTGCTGTAAGCGGCAAGCCTCTGGATCATCTATATCCATGCCACTGTCCCTCTTTTAGCATGAGACATTCCTAAGGGAAGATAACATTGCTCTACACTGAGTTAAAGTCTTCTCCTTCAGGTTAAAAATCTCTTATAAATGAAATTATGGCATTGCTGGATTCACACATCCCAGTTAAAGTAATCCTCCTTTATAAACAGTTGTGACATACAACCACCTCTTTAGAGATGACAAATTCTCTATAAAGTCAACACCCTTTCAGCTTCACATCTTGGGCTTTGAACAAGATACAAACACCTTTCGCTTCACATCTTGGGCTTTGAACAAGACACCAAAACAACCAATTTCCTCCCATAGAATAGGAGGAACTACGAACACTCTAATTTCCCTGTTTCGGTAAACGGGAATACGTAGGCATAAGATTGAAAGAAAATCTTAGCGAGCGCAATCAACAAAAAACCAAAATCCCATACTCTCACATAGTTATCAAAAAGCATCAATCCTAACATCCTAATCCTTGTTCCCCGCCTGAAACATTCTGTCAAAATAAAAAGAGAGAAACCAATATTGGCAAAAATACAAATAACCAGTACAAAGGCCCCCCCACATTGATAGCATCTGTAACCTAACAGACCGCTGTTTAAACTCAGTATGCAAAGCAGGGTTAATTGGAGACATCCATTTCCCTTCCTTCATCAGCTTTAATAGGATAAAAAATGAATCGACCTGTAGTAAGCTCAACCGCAGAGAGCGACCAGCGCTTAAGAACCACGTCCAAAATCGTTCGCTACAGAAAAATGGCGCCCACCGTGGGGCCGTTCTTCTAAACCTTTTTTCTCTTCACTTATGCGAAAACCACAGATTGGGGCTTCCGTCGGGGAACCCATTTTCTGTCAGGAACTTAGGATTCATAGCTTTAAAGGTCTAGGATGTTTAGGACGAATATATATACTGCTTTTCCTAATTGGTATACGTGTTTATTTTTCTGCTAATGGGAATGCGTGTGATGCCGCATGTGGAAAGATTGAGTATACACTTAAGATAAGTGATGGCGACGAGGTCGACCATCAACCTCAGTGGAGGCTGACTAATGTAACCATTCTCTCACCTAGACAATGGGTCGGTTGTGATGCCTGAGAAACTGAGGAGCCAAACCCTTTCGTAGTACGAAAACTATCGGGAATAGTTGTTACGCGATACTACCCTTATTTGAGGCTGGTGATTTATTCTCGGTGAATGGCACTTACTCTAAGATTGCTCTACAACTCGCTGGCGATCTGCTTGTTGTTTTGCTTTCCTGGGAGGAGCTAATGATAATGAGTACAGGTACAAAAATCACCTTAGTATAAACCTTTGGGGATGGGTAGAGCCTTGACTTCATGACAACGACCCTTTGACCCCATGTTTTTTCTATGTTTTTTTGTGATGCATTCATGCATTCATCTTAAAAAACATTAAAACATTCAAAATATTTTCTCTTCTAGTCTCTCTGTTTTTCAAATTAAACTAAGACTGTGATTGCAAATATCAGAGAAGAGGATTACGCTAATGGATTTCGGTAGAAGGAGAACTCATACGTACACCTTCAAGGTTCCAAAACTAGAGGATTTGAGAAGGTTAGCAAGAATGATCACAAACCAAGAATCCTTCAGAGCCAAGCACGGAGGTTTGCTACCACTGTTAAGAGTCCATGTGATTGAGGGAATCATGGACGCACTCGTTCAATTCTACGATCCGGTTTATCACTGTTTCACATTCCCGGATTACCAGCTAGCACCAATGCTAGAGGAATATTCTCATCTGATTGATCTACACATTACAGATCGAGCTCCATTTTCTGGACTGGAAGAAATTCCAAAGAATCAGACCATTGCAAGAGCAATTCATTTGGATGAATCTGAGGTCAGGACTCACATGACCACTAAGGGTGGCATCCAAGGTTTGCCAGCCCAGTTCTTGACGAAGAAAGCCCTGTATTTCGCTAGTATAGGGAACGAGACTTCTTTTGAAAGCGTCTTTGTCTTGCTCACCTACGGGTTATTTTTGTTTCCCAACATCAATAACTTCGTCGATATCAACGCCATTAAGGTTTTTCTCATTGGAAACCCTGTGCCGACTTTGCTCACAGATGCATATCATTCTGTACACTTTGGAAATTTGTACAGCGGAGGGGAGATCACATGCTGTGTACCTCTGCTTTATAAATGGTTTATCTCCCACTTGCCCAAGTCTGCTGCGTTTTGGGATTATAAGAGTGCCTTACGTTGGTCGCAGAAGATCATGTCTCTTACCCACTCTGATATAGATTGGTACAATAGGATTTATGATGGAATCAGAATCATTGATCATTATGGAAACTTCCCCAACGTACCCCTTATAGGAACTAAGGGAGGAATCAATTACCATCTAGTGTTGGTTCTTCGTCAATTTGGATACCCGATGAGACACATCCCACGGGGTGTTCATCTGGAAGGTCTTTTCTTTAAGGAAGGAGAAAGTGACAGAGCACTAAAGACGGAAATAGTGCACGCTTGGAAACACGTTCATAAGAAAGGACGGGAGTCTCTAGGAAAACCAGACTGTGTCTCGGTGGAGCCTTATCTCCATTAGGTACAAACTAGAGCTCTCAAGCTAAAAATGCCTTATCATCGTTACGGAATTCTTCCGCCGAGGGAATCTGTCATGTACTTCATGACGGAAACTAAAAAGCTTCAGGTTACTCTCAACAAAGTTCAACGGGAGAGAAGGTGTTGGAAGAACAAGTACCGCACCCTCGACGTAGAGTGCATCAAAATACAGCAATTACTGAAAGGGAAAGATGCTCTGATTGAAATTTTGGAGCAACATGCTGTAGAGAATCAAGACGATCAAAGGAATTTGCTCACTCCTTTCACCTGGAAAAGGAATGACAACCCGACAATGACTCAAGGGCCCGGGTCAAAGAAAAGGAAGATACCAGAATCAGCACCCGAGTTCTCTCGGGACCCATTAGCTTAGGTTTCTGTTTCTGCACTTTGTAATCTACTGTATTTCTATTTCTGTAATCCTTTGAATTCAATAAAAAGGGGTTTCCCCACTGTGTGATATTTGCAATCTAATTGTCAAAGTTTATTTTGATTAAACCAAAAGAACAATTAATATAATAATTGCATTCATCATTCTCACATCGCGTATTCTTCTTCCCTACGAATCTCACGTTTGTGTCTCGATTCTAGAGTCAAACTGTCTCATTTGTACAATACTCGGGCCAATCGTCAGAAAAAGATGGATGATCTTGAGGAAGAAAATAGAGAGTTGAAAGAAGAGATCGACGCTCTGAGAGAGGATATGAGAAAGCTTCGTAACGACATGCAAGCCATGGCAGAAGCTCAAAGGACTGTGATCTCAGAGATCACCTCAACGCCCATAGTGGAGAAGTATGATCCTAGGTATCAGATACCGAAAGATCGCCCTTGGGGCATGCCTGTTAACTATATCCTGGAAGGATATGTTCCGCCGATCACTGAAGATCAGGGAATCGCAACAGAAGCCGCTGGGCCTGAAGGTTACAAACTTCGGGAAAGCAAAGATGCCAGGGGCATACTGAAGACTCCTGAAGGTTACAAACTTCGGGAAACGCCAAGGTTCGCTGCCGTAGTCACGGTACCACCCCCTGTGGTGCACACTGTCCCGGAATGATAGATTCCACCGACACCTTCTGGTAAGAAGGAAACTATGTTCGACAAAATGGATGAATTCCAGGAACAGTTCCTAGAAATGCAGAAGGAGCTGCAAGCCATTCACGGTCAGGATCTATTTGGAAAGGACGCCGCACACCTCTGCTTGGTCCCCAATGTGAAATTCCCGCACAAGTTCCAAGTGCCCGACTTTGAAAAGTACAAGGGTAAATTTTGCCCTCAGAGCCATCTGGTGATGTACGCTCGGCGGATGTCAGCTCAGACGGAGAATCAGGACCTACTGATTCACTACTTTCAGGATAGTTTAACCGGTACCGCACTCAAATGGTACATGGGTTTAAACCGTACTACGATCAGTACATTCAGAGATCTTGGTACTGCTTTCGTCCAACAATACAAATACAATTTGGACATGGCACCCGACAGAGATCAACTCAGATCGATGTCGCAAAAGGATAAGGAAACCTTTAAGGAGTATGCTCAAAGGTGGCGTGAAATTGCCGCTCAAATTTGTCCACCTCTTGAGGAAAAAGAGATGACAAAGATCTTCTTAAAGACCTTAAGCTCATTTTACTATGACCGAATGGTTGCCAGTGCGCCCAGTGATTTCACCAAGATGGTCGGCATGGGCGTACGTCTTGAGGAAGCCGTCCGAGAAGGACGTTTGGTAAAAGACACTGGATCGACAAGCGGTACTAAAAAATACGGTAGTGCTCTCCCTAAGAAAAAAGAGCAAGATATTGGGAATATCTCTCTCGGAAAGCAAAGGCGACGTTATCAGCCGGTAGCAGCTATAATTCCTGCTGTCAGTCCTGCGCCTATTCCTACGTATCAACCTCAGGTTGCGCAGAGCCAACCTGACCAGCAAAGGACACAACAGCCTCTTCACTAGGCTCGTCCTCCATATAATAACAACCGTACAACACGACCATCAGGGTTTGATCCTATACCCATCTTGTACGCAGAACTATTTCCGTTACTAATGGCTAAGGGGCACATCCAGACTAAGTCTCCTCTTATAGTACCGGAAAATCTTCCTTTTTGGTTTAAGGTGGATCAAACTTGCCCTTACCACCAAGGAGGTCCAGGGCATAACATTGAGAACTGTCTCAATTTCAAATCCGATGTGCAAAAGCTTGTTAGGAACGGGCTCTTATCTTTCAAAGATACGAATCCCAATGTTCTCACAAACCCGCTGCCTCAACATGACAAAGCTGCAGTCAATTTGATTGAGAGAGAGTCTAACAATGTCTATCAAATTCACGATGTACTCTTATTGAGGACCAATCTGGTCAAGATGCATTGTAGACAGAGTGGATATGGCCATGTGCCACCTCATAACTATCATCAGTGTGATATCTGCTCTAAAAATAATCAGGGATGTTCTGTAGTGCAAGCAGCTCTACAGGAACAGATGGATCTTGGATGGATCCAAGAACACCGAGTTCGTGGAGTTAACATGGTCTATACGAACTCCAACGTCATTCAGAACCACGACATCTGTGTAATGAATGTTAACTTAGTGGTAATGCACTCAAGGCAAAGCCAGTATCATAATCTGCCATGGCACGATTATAGTTCCTGTCTGACTTGCTCGATAAATAAACAGGGATACTCTTTCATACAAGAGGCCCTCCAGCGTCAGATGGATCTTGGATGGATCCAAGACTACCATGATAGGAACCCTTATCAGATCAACATGGTTCAGATCTTTGATATTCACGTGATGAATACCAACCTGGTAGAGCTACATGCTAAGCAGGTCCGACTCGGATTCTTAATATCACATGACTATCAAAGCTGTAAAGCAGGTTGTGAAAATAATCAAGGTTGTACCCTTGTCCAGGAGGCACTTCAGTACTTGTTAAATCACTGGTGGATGCCAATTTATAGGGATGAAGATACTCAGCAGATTAGTATCAATAACAGAAACCCCACTCGGCGTCAAAGTCAGGATGTCCGATCTGTGGAAGCTAACCTAGTGAGGTTACATTGTATTCAAAGTGGGTGTGGCCAGGTGCCACCACACAATTACGACCGTTGTAGCGTCTGTTCGGAAAGTAACTAAGGATGTTACCTTGTGAGAGCAGCTCTTCAGGGTCAGGTGGATCATGGAGAGATTCGCCCATATCCGGGTTCTGGACCCATCAACGGGACGCCGAACTACCTTGCCAATCAAGTCGAGGATGTTGTCACAATCTCTAGTCATCATAGGACCAGGGATGTTTTTGCCATTATCCCTCTACTTGACGAATCTAAAGCTCCCAACCGAGAACGGATCGAGATTACTTATGATGGTCAGAAAAATCAGAAGGTTCCCATAGTCATCTATCTACCGAGACCAACACCGTATGAATCAACTAAGGCTATCCCTTACAAATACGGTGCAACGATAATTGAAAATGTAAAGGAAATTCCATTACCCTCCGTCGTGAATATTACATACATCAGTCGTATAACACGGAGCGGTCGAATCTTCAACCGAGGAGTTGGAGAACTTAACCAGGAAAAGGAACTTCAGACAGAAGCTTTCGATCCATCAATCGGTCAATCCAGTAATCCCGACCTTTCAAAAAACAATGATGAGATGTTGAAGCTCATCCAAAGGAGCGAATATAACATTGTTGATCAGCTGTTACAGACTCCTTCAAAGATCTCGGTATTATCACTGTTACTCAGTTCAGAAGCCCACAGGGAGGCTCTACAGAAAGTCTTGGAGCAAGCCTTTGTGGAACAGGATGTAACAATCAGACAGTTCGATAGCATTGTCTCTAACATCACTTCCTGCAATAATTTGGGATTTAGTGATGAGGAATTACCCGAAGAGGGTCGCCGTCATAACATGGCGCTCAACATTACGGTTAACTGCCAGGATGATGCTTTAGCCAGCGTACTGGTAGACACAGGGCCAGCCCTGAATGTTATGCCGAAGTCCACTTTGATGCAATTATCATTCAAAGGTCCTCCGATGAGAATCAGCGAGGTCGTCGTCAAAACATTCGATGGATCCAGAAAAACGGTTATCGGCGAAGTTGATCTTCCCATAACTATTGGTCCTCACACTTTTCATGGACATCCGGGCAACATACAGTTGCTTATTAGGAAGACCTTGGATACATCAGGCTGGAGCCGTTACTTCGACCCTCCACCAAAAGCTAAAGTTCGTCCAGAACGAGTCACGGTTTGTGGGGAACAAGCCTTGCTTGTGAGTAACTTGTCATCATCTACTGGTATAGAACCCGAGGAGGTTATTGGAACGCAGTTCCAAGCACTGACAGTGAGTAAGGACAATTAATCCCAAGGAGGAACCTCGATTTCCTCATACAAAGATGTTGTCAAAGCAGTCGAGAGTACCGATACAATCGGATAGGGACAGCTTGTCATTCCTATTGACAATAAATCAAAGAAGGGTCTTGGTTTTTCTGCAACCTGTACCCAGACATCTGCCAATGACAAAAGTCTTTATCCCCTTCAAAACTTCTTCCACATATGAGGTTTTCTTCACCCAGTCCCTCAAGCAGTCCATGCTATCAATGAGGAAGATCCCTCTGACACAGCGGAAGAGTGGAAGTCTTATCTTAACAAGGACGGTTATATGTCTCAGGACGAAACGCAAACTCCTTTTTGTTTTCCTACAGAGAGTCCGAGATTTATACCAAGGTCAGACGTCGAAATAATATATGGAGATTGCGATCCGGAAGGATGCCGTGCTCCGCCAAATTCATTAGAGGAAGACACTCCGATGAAAGACAATTTTGACTACACCTACTATGGCCCAATGGATGGTCTGCCAATGTGGCAACCTTATCCAGGAGACTTGGGGCAAGAGAGCCAGCCGAACAATGAAAACTAGATGACCATCATTGAACAGAATACCTGTGTCCCCACCATGTCATAGGATCAACACTCAGGTCATCCTGAAACTACTCAACATGAAAATGAATTTGCAACGTTTGCAGGACTTGAATTCATCAACTATATTTTTCCCGAGGTCAACGTCATTGAGAAAGATGACTCCTCCAGTTCCAAAGAAGTTTGGGACACTCTGGGAGAACCAAGTGGAAAATACGACTATATGGTCAAGTACACCGTTCCCGAAAGCTCTCGTATCAGGCTCGAAGATATCCAGCCAACTGGATGGGGAGATACAGCTGAGAGCATCAATGCTATGAAAAATACAACAGAGGAATCCTCCTACGACAATTCTGCCTGGGAGACAGCTTCCAATGATCCTGCTCCACCAGAAATCAGCGTCATTTCTGAAAACAAATCAAGGAAGGTACCAGACTTTGTGATTCACCGAGGAGTTCGCCGCCAATGGGTTGTCGTCGAGGTTCCGAAGGTCGTGCATCAGTCAAAGTAATTGCCATCTTTAACCTTTCACCCCGCCCAGGTGAAACGGATGTTTTAATAGGGCTCGCTTTCTGTAAATATCCCTCTTCGCTTCACCCAAAGCAGCAGAGTTTTGTTTTATAGGGCTGTAGTTTCAAGGATCGACTTGTTCATTAATAAAATAACGTCGTTCTGTAATTTCCGCATTAATTGCTATTTTCTCTTTTCGCTTTTCTCAGAAAATGGTAATCCTAAAAAACAATTAAAAATAAAAACAAGCAGTAATAAAAATAAATACACTGCACACACTCTTGCATTTTCTCTATCTCTTCTAAACACGAATCAGCACGTCATGCAGATTGCTTGTTTTAAACCCCGTTGAAACATACGATCCGATGCCTTCTCCCGACTTTGAGTTCCCGATATTTGGGGCTGAAGAAGAAGTTGACAACAAAATTCCAGAAGAGATCTCCTGATTACTCATACAAGAGGAAAGGTCCATTGAACCTCATAAAGAGCCGTTGGAAACGGTAAACTTGGGTTCGGAAAAAGAGAGAAAAGAAATCAGGATTGGGGCACTACTTAGTCCACCTGCCAAAGAGGGTTTGATAAAGCTTCTCAGAGAATTTCTCAATGTATTCGCTTGGTCCTATCAGGATATGCCAGGGTTGGATACCAGCATCGTGGAACATCACTTACCATTAAGATCAGAATGTCCATCGGCAAAGCAAAGGTTGAGACGGACTCACCCGGACATGGCCATCAAAATCAAAGAGGAGGTACATAAACAGATTGACGCGGGTTTCCTCGCTACATCTGAATATCCTAAATGGTTATCCAACATCGTACCCGTTCCCAAAAAGGACGGAAAGGTCAGAATATGTGTTGATTACAGGGATCTGAACAAGGCAAGTCCAAAGGACGACTTTCCTTTACCACACATTGACATGCTGGTTGACAGCACAGCAAAGTTCAAAATTTTCTCCTTCATGGATGGATTCTCGGGCTATAACCAGATCAAAATGGCGCCGAAAGACATGGAGAAAACTTCGTTCATTACCCCTTGGGGTACCTTTTGTTACAAGGTGATGTCGTTCGGTTTGAAGAAAACCGGGGCAACCTATCAAAGGGCCATGACTACTCTGTTTCATGACATGATACACAAAGAAATTGAGGTATATGTCGATGATATGATTGCAAAATCAAAAACAGAGAGTGAGCACGTTGAACATCTATCAAAATTGTTCGAACCTCTAAGAAAATTCAAGCTCCGCTTGAATCCTAACAAGTGCACCTTCGGTGTCCGTTCAGGGAAACTACTAGGGTTCATCGTCAGCCAGAAAGGAATTGAAGTTGATCCTGACAAGGTCAAGGCCATTCAAGAAATGCCTTCTCTGAAAACTGAAAAACAAGTCAGAGGATTCCTGGGACATTTGAACTACATCTCCAGATTCATATTCCTCATGACCACGACCTGTGCGCCGATTTTCAAGTTACTTAAAAAGAACCATGATTGCGTTTGGTCAGAAGATTACCAAACCGCCTTCAACAGTATTAAGGAATACCTGTTGAATCCTCTGATTCTATCACCTCCAGTGGAAGGAAGACCACTGATCATTTACCTCACAGTCCTAGAGGACTCAATGGGATGTGTACTTGGCCAACAAGACGGAACTAAAAGGAAAGAGTCTGCCATTTACTATTTGAGCAAGAAATTCACCAACTGTGAAACTCGGTACACGATGCTTGAGAAAACTTACTGTGCTTTGGCTTGGGAAGCCAAACATCTTTGTCAATACATGATTAGTTATACTACTTGGTTAGTCTTCGAGATGGATCCAATTAAGTACGTCTTTGAAAAACCTGCTCTCACGGGAAGGATTGCCCGTTGGCAGATGTTGCTATCAGAATATGACATAGAGTACCACGCTCAGAAAGGCGTTAAAGGAAGTAGTTTAGCTGATCATTTGGCTCATCAACCGATTGACGGTCAGGAATCAATCAGGTTTGACTTCCCAGACGAAGATGTCATGTATCTAAAAATGAAAGATTGCGATGAACCGCTACCCAGTGAAGGGCCAAAACCAGGTTCCCAGTGGGGACTTATCTTTGACAGAGCAGTTAATCATTACGGAAACAGAATTGGGGCAATCATTGTTACCCCTCAGGGTACCCATATTCCTTTCACCGCTCGACTTACATTCGAATGTACAAACAACGAGGCCGAATACGAAGCTTGTATTATGGGTCTCGAAGAAGCGATTGACTTAAGGATCAAAAACTTGGATGTATATGGCGACTCAGCTCTAGTTATCAATCAGATAAAAGGAGATTGGAACACATACCAATCAGGATTGATTCCTTACAAGGATTATGTAAGAAGGTTGCTACCCTTCTTCAACGGAATCGAGTTTCATCATATCCCTCGTGAGGAGAATCACATGGCTGATGCATTAGCTACTCTCTCTTCCATGATTAGTGTAGGTCAATGGAATGACATACCTAAGATCGACATAATGCGCCTTGAAAGGCCCGCTTACATCTTCGCGATTGAAGCAGTCGTAGACGATAAACCTTGGTATTATGATATCAAATGCTTCCTTCAGAAACTGGAGTACCCACCTGGGGCACTAAGAAAGGACAGAAAGACCCTCAAAAGGCTGGCTGGCAGCTTCTTCCTGAGCGGTGACACGTTGTATAAGCGGAATTTCGACTTGGTTTTGCTTCGATGCGTCGACAGACCAGAAGCAGACGCACTGATGAAAGAAATTCATGAAGGATCCTTTGGCACTCATGCCAACTGACACACAATGGCGAGGAAAATTCTAAGAGTAGGGTACTATTGGTTGACAATGGAATCTGACTGCTACAAGTACATGAGGAGTTGTCACAAGTGTCAGATATACTCCGACAAGATTCATGTACCGCCATCACATCTCAAAGTTCTCTCTTCCCCATGTCCTTTTTCCATATGGGGGATCGACGTGATCGGTATGATTGAACCTAAGGCTTCGAACGGACATCGGTTCATTCTGGTCGCCATTGATTACTTCACCAAGTGGGTCAAAGTAGCGTCATACGCCAATGTAACCCGACAAGTGGTGGTCTGATTTATCAAAAACAATTTCATCTGCCGTTATGGTGTTCCTAGCCAGATCATTATAGATAATGGATCTAACTTGAACAATAAGATGATGAAAGAGTTGTGCGCAGAGTTCAAGATCGAACACAATAACTCATCTCCCTACCGACCCAAGATGAACAGAGCGGTAGAAGCGGCTGCAACAAGAACATCAAGAAGATCGTTCAAAAAAAGGTTGTAACTTACAAAGACTGCCATGAGATGCTACCCTTTGCTCTTCACGGTTATCGAACATCTATCTGCACTTCAACAGGGGCAACCCCTTTCTCTCTAGTATATGGCATGGAGGCAGTTCTCCACATAGAAGTAGAGATCCCATCAATCTGGGTATTGATGGAAGCTAAGCTTTCAGAAGCTGAATGGTGTCGAAGTCGACACGACGAATTAAACCTGATCGAAGAGAAGCGAATCACGGCACTATGCCACGGTCAGTTGTATCAGCAGAGGATGAAGAAGGCGTTCGACAAAAAGGTCCGACCTCGTGTCTTCAGAAAAGGAGACCTCATGCTCAAGAAGATACAATCGTTTCTCACTAACTCTCGGGGAAAGTGGACTCCGAACTATGACGGCCCCTATGTGGTCACGAAAGCTTTCTCAGGCGGCGCCTTGAGACTTGCAACCATGGACGGAGAGGAATTTTCCTACCCCACGAATGTTGATGTAGTCAAGAAATACCTCGCCTAAACTAAAAATAAAAAAAAACATCTCGGTGGATTGAAAACTCGAAAGGGCGGTCCAGGCAAATGTTAGAGACATGAAAAAAAATCATCCCGATGGATTGGAAATATCAAAGTACAATCCAGGCAAAAATTAGGGATAATGGCAAGTAACTATGTTCAACAGAGGCAAGTCCCTCATCAACAACAGCAGTTACACCATCCATTGGAGGAAAATTCCAGTCAAGGTCATCTTCGACAAAAGCTCAGGATGCCCCGAATTCAAAGTTGGTAGAAGGATATTGGTCGTTATGTTTCAACGTAGCCCTTTTCCCTATAAATTACCATTTTCTAGCTTTGTATATACTCTTTGGAATCACGCGTTTGGCTGATCTCCATCTTATCAATAAAATTTGAGCCCTTGTGCTTTTGTTTGTAATTCTTATTTGTTTTAGCTTTACAGAACGACGTTGTTAACATGATTAACGATTCTTGAAACAAAACAAAAATGAATTTACTTGTTAAAACTCTTTTTGCTTTTAAATTAAAGATGGTAATTTCTTTTGACTGTTGAACATCAGAAGAGCATCAACCGCTTCTCCAGAAGTAAGCAAACTTCAAAGTGCAGAATCAAAGTACTCCTTCTACGCCAGTGCGCCTGAATGAAGGATCAACAGTGTCGGATGTGACTATTCCATCTGACCTCTTTGGCCGAGTTCTTATCTCCTAAGCCCGACCAACGGTAGCTCCCAACGGGGACTATCTCTCCTAAGCAAGGTGGAATTGCTATCTTGAACCAGCGGTACTTCTTCACCCCACGATGGCCAAGTATCTAGTCGTGTTCACCCGTCAGTTTGTATGTCGCATCAGTTTTGTCAGCATAAACATACATACATCATGCATTATTGATTTGCATTCATAATCATATTGCCTTACTATCACTCTAATTGGTCTTGTCCCCTAGTGATAACCAGCTTCTCAATCGAGTTATCAGTTCTTGCCTCTCAGGAAATGTTGCGTCTGAACAATCTCGCCTCCAGTGTATCTCTGGATTAGAGTCGGCACTCGACCACTTTGATAACTTGAACCTCTGAAAAGCCAGAGGAGCTTTCTACAAATGTCACTCTTTGCCATCGAAGATGATATCCTTGCTTTCCCGGATTAAAGAAAATCCCGAGAGAAAGCCTCGTAATCAGAGATTCGGCAGCATGCCCGTTTCGCTCCAAAAAGATCGCTGATGAAAAGGTCATCGACACCTCAAAATTGGACCCTATCATATGGCATTACTCCGGGAAGATCCTGAGAAAAGTATGATGTAAGATCCCAAGTGACAACAGTCTCTCAAGAGACCTGCTTTCCCCTAGTAGAAACAAATGGCGTCTCCAACAGAGAAGTTTGTACAACTCTACAACTCAGACGACTGGGTTTCCCAGCAAGTCTGGCATCATAAATTTTTTCATCAAATGGCATCTCCCCAGGAAGATTCGGCTAGAAGTTTGAGGAAAACCGCTACGCATAGCGTCCCTTGTCAATTAAGTTTATTGACAAAAGGAACTAAGACCAATTCCTTGGTAGGAAACCAGGATCGAGGGGAAGTTTAAATCAGAAACTTAGACCAGTTCCTCGGTAGGAAACCAGGATCGAGGGGAAGTTTACATCAGAAACTGAGACCAGTTCCTTGGTAGGAAACCAGGGTCGAGGGGAAGTTTACATCAGAAATTGAGACCAGTTCCTTGGTAGGAAACCAGGATCGAGGGGAAGTTTATTTCCGAAACTAAGACCAGTTTCTTGGTAAGAAACCAGGATCGAGGGGAAGTTTACCTTTTCTAAGCATCATTGCTTAGCAAAAGAAGATGAATGCGCAAGATGCCATTCATAGCCATCAAAATTTTGGGTATTCTGATATTTAATCCTCTTGCACCCCAAATGCCCGAATACTTTCATCATTCACACATTCGTGTCCAAGAAGATTAAATAGGGGCATCTGTCATACCCCAAATTTTGACCACTAAGATTTCCCATCATTGTGCAAACCATCATCACAATTTGGATGTACCTTTATGCCTCATCAATCTCCTCAAGGAATTGTTGAGCATTCACTACTATCAAAATTAGGGTTTCAAGCCCTCTTTGAGCCTTAGACAAATGATCAATCAAGGAATGACATGATCTTCAACTTGTCTAACCTCTCAAACATCCATAATGGATCAAAAGGACTCCCACTTCAAGGATTAAGCACAAGGTTGCTCCCTTCTAGGTGGATCAAGCCTCAAGATCGCCAGTGTCACCAAATTAGGGTTTTGGTTGACCAGGGCCTCCAGATGGAAATTTTCCTCTGGGCATGAGCCAATGATTCAAAAAATAACCTAATATACTCCATGGGACATCATGGACCCAGTCATCAAGTCAATTTAGCCTCAGGGGATGCATACATCAAAAATCAGGAATTAGGGTTTCTTGACCTAATTCACCCCTAAGTTGACTTTTGGGACAAATCATGAACCAAGACCTCAAGAGAGGATTTGAAGGTCTCTAACATCCCACCTTAATCCATTTGGAACAATGGATTGATCCAAGAAGCTTGAGCAACAAGTCTCAATTTCATCTGGATCACAATTAGGGTTTTAAGAGAAAAGTCAACTGTAGCTTTGATTTTTGACCAGGACATGCTCCCAAACCCTAAGACATGATTCAATATACCCTATGACACCCATGGAACATGTCCATCAAGTTTGATTTAGGTAAAGGACATGATTTTATAAGGAATTGTACAGGTTGGAATTCATCTGACAAAAAGTCAACTGTGCACAAAAGTCAACTTTGACTTTTTGAGATTTTTCACTAAAATGGATTTTTAACCCTAAAATGATGTTAATGTATGATTTGAATCATCATTCATCAAGAAAAATCAAGAAAAGTTGGATAACTTGTAAAAGGGGTAACCATAAAAATGTAGAAAAATTTCTAAGTTATGAAATAAAGTGGCAAGGGTACCAACTTTGGAGGACCATAACTCATAAACCACAAAGCCATTCTTCCCCATTCAAAGCTTGATTTATAGATCACATTGCCCTCTACAAAAGCTTCATACTGACCTATGTCCAAATTCCTCATGGATTTTGAGTTATGGAGTGATCAAAATCAAGAAAAGTCACTTTGTTCCAACACTTAGTGAAAATTTCACTATGTCAGATTTTACCTTACTTTTTGCCAAATGTAGGGGGATTTTTCACTTGGATTCAAAAGAGATCAAAACCAAACATGTTCAAACAGTTGTTGTATCATGTAAGGGCTTTCCAAAATGGCCAAGAACATTACCAAATTCAATTTGAGCCATGAGATATGACATTGGCAAGTTGCCTTGCTGAAATCTGCCAAGGCAAGGCAGATTTTGCATTTTTGGTCGATTTGCCAAAATCAGCCAAATCCAAATGCTCCTATCCACTTGGACACCTCAGAGGATTGAATCTAAAGGGGACAATCACTGAGCCAAGCCTCCAAAGTCTTTGGAACAAGAAATAGCATGTTGAACCTAGAATTGCCAAAATAGGGACAAGACTCCAATTTTGGAATGGAGCATTCAATGGAAGCATCAAGGTGGCATGGACTGAGCCATTCTCAACTGAATTTAGTCAAGACTTATCCAAGACCAAGGGAACCACAGCTCTGTGCCCTAACCTCTAGTCAATGGCTAGAGGAGACTTGGATTTCCATTGGACAACATTGGCCAAACCTCTGCTGCAGTTGCCATTCACTGTGGATCCCAAAACAAACTTGCTCTACTATAAATAGAGCTCAATTGTGATCAGTTTGAGTACACCAAAGCCATCAAATAGATGCTTTCCTCAAAATCTCTTTCTCTTGGCAAAAATGCCCTCTTTAGCAAGGCAACTTTGAGTTTTTGAGCTAGAGAGCAATTCCACTCAAACCAATCACACACACACCTCACATACATCATATATGAGTTGGTCAAACCCTTAAACAACATCTGGAACACTGATTTCTTAGAATCACCAGTCAATTGCTCAAGGTTTTAACCAAGGTGCAGTTGAGATGCCATGAAGTGATCCAGCCAATTTCAGTCAAGTCCAAGCATTCAAACACACTCCATAGGGTATAGGGAAGCTATTCAGATCATCACAACTCATCTGTAACACCTCTAACTCAGAAATCACTTTGAACTTGATGTCACGACCTAGAGGTAAGCCTAAACTTGGTCATCTCTCAATCTATGCATATTTCCTCGCACAATACTTTGGCCATATGTTCATAATCATGCATGGAATGTTTCCCCTCAATTAATTGCTTTGTTTGAATCGTGTATCAAAAATCCTAGCCTTCATGCAGAAATTAGGGTTCTTGAGGATTTTTCATGATTTCTTGTTGTATGTTTAATTTAAATGAAATTAAATACCATAGACATGATCGTGAGGTTGAAACGAGTTGATTGGTATGTAGATTACATGATATGATCAAGTATTCAATGAGATTGGATAGAAAATGCAAATCTGGGCAAACCCAGAACACGCGCGTGTTCTTGGTGTGTTCTTGGCGCCATTTCTTTCAAATTCAAATATTTGAATTTTGTGATTTTATTTAATTGATTCAAAAATTAATTTCTCTCTGAGTTTTAATGATTTTGAGTTGATTCTTTTTTTAATAATTCACAAAAATGTTAAAATATTTTATTTTATCAAAAAATCCCAAAAATATTATTTATTTCATATAATTGATATTTTTTGCAAAGAATTAATGTTTTAATTGTTTTTAACATTTAAAATATTTTTTCCATCTTGATTTTGCAACTTTTAATGCTTTCTAATTATTTTGTAGGTCCATACTTAATTTTTGAAGTATTAATCCAAGATCAAAATTTTTTTTGCATGTGTTAAACAATTTTGATCCTTTTAATTGAATTTTTATTCAATTAAATACATTTTGAAAGCAAATTAGGGTTTTGGATTAATTCAACCCTCATAAATCATTTTCAAAACACTTTTGGGCCTCTAATAGAGTGTAAGACCCAATCCTTTTTTTAACCAAACCTTTTTGGGCCTCAGTGTATTGTATAAGTCCCGATACCGTCAAAAAAACGACACGATCGTCGCCTTTTGAAAAATAACAACTGGGCCTCTCCTTGAGCTATAAGCCCCATTCAAAACTTTTGGGCCTCTAATAGAGTGTAAGACCCAATCCCCTTTTAACCAAAACATTTTGGGCCTCACTTATTGTATAAGTCCCTCTGCGTTAAAAGAAAACCTCGGCGCGATCGCCATTTTTAACGAAAAATCAATTGGGCCTACACTCGAGTAGTAAGACCCATCTCTTTTTCTTTAAACTTTTGGGCCTCTATTAGAGTGTAAGACCCAACCCCTTTGTACAGAAAAAACCTTTTTTAGGCCTCAGTCACTTGTATAAGTCCCTTTGTACAAATTTAAACAGTGCGCTCACTGATAAAACCCTGGGCCTCTCCTTGAGCTGTAAGCCCCAAATCCTTCTTTTTCAAAGCACTTTCTCCTTTGATTTTGAATATACTGTTGTTTTCAATCTTTCTTTGTTGAACAACTAACCAAACAGCATGGAAGCTCTACAACCGAGTAAGTGGTTATTGCTTTCATTTACACCTTTCATATACATATAACTGTATTGTGGGGCTGTTTCACTATAAGTCTTCTTTCATAAACTTATATCAACTGTGTAATAATAGTATAGATATTTAGAGTTTCCCCGACAACTACGTCTAGTATTAAGCTCGTTGATCACTCTTAGAAATAGTCTAAACTAGATCCCCATAGGATTACCAGACACAGTCTTCCCTCCTCTTGGGGTTAAACAATATGGAGATATGAAAGGCAGCATTCTCTGTGAACCCTTTCATAGACTGTCACTCATAGAAGTTATCAAAGAAACTCTATTCCCCAAAGATGATCTTTTCTCCGTGAATGGCATCTCTTGAGTTTCTTCCAAATTCTCGAACTTTCCTGGCTTGATCTATTCTCGGTAAATGGCATGTCTTGAATTTCTCGGGGTTTAGGGACCCACAGGCTTCTTAAAAGCACTTGTCAAGAAACTCTATTCCCCAGAGATGATCTTTTCTCCGTGAATGGCATCTCTTGAGTTTCTTCCAAATTCTCGAAACTTTCCTGGCTTTATCTATTCTTGGTGAATGGCATGTCTTGAATTTCTCGCGGTTTGGGGACCCACAGGCTTCTTAAAAGCACTTGTCAAGAAACTCTATTCCCCAGAGATGATATTTTCTCCGTCAATGGCATCTCTTGAGTTTCTTCCAAATTCTCAAACTTTCCTGGCTTGATCTATTCCTCGTGAATAGCCTGTCTTGAATTTCTCGGGGTTTGGGGACCCATCGGCTTCTTAAAAGCATCGGCCTCCTCTTGGGCATCGTACAAGGACCCACAGGCTTCCTAAAAGCAACCCCGCCTCCACTTGGGCTTAGTACAAGGACCCACCGGCTTCTTAGAAGTATTCACAGCCTCCTCTTAGGCTTCGTATAATGATCTCTTCCCCCAGGAATGATAGCCTCCTCTTGGGCTTAGTACAAGGACCCATCGGCTTCTTAAAAGCTTCCAGCCTCCTCTTGGGCTTCATACAAATTGTCCCGACGACCTTCTAGAGGTATAGGAACAGAACTTAGTCATCTTCATAGAGCAGTCCTTTTAAAGAGTCTACTACTGTTTCGCAAAGCATAGTACAAAAGATGAAACTCTAGACTTGGACAGTCTAATATCCTTGAGTCTCAAAGACATTCTCAAGTGACCCCTTCGTTAAATAGGAAGGAAACCCATAGACTCGGACAGTCTCAATACCCTTTGGATTTCCCGCTTCCTCAAAGAAAAGGAAATAACCTTGATCCTCAAATTGAATCCTTGAGTACAGTGTTACTCATATAAGAACTGATTTTCTCTTTAAAATCAGTATATTGGATTTGTCACTCAACTGAAACAGTTACAATAGCCTCCTCTTGGGCTTTGTACAATTATTCTTCCCAGCGAAGCAAACATTTAGCCTCTATCTCGGGCTTCGTACGAGATACCAAAATTCTCCCCAGCTGAGTCAAACAACGTTTAGCCTCTCTCTCAGGCTTTGTATGAGACACATAAGAGACTCTCTCGTTGAGTCAATCACCCTTTCGCCTCCATCTTAGGCTTTATACGAGATACAAAAAGGTTCTTATTGAGCCAAACAAATGTTAGCCTCCATCTCGGGCTTCGTACGAGATACAAAAACTCTCTTGTTGAGTCAAATAGCCTCCATCTCGGGCTTTATACGAGATACCAAAAGATTCCCTCGTTGAGTCAAAACCTTTTAGCTTCTCTCTTGGGCTTCGTACGAGACACACAAAAGTACCCTCTTGTTGGGCCAATAGCCTCCTCTTAGGCTTTGTATAAGAAAACCACTGGTTGATCCAATCAACCTTTTAGCATCAAAGTTGTGCCTTGTTCACAGTACACAAACATCAACAACTCCTTCCCCGTCATCTAATCGCTGTAAGAGGCAAGCCTCTGGATCATCTACATCCATGCCACTGTCCCTCTTTTAGCATGAGAAATTCCTAAGGAAAGATAGCATTGCTCTACACTGAGTTAAAGACTTCCACTTCAGGTTGGAAATCCCCTTTTGAGGAAATTATGGCATTGCCGGATTCACAAATCTTGGTTAAAGTAATTCTCCTTTATAAACAGTTGTGACATACAACCCCCTCTTTAGAGATGACAAATTCTCTCTAAAGTCAAACCCTTTCAGCTTCACATCTTGGGCTTTGAACAAGATACAAACTACCTTTAGCTTCACGTCTTGGGCTTTGAACAAGACACCAAAACAACTGATTTCCTCCCATAGAATAGGAGGAACTACGAATGCTCTGATTTCCCTGTTTCGGTAAACAGGAATACGTAGGCATAAGATTGAAAGAAAATCTTAGCGAGCGCAATCAACAAAAAACCAAAATCCCATACTCTTACATAGTTATCAAAAAGCATCAATCCTAACATCCTAATCCTTGTTCCCCAATAGAAACATTCTATCAAAATAAAAAGAGAGAAATCAGTATTGGCGAAAATACAAATAACCAATACAAAGGCCCCCCACGTTGATAGCATCCGTAACCTAACAGACCGCTGTTTAAACTCAGTATGCAAAGCAAGGTTAATTGGAGACATCTATTTCCCTTCCTTCATCAGCTTTAATAGGATAAAAAATGAATTAACCTATAGTAAGCTCAACCACAGAGAGCGACCAGCGCTTAAGAACCGCATCCAAAATCGCTCGCTACAATGGGCAGCCATTTTGCGACAGTATGCTCGCAGATGAGTTTTGGGACAGCTGATTCCCTTGTATTTGTCAAACACCGGCAATTTAAACTTTTCAGGGATCACAAGTCCGGGAACCAAGCACATATCCACAACATCCAAGCCGAGAGTAGTCAGAACCTCCAAGGCCTTGAATTTTTCTTCCAATGTGCGCAATCTATCAGTAGATGGATCATGTCCAACATGTTGAGGAGGTGGAGGTGGTATGTAGAAGGCATCAAATTGCTCATCCGCATCACTCACAGATCCATGATGAGCCGAGTGTTCTGACAAATCTATGTGAACGGGTGGAGGGATTCCCTTAGTTACTCCAGAAGTTCCTATCTTTTCAGCGAGCTTTTTGGTATCGGCCACAATTTCAACGTTGTTCTCTTTCTGGGCTAACATCATCATAGTCTCCAGTAGTTGATCCATTTTGGCCTTCAGCGAGTCAATATCATTCCTCATTGTGTTTCGGTTCTCCTCTATTTGTTCCAGCGTCATCTTGAAGCTTTGGCGAGTCTCGTACCGATGTCGAGTAGTCAGGTTTTCTGTTTGGAGAAATGACAGAGTGAATGAGTTTATTGCTAGGTGTTTTTGTGGAAAATGAACGCAATGATATGTATGCGGGATGGAATGCATTTGTTTTCAGGGAATCATTCGAATTAATCATTAGCTTATACATGAATATTAAGGAACAAACTGTTGTAAAGAAAACCAAGTCTCATTCATTCATAAGATTGTAATAGTTACGTGATACATAATCATTTGGGAGTAAATACAATCCATAAAGCAAGAAAAAACAACATAAGACTCAAAACTTGGGCCTTCGAGCCTCGCTCTCCTTCAACTTTTCTTTAAACCTCTTCAACATCTCCTTACAAAGGCAAACAAAATTGACGATGGCTTGAGGGGTAGATTCGTCGAGAGCCTCCAAAGCATCTCTATGCTTCCACACCAAGTCTTCAGCCAACCAGTTACAAATCCCTATCAGCTATTAGAATGTGAATGGAGCGTTCATAACCAGTACAGTCATCAAGCACCTTCTTCCTTGCAGAGGCCCAAATATCTTTGTCTGCAAGTACAACCTCAAGATGATTCTACTGCTCTTCGGCAAGCCTTTTGAGATTATTCAACTCGCCACACACTCTATCCCAGTCTGCTGGCCCAACATAAGCAACTCTCATGAGATCCTCTTTAAGTTGGCATTCCATTGCTTCAGAAGCCTTTGAATGGCGTAGAGATAAGCTTAATTTTTCTATTTCCGCTTCCATCTCTTCCCTAAGTGTCTTTTTCCTCTTAGTGGCAAGGAGCCAAGCTTTATTATATTCAGCACACTTTTTGTAGGCTTGATCCAATTCCTCCTTAAGCCTATCTATCGCTCCATCAGCTTGGTTAAGACACGCCTTAACCCTCTTTTTTTGCTGCTCTTCTTCATTTTCGCAACTTCCTATTGCTTCAAGTTGAGTGTTCTTGCACTGAAGCTCCCACTTCAAGTTATTCTTCTCCTTAGTAACATTCTGAAGCTTCGACTCAAGTTGCTCATTTTCCTTTACTAATCTGGCTATCGTTGCCTTGAGATCCTCAGCCTCCTCAATCGGGACGTGAGTAGGCTTTGGCTCAGGCAAAGGCTCAGACACCTTAATGGCAAAGGGCATCTTGATTCTTTCCACTCTTTCTTTGACCCATGTAAAGTACGGTTCTTTAGTAATGTTGTTCCTTCTCCCCAACTCATCTTTTCCTTTCCTATGGACCTCCTTCCATGCCTTGGTGATTCTTTTGAGTAGGTCAGGGTTATCAGCTTTCAAACCATGCATTAAGAATACTTCCAAAGCCTTCTCATCAGGTGGTCCACTCATCGGATACCCCAACTACCTCACGGACAATATAGGATTATAATTAATACAGCCGTGGGTTCCGATGAGGGGAACATTAGGGAACTGACCAAAACTGGATATGACTGTATCGTAGTCTAGGGAGTACCAAGATAAGTCAGCTGATCTGAGGATTCCCAACCTTTGGGCCTAACTTTCGTCCACTTGTTCTATGAAGGGTCCCTTCTTCGGAAGGTGCATTTGGGTCCATTGATACAACAGAGGAGCACAACACGCAATTATACCTCCTTTCTTAACGTGCCTCCAACTCAGGTAATAACATGCATCAGCTAGGAAGGTAGGCACGGGGTTTCCTGTGAGGAAAACATGGATGGCAGTAACATCTATGAAATCATCTACATCCACATTAGGAAATAGGACAATCCCATAGATGGTGAGTGCTACAGCAGCATAGCAGGCTTCCCAACTTTCAGCTTTCAACAGAGTGTCGGCCCTTTCCAACAGAAATTAGAGGAAGAAACCCTTGACCCCTCCCTTAGTCTTCCAATTGTTGGTGACATCCTGTTTAGACATGTGGAGAGCGTTTGCAATGATTTCATCCTTCAAAGTCACATCAACCCCTTCAAATAGCAACTTTCCCTTCATTGGGATACCCACCAGTTTCTCATACTCTTCAAGTGTTGGTGCTAACTAAAAGTCTTGAAATGTGAAACATCTCAAGGGAGCATCATAGAACTGTACGAAGGTGCTTAGCATGGCAAAGTCTACGTCTTGATTCAGAATGCGCAATAGTTTACCAAAGTTCTTCCCAAAGTTGATTCGGTAGACAGCAGGCATACGTGAAACCAACCCACGTAAAGCAGTCAGATCAGACTTCTTGAACTTGAAAGAATGAGGGCAACGGATGTCAGTTTCCATAATTCCTATTTGTAGAAAATAACAATTCTTAGATTCCCTGAAACAAAAAAAAGAGTGTGAATGTTATGGTCATGCGATGCTCATGCAAGGGTACATGATCAAAACGACATCTGATTCTGAGGAAGGAGTTAGACACAGGATATCTCTGATTACAAGACCCCCCATAGGTAGGCTTTAATCGGGTAGGTTCCTAGAGTTATGGATATCTTTCAAAGACATTATAGCCATGACGAAGGGACGTCAGACGATAATATCCTTGAAAGGATCTCGTCTAGGTGAGGTCTTCGTTTCTTCCCCACAAGAAAGACTCCTCGGAGGTGCCCACTACACAACCATCGACACACGGGTTCTAAGTAGGGTTCTCAGAATCCTAGATCGAGGTCAAAAACATTACTATCAGGAAGTAATACATTCGAGGGATCTCATCTGATTGTGGCATTCACATTAACCCATAAAGAGTTAACATTACCACCCACCATGGGTAAAATGGGTTAAAGGTCTTTGGGATCAACGATTCAGGCTCGAAAACATTATCATCGTGACGAAGTAACATCAAAACAATAACATTTCCAAGAGAATATACTCCAAGCGGGGTCTTTGCTTTGGCTCACGCGGAAGAGACCACGCAAGCCTCCACTACACAACCACCATCCTAATCCTAGGGTTATACTCGGACTCGGGTATAGAGCCATCTCACAGAGCACCAATGATCAGAGAACCCCCACAGTGTCATAAGAGATAATAAAAATAAGCAAGCAAATAGATAACAGATAATCACACAAGCAAGCAAATAAGCGAAAGAAGATAAATAAACAAGCGGATCTAACACTCACGAATCGAGTCAAGTTAGGCTTGACTCTCTCTAGCATAGGGTAATGCTTTCCCCAGCAAAGTCGCCATCTGTCGTACCTCGAAAAATACGATCCTCACGATGGATGCGGAAAAAGCGTTCGAAACAGAGTCGCCACCGAACTTTATTTATCCCAAAAGAGGGAAAGGAAAATATCGATAAAACCTTTAAAAGATAAGAAAATGGTCATCGCAACCAAATTCTAGGTTCGGGAGTCGGTTACACAAGAGGGAAGGTATTAGCACCCTCTACGCCCGTTGTACTCAATGGGAACCTCTTGATTCGATTCGTGAGAAAGTTAGTTAGGTTTGTTTGTTATGTTCTAAAGGATTTGCTTCTAAGGGGAAGATGGGTGGATTTTATTATTAGGGTGCTCGGCAAGGGTTAGGGCCCTTGTGCCTACGTATTCCCTCGTGCAATGGGAAAGTCAGAGCATTCTTAGTTCATGGGACTACGGTTGTTTGGTTTGTGTTTTTTATAGGCGCCAATTGTCCACACACGAGTAAGAGAACTCACACCCAAACAATTGAGGAGAAAGGTCAAAGACTTGGCCCCTTCACATCACCTTTTAGGAAGTTGTGTTTGAATATACGAATAAGTGTGTTAAAGAGTTTGATTAAAAAAGAGGATTTGATTTGTATGTGTTTTAGGGTTTCGATCGCACGGGGGCGAGAAAAGGAGTTTTAGATGTTTTAGAGGTGACAATTGTTCACACACGAGTAAGAGAACTCGCACCCAAACAATTGAGGAGAAGGGCCAAAGACTCGACCACCCTCACTTCACCTTTTATGAAAACGATGTTTGGATATGGATTACGTGTTTTAATGAGTGCTTAGAAAATGGTTTGAATGTTGTCGAGTTACAAGTATTTTAGAGGCGTCAATTGTCCACACACGAGTAAGAGAACTCGCACCCAAACAATTGAAGAGAAAGATCAAAGACTTGATCCCCCTCGTCTTTCACCTTTCAAGAAATAGTGTTTAAGTATAGTTATGTATTTTTAGTTTAACTTGAGAAAAATGCTTGATATAAATCGAGGTTTGAATTTGCGTGCGAAATGGTTAAAGAATTGAACTAATGGAAAGGGGGTCCTAGTGGTTCAAGGTAAGGTCAATGGTGAGGCAAAATCACTCGACTTACAAGAGGGGTAAAGGGACTTGATATGTGGATCAAGTGAGTACTTGAAGATGAATTGTTACTAATTGAGTTTGTTTTGGAAAATGCTTGACGTTGGATCAAGCTTATTTATTCTTTTGAAAATGGTTGACTTTAATCTTATGGGAGAGGCATATATTTACTCAAAGGGAGAATAATCAAGCCACAATTAAAGTAAGACAATCACACATATGCATGCAAACAAGATTGTGAAATGTGCAAAAAGTATCATTGTATAAAGCCCAAGAGGAGGCTATGTGAGGTTGATTGCGATCGTGAAAACAATCGGCTTACAAGGTGTTTGAAAAGGGCTTGACATTAAGTCAAAGTATTAGTTTTAAAAGAGTTTGGTTTGGACAAGCATATGATGAATGACATAAATATAATCAAGGCATGATATCAATCCATATGAGAAAGGTATAAACGCCACATAAAGATTAAAAACCAAACAAAATGGGGGAGAAAATATAATCAAACATGTTAGTATAATTAGTAACCTAATTCTAAGGTTAATCTAAAGGAGAAACTCTAAACTAGATTGTTTTAGAATTTTTTAAAGAAAATGGTGAAAACTTAAGTAATTAATCAAATTAAACTAAAATATTTAATAAAATTAACCATTAAAGTTAATTAGTATTAAATAAAATGGTTTAATGAGATTAATTAGAAATTGATTAGTTAACAAGGTTTAGAAAAGTATTTTGGATTTTTTAATTAAAGAAAATTGAATTGGTATAATTAATTAAATTAAAATCAAATATTTAATAAAACTAATCATTAAAATAATTAGTTAATATTAAATAAATAACTTTAACAAAACTAATAAAACATATTTTAGTAAATAGATTTCTAAGATTTTTAAGAAAATAATTTAAAAGAAATTAGTATTCTTGTTTTTATATTAAAAAGCTAATAAGAAAAAGAAAATGGGCCAGAAAGTCAACAAAGTCAAGGGGTGTGTTTAGGAAAAAACCCCAACATATGGAGAGTCCATAGTGGACTCTGATCAAACTGTTGACCATTGGAGGAAATCAAGGGCGTCAGATCTGATTAAAGAGTCAACTCTGACTCTGATCTGAAGGCTGAGACTTGATGGCGCACGGTACGACCATGGGAGGCCTCACGCAGAACCGGGAAGGGATAAGGACAGGTGACACTTGTCACCGGAGGAGAGGCCCACCGCGCCAGCTCACGAAAGTTAATAAAATAAAACGGTGGAGGTGTACCATATCAGATCCAACTTGCTCTCTCATACTCAACGCTCTCAAATTACTCTTTTTCTCTCTACAAACCAGGTCACCGGAAACCAAGAAATGGCCGGAGAAGCGGCGGCGGCTGCCACCGTCTTCTCCGGCGACACCACCACAAAATCCTCAAAAGTCTAACACTAACCCCATGTTATTTCTCTTCCTCTATCCAAATCTAAACTCAGATTCTACTAAAACCTAACCAAATAACCCAATCGGAGGTTTTCCCAAATCTAAACCCTAGTTTCAAAAAACAGAAAATCACTCAAAACAAAGCATGGCAAGGCAACTAATCTACTCAAATACAACAAGCAAACGGAGTTCAAACTTGAAGAAATAAAGAGTTCAAAAATACAACCTCTTGAAGATCCCCTCTTGGAGTATCTGAATCACCTTTAGGTATCGCTCCTGATTCCCACTTCTTCTGCTCGTCTCCTCTTCTCTTTTGATGCTGTTACTGTAGTGTTGTTGCTTGCGATTGTATGAAAATGGAGGTCGAGCTCACCTATATCAGAGTTTCAGTGTGAAACTCTGATTAGGTTTTTGAAGAAAATGAGCTTTAGTGAGAGGGTGAGGGTTTCTGCTGTGGATAGTGATTTCGGGTTTTGCAGGTGTTTTTTTTCTGTGTGTAATGAATGAACAATGTAGGTTATATAGGGATTGAATTTGATACGTGCGAGCAATTCCAAATCCGTGTGAGAATGATGATGTGTGAGTATGAGAGACTAAAACTGTTAGAGGTGGATGGAGGTACCCTGATTTCGTGGGATTTCTTTTTGGAATGAAAATTGCAACAATGCTTTTTTTGTCTTATTCTGTGATTCTAGTAGGTGTGAGTTTTAGCTGATTTTTACTACGTGAAATTTGATTTTTGTGGACCCCATGTGAATGAACTTTGTCTTGCTTTCAAACCATATGAAATACTTGTACTGCTTGTTATTTTACTATTTGAAAAAAAAGTTTCACTGCTTGTTGAAAAAGCTCTGACTTTCTGTCATGAACTTGCATTCTTCACCTTTGAATTGTACCTTTCTTGTGCTCATTTAGTTTCCTGCTGCCTGTTGTTGAATTATTTCTCTTTTTATGCTGCAACAACAGTTGTATGCTTCATTTAATCATGGCTTGTATTGTTTGTTTCATGTACATATTTTGGGAGCAATTTGGTGTCATACTTGGAGCTTCGATAGTAGCTTGGATTGGCCAAGAATTTGAGTTGGTACAAAGGAAATTGATGATAGCAGTTTAGCATAAGGCATGCTTGGTCGTGGCACATTGGCATGGAGGCAGTGGTGCAGTGGTGAAATGAAGGCTTGGCATGAAGACAAACTTGGTAAGATCCTCAACTATACACCCTTGTAGTTCTAAGTTATATGACCCAAAATACTCTCCCATTTGTTGTGCCTTGAATTTCATTGCTGCTGTTGGAAGCTTCTGATAACTTTGTATGAAAAGCGCTCCTGATCATGGTTGGTATAATGGTGCCTTGCGTGAAAAAAAACCTCTTTCTTGTATGTTGTTGTTATGACCTTAATTGGTGAGTTTGCTTATCTGAATTTGTTGCATTATTTTAATTGTGTACTTATCCTTTGTACTGTGCTAACCATTTGTTTCATTTCCCTTCCATGTATGCACTTTATGGAGTAACTTGGTAGCTTGGCACGAAGGAAAATAAATCAAGGGCGGCTTGATGAGGAATTTGATGGTGAAGCTTGAATTGATGGATCTTACCAAGATGAAGGATTTTGGCTACTTGCCTTTGGCGAGACAAGTTGATGAAGTAACTTGGGCATGTTAAAACTTACCACCATATTGGAGCTTGATGGAACTTTGAGTTTGTATATGAAGAACTTGGCCAGATGGATTGGCATGATGAAAGCTATCTCAAAGACATGGAATTAGGCTTGAGTTTTAGTTTAACTTTGTAAGATTATTAGTATCAAATCTTGTAGCCATCTTATACTCACTTGTACCTTTGAATCCAAGTAATGAAATATCTTTATATTTACGATCTCCAATTTTGGTATCAAACATGTATTTGCCTTGAAATAAATTGAACCTTGTATTTTGCACTTGTAACATATTTGCATCTTAATTAGTGGTAACTTGAACTTCCAAAGTATGCACCATTTGTGAGTCCACGGGGATGCTTTTCTTGACTTAATATTCTATTTCACAACATTTTAATGGTAACAAGGATATGTTATCATGTATTGCTCATGAAGACAAATCTTGCTTCCAAATGTGGCATTGAATCGTAAATTGAAACACATGATTCCCATGTGAAACAACTTAACCAATTAAAAATATGGTTTTTAAATCATGCATGTCTTAAGTATGGTCATAATTTGCCCAAACTTGAAACAAATCTAACCATGACCTAACTTGTTTAACCGTAGCTCTTTAGTGTCAACCTTGGGATACATTGAAACGAGACTTGGAACCATTACAGTAAATGATTCAAAAACTACTTATAAGCAATTAATCATGCCTTGAAATGAGTTGGTCATATAACCTGGACCCTTGACTTTGTCACGATTGCTTGATCATGAGAATAAGGACAAATTTCTCCTCTTATCTCCATCGGAATACAATCGCACTTGTAAGGGCCTACAATTACAATGAGCACAAACAAAACCTCGATAACCTAAATTATAGAGGATTATGGTCAAAGGCCAAATGATTACTCTGAGAAAGTTCATGAAGTACCACAAATGCCTGGTATAAGAAAAATGAGAGGGTAGGACAAATTTGGGGTATGACACAAGCACATTTCCAGAGCATTCAAAGAAGTTGAGTTGTGCCCCTCCATGACTCGGAGTTTTTCAGCTAGATCACGACACATATTGATGGCTTCAGAATCCTGAGCAGCAGTAGGATTGACAATTGGGATAGCAGCATGGTAGTTCTGTACCTCATCGTACTGATATAGCAGATTTTCTTCAGCATGAGGAATAGGAATCTGAGTGACAATAGGTTGGGCTTGCGGAATAGCTCCAACAGTAACTCCAGATGTTGGAAGTGGTTGAGTAGTGGCTCCTTCAGTAGCAGGAGTGAAGTTCATTGGTATCCCATAATTGATAGGGTTGGGAACAGGAACTGAGAGCCCTGAGGTTGACCCTTGCACAGGCACATTGTTGTTGGCAGCAGCGGCTTCACGTAATTCTTCTTCTTTTCTGGCCTCATGATGGCTTCGAGAATCTGGTCAATCTTTCCTTTGATAGAGTCTAATTCTTCTCTAAAGGCGGCTTGCTCTTGTTGAATCTACTCCATCATTCGTCTGGTATTGGCTTGAGTTGCGTACTGGTGTTGAGGAATCAGCTTGATTTACTGGAGAAGGAAGGAAGTTGAAGTGAGATTCTGAGAAATGCAATGCAATGACATGAGATGCAATGCAAGATGCAAGATCCAGGATCGCTGAATCAAATAGCTTTAAACAGTTCTGCGGTTGGCCGGAGATGACGGGTCAAGAACCACAGCTTGGATCAAAGAAAGTCTGCGGGTAGGTTTCTAAAATAGGTAGGTGCCTAGAGTTACAGATATATTTCTAAAACATTATAGCCACGACAAAGATTTGTCCGACTATAATATTCTCGAAATAATCTCGTCTAGGTGAGGTCTTCGTTTCTTCCCCACGAGAAAGATTCCTCGGAGGCGTCCACTACACAACCATCGACACACATGTTCTAAATAGGGTTCTCAGAATCTTAGATCGAGGTCGAAAATATTACTGTCAAGAAGTAATATGTTCGAGGGATCTCATCTGATTGGGGCGTTCGCATTAACCCACAAGGATTAACACTACCAACCACCATGGATAAATGGGTTAATGGTCCTTGGGATCAACGACTCATGCTCGAAAACATTACCATCGCGACGAAGGAACATCAAAATGATAACATCTCCAAGGGAGTCTACTCCAAGTGGGGTTTTCGCTTTAGCTCACGCGGAAGAGACCACGCAAGCCTACACTACACAACAACCATCCTAATCCTAGGGTATTTCTCGACTCGGGTGTAGAGCCATCTCACAAAGTTCCCAACATCAAAACAACCCAACAATGCCACAAAAGGTAACACAGATAAGGAAATAGGAAAGCAAGTAAATAAGCAAACGAATAAACAAGAAGAAAATAAACAAACAAAGCTAAATAGCTCGTAATTCGAATCAAGATAGGCTTGACTCTCTCTTGCATGGAGCAAATGATCCCCAACAGAGTCGCCAGTTGTCGCACCTCGAAAATTCATCGAAGACATGACCCTCGCGCGAAAGGCGCGGAACAGTTCGACAGAGTCGCCACCGAACTTTATTTATCCCAAAAGAGGGAAAGGAAAATATCGAGAAAACCTTTAAGGAGGGATAAGAACATGGTCATCGCAACCACATTCCGAGTTCGGGAGTCGATTACGTGAGGGGAAGGTACGCGCACCCCCTCACGTCCGTTGTACTCAACGGGAACCTCTTGATTCAAATCGCGATACTCGTTAGATAAGCTTGTTTATTTTCTTCTCAAAAAATGAATGCGGAACAGTGAGATAAAAGGGAAGGATGCTAAGGGGGAAATGGGTGGTTAAAGGATAGAGTGCTCGGCAAGATCATCACAATCTTGTGCCAATGTATGCTCATTCGAACGAGAATGAGTAATCAGAGCAATCGTAGTTCGACTACGAGGTTTGACGGAAAAAGATGGTAGTGTGGAAAAGGTGGAAAAAGAAAAAGTGTGCTCGCCAAGATCATCGAAATCTTGTGCCTACGTATCTTTACTCGGACTAGAATAAAGAATCAGAGCAGTCGAAGTTCGTGGTATGCCCACGAAACAAAGATGTGTTGGTTTGTTTTAAAGAGGCGTCAATTGCTCACACACGAGTAAGAGAACTGGCACCCAAACAATCGAAGAGAGATCAAAGACTTGAACCCCCATTTTCACCTTGAAAAGAGTTGCGATAGTTGTTAGTCGTTTTTTAGTTTATTTGTGAAAATCCGCTTGACGTTGGATCAAGGGTTTATTTGTATGCGAAGAGGTTAGTTTGAAAAAGAGTTTGGTTTTGAGGTTGATTTGAAATTGGCTCGACGACGAATCGAGAGTTTGATTGAAAAGAGATTTGGGTGTGAGAATCGATCCTAGTCCCTAGGGGTGCTCCTAGTAATGAAACCACGATGAATTATGAGATTGTGTGCATTAGGTTGATTACGAATGCTAATGAGCAATCGACTTACGGGGGGTGTTTTGAAAATGGGCCCCATGAAGAATCGAGAATTAGTTTGAAAATGGGTTGTCTATGCTAGTCCCTAGGGGCGCTCCTAGTAAACAAACCACAATCAAAGAAATAACGAATGCATACATCGGAATGGGAGCGGGGGTACATGTAAAGTACAGGGGATGACATGAAATAAAATGTCTCGTTGTAAGGTAGCCCTAGAGAAATCCATGTGTGTGCAAAGTGTCCTAAACTAAGCCTTGAGCAAGAGTCAGACAAAAGCTCTAAGCAAAGGATAGTAACCAACAGTCCATCAATTAGTCTTTTATTGTTTCGATATTATTAGTGTGTTTTGATTAAGGTATGAGAAAAGGAAATGGTTAGATGAACAAGTATGAATATGATATGAACAATATGAATAATAATCAAGATAATATTGACAAGAAAGTAAAGCAAGATAATATTTGATGGAAAGTAAAGTTAATTGTTAGTTGATTAGTTGTTAGGAGCAAATGATACGGGACATGTAGCGCTAAACCATCGTAGCACGATCTATGACGAAGATCACACTATAGGAGGATGCACAATTTGATCTTTGTGCTAAAACACGATGATGAAATGATATTGAGGATCATTCTCCAATGAAATCGTGCCACACGAAACGAAAAGGTGAAGATCTCGTCTTAGTCACAAACTTTTGTCGATTAATCGAAGGTAACCTATCACGATCTCAAAGTATAGAAAGAGATCTCAATGATCACTCACTACAGATTTCAAATAATGAAGGTTAATCGCTTCAACCATCAACATTCGGGAATAGAAAGATTTCATCTATTGAAAATGAGAAAATAGAAAAAGAAGATGCGGAATGAAGTAAAAATCGAAATGAGGTAGACAAGAAGAAAGGTATCATCTTTACCAAGATTTTAAATTGATAAATCGACAATCTTTGGTTTTAGATTTTCATCGACCGATAAGAAGAGAAAGAAAAAAATGGCCTCATATTGATCAAGATTTAGTCGATTTGAATAAATCAACCAAACTATGACCTTTTGTTATATCATTGGCCCAAAAAATGAAATTGAAAAAGAAAAGGAAATGAAATAAGAATGAGAGGTAAAATAGAAATGAGATAGAAAAGAAGAAAGGTCTCATCTTTACCAAAATTTTAAACCGATAAATCGACAATCTTTAGTTTTAGACTTTCATCGACCAATAAAAGAGAAAAACAAAAAGGTGGTCTCACATTGATCTAGATTTTATTTATTTATTCAAATCAATAAATCCAAGACCTTTTGTTATATCATTGACCAAAAATAAAAATAAAATTGAAATGAAAGCAAAAATAGAATTAGTGGAGAAAAGAACACAGAAATAATTAAAATAAAAAAAACTAGAACTTTTATTTAAGAGAATTTAAATAAAAACACATAAAATGCAGGAAATGTTGTTGGAAAATGGAGGTGTGGATTCATTTGGGCCTTACAAGGCCCATCGTCCACTCAAAGAAAACAAGGCAAAAAATGTGCTGCCACACGGTTGCCAAAACAACACGGCCTAAGATCCAGGTATGGCCAATGTAAAGCTCAGTTTAAAAAAAACAAAGAGCTAGGTCAAAGTCAAAAGCAAACACAAACCATAAAATCCACACAAAGGAAATGCCATTCACAGAACTGAAACAAAAATCGAAAAAGAAAAACATCATCAGCAATCACGTTAATCACGAAGCCAACCTTCTCCTTCAGGTTTGTGACTTCTCTCACTCTTTCTCCTCGGTCTCTCTGTTCTATTTCCCTTTCATCTTCTATCTCTTTCGTTTCTATTCGGTTATGTTGTTGTTGTGGGTTTGAAATTGTTGTTTGGTGAAGGTGTATTGAAGGGTGAGATTTGTGGGTTGTAAAGGAAGAAGGTTGAAGATGAAGGTTGCGAAGGGTTGAGGTTTCAAAAGAAAAATGGTGAAAGCATAAAGGTTGTGATTTCAGGAAGAAGGAGGTTGGGTGATATTAATGAAGGATCAATTTTTTGAGGGTTTTGAGCAGGGTAGATTTGGCTTTTTGAGCTTGAAAATGGTGAGGAAGAGAGTCTTATTTATAGAAGGGATCAAGGGTATTTGGGGAATTGAATGGAAGAATTATAGTTGCTGCTGCATTTTGGCAACGTTGTTGTACGATGAGAAACAGTTATGTCGTGTGAGAGAATTAATACGTTGTTGCTCGTACTGAGGAAATCATGTGGGGTCGGGGAGGTTTTATGGTGCGTTGCGTACGGTTTTTTTTATTTTTTTGCTGTGAAATTTATTCATGACTTGTATTGGTTTGTCGGTGGTGGTATGCGTTGCATCATGCGTGTTTTTGGTTGTTTTGTGTGTATCATGTGCGTGTTAAGTGGTGTGATAATCCTCTGTGTATGGTTTATGCAGGTCAGCTTCTTATGAGAAGGCAAATTGTGGTGCTTAAACCACGTTGCGGATCATTTTATGGTGATGCAGGACATGGTAAGGCTGCTACGCTAGAGTTTGGCAAGGTGTAAAGGCAGTTTGTGGTGTGTAGGATGTGGGCCATGGTTGATAGGCTTTTTGGACGCATATGGCAATTGGGTGTATGGTTGTTATCATCTCGATGCAGGTTTAGGTTTATGTGAGTCATGACTGAATGCTGCAAGAAATTGCATGGTGTGTAAATGGTTGGCTACATGTGATGTTTGTCCATGGGCCTTGCATTTTTTAGCTTGCCATTTTTTTTAAATGGACTTGGAACTTTTCTTTTTTGTATGAATGAAACTAAAAATAGAAATGGTGATGGGATTTTGGTGAGGTGAAGTGTAATGGTTATTGTAGAATGGTTTTCTTAGACAATGGATATTAAAATGGACATTTGGATAATGAAATGATCACTTTGGTTTAAAATGGATATTAGAGATGGATATTTGATAACTGGATTGAACATTGTGGATAATGGACTTGAAATGGATAGAACAAAAATGTGGATGATTGATTATTTAGTGGATAGTGGAAATGGATATTGATAACTGGATCGGATAGAGGTAATTAGATTGGATAAAATGAGAATAGAAATGAATGAGATGCCCTTGATTATTTTCAACTATGAAATAACTAATAACTTGACACAACTTGATAACTTGATCACACATGCAACTTGAACTGACACAAACCCTAACTAAATCATTAGCCACACCCACTTAAATCAATTGTACTCAAGTCTTGACCTTGAAACACACTTTTCCTGACCATTAAACTTCAATCACTACAACAACCAGAGACAACATTTTTTTGAATTTTCTGAATAATGCTTAGTGGACGGATGTACAGATGAAAATTATATACAGGTATGACAGATGCCCCTATCTAATTGGCTTAAACCTAGTAGGATGAACTGCTACGGTGTTCATTCTTTCGAGGTAGAAGTCAATTAGATATGAAGAAGGCCACGAATTTGTTCGGGAAGAAAGAAAATGCTTGGGATGTGAAATGATGGATCAATGTCAACCTCGAGTAGACACTGAATAACTTGCAAAGGTCGTTATCACCAAAAGGATGATAACAAGACATCTGACACTAAAAGGATGACATACCTATCACCAAAAGGATGACAGTAAACACACGCACACAGACCCTTCCACTAAAAGGATGAAAATGAGGTCAAAGCCTACTATTACCAAAAGGATAATAGGGCACACACACACAAACCCTTCCACCAAAAGGATGAAAATAAGGTCAAAGCCTGCTATTACCAAAAGGATAATAGGGCACACATACAGACCCTTCCACCAAAAGGATGAAAATGAGGTCAAAGCCTGCTATTACCAAAAGGATAATAGGGCACACACACACACACACAAACCCTTCCACCAAAAGGATGAAAATGAGGTCAAAGCCTGCTATTACCAAAAGGATAATAGGGCACACACACACAGACCCTTCCACCAAAAGGATGAAAATGAGGTCAAAGCCTGCTATTACCAAAAGGACAATAGGGCACACACACACACACAGAGACCTTTCTCACAATCTCCCTCTTTTTGATGATTACAAAACCAAGTCTTTTGATTGAACATTTTATTCAAGGTAATCACCAAACAAACATATTTAGAGTCTGGAACAACAGCTCCCCCTGAATGTGTTATCCTCAAAGTTTTATCTATGATCATCTAGAATCTTATATGATCCAAAGATATACAGCATAACAACTTGAGTTGCTAGAACAAATAATAGAAAAGGATTACTTCTCTATCTTGTCTATAAGAGAACAGAGAGTCTTTAGCATCTGGACTAGTTCATCAGAACTTCCATCTTCAGATCTTCAGAACTCAGTTCCTTTATAGTCGTATCAGAGCTTATAATCTTCAGAGACATCTGAAGCATTTCTACTTTTCAGCAGATTCATTTAAGCACAAACAGAAAAGTTCTTATCTAATAACATAGCATCTCTATTCATCAGAGACAGACACTGTCTTTTGAGAAACTCCCCCTGAGTTTCAAACTTTGTGAAGATTTTAGATTTTGTAGTAGAATCTTCTGGTTAGTCTCCCCCTAATTTCCATAAGTCAGATATTGAGATCTTCAGAATCGTAATTCAGGAATATGAGTTTTTAATCACCAATATGGATCATGACTTTTTCAGAGTTTGACTTCTGAACACAGGTCTTCATCTCAGAACCTTGTTACTGTCACAACTCAGTGGTTCATCAAAGCTTGATTTTTGATCAGATACCAATTGAAGGTTAATTTTTATGATCAATCAACGCTTGATTCTGAAACTGGTACACATGTTTTAATCTTAGTCTGATACTGAGTTATACCAGAGTATGTTGTGTCTGATTCCAACTGAAGGAATTCTTTTTATACCACTTGAAGGGTATTATTTTAGTGTGCTAAAATTGATACCAGTGAAGGTATTTTGACAATAATTCACAGCTTTGCTCTAATTGATATTACG
Source organism: Lathyrus tuberosus (assembly GCA_022829125.1). Lineage (NCBI taxonomy): Eukaryota > Viridiplantae > Streptophyta > Magnoliopsida > Fabales > Fabaceae > Lathyrus > Lathyrus tuberosus. Next base: position 9,220,751 of record JALAZF010000168.1, read on the forward strand.
GCAGACTGAGTCTGATACCAACCTTTATGCACAGAGTCTGATTACCAATTGTTGATTTAGTCTGATACCAAATCATTTTCTTAATTGATTCTTGGTAGACATCAGAACTACTTCTTCTTAGATCTTCAATCCGGATCTTCAGACAGTTCTTTGACTTCTGATTTGCACAATTTTTCTGAGTAAGCATCTTGAGATGTACACTTTGTCTTGACTACTTTCAGATTTTTCCTTCTTCTGATTCTTACGTTCTGAATCTCATATTCTTAGACAGATTACAACTTCTGAACCAAGTGAGATAGAGATCACGATAAACTTTGACTTTCAGACAGTTCTCAACTTCTGAACAGTATTAGGTAGATATGATTCTAACACATGTTCACGAAGTGTACAACTTCGATCATATGACCAACAGTTTATAAGAACTTCTAACAGAGTTCTTCCTTCTTAACCTGTTCTTAGAATGCCTAGTGAACTTGTTTAGAGTTCCTCGGTTAAACATCAAACAACAAATGTTAGTAATAATGCATTTTATATGATTGATTACTTGTTTACTTGTTTGAGTTGCATTCTTTCTGTTTTAAGATTTCTTCTTCTTTCCAATCAAAATCACATTATATTTCTCCCCCTTTTTGACATCATCAAAAGTTTTAGAGCATCTGAGCATTTAAGCATATGTAGATTAATATGATAGTGAACATAAAATAGATTCCAAAGAGTGTGGTTTCAAAACATAAGTTGATCTTAATCCTAATTCAAAAGATTTTTCATTCATCACCAAGAGGAGAATACATAATGTAGGAGACAAGGCAACAAAATAGAGAGAAAATTAATCATAACTCTATCTTATTATTTTTTCAGAGAATTCCAGAGAGTTCCTCATAATTCATGGGTGAACATTCTTCAGTTGCTCCAATGTATTTTAGTTTAGAGATTACATCCTGAATCTCAAGAACACGAGATATGACCCTTCTATATGGAATACTAAAGGAAGTCTTGTCTTTAGACAAGAGGATTTATTCTTGCAAGTGACTAAACATGGTTTAAGTGAGGTTTATTTTTCTTCTGTAGATCAGAGGGAAAATAAATAGTCGGTCTGAGTGAGTCAGCACTCTTGTTCCTATTTCTCTAGGTCTTAAGTTAGTTTCCATGATCTTGTGCCAGATTTTTGCAGAGGGGATGAGTGTGGAGGTACAGTTGGAAGGACCATTTCCACAATGAATTTTGTAGATGAGATCATTGAATAATTTCCTTGCCTTGTAGTTTTCAATGGTGTCACCATTTTCATCGTACTTGATTGCTTGTCCAATGACAGAGGGTTTAATTACTACGGGAATTTCGGAGACAGCTGACTGAATGATGTGCTAGTTATACACGTTAGAAAACACATAAGCATTTGCTCAGAGTTCTTTGACAAGATCTGGAAGCATCTCTTTCCATTTCTGACATCTTAATTCGGACGAGGTTTTTGTCAAGCCAAGTTCTTTAAGAGAACTGGCGTTCAAAGAGAATTCATTTAGGACTCTTAACTCGGATATTTCATTCTTAGTAGGTTTTGGATGAGAGGTGGACATCTTAGAGGGAATACTCACGAGAGGTACTGACTGAGATGGTTTGGAATGATGGATAGAGGAGTGAACAAGATGCCTTAAATAGGCAACTATTAGTGAGAGTTAATAAAAGCTTGTGACTCTAACCGTTTGGTTCATTATTTCCTAGATGTTTTAGGCTAGCTATGAATAGGTTAAGAGACCGGTACTAAGTCTAACTGATTGTCAATCTTGGGAAAACCAAGAGGATACGCATAGAATTCTCTAATTAATTTTTGACAGAAGTCAAGGATTAGCAATAAGTGCATATGTAAGGGTGGTAGTGTTTAATTAGGAGTGGAAACAGATAGACACATTTTCTACTTTCAAGAATATTTATCTTATATGTCTTATGAGTGCGCATACATAAGTGTAGGCATAAAGAATTGAAAGTAACACATACTTCATTAATTTTAATTAGCAATTACACAGTATGGGCATGTGAACTTAATAAACCATTGCACATTAATAACTTAGCCTAATTGAGACAGATAACCTTCTATTTTTATGAGAACCATCTGTTGTTGAAGGTTTCACAAAACTTCCTATCCAGAGTAGTATCTGGACCACATCGAATTCTGCAGATCTTTTGCACGATTCCTGCTTTGAAGAGTACTTCTGATAAGACTCTTCTGTAAGGAATGAATGATTTGTTCATGGTTCTTGACGTGACGATTGACTCTTTAAGATGGTCAAAGATTACTTGGGACAAATCTATAGGGGTTGGCCTAAGGAGACACATGATGAGAAGCTTATCATCATGATACAGAAAGTCTTTGTTTAGGCACAAGATTTTTAGGTTTCGTAGGTTCAAAGGCAGATCCTTTATCAAATATGTAGTGCATTTCAGCATCGGAGGTGCATCGAATGGATGCATGCTTGGGAGTGACACCTCCTGGTGGACAGTCAATGGCTTCAGATATTTTTGTGGCGATGATGGTGACTGGGAGACCATAAATGTCAGAAGAAATAGTCAGACCATTACTGCTAACAGAGGCATTGATCCAAAAGGATTTTAAAATGTTCGGATAAATTGAGCCTCTTAGCATATGTATGTATCCATTCCAATTTTCAAAGTGAATACCAAGATGAAAATCATGATCAGTATCCAATGGATTTGGTCGTTTTTCATTGATGACTTCAAGGAGATCATCATTTCCATAAAAGGTTCTTGGAGTCATTTTAGATTGCGTTTAGGGTGAAAGGAAGGTTGGGAATAAGAGATAGTGGGGAGTTCTTTTTGGAATATGTTATGACTTTAAATAGATGGATGGAGGAGTTTGAACTGAATGGGTCAACAACTGAGAATGACTTAAGAAGACTGGAATTCTTAGGTGTAGTCTAAAGATGAGGATAGATAATCAGTCTGTTATTCTAGGGAAGATCAAAGAGATATACGTGCACTTTATTCTTAGCAAAAGTTAGGTGGTTGTAGTAACTTCATTATGAAGTCATTAATTCTAGGAGAAGACCAAAAGACGCGTTTTCTAGTTTCAAGGTTTTTATTTATTAGTCATTAATTAGCGCATGGCCAGGAATACAGGCAAAAAGATTTTATTACTATTTTCGATACTAAAAGAGAATCCTGACTTGTCAGAACATGACCATACCTGGTTTAGGTGTTATTGCCTAGGTAATAAGCTATTTTGGTCAGGGTAGCACGTTTCCCTATTTTATAGCTGAACAGATACCACTCAATATGCGCATAACAAGGATATTTGGATGGCTGAGATTTTTCTTCGTAGAGATTTGGACAGATTAAAGATCAAACGAGTGTCGTTCAGTTTAATTGAACATCATGGTTTCTTATACTAACTAGGTTAGGTAGAGGGACTCTAGGAGAGAGAGAGTTAGGTCTAGAATAGGATTACTAGTTGTGGTGTACTTATGGGTTATAGGATGTGGTCAAGCAGAGTGAATGACATAATGAGAAGAATCTTACATATGTGACTGTTTTACTTTAACTATTTCAAAAAACATATGCAGACACATACGGAAAAGGACAAAAGATTTTCTAAATATATTTCTAATCACTTCTCACGAAACTTAACACAGCAAAAAAAACTTGATAAAATGTTTTTGGTTGTTATCATGAAATTAAATAAGTCAATAATGAAAGAAGGATGGTACCTGAGATCTTTACAGATTAATGTATTCCATTCTGAGCTTTTAACCATTGTCTTTCTGATTCTGCTTACTTCTGAGTGAACTGCTATGGGTTCTCGGATTCTTCAAGATTCTCTTGCATTCTGATTCCTGAAGAGCGTGATCATTTTCTGAGCTCTGATTCTAGGTAGAGAGCTGGAATCATTCTATACAAAAATCATTTCCTTTTCCTTGTTCAAACATACTCATCAGATTCCTTAAGGATACAAAGATCATTTCAGACTATCTAAGTGCTTTTTCACTCTGACTCTGATCTTCCTTTCTTGGAAAATATCTCGATTTTATTGCCTACTGCAATTGAGTGCATTCCAAATTTGAGCCACCTGATCATCGTCTTTCATCTTCAACTTCCTTCAGAGAGAGCTACCGGATATTGCTGAATTATGTAAAACTCTGAGTTTGAACAATGTAGACATCTCCTACATTTTGTTCATAAGAATCATATTTCAGATGATCCATTCTTTTAACCTCTAGATCATTCAAGATTCAGATGTTGAATCATTTCTAAGAGTTTGAATTCTTCAAATTTTCTGACTTCAACAGACTTCACTCTAAAGTTCAAGATCATAGAACAACGATCTTTCTTCTTTACATGAAGAAGTTATGAATGAGCTTCAAACGAGAAAGTCAAGGGTGGACCTAATCCATTTCTTGAAAACATCTCAAAAACTCATAAAGAATTAATCTTTAGCAAATAAGACTTCTTATTTTCTGATGATTCAATCTTTGAGAAAATACGTGGTTCATCCACACATATCTTCCAAGATAAGCATTCAACAGATACTACTTCTTATCTGATGAATCTATCTTATCAGCTGATTCTTCAATCTTCATTGAAACTTAAGTGAGGAAGATTTAGTTGTTTAACAACTGCAAAACTTCCAGAATCAGTGATTTGCTCAAGTACTCAGATTGATTACAATTTTGTACACAGTCATCTTCTGAGCTGTTACAGAAATTATAAGTGGATTGAGATCTCTCCCAGAGTATTTCTGCGCACCTCATCTGGATCTTTTTCTGACACTGTTAAGTGTTTGATATCCATTAATAACAGAACCAGAGCTCTGATTCCAATTGAAGGTATGAGAAAGACACAAGAAAGGGGGGTTTGAATTGTGTATTTACTCTTTAACAACTTTTCGCTTCTTGTCGTTAAGACGCTGAGATACCACCAGAGTTCGTTGAGAGACTCTGACTTACGAAGTAACATTCAGACTTACCTTGCATGAAGCATAAGAACTATCTAGAGTCTGAACGCTGTGTGCATCATTCAGAACTTGCAGAGCGGAAGCTTATCAGAGTTGCAAGGTTCTGACTTGCTTATGTAAGGTTCTGATACTCAATATAGAAACATAAACAAAGACATTAAGCATAAGAGTAAAGGACACACGATATATCCTGTTTCACCACAAAGGTTAATCCAGTCCATCTTCCTCGGGTGATTTCGCCTTGAACACAAGGTCTTAATCCACTATAATCAATCCCGATTACAGAAGCACGGGCAACAGCCGGTGACTAACCACTTGCACAACCGCACTATGACTAACATGCAATGAACCGTTCAGGGATTCAACTTAATGAATATAACGGACATTGACCTGTAGGTTCCAATCTCGCAAGATCTACTGCTAGGCTTTCACAGCTATACGTTCAGGGATTCATCGTAATGAATATAACGCTACTGACCCTATTTCATGCTTTTCCCACAATGACATCTCGCCATTGTCTTCTCGAGTCTCCGGTCACACTGACCACTCAAGGAATCCTAATTCACCAAGAATTAGTTATACAGGAGATTACAATAATGCTTCTTAACAAGCAGATTATTCCTAAGTTTAAGTACAAAGAACACACACGTGTTCAAGCAAGAACTGAGCAACAACTCCTTGCTATCCTAAGAAACTACAAAGATGTGTAATAATTTGACAGTTGTTGACATCTTTTAGATCTTCTTCTTCGTCTTCTTCTTGGGTGAGCAAGCTTTGAGCAATAAATCCTTGCTTCAGATCTTCAATGTAGCGCTGACGAGAAGGTGGTTGATGACTTGACTGATTTGCAATGTTGTCTTCTTCATCAACAGCTTCTGTATCAATTGATTGTTGTTGTGTTGAATGATGATCTTTGAGCTTCAACAACAATGGCCTTGTGTAAATTAATGATAGCTTTGGATATTCTAAGTGTTACAATGAGAACTCATCGTTGTTGTTATCTTCACACAATGACTTGGTCAATTTGTAAATGATACATCCATTTGATGATGTTCATCAAAATCGACACTTTAGAAGGAAGAGCTCTTTCCTTTAAATAGCCCAGTAGAAATATAGTCGTTTGAAATATTGTTGGCTGTTGGAAAAGAGACGTTGTATAATAATTAGTTGTACTGACACATCTCCTTTTTGCTGTGGGAGAAGTGACGGGATATATCTTCTTGAGCACTGTGTACAGTTGTTCATAATGGTAACATTTGACTTCTAAACTTCAGAGGCTTCTGATCGTAATTTAATGAAGCATGAGTAGAGCCTTCTTTAACATGATATCGGGTACGTCAAGTCTTCAGTCATTTGAAGAAGTCCATTAGGAATCAGTCTTCAGAACTTCAGCACTTGTCTTTAAGAACATTATCCTTTACTTTTTTAAGTCTTCAGAAACTTCAGAACTTGTCCATTAGGAATCCATCTTCAGAGTCTTCAGCACTTGACTTTTGGAACCGTAATCTTCAGAACACATAAGTCTTCAGAGTCTTTCTGCACTTGGTCTTCAGAGCCTTCCGCCTTCAGAACTTCAAGTCATGAGAGTCTTCAGCACTTCGGTTCTCTTCTTCAAAAGCTTTGCAATCTTCATAATCTCGACCACTTTCAGAGAGCATCCACAAGAGCATTGCAACAGCAATATCAGCATCCTTGGATCTGACTGATCACGATCAAATACATAAGCATTCTTGCTTCTTGCGACTTGTCTCACACATAGTAACTTCTCATATTATCAATTACGCACATCTGGCTGGGGCTTGTTGGATCTGATATCTTATATGATTATGATCTGCACATAACACACGTTAGAACATAAAATAGTTCTTTCACAAATACGTATTGTTATCATTAAAACATAGATTGACTTGTAGAGACAACTCTTGCTCTCACAAAAGGCACGGACAGGACTTACAAAAGGTAAGTTGAAGAAAATTTGTGCAAAAGGCGCGAAAAGGCTTACAACAAGTGAGTGAAGGGGTAATAACCATCCTCACACAAAAGGTAGAGGAAACTTGCATAGGGTATTAGAACGTCATTTGACCTCACAGGCACAACAGCAGACATGACATTCTCTGGTTATGGCGACCATTAAGTTCTTGGCCACACAGGCGTCAAGCGTCCAAATTGATCGAAATGGAAGTATATTATTCATCTATTCTCATATTTATACCCAATACAAAGTTTTTTCTCGTGAAAAAGGTAGCGGGAACGCTTACAAAGGGAAAACAGAAGGATAAAATTTCACGCAAAAGGCAATGAAATCCCTTACAAAAGGTAAGGCAAGGAGGTATCTTGTGCAAAAGGCACGGAATAACGTACAAAAGGTGAGCAAAAGGATAAACACTCTGAAAGAATCATGACAGGATGTCCATAGGAAATTTGTGTCCTTGAGAACGACTAGCAAAGCGTGCATGTTATGATGCAGAATATATGCAAGATGCTGGGGATATGAGGATATGTATGGGTAATGGTCGTGCCAACCAAGGTTGGGCTTTGGTTTGGCGCGCGAAGTGTGATTGAGCTTTGGATCGGGGATTAGTTGAAAAATCTGTTGGGGAAAGGTAATAGATAAGGTGAAGGGTACCAACCGAAGGTGGCTTTAAAAGATAATGTCGACCGAAGGAGGACTTACAACAAAGGGTGCCAGCCGAAGGTGGGCTTAAAAAGGGTCACCAAATAAGAACTGGTTTTTAAGGGGTAAACACCAGACGAGAACTGGTGACACAAGGTTAAGTTGTCAAATGAGAACTGGCTTCTCTTTTATTTGTCAGATGGGAACTAACTTTTAAAGGGTTTGCCAGACGAGAACTAGACTTTGAAATGGGATAAAGAATAGGTGACCAGACGGGAACTGGTTTTATGGTTTGCCAGGCGAGAACTGAACTTTAAAATTGTGCAAGCAGGGTGGATTTTGTATTTGGTTAAGGGTGCCAAGTATGGTTGGGCGTTGGGTCGGAAGTGCCAAGTGTGGTTTGGCTTTGGGTTGGATGGGGAATGAACTTAACTTCCTGACACTTGAAATCTGATGATGCTACAAATGAACAGCAGATGTGGATGCTCCTGATGCTCTAAGTTTGGTCCTTTACAAAAGTTGCGCTTGCTCCTAAGAGAACCTCACTTCTAATTGAGATTCCATGATGGCTTTGCAAATGATAGTATGAGCGTAGCGACGTGACTAATGTATGTCGGTTACGCTGTTGCTCTGCCCCAAGGCTTTTTGACACTTGTTATGAACTCAACATTTGCTAGTGTCCGACAGGGTCTGCTTGACCAATCTTGAAAGTGTAGAGGGAAACTTCCCCTTTGCAATTTATTTGCCCCAGTCTGTAGGGTTTTCGAATGAATCCTCCTTGAATGGAAATTTTAGGGATGATTATACCATGACATGTCTTGAGATAATTTTCCCTAATGTCTGAATCTGCAACGGCCAGCCTTCGCTTGAGTCTTTTGAAGGACTTGCCCTAGAATGAGCGTTGAAGCCACTTAGCTTATGCTGATTGAGCCTTGGAGGGACTTGCCCTCAGTCACAAGAATCTATGGGTGGCCTACTCTTAGCTGGTGGAGTCTTGAGATGATTCTTTGCTCAACTGACTCTTGAATACTTTGACCCAGATTCACAAGGTTATGAGAATGTCTTGATTCAAGTCAGCACCAACGAATGATCAAGTTTCTCTCTTATTGCACTTTGTTAGAATATTTTTAATGTCAAGTACTTGCTTGTAGTTAAAATTGTTCGCTTAGAAATGGTAATTTCAATGCGACATCCATATAGGTTTTGAAGAAAATCACTTATTACTTGAATGATGTGATAGTGTGTGACGAATGGACCATTAATCCAAATGCAGTGCTGATTTACTGGTATCCAAAAGATATAGCAAGAATATGACACCAATGCTGAAGATTAGCAAATCTGTGGGGAGTCAGTTTATGCAACGTTGCTATAGTATACTTTCAGATTAAGCTGCGCCTTAATTAGGACTTTCGAGGGTTGTAACATTGTTTGGTTCACGGTTATTTGAAACAAAGGATATTAGGCTCAAATTTTGATTTGTACCCACCCCTTCTTCGTGATGAACTACAGTCCTACGTTCAGTTATAATACACACATTTATCTTCCAAAAGGGTTGATGGTGTAAGGGCGAAGATTCAAAGTTTTCTTGGAATGACAGTCACCTTATTTTGTTTTTGTGGATGTCAGCGACCCTTTGATGGTGATCACTGAATCTTGTTTTTCTTTGAGGATTTGAGGACCTCTTTTACTCTTGATCCTTAACTTTTTCCTATTTTTGATTTATTTTTCAAGTCCACAGGGATTGCCCTAATTTTTACCTAAGTCATCTCTTTGGGGTGTTTAACTTAGCAGGCCCTTTCCGTTTTTGTTTTTTTGGAAAAGCTCGCGACTTCCAGGGCATTGGTCATGGAAGAACAATCATCATAACAGGAGGTTTCATCTTGAAAATATGTGTAATCAGGATAACTGAATACTACCCATGCCCCAGGTTAAGCGTAAGGGTTTAGAAATCCGAAGGAAACTCCTACTTTTAGACTCGAAGTGGTTGACTAGGGACTAACTCCTTATCTCACCGGTGTTTAGGGGATTTGAAACAATGTTTGTACATCCTCAGTAGGATTTTATCCGAAAGCATACCTTCAACAATTATGGGTATTTCGTTTTCATCATCCTCCCTCCAATCTTTGCTAAAACAACAGTTGATAAAGGGAGTGAAATGTGGAGGGAACTTTTTGTGATTTTTTGCACTATATGAGAAAATATGAGTGGATACGAATGAACTTGTTAAAAAAAGCATGTTCATTACATTAACAATACCATTAGTAAGCAACAATGTCTAAAAACAAGTAGAACTTAATAGAAAAGAAACTACAAATGCAAAGAAATGACAAGATCTAAAAATTGCTAGCATTGGGGACTGGGCTTTTCTTTCTTGATTTGCTGTTGGCTAGCCTTCTTGCTCATTGAGACCAATATGATAACCTTCTTCACACCTACTCTTAACAGCTTCTCCCATGACAGAGACTGACGAGCCCGCCTGACCAGATGAAGGATTGACGTTCATTTGAAGGCCTTGAGGCGTAAATGAGATCAATCTGGACGCAATCAGCTCTTGTACTTGGTACTTCAAGGCTTTACAATCCTCGATCATGTGCTCGAGTGCTCCAAAATGGAATACACATATAACATTTGCATCATAGCCCAGAGGAAGAGGCATTGGAGGAGGACCAAGTTCCCTTAGCTGAACCAATGAGTTACTGAGAAACAAAGGGATGAGTCGATTGTATGACATAAAAATTGGGTCAAAGTGCTTCCCTAGCCTCCTTGGTCTGTTCTGGCCTCGTTGGACGAAGTTTCGCCGCTGATCTGGATATTGATTCTGACTCCGCGCTCGGTTTCTTTGACCTGACCGGGGAACAGGTAATGGTCGTTAATAGGGATGCTTTGAAAGTCCAAGTGGCAGGTTATGTTCACGAGGCATCTCCTGACTTAAGGGGGACTTAGGCATTTCCACATGAGTGAGCATCTTCGTGGCAGCAGCTGGTGTGGAGTTACCTTCCTTCCTCATCAGTGTTTGTAGGATCTCCATAACCAGGTTCATTTGAGTTTTTAGTTGCTTGACCTCCTCCTTCAAAAGTTCTCGGCCTTTCTGAAGCTCTTCCATAGTGATTTGAGACATGTTTCCAGTTCTCAACGTATGTCGGGAAATCAGCTAGCTGGTTAAGAACAAAAGGTGGTAAGAGGTTTTTTTTTGTTGGAGAATGATATGCAACATGATGCATAAATGCTTATGCAATGTTATGAATGCATGCTTGAAACAAGCTCACATCACAAGGATCAAGGGTCACAGAATCTGAGGACCACACAACAGGATATCTCTCACCTCGGGAAGGCAATCTATTGGTTTACAACAGGGTATCCCAAAGGCTTTCAAACAAGGTCCCATGCACTAAGCCCTCAAAAGTTTTCCATCATAACGATGATTAGTAAGACGGTAATCCCTCCAAATGATGAGCATAGAGTTATGTTTTAGTAACCTTTGGAATAGGGTTCTACAAAGGTCATCAGAATCAAGGACTTCCAGGTCAGAAACAAAAATGCCATTATGACTGCTCGTAAAACATAATCATTCCCAAAGGGGCCTCCTCTGAGTGGTGGAAGCCAAACCAACTCAAAAAGTTCTAAGTCTCGCAAATCAGAAAGCAACAACCTCCTAGCTTAGTGTATACTAGAAAAGCTTGGGTAGAAAGCCTTTCCCCTCACACACCATCCCCAATAAACCTAAAAGATAAGAGGAACACAATCAAGGCAATAAAGCAATAAAGCAATAAAGCAATAAAGCAATAATAAAAGCAAACAATCCACACATGCGACAAACAGAACTAGGTTTGGATTGCTAGGGTAAACTAGTCCCCAGCAGAGTCGCTAGTTGTCGCTACTCGAAAAATAACGAACTGAGGTTAAAAGGAAACACAGTCGCCATCAAACTTTATTTATCCCAAAATGGTAAGGGAAAAGAAGAAGGAAGAATAAGATGGTCTTGCAACCAAATTATGGGTTTGGAAGCCAGTTATGCGAAGGGAAGGTATTAGCACCCCCTACATCCATCGTACTCAATGGGAACCATTCGTTTGTCTATGTGTAAGGATGTTTGCTAAAGGATTGTTTTCTAAGAGTGCTCCAAAAGGGAAAGAGAAGGGTTTAGAAATAAAGATTGTGAAAGAAAGAGGATAAAGGAAAGGTGGGAAAAAAGAAAAGGTGGGAAAAAAAGGAGGCTCGATAGGACTTCGCAGTCCTATTCCTACGTATTCCCTCGTGCAATTGGAAAGTTGGAGTCAACATAGTTCGGAGGACTACGGGTGAAAAAAATGGAAGGGTTCTCGCCAAAGATTGGGGCCCTTGTGCCTACGCACCTTCACTCGAAAGGTGTGAAGAATTAGAGTGTCCATAGTTCGTGGGACTACTGTAAAAAAATGGGAAGGTTGCTCGTTAGGATCTCGCAATCCTATGCATATGTATTCTTAGCAGGTATGAGAAATTAGAGCGTCGGTAGTTCAGACTACGAGTTAGTAAAGGTCTTGATTGCACTAGGGCGAGAGAAAATGGGAATTAGTTGTTAGTGTGCTCGCCAAGGATAGGGATCCTTGTGCCTACGTATTCTCAACGGGAATGCGAAATCAGAGCATCCGTAGTTCACAGAACTACGATTTGTTGGTGTTTTTTATGGACGATGCTAACATTCGCATTTTAGCAGTTAGGTGTTTTGCAGCTCGCTCGAGGAGTCTTATGTGTTACCTGTTTGCAGTAGAACGAATGTAACATGTCTTTTTTGAAAAGGATGAGTTTTTTCCGCCAAGGCAAGATGCCACATTTGATTTGTTGAAGGTTGATTTTAGGGATGAAATAAGTCCTCGGATAGGAACCCCTGCGAGTAGTACCCAATTCTTTATCTCAAAAGACTTGTTATGAAAATTGTATGGCGAATATAGTCACGTCTTTGTATTGAAAGACGAGTATCGAGACTACACACTCTAAAGTGAGCATCCTAATACTCAGAGAGGAAGAAGTCTTCACTCAATCCTCTCTCTCTCTAATTCAATACAAAGAGAACCTTATTCTCTTATTTAAGGTGTTTTGATTTAGATGGTAAGTAATTTACGACAGTTAACCCTAAAGGTAGTGTCAAGCACTCGGGATAGGACAAGGCCTTTTCCTAACCACTCCAAAACCATCCAAGTTTATTGAGAAAAAGTTAAAAATGCACTTGGTACGAGATCAAGGTTTTTAGACTCATGTAGACAAAAGAAATAGTGAAAAGGTATGAAAATAAAGGGTGGTGAGTAGATCAAGGTAGGTTGATGGCGATGCGCAAGGCAATTGACTTACAAGGGTAGAATACATGCAAGGCTAGTGTGGGGTTTAATGGAAGATATGAGAGAAGCAAGAATGAGAAGAGAGGAGAAACCCTAAGGTGTAAACCAAACTAATGAAATTAGAAAAATGACTTGACCTTGGATCAAACCTTATTTGCCCTTTATTTTGAAATGGTGTTCTATCCTAATTCGTTTTATCTTTCTTAACAAGCAAGCAAGCATAAAAAGCAAAAAGAACTAGACTATTACATTGTAATGGGGAGAGGGATACATGTAAAGTACACGGGATTGCGAGAAATAAAAGGTATCATTGTCAGGTAGCCCAAGAGGAAGCCGTGTATGTGCGAGATGTCCTAAACTAAGCAATGAACAAGAGTTCAGACAAAATCTCCATGTTAGGGTTTTGTATAGAATATAAACTCCAATGCTCGGGATAGTAACCATAGTCCACCAAATGAAAGCGGGGTTTCGATAGTTTTATCTTGTTTTTTGTGTTTTCAGATAATATGAACAGGATATGAATAATATGACGATGATAATATGAATAGATAATATGATAGCGATATATTGACAGAAAAATAAAACAAGATAAGATTGAACAGAAATCAAAGTCAATGGTTAATTGGTAATCGTCATTAATAAGATTAATCGGGTCCGCTTTAGAACTAAACCATCATAGCACGATCTATGATGAAGATCAAGCTATAGGAGGTCGTTCAATCACGATGTTTGCGCTAAAACACGATAGAGAAACGATATGTAAATCACCCCCTAAAAATCGTTCCACGCGGAAAGGAAAAGCAAATGGTCCCATCTTAATCACAAACTTGCGTTGATTAATCAAAAGTAACCTATCACGATCCCAAAGTATAGAAAATGACCTCAATGATCATTCACTATACATTTGAAATAATGAAGGTTAGCAACTTCGATAACCAACATCTATGATTTTAAAGACTTCATCGACCCAAGATTTGAAATAAAATTGAAAAAAAAGGAAATGAAACGGAAATGATAATAAAAAGGGAAATGAATCAATCATGATTAATCAAAACAATAAAACTAAACTATTAACAAAAAAATTATCAAATTCTTTTGTTATTATTTTTGAAGAAACAAAATGAAAACTCAATTTAAAAAAAATAAATAAAAGGGAGAGTGTCACGGATCGTTAAAAGGGTGTTAATGAGGAATCATATGGGCTTTACCAACAAAGCCCATCATCCTATTTCTATCAACAACATGGCTTATTTTTTCAATAAAGAAGGAAAGGAATTGAGAAGCAACATGGGCCTTGAACCCATAAATTTCAGTCGGTCCATCAGGATAAAGGGAGGGTCATGTAAGTCAAGAAATCATGGTCATAAGCTTCACAATACCATCAATACTTTCAAGGTTAACAACCTGTAGCTTTTGAAAGAACAGCCAGTGAAAAAATTAAAAGTGAAAAGTGTGAAACAAAGCTGAAATCAAATCGAGCGAACAAGGTATCCTCATCATCGCACCAACAACAAGGTTAAATCAACGAAGAGAATCACCTCTCTCACTCGCTCGTTTCCGCTTCCGAATTTGAACTCGTTTTCTCTTCTCAGGTTTGTATGATTTTGATTTTGATTTGTTTCGTTCGTCTCACTCTCTCTCCTCCTTTCTGCGATTTGGGTTTGTGAATTGATTTGGTTGTTCGGGTTGTTGTTGTTAGAGCGGTTTGAAAGGATGTGAGGAAGATGAAGATTAGTGAGTGATTTGAGGGAAGGTTGAGCAGAGTAACAATTGTTCTGAGAAATTGGTTTTTGAAGGAGAGTTTGTTGGTTTTTATAGAGAGGATTAGGGGTATTATGGGAAGGAATTGAAAGGAAAATTGTGAGCTGTTGTGTGTTCTGATGCGTTGCCGTTTTGAATCGTAACATGGTTGTACAGAGGTGCAGGTTTTTGTTGTCGTTGCACAGGATTCATTTGGTGTGTTGTGGTGTGTTGTTTTTGGTTATACGAATTGTGAACATTATGTGGTGCGTAGAATGTACAGTTTTCATTTGGTTTGAAATTGTTGTGTACGTTGCGTATTGAAGGTTTTGTGTTGTGTGTTGGAAGGGAATGGAAACTTTATGGGGTCGTGTGCTGCAATTGTTGTGTTGTTGTGGTGGCTTATGGTTCAGCAAGTTGCTTAGTGGTTGTGAATCATGTGGAAAGGCTTTGTAAATTGGTGTGGTTTGGAATTTTGTAATACGGTTTGGTCAAGTTGTGAAATGGCTTAGCAATTACCTTTTGTAACGGCTGGTATGCGTGATGCTTGGAACATTTTGTGTATGCACAAGCTTGGCTAATTGTTTCGTAGACTTGCAGCAGCTCATACGCGTGTTGGTTGGTGTATTAGTGAGTCTTTACAACTTGCAGCAGTTGTACATGATGTGTCGTGGCTGGGAGTGAATTTGTGTGGAATTATGGAACTTGTGGTGGTGTCGCTGCAGGTCACGACTTGGTTTGCTTACGTGATTGTCATGTGCAAGTAGTAACTTCATATGTTTTCCTTTTTTCTACTTTACAAATGGATTTGTAATTTGGAACTTTGACTAACTTTTGAATGGGCATTGCCTTTTTCTTTTGTAATTCTAATGGGCTTGTATGGAATGTAATGAAGACTTTGTGATATTGGTAATAATCTTGGAATTTTTTTCATGATCTTTGTAAATTGAAAGCTCCAATGGTTTGACTAAATTTTGGAAAAACATAATGTTGGAAGAGATGTTCCAACATGAAGATTTATGCCCCAGACCAGAGATGTCGAATCAAATGTCACAGCATGAAGATTCGACATCATGACTGTCAACAGGTTTTGTTTTCTGTTCCATGATTCAAGGTTCAATTGGCAGTGGATCAAGGAAAGAAGATTGAAAGCCCAAGGAAGCAGAAGGCTATAAAAGAAGACCAAGACCTAGGCAGAAAACTAGAGAGAGAACGACATAGAATTAGGAATCCTATTTTGTAAAGTAGGGTTTAGGTTTTGAGAGTCGTAGGTTTCTCTTGTAAGTCCCCCTCTGTATCGATTTGATACATTGTGGTAGACATAGGTACTTGTACAAATTCAGAAATTCATAGGTAATGAATCGTGTATTGTTCTTGGATGAAGCTTTTAAGCAAATCCAAGTTAACTTGTTAGTCAAGGATGCTTGACTGAACTTTGTATTGAAAGGGGTGTCTTTCAATAGGATGATGCAGTTGTGGTGTAGTAACTGTTAGATAATCACAGGTTGTGATTTAGGGAGTGAGATGGGTTTCTCTTATCTAGGATGGAGTTCTTAGATAAAGTTTTCATTAGGTAGTGATAGGTAAACTTGGGTGTTTATTGTTTACCTGAGGTTGTTTACATAAAACTATACTACTGATAGTGGATTCTTCTTCTTGGGTTGGTATCCCCCAGATGTAGGCGATTTGCACCGAACTGGGTCATCATATTCTGTGTTGTTTATCATTCTGTAATTTACAGTTCAGTTTTGATTAACATGTTGGAATAGATGTCGAAACATCTGTGTTTCTGCAGTTACTGATATCCTGGGTATTAGTCTGTTGTTCTGTTCTTGTTTAATAATTATGCAGAACAATGTCTTGACATGTGTTAGGACATCTTCTGTCTGCTATTCCATAATTTTAGTTGGTATCAGAGTAAGCATCTTGTCTGTTTCTGGATTAGATCTTTGGGAGATACTTTCTGGAATTTTAAACAAGGAGGTGTTTTGGAGATCAGATCATTCACTCAGACATACTCAAGGGTATTAATGGATGGGATGAATGTTCTGGATTAAAGGTAACAACTTGGTGGTTGTTCATGTTTCTGAGGAATTTCTATAACAACTGCAGGAGAAGTGGCTAGTTTTCTTGTTGGGGTGTCTTATAAGATGTTCTGACATCTTATTAGGGCATGTTGAATTTGTTCCTTTGGTGGTTCTGCTGCATATGTTTCTAGTGGAAGAGCTTTGGAATTTATGGGATTCTGGAGTTGTTACTGAAGACAGATGGTGGAAGATCTCAATCGCCGACCTTTATATTTGAAGATATCTGCATCCTTTTATTCCAAAGTCAGGAGCGATGGAATGGAGAGAGTTTGAAATTTTGGTACCAGATATGTGATGTTACGTGTGATGTCACAACAACATACTCTGCAATGGATAATGAAAAACAACACACCGAATTGTTTACCCAGTTCGGTCTTACAACCAAATCTGGGGGCGACCAAGCCAGGGATGAAATTCACTACTTGTAGAATTAATTTACAGACTCAACCACCTTGTTGACAATCTCCTAAACTTAATTCCTACTAATGAACTTTCTACCTAAGAGCCCACTTAGGTATGAGAACACTACTCAATCCCTAAAACCTCTCAAAGATCAAACACTTTGAGAAACACCTTGATCCTGCTTCACAACTTTGATCAAGTTACAAAACTCTCTTGCTTCACAGCTCTAGAGATGACAGATTACACTCACCAATTCACTCTTGAATGATTAACACAATACTCGAACAAAGACAACGCTGAACATCCAGTTAAATCTCTCTATCTTCTGTCTATTTTCTGTATATCTTCCTTTGGTTGATGTGCTTTATATAGCCATCTGAATTGGGCTTGGACCTATTACAATATCTAACCTGATTTGTTGTTTAAAACTGAATCTTCAAAATAGATTTTATCCCCAAAATATTTTTAAATCTTCAGCCTTTAAACCTCCCTACAAATCTGCATCAAATCTCTATGCAACAGAGAATATCTATCCCAAGATATCCGCAACCAATGAGACTAACAGCTCTCCCAAAATCTAGCTAAAACGCAAACCCTAACAACATCACTAAACCTGATGTTATTAATCTTCTGCAGACCTGATGTCATAACATCGTATGTGACATCAGACATCAAAACTTCAACAACTTAAATCCTTAACATACACCAATGTTAAGACTTAATGTTAAGACATCACCCATATGACATCAACATTGAACAACTTTGTTTTACCAAAATTCTAGCCAATCCAAGAACCAACAATCTCCCCCTTTGGCTAATTTTGGCTAAAACAATCTCTGCAACATCAGAGACTTCAGGAGCGGATAAAAAATTGTATAAAACTCATAGCAGCACTTCTTCAACCAGCTTCAAAATGCTTTCAGCATGCTGCACACACTCCAATACTCTGCTACATACTTCAGCACTAACAGGTAGCAGCATTTCTTCAACCAGCTACACAGACTTCAAACACTAATCAGTAACATAAGGCACGCTCCCCCTCAAAGCAAGAATCATCATACCAGCAACTGTTCAACATAGAGCAAACTCCCCCTAATATTTGCATTTCAGCATCACACTAGCTGTTTAATCATCATACACACTCCCCCTCAACTTCTGTAGCACATCTGAGACCTCAACCAGAAACAGGTAGACCCCTACACGCCTAGGCTAACTCTCCCCCTTTTTAGCCATAATTGGACAAACCTCAACATGTAAGTCCTTCTTACTACAGTTAGTCCTAAACAGGCTCTCATTGTCAGTCTAAAGTCAGCATGCAAGACAAGACAAATCATTGAACTTAAAAACATAAATAGTGCATAAACAGGCACAATATTCAAATTACATATTAGGCACATCAAGTGCAGAAACAAAAACAGCAAAAAAAACTAAACTACTATCTAGAAAAAGCAGTAAAGAAACTAGTCTTCATCAGAGCTGGCCCCATCTTCATCATCAGTGCTAGGACCACCTTCTTCAGAACCTGGTTCTTCAACATCATCATCACCTTGTTCCAACGATTTGATCATCTGCTCAATTCTCAACTTCCTAGCAGTACTAGTACTGATAACCACATCAAGATCCTTGCATGTTGCCTTCAATTCTTCAATCAACTCAGCTTTAGTCCTGGCCTTTTTAACACCAGAACTTGATGTTACGACAATGTTTGGAACATGATGTCCAGCAAACAACTTAGGATGCAAGGACAAGGCTGACTCCCTCTTGCAAGCTATATCTGAACTTGTTAAAGTTTCAGGATGTTGCTCCACGATGATTCCACAAACAAGGGATGGGAATGCTATAGGTAACTTGATAGCATTTGTTTCAACATGTTTCACCACTTGCTCAAAGATGTAGCCTCCAAAGTCAAACTTGATCTTCTTCCCAACTGCATAGATAAACCTACCCAATCCAACAGCTATTGTTGTCTTGTGGTTTGTTGGTACCCAGTTGGCTGCTCCAATTCTGTGAAGAATGGCATACTTGATGCTAAGTTTACTAGCCTTCAACTTCTCTTTCAAAGGCCAAACCTTTACCTGACCAGCTATAATCTCTTTACATATTTCATTATCAGTCATCTCAAGTTCACTATACTCTTCATCATCTCTTCCCAGATACTTGTTGATAGTACTTGGAGAGAAATTAATGCACTTTCCTCTCACATAGACTTTCATGAAATCAATGCTCTTTTTATCAGCAATTTTTCCAGAAATGTTGACAACAAATTCTTTAACAAGACCCTCATAGCACTTAGGAAATTTGGTCACAGTCTTCACCAACCCAGCCTCATTAATCAACTCCATAATATCCTTCATCTCTAAAGCTTCTTTCCCAAGCTCCCTCTCTAGGGCTAGTCTTCTCTGACATACAAATTTCCACATTGATGCGCTGCTGGCATAAAGAAAGGAAATGTTGTCAACTGGTACTTCAGGGACTTTGTCAGAGATTCTCTTCAAAATTGCTCTTCTGACAGGTGTGATGTCATGAGCATCATCCTCAACATCAAAGTCAGAATCAGAATCTTCCCTGATCTTCCTCTTTTTGGAGGATGTAGCAACCTTGCTCCAGGGTTTTGTAGGACCCACAATAGCAGACTTCTTTGGAGAGGATTCAACAGTTTTTCCTTTCCTTGTCTTTAGTCTCTTAGCACTACTTGGAACAGCTTTACCAATGACTTCATCATCAGATAAATCAACCACATTGATCACATCCTCATTCTTCTCTTCACCAGGAGTAGCTTCAACAGGTGATGTTCTAACACCCCCCTTGACATTTGCTTCCTCATGCACATCATCTTCTTCCACTCCCACTTTAGAATCTTCAATAACAGACATAGCAAGTCTATGAAGATTTGTAGCAGCACTTTGCATGTCCTCTTTTTCCCTTTCAGCAGGCATTTGCCTAAGTGGTCTAGATATACCCTTTATAGGCAGCCCTTTCTCAAAGACCTTATCGACAATCTGACTTAAGCTTTTGTCAACACCTACCCTTTCTTCAACAGTTTGAGAAGTGGATGACCTAGATGTTGTTTTATCACTAAATAGAACACTAGTAACAAGCTTCTTTGTTTCATTATCTCTAAAGATAGTCCCAGCCCTTTTTGAAACAAGTTTAGAAGGTCTAGATTTACCTGACTCTGGGAGCATCATAGAGATGGGTTCTACATTCAACGCTTCTTCTGCAGTCCCCTCTTCTATAGAAACCCTAGCTTTATCTCATGAGGAACATTGTGAGGCAGATTTCTTTGATGGAGAAGACATCTGTTTTGACATGGTTCCCTTGAAGCAGTATAGGTTCAGAGACAGATGATTCTTCTTGTTGAAGGAGATGAACAGTCGGGAGATATGAGCTTTGAAGAAACGTGATATTGCTACAAACGGGAATGATGGTCTAAGGTATGGTGCCTGATTTTGTGTATTCCTTAACGACCAATTAATGAGTTTCTCCCTCCAAATTAACTTTCCTTTTAAAAACTTAAAAGGATTCACATTAAGAGTAATTAACCCTAATTGACCTTTTAACAGACTTTCACTCTTGTTGTCACAATATGATGTTACAACATCAACCTTAACATCACCAGATAAGCTGTCCACTTGAGGTACCCATTGATAGCAATTATATCTGGATCTTATTCCCTTCATCACTACCTCATTCTGCTCATTTGTCACCACACACTCATCTTTGGTGTAACTGACCTTATATCCATCATCACAGAGCTGACTTATACTAATCAGGTTAACACTCAAACCTTTGACAAGAAGCACATTGTCAAGTTCAAGTCCACCATGACACTTTACTTTTCCAACACCTTTCACCACACCTTTCTTTCCATTTCCAAAAGTCACATCAATTGAGGAGCAAGAATTGACTTCCACCAATTGGCTTTTGAATCCAGTCATGTGCTTTGAACAGCCACTGTCAAAGTACCATTCATCCTTAGCTGAGTGTCTGTCTGAAAAGTGAGCCAATAGACACTTAACCTCTTCTTTAGGAACCCACTGCTTAACAACCTTGGGCTCGTTCACCTTTTGTCTGGGTTGAGGGTTCGAATTCGGATAACCATGTAGCTTGAAACAAGAAAACTGCATGTATCCAAATCTGCCACAATAAAAACACCTAACTCTGTCTTCTCTGATGTGGTTAAACCTTCTGCCACCTTGAGGATGATAGTGCTGCGGCTGCCACCCATAATGTTGTCTTCTTCTCCCATAGTTTGACTGTCTTCTATGATAAGGGTACAATCCTTTTGGCTGTCTTCTATGGTTTTGGCTTCCTTATCCCATAATAATAAGGCACATCATTATTATATCCATAGCCATACATGTTTCCCTGATGTTGAGACATCTGATGGAACATGTTCTGTTTGAACCTAGAAGCCTGCATGCTCTTATGATATTGTGGAGGCATATACTGCCTAGCTCCAGAAACATGTGACTTCCTTTGATGAGGACCACGAGCATGCCTTTTCCCAATATTTTGAGGTTGTGGATGAGCAACCTGCTTAGATTTAGGATCATGTCTCTTCGTGTGATGTTGAGGCATTGTTTGAGACATCTCCTTCTTGGTTCCTGGAGTGCTTGCTTCAGCAGATACCTTTTCTTCAACGACAAATCCTATGCCTGACTTATCTCCAGCAACCTTTTCTGTCTGAAGGATCTTATCAAGTGTGTCTGTACCACTGTTCAGCATCCTAACATATTTGGTCATGTGATCAAGATGAGCTTTGACCAATAAGACTTCATTTTCCAAATCAGCTTTAGCAGTCTCAAGCTGAATAATCTGTTTCTTCTGTTTTTCACTTTCTTGACAGATTTATGCACTCTTCAGACAAAGCTCTTGATAAGTGGAAGCTAACTCCTCAAAAGTCAGTTCCTCATCACTTGAATTACCATCAGAGACAACTATTCCAGTTAAAGCTTTGACATGTTTGGCTGACTCTCCTTCACTTTCACTGTCAGAGTCTGACCAAGAAACTGTCATACCTTTCTTCTGCTTCTTCAGGAATGTGGGACATTCTTTCTTGACATGTCCATACCCTTCACACTCAAAGCATTGAACACCCTTGTCTTGAGCAGTCTTCTCTTCATCCTTCTCCTTAGACTTGCTGATGTCAGAAGCGATGTTCTTGACATTAGGCTTGAAGTTCTTGTTCATTCTTTTGAACACCTTGTTGAACTGCCTTCCCAACATAACAATGGCCTGAGATAGATCCTCCTGGGAGTTATGACTATTCCCTTTTTCTTCTTGAGCATTTGAAACCAAGGCTATACTTTTTGGCTTCTTTTCAGGTTCTTCCTCATTCAACCCAAGCTCAAAAGTTTGAAGAGATCCAATGAGCTCATCAACCCTCATCTGGCTGATGTCTTGAGCTTCTTCAATGGCAGTCACCTTTATCTTGTACCTCTTAGGAAGGGACCTAAGGATTTTCCTTACAAGTTTTTCTTCTGACATCTTTTCTTCAAGAGCACTGGATGCATTGGACAGCTCAAGAATAATCATGTGGAAGTCATGGATAGTCTCATCTTCCTTCATCTTCAGACTTTCAAACTTTGATGTTAGAAGCTGAAGTCTTGACATCTTAACTCTAGATGTTCCTTCATGTGTAGCCTTCAAAATATCCCATGCATCCTTAGCAACTTCACACGAGTTGATCAACCTGAAGATGTTCTTATCAACTCCATTGAAGATAGCATTTAGGGCTTTAGAGTTACCAAGGACAAGCTCATCTTCTTCCTTGGTCCATTCTTCTTCAGGCTTCAGCTTTGAGGTGCCCTCTTTATCTTTCCCAGCATCATCTTTTTCAAACACAACAGGTGCTTTCCATTCTTTTATGATAGCCTTCCAAGCCCTGCTGTCCAAGGATTTTAAGAAGGTAATCATCCTTGGTTTCCAATAATCATAGTTCGAGCCATCCAGAATAGGGGGTCTATTCACAAAACCACCAACTTCCTTGTCCATCTTTACCAGAAAGTATCAGCCCTAGATCTCACCCAGATGCAGAGCAGGATGCCTGCTCTGATACTAATTGAAATTTTGGTACCAGATATGTGATGTTACGTGTGATGTCACAACAACACACGCTACAATGGACAATGTAAAACAACACACAGAATTGTTTACCCAGTTCGGTCTAACAACCTAATCTGGGGGCGACCAAGCCAGGGATGAAATTCACTACTTGTAGAATTAATTTACAGACTCAACCACCTTGTTGATAATCTCCTAAACTTAATTCCTACTAATGAACTTTCTACCTAAGAGCCCACTTAGGTATGAGAACACTACTCAATCCCTAAAACCTCTTAAAGATCAAACACTTTGAGAAACACCTTGATCCTGCTTCACAGCTTTGATCAAGTTACAAAACTCTCTTGCTTCACAGCTCTAGAGAGGACAGATTACACTCACCAATTCACTCTTAAATGGTTAACACAATACTCGAACAAAGACAATGCTTAACCTCCAGTCAAATCTCTCTATCTTCTGTCTATTTTCTGTATATCTTCCTTTGGTTGATGCGCTTTATATAGCCATCTGAATTGGGCTTGAACCTATTACAATATCTGACCTGATTTTTTGTTTAAAACTGAATCTTCAAAACAGATTTTATCCCCAAAATCTTTTTAAATCTTCAGCCTTTAAACCTCCCTACAAATCTGCATCAAATCTCTATGCAATAGAGAATATCTATCCCAAGATATCCGCAACCAATGAGACTAACAGCTCTCCCAAAATCCAGCTAAAACGCAAACCCTAACAACATCACTAAACCTGATGTTATTAATCTTCTGCAGACCTGATGTCATAACATCGCATGTGACATCAGACATCAAAACTTCAACAACTTAAATTCTTAACATAAACCAATGTTAAGACTTAATGTTAAGACATCACCCATATGACATCAACATTGAACAACTTTGTTTTACCAAAATTCTAGCCAATCCAAGAACCAACAGAGTTGTTGGTAGATGTCTGTTATGGTGACTTGGTACTTGGAAGCCTTGTTCCATTGTGCATCTTGAAGTCAGTAGAAGCGAAGGGGAGTTAAGATTAGGTTTATCAAGTTCCTGATCTAGGAATTTGATAAATTATTGATCGGCTAAGTTGTCAAAGATACTTGAGAATCCTCTCAAGTCCACTCATAAAGGAATCTCAGTCGTGCATCTGGAGTCTTCTTGTTACTCTTCTGCCTAGAAGGTGTTTCTGTGAAACATAAACCTGAAGAAAGTGGAGGTGAATTATTTTCACTGTCCAAAAGTGCAAGGAATGATTCATCTTTCTTAATCCTAAGGATGAACCCAATCTGAATGGAGTTTTCAGAATTGTTGAGGTAAATAGGGTTCGTTCAAAGAGAATCTTAGTTACTTGAGTCAAGGGTTGCAGCTTTGGTATCTCAACACTTTGTTTGTCAAGGAAGATACTTGCAAAGATTGAATACTTGATAAGTGTTCATGGAGGGATCTGTTGGAGTATGGCTTCAACAGTGACATAGGGATATTGAACAAGGATTTAAGATCAATTGCTATTTGTGATACTCACAAGTATTTAATTGATTATCCTTGTATGTGAAGCTCAAGATTGCTGATGTTCAACACGATGTTGAAACATCTCTTCATTTGGGTTTGTGTAGAATCATGGGAGAGGTACTGCATACACTTTTGGATTTATTTCACTTGGGTGTTGACCTAAGAACCTGCTTCAGTTTGGTGTGGCAGAAGCATCTGATCTTTGGAGAGTTTCCTCGTAAGAAACTGGTCTAGACATTGGTGATGTTGAAGATGAAGAAGAAGACATCATAATCTTGATGAATATTTCTTGGATTAGTTTATTTCTAATCTAGGAGTAGTGGAGTGCAGCAGGTGTGTTCCAGTTGCATCTGACGTTTATCTGGAAAGTGTCCTAGCAAGAGACTTGTCCAGAATATGGTGTTGGTGATGACACAGCTTGGGTCAGTTTATTTCTGATCTAGGTACATATGAGCATGTGATTTTGCTCATCTTGGAAGTCAAGGTTAAGTGGCAGTTATCTCTGACTTTCTACAGACTACTCTACTTAAGGAAAGTGGCATTCTTTGGTATAGTTGTGGTGTAGTCTATGACTACTTCTCTTCTGAAGAATCAGACTTGGCACATTTGAGCTCTTTGGAGTCACTACTAGAAACTTCGCTTTTAGTGACCGATTTAGTGACCAAAAAATTTCGGTCACTATAGCCACCGAATTAGCAACCAAAATTTGATATCCGTGAGTAAATTTTTAGAGGTCACTAAATCGGTCACTAAATAAAAATTAGCCACCGATTTAGCGACCAAAAGTTTGTGACCACCCATCCGGTCTCGAAAAAATGTTTTAATACAATAGTTAGTTTATATAAAAAATTTAGAGACTGAAATTTCGGTCACTGATATTTTTGTTTTTTTTTCTTTATTTTTTAATCCTCTTTATTATGTTACTATTTCTCTCCCAATTTTTTTGAAACATTTTCATCTTTTTTTTCTAAATTTTTTTTTAAATTTTTTAATAAAAGATTCACCTTTTTATTATTTTAACAAATAAAACATATAATTATATAAAAAATTATGCTATTTTATTTTTATATATGTATAAAAGTGAATTTTTTATTATATGCAATTTTTATATGTGCATAATGAAATTACATTAATAAAATCAAATTTTATTTTCATTAGATCCAATTAAATTAAATAATAATTATAAATTTTATAAATATTATTTAGATTTTTTTATATTTTTTATATGTATATATATTTAAATATAGAGAACATAACAAATGTTATTAAGTGGTCTAGTGGTAAGGCTTAACTGAAATAGCTGGAGGTAACAGGTTCGATTTCCAAGTTAGGCACCTTTTTATTTTACTTTTTGAAAAAAGAACACTAAAATCGGTCACTAAGTTTGGTCTCTAAATTTGGTCACAAAATCGGACTCTGAATTTCGGTCACTAAATTTGTCGTAAAAACTTAGTGACTAGCACTTTTACAACCGAAAAATGATGGTCTCTAAATTGGTTGTAAAATGTTATAGTGACCGATTTTTAAGCTTTTTCGGTCTCTAATTCGGTCACTAAAAGAGAATTTTTTAGTAGTGAGTTGTGAAGCAGATATTCATCAAGGTGTGAGCTTGAATTGAATACCTGTGATATGATTAAGCAGGATGAAGGTTGTCTACTCAAACTTGGTTGTTGAATCAAGTCTATGAGAACATGGAACTCTTGTTCTGTTATAGGGATGAGGTTCGTCTAAGTGGCAGAAGGAAGGGCTGAATTCCTCAGTTGGATGTCTGATGAGATGTCATGACATCAAGCAGAAACTTCAGGGTCTTAGTTGATGTTGTGGCACATCATCATAAGATAAGTTGATCTTCTCAGAAATAGATGGAATTAACACTTCAAAAAGGTCTATCTCATGTAGTTTGCGAGAGCTGTGGAAGGAGAAGATGTTACATGTCTAAGGCTTGGTGTATCCAAGATGGATTGCTATGAAGTAAGTAGATCATGTAACTTGAAGATTAGGTTTCATTAGTGGATCAGAAGATTGTCTGAAACTTTGAAGAAAAGTTAAGATGAACCAAATAGTGGCATTTGGTTAATCTTTATTGCGCATTCAAGTAGGGAGCTTGGAACTAATTACTCTTGGGCAGAAGGGTAGTTGGATGAAGACTTAAGGAGGTTCTGGTTCAGTTCTATCTTGGAGCTTGTGGTAGAAGTTCTAAGGTGATTATGGAAGATTACCTTCTTTTTGGTGGACGAGAGTTTATTTCTCTCTTATGTCATCTAGAGTTCTTGTTGATCAAGCTGGTGATGTAGTATTATTTGAAGATCTTCAGTTGGAGTATTATGCAGATAGTAAGTCCAGTGGTGGAGCATATCAAGAACCATGTTAGTTGGTGTCAGTGATATGTGAAGGATGTCCTAAATGATGTTAGAACATCTTCTGGGTTGGTTATCCTTGGAGTAGGATTCTTAGTTCTGTGTGTGGAACTTGACACTCACATCTTGTCTAGGAGGTATTTATCTTGTCATACGGGAGAATGATGGGTAAAGAACTGTCTTGGAAGTCTGATGTGAATGTGGTATCAGACTGAAGTGGATCATGGGTTGATTGCATGAAGGTCTAGATTCTGATGTGTTTAGAATATGGAAGCTGATATTCACCAGTTGAATCAGAAGTATTTTATCTTATCATATGGGAGAATGGTAGATTGAAGACTGTCTTGAATCGTGGGGTGTTTATCTAAAAGACTAACTCTTACTGAAGTCAGACTACTTGTGGAGAAGTGATTTCTTCTCTTACGAGTCATGCTAGAGAAAATTGGATCAGTTTGGTGCTTGTGGAGCAAATAAGTTGAGGATTTCTGGAGCATGTGTTTGATGTCCTTCAAGCGTGAAGAACATCTGGGCGAGCTAGCAAACTAATGGGCTCTGTATGTCTCTTTGAGGAATGTGAAGCATTCAGATTCAATTGGGTTGTATCTCAGGGAACAAGGAGATCTATGCATGAGAATTCATGAGGAATTCATGTGGTGTATGGATGGTTTCTGGACGAGAGGGGTCAATGGTGTTTTGGTCTCAATCTAAGAGTTTGTTGGTTGTGGTACAAGGATGCATTTATAGTACTTTAACTATATGATCATGAAGTTGTCATGGGATATCATGTAGTGATTTTGGGTGATTCTTGCTGAAGAAGCATCTGTTGAGGAAGATAGGGGGAGAAATTTTGTCTGATAAATGTACTAGTGTGGTACATGGAATGCTTGAGGGCAAGCATTAGGTGAATGCGTTCAGCAGGTGTGTTAAACAGAGGGTGCGCTCTTGAAGACATGAAGATGCGTCTTATGTTTTCCATTTATTCAGGGTGTTCTTCTTGCAAATGAGCACCGGTTATCTACGACAGGAGGAGTTAGACTTTTGTTTTGGATATATGGCTGCAGTGGTGCAGATTTTTTATCAAGATTGTTTGTGGTTTCAAGCAGTTTGTGATAGATTGCCTCAGGAGAGGATGATATGTCAGACGAGATGTTGTGACATTGCTCTACTGGTTAAGTTCCAGGTGGACTTATTAGGTTAATCTAATTCTGTCATTGGGTATCAATGGTTTGAATCAAAAGTAGTACAAGTATCTTGGGAATCTGTTGCTGTCTGGAAGAAATTAGTTTTCTCTGCTGATGGAAAGATCAATGGAAGAATTTTGTAGTAATCAAATCTGCTAATTCTGGATTAAGAAATTATTTTAGAATCAAGAGAAGAAGGTTGTAATTGTAGTATTATCTGTGGGGTCCATAAATCTAACAAAGTTAGGTTAGGAATCAGGACAATGCTCAGAAGCGGTTTCGAGGACAAGTCAGAAAAAGTGGAATCTTTCAAAACTAACTTGACCAGCAGTTACTACACTCATTGACTAGTCTTTTGTTTCTTTCAAATGGATTGGATCTACCTATGTAGCTTCTTCAATATTTAAGGAGGATCGTGCTAAAACACCTTTCTTGTTAAGTTGAGAGAAAATGGGTTTTGTCCGTGTTTGGGTAAGCACAATCTGAGTATGGGTCTACATGGGCCATCTTTGCCAACTTTTGGCTAAAAAGGGGGAGAATGGCTTTTTGCTTACTGCTGAGTGGTGTATGTGCATCTGTGCTACTGATCTGAAAGAATGTCTCAATATCTCAAAGGAAGTTCTATCGTTCTAGGTAGTTCTAACATCTTGGTAATTGTGTTTTGTGATCAGAGTTAGGAAGCAAGTATGTATTTGGTGTCACAAGGGAATGAAGAGTTATCTTCTTCCTCCTTCCACTGCATGCACCATCAAGCTGAAGAATTTTTTAGCCAAAATTCGTCAAAAGGGGGAGATTGAAAGCTCCAATGGTTTGACTAAATTTTGGAAAAACATAATGTTGGAAGAGATGTTCCAACATGAAGATTTATGCCCCAGGCCAGAGATGTCGAATGAAATGTCACAACATGATGATTCGACATCATGACTGTCAACATGTTTTGTTTTATGTTCCAAGATTCAAGGCGCAATTGGCAGTGGATCAAGGAAAGAAGATTGAAAACCCAAGGAAGAAGAACGATATAAAAGAAGACCAAGACCTAGGCAGAAAACTAGAGAGAAAACGACATAGACTTAGGAATCCTATTTTGTAAAATAGGGTTTAGGTTTTGAGAGTCGTAGGTTTCTCTTGTAAGTCTCCCTCTATATAGATTTGATACATTGTGGTAGACATATGTACTTGTACAAATTCAGAAATCCATAGGTAATGAATCGTGTATTGTTCTTGGATGAAGCTTTTAAGCAAATCCAAGTTAACTTGTTAGTCAAGGATGCTTGACTGAACTTTGTATTAAAAGGGATGTCTTTCAATAGGATGATGCAGTTATGGTGTAGTAACTGTTAGATAATCACAGGTTGTGATTTAGGGAGTGAGATGGGTTTCTCTTTTATAGGATGGAGTTCTTAGATAAAGTTTTCACTGGGTAGTGATAGGTAAACGTGGGTGTTTACTGTAAACCTGTGGTTGTTTATATTAAACTATACTACTGATAGTTGATTCTTCTTCCTGAATTGGTATTCCCCAGATGTAGGTGATTTGCACCGAACCGGGTCATCATATTCTGTGTTAGTTATCATTCTGTAATTTACAGTTCAGTTTTGATTAACATGTTAGAACAAATGTCGAAACATCTCTGTTTCTGCAGTTACTGATATCCTGGGTATCAGTTTGTTGTTCTAATCTTTTTTTAATAATTATGCAGAACAATGTCTTGATATGTGTTAGGACATCTGCTGTCTACTATGCCATAATTTCATAAATATCTTTCTCAATGAATGTGGACTTTATAATTTTAATTGTGGATAATGGAATTGGATTTAAATTGGAACAATGGACATAGGTTTGGAACTAAAAGAAATTTAAAATGAATACTTGAATATGGGGTGGGTTTAACTTTGGATATTGAATTGGATTTAAAATTTGGACTTGGATGAAATGGATTAATTGACTTGGAACTAAAAGATAGTAAAAATTGATATTGGAAAGAGATGGTTAATTGGATTTGAAAAATGGTTTTAAAGTGGATAAAATGGTTTAAATGGATTTACAAATAATTTGGTTTAGAATATGGATTTGTGTGGATTTGAAAATGGTTATAAAAAATGGATGTGGGCTGAAAATGGTAAGTATCTTAAATTCCAAGTAACTTGCATTTCAAGAAATCCACATGAATCTTCTTTCCAAACTTAGCATGCTTAAGCCTTGATCCACTTGATAATTTGAACTCACTTGAATGAAATACTCCATAATAATGAATCCATACCAACTTCAAGCAACAATTAACAACAATTATATGATCACAATGAAATCTTAATCCAATGAACCTCGACTTATAAAAGTCCACAAGCCCAACCATGAATAAGAAACCCTAAGTCACTTTGAATGTACACTGATGAAAAAAATAGCCTGAGATGTTGAAAGGAAATACAACCCTAATCCATAGCCCTCTCAATTGAATCAATGATGAAACCCTAGTACTTGCCGCCTCTTGAGAAATCTTTGAAGAAGATGATGAACTTGATTTGGCACCAAAACCTTAGTCTGCTGATCTTCAGGCCTAAAGTATTGATTCATGAAAAAATCTATCTTGAGAATGAAACAATCTCCTTTTCTTGACCAAGACCGGGATCACATCCAATTGAACTGCACAATACTACACACACATCCACACATGCTAGCCTCAGGTAAATCTAAATTGAATGACACATGCCTATTTTAAACACAATTAGTGAAAACCCTAATCTTCTTGCCTTAGGCGCACACTGATGAATCAAAAACAGCGCCTTAAAATCTTTCTTCTTCCATTCCTTATGTGTTGCTTACTGTGCAATCGTTGCACCTTCAACAAGAGGATTCACCTCGTTCTTGATCACTTCAAGAACATCTTGGTAGCCAAATAACATTTTAATTTGTTTGCACCATTTGTCGTAACTCTTTGCATCAAGGATGTGTAGGTTTGTAGGGATTCTTTTATAGGAGACAGAAGTCATGTTGCACATTAGGTGTTAGCGGATCGGAACCAGGCTCTTGATGCCAAATGTTGCAACTTGGAACCACAAGATTGGTGAATGATGGAGAAAATTAGAGTGTGGAGAGGGAAAAAGGAAATTTTGTGTGTGTGTGTGTATGTGTGTGTGTGTGTGTGTGAGAGAGAGAGTGAGAGAGAGAGAGGATTAAATGTGAGAATATTTTTTCTATTCAACATAGACTAAATATGAGGATGCCTCAAAGGTTTATACAAATGTTACAAAGTGATTGAGACTCAAAATATGCAATTACATAACTGAAAAACACAAAAACTCGGGTCTGTAACCAGTTACCCTAAACTTGTAACCGGTTATAGCTGACATGAAAATATTTTTTTTCTTCAGTTTTAACGAGTTACCTAATGATGTTAACTGGTTACAACTTCGACATTTACCATGTATCTTCAGCTTAGAAGTGAAATTGCCCTTGTTGCAACCGGTTACAACACTTAAATTACTAAAAACACTTTTAATAAAAGTTACTCCCTCGATATTATATTATAAACAAATTTTACAGTTTTTATAAGCAAATTATTTAATAAATCTAAAAAGTTAAAAGTTGATTATAATTATAAAATAGAAGGAGAAAGAGAAGAAGTATTCAAATATAATTCGCTTAACATCAAATTCAGTTTTAATCGGAATTAATTTTACATAATTAATTTAATCAAAATCAAATATTAAATTCAATTTTAATCAAAAAAACAGTTTTACGTCATCAATTCAATCAAAATAAATTTTTTCACGATACAACCAAATAAGGTATCATGAAGATGTTGTTTTTATTAAATAGAAATATAGATGACAATTTGACCAATCTTTATAAGATATCCGCAAAAATTACCCATAACGAATAGAGTAAAAACCTACAAAACGGGTACAGACATGAGCACGAGAAATTATCCGTTAAGATAAGCAAGTATAGATACTTAGCTACCTATAAGATACAGACACATATACAAATGTTAATATCCATGCGTGTATAAGCTCGGATACAATTTTTTTTTTCAAACTACAAGTATAAAGATAAGTACTATAATACTTGACCAAATCCTACCATTGTCATCTCTGGTTAGAAGAAATATTAATGATAGGAATTAATTAACTTATAAATTTATTATTATATTATTTAATTATTAATAAATAATTGGGAGAGAATGAGAATTTGGAAGAAAATTGAGTAGAATAATTTGTAGGATTATAGGATGACACGAATAAAATTGATAATATTTTATTGTACCACAATATAAAATTAAAATTATATGAAACTTTCGCTTTAGAATTATTCTTTTCCTTTCTGATACAATTTCATGGTTTCAAGTTTAAGCCTTTAATTTTCACTAAAACATGGCAACGTATTTGAGAGATGGTTGTTCCTTACTATTGAAACTTCGCAAATCACCAATCCCATTTGTTCTAACCACAAACCCAATTTCAAATCTTGAGAAACCCAGCCTCAATCCCTCTCCAATTCCAGAATCCCAAGTTTTACAAGTACTGAAACATGAACCTGACATTGTTTCATCACTTGAATACTTCAAATCCTTAGCAAATTCAGGAACTTTCAAACACACCCATTCGACATACCAAATCATGATTGAAAAGCTGGGAAGAAACAATGAAATGGATGCTGTTCAGTATCTTCTGCAACAGATGAAGCTAGAAAGTGTACCTTGTTCTGAAGAGTTGTTCATTTGTGTGATGGATTCGTATAGAAGAGCAAGGTTGGGCGAACAAGGTTTGAAAATGTTTTATAGGATTAGGGAATTTGGGTGTAAGCCTAGTGTTAAGATATATAATCATCTTTTGGATGCTTTGCTTGGTGAAAACATGTTTAAGATGATTAGTCCTCTTTATAATAACATGAAAGGTGAAGGATTGGAACCAAATGTTTTTACGTATAATATTCTTCTTAAGGCGCTTTGTAAAAATGGGAAGGTTGATGGTGCATGCAAGCTGCTTGAGGAAATGTCTAATAAGGGTTGTCCTCCTGATGATATTAGCTACACGACTATAATCTCGTCTATGTGTAAATCGGGTGAAGTGGATAAAGCGAAAGAGCTAGCTACGAGATTTGAACCTGTGGTGCCGGTTTATAATGCTTTGATTCATGGAGTGTGTAAGGGATATAGGATTAAGGAGGCGTTTGATTTGATGAATGAGATGGTGGATAAAGGGGTTGACCCGAATGTTGTTAGTTACTCGACGATTATTAGTTGCCTTTCTGATATGGGGAACGTTGACTTGTCGCTTGCAGTTTTTGCGCAAATGTTTGTGAGAGGATGCAGTGCTAATGTTCATACATTTACTTCTTTGATAAAAGGTTATTTTGTGCAAGGGAGACTCGGTGAGGCTCTTGGTTTGTGGAATCTCATGATTCGAGAGGGAGTTAAGCCAAATGTAGTCTCGTACAACACTCTTATACACGGTCTTTGCTCCAATGGGAGGATGGACGAGGTAGTATCGGTATGGAATCATATGGAGAAAGATTTTGTCCGTCCAAACGTGACCACATATAGCACTATCATTCACGGCTTTGCGAAATCGGGGGATTTGATTAGCGCTTGTGAAATATGGAACAAGATGATAAATTGTGGTTGTCGTCCAAATGTTGTGGCGTACACCTGCATGGTGGATATCCTTTGTCAGATGTCTATGTTTGATCAAGCTTTTGATCTTATTGATAATATGATTTCCGATGGTTGTCCTCCAACTGTTGTTACATTCAACAACTTTATCAAGGGCTTATGTCGTGGCGGAAGAGTAGAATGGGCGATGAGTGTGCTTGATCAGATGGAGAAATATGACTGTTTTCCTAATATCAGAACATATAATGAGTTATTGGATGGTCTCTTTAAGGCGAACGCATTCAGAGAGGCTTGTGAACTTATAAGAGAGTTGGAAGAAAGGAATGTGGAGTTGAATTGTGTCACTTACAACACTATCATGTATGGTTTATCTTTTCAAGGAATGCATCAACAAGTTTTGCAGCTTTTGGGGAAAATGTTGGTAAATGGAGTAAAGCCAGATGACATTACAGTGAATATAGCTATTAATGCATATTGTAAGTTGGGTAAGGTTAGAACAGCTATCAAGGTTTTGGATAATATCACGGCTGAAAAGGAATTTTGTGCAGACATAATAACACATACTATTATTTTGTGGGGTATCTGTAATTGGTTAGGCACTGAAGAGGCTAGTGTATATCTTCATGAAATGTTGAATAAAGGAATCTTTCCCAATATTGCCACTTGGAATGTGTTAGTTCGAGGCTTCTTTAGTAACTTGGGTCATATAGGACCAATCTGCATTTTGGATGATATATTGGGAACTCGATAATGTAGTATGCAATTTTCTGAAATTGATTCCCAGCCGTCAAAAAGTGAATTTAGAGTGGGGAGATCATGGCCACCGATAATAATCAAATGTTTAAAACCAAATTGTCATATTTATGATACGGGGTTTTCAATCTTGTACAAATGGTGTGGTCATTCACCCAACTGCTTGACTGCAGTGGACTGCAAGTTGCAACTGCAGGCAATCCAGGTCCATAATTTCCAACTTCACGGCCTTCAGTTATGACAATTTTCAACAGTATGTAACAGATTACCACATTACAGGCGCCTAGCTGGGAGCAGTGAAAGTATGGAGAATGAATGTGGTCGTGGTGGAATCTCTGGTAGAATTACAAAATTCAATTTCGGCTCTCTCCAAATGTGACATGCTGCGTATCTAGTGTAATTTTTTAATTATAAGTGTACCTTAATTTCCTAAATTGTCACATAAGATTTATGATTTTCAGGCAGTATCAATATGATTAGTATAAGTGGCTTCTTTTATCTGATGAAGTTGAATTCTAAAAACAAAGCATGCTGCGTACAGCGGGAACAGAAAGTGGCAGCTGTGCATGTGGTTGATTATGCCAATTGCAACATAGAGCGGGTTGTGGATACATATCTACAACTCTATTTTAACATTGTATTATGTATTAAATGAAATCTGACCAATTTAAGTTGCAATTATATGCTTAAGACAGTTTTCTTTGGACAAACTGAACGGAGGAGTTGCATAATGTTTTATTCAATCCTTTATTTATATGCTTAAATTTGTTTTGTTTGCGTCTTCACAACTCTTTTCTCTAAACTATCATGCTATATTTTATTTATTTATTACCAAACTATCATGATGTGTTGATCATAAGCATGTGGG
This sequence comes from Lathyrus tuberosus, assembly GCA_022829125.1. Taxonomy (NCBI): domain Eukaryota; kingdom Viridiplantae; phylum Streptophyta; class Magnoliopsida; order Fabales; family Fabaceae; genus Lathyrus; species Lathyrus tuberosus. The sequence continues at coordinate 9,256,204 of JALAZF010000168.1, forward strand.
TGTTTATTTACTAGTTACACTGTGGCTTGAATTTTAATTTCAGGTTTGATAGATATGTCTTTGTTTTTATAAATTTTCAATTACTCTCTCCATTATGATTTTTTTTTTCACTGAATTGCTTTTTTCTCATTTTTCAATTGAGGTGTAGTTTGTAAGTTCCATTCTATAAAGCTACAAGTGAATATTGAGTTTGTATTTCTATTTAGAATTTATAGTTTCAAACTATTCTGTCACATAGCCAGTTTCCTTTTTTCAAGACTAAAAAATTGAGTATTTGAACTAATTACATCTCACTTAATATATAGTGAGTAGAAAAATCATAGACTTTGTTATACAAGTGATCTTACTCCCAACAAACTCATAACTATCTCTAACAAACACTAACATCCCTTACTCCTAACAAACTACTAACTATCTCAAACAAACACTTAATGTTTGTTGTTCTATATCTCTTTTACTCTCCCACACAATAAGGTGGATTTAAACAAATCACTTTAAGCTTGGTACGCAAACTCTAACAAGTTGTCGTGTCCAAAGACTTTGTTAGTGTGTCAGCGATTTGTGTAGAGGCAAGAACATGTTTGACTAACATTTTTTTCGAAACGATAGGTTCCATAACAAAATGAATGTCTAACTCGATGTGTTTTGTTCGTGCATGAAGAATTGGATTATGTGAAAGCAAAACAACATTCAAGTTGTCACAAATGATTGTGGGAGGAAGAAAAAGAATATGAAGTCAGTGAGATGAGAGTCTAATCAAAGCAGTTCATATGTAGTATGAGCAAGACTACGATATTCGACTTTAGCACTTGATCATGCTACCAGAGGTTGTTTCTTAAAGCTCCAAACAATCAAATTTGATCCAAAGTAGACACATGAGCCCGAGGTCGAACATCGATCATTCAGGTCGTTTGTCCAATCTAAGTCACTATAAGCTCGAAGGGTGAAATTTTGTTTAATGAAGGCTGACATAAGAAGAAAACCATGTGAAGAGGTGAAAATTAAATAAGATAAAATGCACTTGACGACTAACCAATGACTTTCAAGTGGAGTGGCCATAAATTGACATGTTTTGTTGAAAGAAAAGTCATATAAAATCTTGTTAATATGACATACTGAAGGCCTACTACGATAGACATGTATAGCTGAGGATTATAGAAAGTGTCATTGCTATTTTTACTTACAGTGACCGATGTGGAGAGTATACTCATGGAAGCGGCCGGATGGTCCTTTGTTGTCCCGGGATTTCCGGGGGTGGTCTTCACGTCTTCTATCTCCCCGACGAGATGTCGAGGGTTCGTCGCTCTTGGAGGTACGAGCACTCTCTTGGTGGCGTGAGACCCGGGCGGAGTTGGCCGCTTTTTTCTCCTCGTACTGGATATGTGCTTGCGCCTTGAGGAGAAAGGCGTCCAGAGTCCTGGGAGTTTCAATGCCAACGGCTTTGGCGAATTTCATACGGGGACGAAGTCCTCGCTCGAGCAAGAACTTCTTTATGTCATCGGTCGTTGAGACCTGTACTGCTTTTTTATTGAACCTCTCGATGTATGTGCGGAGATGCACATCCTTCCCCTGAATTATGGCCTCAAGGGAGGCTTCGGTCTTCGGGTGGCGGCGGGATGTCGTGAAGTGTCTAGAGAAAATTCTCCCCAGCTGTCTCCACGAAGTGATGGAGTCGCCGGGGAGTTTCTTATACCAGGTCATCGCTCCATTTTTGAGCGTGGTCGAAAATAGTCGACATTTGATGGCGCCCCTGACGCCGCGATAGTCGAGCAAAACATCAATATTTTCGATGTGCTCGTCAGGATCCATCGTACCGTCGTAGGTGCCCAAAGACGGTGGTTTCTCCAATCCTTTGGGGAGGCGCATGACCATAATCTCCTGAGACAACGGGCCGTGAGGCTCGTCGTCGCTGCTGCTATTGGTCCATGATGGGGAGCGGGTGCTTCGCTCGAGAACAGGACGGTGATTCCTGCGGGGAGATGGGGTTCGTGCCCGACCCTTAGATCTGGGCGGAGGTGAACGCTGGTCTCTCCTGGTCCTCTTGGTTCCAAGCTTTTTTTTTGCTTCCTATTTTGCTAGAATACATGCGGTTAGGATGATTCTAGGTAGTACAGTAGCAGTTTCTGGTGACTGTTGGTGGTAGACGGTGGTTTGACCACTTTCTACTGCTGTCGTGGTCGCCGGAACCTTAGGAGACTATAGGTTTGGGTCGTTTCTGACGCCGTTGCGACAACGGGCGTGTGTGTCACCTACAGAGCTCATGAATTTTCCGGTGTACCTATGGGTTTTCCGGCAGATTTATGAGTTTTTCGGTAGGCCTTCAAACATAATTCTGGGTAGCGAACCGGGGAGAATCTCCCCGTGTGCGCTGGAGGGGTAGCCTCGGGCACTTCTTCGCTCCACACTTGTGCCATTTGAGTAGGACTTAGGCCGGGGACGTCGTCCCCGGGGCCTTCGTGCGCCCTTTCACTTGTCTAGCGGTGGAAGGATGGATTTGATTTTGTCATCGAATTCACTTTTGTCCTTTGCTTTTCAGGTGAAGAAAATGGCTCGTGAATCCGAAGAAGAAATACTCATAGATTTGTCCTCGAAGAGTAGCGACACAGAAGTTCGGCCACTCCCAGTGATGTCGGGGAGACTCCAAATGAGGGGACTTCCGCAGGGGAATGGATAATAGCAGAGCCTGCGGAGCATGCCTCTATTTTTTCCTCATTCCCCGGGGATGCCTTCACGACCGTGGGGGTGAAAGGGGAATGAAAGGTTCACTTTCTTGGTGAAGACGACCGTATCTGCACGGACTACAGGGAGAAATTCCCGATGTATGAGTACGTCTTTAAGGACATTGGACTGAGGCTTCCTTTTACTGACTTCCAGAGATCTGTCTTCGTGCATATGGACCTGGCCCCTTCGCAGCTGCACCCTAATTCTTTAACATTTATCCGTGCATTCGAACTGACATGAGAGTTCCTGAAGATAGGAGCCACTCTCCCCTTATTCTTTAGAATCTTCCATCTACAGAGGAAAGTCTCGGGGAGGAAGTTTGGTTGGGTCTCGCTGATGCAGGCGAGAAATTTGTTCAAACCATTTTTCGAGTCCATAAGGACTTTTAAGGAGAGGTTTTACGTCATCGAGCCTTTGTCGGAGAAGGGCTAGGATTACACGTACGTCTGGGAGGTGTCAACGGATGAAAACCGGGAGGATTTTTATGACGAGCATGGAAAAATAGTGGCAGATAGGTTGCTGAAGTTCCCCTTCTGCTGGAGTAGGTCTCATTTTTCCCAGGAAATTGACCAGTACCTTGCCTAGCTGGAGATGCTGGAAGATGACGACAAAGACGGCTACGCGGTGCTGGTAAATTTTGTCAACAATTTTACCCCTGTGGAGTGCTGGACTAAGAGTGGGGATCCGATCTTCGAGGAAGATGGCTGGCAGAAGGTGGAAAGCTGCTACATCAACACAAAGGGGCTCCTTGAGTGCAGGACTCATGCTGACGCTCTTAAACTGCTGGGTAGTCTTTATTTTTTCAGCTTGTTTAGATTATTGTTTTCCCCGTTTGCTAACGTGCCCGTTATGTTTTTGCAGGTGAATTGCCTTCAGCGCATGAGCGGATGGTAAAATATGTACAGGCGAAGGGCAAGACTGGTGCAACAAACCCGAAGAGTCGCCTCGGCCAACGAGTGTCACCTCCGCAAACGAGGACCTCCTCGTCGACTCCGTCGCTCGTCCAAAATTCTCCGGTGCCTGCGCACTCGAGGCTCAAGCGCTTCTGGCCGTCAGAGACGGTGAACCTCAGTCAAGCGGGGCAGAAGAGCAGGTTCGAGCTTCCTCCGTGCCTTCACAAAAAGTGGTTTTTTGAAGGCTCTTCCTTGACGGTTCCTCGGTCGGAGTCTCTGAAGCTCAAGGGAATGGCCGCCTGAGCAAGAGGGCGTTGCTGGCGCATGATGCCTCTGCCCTGATTAGTGTCCTGGAGATGGCGGCGGTCTATGCTGAGGAGGATTCCCCTCATGAGTCTGAGCTGAAGAAGGACCAGGCCGCGATATCGTCCCTGGAGGAGAAGGTGAAGAAGGCTAAGAAGGAGGCCAAGGCTGCCGAGGAGGCAAGGAAAAAGTCTCAGAAGGAGATGACCAATATCCAAGGGGAGAAAGACACCCTGGCTGCGGAGAAGAAAGCCGCGGAGGATTTGGTCGAGCAGATGAGGTCTGCTGCTGCCCCTGCTGAAGACGAGCATGAGGATCTGAAGGAGGTGAAGACCCGGGCTGAGATGGTTGGCCGTATTGAGCAGGCGAAGGATGACGTCTATGCCATTGGCGAGGATTGTTTCAACAACGTTGTGACGCAGCTGAAACTTGCGAACCCCGGGGTCCCACTGTCCACTGAGGGGACTAGTTTCCTGTACCATATTGAGGGTGAAAAGATCGTCATCCCCGACTTTTTTCAGATCCGAGATGAGCATGCTCAGGTTCTTCAAGGGGAGCCTCAGCAGACGCAGACTATCCCCGAGGAGGCCCAGCAGATGGAACAGTGATATCTTTTGTTGTATTTCTGCCCTGCGTGCCGTGTTTATGTAATTTATTATTTTGTATGGGGCATGACCCCTTTTTATTGTGACACGCACAATTTGTGGTCCTCGTGACCACTTACTAATGTGATATGTATGTTTCCGGCCGTTCTGGTCGGTTTTGTATGACTTATACTCGCACATGGCTTTATCTGTTTTTATTTTTGCTAAGTGTAGTAACTTTGCTCGGTACAAGTGTGTGCCCGTAATAAGGGTGACTTAATGATTTGTAGTTCGGGGTTTGCTCAACTTAGCTATGTTCGTCAGTGAGGGGGACTGACCGAACAGCCAGGGTAGTTACCGGGAATGAGAGCGAAGCTCAGGTCGCGTTAGAGGCCTGAGTTCGCGACATGAACTTCCCATCGCGAGTTGGGTGTTCTGTCTATCATGGTACTTTGACGAGGGCGGGCTCGGTCAAGGAACCGCCATCGTACATGGGTTCTTCTCGTTCTTGAGCGAAATCCTACCTTAGTTTGTATGCTATGCTTGTACCTGGGCACACATTCATAGTCGGGACGCTATGCTCGTCTCGTCGACGAAGCAATCCGACGATTAGGGCCTTAGCTATAATATTGTTTTAGCTTTTCGGCGTTCCATGGTCGAGCAAGTTCTTCCCCATTAAGGTATTCTAGGTAGTAGGCCCCATTCTCTGTCTTCGCCCAGACGCGATAGGGTCCCTCCCAGTTTGCAGCGAGTTTGCCTTCTTGGGAATCTTTGTGATTCCTTCTTAAGACAAGGCTGCCCACTTGGAATTCTCGCCGTATAACTTTGGTGTTATGCCTAATTACAATTTTTTGCTTTAGCGAGGCTTCGCAGAGAGCTGCTCCTGATCGGACTTCTTCGATGAGATCGAGCTCCTCCCTTATTGCCTCTCTATTTTTCTCCTTGTCCAGGGGGATTCAGTCCGCCTGGAGGGCATGTGTATCTCGATGGGGATCACCGCCTCAGTTCTGTAAGCTAGTATGCAAAGGGGTTTCCCCGGTCGAAAAGTGGGGTGTGGTGCGGGATGCCTAGAGCATGCTGTGCAGCTCCTCAACCCAAGCTTTCTTTGTTTCGTCCAGCCGTCGTTTGAGGTCCCGTAGGATTACCCTATTTGCTGCTTCGGCTTGCCCGTTAGTTTGGGGATGTTCGACGGACGCAAAGTGTTGTTTCATGCCCAGTTAGGCGACGAAGTCCTGAAACTTTCTATCCGTGAACTCTGTCCCGTTGTCGGTGACTATTGCTTGGGGGATGCCGAAGCGGGCAAGGATGTTCCGCTTGTAGAAGCGAAGTTTGTTGTGGACCGTTATTTTGGCCAGAGCCTCTGCTTCTATCCACTTGGTAAAGTAGTCCACGTCCACTATCAAGTACTTGTTCTGGTTTGATCCCACAACGAAGGGTCCCAAGATATCCAGGCCCCACCATGCGAAGGGCCACGAGAAGGACATTTCTTTGAGTTCGTTGGGCGGTGCCAAGTGCATGTCCCCGTGCTGCTGGCATTTGTCTCATTTCTTCACGAACTCTTTGGCATCCTGCTGCATGGTTGACTAGTAGTATCCTGCTCGTAGGGATTTCCTAGCGAGGGATCTCCCCCCGAGGTGCTGAGCGTGGATTGTAACACCCTTCTATAACCCCACGAATAGTCATATAATATTAAATAGTTATATCAGAGTAATCATCAAAAAGGGTGCAACATTTCTTCATAAAACATCATAATAAAATATCCTGCTCCGTAACATGGGTTCTTAAAAATTAACACGTTCACACTTTAGAAATATCATCATAAAACTTCGAACATCTCAGCCGAATTTTTGTCTCAAAATACCTTTATTAGAATACTTCAATTAAAATTTACCATCACACTCCATAATTCCTAAATCTTGCTTAAACATTTTTAAAACAAGATGAAACACCTCAATACATCATTATCAACATTTAATTCAAACGATTCCCAAAGACCCGATGTTACATCTATCAGAGCAAGACTCTCTTCCCTACGAAAAGATAACGAATAACTCCATAAGCTATCTCGAACTTCTACTGCTATCCTTGAGTACCTGCCCATTTCCCATGGTTGGGGAAATATTAGCAGAAAGGGTGAGTACAATCATAGTCATTATAAAAGACATAAGGAATAGATATAGTAGTCATATCCAGGAAATCACAACAACATAACATCATTTAACACATATACCTCATAACAACAAAACACCAAATTCTCATGTCAGAACATCACCAAAATCAGAATCACACTAAACACATCACATGGTACAATTATTGTACAATGCCACAAATAATTAATGCAACTTCATAAGACACATGCATGTGGTACCAAAACTTCACTGGACTTTAAGTCATACAACTTCACTGGATATCATCCTACAACTTCACTGATGACTTAGTCATCTTCAAACTTCACTGGACAATAGTCCTTCAATGCCATGAATGCAGGATGCGCAACAACATATAAAATACGACCACGGCTAGTCAAACGCATCATCATTCATCATATTCATCATACTTCATCACATTCATCATGTTCGTCAAAACAACATCATTATATTCTCTTCACATAATCATCAATACTTAGTCACCATCACATATTCATCAACACATAATTAACATCACACCATAACAGCATCCTAAATCTCATAACAACACCACAATCATCATAAATATCACAATAGCATCTTAGTCATCATATCGGCATCATTTATCAAACATCATCATTTTATCAAACAATATCACCATTATTCTTACAGCATCATAAAGTATCTCACAACATCATTTACATCGTGTTAATATCAGTACATCATCATAACTCATAATAACATCAATCCAACACAAAGCATTTACCAAGGATATATCATCACATCACAGTCAACACAATATCATCATCATCATGTTCATTATGTACTCTTCATATATATCATAACACACATATCATGATCAAATAGTAGCATGTTAATATAATCCACACAAAAAGGCACTTCCAGGCATAACTCAGAGATTTTTCATACAACACACCCACTGACTGACAAATTCATCACAAACCATCAATACATTATGATTAGTATATTCAAACCTCATAATATCACCATAATCATCATAATATCATCATTCATTATCACCAATATCAACTAATTCACTGCCAGACAAAATTCTGCAAATTCATACAGATATGCAACCTAGTGGTATATCAGTACAAGACACTCATCATTTAGCCTATCAATTTCAATTGGGGGATTTCACTATATGCTTTATTTTATTTTACCATGTTATAGATTATTTACTTACCTTTCCATAGCTTTAAATGACATCAAAATTGGAATTATAAATCAAAAGTTACAGTTGTTAAAAGAAAACAAATAATAATAATACAATGCCCCTACTAAATGGGTGGCTTGCGCCACCTTTCCCTTCACATCTTGGTGGCTTGCGCCACCCTTCAAGCATGTGGCTGGCGCCACCTTGACATGGTGGCTTGCGCCACTCCCCGTTTAATTCTTTTTTTTTTCTTTCTTATTCTTACCATTCCTTCTTCTTCTTTTTCTTTTCCAACCGTCCATGATTTTCAGACAGTGCCAACTAACCATCCCATACATTTGATTCATCTATCCTTCAGGTTTAATAGTTTCTCACAATCTTTCAATAACCCCTACATTCGGTCATTTACCAAGTCCTCAAAGTTTTATGTTATTCGAACATGTTTTCTGTTTAATCTACTTAAACCTTCATCCTAATTTATTATCGATTAACCAGACAATCACTACCATTTCCTAATCTCATCAATTTCCTCAGGGTGTTTCATCTTCGAGTAGAAAACCAACAGCCTACAATTATCTATTGCTTAAATCAATTATAATAACAACGATCATACACCCTATACCTGAGTAAATCCGTAGCCTTGATTTTCTTTGTGTTTTTCAACCCTTCCTCTGAAATTCCTCAAAGTCCCAATTGCTCCTCTATTCTCTCTGTTTCCTTTCCAACGTAATGCAACAGTCAAAATTTCCAAAACCATACTCCTTCGTATAACCCTTTAAACTCTTTAATATGGTCTTCCCCTATTATCCTTACTAACACTTTATAACTGACCAAAATGCCCTTCTTATCTCTACCACCAATAACTCCTATTTTTCTAATTAGAATAATTCCACTTAATTATTTTAATTATTTTAAATCATTCCAAATTGTCACATAATTCTCAAAATCACTAAAACATCATTTATATCCAATCACTTCACAAAAGAAAATCCCCAAAACATCATATATATCAAATATTCCACAATAACTCATATATTCCTGATAAATTAATTAAATAAATAATTAATCTAAAATTTGGGGTATTACAACTCTCCCCCACTTAAAAGAATTTTCGCCCTCGAAAATTACCTCAATTGAATAGCTCGGATAACACTCCCTCACTCGACTACTCGTAACCACGAACTTACACTCCAATAGCAATACATTCAAATCCACATCCTAGCACAAACTCATTTCTCATATCTTGTTCAATGACTAATGTCATCAACTATTATTAACCATCATCATACAATGCATCCTATCTGCATCATATTTTCACCATAAGTTAACTACCCCTAGTTGCTGGCATGTGCCTCGACTTTTCAATTTATGATTAACTCCATAAAGTTGCATTTTTATACACATAGATATTTCCTATCAAAAGCAAGCTAATCACAATACTTCACTATCTTCAAGCCAACAGTATAACAGTTTCTCTTCATCCAATTACAACTAACAACTGAACCTACCTCTTTCTCATTAAACGGTTGACTTCACGAACATTTTTAACATAAGTAATTATGACGCCATGTTCCACCAACTCAACATATTAACACGATCCAACAAGCTAGCAATTTCAACAATTGATTAACAATTAATTCAATCTTCACCTTTTAACTAACACTAACTTCATTGACCTCACGAATCCAAGCATTAATACATAATTAAACTGACTATAGTAGGACTCATATCTCATTCATATTCTGACATAATAAATGAATTACTACGTTGCAATCTTCAAGAAAACTTCAAACACTACACAACGATAATCCTAACATTCATTTGTCACCAACCTTGTTTGCAAACTGATTCACTAACAGCCCTAACTGTTCAATCACTTCCAACTCACGTACCATGAGCATTGACATATGCAGCGACTTCCTACTCAACGCATCACCCCTTTCATTTGCTTTTCCAGGATGGTAATTCAAATCGAAATCATAATCCTTCAATAATTCAAGCCACCTTCTCTGTGTCATATTCAACTCCTTCTGATCAAACAAGTACTTTAAGCTTTTATGATCACTGAATACTCCGAATCTCGAACCAAAAAGATAGTGTCGCCAAAATTTCAGTACAAACACTACACAGCTGCCAACTCTAGATCATGTGTAGGATAATTCATTTCATGAACTCTTAATTGTCTCGACGCATAAGCAACAACCTATTCATTCTGCATTAGCACTCCATCGAGACCCATCTTCGATGCATCACAATAAACCACAAAGGACTCCTTCGAATTAGGTAAATCAATACTGAAGCGGTCGCAAACTCCTTCTTTAATTCTACTAAACTCTTCCACATGCAACATCCCACACCTATGCTTGACCCTTCCGCGTCAGTTGCGTCAAAGGTAATACCAACTTAGAAAATCCCTCTATGAATCTTCGATAATCACCCGCTAAACCACAAAACTTCGGATCTCATTCGTAGACTTCAGAATCCCCATTTGTAATAATGCATCAACCATCGAAAGATCCACATCAATTCCACTACTAGAATTTACATAGCCAATGAAACTTACTTCTTTCCTCCAGAACTTCACAATTCGACAGCTTCACATACAACTTCCTCTCTCCCAATACTTGCAGCATAATCTTCAAAGACTATGCATGCCCTTCTACTATTTTAGAGTATGTCCAAATACCATCAATAGAAACCACAACAAACTTATCCAGATACTCGTGAAAAATTCGACTCATATGTCCCATGAACACACCAGGTGCATTGGACACACCGAATGGCATCACAGTGTATTCATAGTGACCATATCTCGTCCTAAAAGCCGTCCTCACAATATCATCTGGTTTAACACGAATCTGATGATAACCAGATCTCAAATCAATCTTGCTGAATACACAAGCTCCCACTAGCTGTTCCCTCAAGTCGTCAATTCTCGGAAATGGGTACTTATTCTTGCTAGTCACTTATTCTTCCATCCGTAGTCAACACACAATCTCATACTAACATCTTTCTTCCTAACTAACAACACCGGAGCACCACGGTGAAACACTTAGTCGAATAAACTTCTTCTCTAATAACTCTTCTAGTTGCTTCTTCAATTCCCTTAACTCGGAAACTGACATCCGATATGAAGACATCGACACCGGACTCGTGCTTGGTGTCAAATCCACCACAAACTCTACTTCACGTTCTGAAGGCAAATCACTTATGTCATCCGGGAATACATCAAAAAATTCATGGACAACAGGTAATTCAACAATTGCAACTTCTCGATCAACTTACAACAGTATAACATTACAAACATCAGAGCTTCATCTTCTAAAAGTTCATCCACTTGCTTAGCAGACCATAACGTTAGCCCTCTACTGTCACCAAACTCGTATCCACGCTCTGGAGGAAAGTCACAATTATCCTTCAGGAAAACATCAGGGATCACACACCACTGGCATCACACTAGCCATTTCATCGTTCTCTGTACTCAGAGAATCCAACATCAACAACACCCGATCCTTTCCCTAAAGACATCGTAACTTAGCCGGCAGACGGAAATCCCGAATCCACAACACCTTTGGTGTCAGAAACAAGATAGTCTTCGCATTTCCTGCGCTCTCGTAATCAGCATCATATCACACCACTCATCTAAACAATTAGTGAGCACACATCTTAATTCCAACAAATTCACTGTACACACCATCTAAGCTGGCAAACAAGTCTATCCCATCCAACAAGACACCGTCTACTATCAACAAGGGATTAAGGGTGACCAGTTCCTCAATTTGTCAATAGACAGCTGACAATCGTGATGGGGCATAAACCGTCTTTACCAAGCTTATAATAGCGTTCCTTTCATCTTGTGCACAAAGTTACTTAAGGCATAATTCTTAGTCGTCATAAGCCTTATCTCCATCTTTCATTCAGTTTCGGAAACAACACAACTCCCACAATGCTTGCACACTTGTAATCCACAACACACCGAACTGGCATTCCACTGCCAAAACATCTCAGAGAAGCGAAAACTTCTCCCCCACTCGTTTCAACCCACTCCTGCAGACAACGGTTAGAACATAAGCAAGTACCGACAGTGTTTCACACACATGTCGCGTACTAAGGGACAAACAACATTAGACAACCTGGCCGGACAGACGTACCTGCTCTGATACCACTAATGTAACACCCTTCTATAACCCCACGAATAGTCATATAATATTAAATACTTATATCAGAGTAATCATAAAAAAGGGTGCAACATTTCTTCATAAAACATCATAATAAAATATCCTGCTTCGTAACACGGGTTCTCAAAAATTAACACGTTCACAATTTAGAAATATCATCATAAAACTTCGAACATCTCAGCGGAATTTTTGTCTCAAAATACCTTTATTAGAATACTTCAATTAAAATTTACCATCACACTCCATAATTCCTAAATATTGCTTAAACATTTTTAAAACAAGATGAAACACCTCAATACATCATTATCAATATTTAATTCAAACGATTCCCAAAGACCCAATGTTACATCTATCAGAGCAAGACTCTCTTCCCTGCGGAAAGATAACTAATAACTCCATAAGCTATCTCAAACTTCTACTGCTATCCTTGACTACCTTCCCATTTCCCATGGTTGGGGAAATATCACCAGAAAGGGTGAGTACAATCATAGTCATTATAAAAGACATAAGGAATAGATATAGTAGTCATATCCAGGAAATCACAACAACATAACATCATTTAACACATATACCTCATAACAACAAAACACCAAATTCTCATGTCAGAACATCACCAAAATCAGAATCACACTAAACACATCACATGGTATAATTATTGTGCAATGCCACAAATAATGAATGCAACTTCATAAGACACATGCATGTGGTACCAAAACTTCATTGATGACTTAGTCATCTTCAAACTTCACTGGACTTTAAGTCCTACAACTTCACTGGATATCATCCTACAACTTCACTGATGACTTAGTCATCTTCAAACTTCACTAGACAATAGTCCTTCAATGCCATGAATGCATGATGCACAACAACATATAAAATACGACCACGGCTAGTCAAACGCATCATCATTCATCATATTCATCATACTTCATCACATTCATCATGTTCGTCAAAACAACATCGTTATATTCTCTTCACATAATCATCAATACTTAGTCACCATCACATATTCATCAACACATAATTAACATCACACCATAACAGCATCCTAAATCTCATAACTGCACCACAATCATCATAAATATCACAATAGCATCTTAGTCATCATATCGGCATCATTTATCAAACATCATCATTTTATCAAACAATATCACCATTATTCTTACTGCATCATAAAGTATCTCACAACATCATTTACATCGTGTTAATATCAGTACATCATCATAACTCATAATAACATCAATCCAACACAAAGCATTTACCAAGGATATATCATCACATCACAGTCAACACAATATCATCATCATCAAGTTCATTATGTACTCTTCATATATATCATAACACACATATCATGATCAAACAGTAGCATGTTAATATAATCCACACAAAAAGGCACTTCCAGGCATAACTCAGAGATTTTTCATACAACACACCCACTGACTGACAAATTCATCACAAACCATCAATACATTATGATTAGTATATTCAAACCTCATAATATCACCATAATCATCATAATATCATCATTCGTTATCACCAATATCAACTATTCACTGCCAGACAAAATTCTACAAATTCATACAGATATGCAACCTACTGGTATATCAGTACAAGACACTCATCATTTAGCCTATCAATTTCAATTGGGGGATTTCACTATATGCTTTATTTTATTTTACCATGTTATAGATTATTTCCTTATCTTCCCATAGCTTCAAACGACATCAAAATTGGAATTGTAAATCAAAAGTTACAGTTGTTTAAAGAAAAAAAATAATAATAATACAATGCCCCTACTAAATGGGTGGCTTGTACCACCCTTCCCTTCACATCTTGGTGGCTTGCGCCACCCTTCAAGCATATGGCTGGCGCCACCTTGACATGGTGGCTTGCGCCACCCCCCCTTTAATTCTTTTTTTTTTCTTAGTCTTACCATTCCTTCTTCTTCTTTTTCTTTTCCAGCCGTCCATAATTTTCAGACAGTGCCAACTAACCATCCCATACATTTGATTCATCTAGCCTTCAGGTTTAATAGTTTCTCACAATCTCTCAATAACCCCTACATTCGGTCATTTACCAAGTCCTCAAAGTTTTATGTTAATCGAACATGTTTTCCGTTTAATCTGCTTAAACCTTCATCTTAATTTATTATCGATTAACCAGACAATCACTACCATTTCCTAATCCCATCAATTTCCTCAGGGTGTTTCATCTTCGAGTAGAAAACCAACAGCCTACAATTATCTATTGCTTAAATCAATTATAATAACAACGATCATACACCCCATACCTGAGTAAATCTGTAGCCTTGGTTTTCTTTGTGTTTTTCAACCCTTCCTCTGAAATTCCTCAAAGTCCCAACTGCTTCTCTATTCTCTCTGCCTCCTTTCCAACGCAATGCAACCGTCAAAATTTCCAAAACCCTACTCCTTCGTATAACCCTTTAAACTCTTTAATATGGTCTTCCCCTATTATCCTTACTAACACTTCATAATTGACCAAAATGCCCTTCTTGTCTCTACCACCAATAACTCCTATTTTTCTAATTAGAATAATTCCACTTAATTATTTTAATTATTTTAAATCATTCCAAATTGTCACATAATTCTCAAAATCACTAAAACATCATTTATATCCAATCACTTCACAAAAGAAAATCCCCAAAACATCATATATATCAAATATTCCACAATAACTCATATATTCCCGATAAATTAATTAAATAAATAATTAATCTAAAATTTGGGGTGTTACATTGATCCCTTCGTGGATTTTGCGCAGGACGTGGGCGACCATGTCTTCCTCGAAGCATTTGAGTAAAGGGATGGAGAACCCTCGCCTGTAGAGCTTGTTTTCGACCAAGACGTAGGAGCAGGCCCTGCGCCTGACTACCCTGGTCTCTTTGGGGTCGGACGAGAGTTCATCCTTAATGAGGTAATTGTAGACAGGGGTCATCCAGCAGTTGCTGTCGCCGATGACTTGAACGTCGAGAATCACATAAGTTTTCTCGACGCTGGGTCGATGAAGTACTTTCTGGATGACGAATTTGTTTCCTCCCTTTTTGTTTGTGCTCGCCAGTTTTGGTAACATGTCTGCTCTGACATTATGTTAGCGAGGGAACATGTTTCTCCTCTACTGTTGTGAACTTCGTCATCTTTTCCTTGACCAGGGACAAGTATTCAGACAAGTTATCATTCTTGGTCTAGTATTCTCCTAGAACTTGGGGGGCCACGAGTTGAGAATCAGTGCAGATGATGACTTCCTTGGCCCCTAAGTTTTCGGCTAGGTGTAGACCAGTGAGGAAGGCCTCGTATTCAACTTGATTGTTAGAGGTAGGGAAAGATAAGGTAAGAGAGACTTCGATGATAATTCCTTCTTCGTTTTCCAAAATGATACTTTCCCTGCTTCCCGCCGAACTGAATACCCCGTCGACACAGATTGTCCATTTGCGCGCCCCGCAAGTGGGGGAATCGGCGAATGTCATCTCTGCGACAAAGTCGGCCAGCGCCTGGACCTTGAGGGCTTTTCTGCTCTCGTATTGAATGTCAAATTTGGATAGTTCCAACGACCACTGAGCATTTTTCCATCCATGTCGGATCGTCCTAACAGTTGCTTCACAGGTTGATCTGCTCGGACCACAATCGTGTGGGCCAGAAAGTAGTGTCTTAGTCTCCTCGCAGCATTGATGAGGGCCAGAGCTACCTTCTCTATTTATTGGTATCTCAGCTCCGGTCCTTGCAAGGCTTTGATTGTGAAGTATATGGGTTTTTGCCCGTCGGGCCTCTCAGGAATGAGGGCGGCGCTGACGACCTCGGTTGCCACGGAGAGATAAAGGTATAAGGTTTTGCCATTGTCTGGCCAAGAGAGGATTGGCAGCTCCGACAATTCGTTTTTAGGTGGAGGAGAGCCTGGTCGCATTCCTCCGTCCATTCGAAAGCTGCCTCCTTGCGGAGGAATTTGAAAAAGGCCAGTGCGTGCTGGACAGATTTGGCCACAAAATGGGACAATGAAGAGAGCATTCCATTGTGGGATTGGATGGATTTCTTCGAGTTGGGCATAGGAAACTCGGAGAAGGCCCTTCACTTGTCGGGGTTATCTTCAATTTCCCACTCCGTCAGATAGAAGTTGAGGAACTTGCCCGCCCATACCCCGAACGTGCACGTCTTTGGGTTGAAACACATCTGGTATTTCCTGGCCTGCTCGAAGACTTTTCTCAAATGGTCCATGTGATTGGATTCCTCATGGGATTTCACGATCATATCGTCAATATAGACTTCGAGCATGTCCCCGATTTCTCCCCGGAAGACCTTTATCATCATCCTTTGGTAGGTAGCGCCAACGTTTTTTAAGCCGAAGGGCATTACATTGTAGTAATAGTTGCCCGACTCGGTCATGAAGGATGTGTACCTTTTGTCGCTTTTCGCCATTGGTATTTGATTGTAGCCCGAATAGGCGTCCATGAACGATAATAGTTTAAAACTGGCAGAATTATCAACAAGTTTATCTATATTGGGGAGGGGGTAAGCATCTTTAGGGCATGCTCTATTGAGATTAGTATAATCAACACACATGCGCCACTTTCCATTAGACTTTTTAACGAGTACAACGTTAGACAGCCAAGTAGTGTACTTGGCTTCTGAAATAAAGTTTGCCTCGAGGAGGTCTTTTACAGCTTGTTCGGCAACCTCCATTTTCTCCAGAGACTGCTTTCTCCTACGTTGTGCTACAACCCTAGCGGCAGGGTCAATAGTGAGCTGATGGCAGACGACAGAAGGATCTAGGCTGGGTATTTCCGTGGCACTCCAAGCTAACAAATCCACATTCTCTAGGAGGAAAGCTTTGAGCTGTTTCCTCGCTAAGTCGAGGAGTTCGGTCCATATCCTCACTCCTCACTGGGGGTCATCGCCGAGCAGGACGAGTTCGAACTCGCCATCCAGAATTGGGCGCATCGGATGGGAGCTGTCGTCGGTGCTGGTTGAAACTGAAGGGCTGCTAGAGCAAATCTGCATCTCCTTCTAGCCATCTTCAGAGAAGCGGCTGTCGAGGTAGATAGAGTCGATGTGGGGCAGCGGTTTGGCCTCCTCAGAGCTGCTGGGCAGGGCCGGCTTGCCGGAAGTCTTCGGCTTGGCTGCAATAGTGTTGAGTCCTTTGGTGCCACTTCGAAACATCTCCTTGCTACCTCGATGTCCCCGTGTATAGTAGCGACCAGACCCTTAGAAGTGTAGTACTTCATTTTTAGATCACAGTTCATGGTACTGCCACCAATTCGGCCAAGGTTGGCCGCCCAAAGATGCACTGATAGAGAGAAGGGCAATCGATAACCAGGAATTTGACTTTAATAGACCTGGCCATCTCTGTAGATCCGAATGTCATGATCAATTCCACATATCCCCAGGGCTTTGTGACCGGCCCGTTGAAGTCTCGTAAGTATGAGCCTACGTAGGGGGTCAGGCGCGATTCATTTAGTTAGAGGGTGGAAAACAGCTGCGAGTACATGATGTCGACCGAACTGCCTTGGTCGACTAAGATTCGGCGAACATCAAAGTTAGCCATCTGGGCTCTCACGAGCAGCGAAATGCTTGAGTTCGGAGCCCCACGAGGAATTCCTCGCAGTAGAAAGAGATGAGGACCGACTCTCCCCGGACTTTGTCGAGCGTGGTACTCCTGTTGGAGCTCGTGCTGACAAGGTGCTAGAATTTCCTTTTAATGGAGCCCATAGTAATTTTGTTGAAGCCACCTCCGGAGATGACCATGGCGGAGGGGAAAGTTTCCCACGGACTATGTGCGGCGAAGTAGGGGGAGCGCTGAGCTCCTTAGGAACATAGAAGTCCCAGGCTACGACACGCTCATGGCGACCTAAAGGTTCATCTCTTCGGAAGAAGGCACCTCTTCCTCGACTTTTTTCGACTCCTGGGAGTCCTACAGAGGAGTTTCCCTCTTCTTGGTGATCTGTTTCAGGTGGCCGTCCCTGATCTGTATCTCAATGGCATCCTTCAGGTGGATGCATTCATCGATTGTGTGGCCGTGACTTTTGTGGAAAAAGCAGTATTTCGAGTTGTCAGCATTCGGCTTAGCCGGTTTCTGCTTAGGGAATCGAACGACTGCTTGTTTGAACTCCGAGTTGTCACATTCAGAGAGGATTTTCTCCCTGAAGACGGCCAAAGAAGTATACTCATGGAAGTGGCCTGAGGGTCCTTTGTTGTCCCGGGATTCCCGGGGGAGGTCTTCACGTCTTCTATCTCCCCAACGAGATATCGAGGGTTCATCGCGCTTGGAGGTGCGGGCACTCTCTTGGTGGCGTGAGACCCGCTAGATATATGCTTGCGCCTTGAGGAGGAAGGCGTCCAGAGTCCTGGGAGTTTCAATGCCAACAGCTTTGGCGAATTCCGTACGGGGACGAGGTCCTCGGTCGAGCAAGAACTTCTTCATGTCATCGGTCGTTGAGAATTGTACTGCTTATTTATTGAACCTCTCGATGTATGAGAAGAGAGGCTAATCCTTCCCCTGAATTATGGCCTCAAGGGAGGCTCCGGTCTTCGGGTGGCGGCAGGATGCCGTGAAGTGTCTAGAGAACATTTTTCCTAGCTGTCTCTACGAGGTGATGGACTCGTCAGGGAGTTTCTTATACCAGGTCATCGCTCCCTTCTTGAGCGTGGTCGGGAATAGTCAACATTTGATGGTGCCCCGGACTCTGTGATAGTCGAGCAGAGCATCGATATTTTTGATGTGCTCGTCAGGATATATCGTAACATCGTAAGTTCCCAAAGACGCTGGTTTCTCCAATCCTTTGGGGAGGCGCATGGCCATAATCTCCCGAGACAACGGGCCGCAAGACTCGTCGTCACTACTGCTACTGGTTTATGATGGGGAACGGTTGCTTCGCTCGAGAACTGGACGGTGATTTCTACGGGGAGATGGGGTTCGTGCCTGGCCCTTAGATCTGAGCGGAGGTGAACGCTAGTCTCTCCTGGTTCTCTTGGTTCCCAGGGAGTACTGGCTCCTGGGGGAGACGTGGTCCCGTTTCTAGACGGTATGGGATTCTAGTTTAGGTGGTGCCCGGCGGTATCTTTCACGTCGGGGAGGTGGGCTTAGGGATCGTCGGTGCTCTTTCCTCGGCGGAGGGGATCTTTGCCGGGCAGATTCTTCTAGGGCTCCAATTCTCGTGTTTTGTTGGAGGATTAGGAGGTTGGTTTTGTTGAGAGCTTCAAGGAGGGTCACCACGTCCGGGTCGGTGTTGGGCGGAACGGGAACAAACTGGTGGTCCAGGAAGGGCTGGTCTTCAACATGATCAGCACGAGTGGGGGAGGGAGACACAGTGGCTCCATCTCTCAGATGGTGGGCGTCGCCTCCAAGTAAGGATGCAGCTCTGCCAGTATCAGTATTTTTGACGGAGAAAAGAGCAGGTTTGCGAGCATCATGAACGTGATCTTGGCTTGCCATGATCAGAATCTTGGACAGAGAGCTTTTTTGGTCTTGCATCTATGATGAATGTTAGACGGGGATGACAGAGTTCCCACAGACGGCGCCACTGATCTTGACGGCTGATCAGAACCTGAAGTGCGCCAAGGATGACGTCTGCGATGCTGAGTGTGAGAGATGAGGAGGGGGTGTACCTGTAAGACACTCTGATGCTAAAGTAAGAATCGGGAGAGAGAGAAAGCCAAGTACAGAGTATGTATTTCGTAGGATGATTTTTTGATACCTGACCCTCTCAAATGAGAGGATTTTTATAGTGCCCCTAGTGCATGGCCAATGGTCCCTATTTTCGGGGTGAAATAACCGTTTCCCGAAGAATAGGTAACTGCCAAAAACTAGCCGTTAGGACGGGCAGAGGTGCCTGAAACTAGCCGTTGATACAGGCAAGGATGAAATTCTGGGCACGGGCATCGCGAATATTTCTGGGTTGTGGAGTCGTGCGTAATGGGCAGGAAGTACCGAGGAGGAGAAGATGACCCTTGGGGTCATCCGACCATATATGCCCGGTAGAGGGGCATAAAGGTAAATGCTGCCCCACATTGGTTGGGCTTAGGCAATTGGGCCGCTCTGGGAGCAGAAGTGGATTGGGACATGCCTAGTCATTGGTCCAATCCGGAACAGGTGTAGAGACACTTTTTGCATTGTGCATGTTGGCCCTTGACAGAAGGTTTTTCCCATACTTGGAATGAGTTAATAATAGAGAACCATTAGCTTGATATGTGACCTCAATGCCTAGGAATTAAGCAGGTTTTGTTAAATGTTAGTTAATTAGTAACATGAACTTATTGTGATTTATGTAGTTACTTAAGTTACATCCTCTCATGTTCTTTATTCTCTATTATTTGTAGAGAAATATTTTAAGTTTATTGAAAGAAATAAAATATAATTAATAAAAAAATTCAGATTACAAAAATAGTTTTTTTTATTCTTCTCTGCCAAACTCTTACTGTCCCAACAAATTTGGTATTAGAGCTTTGGCTCAGTAGCATGAATACATCAAATGCCAATTCTATTTTCTCATATACATCAAGCAAAATTCCAGTTTTTGATGGTGAGCACTATGATTACTAGAATTCACAAATGGAGGCCATTTTCCTTTCACAAGATCTTTGGGACGTGGTTGAAGAAGGTTATGAAGATCGTCCACAACCAAAACCATCAGATTGTCTGATGATAAAGAGAAAGAATACAACGAGAATGTGAAGAACAATGTTATGACAATAAGAATTATCCAACAAGGTGTCAGCAAAGCCATTTATCCTAGAATCTTTGGCGTAAAAAAGGCCAATAAGGCATGAGAAACATTGAAGATGGAATTTCATGGATTAGAAAAGGTGATTGCTATCAAGTTGCAGTACTTGTGGAGTGAATTTGAATCTCTCACAATGAAAGAAGGTGAGCAAGTCAAAGAATTTTTCTCAAAGTTGGCTGAAAAAATTAATCAAATTAAAAATTGTGGAGATGATGTACCCGAAAAGAAAGTGATTGAGAAAATCCTACGAAGTCTTCCTCAAAATTTTGAACACATTATTGTTGATTATTGTTGATATTGAAGAAACAAAAGATCTCTCAAAACTCACTCAATATGAACTCCTGGGGTCTTTAGAAGCTCATGAACAAAGAGTGAACAAATACAACAACCAACACTCTTAGCAGATTTTTCAAGCAAGGCAAAACTTCAAAAATTCCAAATCACATCTAGGAGGAAGATGGGATTCATTTCAGGGAGAAAATTCCAATAGAGGTCGTGGTGGTAGACACTTTGAAAGCAATGGCAGAGGTAGAGGAAGAAGAGATTTTTCATGGCAACAACGATCTTCTGGTAACTATAACTCTTCATGCTTTATTTGTAAGAAACCTGGTCATGAATCTCAAGATTGTCGATATAGATGCATTAGATGCAAAATTCCTAATCATTCTGATAGGGATTGTTGGCATAAAAGGCAAGTTGATGACACAAAAAAATGATTAATTACACAGCAGAAGATGAAGCTAATAAATTGTTCTTGTCTGTGTCTGATCATGTAAAATCCAGTGAGAAATAGTAGTTAGATAGAGGTTGCAACAATCATGTAACAGGAAACCAGAATCATTTTAAAGATTTGGATGGAAATTTCTCATATGTTGTTGAACTTGGTGATGGGAAGAAAGTGCAGATTGAAGTGAAAGGTGTCATAGCAATCAACACAAATGAAGGTAACAATAAATTCATTGATGATGTTCATTACTCTCCTAATATTTCTCAAAATCTTTTGAGTATGGGACAGATCATGAGAAAAAGTTATAAGCTGATTTTTGATGATGATAAATGTGAGATTTTTGATTGAAAAAATCTGGAAGACAAGTTGTTGTAGTGATGCAGACTCATAATAATTTATTTCCCCTCAATATGAAGTCCATCCAATATGCTGCCCTCAAAAGTGAAAGCGCAAATGATTCTTATCTTTGGCATTTGAGATATGGTCATTTGAATTTCAAAGGTCTGAAATTATTGAAACAGAAGAATATGGTTGTTGGTTTTCCAGAAATTCAGAAGAATGATAAAGTTTGTGAAAGTTATGTTTATGGAAAAATGCATCGGCTTCCGTTTCCAAAAACAACTTAGAGAGCACAAGCTCCACTTGAGCTAGTGCATGCAGATATTTATGGTCCAACTAGAACTCCTTCTCTGGGTAACAAAAGGTATTTTCTCCTCTTTGTTTATGATTATACCATAATTGATTTGGCTTTATTTTCTTGAGCAGAAATCCCAGGCTTTCACTAAGTTCCTACACTTCAAAGCTTTTATAGAGAAACAAAGTGGCTATGAAATAAAGACTCTTAAAACAGATTGAGGAGGCGAATTTATCTAGAAGTCATTCCTCAACTATTGCAAGGTGCTAGACGATGGCAATGATCTAGAAGGGGGGTTGAATAGATCACTTATTTTTAAATAGAGTCGGGGCTTAAAAATTGTTTTCAAAAATGTGTGAAAGCGGCTGAGGAAATAAACTGTCTCAACGAACTGTTATTTGTAAGATCGGATATGCGAAACCGAATGGAATTAAATCCAATGAGAAAACAAATCAATAATTTCCCAATTAATCAACACAAGTAATGATCACTTTATTTTATCTGATTTCCAATGACTTGTGAAATGTAAACTTAAACTGACAATATCACAAACGGTTTGTGTGCCATCAATTTGTCTAACACTTGGTGTGTAAAACACCCCAAGTTGAATTTCATATGTAATGTCAGTGTAGAATTTTTCACAATTATAATCCAAGTGATTGTAATGAGTTTTCAAAACTAAATTTGAGCACTACACTATAGTGGAAATTTATCGAACAATTAATATTACACAAACGTGAACAACATAAATTAAAGAGATATAAAAAGAGAGAACAACACCGAATTTGTTTAGGTAGTTCCCCTTTCGTCCTCGCTTCGGGTACGTCTGCCCCCAATTCTAAAACTAGAACTGATATACGTATTATCAATTTGCAAAGTTTATACAAGAGAAACAATGATCACCACACACTCAAGCATAATTTTTGAAGTTGATACTATTCCCTTCTCTCCCCTTGATTCAAGTCGAATCAAGTGCATCAAATGCCTCGAACAAAACTTCAGTTACCAGTACTTGTTTGAATGAACCCACCGTTCTTCAAACCTTTTGCTCGGCTGATTTCGATCGCACGACGTTCGACCCCAAATCTTTCTACACAATCCTCCGGTTACCGCTACTTGTTTGAACGAACCCACCGTTCTTCAAACCATTCACTCGACTGAATCTGTGTAGCAAAGATCTGTGAAAAAACCCCCCAAATCCTCAAGATCTTAGAGGATAAAACCCTAATGGTTTTATTCTAGAAAAACCCATTGAATTCTCAACCCAAACTAGATACACAATCCTACGTTTAGACGTTATCACCTCGACAATGCAAAAAATCAACAAAAATGATTATATGTAATTATTGAAGAATGCAAGAGTGAGAATGAAGATGATGAGCAAAAAATCAATGTATATTTTTACTTTTCTTGTTCTATGTTTGTACAATGATGACACAAATGAATATATATGATGCCAAGACCCAATAACTGAAATAACATCTTTTTGAAACCCAGAGGATCAGAAAAATAAGCTTTAGTGCGCGAGAGGTTGACCATAGTGTCATACCCGAAATTTTGACCACAAGATTTCCCATCATTGTGCAAATCATTACCACAATATGGATGTACCATCATACCTCATCAAACTCCTCAAGGATTGTTGAGCATTCGCTATAATCAAGAATTAGGGTTTTGAACCCTGCCAAAGCACTTAGACAAAAGATCAATCAAGAAAGGACATGATATTCAACTTTTCTAACCTCTCAAACATCCATGAAGGATCAAGAGGACTCCCACATCAAGAATCAAGCACAAGATTGCAACATTCCAAGTGGATTAAGCCTCAAGATCGCCAGTGTCACCAAATTAGGGTTTTGGTCGACCAAGGCCTCCAGATGAAAAATTTCATCTGGGCATGAACCATTACTTCAAATTATGACCCAAAATGCTCAAAGGGACCTCATGGACCCAATCATCAAGTCAAACTAGCACCAGGAGAAGCATTCATCAGAAATCAGGGATTAAGGTTTCTTGACCTAATTCACCCCTGAGTTGACTTTTGAGGCAAGACATGAGCCAAGGCCTCAAGACATGATTTGAGTGCCTTAAATACACCATATTGATCCATTTAGAATAATGGATTGATCCAATAAGCTTGATTCACAAGTTTTAATTTCTTCTGGACCACAATTAGGGTTTTGAAGAAAAAGTCAACTGTATCTTTACTTTTGACCAAGACATGTTCCCAAACCTTGGGACATGATTCAAGACAC
Source organism: Lathyrus tuberosus (assembly GCA_022829125.1). NCBI lineage: Eukaryota > Viridiplantae > Streptophyta > Magnoliopsida > Fabales > Fabaceae > Lathyrus > Lathyrus tuberosus. Next base: position 9,280,530 of record JALAZF010000168.1, read on the forward strand.
CCTAAAACACCTATGGAATCCATCCATTAGGTTTGAATTAGGTCAATAACTTGATTGCATAGAGGATCACACAGTTTTAAATTCATTTGACAAAAAGTCAACTGTGCCTAAAATCAAGTTAGACTTTTTGGAATTTTTCACAAATATGGCTCCCCTAAGTCAAAAACAATGTTAATGTATGGTTTTAATAATCATACATCAAGAAAAATCAAGAAAAGTGAGGTTTCTTTCAAAAGGGGCTACCTTGAGAAACTTAAAATTTTCTAAGTTATGGAACAAAATGGGTTTGGTACCAACTTTGCAAGGTCATAACTCCCAAACCCTAAGGCATTTTTCTTCCATCCAAAGATCAAATGAAAGTTAACATGACATAATTCAAAAGTTTAAACCACATCAAATTCCAAATCCTCATGGATTTTGAGTTATGGATTGATCAAAATCACAAAAAGTGAAAATGACCACTTTTTCCAACACTTTGAGGTCATTTTTCATTATGATCCAAGCTAAACCAAGACCATTTGTGAAAATCAAATTTAAAGTATGTCGTGAGAGCATTCCAAAGAGTACAAGAACTCCCATTAATTCAATTTGACCAAGAAGTTATGGATCTCACAACATGCCTTGCTCAAACTGGTTTTCAAGGCAGATTTGGTGCATTTCTTGTGCCACACGATTTCCATTTCAAATTCTGTAATCTTGCAACCTTTTTCCTCTTCCAAGATCAGAGGGAATATTGATGACTCACTTGATATTTTCAAGCTTGGACCATTGAGTCAAGGATCCTATCCTTTGGCATGTGATCATTCAAGTTTCAATTCCAAAAACTTCAACTTTCTCATTTGGAATTGATGTAGTGCTTAAAGCTATCATGAACTAGAGCATATCAGTCCAATTGAGTCAAGGTTGTTGCAAAAATCAGAAGACCTAGAGCTACCAAGATCAGCTCAAGTCAATGGCCAAGTGAAGACTTGGTACCTTGGCATTTAAGGAAGTGATAAATGGGCATATCCATTGGATAATAGAGTGAACCAATTGTCGTTCACTATTCCTTCAAAAACAAACTTCCTCTACTATAAATTGTGGTCATTTCTGATGTTTCAAACCACACCAAAACAATACCAAAGTCTTGTTTTCTCACTCTCCCTCTCTTACTTCAATTTTAAGTCACATTGAAGCAATTTGGGAATTCTTGAAACCAGAGCAAAAAGCACTCAAATAACCATCGTAACACATCATAAATAATCCATTAGAGGTGTTCAAACCTTCATCCACATTGCACAACCTCAAAATCAGAAAGTCAACCTCCAAAACCTCAAATTTTGACTTTTCTGCATTTTACAAGCCATGTCTTGATTCAGTCACTTTCAAAACCAAACAAAGTTTCAAATACACTTCAAATATCATCCTCAAACTGTCCCAACAAGTTTCCCTAAACTGTAACACCATTTGAGTGAGTTACCATTTTGGTCATTTTTGCCACTTTCGCAAGAAAGAGCCAACTCTTGTTCATGAGGTTTCCAGCTGGTTTTGATCATCCTAAAAGCTTCTAAGGGATCAATCAAAAGTGTCTAAAGCATTGGATTACTTCTGGCACAAAGATCTTGACCGTTAGCACAAGGAGCTTCAAGAGGTAAGTGCATCACAACTTGACCTCTTAAAATATGCATTGCTTTGATGTCCATTGACCATAAACATGTCATATATATCCAATATGTTGTGTTTGAACCAATTTATCATGATATTGTTGCTTGTATGATAAGATAACATAGAACTTGCAAATCTTGGCCTATTTTGAAATCACTATCGGGTTTTAAAATAGAAGCATCTTTAGAAAATTCTAAAATCACCATTGGATTCCTTATGAAATTCTAGGCAGGATCCATCTAAATTTTGTCCAATTTCATGGAGAAATTAGGGAGATATGATCCCTCTTGCAAAACTTGAAAACTTGGGCAAGCCAGCCATGACGCCCTTGTTGCTTGGCCTGGTCAGAAGGCATTTTAGCCTTATCAATTTATGAATGGGGGTGATACAATGGATGTATCACTACCCTTGTGGTAAGAGCGCGCTTATGTATGGTTGGAGGTCGTGGATTCAAGACCCACCCATACCATTTTGCTATTTCTCTTATATTTTGCTATTTTTCATATTTTTTATGATTTTTATTAATTAATTCCAAAATTAATTTCTCTCTCAATTTTAAATATTATTTATTGGTTCTTGTTTTGAAAATTCACAAAAATGATAAAATAGTTTATTCTAGAAAAATCTCACTAAAATATTATTTATTTTATATATTTGATATTTTTGTAAAGAATATTTTTTTTATTTGTTTTTTAGGCATTTAAAAATATTTCTTTCTCTTGATTTTTCTTATTCAAATGATTTTCAAATCATTCTATGAATGAAACATGATTTTTCAAACATTAATCCAAGATCACAACTTGTGTTTCACACATGTTTGATAAGTTTAATCATTTTAATTGAATTTTTATTCAATTAAAATACATTTTAAAATCAAATTAGGGTTTTGATTATTTTTCACCCTTACAAATCATTTTCAAAACACTTTTGGGCCTCTAATAGAGTGTAAGCCCCATCCCTTGTAACACACAAACCATTTGGGCCTCAGTCATTGTATAAGTCCCGATATGATTTCAAAAATCTCGGCGCAATCGCCATTTTCAAAACAATTTTCATCTGGGCCTCTCCTTGAGTTGTAAGTCCCATTTTTTTTTCTCCTTTATTTAAACCTTTGGGCCTCTTGATATAGTGTAAGACCCAACCCCCTTTGTACATAAATAATTTGGGCCTCAGTCATTGTATAAGTCCCGATACAATTTTCAAAATAACGGTGTGATCACTATTTTTCATCTGGGCATCTCTCTGAGCTATAAGCCGCATCTCTTGTATAAAAATAAACTTTGGGCCTCTAATAGAGTGTAAGACCCACCTCTTTTGTAAATACAATAAATTTGGGCCTCAATCATTCTATAAGTCCATTTGTGGTTTTCAAAACTACGGTGCGATCGTCGCCTTTTCAAAAGAATTCCTCTGGGCCTCTCCTTGAGCATAAGCCCCAAACTTCCTTTTACAACAAACTTTCCTTTTGATTTAGATTCAAATTCATAGTTGTTATCAAAACTTTCTTCAATTTCTTGAATAACTAACCATATAGTTGTGTTCATAATACTGGAAGCTTGCACAACTGTAAGTTCCACTATCTCTTCTCAACAATACTTGTTTATATATTTCATTTGTATGTATATGCTTGTATATATCTGCTTAGAGTTTTCCGCAGCAATTAGGTCTAGGCTTAGATAAAACTTGTGGATACTCTTTCAACACATTCAAAACTAGTTCCCCATAGGAAATTCCAGATACAGTCTTGCTTTCTCTTGGGTTTATACAATATGGAACAGAGAAAGACATTATTCCCAGTGAAACTTTTCTCAAGACTGTCACTACTAGAAATTTGTACAAGAAATTCATTTCCCCATAGAGGATTAATTCCCGATGAAACCTCTTTTGAATTTCTTCAAACCCTAGAGCTGTTCACTAAATAAGAGTTAACTTTTTCATACCAGTAGCTTGGAAAGTCTCAGCTCCTCTTGGATCTCAAAGAAAACCTCAAGTTTCCTGAAAGAACAGGAAAAATCCTGATTACTTCATCAATCACCAGTAGAGTTAAAACCTCCATAGGTTTTAAAACTAAATCTTTAAAGCTTTCACTCTAAATCCCTAGCTAGGGTCAAATTATCACCAATAAACCCTCAGAAAAAATCAGAACCTCTAGGCATATGATATTTCAACTCTTCTTCAATCCTCAGCAAGAGTTGATGCCCCAATTTGGACCTATCTCTGGATCTCAATAAATCCTCAGCAGAAGCTAGCCTCCTCTTAGCCTTCATATAAGAAATTCCCCTCTCAGCCTCCTCTTAGGCTTTGTATAATGATTTTCCCTCAGCCAGCTTTAGCCTCAATCTTGGGCTTTGTACAAGACACATATAAAATATCCCCAGTGAAGTCAATTCCTTTAGCCTCAATCTTGGGCTTTGTACAAGAAAAACAAAATATTCCCCAGCTGAGTGAGTCATTTCTTTTAGCCTCAATATCGGGCTTTGTACAAGACAGACAAAACTTTCCCCGAAAAAGTCAATTTCTTTTAGCCTCAATCTTGGGATTTTTACAAGACAGAAATAAGACTCCCTAAACTAAGTCAACCTTTTAGCTTCAACCTTGGGCTTTGATCAAGGCATACAAAATCAACATCCCCTCAGAGGAAAATCAAAAGCTCTCTCTTTAGGAAGGCATTTCTCACTACATCACACATCAAAATAGACAATCAAACAAATCCCAGATAATTACTGTAAGTGGCACACTTGTAGATTCAAAAATCCAAGTTGTGGTCCCTCGTTTATCCTGGTAAATTTCATCTAATTGCTGTAAGTGGCAAGTCTCTGGATTATTTACATCCAAGCCAATGTCCCTCTCTTAGCATGGAAGGCTCGTAAGGAAGAATGGCATTGCTCTACACTGAGTTAAAGTTTACTCCTTCTGGACATCACCCTTATGAAGGAAATTATGGCATTGTTGGATTTCATATATTCCAGTTAAAGTAATTCTCCTTTATAATCATTTACTCAAACACTGTGATGAATAGATGAGATATCTCCCTTTAGAGATGACAAATTCTCACTTAATCAAACCATCTAGCTTTAATCTTGGGCTTTAAACAAGACACCAAACATCTTTCCTCCCATAGAATAGGAGGAACTACGATTGCTCTGATATCCCTGTTATCTTTACGGGAATACGTAGGCATAAGATTGTGAAATATTAGCGAGCACACAAATAAAAACTTTAGGTCCAGAGCCTTAAAAAAACAACGAAAAAACCCGAAAACAATAAAAAAAATTACTCTCTCAACACTCCTATAGGGAAAACTTTCCCAATTTATAACAGATAAACACCAGTAAGTAGATGATAGAAGAACATGCCAAACAATCTATGGATAACCATATATACGCTGGGTAATTGATAACTCCCCTTTGTATAACTTGACCTCGGACCCCCCAATCTCTTAGCATTTGTTAAAGAAAACATTTGCGTGCAAGGCTAGTTTTAGATATCTTCCCTTTCCTTTCAAGCTTCATAGGATAAATAAGAAATCAGAAAGTATCACCTAATTCCAACCAATGCGGTAAGGTGGTCGCGTCACCGAAAAAAATTGCATGCTACAGAAAAATGGCGACTATGTTGGGGAGTCTGTACGATTAGAGTTACTAAGAGGTCTAGGTTATTTGATATTTTAGTTCCTAAGAGGTCTAGGTTATTTGATATTTTCTATATATATATATATATATATTTACTGTCATCCTACTTGATACACGTGTTTATTTTTCTGTCAAAATGGGAATGCGATTAATACACATGTGGAAAGTTTGAGAGAACATTAAGATAGGAGTGGCATATCCAGGAAATGCTTATAGGGGTGAATCCCGACCAAGCTAACTCGGCAGTCCACCGAATCAGTCGAGGTACCTGTGCGGAAGTATCAATGTTGAACGACCAATTGTCGTGAATGCATTGTCTTTCCCAGTGCGGTACCCATGACCCTAAGGGTTTAGTAGATATTAACCTATATGGCCATTTGGTAGTGCGGTGACTATCGGGAATAGTTGATACGTGATACTACACTTAAATGAGATTCATCCTAGGATATTACAGCTCGCTCGAGTGAATCACCTTGCTATTGATATCCCTATGAGGGGTCAATGACTTTGGGAACCTTAGAACCCGTTCTACAGGTACAAAAATTGACCAAAATAGTACAACCTTTGGGGATGGGTTGAGCCATGACTCCATGCTCGTGATGTTGAACCCTTGAACCCATGTTTTCAAATGTTTTTGTGTGCTGCATTCATGCATTCATCTAAAAAACTCTTTTCAAACAAGAAAAAAAATCTTTTTTTCAAAATGAACTAAAACAAGAATTGCAAATATCAGAGGTTGCGTTATAGATTTCGGTAGAAGAAAGACGCACAAGTACACCTTCAAGGCTCCAAAACTAGAGGACTTAAGGAAGTTGGCAAGGATGATTACCAACCCTGAGGCTTTCAGAGCTAAGCACGGAGGACTGTTGTCTCTGTTAAAGGTTAATGTGGTTGAAGGAATCATGTCTATGCTGATTCAGTTCTACGATCCGTGTTTATCACTGCTTCACTTTCTCGGATTACCAACTGGCACCAACACTAGAAGAATACTCCTATCTGATTGATTTACCTATCACTGATCAAGCTCCATTCTCTAGACTGGAAGAAATTCTAAAGGAACAAACCATTGCAAGAGCAATCTCTTTGGACGAGTCAGAAGTTAGGACTCACATAACCACCGAAGGAGGAATCCAGGGTTTACCAGCTAAATTCCTGATGGAGAAAGCTTTATACTTTGCTAGTATAGGAAACATAACTGCCTTCGAAGACGTCTTTGTTCTGCTCATATATGGGTTATTACTCTTTCCCAACATCGACAACTTTGTCGACACCAATGTTGTTAAGATATTTCTGATTGCATTGGGATCCCGTACCAACCTTGCTCGCAGATGCTTATCATTTTGTACACTTAAGGAATTTGTACAGTGGAGAAATAATCACATGCTGTGTACCATTACTCTACAAATGGTTCATTCCCCATTTGCCCAAATCTGCTGCTTTTTGGGATCATAAGAGTACTCTACGTTGGTCACAAAGGATTATGTCTCTTACCAATTCGGACATAGACTGGTACAATAGGATTTATGAAGGGATAGAGATCATAGACAGATGTGGAAATTTCCCTAACGTACCCCTCATTGGAACTAAAGGTGGAATTAACTATCACCCAATTATAGGTCGCCGTCAACTTGGATACTCGATGAAGAATATACCACATAACGTTCATATGGAAGGTATTTTCTTCATAGAAGGGGAAAATGACAGGGCACTAAAGAAAGAAATAGTACATGCCTGGCAACACATTCACAGGAGAGGCAGAGAGTCTTTGGGAAGACCAAATTGTACCTCCATGGAACCTTATCTCCATTGGGTGCAAACTAGAGCCCTCAAGCTGAGGATGCCTTACACTCGTCAAGAAGTTTTTCCGTTAAAGGAATCTGTCCTTTAATTCATGTCTGATGTGGAAAAACTCCAGGTCGCTCTCAACAAAGTTCAACGTGAAAAGAGCTCTTAGAAGAACAAATACTAGATCCTGAATTTAGAGTGTATTAAGATTCAGAACTATTAAAGGTGAAGGATGCTCTAATTGAGATATTAGAGCATCATGCTATAGAAAGTCAAGAACACTGAAGAAATTTGCTTGCTCCTTTAACTTGGCAGAGAGTTGACAACCCGACAACGGCTGAAGAGCCCCGATCAAAGAAAAGGAAAATACCGGAACCGGCATCTGAGCTCTCTTCAGAGAGGACTCAGGATCCATGAGCTTAGACATTCTCCTTACAGCACTTTGTAAAATACTGTACTTTTCCTTGTAAAATACTGCAATCTTTCGAATTCAATAAAAAGGGTCTTCCCCACTGTATGATATTTGCAATCTATTTGTTGAAGTTTATTTTTGAATAAAACAAAAACTAAAAACTATGTCTTTGCATATCATTCATCATTCTCACATAACTCATTTTTCTTATCTTGTAGTCTCCCGTATGTGTCACAATTCTAGAGTCAAACTGTCTCACTCATACAATACTCGGGCCAATCGACAAAAGAAAATGGACGATCTTGAGGAAGAGAACAGAGAGTTGAGAGAAGAAATCAATGCTCTGAAGGAAAGTTTGGAAAAACTTCACAGTGACATGCAATCCCTGGCAGCAGCTCAGAAGCAGCGACATCAAAAGACTGTAATCTCAGAGATCACGTCTACGCACATTATGGAGACACATGAGAATTATCCTCGGTACAACATGCCTAACAGTCGTCCCTGAGGCATGCGTCTCACCTTTGTACCCGAAGGATACATCTCACCGGTCACTGAAGACCCAGAAACTGTAGTAGGAATCACTGGACCTGAAGGTTACAAACTTCGAAAAAGTGAAGATGCAAGGGTTATGACAACAACTCCTGAAGGTTACAAACTTCAGGGCATGGAAGCGCCAAGAGTCACTGATATAATGTCTATACCACAATCAATGGTACACACCGTCCTGGAAGGACATATTCCTCAAGCAGTTTCTGGAGGGAATGAAGACATGTACGAAAATATGAATGAGTTCTAGGAACAATTCTTGGAGATTCAGAAGGAACTGCATGCCATTCACGGTCAAGACCTATTCGGAAAGGACGTCGCAGACCTCTGCTTGGTCCCTAATGTAAAGATACCACACAAATTCAAGGTGTCGGAATTTGAAAAATACAAAGGCAACTCTTGCCCTCAAAGTAATTTGGTGATGTACGCTCGAAAAATGTCAACTCAGACAGAAAATCAACAGCTACTGATCCTTTACTTCCAAGACAGTTTAACCAGTGTCGCACTCAAATGGTACATGGGTTTAAACTGTACCAAGATCAATACTTTCAGAGACCTCTGCGCAACCTTCATTCAGCCGTACAAATATAATTTGGACATGGCACCAGATAGGGATCATCTCAGAGCAATGTCACAAAGGGACAAAGAAACTTTTAAAGACTATGCTTAGAGATGGTGTGAAATTGCCGCTCAGATCTGTCCCCCGCTTGAAGAAAAAGAGATGACCAAGATCTTCCTGAAAACGCTGAGCTCGTTTTATTACAACCGAATGGTCGCCAGTACGCCCAGTGACTTCACTGAGATGGTGAACATGAGAGTACGCCTTGAAAAAGCAGTCCGAGAAGGAAGACTGGTCAAAGATGCAGAGCCATCTAGTAGTACTAAGAGATACGGTAGTGCTTTCCAAAAGAAGAAAGAGAAAGATATCAGTAATATCTCTCTAAGAAAGCAAAGGCAAAGGTATCAACCAGTAGCGGCAATAACTCCCGTTATCAATCCAGCGCCGGCACTGACTTATCAACCTCAGGTTACTCAGAGCCAACCAAGTCAACAACAGTATCAGCAAAGGATGCACAACCTATTCAGGAGGCTAGTCCACAGTACAACAATAACAATCGTACGACACGGCCATCAGGGTTTGACCCTATACTAATGTTGTACACAGAAATATTTCCACTTCTACTGGCCAAGGGGCATGTCCAAAACATGACTCCTCTTACGGTACCGGAAAATCTGCCTTTTTGGTTCAAAGAAGATCAAACTTTGCCCTTACCATCAAGGAGGATCGGGGCACAACATTGAGAACTGTCTCAGCTTCAAGTCTGATGTATAGAAGCTTGTCAGGAATGGGATCTTATCTTTCAAATATACTAATCCGAATGTTCAGAAAACCCGTTGCCGTAACATGAGAAGACTGCAGTGAATTTAATAGAGGAAGAATTTAGTCGCAGTTATCAAATTCACGATGTACTCCTATGAGGAACCAATCTGGTGAGGATGCATTGTAGACAAAGCGGGTACGGTCATGTACCGTCTCACAATTATCACCAGTGTGATATCTTTTCTAAGAATAATTAGGGGTGTTCCGTAGTACAAGAAGCACTACAAGAACAATTAGATTTGGGTTGGATTCAGGATCACAAGATTTGGGAAGTCAACATGGCCCATGCACATCCCAACATTGTTAATAACCACAACATTCTTGCGATTAACATCCATTTGGTGGCGATGCGTTCAAGGAAAAGTCAATATTATAATCTACCGCAGAACGATTAGAACACTTGTCCAGTTTGCTCTACAAACAATCAGGGATGCTCTTTTTTACAAGAGATCCTCTAAAATCAGATGGATGTCGGATGGATCCAAGACTACCGTGAAAGAAATGACCATCAAGTCAATATGGTTCAGATCTTTGACATACACTTGATGAATACTAGTCTAGTGGAACTACATTCTAAGCAAGTCAGGCTCGATTTTCTGGCTTCACATGATTATCAAGACTGTGAAGAATGTTGTAAAGATGACCAAGGGTGTGCACTTGTACAAAGAACACTCCAACATCTTGTAGACCACTGGTGGCTTCCGATCTACCTGGATAAAGCTACACAACAAATTAGCATGATTGATGGGAATCCTGGTAGACATCAAATTCGTGATGTCCTCTCTGTAACACCCCTTTCTATACCCCCAAATAATCAATTAAATCATTTAGGCACGTATTGAAATTTTCATCAGAGTATAATTGTAACTACGGCATAAAAAGAGAATGTCACATTATGCATGAAATTAAACACATACAACACCTGCTCAAAAAGATATGCAACAGTGGGGTAACTTTCAACAATAAAGGATCTCAGTCCTTATACCCACATGTCAACATTTAGAATAAAAGCGGAAACATCTAAACATTGATTCACAAACATATATACATATATATATATATCATACTCCAATAGTAGTCACCAATATCATTCATGTTTACATAAACATTCATCAGCTAGATACATGTACAAAAGTATTACAAAAGCTCATAAACACATCCTAGCTACCCGATGCTACATATCAGAGCCAGACGACCAAAAAGGAAATTAAGCCACACTTCACAAAAGACCACCAGATACCTAATCTGCAATGCCTCATAGAGCATCATAAAACAGCAGAAGGGTGAGAAATATTATCATAATAACAATGCATATAATTATATATCTCAACATAAACATATACACATTCCACATATTCTCACCATTCCATCATACCACATAACCATACATATTATGTTTACTATGTCACAATCATCACATCTCACTCAATATACATCGCAAGGCATATATATATAAAACCAAGCATATTCCTCATAATGCTTATCATTCAACACAAACACACATATTCATGTTTATCCATCCATGCACACCTGCACAATTCTACTTATTCCACATCAACATATACATCATGCATAATTCACCAATCCAATCAAGACCCGACAATACCACGCATCACATAACTGGGAATGACAGCATAGTCATTCTACCCCAATACATACCTCACTAGGAACGACAACATAGTCATTCTACCCTAGTGCACCTCTCATTAGGAATGACAACGTCGTCATTCTACCCTAATGAATATCCCACTAGGAATGACAACATAGTCATTCTACCCTAGTGGACACCACACTAGGAACGACATCAACGTCATTCTACCCCAGTGCACACCTCATTAGGAATGACAACATAGTCATTCTACCCCAATGAGTATCCCACTAGGAACGACAACATAGTCATTCTACCCCTGTGGACACGACAACTCAATTGTACATCACTAGGAATGACATATAGTCATTCTACCCTAATGAGTACTCCACCAGGAACGACATATAATCGTTCTACCCCAATGGACCCAACGACACACTCGCACTTCACTAGGAATGACATAAAGTCATTCTACCCTAATGAGTACAACAACAACACTAGGAACAACATACAGTCATTCTACCCTAATGTGTTCGACCAAAACATTAATACCTCACTAGGAATGACATATAAGCCATTCTACCCCAATGAGTATTCTAACACAATTGGAATCCATTCCACACACCAAATATTACTATTATAGCAATCCCATGATAATCAATACCTTACCATTCATCTTGCTGTGGATCTACGCCACAGAGGCCGCCATATCATACATTAATCATACACTCGAAACCACATACATTGATACTTACTTAAACAATGTATTTATCACTAACTATAACCCACAACAAATAGCATTTCATCATTTACACCCATATCAATTCACATCAAGAATTACTCACCATCAACCACAACAATCCATCATCACAACATCTCATCATATATTCACAATCGACATGCATTATCATTTAACTCAAACAATGTATATATTCACCAAAGAGCCACAAATCACAAAGAATTCCCCAATCAAGGGTTCACTCCACAAGCATATCTACAACACATTCATAACCACACATTCATTTCATCAAAAACAACTATTCACGATTAAGCGGTAAAGTTGGCCAAAAGTCGGCTAAAAATAATATTTTCCATCATCATCAAAAAGTACTCATCCACAGCTTCGATTCGATATAAAGAACACTTAAATCCGATAAACAACGAAGAAGATATGTATATTTCAAAATAACGCAAAAACATAAACCGGAGGCTCGACACTATGAAACGGTTCGAAAATAATGTTCCAATTGGACCAGGTTCAGACCTCAAAACCATTTTTCCTATAAATAACATCTCGTTAGCTTCCCAACGCTTCGAACGGGGGTCAAAACCGACTTACGGTTCAAGAGATATGAATTTCCGAAGTTTTCCGAAAAATCAGGATTTTCCACCTACAGCACGCGTCCGTACGCCTGCGCACAAAACCAGAATTTCTGCTACATTCTGGTACAGCTGCGTAATCGCCCGAAACCTGACTGATTCAATTACTTTCTTCCGAATAAATACATGGTAATCCTCCATAAATACATACCAACATGTTAGGATAAAAAAAACACCGATTCCACAACATTCGATTTTCACCAAAATCTCACATTCTCAAAACCCAAAAATATCAAAACTCACAATATCAACCGATTTCAACCAAACGAGTTTCTATAATCTCGGCCTAACCTCATACGACTAATCTACGCAATTTATTTCAAATTCTAACCGTGAAAACATCGGTTTCTATCGATTATGTCCAAATCGACCTAAACGGTATTATAACGAAAACAACCAAAACGATTCCAACGAAACCATTCATAAACACATACAATGTTAAGATAACAATATTTATCACCCTTACCCGATTAATTGAAGATTCCAAGCTTTGTTGATCGATTTTCCACTTCTTTCTTCTTTTTCCTCTCTTTTCTCCTTTCTCTTGGTTTTTCTCTTCTTTCTCTCAATCTTATAAAATATCTCTCTTATCTCTATCTTTCAATATATATATTCTAAGAAAAGAAAAATATCTTATTTTTCTAAAAAATATCTACCCCTTTAAAAGACCATTTTACCCTTTCGCTCAAATATCTCCCGAACGCTCTCAAAACGCGATCAAACATAATAACGACGAAAAATAATATATTATAAAATAAAAGTCAAGAATAAAATAATATAAAAATAAAAATAATTAAATCGACTCGATTAATTAAATAAGACGAAATCGGGGCGTTACAACTCTCCCCCACTTAGACATTTTCGTCCTCGAAAATATACTGAGACGAACAACTCCGGACACGACTCTCGCATCCGACTAACAAACCAACATGCCAACAAAAGGCACACCACAAATAACACAACTGATAAACCACCGTGCTAATAGCAGATACAACAACGACACGACAACGACGACAACAACAACGACAAGATGCAAAGCCCATACAATGCACTTGACGACCAACTGAGTCAAAAAGTTTCTAATCTCCTTAACTAACTTCGGAGCCTCTCATGTAGAACTACATCTACTTCCGATGGATCCATTAATCATACTCTTATCTGAAATAACATTTCCAAGAAACTAACCCTTTTCAACCAAAATTCTCACTCGAATAAGTTAGCATAAAACTTCGTCTCTTTTCAACACTTGTAATTCAAATCTCAAACACTTTACTCATTCTTCCTCTGAGTTTATAACAAATCCAAATATCCTCAATCGAAACCACTACGAACTTATCCAATTAAATATGGAAGATACGATTCCTCTACTCCATAAACATTAGAGACGCGTTACTAACACCAAATACCATCACTGTACGTTGCAATTCCCAACCAAAATCCAAAAGATATAAATCCTTAAAGCTTTTGCAAAACTTTTCACTGGGTAACTGGTTACTCACATACAAGCTTAACCGAGTAAATAACAACCTATTCCGAGGATAACAAACCTAACCAGTCACATTAAATCGATCAAAGCCTCAACTCACACAATTCACCACTCTTATCAAACATTCCAAACAATTGTAACTCACTCAAACTCAACCAAACCATTCTAGTCATCTGTTCATGAAAGTGGACACTTATTCTCAATCATTACCTTATTCAACTGTTAGTAATCCATACCCAATTTCTTCTCCTGACCGTCCAATTCCGCAATTCCAACATGTATCAACAACCAACCAAAAAGAATTCTCAAACACAATGTTACATCCACCCACAAGGGTTTCCTCGCAATTTCCATTAATGCCTTAAAACTCCAAAGACTCCAAACCCACCAGAACTCTAAGTTTGCTGTCCATAGTCTCAATACCATTATACTTGTTATTCCATTCCATCATCCTTCCCTTTGTTACCAACAATACTGGAGCTCTCTAAGACAACACCTTAATGTTCCATCCAAAAACACATCTGAAACTATGCCCAACTGACGGCCCATCACTGCGACTTCCTGCCAATTCCCAGAACACTACCAACACAGACAAAACAAACATCTTATTCCCATCTACTAAGAGTTTCCTACTTACTTAGCAGATATAAACCTCAACTATTCACCTTCATCCAATTAAGTTCAATCTCTACTCTCTGTGAAGCAGTCCTTAAATAAAACCCAATCATTCTCTCTCAATGACTTCCCAACTGGACTAACATACCAAAACCTCTAATCCATTTCATCTTCCGATATTAGCATCTTCATCGACTCATCAAAACAATCTGTAATCATCTCCTTAAATTCCAAACAACTCATTTCACACACTATCAAAGCCGGAAAGACCCGCCTATTCCATCCAACATAATTTCCGTCTGCTATCAACAAAAGATTAAGGGTGATCAGTTCCTCAATTTGCCAATAGACAGTCGACAATCATGATGGGGCATAAACCGTCTTTACCAAACTATAATAGGCTTTCTTGCATCCCATACACAAAACTACCTAAGGCACAAATCCTTAGTCGACATAAACCTTACCTCCGCATTTCTTACGGAATCGGGAACAACACTGTCCAAACAACACTTACAATCTTGCAATTCACCACACACTGAGCCAGCGCTCCACACCTGAAGCAACATGGAGAAGTACCAGCTTCTCCCCCACTTATCTCATTCTAACTCCTGAAAACAAAGGATTAGAAAACCAGAAAGCACTGACAGTGTTTCACACA
This sequence comes from Lathyrus tuberosus, assembly GCA_022829125.1. Taxonomy (NCBI): domain Eukaryota; kingdom Viridiplantae; phylum Streptophyta; class Magnoliopsida; order Fabales; family Fabaceae; genus Lathyrus; species Lathyrus tuberosus. The sequence continues at coordinate 9,295,657 of JALAZF010000168.1, forward strand.
CATATCACGTACTAAGGGACAAACAACAACGACAGTATTCAACTGTCACACCAACAGACTCAACAACTGACTCAACACTGGCTCTGATACCACTTAATGTAACACCCCTTTCTATACCCCCAAATAATCAATTAAATCATTTAGGCACGTATTGAAATTTTCATCAGAGTATAATTGTAACTACGGCATAAAAAGAGAATGTCACATTATGCATGAAATTAAACACATACAACACCTGCTCAAAAAGATATGCAACAGTGGGGTAACTTTCAACAATAAAGGATCTCAGTCCTTATACCCACATGTCAACATTTAGAATAAAAGCGGAAACATCTAAACATTGATTCACAAACATATATACATATATATATATATATATATATATATCATACTCCAATAGTAGTCACCAATATCATTCATGTTTACATAAACATTCATCAGCTAGATACATGTACAAAAGTATCACAAAAGCTCATAAACACATCCTAGCTACCCAATGCTACATATCAGAGCCAGACGACCAAAAAGGAAATGAAGCCACACTTCACAAAAGACCACCAGATACCTAATCTGCAATGCCTCATAGAGCATCATAAAACAGCAGAAGGGTGAGAAATATTATCATAATAACAATGCATATAATTATATATCTCAACATAAACATATACACATTCCACATATTCTCACCATTCCATCATACCACATAACCATACATATTATGTTTACTATGTCACAATCATCACATCTCACTCAATATACATCGCAAGCCATATATATATAAACCAAGCATATTCCTCATAATGCTTATCATTCAACACAAACACACATATTCATGTTTATCCATCCATGCACACTTGCACAATTCTACTCATTCCACATCAACATATACATCATGCATAATTCACCAATCCAATCAAGACCCGACAATACCACGCATCACATAACTGGGAATGACAGCATAGTCATTCTACCCCAATACATACCTCACTAGGAACGACAACATAGTCATTCTACCCTAGTGCACCTCTCATTAGGAATGACAACGTTGTCATTCTACCGTAATGAATATCCCACTAGGAATGACAACATAGTCATTCTACCCTAGTGGACACCACACTAGGAACGACATCAACGTCATTCTACCCCAGTGCACACCTCATTAGGAATGACAACATAGTCATTCTACCCCAATGAGTATCCCACTAGGAACGACAACATAGTCATTCTACCCCAGTGGACACGACAACTCAATTGTACATCACTAGGAATGACATATAGTCATTCTACCCTAATGAGTACTCCACCAGGAACGACATATAATCGTTCTACCCCAATGGACCCAACGACACTCTCGCACTTCACTAGGAATGACATAAAGTCATTCTACCCTAATGAGTACAACAACAACACTAGGAACAACATACAGTCATTCTACCCTAATGTGTTCGACCAAAACATTAATACCTCACTAGGAATGACATATAAGCCATTCTACCCCAATGAGTATTCTAACACAATTGGAATCCATTCCACACACCAAATATTACTATTATAGAAATCCCATGATAATCAATACCTTACCATTCATCTTGCTGTGGATCTACGCCACAGAGGCTGCCATATCATACATTAATCATACACTCGAAACCACATACATTGATACTTACTTAAATAATGTATTTATCACTAACTACAACCCACAACAAATAGCATTTCATCATTTACACCCATATCAATTCACATTAAGAATTACTCACCATCAACCACAACAATCCATCATCACAACATCTCATCATATATTCACAATCAACATGCATTATCATTTAACTCAAACAATGCATATATTCACCAAAGAGCCACAAATCACAAAGAATTCCCCAATCAAGGGTTCACTCCACAAGCATATCTACAACACATTCATAACCACACATTCATTTAATCAAAAACAACTATTCACAATTAAGCGGTAAAGTCGGCCAAAAGTCGGCTAAAAATAATATTTTTCATCATCATCAAAAATTACTCATCCACAGCTTCGATTCGATATATAGAACACTTAAATCCGATAAACAACGAAGAAGATATGTATATTTCAAAATAACGCAAAAACATAAACCGGAGGCTCGACACTACGAAACAGTTCGAAAATAATGTTCCAATTGGACCAGGTTCAGACCTCAAAACCATTTTTCCTAGAAATAACATCTTGTTAGCTTCCCAACGCTTCGAACGGGGGTCAAAACCGACTTATGGTTCAAGAGATATGAATTTCCGAAGTTTTCCGAAAAATCAGGATTTTCCACCTACAGCACGCGTCCGTACGCCTGCGCACAAAACCAGAATTTCTGCTACATTCTGGTACAGCTGCGTAATCGCCCGAAACCCGACCGATTCAATTACTTTCTTCTGAATAAATACATGGTAATCCTCCATAAATACATACCAACATGTTAGGATAAAAAAAACACCGATTCCACAACATTCGATTTTCACCAAAATCTCACATTCTCAAAACCCAAAAATGTCAAAACTCACAATATCAACCGATTTCAACCAAACGAGTTTCTATAATCTCGGCCTAACCTCATACGACTAATCTACGCAATTTATTTCAAATTCTAACCGTGAAAACATCGGTTTCTATCGATTATGTCCAAATCGACCTAAACGGTATTATAACGAAAACAACCAAAACGATTCCAACAAAACCATACATAAACACATACAATGTTAAGATAACAATATTTATCACCCTTACCCGATTAATCGAAGATTCCAAGCTTTGTTGATCGATTTTCCACTTCTTTCTTCTTTTTCCTCTCTTTTCTCCTTTCTCTTGGTTTTTCTCTTCTTTCTCTCAATCTTATAAAATATCTCTCTTATCTCTATCTTTCAATATATATATTCCAAGAAAAGAAAAATATCTTATTTTTCTAAAAATATCTACCCCTTTAAAAGACCATTTTACCCTTTCGCTCAAATATCTCCCGAACGCTCCCAAAACGCGATCAAACATAATAACGACGAAAAATAATATATTATAAAATAAAAGTCAAGAATAAAATAATATAAAAATAAAAATAATTAAATTGACTCGATTAATTAAATAAGACGAAACCGGGGCATTACACTCTCAATGGAAACATATCTAATAAAGATGCACTGCATACAAAGCGGGTGTGGACGGGTACCACCGCACAATTATAAGTGTTGTAAAGTATGCTCAGAGAACAACCAAGGATGTTATCTCGTACGAGTGGCTCTTCAAAATCAGTTGGACCGGAAAAAGATTCGACCATGTTTGAGTTTCGGGTCGATTAACATGAATAAATACTATCTCCCTGATCAAAACGAAGACGCTGTCATAATCTCCGATCATGAAAAAAACAAGGACGTTTGAGCCATAATTCCCCTACTCCATGAATCAAGAATCCCTCTTGATGATAGAAAGGTTCCCAACCAGGAACTGATTGAGGTTGCCTATAACGGTCAAAGAAACCAAAAAGCTCCTATGGTTATCTACCTGCCAGGACCAATACTGTACAAATCAGATAAAGCTATCCCTTACAAGTACGGTGCAACGACCATCGAAAATGGAAAGGAAACTCCATCACCCTTCGTCGTGAACATTGCTGACATCAGTCGAGTTACCCAGAGCGGCCAGATCTTCAACCGAGGAGTTGGAGAACCTGTCAAAGAAAAGGAACCTCAAACGGAAGTTCCAAATCAACAAGTCGGGAAATCAAGTAATCCCGAACTTATAAAGAACAACGATCAGATGCTAAAGCTCATCCAGAAAAGCGAGTACAACATTGTGAACCAATTGTTGGAAACTCCATTTCGAATCTCTGTACTATCTCTCCTACTTAGTTCCGAAGCTCACAGGGAAGCTTTGCAGAAAGTCTTAGAGCAAGCCTTTGTGGAACAAGATGTGACAGTAGGACAATTTGACAACATCATTTCCAACATCACTTCCTGCAACAACTTGGGATTCAGTGATAAAGAACTGCCGGAAGAAGGTAAGAATCATAATATGGCGCTTAACATTATGGTCATTTGCCAAGACAATGCTTTAGCCAGCGTATTGGTAGACACAGGGTCATCTTTGAATGTTATGCCAAAATCAACTCTGATACGACTATCATTCCAAGGAGCCCCGATGAGGAGCAGTGAGATCATTATCAAAGCCTTTGATGGATCTGGAAAAATAGTTATCAGCGAAGTTGATCTTCCCATAACTATCGTTCCTCACACTTTCCAAGTCATGGACATCCGGGCAGCATACAACTATTTATTCGGAAGACCTTGGATACACGAAGCTGGGGCAGTCACTTCGACACTTCACCAAAAGCTGAAGTTCGTCAAGAATGACAAGCTAGTCACAGTCTACGCAGAGCAAGCCTTAATCGTGAGCAACTTATCATCATTCTCATGTGTAGAACCAAAGGAGGTTGTTGGAACCCAGTTCCAAGCACTCTCGGTGAGCAATGAGAATCAACCAGAAAAGGGACATCAATTTCCTCATATAAGGACACTCTCGAAGCAATCCAGAGTAATGACACAAAAGGATGGAGACATATTTCAATTCCTACTGATAACAAGACAAAGAAAGGTCTTGGTTTTTCTTCAACCTGTGCCCATACTACAAAGAAGGATGAAAGTTTTCGTCCCATTCAGGATTACTTCCACAGTGGAGGCTTCCTCCACCCAGTGTCTCAAGAAGTACACACCATCATTGAGAGCGACTCTTCCGACACGGATGAGGAGTGGAAGTCTTATCTCAACAAGGACAATTATATATCTCAGGAAGAAGCGTACATGTCATTCTATTTTCCAAAGCAAAGCACGAGATATATACCAAGCTCAGACGTCCGGATGATATATGGAGATTGTGATCCTGAGGGATGTCGTGCTCCACCTAACTCATTAGAAGATGATCTAATGAAAGATAACTTTGACCAAGATTATTATGATCCCTTGGATGACTTGCCTATCTGGAAGCCGTACACAGAAGGCTTGGGGCAAAAGAGTCAGCAGAACGATGCTTATGAGTTGAGTAATATTGAAACGAATACCCAAGTTCCCACTGAGTCATGGGATAATTACTCAGGACACTCAGAAGATATCCAGCACAACGATGAATCTGCAAAGATTGCAGGACAAAAGTTCATTAACTATGTTTTTCCTGAGGTCAACATCATTGAAGAAGATGACTCGTCCGCTCCCACAGAAATATGGGACACCTTTAGACAGCCGAGTGGCAAGTACGACTTCTTAGCCAAGTACACCGCTCCTGAAAGCTCTCGCATCAGATACGAGGACATCTAGCCAACAGGATGGGGAGATCCTCTTGAGAGTGAAAACACTAGGGAAGATACAACCGAAGAGTTCGTTTATGACAATTCTGCTTGGGAGGAAGACTCAAATGATCCTACTCCACCAGAAATCAGCGTCATTTCTGAAGACAAACCAAGAAGAAAGATACTAGACTTTGTGATTCAGAGAGGAGTTCGTCGCCAATGGGTTGCTGTCGATGTCCCAAAATTCGTCCAAAAGCCTAAGTAATTGCCATATTTGTTTTAACCTTTCGCCTTTCCCAGGTGAAATAGATGTTTTTATAGGGCTCACTTTTCTGTAAATGCCCTTCTTCTCTTCGCCCAAAGTGATAGAGTTTTGTTTTATAGGGCTGTATTTCAAGAATCGACAAATCATGAATAAATATTGTCATTCTGAATTCCAGCATTTATTTCTATTTTCACTTTTTGTTTTTTTAGAAAATGGTAATCCTAAAAACAACCCAAAATAAAAACAAGCATTTTTTAAGAAAATACACTGCACACACTCTTGCATTCTCTTTGTCCTTGCTAAAAACGAATCATCACGTCATGTTGATTGCTTGTTTTAAACCCCATTGAAACGTACGATCCAATGCCTTATCCTAACTTTGAGTTCCTGGTATTTGAAGCTGAAGAAGAAAAGGACAAAGAAATTCCTGAAGAGATCTCCCGACTACTCAGACAAGAGGAAAGGTCTATTGAGCCTCACAAAGAGCCGTTGGAAACAGTCAATTTGGGTTCAGAGGAAGAAAAGAAAGAAGTTAAGATTGGGGCACTGCTCAGTCCAACTGTCAGAGAAAACTCGATAAAACTTCTCAAAGAGTTTCCAGATGTATTTGCTTGGTCCTATCAGGACATGCCCAGGTTAGATACCAGCGTCGTGGAACATCATTTATCACTAAAAGTAGAATGTCCTCCGGTGAAACAGAGACTGAGACGGACTCATCCAGATATGGCTATCAAAATTAAGGAGGAAGTACAGAAACAGATCGACGCAGGTTTCCTTGCCACCTCAGAATATCCTCAATGGCTAGCTAACATAGTGCCAGTTCCGAAAAAGGATGGAAAAGTCATAATGTGTGTAGACTACAGGGATCTGAACAGAGCAAGTCCAAACGATGACTTCCCCTACCACACATAGACATGTTGGTAGACAACACATCGAAATTCAAAGTCTTCTCCTTCATGAATGGATTCTCGGGCTTTAATCAAATCAGAATGGCGCCGGAAGACATGGAGAAAACTTCATTCATCACCCTATGGGGCACCTTTTGTTACAAGGTAATGTCGTTCAGTTTGAAGAACGCGGGGGCAACCTATCAAAGGGCCATGACAACTCTGTTTCACGACATGATGCACAAATAAATTGAAGTGTATGTCAATGACATGATTGCCAAATCTAAAACAGAAGAAGAGCATTTGACACACCTGTCAAAGTTATTCGAGCATCTGAGAAAATACAAACTCCGCTTGAACCCCAATAAATGCACATTTGGTGTTTGTTCAGGAAAGCTCTTAGGGTTTATCGTCAGCCAAAAAGGAATTGAGGTTGATCCTAACAAGGTCAAGGCCATTCAAGAAATGCCTTCTCCAAAGACCAAAAAATAGGTCAGAGGATTTTTGGGACGTCTCAATTACATCTCAAGGTTCATATCCCTCATGACCGCGACATGCGTACCAATCTTCAAACTACTCAGAAAGAATCAAAGTTGGGTATGGACAGAAGATTGCCAAAAAGTTTTCAAGAGTATCAAGGAATATCTGCTGAATCGACCGATTCTGTCTACTCCAGTGGAAGGAAGACCACTGATTATATACCAAAAAGTATTGGAAGACTCCATGGGTTGTGTACTTGGAAAACAAGACGAGACAAAGAGAAAAGAGTCTGCCATCTACTACTTAAGCAAGAAGTTCACGGACTGTGAAACTCGATACACTATGCTCGAGAAAACTTGATACGCTCTGGCTTGGGCAGCCAAACGTCTTCACCAGTACATGATTTGTCACACTACTTGGTTAATCTCCGAAATGGATCCAATCAAGTACGTCTTTGAAAAGCCTGCTCTCACGGGAAGGATTGCCCGTTGACAGATGTTGTTATCAGAATACGACATTGAGTACCATGCTCAGAAAGTTGTCAAAGGAAGTATTTTAGCTGATCATTTGGCTTATCAACCAATTGACGATCAGGAATCAGTCAGATTTGACTTCCCAGACGAATATGCCATGTACTTAAAAATGAAAGATTGCGATGAACCGCTACCCAGTGAAGGGCCAGAACCAGGATCCCAATGGAGACTATTATTTGACGGAGCTGTCAATACTCATGGAAACGGAATTGGGGCAATCATAGTAACACCTCAGGGTACCCGTATTCCTTTCACTGCTAGACTGACATTCAAATACACAAATAATGAGGCCGAATATGAAGCTTGTATCATGGGTCTCAAAGAAGCAATTGACTTAAGGATTAAGAACTTGGATGTATATGGAGACTCAGCACAGGTTATCAATCAGATCAAAGGAGAGTGGAACACATATCAATAAAGATTGATTCCTTACAAAGACTACGCGAGAAGGTTGTTACCATTCTTCAAAAGAATCGAGTTTTATCATATCCCTCGTGAAGAAAACCACACGGCTGATGCACTAGCTACTCTTTCCTCCATGATTACTGTAAGTCAATGGAACGACGTACCAAAAATTGACATAATGTGCCTTGAAAGGCCGCTTACATCTTCACAACTGAAGCAGTCATAGATGACAAACCATGGTATCATGATATCAAGTGCTTCCTTCAAACACAAGAGTACCCACCCGGGGTATTAAGAAAAGACAGGAATACTCTTAGTAGACTGGCTGAAAACTTCTTCCTGAACGGTGATACACTCTACAAGAGAAACTTCGACATGGTTTTGCTCAGATGCGTAGACAGACAAGAAGCAAACATGTTGATGAAAGAGATTCACGAAGGATCCTTTGGCACTCATGCCAACTGACACACAATGGCAAGGAAAATTCTGAGAGCATGATATATTGGCTGACAATGGAATCTGATAGCTACAAGTACATGAGGAGGTGTCATAAGTGTCAGATACACGCAGATAAAATCCATGTACCGACAACGCATCTCAAAGTTCTTTCTTCTCCATGGCCTTTTTTTCTATATGGGGAATCGACATGATTGGCATGATTGAACCCAAAGCCTCAAATGGACATCGGTTAATCTTGGTAGCCATTGACTACTTCACCAAGTGGGTCGAAGCAGTATCGTATACCAATGTGACCCGACAAGTAGTGGTCCAATTTATCAAGAACAATCTCATCTGCCGTTATGGTGTTCCAAGCCAGATCATTACGGATAATGGATCCGACTTGAACAACAAAATGATGAAAGAGTTGTGCGCCGAGTTCAAGATCGAACACCATAACTCATCTCCCTACCGACCCAAGATGAACAGAGCGATATAAGCGGCTAACAAGAACATCAAGAAGATCATCAGAAGATGGTTGTAACCTACAAAGATTGGCACGAGATGCTATCCTTTGCTTTTTATGGTTATCGCACATCTGTCCGCACTTCAACAGGGGCAACCCCTTTCTCTCTAGTATATGGCATGGAAGCAGTGCTCCTCATAGAAGTAGAGATACCATCAATGAGGGTATTGATGGAAGCTAAGCTAACAGCAGCTGAATGGTGTCAAAGCCGACACGAGGAACTGAACCTAATTAAAGAAAAGAGAATGACGGCTATATGCCACGGTCAGCTATTTCAGCAAAGAATGAAGAAAGCGTTTGACAAAAAGGTCCGACCCCGTGTCTTCAGGAAAGGAGACCTTGTGCTCAAGAAGATACAATCATTTCTCACTGATTCCAGGGGCAAATGGACTCTGAATTATAATGGCCCCTATGTGGTCAAGAAAGCCTTCTCTGGCGGCGCCTTGAGACTCGCAACCATAGATGGAGAGGAGTTTACCTACCCCACGAATGTTGATGTAGTCAAGAAATATTCTGCCTAAATAAAAAAAACATCTCAGTGGATTGAAAACCCGAAAGGGCTATCCAGGAAAAAATTAGAGACATAAGCAAAAAAAATCATCCCGATGGATTGGAAACCTCAAAAGACAATCCAGGAAAAAGTTAGGGATTCATGGCAAGTAACTACATCTGATCAGTTTGACTCCTCAGCAGTAATGCCATCCATCAGGAAAACTTCAGTCAAGGTCACCTTCAACAGAAGCCTAGAATGTCCAGAATTCAAAGTTGATAGAAGGATATCAGTCGTTATGTTTCAATGTAGCCCCTTTTCCCTTAAATTACCATTTACTAAACTCTGTAAATACTCTATGGGATCATGTGCTTGGATGATTACCGTTTTATTATTAAAATTTAAGCCTTAGTGCTTTCCTTTGCAATTCTCATTTATTTTTGCTTTACAGAATGACATTTTTTAACATGATCAACGATTCTTGAAACAAAACAAAAAAAATGAAGTTTACATGTCAAATTTTCTTCTGCTTTTAAAATAAAGATGACAATTCCTTTTGACTACTGGACATAAAAAGGAGCATCGATGGCTTCTCCAAAAGTAATTAAACCTCAAAATGTAAAATCAAAGTACTCCTTCTAAACCAGTACACCTGAATGAAGGATCAACCGTTTTAGATATAATATCCCGTCTGATATCCCCGACAGAGTTCTTACCTCTGAAGACCAATTGATGGTTCTTTCTCCCCTAGCAGGGATTACCTCTCCTAAGCAAGACAAGATTGCTATCTTGAACCGATGGTACTTTTCATCCCTCGTAGTGGCCGAGTATCTAGTCGTGTTCATTCACTAGTCTATGTGTCGCGTCTGTTTTGTCAGCATAAACATACATACATCATGCATAATTAATTCATATTCATACGTATGTTGCATTAATATCACTCTGGTCATTTTTATTCCTAAGTGATAAAAGTCTTCTCACCAAAAGTTGTCAGTTCTTTCCTCATTCAGAAATGTATCGTCTGAGCATTTTCTCCCCAGTTTATTTCTGGATTGCAGCCTGTCCTTGACCCCTTTGATAACTTGAACCTCTGAAAGGCAATAAGACATTCAATTGACACTTCTAGAACATCACTCTTCACCATTGAAGATGATATTTTTGCTTTCCCGAATTAAGGAAAATCCCCAAAGAAAGCCTCTTAATCGAAGACTCTCGGCAATACATCGGTTTTTCTCCCAAGAAAGTCGATGTTAATGAAGTCATCAGCACCTCAAAATTGGATCACATCACATGGCATTTCTCCGAAAATATCTCGAAGAAAAGTATAATGTAATAATATCCCCAAGAAAAAAACGATCTTTCAAGAGACTCGTTTTCCCCAGTTGAGTCAACAAATGGCATCTCCAACAAAGAAGTTTACACACCTCTACAGATCAGACAAATGGGTTTCCCTAACAAGTCTGACCTCAAACCTTTTCTATCAAATGGCGTCTCCCCAGTAAAACTCAGCGAGAAGTTTGATAAAGACCGCTACAAATAGCATCCCTTGTCGAGAAAGAAAATCGACAAGAAGAAACTGAGACCAGTTCTGTGGCTGAAAACCAGGATCAAGGGGAAGTTTATTTTAGAAACTGAGACCGGTTCCGTGGCTAAAGACCAGGATCTAGGGGAAGTTTAGTTCAAAAGAAACTGAGACCAGTTTTGTGGCTGAAGACCAGGATCGAGGGGAAGTTTAGTTCAAAAGAAACTGAGACCAGTTCTGTGGCTGAAAAATCAGGATCGAGGGGAAGTTTTACCCTTTTCTAAGTAACATTGCTTAGCAAAAGAAGATGGGTGAGCAAACTGCTATTCATAACCACAGTCAAAATTTCGGGCACTCCGATATTTAATCCTCTTGCACCCTGAATGTCCAAACATCTTCGCCATTCACACCTTCGGGTCCAAGAAGATTAAATAGGGGCATCTGTCATGCCCAAAATTTTGACCACAAGATTTCCCATCATTGTGTAAATCATTACCATAATATGGATGTACCATCATACCTCATCAAACTCCTCAAGGATTGTTGAGCATTCACTACAATCAAGAATTAGGGTTTTGAACCCTCCTAGAGCGCTTAGACAAAGGATCAATCAAGACAGGACATGATCTTCAACTTGTCTAACCTCTCAAACACCCATGAAGGATTAATAGGACCCCCACATCAAGAATCAAGCACAAGATTGCAACATTCCAAGTGGATCAATCCTTAAGATCGCAAGTGTCACCAAATTAGGGTTTTGGTCGACCAAGGCCACCAGATGAAAAATTTCATCTGGGCATGAGCCATTACTTCAAAATATGACCCAAAATCCTCAAAGGGACCTCATGGACCCAATCATCAAGTCAAATTAGCATCAGGAGAAGCATTCATCAGAAATCAGGGATTAGGGTTTCTTGAACTAATTCACCCCTGAGTTGACTTTTGAGGCAAGACATGAGCCAAGGCCTCAAGACATGATTTGAGGGCCTCAAATACACCACATTGATCCATTTACAACAATGGATTAATCCAAGAAGCTTGGTTCACAAGTTTTAATTTCATCTGGACCACAATTAGGGGTTTGAAGAAAAAGTCAACTGTATCTTTGACTTTTGACCAAGACATGTTCCCAAACCTTGGGACATGATTCAAGACACCCTAAAACACTTATGGAATCCATCCATTATGTTTGAATTAGGTCAATAACTTGATTGCATAGAGGAACACACAATTTGAAATTCATCTGACAAAAAGTCAATTGTACCTAAAATCAAGTTTGACTTTTTGGAAAATTTTCACAAATATTGTTCCCCTAAGTCAAAAAAAATGTTAATGTATGGTTTTGATCATCATCCATCAAGAAAAATCAAGAAAAGTGAAGTTTCTTGCAAAAGGGGCTACCTTGAGAAACTTAAAATTTCCTGAGTTATGGAACAAAATGGATTTGGTACCAACTTTGCAAGGTCATAACTCCCAAACCCTAAGGCCCTTTTCTTCAATCCAAAGCTCAAATGAAAGTTCACATGGAATACTTCAAAAGTGTCAACCACATCAAATTCCAAATCCTCATGGATTTTGAGTTATGGATTGATCAAAATCACAAAAAGTGAAAATGACCACTTTTTCCAACACTTAGTGAAATTTTCAAGTCAAAATTTGTTTCATTTTTTTTCCAACTTTGAGATCATTTTTCATTATGATCCAAGATAAACCAAGACCATTTATGAACATCAAAGTTAAAGTATGTCATGAGAGCTTTCCAAAGAGTACAAGAACTCCCATTAATTCAACTTGATCAAGGAGTTATGGATCTCACAACATGCCTTGCTTAAATTGGTTTTCAAGGAAGATTTGGTGCATTTCTTGTGCCACACGATTTCCATTTCAAATTCTGTCATCTTGCAAGATTTGTCCTCTTCCAAGATCAGAGGGAATCTTGATGACTCACTTGATATTTTCAAGCTTGGACCATTGAGTCAAGGATCCTATCCTTTAGCATGTGATCATTCAAGTTTCAATTCCAAAAACTTCAACTTTGTCATTTGGAATTGATATGGTGCTTAGAGCTGTCATGAACCTGAGCATATCAGTCCAATTGAGTCAAGGTTGTTGCAAAAATCAGAAGACCTAGAGCTACCAAGATCAGCTCAAGTCAATGGCCAAGTGAAGACTTGGTACCTTGGCATTTAAGGAAGTGATACATGGGCATATCCATTGGATAATAGAGTGAACCAATTGCCATTCACTATTCCTTCAAAAACAAACTTCCTCTACTATAAATAAAGGTCATTTTCGTTGTTTCAAACCAAACCAAAACAATACCAAAGCCTTGTTTTCTAACTTTCCCTCTCTTACTTCAATTTCAAGTCACATTGAAGTAATTTGGGAATTCTTGAAACCAGAGAAAAAACCACTCAAATAACCATCCTAACACATCATAAATCATCCATTGGAGGCGTTCAAACCTTCATCCACATTGCACAACCTCAAAATCAGAAAGTCAACCTCCAAAACCTCAAATTTTGTCTTTTCTGCATTTTACAAGCCATGTCTTGATTCAGTCACTTTCAAAACCAAACAAAGCTTCAAATACACTCCAAATGTCATCCTCAAACTGTCCCAACAAGTTTCCCTCAAATGTAACACCATTTGAGTGAGTTACCATTTTGGTCATTTTTGCCACTTTTGCAAGAAATAGCCAACTCTTGTTCCTGAGGTTTCCAGCTGGTTTTGATCATCCTAAAAGCTTCTAAGGGATCAATCAAAAGTGTCTAAAGCATTGAATTACTTCTGGCACAAGGATCTTGACAGTTAGCACAAAGAGCTTCAAGAGGTAAGTGCATCACAACTTGACCTCTTAAAATATGCATTGCTTTGATGTCCATTGACCATAAACATGTCATATATATCCAATATGTTGTGTTTGAACCAATTTATCATGATATTGTATCTTGTATGATAAGATAACATAGAACTTGCAAATCTTGGCCTATTTTGAAATCACTACCGGGTTTTAAAAAAGAAGCATCTTTAGAAAATTCTAAAAGCACCATTGGATTCCTTGTGAAATTCTAAGCAGGATCCATCTAAATTTTATCTAATTTCATGGAGAAATGAGCGAGATATGATCCCTCTTGCAAAACTTGAAAACTTGGGCAAGCCAGCCATGGCGCCCTTGTTGCTTGGCCTGGTCAGAAGGCATTTTGGCCTTATCAATTTATGAATGGGGGTGATACAATGGATGTATCACCACCCTAGTGGTAAGAGCGCGCTTGTGTTTGGTTGGAGGTCGTGGGTTCAAGACCCACCCAGGCCATTTTTCTATTTCTCTTATATTTTTCTATTTTTCATATTTTTTTTATGGTTTTTATTAATTAATTCCAAAATTAATTTCTTTCTCAATTTTAAATATTTTTCATTGGTTCTTTTTTTGAAAATTCACAAAAATGATAAAATATTTTATTCTATAAAAATCACACAAAAATATTATTTATTTAATATATTTGATATTTTTGTAAAAAAAATTTTTTTTTTTGTTTTTTAGGCATTTAAAAATATTTCTTTCTCTTGATTTTTATTATTCAAATGATTTTCAAATCATTCTATGAATGAAACATGATTTTTCAAATATTAATCCAAGATCACAACTTGTTTTTCACACATGTTTGATAACTTTGATCATTTTAATTGAATTTTTATTCAATTAAAATACATTTTAAAATAAAATTAGGGTTTGATTATTTTTCACCCTTATAAATCATTTTCAAAACACTTTTGGGCCTCTAAAAGAGTGTAAGACCCATCCCTTGTCACTCACAAACCATTTGGGCCTCAGTGATTGTATTAGTCCCGATATGATTTCAAAAATCTCGGCGCGATCGCCATTTTCAAAACAATTTTCATCTGGGCCTCTCTTGAGAGTGTAAGTGCCATTTTTCTTCCTTTTTTTTTTAACTTTTGGGCCTCTTGATAGAGTGTAAGACCCAACCCCCTTTGTACATAAATAATTTGGGCCTCATTCATTGTATAAGTCCCGATACAATTTTCAAAATAACAGTGCAATCACTGTTTTTCAACTGGGCATCTCTCTAAGCTGTAAGTCGCATATCTTGTATAAAAACAAACTTTGGGCCTCTAATAAAGTATAAGACCCACCTCTTTTGTAAATACAATAAATTTGGGTCTCAGTCATTGTATAAGTCCCTTGGTGGTTTTCAAAACTACGGTGCGATCGTCGCCTTTTCAAAAGAATTCCTCTGGGCCTCTCCTTGAGCATAAGCCACAAACTTCCTTTTACAACAAACTTTCCTTTTGATTTAGATTTAAATTCATAGTTGTTATCAAAACTTTCTTCAATTTCTTGAATAACTAACCATACATATGTGTTCATTATACTGGAAGCTTGCACAATTGTAAGTTCCATTATCTCTTCTCAACAATACTTGTTTATATATTTCATCTGTATGTATATGCTTGTATTTATCTGCTTAGAGTTTTCCCCAGCAATAAGGTCTAGGCTTAGATAAAACCAGTGGATACTCTTTCAACACATTCAAAACTAGTTCCTGATAGGAAATTCCAGATACAATCTTGCCTCCTCTTAGGCTTATATAATATGGAACAGAGAAAGGCATTATTCTTGGTGAAACTTTTCTCAAGACTGTCACTACTAGAAACTTGTACAAGAAATTCATTTCCCCAGAGAGGATTAATTCCCGGTGAAACCTCTTTTTAATGTCTTCAAACCCTAAAGTTGTTCACTAAATAAAGGATTATTCCCGGTGAAACCTTTCTTGAACTTTTCTCAGGTTTGGACCCACAGGCTTCTTAAAAGCATCCCCAGCCTCCTCTTGGGCTTTGTACAAGGACCCTTATGCTTCTTAGAAGTTCTCAGACTCCTCTTGGGCTTAGTACAAGGACCCAAAGACCTCCTACAGGTATAAGACAGAACTTAGTCATCTTTTGATAGTTCAATCCTCCAAAGAGTCAGAATCTCAAAACATCAGACCGGTTTAGGGTTGATTCTCATCCCTTAAAACATCACCCTTCTCTTGGTCATCATACAAAGACCATCCTCTAACTAAGAGTTAACCTTTTTATACCACTAGACTTGGAAAGTCTCATCTCCTCTAGGATCTCAAAGAAACCCTCAAGTTTCCTAAAAGAACAGGAAAAAACCTGATTACTTCATCAATCACCAGCAGATTTAAAACCTTTATAGGTTTAAAAACTAAATCTTTAAAGCTTTCACTCTAAATCCCTAGCTAGGGTCAAATTATCACCAATAAACCTCAGAAAAAATCAGAACCTCAAGGCATCTGATATTTCAACTCTTCTTCAATCCTCAGCAAGAGTTGATGCCCCAATTTAGACCTGTCTCTAGATTTTAATAAATCCTTAGCAGAAGCTAGCCTTCTCTTAGGCTTCATATAAGAAAATCCCCAGCCAGCCTCCTCTTAGGCTTTGTATAATAATTTTCCCTCTGCCATCTTTAGCCTCAATCTTGGCCTTTGTACAAGACACATATAAAATCTCCCCAGTGAAGTCAATTCCTTTAGCCTCAATTTTGGGCTTTGTACAAGACAGAAAAATATTCTCCAGCTGAGTCAGTCATTTCTTTTAGCCTCAATCTTGGGCTTTGTACAAGACAGACAAAACTTTCCCAGGAAAAGTCAATTTCTTTTAGCCTCAATCTTGGGCTTTGTACAAGACAAAAATAAGACTCCCTAAACAAAGTAAACCTTTTAGCTTCAACCTTGGGCTTTGATCAAGGCATATAAAATCAACATCCCCTCAGAGGAAAATCACAACTTCTCTCTGTAGGAAGGCATTTCTCTGTACATCACACATCAAAACAGACAATCAAACAAAGCCCAGATAATTTTTGTAAGTGGCACACTTGTAGATTCAAAAATCCAACCTGTCGTCCCTCTTTTATCCTGGTAAATTTCATCTAATTGCTGTAAGTGGCAAGCCTCTGGATTATTTACATCCAAGCCAATGTCCCTCTCTTAGCATGGAAGGCTCATAAGGAAGAATGGCATTGCTCTACACTGAGTTAAAATTTACTCCTTCAGGACATCACCCTTATGAAGGAAATTATGGAATTGCTGGATTCCATATATTCCAGTTAAAGTAATTCTCCTTTATAATCATTTACTCAAACACTGTGATGAATAGATGAGATATCTCCCTTTAGAGATGATAAATTCTCTCTTAATCAAACCATCTAGCTTCAATCTTGGGCTTTAAACAAGACACCAAACATCTTTCCTCCCATAGAATAGGAGGAACTACAATTGCTCTGATTTTCCTCTTATCTTTATGGGAATACTTAGGCATAAGATTACGAAATCTTAGCGAGCACACAAATAAAAAACTTTAGGTCCAGCACCTTACCAAAAAGAACGAAAAAACCCGAAAACAACAAAAAAATTACTCTCTCAATACTCCTAAAGGAAAAACTTTCCCAATTTATAACAAATAAACACCAGTAAGTAGATGATAGAAGAACATGCCAAACAATCTATGGATAACCATATATACGCTGGGTAATTGACAACTTCCATTTGTATAACCTGACCTCTGACCCCCCAATCTCTTAGCATTTGTTAAAGAAAACATTTTCGTGCAGATATCTTCCCTTTCCTTTCCAGCTTCATAGGATAAATAAGAAATCTGAAAGTAGCACTCAATTCCAACCAATGCGGTAAGGTGGTCGCGTCATCGGCAAAAATCGCACGCTACAAAAAAATGGCGACTCTGCTGGGGAGTCTTTAGGATTAGAGTTCCTAAGAGGTCCAGGTTATTTGATATTTTCTATAAATATATATATATATATACATATATATATATATATATATATATATATATATATATATATATATATATATATATATTTACTGATATCCTACTTGATACTCGTGTTTATTTTTTTGTCAAAATGGGAATGTGATTAATACGCATGTGGAAAGTTTGAGAGTGAGAACAAGATTTGGTTCTGCAATATTACTTCTAAGTTTTGATGATATCAAACGAGTATGCTTATATGAACAATTTCGTAAGACTAATGTTTGTTACTTTTGAGAATCTAACAAACAGGTTATGCTTCCGTTAATTGGTGTGGACATAATACTAAAAGAATATACTTTGCCTACATGCTACACTTGTAGTGCTGAATAGCAGAAATCACTTCAGAGAATCTGAAGATCATAGACTCTGATATAATATATAAAGAAAACTAGTTCTGAAAAATATGAAGACTGAGGTTCTGATGAACAAAGTCCAAATGGTGAAGATTTACGCTCTTTAGGTAAAAGTTCTGAAGACTCAACTATAGACTCTACTCATGCTTCAACTAAATAGCATCAGAAGCCTCTGAAGATATGATGACACATTCTAAGCGAACAAGGTTCTGAAGATCAAGTGCTAAAGACTCCGAAAGCGCAACTCTGAGGACTCAAAGATTTGAAGATCTTAAAGAACCAAGCTATGTTTTCCCTTGTTACTCATGCTCGCAGAAGCCTCTGAAGTTAAGAAGATTAGAAGACTAAGCAACGAAGTTCAAACGAAGATATCTTGGTAACTGTGCAAAAGTTCAAATGAAGATTTCTTGGTAACAGTGCCAACGAAGATATACTGACAAGACAGGACACAAAAGGTTTTAGTTGTCCTCACGTTTCTACCAAACCACCGTCAATAGTCATTATTACCTTGCAACGACTACTTTTACTCGGCTATAAAAGGACTTGAAGACTCAAAGAATGATATAACTTCGCCGATTCAAACATGCTCTATTTTGCCATTATCATTCAAAAAGTCATTTTTCTGTGCTGTAAAATAATTTACATATTCAGCTTGTGCTAGAAGAAATACCATGTAAACAAAACTGTTTTCAAACTGCGGTTTGAAATTCCTTGAGAATAACCTGGTGAGGCTAGATTTCTTGATAAGTCTAGGACTAATGAGAGTCTTAGAGGCTGTTCCTTAAGAGATACTAGTGTGGTTAGATCTCTTGAGAAGTCTAGAACTTGAGAGTTTTAGAGGTTGTTGTTAGTCACCAGCAGTTAGGCTTGTGCATTGTATTAATCTGATTGATTAGTGGATTAAGACCTCGATTGAGAGAGGCGAAATCACCTTGGCGGGTGAACTAGATTAACTTGAGGAATTCTCAAGTGAACTAGTATAAACATACAGTGTTATCTCTTTCAAGCTTCATTAAGATTACCATTCGTCAGTTAAAAAGTTGATAAAGAGATTAGTATAAAGAAAATATTTTATTTTGAAAAACTAATTCAAACCCCCCTTTCTTGTGTTTTTCACACCTTCAATTGGCATCAGAGCTCCGGTTCTGAGGTGATAAAAAGGTTGAGTTTTTATCAAACACTTAACAGTGTTCAGTACCGATCCAAGTGTGAAAAACAATGGCTGTACCTGAATTAAATGTTATCGCAAATGAAAGAGATTCTTATAGTGCAAAACCTTCTATCTTTGATGGGGAAAAATTTGACTATTGGAAAGACAGAATTGAAAGTTACTTTCTGGCTTTTGACTTAGATCTATGGGATCTGGTAGTTGATGGCTACAGTCACCTTGTAGATTCTGAAGGTAAAAAGATTGCCAGAAGTGCATTAACAGATGCTCAAAAGAAGATTTACAAGAATCATCACAGAGCAAGAACGATTTTGTTAAATGCAATTTCATATACGGAATATGAAAAGATCATAAACAAAGAAACTGCAAAGTCTATCTTTGAGTCTCTCCGAATGACTCATGAAGGCAACGCTCAAGTCAAAGAGACAAAGGCTCTTGCACTAATCCAGAAATATGAAGTCTTCAGAAAGGAAGACGATGAATCTGTGGAAACTATGTTTTCAAGATTCCAGATGCTTGTTGCAGGACTCAAAATTCTGGACAAAGGTTATTCTACTGATGATCATGTCAAGAAGATTATCAGAAGTCTGCTTGTCAAATGGAGACCAATGGTAACAGCCTTGAAACTAGCAAAGGATTTAAACAACATAAGTCTTGATGAACTAATTAGTTCTTTAAGGAGTCATGAAATAGAACTTCAAGAAGATGAACCTTAGAAGAAAGGTAAATCTATTGCTCTAAAGGCTAAGTCTGAGAAGAAAAAGGCATATCAAGCAGAGGAAGAATTGGAAGAATTTGAAGAGGATTCAGATGAAGATGATATATCTCTCATATCAAGGAAGATAAGTTAACTATGGAAATGCAGAAAAATAAGTTCAAAGGACCAAGAAGAAGATCTGAGCCTACACATGGTCAAAAGAAAACTTATGGAAGATAAGTTACATGTTTTGAATGCAAGGAGCCTGGACATATCAAGAATGATTGTCCAAAGTTCAAGAAAGATGGAAAACCTAAGAAAACATAAAAGGGTCTTATGGCAACATGGGATGATTCAGAGTCAGAAGAAGATTCTGATGGAGAACATGCCAACATAGTATTCATGGCAAATACCAACACAAACGATGTTTTATCAGAAGGAGAACTATCAGACTCTGACGACGAAAGAGAGGTACTTTCTTCCTTATCTCGTTCTGAACTTGAAATAGGATTATCTGAACTTATGGAAAGATATCAACTCCTTCTAAGAAAATACAAAACTCTGAAAAAGAATTTTGTGGTTCCTTCAGAGGATCTTACTAAAAGCAAGCAAACTATTTCAGAATTAAATGAAAAATTACTTTTCTTAGAAAAATCAAATGCTGCTTTAAAGAGTAAAGTCCTTAAGTTAGAAGAAGAGATCACTTCCAACATAACCAACACTAATGAAGTGGTCAGATATGATAGAGCTTTTCAACACTTTCTTGCTAAAAGCATAGATAGAAGTAAAATGGCTTCAATGATCTATGGAGTTAGCAGAAATGGAATTAGAGGTCTAGGATATTTAGGACCATCACAACCATATGATGAAACCAAGAATATCAAACTAATACCTCTATCTAAACATTTTGTACGTGCTGACACTAAACTAAAAGGTCCAGAACCAGAAGGTTCTAAGTCTGTTATATCACAAACACAGACACGGAAGAAAACTTCCAGACTCAAATATTATGCACAAATACAGCACTATTATCCTGCTGCACGAAAATCCAAAGGTGTCAGAACCTCTAGAGAAACTAATGTGAAAGGACCCACAAAATGGGTACCTAAGAATAAGATAGTGTATGTTACAGATATCCTTAATGGCGCCACTGAAACACCAGTCATGGTACCTGGACAGTGGATGCTCACGACACATGATGGGAGAAAGGCATATGTTCCAAGATCTGAAACTTAAGCCTGGAGGTGTCGTCGGTTTCGGAGGAAATCAGAAGGGAAGAATCATTGGCTCCGAAACTGTTGGTAATGGTAAACTTCCTTCTATAAATAACGTTCTTTTCGTTGAAGGTCTAATGCATAATTTATTGTCAATTAGCCAACTTAGTGACAATGGTTATGATGTTATTTTCAATCAAACGTCTTGTAAGGCTGTTAGTCAGAAGGATGGATCTGTTCTGTTCAATGGTAAGAGGAAGAACAATACTTACAAAATTAAATTATCAGATTTAAAACATCATAATGTAAAGCGTCTTCTGTCTGTCAATGAAGAGCAATGGGTCTGGCACACACGTCTGGGTCATGTTAGCTTGAGAAGAATCTCACAGCTGAACAAGCTTGGACTTGTCAGTGGTTTTCCAAATATAAAGTTCTCTTCATATGCTCTTTGTGAAGCATGTCAGAAAGGCAAGTTTCCAAAGTTTTCTTTTAAAGCAAAGAATATTGTTTCTACCTCTAGACCATTGGAACTTCTTCACATTAATCTATTTGGACCAGTGAAAACTGCTTCTATCAATGGTAAGAAATATGGAATAGTCATCATTGACGATTACAATCGTTGGACATGGGTAAAATTCTTATGACACAAGGATGAGTCACATTCTGTGTTTTCTTCCTTCTGCACCCAAGTGCAAAACGAAAATAATTCCAAAATCGTCAAGGTCAGAAGTAATCATGGTGGAGAATTTGAAAACAAAGATTTTGAAAAACTTTTTGATTCACATGGGATATCTCATGATTTTTCTTGTCCTAGAACTCCACAACAAAATGGAGTTGTAGAAAGAAAGAACAGAACTTTACAAGAAATGGCTCGCACCATGATCCAAGAAACTGACATGGCTAAGCACTTTTGGGCAGAAGCAGTTAACATAGCGTGTTATATTCAAAATAGAATCTCGTTAAGACCTATCTTGAATAAAACTCCTTATGAATTGTGGAAGAATAAGATTCCCAACATTTCTTATTTTCATTCGTTTGGATGTATTTGTTTTATGTTAAACACTAAAGAGATTCTTGGCAAGTTTGATTCCAAAGCACAGAAGTGTCTGCTGTTAGGATACTCTAAACACTCAAGTGGCTATAGAGTTTATAACACAGAATCACAGATTGTGGAAGAATCAATACATGTCAGATTCGATGATAAGCTTGACCCTGAAAAGTCAAATCTAGTTGAGAAGTTTGCAGATTTAGAAATCAGCTTTTCAGAACCTAAAGAAAAGGTAGAAGAAGTTAAAAGTCCAGAAGTCCATACTCACAATATCATTGATGAATCATCTAATACTCCACAATAAAAGAAAAGGAGAATCTCAACTTCACACCCTGAAGAACTAATTATGGGTAGCAAGGACGCTCCTATCAGAACCAGATCAGCCTTTAAACCATCTGAAGAAACGCTTCTAGGATTGGTGTCTTTAATTGAACCAACGTCAATTGATGAAGCTCTT
Source organism: Lathyrus tuberosus (assembly GCA_022829125.1). Lineage (NCBI taxonomy): Eukaryota > Viridiplantae > Streptophyta > Magnoliopsida > Fabales > Fabaceae > Lathyrus > Lathyrus tuberosus. The sequence continues at coordinate 9,318,292 of JALAZF010000168.1, forward strand.
ATGAACAAGGACTGGGTTCTGGCAATGGAAGAAGAACTTAATCAGTTCTCAAAAAATGATGTATGGGATCTCGTTCCAAAACCTAAAGGTGTCCACGTAATCGGAACGAAATGGGTTTTCAGAAACAAGCTAAATGAAAAGGGTGAAGTCATCAGAAATAAGGCATGACTTGTTGCACAGGGTTACAGTCAACAAGAAGGGATTGATTATAATGAAACTTTTGCTCCAGTTGCCAGAATTGAAGCGATATGATTATTAATCTCCTTTTCGGTAAATCATAACATCATCTTATACCAGATGGATGTTAAGAGTGCATTTCTGAATGGTTATATATCAGAAGAAGTTTATGTCAAATAACCTCCTGGTCTTGAAAACTCAGAAAAGTTAGATTTTGTTTTTAAACTTAAAAAGTCTCTCTATGGTCTGAAACAAGCTCCGAGAGCTTGGTACGACAGATGAGCAAATTTCTTTTAGAGAATAACTTCACTAGAGGCAAAGTTGATACTATTTTCTTCTATAAATCATTCAAAAATGATATTCTTATAGTTCAGATTTACATTGATGATATTATTTTTGGTTCTGCTAATCCTTCTCTATGCGAGGAATTTTCAAAGTTAATGCAAGCAGAATTCAAAATGAGCCTAATGGGTGAATTGAAATTCTTCCTGGGAATTCAAATTGATCAAAAACCAGAGGCTACTTACATTCATCAAAGTAAGTACACCAGAGAACTTCTGAAGAAATTCAACATGATGGATTGTAAAATAGCTAAGACTCCAATGCATCCAACATGCATAATGGGGAAGGAAGAAGCAAGTGGTAAGGTTTGTCAGAAGATGTATCGTGGAATGATAGGTTCTCTTTTGTATCTAACTGCTTCTAGACCTGATATCTTATTTAGGGTACATCTTTGTGCTAGATTCCAATCAGATCCCAGAGAACCTCATTTAACTGTTGTTAAACAAATTCTAAGGTATCTGAAAGGAACAACTAACCTTGGCTTGATGTATGAGAAAACAACAGAGTACACTCTTTTTGGCTGCGATGCAGACTATGCTGGAGACAGATTGGAAAGAAAGAGCACATCTGGAAACTGTCAGTTCCTAGGGAACAACCTAATCTCATGGTCAAGTAAGAGACAATCAACAATTTCTCTCTCAATAGCAGAAGCATAATACATAACCGCTTCCTTATGCAGTACGTAAATGTTGTGGATGAAGAATCAGCTAGAAGATTATCAGATACACGAGAGTAACATTTCTATCTTCTGTGATAATACTGCTACTATTTGTTTAAGTAAAAACTCGATCTTACATTCTAGGGCTAAACACATAGAAATAAAACACCATTTTATCAGAGACTATGTTCAGAAGGGAATTTTATGCTTAAAATTTATTAATACAAACCATCAATGGGCTAATATCTTTACAAAACCCTTGGCTGAAGATAGATTTCAAATTATTTTAAAGCATCTGAAAATGGACTTTTATCCAGAGTAAGAGTGCGTCAGAATCGAATATGTTTAGTCAGAGGAAGTAATTGTTTAAATCGTCAGAACTACTTCGTCAGAAGTGTCTCCGTTATGATGAAAACTTTTGGGTTATCCAGATTCTAAAGTCATTATAACATGTCATTTACTTAGAAAATGATTTCTGCATACAATTTCAATTATGTCTAAATCATTACATTTACTCAAATTAAATGAACAGTAATTTTCTTGAAATTGACTTAAAAATTAATTACATTCATCCTCAGTACGGTGTCTATATCCTTAGTTTTCAAAAACATTTTAAAAACTCACTCAAACTGTCTTATTTCTACTCTCACTCGATTAGAAACCCTAAAACCCCAAATCGTCCCTCTCTCTCTTTCTCTCTCTCTCTCTCTCTCTCTCTCTCTCTCTCTCTCTCCTTCAAACACTCAATCACCGTCTTCATCTTCTCCGATCTCAACCATCATCATGATGAATACCATTCAACAAGAAACTATTCACTTTGCCAAAGAATTTGAAGCAACACTGAATCCCTCTCAGGAGTTACCCTCTTCATCCATCTCACCTTCTATAACTTCTGCGACCACCGCAACGATCACGTCGACTTCATCATCTCTTCTCACGATAGATGCAAACCATGTGACGCAAAGAAAACCCTCAGTTACTTGTGTTATTCATGCAGATAAGCTAACTGTTCTCAAGGAACTAGATGTCGACTTTGACAATCTTCATGCAAATGGGTTTAACCTAAATGATCAACTAAACACTCAAGGATGGAAAAGTTAATTTGACACACTGAGAGGTCCCACTTACGAAGATCCAGTAAAATAATTCTGGAGACTAGCTGAAAATGACGATCTTCATGTTGTCTCCTTTGTTATGGAACAAAATATTATTATCACTGAGAAGTCAATCTCAGATCTGCTAGGAATGAAGTTCTTGGAAGGAAAAAGGGTTTATGGAAAGACCGAGAAGTCTGACTCTGTCATCAACAAAGCAATTTTCAAAAATTATCAATCTGGGACAATAGAGTATAAAAGCAAGGATTTGTATTATAATCTGAGGATCTGGCATAAGATTATTCTTGGGTGTATCAATCCAATACCTTCAAAGAGTGCTGCTGACTTCTTCAATGCAAATCAAAAGTACATGTTGTACTATTTGCACAAGAATGAGAAAATGTGTCTACCATCTATTCTGTTCTACTATTTAAGGGATATGGTATGCAAGACAAGAACAACAGCCTCGCCAGAAAGGAAGATTATAAATTACATTGCTTTCGGAAGACTTCTCTCTGATATCTTTGTTGAAAGTGGCTTAGTGGAGTATCTAGTCAAAGAAGCCAAATATACAGAATACTTGACTGCAGGCATAGGAGAGGCTTTCAGTGCTGTTAACCTTAAGCATATGAAAATGATCACGAACGTTAAAGTGAAACCCTTGTCTATCTCTCACGACACTGTGATCAAAAACAGACTTCCAGTAACAAACTATCCCATCTATCACAAAGGGGATCATATAAATACAATTGCTGGATTCGTTGCCATAATGAGAGAAGAAGGACATGACATAACCAAATTCATAATTGAAGATGTCGCTCCAAAACCTAAATATATTACCAGGAGCAAGAGGAGGCAAACTGAAGAAGATTCTGAGCCTAAGAAAAGGAAGAAGGATAACAAAGCTGAATCTTCTAAAACTTCCACTCTACAATCTCTTCTTCTTGGGAATACTAGTGAGTCTGTTATCAATACTTCCGTTTCACTGAATGTTACTAAAAATGCTACTGCACCATCATCATCTCAAGCTACCTATAATCCCACCTCAAATCCACAAGTCAGCTTCAAGCCACCATCTTTTTCAATTCCACCACCACCAATCTCTATTCTTGTAATTTTACAAATTTCCTTTCCATCAATCAGTACACCTATCCAATCCGAAGCAATTCCTACATACACTTCATCAACAACCACCTCAATCATCCAACCAGATATATTTGTCTCACCGATGTCCTACGCTTTTCATCAGAAAATCATTGCTGAATCCTCAATCCAACACTCTGATCCTCCATCTCCAAATTCCGAACCTCTCATGGTTTCAGTTACCCCATAAGCATCTTCTCCTACTGATCAACAAACGACTGAACATGTTCCTACTGATATTGTTTCATCTCAGTCAGCACCGTCTGAAACTAAATTTGCTGAACTTAACCTTGCTTTAGTCATCTATGATGTACCCCTTCCAACAACCCTTGAAGAATGCATTATTCAATTTCGTAACAAGGCGTTAAAGAAGGTTACCAAGTTAAGAGCAGAAATAAACACAAGTGTCAAGCCTCTAGAGCTTGAAAATTCTTGTCAAAACTTCCAGAAATGGTTGGATTCTGAACTTGCAAGAATTTTAAGCTTCTCAAAAGCCACTATAACTACTGGAGTTCAGCTGGCAAAGGAAAAAGCAGAAGCCGAAGAGCGGAAAAGGGAACTCAAGTTTTTGGCCGCAAAACAAAAAGAAGCTGAAGAAAAAGCTGCTGAAGCAGCAAGACTTCTAGCAGAGAAGGCTGCTGAGGAAGCCAGATTGGAACAAGAAACTGAAGCCACAGAAAAGGCCAAGCAAGATGTTGTAGTCGTTTCCTCATCTAATCCTGCTGTGAAGCGTTTGGAAAACGCAATTGAAGAAATCAAAAGAGAACAAAAGATTTTCAGAGAAAATTTTGCAGAACAAAAAGCTGTCAATGAGAACGTTCAGAGCTTGCTTCAAAATATTCTGGACAAGATGTCCTCTGGAAGCACCTAAGATTGTCTGTGGTTCTTTTGTTTTTTAGGATCTTAGTTTTTCACCCTTGAACAACAATTATTTTTTATCATGACAAAAAGGGGGAGAAGTAATGAATGTGATATTTTGATTCTCATAGTCAATCTCTGAAAAATAACGTTGTTTACATGCTTACCAATAAACTGTTATTTCTATTAGATTGTTTTTCTTTTTAGGAATTCTGATCCGATTATAACACCATGAAGTTAAACTTCAGAAAATCAGAACTCTGTTTTGGTTCTGGGCTCTTGACAAACTCTGAAGGACCAAGTTTGAAATTCACCAAGTCTAAGACTCAGGGGGAGTACTTCATACGAAGGATAAGCATTCCTTAAAACCTTTTATTACTCTCGCATTATGTATAAAATTGTGTCATCAAAATACTTAGTTTTGTCTTCATCAAAAAGGGGGAGATTGTGAGAACAAGATTTGGTTCTGCAATATTACTTCTAAGTTTTGATGATATCAAACGAGTATGTTTGTATGAACAATTTCGTAAGACTAATGTTTGTTACATTTGAGAATCTAAAAAATAGGTTATGCTTCCGTTAATTGGTGTGGACATAATACTAAAAGAATATACTTCGCCTACATGCTACACATGAAGGGCTGAATAGCAGAAATCACTTCAGAGAATCTGAAGATCATAGACTCTGATATAATATATAAAGAAAACAAGTTCTGAAAATATGAAGACTGAGGTTCTGATGAACAAAGTCCAAATGCTGAAGATTTACGCTCTTTAGATAAAGGTTCTGAAGACTCAACTATAGACTCTACTCATGCTTCAACTAAATACCATCAGAAGCCTCTGAAGATATGATGACACATTCTAAGCGAACAAGGTTCTGAAGATCAAGTGCTAAAGACTCCGAAAGCGCAGCTCTGAGGACTCAAAGATTTGAAGGTCTTAAAGAACCAAGCTATGTTTTCCCTTCTTACTCATGCTCGCAGAAGTCTCTAAAATTAAGAAGATTAGAAGACTAAGCAACGAAGTTCAAACAAAATATCTTGGTAGCTGTGAAAAAGTTCAAATGAAGATTTCTTGGTAACAGTGCCAACGTAGATATACTGACAAGACAGGACACAAAAGGTTTTATCTGTCCTCACGTTTCTACAAAACCGTCGTCAATAGTCACGATTACCTTGCAACGAGTACTTTTACTCGGCTATAAAATGACTTGAAGACTCAAAGAATGATACAACTTCGTCGATTCAAACACGCTCTATTTTGCCATTATCATTCAAAAAGTCATTTTTCTGTGCTGTAAAATAGTTTACATATTCAGTTTGTGCTAGAAGCAATACCTTGTAAACAAAACTGTTTTCAAACTGCTGTTCGAAATTCCTTGAGAATAACCTGGTGAGGTTAGATTTCTTAAGAAGTCTAGGACTAGTGAGAGTCTTAGAGGTTGTTATTAGTCACCAGCAGTTAGGCTTGTGCATTGTATTAATCTGATTGATTAGTGGATTAAGACCTTGATTGAGAGACGCAAAATCACCTTGGCGGGTGGACCAGATTAAATTGAGGAATTCTCAAGTGAACTAGTATAAACATACTGTGTTATCTCTTTCAAGCTTCATTAAGATTACCATTCGCCAGTTAAAAAGTTGTTAAAGAGATTAGTATAAAGAAAAGATTTTATTTTGAAAAACCAATTCAAACCCCCCTTTCTTGTGTTTTTCACACCTTCAGAGAGAACATTAAGATAGGGGTGGCATATCCAGGAAACGCTTATAAGGAGTGAATCCTGGACAAGCTAACTTGGCAGTCCACCAAATCAGTCGAGGTACCCGTGCGAAAGTATCAGTGTTGAACGACCGATTGTCGTGAAAGCATTGTCTTTCCCAGTGCGGTACCCATGACCCTGAGGATTTAGTAGACATTAACCATATGGCCATTTGATAGTACGGTGACTATCGGGAATAGTTGATACATGATACTACACTCAAATGAGATTCATCCTAGGATATTACAGCTCGCTCGAGTGAATCAGCTTGCGATTGATATCCCTAGGAGGGGTCAATGACTTTGGGAACCTTAGAACCTGTTCTACATGTACAAAAATTGACCAAAATAGTACAAACTTTGGGGGTGGGTAGAGCCATGACTCCATGCTCGTGACGTTGAACCTTTAAACCCATGTTTTCAAAAATTTTTGTGTGCTGCATTCATGCTTTCATCTAAAAAACTATTTTCAAACAAGAAAAAAAATCTTTTTTTTTCAAAATGAACTAAAACAATAATTGTAAATATCAGAGGTTGTATTGTAGAAGAAAGACGCACAAGTACACCGTAAAGGCTCCAAAACTAGAGGAATTAAGGATGTTGGCAAGGATGATTACAAACCTTGAGGCTTTCAAAGCTAAGCACGAAGGGTTGTTGTCTCTGTTAAGGGTTAACGTGGTTGAAGGAATCCTGTCTACGCTGATTCAGTTCTATGATCTGGTTTACCACTGCTTCACTTTCCCAGATTACCAACTGGCACCAACAATAGAAGAATACTCCCATCTGATTGATTTACCTATCACTGATCAAGCTCCATTTTCTAGGCTGGAAGAAATTCTAAAGGAACAAACCATTGCAAGAGCAATCTCTTTGAACGAGTCAGAAGTTAGGACTCACATAACCACCAAAGGAGGAATCCAGGGTTTACCAGCTAAATTCCTGATGGAGAAAGCCTTATACTTTGCTAGTATAGGAAACACATCTGTCTTCGAAGACGTCTTTGTTCTGCTCATATATGGGTTATTCCTTTTTCCCAACATCGACAACTTTGTCGACACCAATGCTGTTAAGATATTTCTGATTGGGATCCCCGTACCAACCTTGCTCGCAGATGCTTATCATTCTATACACTTAAGGAATTTATACAGCAGAGGAATGATCACATGCTATGTACCATTACTCTACAAATGGTTCATTTCCCATTTTTCCAAATCTGCAGCTTTTTGGGATCACAAAAGTACTCTAAGTTGTCACAAAGGTTTATGTCTCTTACCAATTCGGACATAGACTTGTACAATATGATTTATGAAGGGATAGAGATCATAGACATATTTGGAAATTTCCCTAACGTACCCCTCATTGGAGCTAAAGGAGGAATCAACTATCATCCAATTTTAGCTCGCCGTCATCTTGGATACTCGATGAAGAATATCCCACATAACGTTCATCTGGAAGGTATTTTCTTTAAGGAAGGGGAAAATGACAGGGCACTAAAGAAAGAAATAGGCTTGCCTGGAAACACATTCACAGGAGAGGCAGAGAGTCTTTGGGAAGACCAAACTGTACCTCCATGGAACCTTATCCCCATTGGGCGAAAACTAGAGCCCTCAAGCAGAGGATGCCCTACCTTCGTCAAGAAGTTTTTCCGTTAAAGGAATCTGTCCTTTATTTCATGTCTGATGCGGAAAAACTCCAGGTCACTCTCAACAAAGTTCAACGTAAAAAGAGCTCTTGGAAGAACAAATACCAGATCCTCAATTTAGAGTGTACCAAGATTCAGGAACTATTAAAGGAGAAGGATGCTCTGATTGAGATATTAGAGCAGCATGCCATAGAAAGTCAAGAAGACTGAAGAAATTTGGTTGCTCCTTTCACTTGGCAGAGAGTTGACAACCTGACAACGGCTGAAGAGCCCTGATCAAAGAAAAGAAAAATACCGGAACCGGCATCTGAGCTCTCTTCAGAGAGGACTCAGGATCCATGAGCTTATACATTCTCCTTACAGCACTTTGTAAAATACTGTAGTTTTCCTTGTAAAATACTGCAATCTTTTAAATTCAATAAAAAGGGTCTTCCCCACTGTATGATATTTACAATCTATTTGTTGAAGTTTCTTTTTGAATAAAACAAAAACTAAAAAATATGTCTTTGCATATCATTCATCATTCTCACATTACACATTTTTCTTATTTTTGAGTCTCGCGTATGTGTCACAATTCTAGAGTCAAACTGTCTCACTCATACAATACTCGGGCCAATCGACAAAAGAAAATGGACGATCTAGAGGAAGAGAATAGAGAGTTGAGAGAACAAATTGATGCTCTAAAGGAAAGTTTGGAAAAACTTCATAGTGACATGCAATCCCTGGCAACAACAACATCAAAAGACTGTAATCTCAGAGATCACGCCTACGCCCATTATAGAGACACATGAGAATCATCCTCAGTACAACATGCCTAAAGGTTGTCCCTGGGGCATGCCTCTCACCTTTGTACCTGAAGGATACATCCCACCGGTCACTGAAGACCCATAAACTGTAGCAGGAATCGCTGGACCTGAAGGTTACAAACTTCGGGAAAGTGAAGATGCAAGGGTTACGACAACAACTCCTGAAGGTTACAAACTTCAGGGCATGAAAGCGCCAAGAGTCACCGATATAATGTCTATACCATAATTAGTGGTACACACCATCCCGGAAGGACAAATTCCACAAGCAGTTTGTGGAGGGAATGAAGACATGTTCGAAAAGATGAATGAGTTCCAGGAACAATTCTTGGAGATACAGAAGGAAATGCATGCCATTCGCGGTCAAGACCTATTCGGAAAGGACGCCACAGACCTCTGTTTGGTCCCTAATGTAAAAATACCGCACAAATTCAAGGTGCCGGACTTTGAAAAATACAAAGGCAACTCTTGCCCTCAAAATCATTTGGTGATGTACGCTCGAAAAATGTCAACTCAGAGAGAAAATCAACATCTACTGATCCATTACTTCCAAGACAGTTTAACCGGTGCTACACTCAAATGGTACATAGGTTTAAACTACACAAAGATCAGTACTTTCAAAGACCTCGGTGCAGCCTTTGTTCAGCAGTACAAATACAATTTGGACATGGCACCAGATAAGGATCAGCTCAGAGCAATGTCACAAAGGGACAAATAAACTTTTAAAGAATATGCTCAGAGATGGCATGAAATTTCCGCTCAGATCTGTCCTCTTCTTGAAGAAAAAGAGATGACCAAGATCTTCCTAAAAACGCTGAGCTCGTTTTATTACGACCGAATGGTCGCCAGTGCGCCCAGTGACTTCACTGAGATGGTGAACATGGGAGTACGCCTTGAAGAAGCAGTCCGAGAAGGACGACTGGTCAAAGATGCAGAGCCATCTAGCAGTACTAAGAGATACGGTAGTGCTTTCCAAAAGAAGAAAGAGCAAGATATCAGTAATATCTTCCTAGGAAAGCAAAGGCAAAGGTATCAACCAGTATCGGCGATAACTCCCGCTATCAATCCAGCGCCGACTCCGACGTATCAACCTCAGGTTACTCAGAGCCAACCAAGATAACAACAGTATCACAAAGGACGCAACAGCCTATTCAACAGGCTCGTCCACAGTACAACAATAATAATCATACGCACGGCCATCAGGGTTTGACCCTATACTAATGTTGTACACAGAACTATTTCCACTTCTACTGGCCAAGGGGCACGTCCAAACCAGGACTCCTCTTACGCTATCGGAAAATTTTCCTTTTTGGTTCAAAGCGGATCAAACTTACCCTTACCATCAAGGAGGATCGGGGCACAACATTGAGAACTGTCTCAGCTTCAAGTCTCATGTACAGAAGCTTGTCAGGAATGGGATCTTATCTTTCAAAGATACTAATCCGAATGTTCAGACAAACCCGTTGCCACAACATGAGAGGACTGCAGTGAATTTAATAGAGGAAGAATTTAGCCGCAGTTATCAAATTCATGATGTACTCATATTAGGAACCAATCTTGTAAGGATGCATTGCAGACAGAGCGGGTACGGTCATGTACCGTCTCATAATTATCACCAGTGTGATATCTGCTCCAAGAACAATCAAGGGTGTTCCATAGTATAAGAAGCACTACAAGAACAATTGGATTTGGGTTGGATTTAGGATCACGGGATTCGGGAAGTCAACATGGCCCATGCACATCCCAACATTGTTCAGAACCACAAAATTCTTGCGATGAACGTCAATTTGGTGGTGATGCATTCAAGGAAAAGTCAATATTATAATCTGCCATAGAACGATTACAACACTTGTCCAGTCTGCTCTACAAATAATCAGGGATGCTCTTTTGTACAAGAGGCCCTCCAACGTCAAATGGATCTCAGATGGATCCAAGACTATCGTGAAATAAATGACCATCAAGTCAATATGGTTCAAATCTTCGACATACGCTTGATGAATACTAGTCTAGTGGAACTACATGCTAAGCAAGTCAGGCTCGGTTTTCTGGCTTCACATGATTATCAAGACTGTGAAGAATGATGTAAAGATGACCAAGGGTGTGCACTTGTTCAAAGAACACTCCAACATCTGTTAGACTACTAGTGGCTTCCGATCTATCTGGATGAAGCCACACAACAGATTAGCATGATTGATGGGAATCCTGGTAGACTACAAATTCGTGATGTCGGCTTAATGGAAATAGATCTAGTAAAGATGCACTGCATACAAAGTGGGTGTGGACGGGTACCACCGTACAATTATGAGTGCTATAGAGTATGCTCAGAGAACAACAAAGGATGTTATCTCGTACGAGCGGCTCTTCAAAATCAGTTGGACCAGAAAGAGATTTGACCATGTTTGAGTTCTGAGTCGATTAACATGATACAAGACTATCTCCCTGATCAAAGCGAAGACGCTGTCATAATCTCTGATCATGAAAAAATCAAGGACGTTTGCGCCATAATTCCTCTACTCCATGAATCAAGAATCCCTCTTGATGATAGAAAGGTTCCCAACCAGGAACTGATTGAGGTTGCCTATAACGGTCAAAGAAACCAAAAAGCTCATGTGGTTATCTACCTGCCAGGACCAATACCGTACAAATCAGAGAAGGCTATCCCTTACAAGTACGGTGCAACGACCATCGAAAATGGAAAAGAAACTCTATTACCTTCCGTCGTGAACATTGTCGACATCATTCGAGTTACCCGGAGCGGAAAGATCTTCAACAGAGGAGTTGGAAAACCTGCCAAAGAAAAGGAACCTTAAACGGAAGTTCCAAACAAACAAGTCGGGCAATCCAGTAATCCTGAACTTATAAAGAACAACGATGAGATGGTGAAGCTCATCCAGAAAAGAGAGTACAACGTTATAAACTAATTGTTGCAAACTCCATCTCGAATCTCTGTACTGTCTCTCCTACTTAGTTCTGAAGCTCATAGGGAAGCTCTGCCGAAAGTATTAGAGAAAGCCTTTATGGAACAAGATGTGACAGTAGGACAATTTGACATCATCGTTTCCAACATCACTTCCTGCCACAACTTGGGATTCAGTGATGAAGAACTGCCGGAAGAAGGCAAGAATCATAATATGGCGCTTAACATTACGGTCAACTGCCAAGACAATGCTATAGCCATCGTATTGGTAGACACAGGGTCATCTTTGAATGTTATGCCAAAATCAACTCTGATACGACAATCAGTCCAAGGAGCCCCGATGAGGAGAAGTGAGATCATTGTCAAAACCTTTGACGGATCTAGAAAAATAGTCATTGATGAAGTTGATCTTCCCATAACTATCGGTCCTCACACTTTCCAAGTCACTTTCTAAGTCATGGACATCCGGGCAGCATATAACTGTTTATTTGGAAGACCTTGGATACATGAAGCTGGGGCAATCACTTCGACACTTCACCAAAAGCTCAAGTTCGTCAAGAATGACAAGCTAGTCACAGTTTACGGAGAGCAAGCCTTAATCGTGAGCAACTTATCATCATTATCCTGTGTAGAACCATATGAGGTTGTTGGAACCCAGTTCCAAGCACTCTCGGTGAGCAATGAGAATCGACCAGAAAAAGGGACATCAATTTCTTCATGTAAGGACGCTCTCGAAGCAATCCAGATTAATGACACAAAAGGATGGGGACAGATTGTAATTCCTATTGATAACAAGACAAAGAAAGGTCTTGGTTTCTCTTCAACCTGTGCCCAGACTACAAAGAAGGACAAAATTTTTTGTCCCATTCAGGATTACTTCCACAGTGGAGGCTTCCTCCACCCAGTGTCTCAAAAAGTACACACCATTAATGAGAGCTACTCTTCCAACACGGATGAGGAGTGGAAGTCTTATCTCAACAAGGACAATTATATATCTCAGGAAGAAGCGCACATGCCATTCTGTTTTCCAAAGCAGAGCCCGAGATATATACCAAGATCAGACGTTCGGATGATCTGTGGAGATTGTAATCTTGAGGGATGTCGTGCTCCACCTAACTCATTAGGAGATGATCTAATGAAAGACAACTTTGACCAAGATTATTATGATCCCCTGGATGACTTGTCTATCTAGAAGTCATACGCAGAAGGCTTAGGGAAAAAGAGTTAGCCGAACGATGCCTATCAGCTGAGTAATATTGAAAAGAATACCCATATTCCCACTGAGTCATGGGATCATTACTCAAGACACTATGAAGATATCCAGCACAACGATGAATCTGCAAAGATTGCAGGACAAGAGTTCATCAACTATGCTTTTCCCGAGGTCAACGTCATTGAAGAAGATGACTTGTCCACTCCCACAGAAATATGGGACACCTTGGGATAGCCGAGTGGCAAGTACGACTTTTTAGTCAACTACACCTCTCCTAAAAGCTCTCGCATCAGATACGAGGACATCCAGCCAACTGGACGGGGAGATCCTCTTGAGAGTGAAAAAACTAGGGAAGATACAACCGAAGAGTTCATTTATGACAATTCTCCTTGGGAGGAAGACTTCAATGATCCTACTCTGCCAGAAATCAGCGTCATTTCTGAAGACAAACCAAGATGAAAGTGTCGCTCCCGGGATTTTCATCCAAGTAAAAACGCGAAAATGGCGAGGAACAGAGTCGCCAGCAATGTGTATTTATCCCAAGAGAGGGAAAGGAAACACTGTGTAAACTTGAGGGAATGAAAGAGCATGGTCTCGCGACCAAGAGAAATGGGTAAGGGAGTTGGTTATGCGAGGGGAAGGTATTAGCACCCCCACGCATCCATCGTACCCGATGGGATCCACGCTTGCTTGTCTCGATCAAAGGGTGTCGTCGACTAGAACTCCGCTGCTATTGGAAAGAAAGGAACGGGAACGGCAAAGAACGGAGAAATGAAGAAGAAAAGAAAAAGAAGTGAGAACAAGAAGAAAATGTAGGGAAAATAAACGAAGTGCTCGAATGGGCCCTACCCCACTGCCTACGTATCTCATCGGGAACATGAGAATCAGAGCGACGTAGTTCCCCTCAGCTAAGGGAAAATTGTTTGTGTTTTTTGTGGAAACGTCAGAGTGCGCGTCCCAGCAGTTTAGGTGTTGCAGCTCACTGTATGGAGACTTAGGCGTTACCTATTTGCGGTAGAACGGACATGACGAGTCCTTAAGGAATAGAATGAAGGAGATGAGAAGAGAATTGTTTGTTTGTTTTTGTCTTTTAAGAAAGAAGTGTTTTGATTATTTTTGTGTTTCGTAACACGCATTGTATTTAAGTCTTTCACGTAGGATCGAATGCCTCGCATATCGACCCAAGACGGGACGTATGCTAAACATTCTAAGAAAATGAGATAAGACCCCTCACTATCTTATTCTCACATGAAAGGCTCAAATACAATACATGCCATGCCTTTATTAAGTATTTTTACTTTTGTTTTGAGATGAGAAGAAGAAAAACTCAAAGGTTAAGAAAGGCAAAAGCTAATGAGGGAGACTAAGACTCAAACCCTAATGTTATCATGCTTGGAGATCCTAAGGGTTAAGTGTGGTATGATAACTTCTTAAGCTAAAAGAGAAAGAGGGATAGCACTACCTAATGCTTATCCTACCACACTTTAATCAAATATTAAAGTTGAGCTAGGATCCCAAAGGGATGTGAGAAAATTCTACACATAGCATTATATCATGCTATTCATAAAAGAGAAATCAGAAATTAATCAACAATGAGCAATTGAAATTATGGTCAACAATTAATCAACAATAACCAAGTTAGAGTTAAAATGCTAAGTAAAAATCAAGATTAAATTCTAACAAGAAAAGTTAATTTGTCTAATTCTAAAATTGATCCTAAAATTAGTTCAAGGTAATTCTAAACTAAATCTAAAAAACAATAATCCTAAAGTTAAATCTAGAATTAAAACTAATATTAATCCTAAAATTAATACCAATTAATTTCTAATTAAAACTATTTCTAAAATTGACCTAATTAAAAGAAAATTAATTCTAAAGAAAATTAATTCTAAAATTAAAATCTAATTAATTTCTAATCTGATTCTAAAACTAAAATTAAGATCTAACTTTTAACTAAAGTATAATAACCACCAATTAAAATAGTTATCCTAAACTATTTAACTAAAAATATAAAAATAAAAACAAAAATATAAACCAAAGCTCAGGGGGGTGCAGACAGCATATGAAGTGGTGTGGAACCAAATTCTGGGCGAGTGGGCTTTAAGTTAAGCCCAAGGTCTTAACAAGATGCCAAGGAGGGTGTAAGCAGTGTGTTGGAGGGTGCGGAAGAAATTCTAGGCATGTGGGCTGATATCTGCAGGCCCAAAGGACTTCTGAAAAAGGAAAAGAAAAAAAAAGAAAACAAGGGGTGCGGCGAGTGAGAAACGCGGGTGCGAAGATAAAAAACAAGAGGGCCTGAAGCCCAAATCAATGGCTGTGAGAAGCACGGTTCCAAACTAAAACCTAGAGGTTCCTCAGTCACCCCTCATTCTTCTTCAATACTTCATCTGTAAAGCCTCGCCGCCGCAACAACTTTCTCACCACCAACCTCAATGCCTCGATTCAACTCCCTCGCTCTATCCCTTTCAATCCTCCACGCCAGAACCGGAACGTTCGTCACCAAGCTCTTTCTCTTGCACCAACATCAACGTTTTCCTAGATTCGACATTCTTATCCTTCATCCGAACCGCCGTTGCCATCTTCTTCTACATCATCGTCATCTCCCTTGCAACCGTGCACTGTCGATCTTCTTACTCCGGTGAATCGCCGCCGTGACACTTGTCCTCACGATCTCGTCTCCTCTTGGCTTCAACTCGAATCGCCTTCGTCGCCGGAAATCAGGACGTCATCATAAAATGACGGCTCTTCCTCTCCCTCTTCTAACACAACTATCAATCTCCACCATGCTGTTCTCTCTAAAACGCAAGCGAAGGACTCCGCCACGCCATGGATCGTTGCCGGAGATGGCGGAGTGAACTCGACCAACACACCGCGAGCAATGTTATCGACTACCGATTCGGAAAAAAAACAACAAGGAGGTTCGACGAACTTACCGACCGGAGATAGTCCGGTGCTTCTTCAGATCGGAGGAAGTTGATAAGAAAACTAGAGGTAATGTCTGCTATGCCTTGAATCTTGCACGATCTTCTTCTACGCTTTAATTCCGCTTAAACTTCTGCTTCATCTCTTTCAATTTCGATTCTGCTGCGAACTTACTTCCGATACTGAATTGTTACTGAATTGTTGTGGTTAACGTCGCTCTCAACCTCTTCTGCTTCTGCTCCAATTGTTATTGAGTTTGTTGATGCGGTTGGTTGATGATTGTTGATGAGTTCTTGATGAATTTGTAGGTTTTGGATTGATTAGAGTGAATCGAAGGCCACGGTTAAAGCTTGTGACGTTTTTTGATTTCTGGTGATGAAGATGAATTCAAGAAGAAGTATGTTCTACATTGAAGTGGATGGATTGAAAAGTTGCGGAGTTGATGAAGATGATGAGAGATTATGCAGAGGGTGAAGAATTATTGAAGGTGATGCGTGATGAAGAATTGTGAAAAATAATGGTGAAGAAAAAGTGAAGATTCTGTTACAGATCCACCTTTATACCAGAAATTGGGAAGGGTAGAATGGTATTTACAGGTGAAATTCTGTTAGAGTTTTTTAGGGTTTTTGTAACTTCCAGTTTCTGTGCAATTTGGAATTCTGCATATTATATCTGTATTGTTGCGACGTCACTGCTATGAATTATTGAACTGAGTTTTTTTTAATCAATTGTCGTGCCGTTTTGTACATGTTTCACCGCGTTTTGAAGCTTTGAATTGTATGTGTGACTTTTCCAATTTGACGTCATCTTGCCCGCTTATTTTGCATCAGCATGGCTTGTAATTCATTTTGGCCATAAAACTATAATGGCAGCTGGCGCGTATGAAGAATCTTGAGCTTGTGTAACAAAATTTGTTTATTGCACATGGACTTGGACCAAAATGACTTGGGTTTTCTTTTGCAAACTTTGAATTTCCTTGTAACAATCATATCATACATTTTTGTGGAATTAGAAGAAAATGTATAATGAAAAGATGAAAAGGGTTATAAAAGAATTTGGAACATTTGGGATAATTGAAAAATGTGGATTTGAAAAGAAAATGGATTTAAAAAATTGGTTTAAGGAAAGAAAGAAATGGTTCATGATATGGATATTAAAAATGGTTTAGCAAAAAAAAAAGGAAATGGATATGGATTATGGATGAAGAATAGATATAGAATTGGATTTGAAATGGGTTATTAAAAAGTGGATAACAAAAATGGAAGTGGAGATGGATCATGGATAGAAAATGGATAACCAAATGAATTCAAAGCCAATCACAAACTTTTCACAAGCCTCTGATAAAATGGTCATAGCTACCACTGAACAATTGGGCCACTCACATGATCCACCGAAGAATATCAACCGATAAACAGTCCACAAGCTCTACCTTGAACAAGAACTCTAATTCTCCTTGAGACGTACACCCTGATTCACACCAATGAAAACCTGACCCAATACTTCAGATGAATTCTCTGAATAAGACAAACCTTAGAACCTGATGAACCTCTGAATAGGGAAAATGCCAACATCAAGAACCCTCTTCTATCCCATGTCTCAGAAAACCAATGCGATGATATGATTATGAGTTATGGCCTAATGGAAAATTCAGATGATTGCGAAACACAAACCAGAAAAAGGTAGGGCAAATTTTGGGGTGCTACAGTTGCCCCTTTTCAATCAACTTGGACCTGAAAGGATGATAGCAACTGCTTTCAGACATTCAAGGTACAAGGTGATTGAATACAAAAAGAACCGCAAAATTTGCACTCTGTGGATAAAGAAAAGATATTGTAAATGAAGCACTGGTAAGGAAGAAATATTTGTGAAAAAGAATTTGGAACCATTGAACCCCATAGGATACCTGTCGGGAACTGGTGAACTACCTGTCAGGAACTGGTAAGCTTGGACCTGGGTTACCTATCGGGAATGGGCAAGTGGACCTGTCGGGAACTGGCAAGGTTCAAACGAATGGGAGCTGTCGGGGACGGCTACAGTTTATAACCAATGGCTTACCTATCGGGGATGGGTAAATGGACTTGTCGGGAACTGGTATGGTTAAAACTCAAAAGTGATGTTGGGGACGGCTATAATTTATAACCAAGGCTTACCTATCGGGGATGAGTAAATGGACCTGTTGGGAACTGGTAAGGTTTAAACTCAAAGGTGCTTTCGGGGACGGCTTACCTATCGGGAATGGGTAAATGGACCAGTCGGGAACGGTCAAGGTGCGCCTGTCGGGAATGGCTAAAGTTGAAAACCTACGGGTTACCTATCGGGAATGGTAAATGGGCTAGTCGGGAACGGTCAGGTCTAAAAATTAAAGGGCGACTGTCGAGAACGGCTAAAGTTGAAAACCTATGGTTACCTATCGGGAATGGTAAATGGGCCAGTCAGGAACGGTCAGGTCTAAAACTTAAAGGGCGCCTGTCAGGAACGGCTAAAGTTGAAAACCTATCGGGAATGGTTTCTGAATCTTGTAAGCTGAGAGATATGACTCTGTGGGGGAGAAAAGAGAAATCTAAGCAGACAACTCTGTAGGGGAGACAACCTAACATCATCAAGGGGTTGACGGAAAGAAAAGATATGCAATGACCCACATCGTCAAAGAATTGACGGAAAGACAGCCCAACCGAAGAGAACACATCGTCAAAGGAGTTTGACGAAAAGAAGATGGAACCCAAAGAAACACATTGTCATAGGGATGACAAAAAGAGGATTCGACCAAATGAAGCACGTTGTCATAGGGATGACAGAAAGAAAACCCGACCTAGGGAACACATTGTCATAGGGATGACAAGAAGAAAATCTGACTGAGGGAACACATTGTCATAGGGATGACAGGAAGAAAATCTGACTGAAGAAACGTATCATCAAAGGGGTTTGACAGAAAGAAGACCTGACTGAAAGAACACTTCGTCAAAGGGTTGACGAGAAGAAATTCTAATCGAGGAACACGTTGTCAAAGGGGTTTGACGGAAAGAAAACTTGACTTAGGGAACACGTCGTCAAAGGGGTTTGACGGAAATAAAACACCTGAAGGAGCACGTCGTCAAAGGGTTGACGGCAAGAGAAACGGAACCCCACCGAAAGGACACATTGTCATGGGGATGATAGAAAGAACCTGACTGAAGATAACACACTGTCATAGGGATGACAGGAAGAAAATTTCACCGTAGGGACACATTGTCATGGGGATGACAGAAAGGAAACATGTCCGAAGAAACACATCGTCATAGAAATGACGGAAAGGAAACTTGTTTTTGGAATGTCGTCATCAAAAGGTTGATGGACATGAACTGATCGAGGGTAAGATCGACGTATAATCTACGACCCAAAAGAAAGAGGCAGAGGGATTGATTGTAATGTAATGTCTGTTGGGGATATGCCACTGTCTTGACTGAAATTGATTTGGGTTTTCGCGCAAGGTACCAAATCTGGCTTATGCTTCGCATGCATATGTTTGAGTTTTCTTTCTGTGGCGTAATGCTCCATACGAAATGGAAATGCTACGCGATTTGAGGATGCAATGATCACTATATGCTGAAAACCGACGTATGCTCGGGCTGCCGGGAAAGAAGAGTGTGCCAAGTATGATTGAACTTTGCTGGCTATGACAGGTGAAACCTGATGGTGATTGTTTTTTCAAAGGAGAAATCTTTCTGGGTACCCATGGGGATTGGATTTGCAGGAAGCGCCAATAGGGATTGGGCTTCAGGTTTTAAAGGGGACGTCAATATGGATAGGGCTTCGGTTTTTTTTTAAAGATGCCAACAAAGTGGGCTGTGGGAGGATACCGAGCAAGGTTGGGCTATGGATTTGCTGTTTGGTTTTACAAGGCTTCATGTTATGCTATGCTGATGATTATGCAATGATAATGATTATGCAATGATGTTTATGATATGCAACAGGACCACTCCAGCAAAATAAATGCTGAAGAGACGAGGCTAACTCCGCTGGGGATAACAAACTGAATCGTATTCAGTGTCATAACTGCTTAAGATCCTGACTAAACCTTCATTTAGCAGGAAAGCATGAATAACAAACTTCTGCTAGAGGAAACATCCCAGGAATCTTGCTGAAGAAAAGTGCCAATGAAAATCGACCTTTGACTTGCTGGGGAATGCTAACCACCACCCAAAAATATGCTTAGGGACAATGGTTGATGATATCAGCTCTGCTAGGGAACAAGTTCATACTTGGTCCTCTGTTAGGAATCTACCTTCTACCCTTACTCTGTTGGGGAGACGGGAACAACTTTACCGCAAACTGGGGGAAACACAACCCAACATTCTGTACAGGAATATGAATTCTTGCTGAAAAGCAATAAACTTCGTCAAACTGGCTAGGGGAGAGCTAACTCCTGAATTCTTGCTAGGGAGAATGATTCACAATCTTCATAATGCTCTGCTGGGTGATAAAAGTTCAGCCATCTCTGCCGAGGAGAGAAACTCTATTGGGGACGTCACCCATTAACTACCACCATGAACCTGCAAATATGATAAGACCAAAAGAGGTGCCCCGATGCAGCATAACCTGTAAATGAACATGTCTTCAGGACGTCTCATAAAGATCTGAAATATATTGCCCCATGGCTTTTGATTAACCGTCCTCCGGAGAGAGTAACCTCTTGTGCTCTTAGGGTGACCTGTCCCAGCCTTAAAATGATTGGTGCCCCTGTCTGGCTAATCTGTGAAGGAATACCTTTAACTGACCTTTGAGAGATTTATTGAATCTCGAATTGATTGCCCCAGATTAACTGAATCTTGGAATAAATTGCCCATTTGATATGACTTGCCCGGCTCCACGGAGTACTCGGGCACTTTGCACCTTAGATTAATCAATCTTTCCATTGTAGAAACTTTCCTGATCGAGCACTTACTCGCAAGTAAAACTGTTCATTTTGAAAAGATAATTTTGATGCAATGCATATAACAGTTTTGAAATCCAAGTTTGTTCACTGGAAAAATGTTATGACGTATAGCGAATGAATCACTTATTAGAATGTCACATCGATACCAACATGAGTGGTAAGAAAGTCCTTTTGGAAGTCAGAACTGACGCGATTTTAACCGAAGTATGCTTTCGAAACAACCCTGTTTCAATTAGGTCTTTTTAAAGGTTGTAACGTGGTCTGGTTCGCGGTTTAAGAAAGAAAGGATATAAGGCTCAAAATTTTGTTTTAACCCACCCATTCTCCTTGATATTCTCCAGTCCTACGTTCAGCTAACTCGACACAAGCTCTCTCCTTTCAAAAGGTTAATGAATGGTAGGAGGATAAAAGGAACCCACACGGTTTTCGGAGTGGCAGTCACCCATTTTGTCCTTGGTGTCTGTATTCACACGATTTGTTCTTTATTCGAGGATTTTTCTTTTTTAATCCTTTTCGCTTTTCGTTCTTTTGTTTTTTTTTATTTCCCTAATTTTTGTCTGGACTGATTCTTTTGAATTTTTAGATTTTGAAGTCCAGCGGGATGCCCTAACTTTTGCCTAAGTCACTTGTTTTCAAGTTTCAACTTAGCGGGCTTTCTTTTTTTTGATATTTTTCTTTGATTCTTTTTCTCTCTCTCTCTCTCTCACTCTCTTATTTTTTTTTGAACAAATCGTGTGACACTGGCTTGCCTTGATTTGTAAAGGGTTGCGACCGTCTCACTCTTCGGTTGGTGAGGGATAATCGTAGATGTAATCGATCCTCAAACGGAACACTCCTTTTGAAATTTGAACGTACGGTCAAATTAGCTGACACCTACCCTGCCCCAGGTTAAGATAGAGGTTTTTTCGTTTTCAGAAAGAAACTCCTACTACTAGGCTCAACGGGGATGACAAAGGATTATCTTCCTTATATCTCCGGTGTTTAAGGAATTGAAACAATGCCTGTACATTATCAGCAGGGTTTTGTCCCAAAAGCATACAATTGGAAGTTCTGCGTCTTTGAATATCATCATCCTCCCTAGGATCCTGCTTAAACAAGTGTTACATATCGATAAAAAGTATGAGTGAACACGACTGGATTTAATCAAAACATGCATATTCATTCCATTATCATTATCAATCGAAAACAACAAGTTTTACAAATGAGTTTATACATTTTAATAGAAAAGAAACTACAAATGCAAAGAAATGACATAATCTAAATGGTCGCCAGCTTTGAGGAACTGGGCTTTCCAAGCTTGATTTGCTAATGAGCCAGCCATCTTCAGTATTGCTCATCGAAGTCATTCTGATAATCATCTGCACTACTGCTCTCGGTGACTTCTTCCATAACTTGGATTGATGAACCCACCTGACTGGATGAAGGAGGATTGTTGATTCAAATACCCTGAGGCGTGAACGAGAACATATTGGAGTCAAGGAGTGTCTGAATTTTGCTCCTGAGCATCTTACAATCTTCAGTTGAATGCCCCTGTGCCGCAGCATGGTAGTCACAATGGGCATTGACATCAAAACCTGGTGGGTACAGAGAAGGCACCGACTTCAAATCCTTTGGCACTATTAATCCACCTTCGATTAAATCTAGAAGTATTTGACTGTACGACATTGGCAACTGAGCAAAATACCTCTCTGATTTCCTTGGTCTTTGTCGGGCATGTTGACGCGGCTGACGGCAATATGACCGTTGATTTTGAGGAGGTCTCTGATTTGCAGAAGAATATTGTCCCTGATACGAAGACTCGGAAAATTGCTGACTCTGAACAGTTGATATGCTTGAATGTTGAGAACGAGGTAACAAATATTCCTGGACGAAACTATTTTCTTCCTCGAATTCTTCTTGAGAACTGACAACTCCAATTGTAACACCCCACTTTTCCCACTTTTAAAATAAGTAAAATAATCAATGAAATAATCAGAGTTTTTACACCAAAATCAAGTAGGATGCCACATTTGCAAAAACAACACCCAAAACTCCTTTATTAAATGGAATAAATAGCGGAAATATTTATTCATTTATTTAATTCACGGATATCTGCCAAGTACACCAAAATCCCACATAAAATCGTGGTCCACCAAAATAATCATAAAAAAATAAAGATACGTAACAAAAGAATAACAAATAACAAATGACTGAAACCCCCAAAATAATCCCGTGTTACGTATCAGAGCACTCCTATAGACTCGATCAGCAACACCAATATCCAAGTTAGTTAAGTACTTGGATTATCTGTACTTCCGAAGAAGCACAGACACAACAACAACAACAAAGGGGTGAGAAATCACGTTCAAATATTATAGGTGAATAAATACATGATAAACAGGTAGTCATCACATACAAGCATCATCAATCATCAAACCCGGCCTACTGCCCAATATCATCATCAACACTAAATAAGAATGTAATGCGACACAACACCATGCATGCGGTACCGACTCGTTGGTTCATTTAATCGAACCCAGGATAGATCACATACACCTCTCCTTGGCAATGATCTATCCTCACCATTCTCCACATAGGAGTACGGATGAATCGTATACACTCCTCCTGAGCAACGATCCATCCCACAAATCACCATGAATATGCAAGACTCAAAATGCACAACAAAACATGTATACAACATAAATACATGCACACGATCCTCCTGATCACACCATACATATCAATAATACTAACGTTACACCATTTACTTCAAATACACCAAATACTAAGTTAATTAATTAATTAATTAAAAATTATTAAAATTAATATTTCCAACACCAATATCTTATTTCCCAGCACCTGGCACCTATTCCCAACCTCTCAAACTGAAGGAAAACGAATCGGACGCGAAAACGGGAAAGAATTCACGAAACGGTAATATTCTGCCACTCTGCAGGCCATACGCGTATTGCCCCATGCCATACGATGCCAGCTCCCTCGCCCAACTCGTACGCGTATTGCCTCCTTTGATACGCGTATTGCCTCACAATACCCAATGTCATACGCGTATGCCTTGTGCCGTACGCGTACGGGCATAAACGTTTTATCACTGAATTTCCCCAAATTCCAATACCGTACGCGTACCACCCCCTATTACGCGTACTGCATACTCTCTTACGCGTATGGCTCCTTTTCCTTCATTCCCATACGCGTATGACCTAGCCCCATACGCGTATGGCTAGATCTATTACGCATTTCACCAGAGACCTCCCTATTCTGCAGTCTGCTACGATTTTCACCTGTTTGCAATTCTAATCAGTCCTATAATCGTTTCTACATTGATTTTAGGTCCAATTTTCATCTTCATACTTACATCTATAATTACTACAGATATTACAAGCCTAAAACCTCAATTCGTTTCCCCTAACTCGAATTAAAAAAAAAAAGACAGATCTGCAACAAGTGTTTATACAACAGCAACAACAACCAAAATTCATGAAAATATTCATTAATTCATGCACGATTCTCAGAATCACAACCAGCATAATCAACAATCAACAATTCAACAGTTGCTCATTAATTTCCTACGGGGTTAAGGACTCCCCACTACCCGATCATGAAATAAACACCAATATTAAACCCGTTTCTCCCCCTTACCTCGAATTCTTGCCCAATTCCTGCGAAAATTGACGAAGGTTCCTTGCCCTAGAGTTCCCTTGTTCTTCCTCTCCTTAGCCTTTTCTCTTTCTATCTCTAAAATTCTGATTATTCTTACTATTACCAATTTTTCCACTAATTAAGCTCCATTTACCAAACTACCCTCACTAATCTCATTAACCCAATATTCACTTAATTATATTAGGTCCTATTTACTAAATAATCTTAATAATAATAATAATAACCAAAACAACAATAATACTAATAGTAATAATAATAACATGAAATATACTATTAAAATAATAATAATAATAATATTTCCATATTACTAATATTACCCCCTACGCACTCAAACACGCACCCAACCAAAGCCAACAATTAAAAAAATAATGCCAGACATTTAAATAATTAAAATGGGGTGTTACAACTCTCCCCCACTTAAATTATTTTCGTCCTCGAAAATTACCTGATGGAAACAATTCTGGATACGACTCTCGCATCCGGCTTTCCAATTCCCAGGTCACACTGCCTCCTGCAGCACCTCCCTAAGCCACTCTCACCAGAGGTATCTCCTTTCCTCTGAGTTGTTTCATCTTACGATCCTCGATCCTCAACGACATCGTCTCTACGGTAAGATTCTCCCTGATCTGAACTTCGTCCCTCTCAATCACATGAGACGGATCCGAAACATACTTCCGAAGCTGCGACACATGAAACACGTCATGCAAGTTCGAAAGTTCCGGTGGCAACGCCACTCTATAAGCAACTGCACCAACTCTCTGCAAGATTTGATACGGTCCAATAAACTTAGGATCCAACTTCTTAGATTTCAAAGCACGACCCACACCGGTCACTGGGTTAACTCTTAGGAATA
Organism: Lathyrus tuberosus; assembly: GCA_022829125.1. Taxonomy (NCBI): domain Eukaryota; kingdom Viridiplantae; phylum Streptophyta; class Magnoliopsida; order Fabales; family Fabaceae; genus Lathyrus; species Lathyrus tuberosus. The sequence continues at coordinate 9,343,243 of JALAZF010000168.1, forward strand.
CGTGATCACCTTCACTGAATTCCAGTTCCTTCCTCTGATTATCATGGTAACTTTTCTGTCTACTCTGAGATGCTTTCATCTTTTCACAGATCATCTGAATTGTCTCAGTAGTCTTTTGCACAATTTCTGGTCCGAGCACCACATTCTCACCTGTTTCATACCAACACAGAGGCGTTCTACACCTCCTACCATGCAACGCTTCAAAAGGTGCCATTCCGATGCTAGAATGGTGACTGTTATTATACGTGAACTCAATCAATGGCAAATGAGTATCCCACGCACCACCTTTCTCCAATACACAGGCTCTCAGCAAATCCTCCAACGACTGAATGGTCCTCTCTGACTGACCATCGGTCTGTGGATAATAGGCCGAGCTCAACTTCAATTTAGAACCCAAGGCTTCCTGCAGACTCTTCCAAAATTCTGAAGTAAACCTCGGATCTCTATCCGACACTATGCTTGATGGAACACCATGCAACTTCACAATTATTCTGATATAAATCTCTGCCAGCTTCGACAACGAGAAACTGATGTTAATTGGTATAAAATGTGCGGATTTCGTAAGTCGATCCACCACTACCCAAATAGGATCAAAGCCTCTCGCCGTATTTGGCAAACCAATCACAAAATCCATCGCAATATTGTCCCACTTCCACTCAGGAATTTCCAACGGTTGCATCAGTCCAGAAGGTTTCTGATGCTCCACTTTTGACTTCTGACATGTCAAACAAGCATAGACAAACTGAGCTATGTCCTTCTTCATACCGGACCACCAAAACAACTTCTTCAGATCATGATACATCTTCGTAGCTCCCGGATGAATACTCAAGCTACTCCGATGACTTTCTTCTAATATTGCCTTTTTCAATTCCTCATTATCCGGCACACAAATTCTGCCCCAGAATCTCAGCACACCAACATTATCCACTTTAAAGTCACTATCTGTATCATCTCCTCCTGTAGGCATCAAATCTACTAATTTCACATCCAGTTTCTGATTTTCCTTAATCACATCCAAAAAGTCATTATTCACTTTCAGCATACCCAATCTGATACTTCCTGGTGTAGTTTCACAAACCATGCTCAAATCTCTGAACTGTTCAATCAATTCCATTTCCTTCACCATTAACGCAGACATATGGATTGTCTTCCAACTCAGAGCATCTGCCACAACATTAGCTTTTCCCGGATGGTAACTCAAATTAAAGTCATAGTCTTTCAAGAATTCTAACCATCTTCTCTGCCTCATATTTAATTCCTTCTGATCAAACAAATACTTCAAACTCTTGTGATCACTAAACACTTAAAATCTCGATCCATACAAATAATGCCTCCAGATTTTTAGCACGAATACCACTGCAGCTAATTCAAGATCATGAGTTGGATAGTTCCTTTCATGCACCCTTAATTGTCTTGAAGCATAAGCCACTGCCTTTCCATCTTGCATCAACACACTGCCTAATCCCATCTTAGACGCATCACAATACACTACGAAAGATCATTTGGACTTGGCAAAACCAACACTGGCGCTGTAGTCAATCTCTTCTTCAGTTCCTCAAAACTTTCCTCACAAGCAGCATCCCAGACAAAAGCTTGATTCTTCCTGGTCAGCTGAGTCAACGGTAACGCCAATTTAGAAAACCCTTCGATGAACCTTCTATAGTAACCGGCCAAACCCAAAAAGCTTCTAATCTCCGTTGCGGTCTTCGGAGTTTCCCACTGAAATACTGCACTTACTTTAGAGGGATCCACTGCTATACCATCACCAGAAATCACATGGTCCAAGAAACCCACGGTCTTCCACCAAAATTCACACTTCGAGAACTTTACAAACAGTTTATTATCCTTCAACACCTGCAATGTAATTCTCAAGTGACCTGCATGCTCTTCGTCAGACTTAGAATAAATCAGTATATCATCAAAAAATACCACAACAAACTGATCCAGATACGAATGGAAAATACGATTCATATATTCCATGAATAGACCCGGCGCATTAGACACTCCGAAAGGCATCACTGCATATTCGTAATGTCCATAGCGAGTTCTAAAAGCAGTCTTCTGAATATCACCTTCCTTTACTCTAATATGATGGTAACCCGACCTCAGATCAATTTTGCTGAAAACACGAGCTCCTACCAGCTGATCCATTAAGTCATCAATCCTAGGAAGTGGATACTTATTCTTAATGGTTACTTTATTCAACTGACGATAGTCAATGCATAGGCGCATACTACCATCCTTCTTCTTCACCAACAACACTAGAGCTCCCCACGGCGACACACTTGGTCTGATAAACTTCTTATCAAGCAATTCTTCGACCTGAGATTTCAACTCTGCCAACTCTGATGTAGACATCCTGTACGGTGCCATAGAGATAGGTCTGGTACCTGGTACAAGATCAATAGCGAACTCAACTTCTCTTGTCGGAGGAAATTCTGTGATGTCATCTGGAAACACTTTCGGAAATTCATTAACTACTGGAAATTCATTAACTAAAGTCTTGCTTTCAATAGACAATGAGGCAAACACTACAAACAGCTTTGCTTCATCTTCCAACAACGCCCTCAACTCCTTGCTAGATAGCGAATCTGCTAATGCTTCCTCTTCGGGAGTAAGAAACAACAACGTCTTTCTAAAGCAATCAATATAAACCCGGTTGAACTCCAACTAGTTCATCCCCAAAATAACATCAAGATTACCGAGTGGCAAACAAATCAAGTCCACTCTGAAATCTCTACCAAACACAGTCAGCGGACACTTCAAACACACCAAAGAAGTAACCACGGAACCAATAAATGGAGTTTCAATCGTCATCCTCTGCTCGAGAGTAGATGTCACAATCCCTAATCTCTTCACACAATCAACAGAAATAAACGAGTGCGTTGCACCCGTGTTAATGATAGCAATCAGAAGAACATCATTAATAAAACAAGTACCTTTGACGGAACGCTCCTCCTCAGTGGATTGGGCTCCCACTAAGGCAAATACCTTCCCACTAGTCTGAGACGCCTGAGACTTCTTTGGCTTCTCACAGTGAGTGCTGATGTGACCCTTCTCACCACAATTATAACAAGTAGGCATCGTGGCTCTGCAATCGGCTATAACATGACCTGCTTTGCCACACTTGAAACACTTCTTCACCTCAGTCTGACAGTTGTTAGCACGGTGACTCGCGCCACCACATTTGAAGCACTTGAGAGTATCAACACTTGCTCCCTTCTCCTTTGGCTTCTTTCCCCCATCAGCTTTCTGCTTCCCCTTATCTGCTGGAGCACTGTAAGGAGTTCCTCCAAATCTCTGCTTATTTTTCTTCTCATTCACAGCTTTGTAATGAGCAATTTTGGCCCTGTTGTCATTATCATAAATTTTGCTTCTGCTTACCAGCTCTGGATAGTTTCTTATCATCTGACAAGCAATCCCCAATTTGATCTCGGGATGCAGCCCATTCTCAAACTTCAAACACTTCGAAGTCATAGCTTCTTCAGTATTGTAATGAGCACAATACTGAACCAGCTCCTCAAACTTAGCAGCATACTCAACAACTGTCTTGTCACCCTGCTTCAGCTCCAAAAATTCCACCTCTTTAGCACTACGGATGTCTTCCGGAAAATACTTTTCCAGAAACTCAGCTTGAAACACAGCCCAAGTAATCTCAGTACCTGCAGCTTCCAATCTCTGACGACTGTTGTCCCACCAAGCCTCAGCCTCTCCTTCCAGCATATGCGTACCAAACCGTACCTTCTGAGCATCACTGCATCCCATGGTCCTGAAGATCTTCTCCACAGCCTTCAGCCATTTCGGTGCAGCCTCTGGATTCAAGATACCTCCCTCATATGTAGACGGTTTGTTGCTCTGAAACTGTGCTAAGTCACGAAACTGAGCACCTCCACCCTGGTTAGCATTCTCTACAGCTTGTGCCATGGCTTGCATAGCAGCAGCAAGAGCAGAATCATTCCTTCCTGCCATACTGGACAACAATCATCACAAGGTCAGAACACACAAACAACTTCTATTCTAAGGACAGACTCGACTCTAACACCTGGCCGAATGGACCGACCTGCTCTAATACCAATTGTAACACCCCACTTTTCCCACTTTTAAAATAAGTAAAATAATCAATGAAATAATCAGAGTTTTTACACCAAAATCAAGTAGGATGCCACATTTGCAAAAACAACACCCAAAACTCCTTTATTAAATGGAATAAACAGCGGAAATATTTATTCATTTATTTAATTCACAGCTATCTGCCAAGTACACCAAAATCCCACATAAAATCGTGGTCCACCAAAATAATCATAAAAAAATAAAGATACGTAACAAAAGAATAACAAATAACAAATGACTGAAACCCCCAAAATAATCCCGTGTTACGTATCAGAGCACTCCTATAGACTCGATCAACAACACCAATATCCAAGTTAGCTAAGTACCTGGATTATCTGTACTTCCGAAGAAGCACAGACACAACAACAACAACAACAAAGGGGTGAGAAATCACGTTCAAATATTATAGGTGAATAAATACATGATAAACAGGTAGTCATCACATACAAGCATCATCAATCATCAAACCCGGCCTACTGCCCAATATCATCATCAACACTAAATAAGAATGTAATGCGACACAAAACCATGCATGCGGTACCGACTCGTTGGTTCATTCAATCGAACCCAGGATAGATCACATACACCTCTCCTTGGCAATGATCTATCCCCACCATTCTCCACATAGGAGTACGGATGAATCGCATACACTCCTCCTGAGCAAAGATCCATCCCACCAATCACCATGAATATGCAAGACTCAGAATGCACAACAAAACATGTATACAACATAAATACATGCACACGATCCTCCTGATCACACCATACATATCAATAATACTAACGTTACACCATTTACTTCAAATACACCAAATACTAAGTTAATTAATTAATTAATTAAAAATTATTAAAATTATTATTTCCAACACCAATATCTTATTTCCCAGCACCTGACACCTATTCCCAACCTCTCAAACCGAAGGAAACCGAATCGGATGCGAAAACGGGAAAGAATTCGCGAAACGGTAAAATTCTGCAACTCTGCAGGTCATACGCGTATTACCCCATGCCATATGCGTATGCCAGCTCCCTCACCCAACTCGTACGTGTATTGCCTCTTTGATACGCGTATTTCCCCACAATATCCAATGTCATACGCGTATGCCTTGTGCCGTACGCGTACGGGCAGAAACGTTTTATCACTGAATTTCCCCAAATTCCAATACCGTACGCCTACCAACCCCTATTACGCGTACTGCCTACTCTCTTACGCGTATGGATCCTTTTCCTTCATTCCCATACGCGTATGACCTAGCACCAAACGCATATGGCCAGATCTATTACGCATTTCACCAGAGACCTCCCTATTCTGCAGTCTGCTACGATTTTCACCTGTTTCCACTTCTAATCAGTCCTATAATCGTTTCTACATTGATTTTAGGTCGAATTTTCATCTTCATACTTACATCTATAATTACTACAGATATTACAAGCCTGAAACCTCAATTCGTTTCCCCCAACTCGAATTCAAAAAAAAAAGACAGATCTGCAACAAGTGTTTATACAACAGCAACAACAACCAAAATTCATGAAAATATTCATTAATTCATGCACGATTCTCAGAAACACAACCAGCATAATCAACAATCAACAATTCAACAGTTGCACATTAATTTCCTACGGGGTTAAGGACTCCCCACTACCCGATCATGAAATAAACACCAATATTAAACCCGTTTCTCCCCCTTACCTCGAATTCTTGCTCAATTCCTGCAAAATTTGACGAAGGTTCCTTGCCCTAGAGTTCCCTTGTTCTTCCTCTCCTTAGCCTTTTCTCTTTCTATCTCTAAAATTCAGATTATTCTTACTATTACCAATTTTTCCACTAATTAAGCTCCATTTACCAAACTACCCTCACTAATCTTATTAACCCAATATTCACTTAATTATATTAGGTCCTATTTACTAAATAATCTTAATAATAATAATAATAATAACCAAAACAACAATAATACTAATAGTAATAATAATAATATGAAATATACTATTAAAATAATAATAATAATAATAATAATATTTCCGTATTATTAATATTACCCCCTACGCACTCAAACACGCACCCAACCAAAGCCAACAATTAAAAAAATAATGCCGGTCATTTAAATAATTAAAATGGGGTGTTATAGATACTCTTTCGTTAGCTTGGAAGTTCGAGACGCCTTGGAGCTTTCCACACTTGATCAGGCTCTCGATGCGTTCTCCCACCATCACCAGGTCAGAAAATTTTGCTGCCCCATTGACAATAATCTTTTCCAAGTACGGACCTTGCATGGTATCCATGAACAAATCAACCAATTCTCTATCCGAAAGTGGCGGTTGAGCACGAGCGGCTAACTCTCTCCATCTCTGAGCATACTCTCGGAATGATTCGTTATCTGCTTGAGACAAGTCTTGCAAATGCATTCGGCTGGGAGCCATGTCAAGATTATAGTTGTATTGCTTCACAAAGGCGTTAGCTAGGTCTGTCCATAATCGGATGCTACCACTTTCTAACTGCATATACCAACTCAGTGATGCCTCACTCAGACTGTCTTGGAAACAGTGGATCATGAGCTTGTCATTGTGGGCATGTGAAGTCATTCTTCGGCAAAACATCACCAAATGTAGTTTCGGGCAGCTATATCCTTTGTACTTTTCAAATTTTGGCATCTTGAACTTTGGAGGCATTACCAGGCCCGGTACCAAACACATGCTCGAAGCATTCAAATCAAGAGTATCCCGCCTCCCCAGGACTTCAAGCTTCTCTTTCAACACACGGTATTTTTCATCATCAACAGATCGTGGGTCCTTAGGCTTCATCTTTGGAACTACCCCTTGGACATCTGGCACAGAGAAGGCAAAGCTCTGATAGTCTGTGGCATCAAGAGAAGAAGAATGTTCGTCTTGGATGATGGTACGCTCGCGTATAGCATGATTCTCAACAGGAATCTGCACAGGCTGAGCTTGGGCAACATTGTCCACCGGAGGTGGAATGACATTCTCATTTCTTTGAACATTGGCCTCTCCCTTTGTCATGGTGGCCATAGCTTCCATAAGTTGATCCAACTGATTTTTCATCAAATCAACATCGGCCCTAGTCACAAACTGATTCTGTTCCCCAGAGTTCATGATTCTTCCAGAAGCTGATTCAAGTCCAATATGAAAGTCAGGAAATCAAACTGCAGTTCAGATAAAGGATGTATGAGCTCACTAGTCTGGCCTGAAGAATGATATGCAAAATGATGCAAGATGAAAATGCAATGCAAAGGTATGGATGCAATAAGACATTGGATCAAAGCTTCCATATATTCTGAATAATCACTGTGCTGTGCTGATGAATGAATAAGTTCACAGGTTTGCTCTGAAGAGAATACCGGAATACCAGAATATCTGAATAATCAGAATACCAGAAAAACCAGCATGCCAGAATATCGGCATAATCAAAGTACCCACCTAATCAGAATACCGGGATAGTCAAAATGTCAGAATACCATAATACCAGGCTGATGAGTCCACACTGATAAGGAAAACTAAAGTACCAGGTAGGATGAAGGTTACGGTTACCTGGAAACCTGTAAACACTCGCCCATTCTCACATGTGGGTACTAAAAGGTAGGATCCTCAGATTCGGATCCCGGAATGAGAAGAAATAGCACATTCAGCCCAAAGGATACAATGATATCGCCAAACAAAGAGATCGTCATCTGATTCACCACAAAATAAAGGCCATCCTATGCAAGTTCCAAAGTGGGCCCTCGGGTGCGAATGGGTTTGCCACAGAATGTGGTCTGCCACTGTCACCACTAAAGAGGGATGTTTCCACTAGGGTCCTCAATGATCGGTCACCAGAGTCTACAGCTTCCTAGGTTAACACCCCGAAATGCACAAGACACGCAAATCAGAACATCTCCCCAGAAAACCTCGTCTGGTTGTGGATTTCGTATAAACCATACATAACAAGACGCTATGTAGGCCACACTACTTTCCACTCTAATCCTATGTGTGCACTCAAGCCTGTGTAATGGGCTTATCTCTCAGAATACCCATCCCGCCAAACAGAAAACCAGCACAACACAGTCCAGTATAACAATGAAATGAAAATGCAATAAATGCAGAAAATACAGTAAATATAGTAAAGCAGTAATACAATAAACAACAATACAGTAAAAGCAATAAATTTAACATCAAAGTAAACACCCAATGAAAGAAAAACAAACAAGCGCTAGGATTGACTCGCTTAAGGAACCAGAGATTTTGGTCTCCTAAAGTCCCCAGCAGAGTCGCCAGCTGTCACTCCTGGGATTTTCATCCAAGTACAAACACGAAAGTTGCGAGGAACAGAGTCGCCAGCAATGTGTATTTATCCCAAGAGAGGGAAAGGAAACACTACGTAAACCTGAGGGAAGGAAAGAGCATGGTCTCGCGACCAAGAGAAACGGGTAAGGGAGTCGGTTACGCGAGGGGAAGGTATTAGCACCCCCACGCATCCATCGTACCCGATGGGATCCATGCTTGCTTGTCGCGATCAAAGGGTGTCGTCGACTGGAACTCCGCTGCTACTGGAAAGAAAGGAACGGGAATGGAAAAGAACGGAGAAACGAAGAAGAAAAGAAAAAGAAGTGAGAACAAGAAGCAAATGTAGGGAAAATAAAAGAAGTACTCGAATGGGCCCTACCCCACTGCCTACGTATCTCATCGGGAACATGAGAATCAGAGCGACGTAGTTCCCCTCAGCTAAGGGAAAATTATTTGTGTTTTTTGTGAAAACGCCAGAGTGCGCGTCCCAGCAGTTTAGGTGTTGCAGCTCGCTGTATGGAGACTTAGGCGTTACCTGTTTGCGGCAGAACGGACATGACGAGTCCTTAAGGAATAGAATGAAGGAGATGAGAAGAGAATTGTTTGTTTGTTTTTGTCTTTTAAGAAAGAAGTGTTTTGATTATTTTTGTGTTTCGTAACACGCATTGTATTTAAGTCTTTCACGTAGGATCGAATGCCTCGCATATCGACCCAAGATGGGACGTATTCTAAACATTCTAAGAAAATGAGAGAAGACCCCTCACTATCTTATTCTCACATGAAAGGCTCAAATACAATACATGTCATGCCTTTATTAACTATTTTTGCTTTTGTTTTGAGATGAGAAGAAGAAAGACTCAAAGGTTAAGAAAGGTAAAAGCTAATGAGGGAGACTAAGACTCAAACCCTAATGTTATCATGCTCGGAGATCCTAAGGGTTAAGTGTGGTAAGCAGCGTGTTGGAGGGTGCGGAAGAAATTCTAGGCCTGTGGGCTGATCTCTGCAGGCCTAAAGGACTTCTGAAAAAGGAAAAGAACAAAAAAAAGAAAACAAGGGGTGGGGCGAGCGAGAAACGCGGGTGCGAAGATAAAAAACAAGTGGGCCTGAAGCCCAAATCAATGGCTGTGAGAAGCACGGTTCCAAGCTAAAACCTAGAGGTTCCTCAGTCACCCCTCATTCTTCTTCAATACTTCATCTGCAAAGCCTCGCCGCCGCAACAACTTGCTCACCACCAACCTCAATGCCTCGTGTAACACCCCAAAATTTTCCCTCACTTTACCTGAATTGGCTTTTGCTTCACAATCATATGCATTATTAATTAGGTCATACACTCATGTGCATAAGATCCTAAGGCATGGGATCAGGGCCTTCTGAAGACCATGGTTTTTCTCTTGAGCTGAGGTTTCTATCTTATTTGAAGATTAATTCAACCGGTTTTCTCAGAGATCATGAAATTAAGGGGGCTTAGGGTTTTATCAAGGATTTCAATTGAGAATGCTATGAGCTAGGGTCCTGTCTCCCTTCAATATTTCAAGCTACTTCATTCAGTGTGCATACAAAACAAGAAGATCAATGTTTCTTATTCATGGTGCTTGAGCTTGATCAATGTAAGATCAAGAATGTCAGGGTTTTCATGTCAGTGTATTCTTTCTTTATTCGTCCTCAAGGATCCTTCAAGGCGTTGATATTATGTTCCTTATCAAGTCAAAGCATCTTTGTGGATTAAAGAAACAAGATAAGGTCAAAGATTCATTATTTGCGACGTAAGCTAGGAGGGGTGGTCACCTGATGTCAAATTGTTCAGATAGGTTGGTTCGAAAGTTTAATCCTTTGATTTGTCAAGAAGTGATACAAATGTACTAGGGTTGGAGATTTCATGGATCTCTTGAAAGTGAAGGTGCAAGCCATAACTTACTTAGGTTCAAGGCATTCATTTGATCCAAGTTCATTTTCCAGGCTACATCACATATCTTCCATATTCAGTCACCATTTCAAGTTCATTTCAAATGACCCAAGTTCAATTAAGTCAAATGGTCATATGTCATATGGTCACGTGTCATATTTCTACATGCCAAATAATTTCCAAAAATTGGTTTCAAGTGGTATGGTAGGTGAATGAATCTTGTAACGTCATTGGCATGGTGTGGTGTTCATAGTGTATCGTGCTATATTATACTCATTATCATATTAAGATGAATCATGGAATGGCGTGAGCTGATTGGAGTTTCTAAGCATGATGTTTGTATAATTGTGGTGTTGTGGTACTGGTATAGGGCGGCTGTGCAATACATCATTGGGTGATTCTATGAAAGTGTTATCATGTGTGTAGTATATTATTAGCAATACAAACAAGCATTAACACTACATTCTTACTATACACCCATACAATGCCTTCATTCTTCTTCCCTTGTTGAGAAGTGTCCAATGCCAATGACTATTCATAAATTAGTAGCAGAATTTCATCAAACAACACAATAATGCAGATTCAAAATTCCAAACTTATTCAAGAAAGATCGAATTGCAAAAGTGCCAAAATTTAAAGTACATAATTCAAAGTTACAAATTCAACCTTCAGGTTACAAGTCAGTGGGTTCTATTCAAGGAGATGCGTGTTATCAAACTGCAAGAAAGATTCGACATCATTCCATACTGTCATCAACTGCTTGCATTATAGGAGAGACCGTGAAGACGGATATTGAATTCATAAACATTCTCTGCAAATCACAATTCCCTTAAAAACTCAATCATTATCAAATTCAATCAATGTAATTAATCTGACAGATTGAATCGGAAAAGGAAAATGAAATAAGTAGTATGAGAGACTTACGATTTCCGTCTGAAGCGAGAAGTTGTACAGTTTAGTTTTGATGTGTTAAGCCACCATTATTCGAGACATGTATCCTGCTGTCAAAGAAAACCTGGCAGCTTTCAAAGGTTGTCACCATTATCATGAAAGAGGAAAAAGTAGACATTAGCGTAAATGTCAGCTACTGCAAGAGAAGCACAAGAATCATGAGCAGCATGAATATCGTAGAAGGAGACGGAATTCCAAGCGATTGAGTCCAATTAATTGATTCACTGACAGTAGGAAACTAACAGTCTACTAGCTAAGATCCAAATTTCTAACTACTTTTACATGAAGTGAAAGTTCAAGGATAAAAGCAATGTATACCTCAATGAATCATCAACCATGGCACTGCTCAAAGGACATAGGTTGTTACGTATTGATTTCTTCATCCTGTCCGGATCGTGTATTGTCGATGTTTTGGATGTGTCTCTTCGCTACGATACAGTTAGCACTGCTAAAAAGCCAGATCTTCAAGCATGGATTTTACTTTCACCTTTACAAACTTCGCGCCGCCGTTTATTTGTCGGAATTGGAATTATGGATAAGTTCTTTGTTCATGGTACATATCAGAAAGAGGTATTGTTCAATGTTCAAACCTCTAGAATTGGTAGCTGCTACATTCCTGGAAGAAAAGCTACGCTGGAATAGAAGCTGCCACAAGGAAACATGCTCAGGTTAAATGGAAATTTTGAATAAACCACACGGATCAAAGCATGTTCAAATTAAAATGGAAATATTCGATCACGGAATCACAAATTCAATCACAAATTCATGGCACAATCTGACACAATCAGTAATTATTAAAGGTGAAGGGAGATTTATCATCTTCATCAAATTTCCAATCACACAAAACTAAATCAGCAAGTTAAAATCAAAACACAATCAAATTGAATCAAATCTTCAGCACGATTTTGGCAAGAAATCATCGTCACACAATCAATTTGGAAAGAATCAGGGGAATAGAAATCAAATATCTACATAATCATGTGAAATCATCAATCAAGGAAGGACAAGAATGGCAAGGAGTAATCCGTATCAAATCAAATCAACTGATCTCGCATTCAATTTCAAAAATTTGAAATCAATACTCACTGCCTATATAAAGCTATCATAACACACTGATTCGAGAGGTTTTTTTTACGGAAAAAGTTCATAAGAGGAGGAGAAAATTCACGGATTGCAGAATATCAACAACACCAATAAGCAATTTGAAGTAAATCAACACCATCATCGAAGCAACAACACGCGTGCGCAGCAAGTGGTGGGGAAGGAGAAAACAAACCTGCGTGAAGACTCGAATTTTTCTCTTATCAACATCGCCGTCGAAGACACGTCGTACGAACTCTGACAGGTAATTACAGTCCAACTTGCTCTTGTATCACATATGTAAGTGTTCGATTGTTGTCTATTGCGATCAATTTGTTGGATTCGAATATGTTGTGTTCGTGTTGCTCTGCTACGAGAGGTTTGTGTTATTGAGAGAGGGTGCGAATCGGAGATATGAGCGAAGGAGAGGAAGAGTGTTTTTTCTCGTCGTCGCCGGTCGTCGGTCAGGGCGCGGCGAGTCTCGTGCTTTCCGGCGAGTTTAGAGAGTGAGCGTTGCGAGGGAGAGGAGTCAAAGTGAAAAGGGGAAAGTGTGGTGTCTGCGAATCTCTTCCATTGAATCCATCAAGTTCTTTTTCTTTTATTTATTTTCATTTCATTTATTCTTATCAGAATTATTTCTTGAGATTGTGTAATCATAAGGGATTGGGCCTTGCGCCCTGCTATCCACACCTCCAGTCTGGGCCCGTTTGATTTTTAAACATGGATCATCTGCTGAACGCACCCCCATTCGTTTCTCTTCAATTTTATTTTTGTCAATTGCATTGTTCATTTTAATCATTTTAAAAATAGTTTTCTACATCTAAAAATCATCATAAAATTCATGCATCCTTTTTTTCCATTTAATAAATTTTTACAAATTTTATTTTTATTTTGATCTTATTTTTTATCCTTTAAATTAATTGTTTAATTCAACTCCTTTTTAATTACACATCTCATGCATGCATAAATTTCTTTATTTTCATTCTCCTCATCTATAAAATATTTTTGATCCGTTCCTTTTGCATTTATTCATTAACATTCTAAATTGCACACAAATATTTTTCTTTCATTTTTAAATATTTTTCATGTTGCATTTAGGTCCTTCACTTTGGCACATTGGACCATACCCCTTACTTGAGTTTTATATGATTAGTTGAATGGCTAACATTCTGGATTTTTGTAGGGACTTTTTATATGTTGTTTGCCTCTGGTTGAGGATCCCTAATGATTAATTTGGGAATTTTAGGAATCATTTTTCTAATTATCGGAGTTATTTTCACTTGAGATTTTCTTGCAGGCGCATCTTTGACCCTCTATGGTTATCTGTTTGAAAAGGCACTTGTGCCAATTGCTTTGGGGCTGTTCTTTGTTTATTTGATTCACGTTTGGACTATTCTCATTATTATTTGTCATTGCTTGATTGTCATTCACCTCATTGCTCTTATTCATGTCTGTTTCTCACTAACCCTTTATGCAGGATCAGGGTAAGTTCCTTAAGGGTATGGATAGGTATCCATGGTTACCCTTACTTTTTTCCTTCCCTCATCTTCTTCCTCTAGGATTTAGGTTGCCTTCAAACCTCACTAACCGTAGGTCACCCATGCATGATAACTTTAGGATTCTTAGTCCCCCTTTAGAGTTACCCTTGTGTCTTCTCTCTTCTCATCTCAAATTTCTTTAAAACACTTAATAATAATAAGGTGTATTGCGCACGAGCCTTAAGTATGGGGAATGAGAAATGAGGGGCTTCCTCTCATCTTTCTAGAGTGCTTAGCGAGCTTCCTGTCTTGGGATGATGCGTTAAGTATTCGCCCCTGTGCCCTAGACTTTGGTGCAATGCAGCTTAGGAACTAACTTAAGCCACTTCTGTCCTAAAAAATACAAACCAACTTCAAACTCTTTTGTCCTTCGGGACCTTCAACTTAAAGGCTATTTTCAAAAAGGGCACGTTACCTTCCGTCTGAGTCGCAAACAGGCATCGACCCTAACTGCCGGACGCGAGCTTAACGTCGCTCATAAAAAACACAAAAAGAACTTGGTTCGAACTACGTTGACTCTGAGTTCCCCATCGCACAAAGGGGGTACGTAGGCCTAGGACGTCGACGTCCTACCGAGTCGGTCTTTGTCTTCCCCTCCCGTCTTAGTACAGCCCTAGATGATAGTATAACTTACCCTTAGAATAGACAACAAGCGTGGATCCCATCGAGTACGATGGACGCGTGGGGTGTTAGCACCTTCCCCTCGCGTAACCGACTCCCGAACCCAGGTTATGGTTGCGATGACCATTCCTTTCCCCCTTCCTAAGGTTTATGCGGTGTTCCCTTTCCCTCTCTTGGGATAAATTTACACGGCTGGCGACTCTGTTTTTCCGCGCCACTCTCGCGTTTGTACCTGGATGAAAATCCTGGGAGCGACAGCTGGCGACTCTGCTGGGGATGACAAACTAAATTGTCCTGCTGGTTCATCCCTAAGCGAGTCAATCCTAGCGCTTGCTTGTCTTTGTTCTCTTTGGGGTGCTTTGTTTTTGTTTCGCTTTATGTGTTGTATTTTATTTTTATTTTTACCGCATTTTCTGCATTTCATTTTCTATTACTGTCATACTGCTGTGCTGTGCTGGCTGTCTTTGTTTTGCAGGTTGGGTGGGTTTGAGAGCTAAGCCCAATACCAAGGCTTGAGAATACCCTAGGACTAGAGTGGAAAGTAGTGGGGCCTACGTGCCTGCTTGGTACGTTTGTGTGTTCACGAAATTCACAACCAGACGAGGCTATCTTGGGACGCATTCTAACGCGTGTGTCTTGCGCATGTTAGGATGTTGATCTAGAGAGCTGTCGACTCTGGTGACCGATCATTGAGGACCTTAGTGGAAACATCCCTCTTTAGTGGTGACAGTGGCAGACCACATCCTGTGGCAAACCCATTCGCACCCGAGGGCCCGCTTTGGAACTCGCATAGGACAGCCCCTACGTTTTGAAGAGAATCAGCGGAGGCACTCCTCGATTGACTTTAGTACTGTACCCCGAGGGATGAATGCCCCTCGAACGTAAGGATACTTTAGCAAAAGATGCTTACGAATAATATCATCACAGTCCCTTCGATATAAAGATCATAGTCCCTCGATGACCCTTCAAGTTGCCTACAAAAAATGATCTTGTCCCTCGATGACCCTACGGAAAAATGATGGTAGTCCCTACGAATTGCTAAGGTATCCTTACATGTTGCCTCCTATGACCATTTGATGACCCTTCGCTGTCCCTCCACATCCAATAGATAGGACTACCTACCCTCTAATGGTATGGATAATGCTATCTCTCAAGGAAAATGATAAGTACAAGAAAGACCTCATAAATTAAGGGTAGGTAACTTTTAAATGCTCGCTCACAACTCAAAAAACAAATACTTTTCACACCTCACACTTTCAAAAATATTTTCAAAAACAAACACTTTGTATACGTTCTTACACGAATTATTACAAAGTCAACTTTTACGAAATATTTTCTAAACACACACCACATTTGAAAAAAAAGCAAGTTAAAGTGAGCTAGCAATTAAGAGCCCGTAGATAACTACGGATGAAAAGGGGTGCTAACACCTTCCCTTTTCATAACTTACCCCCCGAACTCAAAAATCTTTTCAAAACGGTCTTTCCTGTTCTTTTCACCTTTCCTAAATAAATTGGATAAAAGAAAAGTCGGTGGCGACTCTTGCTAACCGCAACATGTTTTGCGAAAAACAAAAGTAAAAAGTCATTTCTCCACCGTACTATTGTTTCTCGACCTCAGTGCCAAAGCTGAGGACCTTCCGCCTTGGAGAATCAGTTGAGGCCTCCTCGATTGATGATGATGCCAAACCAGAAATGGTGAACGTATCATCATTTCTCGACCTGAGAGCCCGGGATACTGAACATCCTAGTACCTACACGTGAGAGGGGATGGGCGTTTGCAGGCTTGCAGGTAACCGAGACTTTCAACCTACCCGGTTTTCTGGATTTCTCATCAATGTCTGATTATTTGGGTTCCTCAGTGGTTCAGAGTTCTGGTTTTCTGGTTTCTCGTTCAGCTAACAGCACAGCACATCCAGCAGTGTGCCTTGACCCCATGTTTGCATGAGCATATCATTTTTCTTGCATTCTGACGTGTTTGACATTTTTCAGGGCTTGCATCTTACTCTTGATTCCGGTTTTTTGAGGTTACTTCAGTATGGATGTTCAGAGAAAGAAGACTGTTGCCTATTCATTCCCAGAGCCGACTTTGACACTGATTCACAAATTGATTAATATGGCTGGTTCCAGAGTTCGTACAGAGTTCAGTGGAAGGTATGGAAGACTTCTGAAATTTGTCTATAATATCTCCCAGTATGAGAAGGATGCCATTCACACACTTCTTCAGTTTTATGACCCGCCTCTGCGTTGCTTCACTTTCCCAAACTACATCTTGGCTCCGACGTTGGAGGAGTTCTCATTTATTTTGGGAATTCCTATCAGTCATGATATAGTTTTCTTTTCTAAGGAACACCCCGGTATGAAAGAAATGGTTGTGGCTATTCATATTGATGAATCCGTTCTTAACAGTAATATTGCAGAAAAACAAGGAGTTAAGGGTTTCTTGTTGAAGTTCTTGTTCGACCAGGCCTGCATACATGTCAAAGAGAAGAACTGGACTGCTTTCCAAGCTATTCTGGCTATGTGTATCTATGGGATTGTTTTGTTTCCGAATATTCCTGATCTGGTGGATATGCACGCCGTCAGGATCTTTATGTCGAAGAATCCTATACCTACCTTGCTAGGAGACGTGTACCATTCAGTTCACTATAAGAATGAGAATAGGCGTGGGAAAACTGTGAGTTGATGTGCGCCGCTCTTAGCTACTTGGTTTTTGAGTCGTCTCCCTGAATCTGGCGCTTTCGTTGATACGAAAGATTCTCTGAAGTGGTCTAAGAGGGTTATGGGCTTGACTGCCGATAACATCGTTTGGATTAGTTGTGACTTGCTAGGAATGGAGATTATTTGCAAATGCGGAGAATTTCCTAATGTTCCCTTGATAGGGAGGAGAGGTGGAATTAACTATAATCCCTCCATAGCTATCAGACAGTTTGGCTATCCTTTGAAGAATCCACCCGAAGAGCGAGATGTCCGAGAATCCTTATTCTTCAATGGTATTGAGGATCAAGGGTTGATAAGGAAAGTTGTGAATGCTTGGAAACAGGTGACTAAGAAGGGTAAGATTCCATTCGGGAAAAGTAACAATCAGGCTTTCCATCCATATAAAGAGTGGATTAAGAAGAGAGCAGAAGAGGAGCTTCTCCCATTCCCGGTGGAACCACCTCTGTATCCTTTGGTGATCGAGCCTCCTACCACCGTTGAGTTGGAGAAGTATAACACATTATGGGCTGAAAAGGAAAGGTTGCGGAAGAAAATAATGAGCTAAAGAGAGAAATTTATCAGTGGAAGCATGAGCGGGGTGAAGCTGTTCATACTGCCAAGTTGAAGACAGAGCTCCTTGCTAAAGCAGAAAAAGAGCTTGCTGACATGGTCGTATCCAGGGAAAGAATGAAACAAGCTTTGGATGGTATCAGTAGCGTTCTCAGGTCCAATGATGAGGAATTAGGCAAGGCTTTGTTAAAGATTCACAGGTTCAATGATCACCAAGAGACCGCCATGGCTGAGAATAAAAGAAAGGAAGACGACTACATAGCTAAGATTGATCAGTTGAAGTCGACGCTCAAGAAGAAAGATGCCGAGATCTTATCAGGGATATTCAAGAGACAAGTAGTCGAAGGTCGACTCAAGGAAGCAATAGCCTCCGTGGAAGAACTGAAAGTCCAAGCTGAAGTGAAGAAACCTAGACATGAGGGTCCTAGCATAGATGGTGCTACTGGAGAAGGCGCTTGGGAGCTACATTGCCGATACTTGGATGGGATCATACACAGGAGAGACCTTCTCATTCAAGGGCTAATTCAGAGGCCGAAGCATCCCGATACCAGAAAGTTGTTCAAGGAGATTCAAGACTAGTGCAGAAAGCATAATGGATGGGGAGGATTGACGCTTGTAAACTTTGATGATATGCCATAGTTTTTTGTTTTCTTTCATTGTATATGGATCACCACCAGGCTTGTTGGTTGGGACCTATGGTCTTTATATTCGGACTTGTTATCTCGGATTTGTGATTGTTGACATTTGGCTTTTCTCTGGTTTTCTTAATATATGAGCAGAAGTTCCATTGTATCTTGTTATTAAACCGGAATCAAGGGGTGGATCGCCCTGCTAATATTCAAACATGTTCATTTGCATTTGCATATTCATAATCATTGTGCATAATCATTTTGCATGACAGGTGTTTATCTCCGGTATTCTTATTTTGTTCTCATCTCAGAATTGCAGACTTAACTCCTCAGGCCGTTCAGGGTGAATCATGGAGCAAGTTCAAGCTGAGTTGAGGGAAATGCGAAGCCAGATGGGGCAATTTGGGGAAGACATTCTCCAGGAGCAGAGGATGCTAAGGGAAGAGATCAATCAGATGAAGACTCAGATGGGTTTGATCATGGAAATTTTGAATAGGGTGTTGAAAAAGGAAGACAGTCCTGTGCCCGCTTCCACAGCAGAGGATCTCACTCCTCCCATCTCTTTGGGGTCTCCTCTAGACCATGAACTACCTCGTGGATCCTCCCCACCGTCAGAGCTTTTTCATCAACAACCATTTCTTGAGGGTCTTAATCCAGAAAAGCTTGAAAAGAAGTTTGATCAGATCTCGGTGCCATACGCTCAGTTGCTTCAGTACCTGCTCAAGTTTCAGCTGATTGAATTGATTGCTGCGGGACCTCCACACACCAAGTTTCGTATGGGTTCCAACGTCCATGATAGGTGTGAATTCCATTCAGGGGCACCTGGTCATAATGTTGAAGACTGTAAGATGCTCAAGTATAAAGTCCAAGAGCTCATTAACTCAGGGGCAATCAAGTTTACATCAGTTGGCACTGGTAAACAAAGTGATGTTACTCCCAGTGTTGCAAAGGGACTGATGACTCCCTCTTTTGCCAAAGGATCCACCTCGCGTCAGGGATCTCTTCCACAACCCTTGTTTGTGCCTCAGCCGAGTGCAGAAAGGAAAGTGCAGGGCCAGACTGGGCGCCCAAATCAGCACCGACAGCAGAATTATCAGCAACAGGGGCAATCGAGACCAAGAAGGCCCAAAAGGATAATTGATCCTGTTCCTATCCCTTATAGTCAGCTGTTTACGCGCCTGCTTAAGAAGTCTCTGATTCAAACAAGGGGTACCGCGCCAGTACCGTACCCTATTCCTCCCGATTATGACATGACTGCTAGGTGCGAGTTCCACTCGGGAACGTTCGAGCACACGATTGATGAGTGTAATGTATTCAGGCATAAGGTGCAAGACCTGGTGGACTCGGAGATCATTGTATTCACTGAAGATGATATGTACATCAATGGAAGCCTCCTTTCTCAAATGAACACTCAGCCTGCAAGTACGTCCAGGCAGAATTAAGCTTCCTCAGCAATGGCAATCTTCAGCTTCTTTACTGCATTTTCATTTGTAATTTTATTTCTTGTTAAAAGCATCATATGTATGCAAGACATGTTTGTTTTTTTATGATGATATTAATGCAATGAGTATGTTTTCCTTGAAGTAATCCATTCGTATTCACTCTTAAATGTTTATATGCACTGCAATATCAATTTTTCTTGTTAAGAACTCTTGAGGGAGGATGACGAAATAAGAACGCAGATTCCTAATGGTACGCTTTTGGATAGAACCCTGTTGAGGATGTGCATGCATTGTTTCAAACCCCTAAACACTGGAGAGATAAGGAGATAAACCTTCGTTAACCCCTTTGAGCCTTGAAGTAGGAGTTTCTTTCGTACGAAAAAACCCTCATACTTAACCCAGGGGCAGGGTAGGCGTCAGTTAGTTTGACCGAGCGCTCAAATTCCAAGGAGAGTGTGCAAGAGACGTGAAACCACAATGGTTATCCTCCAACAATCAGGGAGTGAGGCAGTCACAAGCAAGTAAGACAATCAGTGTCACACGCTTTGTTCAAAAAGGGGAATAAAAAGAGAAAGCCCGCTAAGTCAAAACTTGTAAACAAGTGACTTAGGAAAAAGTTAGGGCGTCCCGCTGGACTTCAAAATCGAAGAAACTAAAAAATTAGGGATTTTTTTTATAAAAAAAAAAAGAAAGAAAAAACGAAAGGCGAAAATCCCCGATAAGAACAAATTCGTGTGATTACAGAAGATAAAAGGGATGACTGTCACTCCAAAAACTCCTTAGGTGTCAAACCATTAGTGGCACGGGTTCCCTAAAGATCATAAACCTTTTTGAGAGATAAGAGTTTGGGTCGGATTAACTGAACATAGGACTGGAGAACATCACGAAGAGTGGTTGAGCACCGATAAATTTTGAGCCATAAATCCTTCTTTCTGAAACCGTGAACCAAACCACGTTACAACCCTTAAAAGTCCTAATTGAAACAGGGTTCATTCCGAAGGCGTACTTCAACGGGATAGCGTTCCTGACTCCTATAAGTTGTGCTAATAAGATTTGTTGGTATTGCACGTGCACATTGTTTTTCCATTCAAAAATCAAGGTCGCATCCCGGCTAGTGATTCGTTCACAAGGTTGGGCGACACATTTTCAATAAAAAACTTCAAGGTTAACATGAGTGTTGCATTAGAATTGTCATTCTTATAATAAACATTTTCTGTTAGCATACATGTGCTTGCATAGTGAAAGACAGTCAAGAAGCTTGATCCTGCCAAGTTGGGTTGCTTGAAAATTCCGAAGGACAATCATATCAAGGGGCATGCTGCCAAGAGACTCAGTGTAGAGTGGGCTCTCCCAGTAAGTCGTGTTAAGATGTAGCCAATCTGGGGCAGTCACGTCGAGAAGTCCCTCTGAAATTCAGTTATTCTGGGGCATTCATTCTAAGATCAGGGGCAAAGTCACTTCAAAGCTCATATTAGGACGGGTCACCTCTAGAGGGTGAGAGGTTGTCCACTCCTAAAAATGGTTAATTGAAGCACCTCTTCAAGGTACAAAATACCGAGGCAGAGTATTTCAGGTCATTACAAATCCCTTTCGAGGTAAAGTACTTCATTGATTATGGCGTCTGGGGCAGTTATGTCGAGATCTGATAAATCTCTCCAAGAGTTTGAAGACCTCAGGGCAGTGCGAAGGCCCGGTCTTCTGTAAAATCCTCTGGAGATGATCTCTTCCACTAGACCTGTTGGTCTGGGGCAAGTGAAAAGTTCCAAGAGCCGCCTATGACCATAAAGACAAGTCAGGTTGCAGGGCAGCAGGATCATGCCTCCCCAGCAGCTTGCTCTCCCCAGCATTGGGATTGCACTTTCTTCAGCAGAGCAGACCTCCCCAGCAGGAGACCTCCCTAGGAGCGAGACTTTATTTCCCCACAGAGTCTGAACCTTATCCAGTCAGGAAATGTTTTTCTCAGCAGCAACGGTGCAATCTGATCCTTAACAGATAAGTAAGCTTGGTGTTATCCGCTAGTAGGGTGGATGTCAGCATTTACCGTTCCCCCAAGCAGAGTTTGGTGGTGATCCTCGCAACAGTTTGTCCAACGGGGGTTGACATCCCTAGCAGGTTTTAAATCCAAGTGGTATTTGGCACTCCTCTGGTTCAGGCCATGGCCTCCCTTTTCAAAGAGTTATGTATAATCCCCAGTGGAGCGGATGTTCTTTCGAGATTTCATCCCCAGCAGAAGTTGTTGATCCAAAGATTCGGTTGGAGTGATCCTTCTCAGCGGAGTTCCTGTTCAGAGGACAATTTATTTTTGTCGCCAGTCTTTTCTCTCCGGCATTTATTTTGCTGGAGGGACCCCTTTGCATATCATAAGCATTTGCATCGCATCCTCAAAAACATGGCATTTTCATTTGCATTCGAAGCATAAGCCAGGTTTGATACTTTCTTTGCCAGCAGGAGGTGGCATCACTCAGGAGATTTTGGAGGGACGCGTTCCTCACACTTGTACTCCCCGGCAGAGTCTTTTATTTAGACTTCTTCTTCCCCAACGGAGTCATCTTACCAGTAGGTTCTGAAACGAGGTGGTTTAAAACAGAAGTTTTGTTTTCACGTTATCCCCACTAAAGTCCACTTTATGTTGGTTATCCTTTGCGGGTGTAATTGAGGTTGTGTTCGTTTTGTGGATGCGATTGAGGTCGTATTCGTTTTTTATTTGTGGGAGTGATTGAGGTCAGTCTTCCTTGGCGGGTATAATTGAGGTTGTATTTATTTTATGGGTGCGATTGAGGTCGTATTCGTATTTTATTTATGGAAGTGATTGAGGTCAGTCTTCCGTTGCGAGTGCAATTGAGGTTGTGTTCGTTTTGTGGATGCGATTGAGGTCGTATTCGTATTTTATTTGTGGGAGTGATTGAGGTCAGTCTTCCTTTGCGGGTGCAATTGAGGTTGTGTTCGTTTTGTGGGTGCGATTGAGGTCATATTCGTATTTTATTTGTGGGAGTGATTGAGGTTAGTCTTCCTTCGCGGGTATAATTGAGGTTGTATTCATTTTTGTGGGTGCGATTGAGGTCGTATTCGTATTTGTGGGAGTGATTGAGGTCAGTCTTCCTTTGCGGGTATAATTGAGGTTGTATTCGTTTTGTGGGTGCGATTGAGGTCGTATTCGTATTTTATTTATGGGAGTGATTGAGGCCGGTCTTCCTTTGTGGGTGCGATTGAGGTCGTATTCGTATTTTATTTGTGGGAGTGATTGAGGTCAGTCTTCCTTCGCGGGTATAATTGAGGTTGTATTCGTTTTTGTGGGTGCGATTGAGGTCGTATTCGTATTTGTGGGAGTGATTGAGGTCAGTCTTCCTTTGCGGGTATAATTGAGGTTGTATTCGTTTTGTGGGTGCGATTGAGGTCGTGTTCGTATTTTATTTGTGGGAGTGATTGAGGTCGGTCTTCCTTTGCGGGCGATTGAGGTCGTATTCGTTTTCTTGTGGACATGATTGAGGTCATATTCCCTTTTTCCAGCACGCTCCGTCTCGTTGTTCTCATCACTAGCAAATTTCTGGGGTTCTTTCAGTATTCAATCCCCGTGTATCCTGGAATGTCTGAGAGCCGTTTCTATCATACCACTCAGGACCAAGTTGATTGAATAGGGGCAGCTGTAACACCCCAAAATTTTCCCTCACTTTACCTGAATTGGCTTTTACTTCACAATCATATGCATTATTAATTAGGCCATATACTCATGTGCATAAGATCCTAAGGCATGGGATCAGGGCCTTCTGAAGACCATGGTTTTTCTCTTGAGCTGAGGTTTCTATCTTATTTGAAGATTAATTCAACCGGTTTTCTCAGAGATCATGAAATTAAGGGGGCTTAGGGTTTTATCAAGGATTTCAATTGAGAATGCTATGAGCTAGGGTCCTGTCTCCCTTCAATATTTCAAGCTACTTCATTCAGTGTGCATACAAAACAAGAAGATCAATGTTTCTTATTCATGGTGCTTGAGCTTGATCAATGTAAGATCAAGAATGTCAGGGTTTTCATGTCAGTGTATTCTTTCTTTATTCATCCTCAAGGATCCTTCAAGGAGTTGATATTATGTTCCTCATCAAGTCAAAGCATCTTTGTGGATTAAAGAAACAAGATAAGGTCAAAGATTCATTATTTGCGACCTAAGCTAGGAGGGGTGGTCACCTGATGTCAAATTGTTCAGATAGATTGGTTCGAAAGTTTAATCCTTTGATTTGTCAAGAAGTGATACAAATGTGCTAGGGTTGGAGATTTCATGGATCTCTTGAAAGTGAAGGTGCAAGCCATAACTTACTTAGGTTCAAGGCATTCATTTGATCCAAGTTCATTTTCCAGGCTACATCACATATCTTCCATATTCAGTCACCGTTTCAAGTTCATTTCAAATGACCCAAGTTCAATTAAGTCAAATGGTCATATGTCATATGGTCACATGTCATATTTCTACATGCCAAATAATTTCCAAAAATTGGTTTCAAGTGGTATGGTAGGTGAATGAATCTTGTAACGTCATTGGCATGGTGTGGTGTTCATAGTGTATCGTGCTATATTATACTCATTATCATATTAAGATGAATCATGGAATGGCGTGAGCTGATTGGAGTTTCTAAGCATGATGTTTGTATAATTGTGGTGTTGTGGTACTGGTATAGGGCGGCTGTGCAATACATCATTGGGTGATTCTATGAAAGTGTTATCATGTGCGTAGTATATTATTAGCAATACAAACAAGCATTCACACTACATTCTTACTACACACCCATACAATGCCTTCATTCTTCTTGCCTTGTTGAGAAGTGTCCAATGCCAATGACTATTCATAAATTAGTAGCAGAATTTCATCAAACAACACAATAATGCAGATTCAAAATGCCAAACTTATTCAAGAAAGATCGAATTGCAAAAGTGCCAAAATTTTAAGTACATCATTCAAAGTTACAAATTCAACCTTTAGGTTACAAGTCAGCGGGTTCAAATCAAGGAGATGCGTGTTATCAAACTGCAAGAAAGATTCGACATCATTCCATACTGTCATCAACTGCTTGCATTATAGGAGAGACCGTGAAGACGGATATTGAATTCATAAACATTCTCTGCAAATCACAATTCCCTTAAAAACTCAATCATTATCAAATTCAATCAATGTAATTAATCTGACAGATTGAATCGGAAAAGGAAAATGAAATAAGTAGTATGAGAGACTTACGATTTCCGTCTGAAGCGAGAAGTTGTACAGTTCAGTTTTGATGTGTTAAGCCACCATTATTCGAGACATGTATCCTGCTGTCAAAGAAAACCGGACAGCTTTCAAAGGTTGTCACCATTATCATGAAAGAGGAAAAAGTAGACATTAGCGTAAATGTCAGCTACTGCAAGAGAAGCACAAGAATCATGAGCAGCATGAATATCGTAGAAGGAGACGGAATTCAAAACGATTGAGTCCAATTAATTGATTCACTGACAGTAGGAAACTAACAGTCTACTAGCTCAGATCCAAAATTCTAACTACTTTTACATGAAGTGAAAGTTCAAGGAAAAAAGCAATGTATACCTCAATGAATCATCAACCATGACACTGCTCAAAGGACATAGGTTGTTACGTATTGATTTCTTCATCCTGTTCGGATCGTGTATTGTCGATGTTTTGGATGTGTCTCTTCGCTACGATACAGTTAGCACTGCTAAAAAGCCAGATCTTCAAGCATGGATTTTACTTTCACCTTTACAAACTTCGCGCTGCCGTTTATGTGTCGGAATTGGAATTATGGATAACTTCTTCGTTCATGGTACATATCAGAAAGAGGTATTGTGCAATGTTCAAACCTCTATAATTGGTAGCTGCTACATTCCTGGAAGAAAAGCTACGCTGGAATAGAAGCTGCCACAAGCAAACATGCTCAGGTTAAATGTAAATTTTGAATAAACCACACGGATCAAAGCATGTTCAAATTAAAATGGAAATATTCGATCACGGAATCACAAATTCATGGCACAATCTGACACAATCAGTAATTATTAAAGGTGAAGGGAGATTTATCATCTTCATCAAATTTCCAATCACACAAAACTAAATCAGCAAGTTAAAATCAAAACACAATCAAATTGAATCAAATCTTCAGCACGGTTTTGGCAAGAAATCATCGTCACACAATCAATTTGGAAAGAATCAGGGGAATAGAAATCAAATATCTACATAATCATGTGAAATCATCAATCAAGGAAGGACGAGAATGGCAAGGAGTAATCCGTATCAAATCAAATCAACTGATCTCGCATTCAATTTCAAAGATTTGAAATCAATACTCACTGCCTATATAAAGCTATCATAACACACTGATTCGAGAGGTTTTTTTTACGGAAAAAGTTCATAAGAGGAGGACAAAATTCACGGATTGTAGAATATCGACAACACCAATAAGCAATTTGAAGTAAATCGATACCATCATCGAAGTAACAACACGCGTCCGCAGCAAGAGGTGGGGAAGGAGAAGATTCAAAACAAACCTGCGTGAAGACTCAGATTTTTCTCGTATCAACATCGCCGTCGAAGACGCGTCGTACGAACTCCGACAGGTAATTACAGTCCACCTTGCTCTTGTATCACATATGTAAGTGTTCGATTGTTGTCTATTACGATCAATTTGTTGGATTCGAATATGTTGTGTTCGTGTTGCTCTGCTACGAGAGGCTTGTGTTAATGAGAGAGGGTGCGAATCGGAGATATGAGCGGAGGAGAGGAATAGTGTTTTTTCTCGCCGTCGCCGGTCGTCGGTCAGGGCGCGGCGAGTCTCGTGCTTTCCGGCGAGTTTAGAGAGTGAGCGTTGCGAGGGAGAGGAGTCAAAGTGAAAAGGGGAAAGTGTGGTGTCTGCGAATCTCTTCCATTGAATCCATCAAGTTCTTTTTCTTTTATTTATTTTCATTTCATTTATTCTTATCAGAATTATTTCTTGAGATGGAGTAATCATAAGGGATTGGGCCTTGCGCCCTGCTATCCACACCTCCAGTCTGGGCCCGTTTGATTTTTAAACATGGATCATCTGCTGAACGCACCCCCATTCGTTTCTCTTCAATTTTATTTTTGTCAATTGCATTGTTCATTTTAATCATTTTAAAAATAGTTTTCTATATCTAAAAATCATCATAAAATTCATGCATCCTTTTTTTCCATTTAATAAATTTTTACAAATTTTATTTTTATTTTTATCTTATTTTTTATCCTTTAAATTAATTGTTTAATTCAACTCCTTTTTAATTACACATCTCATGCATGCATAAATTTCTTTATTTTCATTCTCCTCATCTATAAAATATTTTTGATCCGTTCCTTTTGAATTTATTCATTAACATTCTAAATTGCACAAAAATATTTTTCTTTAATTTTTAAATATTTTTCATGTTGCATTTAGGTCCTTCACTTTGGCACATTGGACCATACCCCTTACTTGAGTTTTATATGATTAGTTGAATGGCTAACATTCTGGATTTTTGCAGGGACTTTTTATATGTTGTTTGCCTCTGGTTGAGGATCCCTAATGATTAATTTGGGAATTTTAGGAATCATTTTTCTAATTATCGGAGTTATTTTCACTTGAGATTTTCTTGCAGGCGCATCTTTGACCCTCTATGGTTATCTGTTTGAAAAGGCACTTGTGCCAATTGCTTTGGGGTTGTTCTTTGTTTATTTGATTCACGTTTGGACTATTCTCATTATTATTTGTCATTGCTTGATCGTCATTCACCTCATTGCTCTTATTCATGTCTGTTTCTCACTAACCCTTTATGCAGGATCAGGGTAAGTTCCTTAATGGTATGGATAGGTATCCATGGTTACCCTTACTTTTTTCCTTCCCTCATCTTCTTCCTCTAGGATTTAGGTTGCCTTCAAACCTCAATAACCGTAGGTCACCCATGCATGATAACTTTAGGATTCTTAGTCCCCCTTTTGAGTTACCCTTGTGTCTTCTCTCTTCTCATCTCAAATTTCTTTAAAACACTTAATAATAATAAGGTGTATTGCGCACGAGCCTTAAGTATGGGGAATGAGAAATGAGGGGCTTCCTCTCATCTTTCTAGAGTGCTTAGCGAGCGTCCTGTCTTGGGACGATGCGTTAAGTATTCGCCCCTGTGCCCTAGACTTTGGTGAAATGCAGCTTAGGAACTAACTTAAGCCACTTCTGTCCTAAAAAATACAAACCAACTTCAAACTCTTTTGTCCTTCGGGACCTTCAACTTAAAGGCTATTTTCAAAAAGGGCACGTTACCTTCCGTCTGAGTCGCAAACAGGCATCGACCCTAACTGCCGGACGCGAGCTTAACGTCGCTCATAAAAAACACAAAAAGAACTTGGTCCGAACTACGTTGAATCTGAGTTCCCCATCGCACAAAGGGGGTACGTAGGCCTAGGACGTTGACGTCCTACCGAGTCGGTATTTGTCTTCCCCTCCCGTCTTAGTACAACCCTAGATGATAGTATAACTTACCCTTAGAATAGACAACAAGCATGGATCCCATCGAGTACGATGGACGCGTGGGGTGTTAGCACCTTCCCCTCGCGTAACCGACTCCCGAACCCAGGTTATGGTTGCAATGACCATTCCTTTCCCCCTTCCTAAGGTTTATGCGGTGTTCCCTTTCCCTCTCTTGGGATAAATTTACTCGGCTGGCGACTCTGTTTTTCCGCGCCACTCTCGCGTTTGTACCTGGATGAAAATCCTGGGAGCGACACCTCGATTCAACTCCCTCGCTCTATCCCTTTCAATCCTCCATGCCAGAACCGCAACGTTCGTCACCAAGCTCTTTCTCTTACACAAACATCAACGTTTTCCTCCCTTTGACATTCTTATCCTTCATCCGAACCGTCGTAGCCATCTTCTTCTACATCATCGTCATCTCCCTTGTAACCATGCACCGTTGATCTTATTACTCCGGTGAATCGCCGCTGTGACACTTGTCCTCACGATCTCGCCTCCTCTTGGCTTCAACTCGAATCGTCTTCGTCTCTAGAAATTAGGACATCATCATAAAATGACGGCTCTTCCTCTCCCTCTTCTCACACAACTATCAATCTCCACCATGCTGTTTTCTCTAAAACGCAAGCAAAGGACTCCTCCATGCCACGGATCGTTGCCGACGATGGCGGAGTGAACTCGACCAACACACCGCGAGCTATGTTATCGACTACCGATTCGCGAAAAAAACAACAAGGAGGTTCGACGAACTTACCGACTGGAGACATTTCGGTGCTTCTTCAGATCGGAGGAAGTTGATAAGAAAACCAGAGGTAATGTCCGCTATGCCTTGAATCTTGCGCGATCTTCTTCTACGCTTTAATTCAGCTTGAACTTCTGCTTCATCTCTTTCAATTTCGATTCTACTACGAACTTGCTTCCGATACTGAATTGTTGCTTAATTGTTGTGGTTAACGTCGCTCTCAACCTCTTTTTCTTCTTCTCCAATTGTTATTGAGTTTGTTGATGCGGTTGGTTGATGATTGTTGATGAGTTCTTGATGAATTTGCAGGTTTTGGATTGATTAGAGTGAATCGAAGGCCACGGTTAAAGCTTGTGACGTTTTTAGATTTCTGGTGATGAAGATGAATTCAAGAAGAAGTATGTTCTACATTGAAGTGGATGGATTGAAAAGTTTCGGAGTTGATGAAGATGATGAGAGATTATGCAGAGAGTGAAGAATTGTTGAAGGTGATGCGTGATGAAGAATTGTGAAAAGTAATGGTGAAGAAAAAGTGAAGATTCTGTTACAGATCCACCTTTATACCAGAAATTGGGAAGGGTAGAATGGTATTTACAGGTGAAATTCTGTTAGAGTTTGTTAGGGCTTTTGTAACTTCCAGTTTCTGTGCAATTTGGAATTCTGCATATTATATCCGTACTGTTGCGACGTCACTGCTATGAATTATTGAACTGAGTTTTTTTTAATCAATTGTCGTTCTGTTTTATACATGCTTCACCGCGTTTTAAAGCTTTGAATTTTATGTGTGACTTTTCCAATTTGACGTCATCTTGCCCACTTATTTTGCATCGGCATGGCTTGTAATTCATTTTGGCCATAAAACTTTAGTGGCAGCTGGCGCATATGAAGAATCTTGAGCTTGTGTAACAAAATTTGTTTATTGCACATGGACTTGGACCAAAATGACTTGGGTTTTCTTTTGCAAACTTTGAATTTCCTTGTAACAATCATATCATACATTTTTGTGGAATTAGAAGAAAATGTATAATGAAAAGATGAAAAGGTTTATCAAAAGAATTTGGAACATTTGGGATAATTGAAAAATGTGGATTTGAAAAGAAAATGGATTTAAAAAATTGGTTTAAGGAAAGAAAGAAATGGTTCATGATATGGATATTAAAAATGGTTTAGCAAAAAAAAAGGAAATGGATATGGATTATGGATGAAGAATAGATATAGAATTGGATTTGAAATGGGTTATTAAAAAGTGGATAACAAAAAAGGAAGTGGATATGGATCATGGATAGAAAATGGATAACCAAATGAATTCAAAACCAATCACAAACTTTTCACAAGCCTCTGATAAAATGGTCACAACTACCACTGAACAATCGGGCCACTCACATGATCCACCGAAGAATCTCAACTGATAAACAGTCCACAAGCTTTACCTTGAACAAGAACTCTAATTCTCCTTGAGACGTACACCCTGATTCACACCAATGAAAACCTGACCTAATACTTTGGATGAATTCTATGAATAATACAAACCTTAGAACCTGATGAACCTCTGAATAGGGAAAATGCCAATAGCAAGAACCCTCTTATATCCCATGTCTCAGAAAACCAATGCGATGATATGATTATGAGTTATGGCCTAATGGAAAATGTAGATGATTGCGAAACATAAACCAGAAAAAGGTAGGGCAAATTTTGGGGTGCTACAGAAAGATACCAGACTTTGTGATTCACAGAGGTGTTCGTCGCCAATGGGTTGTTGTCGATGTCCCAAAAGTCATCCATAAGTCTAAGTAATTTCCATCTTTGTTTTAACCTTTCGCCTTGCCCAGGTGAAACAAATGTTTTTATAAGGCTCACTTTTCTGTAAATATCCCTCTTCGCTTCGCCCAAAGAGACAGAGTTTTGTTTTATAGGGTTGTATTTCAAGAATCGACAAATCATGAATAAATAATGTCATTCTGAATTCCCGCATTTATTCCTGTTTTCACTTTTCATTTTTTTAGAAAATGGTAATCCTGAAAACAACCCAAAATAAAAACAAGCATTTTTTCAGAAAATATACTGCACACACTCTTGCATTCTCTCTGCCCTTGCTAAAAAACAAATCACCACATCATGCAGATTGCTTGTTTTAAACCCCATCAAAACATACGATCCAATGCCTTCTCCCAATTTTGAATTCCCGGTATTTGAAGCTGAAGAAGAAGAGGACGAAGAAATTCCTGAAGAGATCTCCTGACTACTCAGACAAGAGGAAAGGTCTATTGAGCCTCACAAAAAGCCGTTGGAAACGATCAATTTGGGTTCAGAGGAAGAAAAGAAAGAAGTTAAAATTGGGGCACTGCTAGTCCAACTGTCAAAGACAACTTGATAAAACTTCTCAAAGAGTGTCCAGATGTGTTTGCTTGGTCCTATCAGGACATGCCCGGGTTAGATACCAGCATCGTGGAACATCATTTATCACTAAAAGCAGAATGTCCTCCGGTGAAACAGAGACTAAGATGGACTCGTACAGATATGGCTATCAAAATTAAGGAGGAAGTGTAGAAACAAATCGACGCAGGTTTCCTTGCCACCTCAGAATATCCTCAATGGCTAGCTAACATAGTGCCAGTTCCGAAAAAGGACGGAAAAGTCAGAATGTGTGTAGAATACAGGGATCTGAACAGAGCAAGTCCAAAGGATGACTTCCCCCTGCCACACATAGACATGATGGTAGACAGCACAACGAAATTCAAAGTTTTCTCCTTCTTGAATGGATTCTCAGGCTATAATTAAATCAGAATGGCGCCGGAAGATATGAAGAAAACTTCATTAATCACCCCATGGGGCACTTTTTGTTATCAAATGGCCATGACAACTCTGTTTCACGACATGATGCACAAAGAAATTGAAGTGTATGTCGATGACATGATTTCCAAATCTAAAACAGAAGAAGAGCATGCGACACATCTGTCAAAGTTATTCGAGCATCTGAGAAAATACAAACTCCGCTTAATCCCAATAAATGCACATTCGGTGTTCGCTCAGGAAAGCTCTTAGGGTTGATCGTCATCCAAAAAGGAATTGAGGTTGATCCTGACAAGGTCAAGGCCATTCAAGAAATGCCTTCTCCAAAGACCAAAAAATAGGTCAGAGTATTTTTGGGACGTCTCAATTACATCTCAAGGTTCATATCCCTCATGACCGCGACTTGCGCACCAATCTTCAAACTACTCAGAAAGAATCAAAGTTGCGTATGGACAGAAGATTGCCAAAAAGATTTCAACAGTATCAAGGAATATCTATTGAATCCACCGATTATGTCTCCTCCAGTTGAAGGAAGACCACTGATCATATACCTAACAGTCTTGGAAGACTCCATGGGTTGTGTACTTGGCCAACAAGACGAGACAAAGAGAAAAGAGTCTGCCATCTACTACTTAAGCAAGAAGTTCATGGACTGTGAAACTCGATACACTATGCTCGAGAAAACTTGCTGCGCTCTGGCTTGGGCAGCCAAACATCTTCACCAGTACATGATTTGTCACACTACTTGGTTAATCTCCGAAATGGATCCGATCAAGTACGTCTTTGAAAAGCTGCTCTCACGGGAAGGATTGCCCGTTGGCAGATGTTGTTATCAGAATACGACATTGAGTACCATGTTCAGAAAGCCGTCAAAGGAAGTATTTTAGCCGATCATTTGGCTCATCAACCGATTGACGATCAGGAATCAGTCGGATTTGACTTTCCAGACGAAGATGCCATGTACTTGAAAATGAAAGATTGCGATGAACCGCTACCCAGTGAAGGGCCAGAACCAGGATCCCAATGGGGATTAATATTTGACGGAGTTGTCAATACTTATGGAATGGAATTGGGGCAATCATAGTAACACCTCAGGGTACCCATATTCTTTTCACTGCCAGACTAACATTCAAATGCACAAACAATGAGGTCGAATACGAAGCTTGTATCATGGGTCTCAAAGAAGTAATTGATTTAAGGATTAAGAACTTGGATTTATATGGAGACTCAACCCTGGTTATCAATCATATCAAAGGAGAGTGGAACATATATCAATCAGGATTGATTCCTTACAAAGACTACGCGAGAAGGTTGTTACCATTCTTCAATAGAATCGAGTTTCATCATATCCCTCGTGAAGAAAACCACATGGCTGATGCACTATCTACTCTCTCCTCCATGATTATTGTTAGTCAATGGAACGGCGTACCTAAAGTTGACATAATGTGCCTTGAAAAGCCCACTTACATCTTCACAATTGAAGCAGTCATAGATGACAAACCATGGTATCACGATAGCAAGTGCTTCCTTCAAAGACAAAAGTACCCACCTGGGGCATCAAGAAAAGACAGGAAGACTCTCAGAAGACTGGCTGACAACTTCTTCCTAAACGGTGATACACTCTATAAAAGAAACTTCGACATGGTTTTGCTCAGATGCGTAGATAGATAAGAAGCAAACATGTTGATGAAAGAGATTCACTAAGGATCCTTTGGCACTCATGCCAACGAACACACAATGGCAAGGAAAATTCTGAGAGCGGGATATTATTGGCTGACAATGGAATCCGATTGCTACAAGTACATGAGGAGGTGTCCTAAGTTTCAAATACACGCAGACAAAATCCATGTACCGACAACGCATCTCAAAGTTATTTCTTCTCCCTGGCCTTTTTTCTATATGGGGAGTCAACATGATTGGCATGATTAAACCCAAAGCCTCAAATAGACATTGGTTCATCTTGGTAACCATTAACTACTTCACCAAGTGGGTCAAAGCAGTATCGTATACCAATGTGACCCGACAAGTAGTGGTCCGATTTATCAAGAACAATCTCATATGCCGTTATGGTCTTCCAAGCCAGATCATTACGAATAATGGATCCAACTTAAACAACAAAATGATGAAAGAGTTGTGTGTTGAGTCCAAGATCGAACACCATAACTCATCTCCCTACCTACCCAAGATGAACGGAGCCGTAGAAGCGGATAACAAGAACATCAAGAAGATCGTTCACAAGATGGTTGTAACCTATAAAGATTGGCATAAGATTCTACCCTTTGCTCTTCACGGTTATCGCACATCTGTCCGCACTTCAACAGAGGCAAGCCCTTTCTCTCTAGTATATGGCATGGAAGCAGTGCTCCCCATAGAAGTAGAGATACCATCAATGTGGGTATTAATGGAAGCCAAGCTAACAGCTACTGAATGGTGTCAAAGCCGGCACGAGGAACTAAACCTAATCGAAGAAAAGAGAATAACGGCTCTATGCCACGGTCGGCTGTACCAGCAAAGAATGAAGAAAACGTTTGACAAAAAGGTACGACCTCGTGTCTTCAGGAAAGGAGACCTCATGCTCAAGAAGATACAATCATTCCTCACTGATTCTAGGGGCAAATGGACTCTGAATTATGATGGCCCCTATGTGGTCAAGAAAGCCTTCTCAACCGGCGCCTTGAGACTCGCAACCATGGATGGAGAGGAGTTTACCTACCCCATGAATGTTGATGTAGTCAAGAAATACTCCGCCTAAATAAATAAATAAACGTCTCAGTGGATTGAAAACCCGAAAGGGCGACCCAGGCAAAAATTAGAGACATAAGCAAAAAAATCATCCCGATGGATTGGAAACCTCAAAAGACAATCCAGGCAAAAGTTAGGGATTCATGGCAAGTAACTACGTCTGATCAGTTTGACTCCTCAGCAGTAATGCCATCCATCAGGAAAACTTCAGTAAAGGTCACCTTCGACAGAAGCCCACAATGTCCAAAATTCAAAGTTGAAAGAAGGATAATGATCGTTATGTTTCAATGTATCCCCTTTTCCCTTAAATTACCATTTTATAAACTCTGTAAATACTCTATGGGATCATGCGCTTGGAAGATTACCGTTTGTCATACCCCAAATTTTGACCCCTAAGATTCCCCATCATTGTGCAAACCATCATCACAATATGGATGGACCGTCATACCTCATTAGTCTCCCCAAAGGTGGGTGAGCATCCACTACAATCAAACTTATGGTTTCAAGCCCCCTCAGAGCTCTTAGACAAAGGATCAATCAAGGAATGACATGATCTTCATCTTGTATAAGCCTCTCAAACATCCACAATGGATTAAGAGGACTCCCACATCAAGAATCAAGCACAAGGTTGCAACATTCCAAGTGAATCAAGCCTCAAGATCGCCAGTGTCACAAATTAGGGTTTTGGTCGACCAAGGCCTCCAGATGGAAATTTTCCTCTGGACATGAGCCAATGCTTTAAAGCATAACCCAAAATACTCTAAGGGACCTCATAAACCTAATCATCAAGTCAATTTATCCTCAAGGGATGCAATCATAAAAAATCAGGAATTAGGGTTTCTTGACCTAATTCATCACTAAGTTGACTTTTGTGACAAAAAATGAGCCAAGACCTCAAGACATGATTTGAGGGACCCTAATACACTACATTGATCCATTTGCAACAATGTATTGATCCAAGAAGCTTGATTCACAAGTTTCAAGTTCATCAGAACCACAGTTAGGGTTTCGCGGAAAAAGTCAACTGTGCCTTTGACTTTTGACCAGGACATGCTCCCAAACCTTGGGACATGATTCAATAAACCCTATAACACCTATGAAATCAATCCATCAAGTTTTATTTAGGTCAAGGACTTTATTTCATAGAGGCCCGCATAGTTTGGAATTCATCTGATAAAAGTCCACTGTGCCCAAAAGTCAAAGTTTGACTTTTTGATTTTTTGATCAATTATGGTTCCCTAACCCTAAAATGATGATAATGTGTGATTGTAATCATCATTCATCAAGAAAAATCAAGAGAAAGTGGGATAACTTGTAAAAGGGGTAACCATAAAAAACTTAGAAATTTTCTAAGTTATGGAACAAAGTGGCTAGGGTACCAACTTCCAAGGACCATAACTTGAGATCCAAGCAACCATTTTGGCTGATCCAAAGATGGATTTGTAGCTCTAATGGCATACGTTAAAAGTGTCAACTACACCTCACTCCAATTCTTCATGGATTTTTAGTTATGGAGTGACCAAAATGACAAAAACATGAAAATGCCACTTTTTCCAACACTTAGTGAAATTTTCACTAAGTTGGAATCTGTTTCACTTTTTTCAAAATGTAAGGGCATTTTTCACTTAGATCCAAAAAGTGTCAAGACAAAATATGATCACCCACACGTTGTATCATATGAGAGCTTTCCAAAATGGCCAAGAACTCCATCAAATCCCATTTGAGCTAAGAGTTAGGACAATGGCAATATGCCTTGCTGCAACTGTTATGGCAAGGCAGATTTGTGCATTTTTCTCGAATTGATCAAATTGTGTAAATGACAAACAAGTTTATCAATCTGGACACCTCAGGGGGAGACCAAGGAGGGACAAACACTGATCTATAAGCCTCCTAAGTCTTTGGAACTAAAAGTAGCATGCCAAACCTAAAAATTCCTAAAAAGGGGACAAGACTCCAATTTTGTTTTGGAGCATTCAATGGATGCCCCAAGCTGGCATGAACCGAGCCTTTTCCAACTGAATGAGTCAAGGATGATCTCTGAACTAGGGAACCAAAGGCTTGTGCTCTAACCTCTAGTCAATGGCTAGAGGAGACTTAAGATTCCAAAGTGATGCAATTGGACAATGATCTGCTGTAGTTGCCATTCATTATTGCTTGCAAAACAAACTTGCTCTACTATAAATAGAGCTCATTTGTGCTCAGTTTAAGTACACCAAAGGCCTACAACACTAGCCTTTTTCAAAATCATCTTCTCACTCTCAAAAATGCCTTTCTTAACAAGTTACTATCGAATTTATCAGTAGAGAGCAATTCCACTCAAAGCAATTGCTCTAACACCTCATAAACATCATATGTGAGCTGATCAAACACTAAACACACAACTGTAACACTGATTTCTCAGAATCACCAGCCAGTTGCTCATGTTTTCAACCAAGTTATAGTTGAGATGCCATGAAGTGATCCAGCCATTTCCAATCAAGTCCAAGCATTCAAACACACTCCATATGGTGTATGGAAGCTATTCAGATCGTCACAACTCATATGTAACACCTCCACCTCAAAAATACATTGCTCTTGCTGTCACGACCTTCGAGTAAGCCTAAACTTCGTCATTCTTAATCTATGCATATTTCCTTGCACAATACTTTTCCCAAATGTTCATAATCATGCATAGAATGTTTCCTCTTAATTAATTGCTTTGTTTGAACCGTGTATCAAAATTCTCAGCCTTCATGCAAATTTTAGGGTTCTTGAGGTTTTGTCTTGATTTCTTATTCCATGCTTAAAATAAATGAAATTAAAGACCATAGACATGATCGTGAGGTGAAAACGAGCAGATTGATATGTTGATTGTGTGATTTCATCAAGTATTCAGTGAGATTGGATAGAAAATGAAAATCTGAGCAAAACTCCCTTCGCGCGTGTTCTTGGCCCATTTTCTTGGCGTCTTTTTCACAAATTTGAATATTTGAATTTTGTGATTTTATTTAATGGAATCAAAAATTAATTTCTCTCTGAGTTTTAATGATTTTGAGTTGATTCTATTTTTTAACAATTCACAAAAATGTTAAAATATTTTATTTTGCCAAAAATTACCAAAAATATTATTTATTTCATATACTTGATATTTTTGCAAAGAATTAATTTTTTATTTGTTGTTTAACATTTAAAATATGTTTTCCTCCTTGATTTTCCAAATTTAATTGGTTTCCAATCATTTTATGGATATAAACATGATTTTTGAAACATTGATCCAAGATCACCACTCATTTTTCACATAGTTTCAACACTTTTTATTAATTTTTTAACAAAATTAATTCCTTTTTAAAACAAAATTAGGGTTTTGATTAATTCAACCCTCATTAATCATTTTCAAACACTCATGGGCCTCTAATAGAGTGTAAGACCCAATCCCCTTTTAACCAAAACAATTTTGGGCCTCAGATATTGTATAAGTCCTTCAACGTTAAAAGAAAAATCTCGGCGCAATCGCCAGTTCAAAAATCAAATCATCTGGGCCTACCCTCGTGTTATAAGCCCTATTTCTTTTCTTTAAATTTCTTTGGGCCTCTAATAAAGTATAAGACCCAACCCTTTTGTAAATAATACCTTTGGGCCTCACACATTGTATAAGTCCCTCTGTATATTTTCAAACGTTCGGCGCGATCGTCGCCTTTTTTAACAAAATCAACTGGGCTTCTCATTGAGCTATAAGACCCATCTTTATTCTTTGTGCCTTTAATAGAGTGTAAGACCCAACCCTCTTTTTATCCAAAATGATTTGGGCCTCAGATGTTGTATAAGACCCACTGTGTTTTCAAAAACCTCGGCGAGATCGCCGTTTTCAATAAAATAACCTTGGGCTTCTCCTTGAGTTGTAAGTCCCATATCTTTTATAAAAATAAATCTTTGGGCCTTTAATAGAGTGTAAGACCCAACCCCCTTGTACATAAAAACTTTTTGGGCCTCACATATTATATAAGTCCCTCTGTACCATTTTCAAGACAACGGTGCGATCATCGTTAAAACTTGGGCCTCTCCTTGAGCTGTAAGCCCCAACAATCTTTTCAAAGCACTTTCTCCTTTGATTTTGAATTCAAATATATGTTTTTATTAAAATTTTCTTTAATTTCTTTGTTGAACAACTAACAAAACAGCATGGAAGCTCTACAACGGGTAAGTGTTTATCCGCTTTCATTTACCACTTTCATATGTATATAACTGTATTGTGGGGCTATTTCACAGTAATTCTTCTTTCACATCCTTTTATATACTTGTCACATATCCACTGTGTAATACTAGTATAGTTATTTAGAGTTTTCCCCAAAAACTACGTCTAGAACTAGGTAAAGCCCAGTTGGTCACCCTTTAAATACAAACAAAACTAGATCCCCATAGGATTTCCAGATACAGTATTCCCTTCTCTTGGGGTTAAACAATATGGAACAAAGAGAAAGGAAGTATTCTCAGTGAACCTTTTCTTAGACTGTTACCCTTAGAAATTGTCAAAGAAACTCTAACTCCCCATAGATGATCTTTTCTCTGTGAATTGCATCTCTTGAGTTTCTTCCAAATTCTCGAACTTTCATGGAATGATCTCTTCTCTGTGAATTGCATTTCTTGAACTTCTCTTGGTTTGAGGACCCACAGGCTTCCTAAAAGCATCCCCGCCTCCTCTTGGGCGTTGTACAAGGACCCTTCGGCTTCTTAGAAGTTCTCATGCCTTCTCTTGGGCTTAATACAAGAACCCTGACGACCTCTTAAAGGTATAAGACAGAACTTAGTCATCCTTTGCTAGAGCAGTCTTTCCCGCGTCAAAACTCCGGCCATTTTAGGGTTGATACTCATCCCTTAATGCACGCGCCTCCTCTTGGGCATTGTACAAAAGATAAAACTCTAGACTTGGATGGTCTAAAACTCTTGAGTCTTAAAGACATTCTCAAGTTCCTTTCAAACATAGGAAAAAACACTGATCGCTCTAGATCAATCTCCAAAAGAAACTCGGTCTTTCTCATGAGAGTTCCCCACACTTGGACCCGCTTCAGGATCTCAATAATCCTCAGCAGTAAGCCAGCCTCCTCTTGGGCTTTGTACAAATGATTCTCCTCAATGGAGCTAACCTTTTCAGACTCTCTTGATGAGTCAACCACTTTTAGCCTCCGTCTTGGGCTTTGTACAAGACATATAAAAACACTCTCTTGTTGAGTATAAAAGACTCTCTTGTTGAGTCAATCTCCTTTTAGCCTCCGTCTTGGGCTTTGTACAAGACATATAAAAACACTCTCTTGTTGAGTATAAAAGACTCTCTTGTTGAGTCAATCTCCTTTTAGTCTCAATCTTGGGCTTCGTATGAGACATCAAATCACTCTCTTGTTGAGTATAAAAGACTCTCTTGTTGAGTCAATCAACCTTCAGACTCTCTTGTTGAGTCAATCACCTATTCAAGACTCCCTTGTTGAGTCAACCTTTTTTAGCCTCTGTCTTGGGCTTTATACAGGACAGATAAAAGTACTCTCTTGTTGAGTCAAGCCATTTCAGCCTCCATCTTGTGCTTTATACAAGATACATTCTACCCACCGGAGTCAAAATCCCTTTTAGCCTCAATCTTGGGCTTTTTACAAGACAGAAAGAACATTTCCCCCAAAAAATTCAAACTTCTAGCCTTCTCTTAGGCTTTGAATAAGGAAATCCCTGGTTGAGTCAATCAACCTTTTAGCATCAAATTTGTACTTTGCTCACAGCATACAAACATCAACAGTTCCTCTTTAGAGATGACAAGTTCTCTCTCAGTCAAACCTTTTAGCTTCAATCTTGGGCTTTGAATGAGACACAAATAACCCTTTAGCTTCTCATCTTGGGCTTTGAACAAGATACAAATCACCTTTAGCTTTGTCATACCCCAAATTTTGACCACTAAGATTTCCCATCATTGGGCAAATCAACATCACAATATGGGTGAACCATCAAGCCTCATCAAATGCCTCAAGGGTTGTTGAGCATTTACTACAATCAGAATTAGGGTTTCAAGCCCTCTCAGAGCCTTAGACAAAGGATCAATCAAGGAATGACTTGATCTTCAACTTGTATAACCTCTCAAATATACACAAAGGATCAAATAGGACTCCCACTTCAAGGATTAAGCACAAGGTTGCTCCCTTCAAGGTGGATCAAGCTTCAAGATCGCCAGTGTCACTAAATTAGGGTTTTGGTCGACAAGAGCCTCCAGATGAAAAATTTCATCTGGGCACAAGCCAAAAATCCAAAACATAACCTAATATACTCCATGGAGCCTCATGGGCCCATTCATCAAGTCAATTTTGCCTCAGGGGATGCATACATCAAAAATTAAGAATTAGGGTTTCTTGACCTAATTCACCCCTAAGTTGACTTTTAGGGCAAATCATGAGCCAAGATCTCAAAGGAGGGTTTGAGGGTCTCTAATGAACTATATTGATCCATTTGGAACAATGGATTAATCCAAGAAGCTTGAGCAACAAGTCTCAATTTCATCTGCACCAAAATTAGGGTTTTAAGGGAAAAGTCAACTGTTACTTTGAATTTTGACCAGGACATGCTCCCAAACCCTAGGACATGCCTCAATATACCCTATGACATCCATGAAACATGTCCATCAAGTTTGATTTAGGTCAAGGACATGATTTCCTGAAGAATTGCACAGTTTAGAATTCATCTGATAAAAAGTCAACTGTGCACAAAAGTCAACTTTGACTTTTTGAGATTTTTCACCAAAATGGATTTTTAACCCTAAAATGATGTTAATGTATGATTTGAATCATCATTCATCAAGAAAAATCAAGAAAAGTTGGATAACTTGTAAAAGGGGTAACCATAGAAACTTAGAAAATTTTCTAAGTTAAAAATAAAGTGACAAGGGTACCAACTTTGAAGGATCATAACTCCTAAACCACAAGGCCATTTTTTCTCATCCAAAGATGGATTTGTATCCCTCATTACCCTCTACAAAAACTTCGACTAGACCTAAGTCCAATTCATTAAGGATTTTGATTTATGGAGTGATCAAAATGGCTGAAAAATGAAAATGTCACTTTTTCCAACACTTAGTGAAATTTTCACTAAGTCAGAATCTGGCTTCACTTTTTGCCAAATGTAGGGACATTTTTCACTTGGATTCAAAAGAGATCAAAACCAAACATGTTCAAACAGTTGTTGTATCATGTAAGGGCTTTCCAAAATGGCCAAGAACATTGCCAAATTCCATTTGAGTCATGAGATATGACATTGGCAAGTTGCCTTGCTGAAATCTGTCAAGGGCAAGGCAGAATTTTCATTTTTGGTCGATTTACCAAAATCAGCCAAATCCAAATGCTCCTATCCACTTGGACACCTCAGGGGATTGAATCTAAAGGGGACAATCACTGAGCCAAGCCTCCAAAGTCTTTGGAACAAGAAATAGCATGTTGAACCTAGAATGGCCAAAATAGGGACAAGACTCCAAATTTGGATTGAAGCATTCAATGGAAGCATCAAGGTGGCATGGACTGAGCCATCCTCGTCTGAAATCAGTCAAGACTTATCCAAGACCAAGGGGACCAAAGCTCTGTGCCCTAACCTCTAGTCAATGGCTAGAGGAGACTTGCATTTCCATTGGCCAACATTGGCCAAACCTACCTAGCAGTTGCCATTCACTATTCCTTGCAAAACAAACTTGCTCTACTATAAATAGAGCTCAATTGTGATCAGTTTGAGTACACCAAATCCATCTAACAGTTGCTTTCCTCAAAATCTCTTTCTCTTGGCAAAAATGCCTTTCTTAGCAAGGTAGCTATCGGGTTTTGAGTTTGAGAGCTTTTCCAATCAAACCAATCACTCACACACCTCACATACATCATATAGAAGTGATTCAAACACTCACATAACATATGGAACACAGATTTCACAAAATCACCAGCCAATTGCTCAAGTTCTTGACAGTTTTGCAGTTGAGGTGCCATCTTCAACTCCAAACCATTTCAATCTATTCCAAGCACTCAGACACATCAATTGGCACCTAGGGAAGCTATCCACATCATTGGAACCTAGCTGTAACACCTCCAACACAAATCACGATCACCAGATGCAAGTGGTAAGCATGAGCTCTTCTAACTCTATGATCCATGCAATTTTTGCTGCACAATAATTTGGCCATATGTTCATAATCATGCATGGAATGTTTCCCTCAATTAATTGCTTTGTTTGAATCGTGTATCAAAAATCCTAGCCTTCATGCAGAAATTAGGGTTCTTGAGGTTTCTTCGTAATTTCTTGTTGTATGTTTAATTTAAATGAAATTAATGGACATAGACATGATTGTGAGGTTGAGACGAGAATAATGATATGTGGATTGCATGATATAATCATGTATTCAGTGAGATTGAGGAGAAAATGAAAATCAGCCAAACCCAGAACACGCACATGTTCTTGGTGTGTTCTTAGCGCCATTTTTGAATAATTCAAATATTTGAATTTTGTGATTTTGTTTAATTGATTCAAAAATTAATTTCTCTCTGAGTTTTAATGATTTTGAGTTGATTCTTTTTTTAATAATTCACAAAAATGTTAAAATATTTTATTTTATCAAAAAATCCCAAAAATATTATTTATTTCATATAATTGATATTTTTGCAAAGAATTAATGTTTTAATTGTTTTTAACATTTAAAATACTTTTTCTACATTAATTTTGCAACTTTTAATGCTTTCTAATTATTTTGTAGGTCAATACTTAATTTTTGAAGCATTAATCCAAGGTCATAATTTGTTTTTCATGTGTTAAACAATTTTGATCCTTTTAATTGAAATTTTATTCAATTAATTACATTTTTGA
Source organism: Lathyrus tuberosus (assembly GCA_022829125.1). Taxonomy (NCBI): domain Eukaryota; kingdom Viridiplantae; phylum Streptophyta; class Magnoliopsida; order Fabales; family Fabaceae; genus Lathyrus; species Lathyrus tuberosus. Next base: position 9,386,662 of record JALAZF010000168.1, read on the forward strand.
AAACAAATTATGGTTTTTGGATTAATTCAACCCTCATAAATCATTTTCAAAACATTTTGGGCCCCTATTAGAGTGTAAGACCCAACCCTCCCTTGTACAGAAATATTTTGGGCCTCATTCGTTGAATAAGTCCCTCTGTACATTTTCAAATAAACGACGCGATCGTCGCCTTTTGAAAAATAACCTTTTGGCCCTCTCCTTGAGCTATAAGACCCATTCAAAACTTTTGGGCCTTTAATAGAGTGTAAGACCCAACCCCCTTTTAACCAAAACCATTTTGGGCCTCACTTATTATATAAGTCCCTCTGCGTTAAAAGAAAATCTCGGCGCGATCGCCATTTTTAACGAAAAATCAATTGGGCCTACCCTCGTGTTATAAGCCCCACTCTTTTTCTTTAAACTTTTTGGGCCTCTTGAGAGAGTGTAAGACCCATCCCTTTGTACAGAAAACCTTTTTGGGCCTCAGTCACTTGTATAAGTCCCTCTGTACAAATTCAACAGTGCGCTCACTGACAAAACCCTGGGCCTCTCCATGAGCTGTAAGCCCCAAATCTTTCTTTTTCACAGCACTTTCTCTTTTCATTTTGAATATACTGTTGTTTTAAATCTCTCTTTGTTGAACAACTAATCAAACAGCATGGAAGCTCTACAACCGAGTAAGTGGTTATCGCTTTCATTTACCGCTTTCATATACATATAACTGTATTGTGGGGCTGTCTCGCTGTGAGTCTTCTTTCATAAACTCATATCAACTGTGTAATAATAGTATAGATATTTAGAGTTTCCCCGGCAACTACGTCTAGAACTAGGTGACGCTGTTTCGTTTATTTGTAGAAATAGACAACTAGATCCCCAATAGGATCACCAGATACAGTCTTCTCTCAGGCTGTCCTCATTAGGAATCGTCAAGAAACTCTACTCCCAAAGATGAATGTATTCTCCGTGAATGGCATCTTTGAGTTTCTTCCAAATTCTCAAACTTTCCTGACTTTGATCTATTCTCAGTGAATAGCATTGCCTTGAATTTCTTGGAGTTTGGGGACCCACGGGCTTCTTAAAAGCATCGGCCTCCGCTTGGGCATCGTACAAGGACCCACAGGCTTCCTTAAAGCAACCCCGCCTCCTCTTGGGCATCGTACAAGGACCTACGGCTTCTTAGAAGTATTCACAGCCTCCTCTTAGACTTCGTATAATGATCTCTTCCTCCGGGTATGATAGCCTCCTCTTGGGCTTCATACAAGGACACGTTGGCTTCTTAAAAGATTCCAGCCTCCTCTTGGGCTTCGTACAAATTGTCCCGACGACCTCCTAGAGGTATAGGAACAGAACTTAGTAATCTTCATAGAACAATCCTGTCATAGAGTCTACTACTGTTTCTCAAAGCATAGTACAAAAGATAAAACTCTAGACTCGGACAGTCTAATGTCCTTGAGTCTCAAAGACATCCTCAAGTGACCCCTTCATTAAATAGGAAGGAAACCTGTAGACTCGGACAGTCTCAACGCCCTTTGGATTTCCCATTTCCTCAAAGAAAAGGAAATATCCCTGGTCCTCGAACCGAATCCTTGAGTATAGTGTTACTCATATAAGAACTGATTTTCTCTTTTAAAATCAGTATATTGGATCTGTCACTCAACTGAAACAGTTACAATGGCCTCCTCTTGGGCTTTGTACAATGATTCTTCCCAGCGAAGCAAACGTTTAGCCTCTCTCTCGGGCTTTGTACGAGACACATAAGAGACTCACTCGTTGATTCAATTACCCCTTTCGCCTCCATCTCGGGCTTTATACGAGATACAAAAAGGTTCTTCTTGAGCCAAACAAATTTTAGCCTTCATCTCGGGCTTTATACGAGATACCAAAAAGTCTCTATCGTCGTGTCAAAACCTTTTAGCCTCTCTCTCAGGCTTTGTAAGAGACACATATTAGCCTCCTCTTAGGCTTTGTATAAGAAAACCACTGGTTAATCCAATTAACCTTTTAGCATCAAAGTTGTGCCTCGTTCACAGTACACAAACATCAACAACTCCTTCCCTTTCATCTAATCACTGTAAGCGGCAAGCCTCTGGATCATCTATATCCATGCCACTGTCCCTCTTTTAGCATGAGAAATTCCTAAGGAAAGATAGCATTGCTCTACACTGAGTTAAAGTCTTCTCCTTCAGGTTGGAAATCCCCTTTAAAGGAAATTATGGCATTGCCAAATTCACATATCCCGGTTAAAGTAATTCTCCTTTATAAACAGTTGTGACATACAACCCCCTCTTTAGAGATGACAAATTCTCTCTAAAGTCAACACCCTTTTAGCTTCACATCTTTGGCTTTGAACAAGATACAAATAGACTTTTCAGCTTCACATCTTGGGCTTTGAACAAGATACAAATCACCTTTCACTTTACGTCTTGGGCTTTGAACAAGACACCAAAACACCATTTCCTCCCATAGAATAGGAGGAACTACGAACGTTCTGATTTCCTTATTTCGGTAAACGGGAATACGTAGGCATAAGATTGAAAGAAAAATCTTAGCGAGCACACTAAACAAAAAACCCAAATCCCATATCTCCAACAATCAAAAGCAGTAATTCAAAAAACATCAGTCCTAACATCCGAAATCCTTGTTCCCCACCAGAAACCTTCTGTCAAAATAAAAACAGAGAAACCAGTATTGGCGAAAACACAAATAACCAGTACAAAGGCCCCCCCCCCCCCACATTGATAGCATCCGTAACCTAACAGACTGCTGTTTAAACTCAGTATGCAAAGCAGGGTTAATTGGAGACATCTATTTCCCTTCCTTCATCAGCTTTAATAGGATAAAAAATGAATCGACCTGTAGTCAAAGCTCAAACCGCAGAGAGCGACCAGCGCTTAAGAACCGCGTCCAAAATCGCTCGCTACAAGCTTCAATCTTGGGCTTTGAACAAGACACCAAAACATCTCTTTACGATCACTCTGATTTCCCTGTTTCATTAAACGGGAATACGTAGGCATAAGATTACAAAATCTTAGCGAGCATACTAATCAAAAACTCAAAGTCCAGTACCTCCATACATCAATAAAAAATCATCAGACCTAACACCTTACCAGAAGCCTCGCAAATAGTCCGGACATTGTGTTCTTAAACGAAATAACCTAAGACAGACCCCCCTTTTTGATAGCATATGTAAACCAACAGTTTTGGCTGTTTAACCTCAGTATGCAAGTAGGGTTAATTGGAGACATCTATTTCACTTCCTTAATCAGTTTCACAGGATAAAAAATGAATCAAACTGTAGTACCAAAGCGATAGTGATTCGAAACCACAAAAATCACGCTACATCGTTCTATCAATAAATTTGAGCCTTAGTGCTTTCCTTTGCAATTCTCATTTATTTTTGCTTTACAGAATGACATTTTTTTAACATGATTAACGATTCTTGAAACAAAACAAAAAAAATGAATTTTACTTGTCAAATTTTCTTCTGCTTTTAAAATAAAGATGACAATTCCTTTTGACTACTGGACACAAAAAGGAACATCGATGGCTTCTCCGGAAGTAATTAAACCTCAAAATGCAGAATCAAAGTACTCCTTCTAAACCAGTACACCTGAATGAAGGATCAACCGTTTTAGATATAATTTCCCATCTGATATCCTCGATAAAGTTCTTACCTCTAAAGACCAATTGATGGTTCTTTCTCCCCCAGCAGGGATTACCTCTCCTAAGCAAGACATGATTGCTATCTTGAACTGATGGTACTTTTCATCCCCCGCAGTGGCCGAGTATCCAGTCGTGTTTATTCACTAGTCTGTGTGTCGCATCTTTTTTGTCAGCATAAACATACATACATCATGCATAATTGATTCATATTCATACATATGTTGCATTAATATCACTCTGGTCATTTTTATTCCTAAGTGATAAAAGTCCTCTCACCAAAAGTTGTCAGTTCTTTCCTCATTCAGAAATGTATCGTCTGAGCATTTTCTCCCCAGTTTATTTCTGGATTGGAGCCTGTCCTTGACCCCTTAGATAACTTGAACCTCTGAAAGGCAAGAAGACATTCAAGAAACACTTCTGGAATATCACTCTTCACCATTGAAGATGATATTTTCGCTTTCCCGGATTAAGGAAAATCCCTAGAGAAAGCCTCTTAATCAAAGACTCTCGGCAATACATCAGTTTTTCTCCCAAGAAAGTCGATGATAATGAAGTCATCAGCACCTCAAAATCGGATCACATCACACGGCATTTCTCGTAAAAGATCTCGAAGAAAAGTATAATGTAATATCTCTAAGCAAAAAGCGGTCTTTCAAGAGACTCGTTTTCCCCAGTAGAGTTAACAAATGGCATCTCCAACAGAGAAGTTTACACACCTCTACAGCTCAGACAAATGGGTTTCCCCAGCAAGTCTGACCTTAAACCTTTTCCATCAAATGGCGTCTCCCTAGTAAAACTCAGCGAGAAGTTTGATAAAGACCGCTACAAATAACATCCCTTGTCGAGAAATAAAATCGACAAGAAGAAACTGAGACCAATTATGTGATCGAAAACCAGGATCGAGGGGAAGTTTATTTCAGAAACTGAGACCAGTTCCATGGCTGAAGACCAAGATCTAGGGGAAGTTTAGTTTAAAAGAAACTGATACCAGTTTTGTGGCTGAAGACCAGGATCGAGGGTGTCATACCCCAAATTTTGACCACTAAGATTTCCCATCATTGTGCAAATCATCATCACAATATGGATGAACCATCATGCCTCATCAAATGCCTCAAGGGTTGTTGAGCATTCACTACAATCAAAATTAGGGTTTTAAGCCCTCTCAGAGCCTTAGACAAAGGATCAATCAAGGAATGACTTGATCTTCAACTTGTCTAGCCTCTAAAATGTCCACAATGGATCAAAAGGACTCCCACTTCAAGGATTAAGCACAAGGCTACTCCCTTCTAGGTGGATCAAGTCTCAAGATCGACAGTGTCACCAAATTAGGGTTTTGGTCAACCAGGGCCTCCAGATGGAAATTTTTCATCTGGGCACAAGCCAATGATCCAAAAAATAACCTAATATACTCCATGGAACCTCATGGACCCAATCAACAAGTCAATTTGACCTCAGGGGATGCATACATCAAAAATCAGGAATTAGGGTTTCTTGACCTAATTCACCTCGAAGTTGACTTTTGGGACAAATCATGAACCAAGACCTAAAGATTTGATTTGGGGGGACTTTAATATACTATATTGGTCCATTTGCAACAATGGATTAATCCAAGAAGCTTGAGCAACAAGTCTCAATTTCATCTGCACCACAATTAGGGTTTCGCGAGGAAAGTCAACTGTAACTTTGACTTTTGACCAGGACATGCTCCCAAACCCTAAGACATGATTCAATATACCCTATGACACCCATGGAACATGTCCATCAAGTTTGATTTAGGTCAAGGACATGATTTCCTGAAGAATTGCACAGTTTGGAATTCATCTGATAAAAAGTCAACTATGCACAAAAGTCAACTTTGACTTTTTGAGATTTTTCACCAAAATGGATTTTTAACCCTAAAATGATGTTAATGTATGATTTGAATCATCATTCATTAAGAAAAATCAAAGAAAGTGGGATAACTTGTAAAAGGGGTAACCATAAAAACTAAGAAAAATTTCTAAGTTATGGAAAAAGTGACACTAATGTGCGAACTTTGGAGGACCATAACTCCTAAACCACAAGGACATTGTTCCCCATTCAAAGCTTGATTTGTAGATCACATTGCCCTCCACAAAAGCTTCATACTGACCTATGTCCAAATTCCTCGTGGATTTTGAGTTATGGAGTGATCAAAATCAAGAAAAGTCACTTTGTTCCAACACTTAGTGAAAATTTCACTAAGTCAGAATCTGCCTTTACTTTTTTCCAAATGTAGGGGGATTTTTCACTTGGATTCAAAAGGGATCAAAACTAAACATGTTCAAACAGTTGTTGTATCATGTAAGGGCTTTCCAAAATGACCAAGAACATTACCAAATTCAATTTGAGCCATGAGATACAACAATGGCAAGTTGCCTTGTTGAAATCTGTCAAGGCAAGACAGATTTTGCACTTTTGCTCGATTTGCCAAAATTGTGGAAATCCAAATACTCCTATCCACTTGGACACCTCTGAGGATTGAATCTAAAGGGGACAATCACTGAGCCAAGCCTCCAAAGTCTTTGGAATAAGAAATAGCATGTTGAACCTAGAATTGCCAAAATAGGGACAAGACTCCAATTTTGGATTGAAGCATTCAATGGAAGCATCAAGGTGGCATGGACTGAGCCATTCTCAACTGAATTCAGTCAAGACTTATCCAAGACCAAGGAGACCAGCAGCCTGTGCCCTAACCTCTAGTCAATGGCTAGAGGAGACTTGGATTTTCATTTGCCAACATTGGCCAACCCTACTCAGAGTTGCCATTCACTATTCCTTGCAAAACAAACTTGCTCTACTATAAATAGAGCTCAATTGTGATCAGTTTAAGTACACCAAAGACCTACAACACTTGCCTTTCTCAAAATCCACTTCTCACTCTCAAAAATGCCTTTCTTAGCAAGTCAATATCGGGTTTTTCATTAGAGAGCAATTCCACTCAAACCAATCACACACACACACCTCATATACATCATATGTGAGTTGATCAAACACTTAAACAACATCTAGAACACTGATTTCTCAGAATCACCAGTCAATTGCTCAAGGTTTTAACCAAGTTGCAGTTGAGATGCCACGAAGTGATCCAGCCAATTTCAGTCAAGTCCAAGCATTCAAATACACTCCATAGGGTGTAGGGAAGTTGTTCAGATCATCACAATTCATCTATAACACCTCCAACTTAGAAATCAATTTGCTCTTGATGTCACGACCTAGAGGTAAGCCTAAACTTGGTCATCTCTCAATATATGCATATTTCCTCGCACAATACTTTTGCCAAATGTTCATAATCATGCATGGAATGTTTCCCCTCAAGTAATTGCTTTGTTTGAATCGTGTATCAAAAATCCCAGCCTTCATGCAAAATTTAGGGTTCTTGAGGATTTATCGTGATTTCTTGTTTTATGCTTAATTTAAATGAAATTAATTGTCATAAACATGATCGTGAGGTGAAAACGAGCAGATTGATATATGGATTGCATGATATAATCAAGTATTCAGTGAGATTGGATAGAAAATGCAAATCTGGGCCAAGCTGAAAAACGCGCGTGTTCTTTAGCTGTTCTTGGCGCCATTTCTCTCAAATTCAAATATTTGAATTTTGTGATTTTATTTAATTGATTCAAAAATTAATTTCTCTCTGAGTTTTAATGATTTTGAGTTGATTCTTTTTTTAATAATTCACAAAAATGTTAAAATATTTTATTTTATGAAAAAATCCCAAAAATATTATTTATTTCATATAATTGATATTTTTGTAAATAATTAATGTTTTAATTGTTTTTGACATTTAAAATATTTTTTCCTTCTTGATTTTTCAGATTTTATTGACTTCTAATCATTTTGTAGGAAAAAACTTGTTTTATGAAGCATTAATCCAAGATCACAATTTGTTTTCCACGTGTTAAACAATTTTGATCATTTTAATTGAATATTTTATTCAATTAAAACACATTTTGAAAACAAATTAGGGTTTTTGATTAATTCAACCCTCATAAATCATTTTCAAAACTTTTTAGGCCACTAATAGAGTGTAAGACCCAACCCTTTGTAAATACAACCTATTTTGGGCCTCACTTATGGTATAAGTCCCGTTGTATTTCAAAAAGTTCGACGCGATCATCATCCATTGAAAAACAAATCTTGGGCCTACCCTCGAGTAGTAAGGCCCATTTCTTTTTCTTTAAACCTTTTGGGCCTCTAATAGAGTGTAAGACCCAATCCCTTTTTTGACCAAATCATTTTTGGGCCTCAGTGTATTGTATAAGTCCCGATACCGTCAAAAACAAACGACGCGACCGTCGCCTTTTGAAAAAATAACCTTGGGCCTCGCCTTGAGCTATAAGACCCATTCAAAACTTTTGGGCCTTTAATAGAGTGTAAGACCCAACCCCCTTTTAACCAAAACAATTTTGGGCCTCACTTATTATATAAGTCCCTCTGCGTTAAAAGAAAACCTCGGCGCGATCGCCATTTTTAACGAAAAGTCATCTGGGCCTACTCTCGTGTTATAAGCCCCACTCTTTTTCTTTAAAAACTTTTTGGGCCTCTTGAGAGAATGTAAGACCCATCCCTTTGTACAGAAAACCTTTTTGGGCCTCAGTCACTTGTATAAGTCCCTCTGTACAAATTCAACAGTGCGATCACTGATAAAACCCTGGGCCTCTCCTTGAACTGTAAGCCCCAAACCTTTCTTTTTCAAAGCACTTTCTCCTTTGATTTTGAAATATACTGTTGTTTTCAATCTGTTTTTGTTGAACAACTAACCAAACAGCATGGAAGCTCTACAACTGAGTAAGTGTTTATACGTTTTCATTTACCGCTTTCATATACATATAACTGTATTATGGGGCTGTTTCGCTGTAAGTCTTCTTTCATAAACTCATATCAACTGTGTAATAATAGTATAGATATTTAGAGTTTCCCCGGCAACTACGTCTAGAACTAGGTAAAGCCATTTCGTTTATTCGTAGAAATAGACAGCTAGATCCCCAATAGGATCACCAGATACAGTCTTCTCTTCGGCTGTCCTCATTAGGAATTGTCAAGAAACTCTACTCCCAGAGATGAATGTATTCTCCGTGAATGGTATCTTTGAGTTTCTTCCAAATTCTCGAACTTTCCTGGCTTGATCTATTCCTTGTGGATAGCCTGTCTTGAATTTCTCAGGGTTTGGGGACCCACGGGCTTCTTAAAAGCATCGGCCTCCTCTCGGGCATCGTACAAGGACCCACAGGCTTCCTAAAAGCAACCCCGCCTCCTATTGGGCTTAGTACAAGGACCCGTCAGCTTCTTAGAAGTATTCACAACCTCCTCTTAGGCTTCGTATAATGATCTCTACCTCCGGGAATGAAAGCCTCCTCTTGGGCTTCGTACAAGGACCTCTCGGCTTCTTAAAAGTCTCTAGCCTCCTCTTGGGCTTCGTACAAATTGTCCCGATGACCTCCTAGAGGTATAGGAACAGAACTTAGTCATCTTCATAGAATAGTCCTTTCAAAGAGTCTACTACTATTTCTCAAAGTATAGTACAAAAGATGAAACTCTAGACACGAACAGTCTAATATCCTTGAGTCTCAAAGACATTCTCAAGTGACCCCTTCGTTAAATAGGAAGAAAACTCGTAGACTCGGACAGTCTCAATACCCTTTGGATTTCCCGTTTCCTCAAAGAAAATGAAATATCCCTGGCCCTCGAATTGAATCCTTGAGTACAGTGTTACTCATATAAGAACTGATTTTCTCTTTTAAAATCAGTATACTGGATCTGTGACTCAACTGAAATAGTTACAATGGCCTCCTCTTGGGCTTTGTACAATGATTCTTTCCAGCGAAGCAAACGTTTAGCCTCTCTCTCGGGCTTTGTACGAGACACATAAGAGACTCCTTCGTTGAGTCAATCACCCCTTTCGCCTCCATCTCGGGCTTTATACGAGATACAAAAAGGTTCTTATTGAGCCAAACAAATTTTAGCCTCCATCTGGGGCTTTGTACGAGATACAAAAACACTCTATTATTGAGTATAAAAGATTCTCTTGTAGGATCAACCCCTTTTACCCTCTCTCTTGGGATTTGTACGAGACACAAAAAAACCCTCTTGTTGGGCCCATATCCTCCTCTTAGGCTTTGTATAAGAAAATCACTGGTTGATCTAATCAACCTTTTAGCATCAAAGTTGTGCCTCATTCACAGTACACAAACATCAAAAACTCCTTTCCCTTCATCTAATTACTGTAAGCAGCAAGCCTCTGGATCATCTACATCCATGCGACTGTCCCTCTTTTAGCATGAGAAATTCCTATGGAAATATAACATTGCTCTACACTGAGTTAAAGTCTTCTCCTTCAGGTTAAAAATCTCCTATAAAGGAAATTATGGCATTGCCGGATTCACACATCCCGGTTAAAGTAATTCTCCTTTATAAACAGTTGTGACATACAACCCCCTCTTTAGAGATGACAAATTCTCTCTAAAGTCAACACCCTTCAAGCTTCACATCTTGGGCTTTGAACAAGATACAAATAGACCTTTTAGCTTCATATCTTGGGCTTTGAACAAGATACAAACACCTTTCGCTTCACGTCTTGGGCTTTGAACAAGACACCAAAACACCCATTTCTGAACTACGAACGCTCTGATTTCCCTGTTTCGGTAAACGGGAATACGTAGGCATAAGATTAAAAGAAAAATCTTAGCGAGCACACTAAACAAAAACCCAAAATCCCATACTTTCATACATCCATCCTAACATCTTAACCTCCCACCAATCGACCGAACACCACTTTTAACAAAATAAACCCAATAGAGACCCCGAATCTTTGTAGCATCTGTAAACCAACAGTTTTGACTGTTTAACCTCAGTTTGCAAGCAGGGTTAATTTGAGACATCTATTTCCCTTCCTTCATCAGCTTTAATAGGATAAAAAATGAATCGAACTGTAGATACCAAAGAGCGGTAGTGCTTCGCAACCATATCAAAAATCCCTCCTAGAGCACTTAGACAAAGGATAAATCAAGACATGACATAACCTTCAACTTTTCTAACCTCTCAAATACCCATGAAGGATCAATAGGACTCCCACATCAAGAATCAAGCACAAGATTTCAACATTCCAAGTGGATCAAGCCTCAAGATCGTCAGTGTCACCAAATTAGGGTTTTGGTCGACCAAGGCCTCCAGATGAAAAATTTCATCTGGGCATGAGCCATTACTTCATAATATGACCCAAAATGCTCAAAGGCACCTTATGGACCCAATCATCAAGTCAAATTAGCATCAGGAGAAGCATTCATCAGAAATTAGGGATTAGGGTTTCTTGACCTAATTCACCCTTGAGTTGACTTTTGAGGCAAGACATGAGCCAAGGCCTCAAGAGATGATTTGAGGGCCTCAAATACACCACATTGATCCATTTACAACAATGGGTTGATCCAAGACGCTTGATTCACAAGTTTTAGCAATTAGGGTTTTGAAGAAAAAGTCAACTGTATCTTTGACTTTTGACCAAGACATGTTCCCAAACCTTGGGGAGTGATTCAAGACACCCTAAAACACCTATGGAATTCATCCATTAGGTTTGAATTAGGCCAATAACTTGATTGCATAGAGGATCACACAGTTTGAAATTCATTTGACAAAAAGTCAACTGTGCCTAAAATCAAGTTTGACTTTTTGGAATTTTTCACAAATATGGCTCCCCTAAGTAAAAAACAATGTTAATGTATGGTTTTGATCATCATCCATCAAGAAAAATCAAGAAAGTGAGGTATCTTGCAAAAGGGGCTACCTTGAGAAACTTAAAATTTTCTAAGTTATGGAACAAAATGGGGTTGGTACCAACTTTGCAAGGTCATAACTCCCAAACCCTAAGGCCTTTTTCTTCCATCCAAAGCTCAAATGAAAGTTCACATGGAATACTTCAAAAGTGTCAACCACATCAAATTCCAAATCCTCATGGATTTTGAGTTATGGATTGATCAAAATCAGAAAAAGTGAAAATGACCACTTTTTCCAACACTTAGTGAAATTTTCAAGAAGTCAGAATCTGTTTCATTTTTTGCCAACTTTGAGGTCATTTTTCATTATGATCCAAGCTAAACCAAGACCATTTGTGAGCATCAAAGTTAAAGTATGCCATGAGAGCTTTCCAAAGAGTACAAGAACTCCCATTAATTCAACTTGATCAAGGAGTTATGGATCTCACAATATGCCTTGCTCAAACTGGTTTTCAAGGCAGATTTGGTACATTTCTTGTGCCACACGATTTCCATTTCAAATTCTGTCATCTTGCAAGCTTTGTCCTCTTCCAAGATCAGAGGGAATCTTGATGACTCACTTGATATTTTTAAGCTTTTACCATTGAGTCAAGGATCCTATCCTTTGGCATGTGATCATTCAAGTTTCAATTCCAAAAACTTCAACTTTGTCATTTGGAATTGATGTGGTGCTTAGAGCTGTCATGAACCTGAGCATGTCAGTCCAATTGAGTCAAGGTTGTTACAAAAATCAGAAGACCTAGAGCTATCAAGACCAGCTCAAGTCAATGGCCAAGTGAAAACTTGGTACCTTGGCATTTAAGGAAGTGATACATGGGCATATCCATTGGATAATAGAGTGAACCAATTTCTATTCACTATTCCTTCAAAAACAAACTTCCTCTACTATAAATAGAAGTCATTTCCGATGTTCCAAACCACACCAAAATAATACCAAAGCCTTGTTTTCTCACTCTCCCTCTCTTACTTCAATTTCAAGTCACATTGAAGTAATTTGGGAATTCTTGAAACCAGAGCAAAAAAAAACTCAAATAACCATCCCGACACATCATAAATCATCCATTGGAGGTGTTCAGACCTTCATCCACATTGCACAGCCTCAAAATCAGAAAAGTCAACCTCCAAAACCTCAAATTTTGACTTTTCTACATTTTACAAGCCAAGTCTTGATTCAGTCACTTTCAAAACCAAACAAAGCTTCAAATACACTCCAAATTTCATCCTCAAACTATCCCAACAAGTTTCCCTCAACTGTAACACCATTTGAGTGAGTTTCCATTTTGGTCATTTTTGCCACTTTTGCAAGAAAGAGCCAAGTCTTGTTCTTGAGGTTTCCAGCTGGTTTTGATCATCCTAAAAGCTTCTAAGGGATCAATCAAAAGTTTCTAAAGCATTGGATTACTTCTGGAACAAGGATCTTAACAATTAGCACAAGGAGCTTCAAGAGGTAAGTGCATCACAACTTGGCCTCTTAAAATATGCATTTCTTTGATGTCCATTGACCATAAACATGTCATATATATCCAATATGTTGTGTTTGAACCAATTTATCATTCTATTGTTGCTTGTATGATAAGATAGCATAGAACTTGCAAATCTTGGCCTATTTTGAAATCACTATCGGGTTTTAAAATAGAAGCATCTTTAGAAAATTCTAAAAGTACCATTGGATTCCTCATGAAATTCTAGGCAGGATCCATCTAAATTTTGTCCAATTTAATAGAGAAATGAGGGAGATATGATCCCTCTTGCAAAACTTGAAAACTTGGGCAAGCCAACCATGGCGCCCTTGTTGCTTGGCCTGGTCAGAAGGCATTCTAGCCTTATCAATTTATGAATGGGGGTGATACAATGGATGTATCACCACCCCAGTGGTAAGAGCGCGCTTGTGTTTGGTTGGAGGTCGTGGGTTCAAGACCCACCCAGACCATTTTGCTATTTCTCTTATATTTTTCTATTTTTCATATTTTTTATGGTTTTTATTAATTAATTCCAAAATTAATTTGTCTCTCAATTTTAAATATTTTTTATTGGTTTTTTTTTTAATTCATAAAAATGGTAAAATATTTTATTCTACAAAAATCTCACAAAAATATTATTTATTTTATATATTTGATATTTTTGTAAAGAATTGTTTTTTATTTGTTTTTTGGGCATTTAAAAATATTTCTTTCTCTTGATTTTTCTTATTCAAATGATTTTCAAATCATTCTATGAATGAAACATGATTTTTCAACATTAATCCAAGATCATAACTTGTTTTTCACACATGTTTGATAACTTTGATCATTTTAATTGAATTTTTATTCAATTAAAATACATTTTAAAATCAAATTAGGGTTTTGATTATTTTTCACCCTTACAAATCTTTTTCAAAACACTTTTGGGTCTCTAATAAAGTGTAAGACCCATTCCTTGTCACACATAAACCATTTGGGCCTCTGTCATTGTATAATTCCCGATACGATTTCAAAAATCTCGGCGCGATAGCCATTTTCAAAACAATTTTCATCTGGGCATCTCCTTGTGTTGTAAGTCCCATTTTTTTTTCCTTTCTTTAAACTCTTGGGCCTCTTGATAGGGTGTAAGACCCAACCCCTTTATACATAAATAATTTGGGCCTCAGTCATTGTATAAGTCCTCTATACAATTTTCAAAATAACGGTGCGATCATTGTTTTTCATCTGGGCATCTCTCTGAGCTGTAAGCCCTATCTCTTGTATAAAAATAAACTTTGGGCCTCTAATAGAGTGTAAGACCCACTTCTTTTGTAAATACAAAAAATTTGGGCCTCAGTCATTGTATAAGTCCCTTTGTGGTTTTCAAAACTACGGTGCGATCGTCGCCTTTTCAAAAGAATTCCTCTGGGCCTCTCCTTGAGAATAAGCCCCAAACTTCCTTTTACAACAAACTTTCCTTATGATTTAGATTCAAATTCATAGTTTTTATCAAAACTTTCTTCAATTTCTTGAATAACTAACCATACAGCTGTGTTCATAATACTGGAAGCTTACACAACTATAAGTTCCACTATCTCTTCTCAACAATACTTATTTATATATTTCATCTGTATGTATATGCTTATATATATCTGGTTAGAGTTTTCCCTAGAATTAGCTCTAGGCTTAGATAAAACCAGTGGATACTCTTTCAACACGGTCAAAACTAGTTCCCTATAGGAAATTCCAGATACAGTCTTGCCTCCTCTTGGGCTTATACAATATGGAACAGAGAAAGGCATTATTCCCGGTGAACATTTTCTCAAGACTGTCACTACTAGAAATTTGTACAAGACATTCATTTCCCCATAGAGGATTAATTCCTAATTAAACCTTTTTTGTATTTCTTCAAACCCTGGAACTGTTCACTAAATAAAGGATTATTCCCGCTGAAACCTTTCTTGAAACTTTCTCAGGTTTAGACCCACAGGCTTCCTAAAAGCATCCCCAGCCTCCTCTTGGGCTTTGTACAAGGATCCTCAGGCTTCTTAGAAGTTCTCAACCTCCTCGTGGGCTTAGTACAAGGACCCAAAGACCTCCTACAGGTATAGCACAAAACTTAGTCATCATTTGCTAGTTCAATCCTCCAGAGAGTCAGAATCTCAAAACATCATAACGGTTTAGGCTTGATTCTCATCCCTTAAAACACCAGCCTCCTCTTGGGCATCATACAAAGATCATCCTCTAATTAAGAGTTAACCTTTTCATACCAGTAGACTTGGAAAGTCTCATCACCTCTTGGATCTCAAAGAAACCCTCAAGTTTCCTGAAAGAACAAGAAAAGCCCTGATTACTTCATCAATCACCAGCAGAGTTAAAACCTCCATTGGTTTTAAAACTAAATCTTTAAAGCTTTCACTCTAAATTCCCAGCTAGGGTCAAATTATCACAAATAAACCCTCAGAAAAAATCAGAACCTCAAGGCATCTGATATTTCAACTCTTCTTCAATCCTCAGCAAGAGTTAATGCCCCAATTTGGACCTGTCTCTGGATCTTAATAAATCCTCAGCAGAAGCTAGTCTCCTCTTAGGTTTTATATAAGAAATTCCCCAGCCAACCTCCTCTTAGGCTTTGTATAATGATTTTCCCTCAGCCAGCTTTAGCCTCAATCTTGGGCTTTGTACAAGACACATATAAAATCTCCCCAGTGAAGTCAATTCCTTTAGCCTCAATCTTGCGCTTTGTACAAGACAGACAAAATATTCTCCAGCTGAGTCAGTCATTTCTTTTAGCCTAAATCTTGAGCTTTGTACAAGACAGACAAACTTTCCCTGGAAAAGTCAATTTCTTTTAGCCTCAATCTTGGGCTTTGTACAAGACAGAAATAAAACTCCCTAAACAAAGTCAACCTTTTAGCTTCAACCTTGGGCTTTGATCAAGGCATACAAAATCAACATCCCCTTAGAGGAAAATCAAAATTTCTCTCTGTAGGAAGGCATTTCTCTGTATATCACACATCAAAACAGACAATCAAACAAATCCCAAATAATTGCAGTAAGTGGCACACTTGTAGATTCAAAAATCCAAGTTGTGGTCTCTCTTTTATCTTGGTAAATTTCATCTAATTGTTGTAAGTGGAAAGCCTCTGGATTATTTACATCTAAGCCAATGGCCCTCCCTTAGCATGGAAGGCTCCTAAGGAAGAATGACATTGCTCTACACTGAGTTAAAGTTTACTACTTCAGGACATCACCCTTATGAAGGAAATTATGGCATTGCTGGAGTCCATATATTCCAGTTAAAGTAATTCTCCTTTATAATTAGTTACTCAAACACTGTGATAAATATATGAGATATCTCCCTTTAGAGATGACAAATTCTCTCTTAATCAAACCATCTAGCTTCAATCTTGGGCTTTAAACAAGACACCAAACATATTTCCTCCCATAGAATAGGAGGAACTACGATTGCTTTGATTTCCCTTTTATCTTTACGAGAATACGTAGGCATAAGATTGAGAAATCTTAGCGAGCACACAAATCAAAAACTTTAGGTCCAGTACCTTACCAAAAACAACGAAAAAACCCGAAAACAACAAAAAATTACTCTCTCAACACTCCCAAAGAAAAAACTTTCCCAATTTATAACAGATAAACATCAGTAAGTAGATGATAGAAGAACATGCCAAACAATCTATGGATAACCATATATACGCTGGGTAATTAACAACTTCCCTTTGTATAACCTGACCTCGGACCCCCCAATCTCTTAGCATTTGTTAAAGAAAACATTTGCGTGCAAGGTTAGTTTTAGATATCTTCCCTTTCCTTTCCAGCTTCATAGGATAAATAAGCAATCAAAAAGTAGCACCCAATTTCAACCAATGCGGTAAGGTGGTCGCGTCACCGACAAAAATCGCACACTACACATAGCACTAGGGGGGTCGACCTGAGCACACCCGAATGCAAAACCTGCACAAAATTCTTAGCGATGCGTCAACCAGATTAGGGTCATACGTCGACTCAAGGCACCCTTAAATTAAAAAAAATTCTTCTTACAGTATGCATCAACCGCTCCATACATGTGGGTCGACACATGGACTCCCGAGAGCAGTAAATTGTTATTTCAATAGTATGCGTCGACCTCCACTTGTCTGTGAGTCGACGTAAGGACACCAAACTACTATAAACACCTTTTGTGTGTATTTTGGTTGACCTAAACCCTTCTTATGTTGACCTAAGGTATCCAACATGATCAAATGCACAAATTTCATACACGGGATGCTCCTATATGCATAGACACATTTTTACGGAATACTTTATGCATATTAAGGAATGAATACAATCTAAGACGCGATGATACCGTCCAAAGTACAAGTACGAGTTTATAATAGTTTTGACATCATTAAAACAAGGACTAAGGAACCTTTCCCTCACATACTCCCCCTTTTTTATGAAGGAAAAAGCCTTGCAAAATCTTCGTCATATCGAGTACTTTGTGAAGCATCCTCCCCCTGATTTTATGCATTTCTCTGTGACAAAAAAAATTCTGATCTAGCTTTGTGAAGCACTTTCTTTTACATTCTCCCCCTTTGACAACATCAAAAAGATCGAAGCACTAGTTCAAATGCAAGTAAAACATATTCATGTGTACACAATTATACTCTTTGCAACGGTTAAAACATCAACAAAGATTCACATAAAATGTTGTTAATGCAAGATATATAAGCATAAATAAGACAAGAAACATAACGAAAGAAACTTAGTGCATTACACAACTAAATTTGTTCAGTACAAGTGCCAAGTCAAAAGAAAGCAAACACATAAAAAAACAAAATAGAGACATGCAAAATGAAACATGACATGCACAACACCAACACAGCTCAACCCTCTATGGTCTCCTTCCCCTATGTGGGTGACCCCTCCCTCTAAAAGAGTAATTCGGATGTGGTGCCCTTTGCTTATCTAGGCATTCAGTGAATTCTAAAATAGCTCTGTTTAGCGTATTGAATTTGTTTAAAAGAGAGTGATTATGACCTTCAGCTGTATCAGCCATAATATCAAACCTTTGTAAAACAGTATAAGCAAACAAATCAAAGTTGTCACTTTAAGCTTGGAGCTGGCCCTGCAAAGCTGTATGCCTTTCCTCTTGAAGAGTAGAAAAGTTTTGTTGTTGAAGTTGCATATTCCTCAACATCTCAAGAACTTCAGAATTGTTTGGTAGAGGTCGAGGTGGAGATGGAGGCATGTAGGATGAATCTTGAGCCCAGGGTCATCTAGCTTGTGTGTTGCCACTCACCCCATCCTTGATTGGCATAGGGATCCTGCACAGGTGTGTGACCCAACCAATCACTGTCATCATGATCATCATCATGATGGTCAGTCTCCATCTGATGAGCTTCCTCATTCTCCTCTTTGTCTTCTTCTTCATCCTCGTCTGGATTCTAAACTCTTGCACCGCAGCCCTTTGTCTTAATCATGTACCTTTGCCCTTGACGATCACAAAGGTAACCCATGAAAGTCATGGTCTTTTGGCTAAATTCTTGATCACTCATAATGAAGAGGTATGGAATATCATGGACAACAATTCTAGACCTATCAAGAACACTTTGAATGAATGAACCATAGCATAAAGTTGTCCCTCTACCTGATTCCTTTAGAGCAAAAATTCTGCTTGCAATGTAATATGGCCAGTAAACTCTTTTCTTATTCTTCAGCATATATGTAGTGAAATTCTGGTACCAGATGTGTGATGTTAAGTGCGATGTCACAACAACACACTCTGCTATGGACAATAATAAACAACAAGAGAAACACACAGAATTGTTTACCCAGTTTGGTCTAACAACTTAATCTGGGGGCTACCAAGCCAGGGATGAAATTCACTACTTGTAGAATTAATTTACAGACTCAACAACCTAGTTGACAATCTCCTAAACTTAATTTCTACTAATGAGCTTTCTACGTAAGAGCCCACTTAGGTATGAGAACACTACTCAATCCCTAAAGCCTCTCAAAGATCAAACACTTTGAGAAACACCTTGATCCTGCTTCACAGCTTTGATCAAGTTATAAAACTTTCTTGCTTCACAGCTCTAGAGAGGACATATTACACTCACCAATTCACTCTTGAATGGTTAACACAATACTCGAACAAAGACAATGCTTAACCTCCAGTCACAGCTCTTTATCTTCTGTCTACTTTCTGTGTCCTCTTCCTTTGGTTGATGCGCTTTATATAGCCATCTGAATTGGGCTTAGATCCTATGCAATATCTGACCTAATTTGTTATTTAAAACAGAATCTTCAAAACAGATTTTATCCCCAAAATCTTTTTAAATCTCAGTCTTTAAACCTCCCTACAAATCTGCATCAAATCTCTATGCAATAGAGAATATCTATCCCAAGATATCCGCATCCAATGAGACTAACAGTTCTCCTAAATTGCAGCTAATACGCAAACCCTAACAACATCACTAAACCTGATGTTATTAATCTTCTGCAGACCTGATGTCACAACATCGCATGTGACATCAAACATCCAACTTAAACACTTATTATTAAACAATTTTAAGACTCAATGTTAAGACATCACCCATGTGACATCAACATTGACCAACTTTGTTTTACCAAAATTCTAGCCAATCCAAGAACCAACAATCTCCCCCTTTGGCTAATTTTGGCTAAAACAATCTCTGCACCATCAGACACTTCACCAGCGGATAAACATGAATATTTTACCAACCTTCGCAGCAGCATTTCTTCATAACAGCTTTAAATTGCTTTTAGCATGCTGCACACACTCCAATACTCTGCTACATACTTCAGCATTAACTAGTAGCAGCATTTCTTCAAACAGTTGCACCGACTTCAAACACTAATCAGCAGCATTGGGCAAGCTCCCCCTCAAAGCGTAGAATTAGCATACCAGCAACTATTCAACAACTCTCCCCCTCAATATCTGCATTTCAGCATCACACTAGCTGCACTCCTTAGCATTGCACAATGACTAATTCTTCTTCTTGGCATTGCAACACCTTGACTAACTCTTGGAGAACTCTCCCCCTTTTTAGCCACAATTGGACAAACCTCAACATGTAAGTCCTACTCACTACAGTTAGTCCTAAACAAGCTCTCATTGTCAATCTAAAGTCAGCAAACAAGATAAGACAAATCATTGAACAAAAACATAAATAGTGCATAAAGAGGCACAATATTCAAATTACATATTAGGCACAGCAAAAAATAAAACTAAACTACTATCTAGAAAAAGCAGCAAGGAAACTAGTCTTCATCAGAGCTAGCACCATCTCCACCATCTTCAGGTTCTGGATTTTCAATATTGACATTAGCACCTTTATCACCATCACCTTGTTCCAAGGATTTTATCAGCAGTTCTATCTTTATCTTTCTTGCTGAGCTGATTCTAATGGCCTCATCAAGATCTTTGCAAGTGGCCTTCAGTTCTTAAAGTAATTCAGCCTTGGTACTCTTTTTGCCACCAGCTGTAGCGAGCGATTTTGAACGCTGTTCTTAAGCGCTGGTCGCTCTCTGCGGTTTGAGCTTACTACAGGTCGATTCATTTTTTATCCTATTGTGAGCAGAATAAGGAAGGGAAATAGATGTCTCCAATTAACCCTGCTTTGCATACTGAGTTTAAATAGCGGTCTGTTAGGTTACGGATGCTATCAATGTGGGGGGGCCTTTGTACTGGTTTTTTGTATTTTCGCCAATACTGATTTCTCTCTTTTTATTTTGATAGAATGTTTCTGGCGGGGAACAAGGATTAGGATGTTAGGACTGATGCTTTTGAATTACTGCTTTTGATTGATGGAGATATGGGATTTGGGTTTTTTGTTTAGTGTGCTCGCTAAGATTTTTCTTTCAATCTTATGCCTACGTATTCCCGTTTACCGAAACAAGGAAATCAGAGCGTTCGTAGTTCCTCCTATTCTATGGGAGGAAATGGTGTTTTGGTGTCTTGTTCAAAGCCCAAGACGTGAAGCGAAAGGTGATTTGTATCTTGTTCAAAGCCCAAGATGTGAAGTTGTAAAGTCTATTTGTATCTTTTTCAAAGCCCAAGATGTGAAGCTAAAAGGGTGTTGACTTTAGAGAGAATTTGTCATCTCTAAAGAGGGGGTTGTATGTCACAACTGTTTATAAAGGAGAATTACTTTAACTGTGATATGTGAATCCGGCAATGCCATAATTTCCTTTAAAGGGGATTTCCAACCTGAAGGAGAAGACTTTAACTCAGTGTAGAGCAATGTTATCTTTCCTTAGGAATTTCTCATGCTAAAAGAGGGACAGTGGCATGGATATAGATGATCCAGAGGCTTGCCGCTTACACCGATTAGATGAAAGGGAAGGAGTTGTTGATGTTTGTGTACTGTGAACGAGGCACAACTTTGATGCTAAAAGGTTAATTGGATTAACCAGTGGTTTTCTTATACAAAGCCTAAGAGGAGGCTAATATGTGTCTCGTACAAAGCCCGAGAGAGAGGCTAAAAGGTTTTGACTCGACGATAGAGTCTTTATGGTATCTCGTATAAAGCCCGAGATGAAGGCTAAAATTTGTTTAGCTCAAGAAGAACCTTTTTGTATCTCGTATAAAGCCTGAGATGGAGGCGAAAGGGGTGATTGACTCAACGAGGGAGTCTCTTATGTGTCTCGTACAAAGCCCGAGAGAGAGGCTAAACGTTTGCTTCGCTGGGAAGAATCATTGTACAAAGCCCAAGAGGAGGCCATTGTAACTGTTTCAGTTGAGTGACAGATCCAATATACTGATTTTAAAAGAGAAAATCAGTTCTTATATGAGTAACACAGTACTCAAGGATTCGGTTCGAGGACTAGGGATATTTCCTTTTCTTTGAGGAAACGGGAAATCCAAAGGGTATTGAGATTGTCCGGGTCTGCAGGTTTCCTTCCTATTTAACGAAGGGGTCACTTGAGAATGTCTTTGAGACTCAAGGATATTAGACTGTCTGAGTCTAGAGTTTTATCTTTTGTACTATGCTTTGAGAAACAGTAGTAGACTCTATGAGAGGACTGTTCTATGAAGATAACTAAGTTCTGTTCCTATACCTCTAGGAGGTCGTCAGGACAATTTGTACGAAGCCCAAGAGGAGGCTAGAAGCTTTTAAGAACCCGACGGGTCCTTGTACGATGCCCAAGAGGAGGTCGATGCTTTTAGGAAGCCTGTGGGTCCTTGTACGATGCCCAAGAGGAGGTCGATGCTTTTAAGAAGCCCGTGGGTCCCCAAACCCCGAGAAATTCAAGGCAATGCTATTCACTGAGAATAGATCAAAGTCAGGAAAGTTCGAGAATTTTGAAGAAACTCAAAGATTCCATTCACGGAGAATACATTCATCTTTGGGAGTAGAGTTTCTTGACGATTCCTAATGAGGACAGCCTGAGAGAAGACTGTATCTGGTGATCCTATTGGGGATCTAGTTGTCTATTTCTACAAATAAACGAAACGGCGTCACCTAGTTCTAGACGTAGTTGCCGGGGAAACTCTAAATATCTATACTATTATTACACATTTGATATGAGTTTATGAAAGAAGACTCACAGCGAGACAGCCCCACAATACAGTTATATGTATATGAAAGTGGTAAATGAAAGCGATAACCACTTACTCGGTTGTAGAGCTTCCATGCTGTTTGATTAGTTGTTCAACAAAGAGAGATTGAAAACAACAGTATATTCAAAATTAAAGGAGAAAGTGCTTTGAAAAGAAAATTGGGGCTTACAGCTCAAGGAGAGGCCGAGGGTTTTATCAGTGATTGCACTGTTGAATTTTGTACAAAAGGGCTTATACAAGTGACTGAGGCCCAAAATGTTTTATGTACAAAGGGATGGTTCTTACACTCTCTCAAGAGGCCCAAAAAGTTTAAAGAAAAAGAGTGGGGCTTATAACACGAGGGTAGGCCCAATTGATTTTTCGTTTAAAATGGCAATCGCGCCGAGATTTTCTTTTAACGCAGAGGGACTTATACAATAAGTGAGGCCCAAAATGATTATGAACATATGGCCAAATTATTGTGCAGCAAAAATTGCATGGATCATAGAGTTAGAAGAGCTCATGCTTGCCACTTGCAGCTGGTATCGTGATTTATGTTGGAGGTGTTAGAGCTAGGTTCCAATGATGTGGATAGCTTCCCTAGGTGCCAAGTGATGTGTCTGAGTGCTTGGAATGGATTGAAATGGTTTGGAGTTGAAGATGGCACCTCAACTACAAAACTGTCAAGAACTTGAGCAATTGGCTGGTGATTTTGTGAAATTTGTGTTCCAGATGTTATGTGAGTGTTTGGATCACTTCAATATGATGTATGTGAGGTGGGTGAGTGATTAGTTTGATTGGAAAAGCTCTCAAACTCAAAACCCGATAGCTACCTTGCTAAGAAAGGCATTTTTGCCAAGAGAAAGAGATTTTGAGGAAAGCATCTGTTAGATGGCTTTGGTGTACTCAAACTGATCACAATTGAGCTCTATTTATAGTATATCAAGTTTGTTTTGCAAGGAATAGTGAATGGCAACTGCTAGGTAGGTTTGGCCAATGTTGGCAAATGAAAATCCAAGTCTCCTCTAGCCATTGACTAGAGGTTAGGGCACAGAGCTTTGGTCCCCCTGGTCTTGGATAAGTCTTGACTGATTTCAGATGAGGATGGCTCAATCCATGCCACCTTGATGCTTCCATTGAATGCTTCAATCCAAATTTGGAGTCTTGTCCCTATTTTGGCCATTCTAGGTTCAACATGCTATTTCTTGTTCCAAAGACTTTGGAGGCTTGGCTCAGTGATTGTCCCCTTTAAATTCAATCCCCTGAGGTGTCCAAGTGGATAGGAGCATTTGGATTTGGCTGATTTTGGAAAATCGACCAAAAATGCAAATTCTGCCTTGCCTTTGACAGATTTCAGCAAGGCAACTTGCCAATGTCATATCTCATGACTCAAATGGAATTTGGCAATGTTCTTGGCCATTTTGGAAAGCCCTTACATGATACAACAACTGTTTGAACATGTTTGGTTTTGATCTCTTTTGAATCCAAGTGAAAAATGTCCCTACATTTGGCAAAAAGTGAAGGCAGATTCTGACTTAGTGAAAATTTCACTAAGTGTTGGAAAAAGTGACATTTTCATTTTTCAGCCATTTTGATCACTCCATAACTCAAAATCCTTAATGAATTAGACTTAGGTCTAGTTGAAGTTTTTGTAGAGGGTAATGAGGGCTATAAATCCATCTTTGGATGAGAAAAAATGGCCTTGTGGTTTAGGAGTTATGATCCTTCAAAGTTGGTACCCTTGTCACTTTATTTTTAACTTAGAAAATTTTCTAAGTTTCTATGGTTACCCCTTTTACAAGTTATCCAACTTTTCTTGATTTTTCTTGATGAATGATGATTCAAATCATACATTAACATCATTTTAGGGTTAAAAATCCATTTTGGTGAAAAATCTCAAAAAGTCAAAGTTGACTTTTGTGCACAGTTGACTTTTTATCAGATGAATTCCAAACTGTGCAATTCTTCAGGAAATCATGTCCTTGACCTAAATCAAACTTGATGGACATGTTTCATGTATGTCATAGGGTATATTGAGGCATGTCCGAGGGTTTGGGAGCATGTCCTGGTCAAAAGTCAAAGTTACAGTTGACTTTTCCCTTAAAACCTAATTGTGGTGCAGATGAAATTGAGACTTGTTGCTCAAGTTTCTTGGATTAATCCATTGTTCCAAATGGATCAATATAGTTCATTAGAGACCCTCAAACCCTCCTTTGAGATCTTGGCTCATGATTTTCCCAAAAAGTCAACTTAGGGGTGAATTAGGTCAAGAAACCCTAATTCTTGATTTTTGATGTATGCATCCCCTGAGGCAAAATTGACTTGATGAATGGGCCCATGAGGCTCCATGGAGTATATTAGGTTATGTTTTGGATCTTTGGCTTGTGCCCAGATGAAATTTTTCATCTGGAGGCCCTGGTCAACCAAAACCCTAATTTGGTGACACTGGCGATCTTGAAGCTTGATCCACCTAGAAGGGAGCAACCTTGTGCTTAATCCTTGAAGTGGGAGTCCTCTTTGATCCTTTGTGTATGTTTGAGAGGTTAGACAAGTTGAAGATCAAGTCATTCCTTGATTGATCCTTTGTCTAAGGCTCTGAGAGGGCTTGAAACCCTAATTCCGATTGTAGTAAATGCTCAACAACCCTTGAGGCATTTGATGAGGCATGATGGTTCACCCATATTGTGATGATGATTTGCCCAATGATGGGAAATCTTAGTGGTCAAAATTTGGGGTATGACAGATGCCCCTATTTAATCTTCTTGGACCCGAAGGTGTGAATGACGAAGGTATTCGGGCATTCGGGGTGCAAGAGGATTAAATATCGGAATACCCGAAATTTTGATAGTGGTTATGAATGGTAGCGCATGCATTCATCTTATTTTGCTAAGAAATGATGCTTAGAAAAGGTAAACTTCCCCTCGATCCTGGTTTCTTACCAAGAAACTGGTCTCAGTTTCTGACATAAACTTCCCCTCGATCCTGGTTTCCTACCAAGGAACTGGTCTTAGTTTCTGAAATAAACTTCCCCTCGATCCTGGTTTCCTACCAAGGAACTGGTCTCAGTTTCTAAAATAAACTTCCCCTCGATCCTGGTTTCCTACCAAGGAACTGGTCTCAGTTTCTAAAATAAACTTCCCCTCGATCCTGGTTTCCTACCAAGGAACTGGTCTTAGTTTCTTTTGTCAATAAACTTTCTTGACAAGGGACGCTATTCGTAGTGGTTTTCCTCAAACTTCTCGCCGAATTTTCCTGGGGAGATGCCATTTGAGTGGAAAAAGTTTTGATGTCAGACTTACTGGGGAACCCATTCGTCTGAGTTGTAGAGGTGTACAAACTTCTCCATTTATGGAGACGCCATTTGTCGATTCTATCTGGGGAAATGAGTCTCTTGAGAGACTGCTTCCGCTTGGGGTCTTACATCATACTTTTCTTGGGATCTTCCTAGAGAAATGCCATATGATGGGTTCCAATTTTGAGGTGCCGATGACTTTTTCATTAGCGGTCTTTCGGAGAAAAACTAACGTATTGCCGAAGCTCCGATTAAGGGGCTTTCTCTGTGGATTTTCCTTAATCCGGGAAAGCAAGGGGATCATCTTCGATGGCGAAGAGCGATATTTGTTGAAAGTTTTCTCTGGCTTTTCAGAGGTTCAAGTTATCAAAGTGGTCGAGGACCAACTTTGATCCAGAGACACATTGGAGACGAGATTATTCAGGCACAACATTTCCTGACGAGACAAGAACCGACAACTCGATTGAGAAAATTGTTATCACTAAGGGATAAGACCGACTAGAGTGATAGTGATGCAATATGAAATGTGAATGCAAATCAATAATGCATGATGTATGTATGTATGTGCTGACAAAACTGACGCGACATACAAACTAATGGATGAACACGACGGGATACTCGGCCATCGCGGGGCGAAGAAGTACCGTTGGTCAAAAAGGTAGCAATTCTACCTTGTTTAGGAGAGATAGTCCCTGCGGGGAATACCGTTGATCGGGCTTACGAGATAAGAACTCGGCCGAGGGTATCATATGGGAAAACCACATCTCATACAGTTGATCCTTCGTTCAGGTGTACTGGCCTAGAAGGAGTACTTTGATTCTGCACTTTAAAGTTCAAATGCTTTCGGGGGAGCAGTTGATGCTCTTCTGATGTTCAACAGTCAAAAGAAATTGCCATCTTTATTTAAAAGCAGAAAAAGTTTTAACAAGTAAATTCATTTTTGTTTTATTTCAAGAATCATTAATCATGTTAACAACGTCGTTCTGTAAAGCTAAAACAAATAAGAATTACAATCAAAAGCACAAGGGCTCAAATTTTATTGATAAGATGGAGATCAGCCAAACGCGTGATTCCAAAGAGCATATATAAAGTTTGAAAAATGGTAATTTACAGGGAAAAAGGCTACGTTGAAACATAACGACCACTATCCTTCTACCAACTTTGAATTCGGGGCATCCTGAGCTTCTGTCGAAGATGACCTTGACTGGAGTTTTCCTCTGATGGATGATTTAACTGCTGCTGCTGAGGGACTTGCCTCTGTTGAACATAGTTACTTGCCATTATCCCTAATTTTTGTCTGGATTGTACTATGAGATTTCCAATCCATCGAGATGATTTTTTTTCATGTCTCTAACTTTTGCCTGGACCGCCCTTTCGGGTTTTCAATCCACCGAGACGTTTTTTTTTAGTTTAGGCGAAGTATTTCTTGACTGCATCAACATTCGTGGGGTAGGCAAATTCCTCTCCGTCCATGGTTGCAAGTCTCAAGGCGCCGCCTGAGAAAGCTTTCGTGACCACATAGGGGCCATCATAATTTGGGGTCCACTTGCCCCGAGATTCAGTGAGAAATGATTGTATCATCTTGAGCACAAGGTCTCCCTTTCTGAAGACGCGGGGTCGAACCTTTTTGTCAAACGCCTTCTTCATTCTCTGTTGATACAACTGACCGTGGCATAGTGTCGTGATTCACTTTTCTTCGATCAGTTTTAATTCGTCGTGTCGACTTTGACACCATTCAGCTTCTGAAAGCTTAGCTTCCATCAATACCCGGATTGATGGGATCTCTACTTCTATGGGGAGCACTGCCTCCATGCCATATACTAGAGAGAAAGGGGTTGCCCCTGTTGAAGTGCGGACAAATGTACGATAACCGTGAAGAGCAAAGGATAGCATCCCGTGCCAATCTTTATAGGTTACAACCATCTTTTGAACAATCCTCTTGATGTTCTTGTTAGCCGCTTCTACCCCTCCGTTCATCTTGGGTCGGTAGGGAGATGAGTTATGGTGTTCGATCTTGAACTCTATGCACAACTCTTTCATCATCTTATTGTTCAAGTTAGATCCATTATCTGTAATGATCTGGCTCGGAACACCATAACAGCAGATGATATTGTTTTTGATAAATCGGACCACCACTTGTCGGGTCACATTGGCGTATGACGCTGTTTCGACCCACTTGGTGAAGTAATCAATGGCTACCAAGATGAACCGATGTTCGTTCGAAGCCTCGGGCTCAATCATGCCAATCATGTCGATTCCCCATATGGAAAAAGGCCACGGGGAAGAAATAACTTTGAGATGTGATGGCGGTACATGAATTTTGTCAGAGTATATCTGACACTTGTGACACCTCCTCATGTACTTGTAGCAGTCAGATTCCATGGTCAACCAATAGTACCCTACTCTCAGAATTTTTCTCGCCATTGTGTGTCCGTTGGCATGAGTGCCAAAGGATCCTTCATGAATTTCTTTCATAAGCATGTCTGCTTCTGGTCTGTCTACGCATCGGAGCAAGACCATGTCAAAATTTCTCTTATAGAGAGTGCCACCGCCCAGGAAGAAGTTTCCATCCAATCTTCTGAGGGTTTCCCTATCTTTTCTGAGTGCCCCAGATGGGTACTCTTGTTTTTGAAGGAAGTGTTTGATATCGTAATACCAAGGTTTGTCGTCTACGACTGCTTTAATAGCGAAGATGTAAGCGGGCCGCTCAAGGCGCATTATGTCGATCTTAGGTAGGTCGTTCCATTGACCTACACTAATCATGGAAGAGAGAGTAGCTAATGCGTCAGCCATGTGATTCTCCTCACGAGGGATATGATGAAACTCGACTCTGTTGAAGAAGGGTAACAACCTTCTTGCGTAATCTTTGTAAGGAATCAGTCCTGATTGGTATGTGTTCCAATCTCCTTTGATCTAATTGATAACCAAAGCTGAGTCGCCATATACGTCCAAGTTCTTGATCCTTAAGTTGATCGCTTCTTCGAGACCCATAATACAAGCTTTGTATTCTGCCTCGTTGTTCGTACATTTGAACGTAAGTCTGGCAGTGAAAGGAATGTGGGTATCCTGAGGGGTAACAATGATTGCCCCAATTCCGTTTCCATAATGATTAACTACTCTGTCAAAGATAAGTCCCCATTGGGAACCTGGTTCAGGCCCTTCACTGGGTAACAGTTCATCGCAATCTTTCATTTTTAGATACATGACATCTTTGTCTAGGAAGTCAAACCCGATTGATTCTTGATCATCAATCGGTTGATGAGCCAAATGATCGGCTAAAATACTTCCTTTAATGGCTTTTTGAGCGTGGTACTCTATGTCATATTCTGATAACAGCATCTGCCAACGGGCAATTCTTCCCGTAAAAGCAGGTTTTTCGAAGACATACTTGATTGGATCCATTTTGGAGATTAACCAAGTAGTGTGACGAATCATGTACTGGCGTAGACGTTTGGCTGCCCAAGCGAAAGCACATCAAGTTTTCTCAAGCATCATGTACCGAGTTTCGCAGTCGGTGAATTTCTTGCTCAAATAGTAGATGGCAGACTCTTTCCTTCTTGTTTCGTCTTATTGGCTAAGTACACAACCCATTGAGTCCTCTAGGACTGTGAGGTAGATGATCAGTGGTCTTCCTTCCACTGGAGGTGATAGAATCGGAGGATTCAACAAGTATTCCTTAATACTGTTGAAGGCGGTTTGGCAATCTTCTGACCAAACACAATCCTGGTTCTTTTTTAGTAACTTGAAAATCGGCGCGCACGTCACGGTCATAAGGAATATGAATCTGGAGATGTAGTTCAAACGTCCCAAGAATTCTCTGACTTGTTTTTTAGTTTTCGGAGAAGGCATTTCTTGAATGGCCTTTACCTTGTCAGGATCAACTTAAATTCCTTTCTGGCTGACGATGAACCCTAGTAGTTTCCCTGAACGGACACCGAAGGTGCACTTGTTGGGATTCAAGCGGAGCTTGAATTTTCTTAAACGTTCGAAAAATTTTGATAGATGTTCAACGTGTTCACTCTCTGTTTTTGATTTTGCTATCATATCATCAACATATACCTCGATTTCCTTATGTATCATGTCATGAAACAGAGTAGTCATGGCCCTTTGATAGGTTGCCCCGGCGTTTTTCAAACCGAACGACATTACCTTGTAACAAAAGGTACCCCATAGGGTAATGAACGAAGTTTTCTCCATGTCTTTCGGCGCCATTTTGATCTGGTTATAGCCCGAGAATCCATCCATGAAGGAGAAACCTTTAAACTTTGTTGTACTGTCTACCAGCATGTCAATGTGTGGTAAAGGAAAGTCGTCCTTTGGACTTGCCTTGTTCAGATCTCTGTAATCAACACACATTCTGACCTTTCCGTCCTTTTTAGGAACGGGTACGATGTTGGCTAACCATTGAGGATATTCTGATGAGGCGAGGAAACCCGCGTCAATCTGTTTCTGTACCTCCTCTTTGATTTTGATGGCCATGTCCGGGTGAGTCCGTCACAACCTTTGCTTTACTGGCGGACATTCTGATCTTAACGGTAAGTGATGTTCCACGATGCTGGTATCCAACCCTGGCATATCCTGATAGGACCAAGCGAATACATCGGGAAATTCTTTGAGAAGCTGTATCAAACTTTCTTTAACAGTTGGACTGAGCAGTGCCCCAATCCTGATTTCTTTTCTCTCTTGCTCTGAACCCAAGTTTACCGTTTCCAACGGCTCTTTGTGAGGTTCAATGGACCTTTCCTCTTGTCTGAGTAGTCGGGAGATCTCTTCTGGAATTTTGTCGTCATCTTCTTCTTCAGCCCCAAATACCGGGAATCCAAAGTCGGGAGAAGGCATCTGATCGTATGTTTCAACGGGGTTTAAAACAAGCAATCTGCATGACGTGATGATTCGTGTTTAGAAGAGATAGAGAAAATGCAAGTGTGTGCAGTGTTTTATTTTACTGCTTGTTTTTATTTTTAATTGTTTTTTAGGATTACCATTTTCTGAAAAAACGAAAAGAGAAAACAACAATTAATGCAGAAATTACAGAATGACGTTATTTTATTAATGAACAAGTCGACTCTTGAAACTACAGTGCTATAAAACAAAACTCTGTCGCCTTGGGAAAAGCAATGAGGGAAAATTTACAGAAAGCGAGCCCTATCAAAACATCCGTTTCACCTGGGCAGGGTGAAAGGTTAAAGATGGCAATTACTTTGACTGATGAATGACCTTCGGAACCTCGACAGCAACCCACTGGCGGCGAACTCCTCGGTGAATCACAAAGTCTGGCACCTTCCTTGATTTGTCTTTAGAAATGACGCTGATTTCTGGTGAAGTAGGATCATTGGAATCTGTCTCCCAGGCAGAGTTGTCGTAGGAGAATTCCTCAGTTGTATTTTGCATAGTATTCGTGCTATCAGCTGTATCTCCCCATCCAGTAGGCTGGATATCTTCGAGCCTGATACGAGAGCTTCCGGGAGCGGTGTACTTGACCATATAGTCAAATTTTCCACTTGATTGTCCCAAGGTGTCCCACACTTCTCTGGAACTGGAGGAGGCATCCCTCTCGATGACGTTGACCTCGGGAAAAGCATAGTTGATGAATTCAAGTCCTGCAAACATTGTAAATTCATCGTCATGTTGAGTAGTTTCTGAATGACCTGAGTGTTGATCCCATGACATGGTGGGGACACAGGTATTCTGTTCAATGATGCTCAGCTGAGTTTCATTACTCGGCTGACTTTCTTGCCCCAAGTTTCCTGGGTAAGGTTGCCACATTGGCAGATCATCCATTGGGCCATAGTATGTGTAGTCAAAATTGTCTTTCATCGGAGTGTCCTCCTCTAATGAATTTAGCGGAGCACGGCATCCTTCCGGATCACAATCCCCGTATATCATTTCGACGTCTGATCTGGGTATAGATCTCGGACTCTCTGTAGGAAAGCAAAAAGGAGTTTGCGTTTCGTCCATATAGATTGGAAGCCACCAGTGGTTCAACAAGTGCTGAAGTGTTTCCTAGACATGGGCACAACCTTGATCATTTTTGCAACCTGCTTTACAGCTTTGATAATTATGTGAGATCAAGAATCCAAGTCGGACCTGCTCAGCATATAACTCTACCAGGCTGGTATTCATCACGCGAATATCGAAGATCTGAACCATGTTGATCTGATAAGGGTTCCTATCATGGTAGTCTTGGATCCATCCAAGATCCATCTGACGCTGGAGGGCCTCCCGTATGAAAGAGCATCCCTGTTTATTTACCGAGCAAGTCAGATAGAAACTGTAATCGTGCCGCGGCAGATTATGATACTGGCTTTGCCTTGAGTGCATCGCCACCAAGTTGGCATTCATCGCACGGATGTCGTGGTTTTGAATGACGTTAGAATTCGTATAGACCATGTTAACTCCACGAACTCGGTGCTCTTGGATCCATCTGAGATCCATTTGTTCCTGTAGAGCTGCTTGCACCACAGAACATCCTTGGTTGTTTCTAGAGCAGATATCACACTGGTGATAGTTATGAGGCGGCACATGGCCATATCCACTCTGTCTACAATGCATCTTAACCAGATTGGTTTTCAACAAGAGTACATCGTGAATTTGATAGACATTGTTAGTTTCTTTCTCAATTAGATTGACTGTAGCCTTCTCGTGTTGAGGCAGCGGGTTCGTGAGAACATTCGGATTCGTATCTTTGAAAGATAAGGGCCCGCTCCTAACAAGCTTTTGCACGTCGGACTTGAAATTGAGGCAAGTCTCTATGTTATGCCCTGATCCTCCTTGATGATAAGGGCATGTCTGATCCACCTTAAACCAAAAAGGCAGATTTTCCGGTACTGTAAGAGGAGACTTAGTCTGGATGTGCCCCTTAGCCAGCAGTAACGGAAATAATTCTGCGTACAACATGGGTATAGGATCAAATCCTGGTGGTCGTGTTGTACGGTTGTTGTTATATTGGGGACGAGCCTGCTGAAGAGGCTGTTGTGTCCTTTGCTGATCAGGTTGGCTCTACGCAACCTGAGGTTGATACGTAGGAATAGGCGCAGGACTGATAGCAGGAGTTACAGCTGCTACTGGTTGATAACGTCGCCTTTGCTTTCCGAGAGAGATATTCCCAATATCTTGCTCTTTTTTCTTAGGGAGAGCACTACCGTATTTTTTAGTACCGCTCGTCGATCCAGTGTCTTTTACCAAACGTCCTTCTCGGACGGCTTCCTTAAGACGTACGCCCATGCCGACCATCTCGGTGAAATCACTGGGCGCACTGGCAACCATTCGGTCATAGTAAAATGAGCTTAAGGTTTTTAAGAAGATCTTTGTCATCTCTTTTTCCTCAAGAGGTGAACAAATTTGAGCGGCAATTTCACGCCACCTTTGAGCATACTCCTTAAAGGTTTCCTTTTCCTTTTGCGACATTGATCTGAGTTGATCTCTGTCGGGTGCCATGTCCAAATTGTATTTGTATTGTTGGACGAAGGCAGTACCAAGATCTCTGAATGTGCTAATCGTAGCACGGTTTAAACCCATGTACCATTTTAATGCGGCA
Organism: Lathyrus tuberosus; assembly: GCA_022829125.1. Lineage (NCBI taxonomy): Eukaryota > Viridiplantae > Streptophyta > Magnoliopsida > Fabales > Fabaceae > Lathyrus > Lathyrus tuberosus. The sequence goes on from JALAZF010000168.1 coordinate 9,419,930, forward strand.
CCGGTTAAACTATCCTGAAAGTAGTGAATCAGCAAGTCCTGATTCTTAGTCTGAGCTGACATGTGCCGAGCGTACATCACCAGATGGCTTTGAGGGCAAGAATTACCCTTGTACTTTTCAAAGTCGGGCACTTGAAACTTGTGCGGGACTTTCACATTGGGGACCAAGCAGAGGTCTACGGCGTCCTTTCCAAATAAATCCTGACCGCGAATGGCTTGCAGCTCCTTCTGCATTTCCAAAAACTGTTCCTGAAATTCATCCATTCTATCAAACATAGTTTCCTTTCTACCAGCAGGTATCTATGGAATCTGTCCTTCCGGGACAGTGTGCACCACAGGGGGTGGTACCGTGACTACAGCAGCGAATCTTGGTGTTTCCCGAAGTTTGTAACCTTCAGGAGTCTTCAGTATGCCCCTGGCATCCTCACTTTCCCAAAGTTTGTAACCTTCAGGCCCCGCGGCTTCTGTTGTGATTCCCTGATCTTCAGTGATCGGCGGAACATATCCTTCTGGGATATAGTTAATAGGCATGCCCCAAGGACGATCTTTCGGTATCTAATACCTAGGATCATACCTCTCCACTATGGGTGTTGAAGTGATCTCTGAGATCACAGTTCTTTGTAACTGAGCTTCTGCCATGGCTTGCATGTCATTACGAAGCTTTCTCATATCCTCTCTTAAAGCGTCGATCTCTTCTTTCAACTCTTTGTTCTCTTCCTCGAGATCATCCATCTTTTTTTGACGATTGGCCCGAGTATTATACGAATGCGACAGTTTGACTCTAGAATCGAGACATAAACGTGAGATTTGTAGGGAAGAAGAATACGCGATGTGAGAATGATGAATGCAATGATTATATTAATTGTTTTTTTGGTTTAATCAAAATAAACTTCGACAATTAGATTGCAAATATCAAACGGTGGGGAAACCCCTTTTTATTGAAATTCAAAGGATTACAGAAATGGAAATACAGTAGATTACAAAGTGCAGAAACAGAAACCTAAGCTAATAGGTCCCGAGTCCTCTCTGAAGAGAAATCGGGTGCTGATTCTGGTATCTTTCTTTTCTTTGACCGGGGCTCTTGGGCCGTTGTCGGGTTGTCATTCCTTTTCCAAGTGAAAGGAGCGAGCAAATTCCTTTGGTCATCCTGATTATCCACAGCATGTTGCTTCAAAATTTCAATCAGAGCATCTTTCTCTTTCAGTAATTGTTGTATTTTGATGCACTCTACGTCGAGGGTGCGGTACTTGTTCTTCCAAGACCTCCTCTCCTTTTGAACTTTGTTGAGAGTAACCTAAAGCTTTTCAGTTTCCATCATGAAGTACATGACAGACTCCTTTGGCGGAAGAATTCCGTAACGAGGATAAGGCAGTTTTAGCTTGAGAGCTCTAGTTTGTACCCAATGGAGGTAAGGCTCCACCGAGACACAGTCTGGTTTTCCTAGAGACTCTCGTCCTTTCTTATGAACCTGTTTCCAAGCTTGCACTATTTCCAATTTTAGTGCTCTGTCGTTTTCTCCTTCCTTGAAGAAAAGACCTTCCAGATGAACACCCAGTGGGAGATGTCTCATCGGGTATCCAAATTGACGACGAACAAGAATTGGATGATAATTGATTCCTCCCTTAGTTCCTATAAGGGGTACGTTGGGGAAGTTTCCACAACGGTCAATGATCTTGATTCCATCATAAATCCTATTGCACCAGTCTATATCAGAGTTGGTAAGAGACATGATTTTCTGCGACCAACGTAAGGCACTCTTGCAATCCTAAAAAGCAGCAGACATGGGCAAGTGGGAGATAAACCATTTGTAAAGTAGAGGTACACAACAGGTGATTTCCCCTCCGTTGTATAAATTCCCCAAGTGTACAGAATGATACGCATCTGCGAGCAAAGTCGGTACAGGGTTTCCAAGGAGAAAAACCTTAATAGCGTTGATATCGACGAAGTTATTGATGTTGGGAAACAAAAATAACCCATAGGTGAGCAAGACAAAGATGCTTTCAAAAGCAGTTATGTTTCCTATACTGGCAAAATACAGGGCCTTCTTTGTCAAGAAATGGGCTGGCAAACCTTGGATGCCACCCTTAGTGGTTAAGTGAGTCCTGACCTCAGACTCGTCCAAATGAATTGCTCTTACAATGGTCTGATCCTTTGGAATTTCTTCCAGTCCAAAAAATGGAGCTCGATCAGTGATATGTAAATAAATCAGATGAGAATACTCCTCCAGCGTTGGTGCTAGCTGGTAATCCGGGAATGTGAAACAGTGATAAACCGGATTGTAGAATTGAATGAGCGCATCCATGATTCCCTCAATCACATGGACTCTTAACAGTGGTAGCAAACCTCCGTGCTTGGCTCTGAAAGCCTCAGGGTTAGTGATAATCCTTGCTAACCTTCTCAAATCCTCTAGTTTTGGAACCTTGAAGGTGTACGTATGGGTTCTCCTTCTACCGAAATCCATTAGCGTAATCCTCTTCTCTGATATTTGCAATCACAGTCTTAGTTTAATTTGAAAAATAGAGAGACTAGAAGAGAAGTTTTTTGAATGTTTTAATGTTTTATTAAATGAATGCATGAATGCAGCACACAAAAACATAGAAAAAACATGGGGTCAAAGGGTCGTTGTCATGAAGTCAAGGCTCTACCCATCCCCAAAGGTTTATACTAAGGTGATTTTTGTACCTGTACTCATTATCATCGGCTCCTCCTAAGAAAGCAAAACAACAAGCGGATCGCCAGTGAGTTGTGGAGCAATCTTAGAGTAAGTGCCATTCACCGAGAATAGATCACCAGCCTCAAATGAGGGTAGTATCGCGTGACAACTATTTCCGATAGCTTCCGCACTACGAAAGGGTTTGGCTCCTCAGCTTCTCAGGCATCACAACCGACCCATTGTCTAGGTGAGAGAATGGTTACATTAGTCAGCCTCCACTGAGGTTGATGGTCGACCTCGTCGCCATCACTTATCTTAAGTGTATACTCAATCTTTCCACATGCGGCATCACACGCATTCCCATTAGCAGAAAAATAAACACGTATAGCAATTAGGAAAAGCAATATATTTATTTCTCCTAAACATCCTAGACCTTTAAAGCTATGAATCTTAAGTTCCTGACAGAAAGTGGGTTCCCCGGCAGAAGCCCCAATCTGTGGTTTTCACACAAGAGGTGAAAAGAAAAAAGAAAAACAGAGACGGGCCCCACGGTGGGCGCCATTTTTCTGTAGCGAGCGATTTTGGACGCGGTTCTTAAGCGTTGGTCGCTCTCTGCGGTTTGAGCTTACTACAGGTCGATTCATTTTTTATCCTATTGTGAGCTGAATAAGGAAGGGAAATAGATGTCTCCAATTAACCCTGCTTTGCATACTGAGTTTAAACAGCGGTCTGTTAGGTTACGGATGCTATCAATGTGGGGGGGCCTTTGTACTGGTTATTTGTATTTTCGCCAATACTGATTTCTCTCTTTTTATTTTGACAGAATGTTTCTGGCAGGGAACAAGGATTAGGATGTTAGGACTGATGCTTTTGAATTACTGCTTTTGATTGATGGAGATATGGGATTTGGGTTTTTTGTTTAGTGTGCTCGCTAAGATTTTTCTTTCAATCTTATGCCTACGTATTCCCGTTTACCGAAACAAGGAAATCAGAGCGTTCGTAGTTCCTCCAATTCTATGGGAGAGAATAGGAGGAAATTGTGTTTTGGTGTCTTGTTCAAAGCCCAAGACGTGAAGCGAAAGGTGATTTGTATCTTGTTCAAAGCCCAAGATGTGAAGCTATAAAGTCTATTTGTATCTTGTTCAAAGCCCAAGATGTGAAGCTAAAAGGGTGTTGACTTTAGAGAGAATTTGTCATCTCTAAAGAGGGGGTTGTATGTCACAACTGTTTATAAAGGAGAATTACTTTAACCGGGATATGTGAATCCGGCAATGCCATAATTTCCTTTAAAGGGGATTTCTAACCTGAAGGAGAAGACTTTAACTCAATGTAGAGCAATGATATCTTTCCTTAGGAATTTCTCATGCTAAAAGAGGGACAGTGGCATGGATATAGATGATCTAGAGGCTTGCCGCTTACAGCGATTAGATGAAAGGGAATAAGTTGTTGATGTTTGTGTACTGTGAACGAGGCACAGCTTTGATGCTAAAAGGTTAATTGGATTAACCAGTGGTTTTCTTATACAAAGCCTAAGAGGAGGCTAATATGTGTCTCGTACAAAGCCCGAGAGAGAGGCTAAAAGGTTTTGACTCGACGATAGAGTCTTTTTGGTATCTCGTATAAAGCCCGAGATGAAGGCTAAAATTTGTTTGGCTCAAGAAGAACCTTTTTGTATCTCGTATAAAGCCCGAGTTAGAGGCGAAAGGGGTGATTGACTCAACGAGGGAGTCTCTTATGTGTCTCGTACAAAGCCCGAGAGAGAGGCTAAACGTTTGCTTCGCTGGGAAGAATCATTGTACAAAGCCCAAGAGGAGCCCATTGTAACTGTTTCAGTTGAGTGACAGATCCAATATACTGATTTTAAAAGAGAAAATCAGTTCTTATATGAGTAACATTGTACTCAAGGATTCAGTTCGAGGACCAGGGATATTTCCTTTTCTTTGAGGAAACGGGAAATCCAAAGGGTATTGAGACTGTCCGAGTCTGCGGGTTTCCTTCCTATTTAACGAAGGGGTCACTTGAGAATGTCTTTGAGACGCAAGGATATTAGACTGTCCGAGTCTAGAGTTTTATCTTTTATACTATGCTTTGAGAAACAGTAGTAGACTCTATGACAGGACTGTTCTATGAAGATAACTAAGTTCTGTTCCTATACCTCTAGGAGGTCGTCGGGACAATTTATACGAAGCCCAAGAGGAGGCTAGAAGCTTTTAAGAAGCCGACGGGTCCTTGTACGATGCCCAAGAGGAGGCCGATGCTTTTAGGAAGCATGTGGGTCCTTGTACGATGCCCAAGAGGAGGCCGATGCTTTTAAGAAGCCCATGGGTCCCCAAACCCTGAGAAATTCAAGGCAATGCTATTCACTGAGAATAGATCAAATTCAGGAAAGTTTGAGAATTTGGAAGAAACTCAAAGATTCCATTCACGGAGAATACATTCATCTTTGGGAGTAGAGTTTCTTGACGATTCCTAATGAGGACAGCCTAAGAGAAGACTGTATCTGATGATCCTATTGGGGATCTAGTTGTCTATTTCTACAAATAAACGAAACGGCGTCACCTAGTTCTAGACGTAGTTGTCGGGGAAACTCTAAATATCTATACTATTATTACACACTTGATATGAGTTTATGAAAGAAGACTCACAGCGAGACAGCCCCACAATACAGTTATATGTATATGAAAGCGATAAATGAAAGCGATAACCACTTACTCGGTTGTAGAGCTTCCATGTTGTTTGATTAGTTGTTCAACAAAGAGAGATTGAAAACAACATTATATTCAAAATGAAAGGAGAAAGTGCTTTGAAAAGAAAATTAGGGCTTACAGCTCAAGGAGAGGCCCAGGGTTTTATCAGTGATTGCACTGTTGAATTTTGTACAGTGGGGCTTATACAAGTGACTGAGGCCCAAAATGTTTTCTGTACAAAGGGATGGGTCTTACACTCTCTCAAGAGGCCCAAAAAGTTTAAAGAAAAAGAGTGGGGCTTATAACACGAGGGTAGGCCCAATTGATTTTTCGTTAAAAATGGCGATCGCGCCGAGATTTTCTTTTAACGCAGAGGGACTTATACAATAAGTGAGGCCCAAAATGGTTTTGGTTAAAAAGGGGGTTGGGTATTACACCCTATTAGAGGCCCAAAAGTTTTGAATGGGTCTTATAGCTCAAGGAGAGGCCCAGAAGGTTATTTTTCAAAAGGCGACGATCGTGCCGTTTGTTTGAAAATGTACAGAGGGATTTATACAACGAATGAGGCCCAAAATATTTCTTTACAAAGGGGGGTTGAGTCTTACACTCTAATAGAGGCCCAAAATGTTTTGAAAATGATTTATGAGGGTTGAATTAATCCAAAAACCCTAATTTGTTTTCAAAAATGTATTTAATTGAATAAAAATTCAATTAAAAGGATTAAAATTGTTTAACACATGAAAAACAAATTATGACCTTGGATTAATGCTTCAAAAATTAAGTATTGACCTACAAAATAATTAGAAAGCATTAAAAGTTGCAAAATTAATGTAGAAAAAGTATTTTAAATGTTAAAAACAATTAAAACATTAATTCTTTGCAAAAATATCAATTATATGAAATAAATAATATTTTTGGTATTTTTTGATAAAATAAAATATTTTAACATTTTTGTGAATTATTAAAAAAAGAATCAACTCAAAATCATTAAAACTCAGAGAGAAATTAATTTTTGAATCAATTAAACAAAATCACAAAATTCAAATATTTGAATTATTCAAAAATGGCGCCAAGAACACACCAAGAACACGCGCGTGTTCTGGGTTTGGCTGATTTGCATTTTCTCCTCAATCTCACTGAATACTTGATTATATCATGCAATCCACATATCATTATGCTCGTCTCGACCTCACAATCATGTCTATGTCAATTAATTTCATTTAAATTAAACATACAACAAGAAATCACGAAGAAACCTCAAGAACCCTAATTTCTGCATGAAGGCTAGGATTTTTGATACACGATTCAAATAAAGCAATTAATTGAGGGAAAACATTCCATGCATGATTATGAACATATGGCCAAATTATTGTGCAGCAAAAATTGCATGGATCATAGAGTTAGAAGAGCTCATGCTTACCACTTGCAGCTGGTGATCGTGATTTGTGTTGGAGGTGTTACAGCTAGGTTCCAATGATGTGGATAGCTTCCTTAGGTGCCAAGTGATGTGTCTGAGTGCTTGGAATGGATTGAAATGGTTTGGAGTTGAAGATGGCACCTCAACTGCAAAACTGTCAAGAACTTGAGCAATTGGCTGGTGATTTTGTGAAATTTGTGTTCCAGATGTTACGTGAGTGTTTGGATCACTTCTATATGATGTATGTGAGGTGGATGAGTGATTGGTTTGATTGGAAAAGCTCTCAAACTCAAAACCCGATAGCTACCTTGCTAAGAAAGGCATTTTTGCCAAGCGAAAGAGAGTTTGAGGAAAGCATCTGTTAGATGGCTTTGGTGTACTCAAACTGGTCACAATTGAGCTCTATTTATAGTAGAGCAAGTTTGTTTTGCAAGGAATAGTGAATGGCAACTGCTAGGTAGGTTTGGCCAATGTTGGCAAATGAAAATCCAAGTCTCCTCTAGCCATTGACTAGAAGTTAGGGCACAGCGCTTTGGTCCCCTTAGTCTTGGATAAGTCTTGACTGATTTCAGATGAGGATGGCTCATTCCATGCCACCTTGATGCTTCCATTGAATGCTTCAATCCAAATTTGGAGTCTTGTCCCTATTTTGGCCATTCTAGGTTCAACATGCTATTTCTTGTTCCAAAGACTTTGGAGGCTTGGCTTAGTGATTGTCCCCTTTAGATTCAATCCCCTGAGGTGTCCAAGTGGATAGGAGCATTTGGATTTGGCTGATTTTGGGAAATCGACCAAAAATGCAAATTCTGCCTTGCCCTTGACAGATTTCAGCAAGGCAACTTGCCAATGTCATATCTCATGACTCAAATGGAATTTGGCAATGTTCTTGGCCATTTTGGAAAGCCCTTACATGATACAACAACTGTTTGAACATGTTTGGTTTTGATCTCTTTTGAATCCAAGTGAAAAATTTCCCTACATTTGGCAAAAAGTGAAGGCAGATTCTGACTTAGTGAAAATTTCACTAAGTGTTGGAAAAAGTGACATTTTCATTTTTCAGCCATTTTGATCACTCCATAACTCAAAATCCTTAATGAACTGGACTTAGGTCTAGTTGAAGTTTTTGTAGAGGGTAATGAGGGCTACAAATCCATCTTTGGATGAGAAAAAATGGCCTTGTGGTTTAGGAGTTATGATCCTTCAAAGTTGGTACCCTTGTCACTTTATTTTTAACTTAGAAAATTTTCTAAGTTTCTATGGTTACCCCTTTTACAAGTTATCCAACTTTTCTTGATTTTTCTTGATGAATGATGATTCAAATCATACATTAACATCATTTTAGAGTTAAAAATCCATTTTGGTGAAAAATCTCAAAAAGTCAAAGTTGACTTTTGTGCACAGTTGACTTTTTATTAGATGAATTCCAAACTGTGCAATTCTTCAGGAAATCATGTCCTTGACCTAAATCAAACGTGATGGACATGTTTCATGGATGTCATAGGGTATATTGAGGCATGTCCTAGGGTTTGGGAGCATGTCCTGGTCAAAAGTCAAAGTTACAGTTGACGTTTCCCTTAAAACCCTAATTGTGGTGCAGATGAAATTGAGACTTGTTGCTCAAGCTTCTTGGATTAATCCATTGTTCCAAATGGATCAATATAGTTCATTAGAGACCCTCAAACCCTCCTTTGAGATATTGGCTCATGATTTGCCCAAAAAGTCAACTTAGGGGTGAATTAGGTCAAGAAACCCTAATTCTTGATTTTTGATGTATGCATCCCCTGAGGCAAAATTGACTTGATGAATGGGCCCATGAGGCTCCATTTGCCTTGTGCCTAGATGAAATTTTTCATCTGGAGGCCCTGGTCGACTAAAACCCTAATTTGGTGGCACTGGCGATCTTGATGCTTGATCCACCTAGAAGGGAGCAACCTTGTGCTTAATCCTTGAAGTGGGAGTCCTTTTTGATCCTTTGTGTATGTTTGAGAGGTTAGACAAGTTGAAGATCAAGTCATTCCTTGATTGATCCTTTGTCTAAGGCTCTAAGAGGGCTTGAAACCTTAATTTTGATTGTAGTAAATGCTCAACAACCCTTGAGGCATTTGATGAGGCATGATGGTTCACCCATATTGTGATGTGATTTGCCCAATGATGGGAAATCTTAGTGGTCAGAATTTAGGGTATGACACCAGCATCTGATGTTACAACAATGTCTGAAACATGATGTCCAGCAAACAACTTAGGATGCAAGGACAAGGCTGACTCCCTCTTGCAAGCTATATCTGAACTTGTTAAAGTTTCAGGATGTTGCTCAAAGATGATTCCACAAACAAGGGATGGGAATGCTATAGGTAGCTTGATAGCATTTGTTTCAGCATGTTTCACCACTTGCTCAAAGATGTAGCTTCCATAGTCAAACTTGATCTTCTTCCCAACAGCATAGATAAACCTACCCAATCCAACAGTTATTGTTGTCTTGTGGTTTGTTGGCACCCAGTTGGCTGCTCCAATTCTGTGAAGAATGGCATACTTGATGCTAAGTTTACTAGCCTTCAACTTCCCTTTCAATGGCCAAACCTTTACCTGACCAGCTGTAATCTCTTTACATATTTCATTATCAGTCATCTCAAGTTCACTATACTCTTCATCATCTCTTCCCAGATACTTGTTGATAGTACTAGAAGAGAAATTAATGCACTTTCCTCTCACATAGACTTTCATCAAATCAATTCTCTTTTTATCAGCAATTTTTCCAGAAATGTTGACAACAAATTCTTTGACAAGACCCTCATAGCACTTAGGAAATTTGGTCACAGTCTTCACCAACCCAGCCTCATTAATCAGCTCCATAATATCCTTCATCTCTAAAGCTTCTTTCCCAAGCTCCCTCTCTAGGGCTAGTCTTCTCTGACATACAAATTTCCACATTGATGCACTGCTGGCATAATGAAAGGAAATGTTGTCAACTGGTACTTCAGGGACTTTGTCAGAGATTCTCTTCAAAATTGTTTTTTTTGACAGGTGTGATGTCTTGAACATCATCCTTAACATCACCAGATAAGCTGTCCACTTGAGGTACCCATTGATAGCATTTATCTCTAGATCTTATTCCCTTCATCACTACCTCATTCTGCTCATTTTTCACCACACACTCATCTTTGGTGTAGCTGACCTTACACCTTTCATCACACAGCTGACTTATGCTAATTAAATTAGCACTCAATCCTTTGACAAGAAGCACATTGTCAAGATCAGGTCCATCATGACACTTCACTTTTCCAACACCTTTCACCACTCCTTTCTCTCCATTTCCAAAGGTAACATCAATTGAGGTGCAAGAATTGACTTCCACCAATTGGTTTTTGAATCCAGTCATGTGCTTTGAACAGCCACTGTCAAAGTACCATCCATCCTTAGCAGAGTGTCTATCTGAAAAGTGAGCCAATAGACATGTAACCTCAGCCTTAGGAACCCACTATTTAACAACCTTGGGCCTGTTCACCTTCTGTCTGGGTTGAGGGTTAGACTTGGGATAACCATGTAGCTTGAAACAAGAAAACTGCATGTATCCAAATCTGCCACAGTAAAAGCACCTAACTCTGTCTTCTCTGAAGTGGTTAAACCTTCTGCCACCTTGATGATGATACTGCTGTGGCTGCCACCCATAATGTTGTCTTCTTCTCCCATAGTTTGAATGTCTTCTATGGTAAGGATGTTGTCTTTTAGGCTGTCTTCTATGGTTATGAGGCTTCCTTCTTCCATAATCATAAGACATGGCATTATTATATCCATAGCTATACATGTTTCCCTAATGTTGAGTCATATGATGGAACATGTTCTGTTTGAACCTAGAAGCCTGCATGCTCTTATGATATTGCGGAGGCATATACTGCCTAGCTCCAGAAACATGTGCCTTCCTTTGATGAGGACCATGAGCATGCCTCTTCCCAACATTTTGAGGTTGTGGATGAGCAACCTACTTAGGTTTAGGATCCTGTCTCTTTGTGTGATGTGAGACATTGGTTGAGACATCTCCTTCTTGGTTCCTGAAGTGCTTGCTTCAGCAGATACCTTTTCCTCAGCCACAAATCCTATGCCTGACTTATCTCCAGCAACCTTTTCTGTCTGAAGGATCTTATCAAGTGTGTCTGTACCACTGTTCAGCATCCTAACAGATTTGGTCATATGATCAAGATGAGCTTTGACCAATAAGACTTCATTTTCCAAATCAGTTTTAGCAGTCTCAAGCTGAACAATCTGTTTCTTCTGTTTTTCACTTTCTTGACAGATTTCTGCACTCTTCAGACAAAGCTCTTGATAAGTGGATGCTAACTCCTCAAAAGTCAGTTCCTCATCACTTGAATCACCATCAGAAACAACTGTTCCAGTTAAAGCTTTGACATGTTTGGCTGACTCTCCTTCACTTTCACTGTCAGAGTCTGACCAAGAAACTATCATGCCTTTCTTCTGCTTCTTCAGGAATGTGGTGCATTCTTTCTTAACATGTCCATAACCTTCACACTCAAAGCATTGAACACCCTTGTCTTGAGAAGTCTTCTCTTCATCCTTCTCCTTAGACTTGCTGATGTCAGAAGCGATGTTCTTGACATTTGGCTTGAAGTTCTTGTTCATTCTTTTGAACACCTTGTTGAACTGCCTTCCCAATATAGCAATGACCTGAGATAGATCCTCCTAGGATTCAGCACTATTTCCTTTCTCTTCTTGAGCATTTGAAACCAAGGCTATACTCTTTGGCTTCTTTTCAGGTTCTTCCTCATTCAACCCAAGCTCAAAAGTTTTAAGAGATCCAATGAGCTAATCAACCCTCATCTGGCTGATGTCTTGTGCTTCTTCAATGGCAGTCACCTTCATCTTGTACCTCTTAGGAAGGGACCTAAGGATTTTCCTTACAAGCTTTTCTTCTGACATCTTTTCTCCAAGAGCACTGGATGCATTGGACAGCTCAAGAACACTCATATGAAAGTCATGAATAGTTTCATCTTCCTTCATCTTTAGACTTTCAAACTTTGATGTCAGAAGTTGAAGACTTGACATCTTAACCTTTGAAGTTCCTTCATGAGTAGTCTTTAGGATGTCCCAAGCTTCCTTGGCAACTTCACAGGTATTGATCAACTTGAATATGTTCTTATTAACTCCATTGAAAATAGCATTTAAAGCTTTGGAATTCCCAAGGGCAAGCTCATCTTCTTACTTGGACCATTCTTCTTCAGGTTTCAGTTTTGAGCTGCCTTCTTTTTCTTTCCCAGCATCATCTTTCTCAACAACAACAGGTGCTTTACATTCCTTTAAGATAGCCTTCCAAGCCCTGCTATCCAAGGATTTCAAAAAGGTAATCATCCTTGGCTTCCAATAATCATAATTAAAGCCATCCAAAATAGGGGGTCTGTTGACAAATCCTCCAACTTCTTTGTCCATCTTTACACCAGAAAGTAACTTCCCTAGATCTCACCCAGAGACAGACAGGATGCCTGCTCTGATACCAATTGAAATTCTGGTACCAGATGTGTGATGTTAAGTGCGATGTCACAACAACACACTCTGCTATGGACAATAACAAACAACAAGAGAAACACACAGAATTGTTTACCCAGTTCGGTCTAACGACTTAATCTGGGGGCTACCAAGCCAGGGATGAAATTCACTACTTGTAGAATTAATTTACAGACTCAACAACCTAGTTGACAATCTCCTAAACTTAATTTCTACTAATGAACTTTCTACCTAAGAGCCCACTTAGGTATGAGAACACTACTTAATCCCTAAAACCTCTCAAAGATCAAACACTTTGAGAAACACCTTGATCCTGCTTCACAGCTTTGATCAAGTTACAAAACTCTCTTGCTTCACAGCTCTAGAGATGACAGATTACACTCACCAATTCACTCTTGAATGGTTAACACAATACTCGAACAAAGACAATGCTTAACCTCCAGTCACAGCTCTCTATCTTCTGTCTACTTTCTGTGTCCTCTTTCTTTGGTTGATGCGCTTTATATAGCCATCTGAATTGGGCTTAGATCCTGTGCAATATCTGACCTAATTTGTTATTTAAAACTGAATCTTCAAAACAGATTTTATCCCCAAAATCTTTTTAAATCTCAGTCTTTAAACCTCCCTACAAATCTGCATCAAATCTCTATGCAACAAAGAATATCTATCCCAAGATATCCGCATCCAATGAGACTAACAGTTCTCCCAAATTGCAGCTAATACGCAAATCCTAACAACATCATTAAACCTGATGTTATTAATCTTCTGCAGACCTGATGTCACAACATTGCATGTGACATCAGACATCCAACTTAAACACTTATTATTAAACAATGTTAAGACTCAACGTTAAGACATCACCCATGTGACATCAACATTGACCAGCTTTGTTTTACCAAAATTCTAGCCAATCCAAGAACCAACATGTAGCAAACAATTTTTGTCGGTGATGCGACCACCTTATCTCTGAAGTTTGGGTTTTCTCCTCGAGGAGAAAGGGTGCTACTTTCTGATTTCTTATTTATCCTGTGAAGCTGGAAAGGAAAGGGAAGGTATCTAAAACTAACCTTGCACGCGAATGTTTAACTGAACAAACGCTTTAAAGAGATTGGGGGTCTGGGGTCAGGTTATACAATGGGTAGTTGTCAATTACCCATCCTATATGTGGTTATCCACAGGATGTTAGCTTTAGGGTTTGCTTTGTAATTGATAATGTTTATCTGCTGATGGGTTGGGAAAGTTTCTTGGAAAAGTGTGACAGGGAGAGTGAGTTTTGTTTTCTGTGGAAAATGATGATGATGGCTTAAGGTATGAAACCTAAAGTTTTGATTGACATGAAGATACAGGACCTAGGGTTTTTGATTGGTATGCTCGCTAAGATTTCGCAATCTTATGCCTATGTATTCCCGTTTAAACGAAATAGGGAAATCAGAGCAATCATAGTTCCTCATATTCTAAGGGAGGAAAATGATGTTTTGGTGTCTTGTTCAAAGCCCAAGATTGAAGCTAAAAGGGTATTTGTGTCTTGTTCAAAGCCTAAGATTGAAGCTGAATAAGTTATGACTGAGAGAGAATTTGTCATCTCTAAAGAAGGATTGTTGATTTTTGTGTGCCTTGATCAAAGCACAAGGTTGACGCTAAAAGATTATTTGACTCGGCTAGGGTATTTCTTTATACAAAGCCTAAGAGGAGGCTAGAAGTTACCAAATCAACTAGAGAGTGTTTTATCTGTCTTGTACAAAGCCCAAGATTGAGGCTAAAAAAGAGACTGACTCTTTGGGGATATCATTAAACAAAGCCTAAGAGGAGGCTAAAAAAGGGTTTTGTCTCCGTCGGGGAGGTTTATATGTGTCTTGTACAAAGCCCAAGATTGAGGCTGGAATGAGTTTGACTCTTGCTGGAGAGTGTTATCTGTCTTGTACAAAGCCCAAGATTGAGGCTAAAACGGGAAATTTAACTGACTCTGGTGAGGATATGTCTTGTATGAAGCCCAAGATTAAGGCTGCAATGAGTTTGACTCTGCTTAGGGAAATTATTCCTCAAAGCCTAAACGAAGGCTGGGAGGAAATGACTCGGTTGGGGAAAATATATGTCCACAGTTTAAGAGAGGGAAATTTATGTCTTGTACAAAGCCCAAGATTGAGGCTAAAAGGGTTCTGACCTAACAAGAGGGTCTTAGAAGGTGATTGACTCAACAAGAGAGTCTGAAAGTTGATTAACTCAACGAGAGAGTCTGGAAATGTGGTTGACTCAACAAGAGAGTTTGAAAGTTAATTGACTCGACAAGAGAGTCTCTTATACTCAACAAGAGAGTGATTTGTTGTCTCGTACGAAGCCCGAGATTCAGGCAAAAAGGGTCTTGACTCAACAAGAGAGTCTGAAAAGGTTAGCTCCGCTGGGGAGAATCATTTGTAAAAAGCCCAAGAGGATGCTGACTTCCCTGAGGAAGGATCATTATACAAAGCCTAAGAGGAGGCTAGTTTTCCGCTGAGGAAAGGCCCTTATACAAAGCCTAAGAGGAGGCTATCTTTTTCCAGGGATGATTGAGATCCTCAGGCCGGTCCAAATGGGGAATCAACTCTTACTGAGGGTTACAGAAGAGTTGAGATGTCAGATACCTTAAGGTTCTGATTTGAGAGAGTGTTGACCCTGGTCGGGGAACTCTCATGAGAGAGGCTAGATTTCTACTGGAGATCGATCCAGAATGTCCGGGGTTTCTTCCTATAGTTGTAAGGAACTTGAGAATGTCTTTGAGACTCAATGGGATTAGATTGTCGAAGTCTACTGGTGTGGAAGAGTTTTATCTTTTGTATGATGCCTCCAAGAGGAGGCAAAGGCATTAAGGGATGAGAATCAACCCTAAAGTGGCCTAAGGTCTTGACACTGGAAAGACTGCTCTAGCAAAGGATGACTAAGTTCTATCTTATACCTTTAAGTGGTCATCAGGGTCCTTGTATTAAGCCCAAGAGAAGGCATGAGAACTTCTAAGAAGCCGAAGGGTCCTTGTACAGAGCCCAAGAGGAGGCGGGGATGCTTTTAGGAAGCCTGTGGGTCCCCAAACCAAGATAAGTTCAAGAAATGTAATTCACAGAGAAGAGATCATTCCAGGAAAGTTTGAGGGTTTGGAAGAAACTTAAGTGATGTTATTCATAGAGAATAGATCAACTCCGGGGACAATCTGAGAAAAGGTTCACCGAGAATACTGCCTTTCTCTTTGTTCCATATTGTTTAACCCCAAGAGAAGGGAAGACTGTATCTGGAAATCCTATGGGGATCTAGTTTGTTTGTATTTAAGAGTGACAAACATGGCTTTACCTAGTTCTATACCTAGTTGCCAGGGAAAACTCTAAATAACTATACTAGTATATATACAGTTGATATATGACAAGTATTTTAAAAGGTATGAAAGAAGACTAACCATGTGCAGCTTTCCACAATATAGTTATATATATTTGACGTATATTTAAAAGAATGAAAGAAGACTAACCGTGTGCAACTTCCCACAATACAGTTATATATATTAAAGCGAGTAAAGGAAAGTTGTTTTAAACTTACAGGTGGACGAGCTTCCATGTAGTATTGTTAGTTGTTCAGAGAAATTAAAGAAAGTTTTGATAACAACTGTATATTTGAACCAAAATCAAAAGGGAGTTGTTTGTGAAAAGATTGTTAGGGCTTATACTCAAGGAGAGACCCAAGGTTTGAACAGTGATTGTACTGTTATTTTGAATATCGTATCGGGACTTATACAATGACTGAGGCTAAAAAAGTTTTCTATACAAAGGGATGGGTCTTACAACTCAAAGAGAAGCCCAAAGTTTATTTTTGTACAGGAGATGGGGCTTACAACTCAGGGAGATGCCCAGATGATTTTGAAAAGGCGACGATCGCGCCGTTGTTTTGAAAATATACAGAGGGACTTATACAATATGTGAGGCCCAAAATTATTTATTTACAAAAAGGGGTTGGGTCTTACACTATATTAGAGGCCCAAAAGTGTTTTTAAGAAAGGGAATGGAACTTACAGCTCGAGGAGAGGCCCAAAGTTATTTGTTTGAAAAATGGCGATTGCGCCGAGGTTTGAAAACACAGTGGGTATTATACGATGACTGAGGCCCAAAAAGTTTTGGTTTTCAAAAGGGGTTGGGTCTTACACTCTATTAGAGGCCCAAAGTTTATTTGAAAAAGTTTGTTAGGGTGAAAATCAAAGAAACCCTAATTTCATCATTTTTAAAAGTAATCCTTTTAATAAAATGAATAAAATGACAAAAATACCAAATAAGTCTAAATAAACTACTTGTGATTTTTGGTTTAGGTTTGAAAAATGAGTTTTTAATCACAAGATGATTTAGGACTCATTTGATTTTGATTTTCAAGATGAATATTCATTTTTAAAAGGTTTAAAAACAATAAAAATGAATTTATTTACAAAAATACCAACTATATTAAATAAATAATATAAATCTGATTTTTTTTGTTTAATAAAATATTTCAACATTTTTGTGATTTTTTGCAAAAATAACCAATAAAAAATAATTAAAATTGAGAGAGTTATTAATTTTCCAAATCATTTAAAAATAACATAAAAAATAATAAAAAAGTGGAAAAAGTGATAAAAGAGAGGATCTGGGGCGAGGGGGATTCGAACCCCAGACCTCTAGGGTGCAGCGCACGCCCTCTACCACTGGGGTGGTGATACATCCGTGTATCAAAACCACCCCATGAATATATGAGGCATGCCTTGTTTTTTGCCTGGCCAAGGCAAGGCAAGACAAGGTTTTGGCCAAAAACGTGAAGCTTGTAACTTTCTCATTTCTCCATGGACTGGGACAAAATTTAGGTTTATCCTGCCTAGAATTTCACAAGGAATCCAATGGTGGTGATGGTTTTTTCAGATGAGGCTCCTATTTCAAAACCCGATAATGTTCTTGAAATAGGCCTATAATTGCATTTTTTATGCTACCTCTTGTTACAGGCATGAATTACATGATGAATTGGTTGAAACACAACATATATAACATGTATGAGATGTGCATGATCAGTGGACTTCAAAGCAATGCATATTTCTAAGAGTTCAAGTCGTGATGCTTACATCTTTAGGAGCTTTTTGGGCTATCTGCCAAGTTTCTTGTGCTAGAAACAATTTGATGCTTTGGACACCCTCAAATGATCCCTTAGAAGCTTTTAGAATGATTGGAACCAACTGGAATCCTCACGAATAAGTTTGAGCTCTTTCTTGCAAAAAGGGCAAAAGTGACCAATATGGCAACACTCTCAAATGGTGTTCCAGATGTGGGGAACCATTTGGGACAATTCAAAGATGATGATATTTGGAGTGTGTTTAAAGTTTTATCTGGTTTTGAAAGTGACTGAATCAAGACACGACTTGAAAAATGCAAAAAAGTCCAATTTTGAGGTTTTGAGAGAGGACTATGTGATTTTTGTGTTACAAGTCACTTATGAGAGTTTGGACAGCTTAGATATGACATATTGAATGTGTTTGAATCATGAGCTATGGTGGAAATGCTCTCTAACTCAAAAACTCATAGTTACCTTGCTAAAGAATGCATTTTGGCCTAAAGAAAGGGATTTTGAGGAAAGCATCAGTTTGGTTGCTTTGGTGTACTTAAACTGAGCACAAATGAGCTCTATTTATAGTAGAGCAAGTTTGTTTTGTAAGCAATAGTGAATGGTGGCTGCAGCAGGCCTTTGGCCAATTGGATCACTTTGGAATCTCAAATCTCCTCTAGCCATTGACTAGAGGTTAGAGCACAGGCCTATGGTTCTTTGGTTCAGAGCTTATCCTTGACTCATTCAGTTGGAATAGGCTCAGTTCATGCCACCTTGGTGCATCCATTGAATGCTTGGAAACAAAATTGGAGCCTTGGCCTCTTTTAGGCTTTTTAGGGTTTGGCATGCTACTTGGGGAATCTTGGACTTGGGAGGCTGATGAATTAGTGCTTGTCCATTGGTTGTTCCCCATTGAGGTGTGCAGATGGATAAGCATGCTTGGAATTGTACAATTTGAGAAAATCGAGCCTTTATACACAAATCTTCCTTGCCAAGACAATTTGCAGCAAGGCATGTTGCAGCTGTCACAACTCCTAGCTCAGGTGGAGTTTGATGGAGTTCTTGGACATTTTGGAAAGCCCTTATGTGACACAACACATGTGTGATCATAGTTTGTCTAGAAAATTTTTTGATCCAAGTTAAAAATTCCCCTACATGTTGAAAAAAAGCAAGAGAGATTCTAACTTAGTGAAAATTTCACTAAGTGTTGGAAAAAGTGACATTTCATGTTTTCAACCATTTTGATCATTCCATAACTAAAAATCCATGAAGAATTGAAATGAGGTGTAGTTGACACTGTTAAAGTATGCCATGAGAGCTACAAATCCATCTTTGGACCATCTAAAATGGTTGCTTGGATCTCAAGTTATGATCCTTAGAAGTTGGTACCCTACCCACTTTGTTCCATAACTTAGAAAAATTCTAAGTTTTTATGGTTACCCCTTCTACAAGTTATCCCACTTTCTTTGATTTTTCTTGACGAATGATGATTCAAATCACATATTAACATTGTTTTAGGGTCAAGGAACCATAATTGTGAAAAATTCCAAAAAGTCAAACTTGACTTTTGTGCACAGTTGACTTTTTATCAGATGAATTCCAAATTGGGCGATCCTTGGTGAAATCAAGTCCTTGACCTAAATTAAACCTAATGGATATGTTACATAGGGGTTTTAGGGTGTATTGAATCATGTCCCAAGGTTTGGGAGCATGTCCAGGTCAAAAGTCAAAGGTACAGTTGACTTTTTCCTCAAAACCCTAATTGTGGTACTGATGAAATTGAAACTTGGGGATCAAGCTTTTTGGATCAATCCATTGTGGCAAATGGATCAATGTAGTGTATTTGAGACCCTCAAATCATGTCTTGAGGTCTTGGCTCATGTTTTGTCCCAAAAGTCAACTTAGGGGTGAATTAGGTCAAGAAACCCTAATTCCTGATTCTTTGGTGAATGCATCCCCTGAGGTCAAATTGACTTGATGATTGGATTTATGAGGTCCCTTGTAGTATCTTGGGTTTTATTTTGAAGCATTGGCTCATGCCCAGAGGAAATATTCCATTTGGAGGCCTCAGTCGACCAAAACCCTAATTTGGTGACACTGGCGATCTTGAGGCTTAATCCACTTGGAATGCTGCAACTTTGTGCTTGATTCTTGATGTGGGAGTCCTCTTGATTCCTTTATGAATGTTTGAGAGGTTAGAAAGTTGAAGATCATGTCATTTCTTGATTGATCCTTTGTCTAAGAGCTCTGAGAGGGCTTGAAACCCTAATTCTTAGCTGTAGTGAATGCTCACCCATATGTGAGGAGATTGATGAGGCATGAAGGTACATCCATATTGTGATGATGATTTGCACAATGATGGGAAATCTTAGTGGTCAAAATTTTGGGTATGACAATATAGACTAAATGCACCTCAGCTTGGTCAACCCTTGAATAACCTCCTTTCTTAGGACGAAGAATGTGAGCCATAATCCATTGCAAAATCCTGCCAATAGGCTTCAACCGACCGATAGTAACCGATTTAGGAAACAAATCACTAGCAACAATATCTTTAGGATAGGGATCCTTCAACATTGAATTCAGAGCAGATTTAAATTCATAACCCGGTGCCAATTTGGTGTCGGTTATGTTAAAATGAGGATACTCAAATGGATACATACTAAACAACTCTTCCCAAACTTTACCATCAACCTTTAAGCTCTTACCACCAATTTTATAACCAAAATCAAAATCAAGAAATTTTCCGTGTATATCCGTATAAAACAACCTGACCATGTCTTTATTATAGTTTGTACCAGATTCTAAGAAGTTATAGAACTTTTGAAAATCAAGAAACTCTATGATTTTTGGAATGTGCATGCGTTCAGCCACTTTCGGATAGTAAACAAATTGTTTATTAACTGACATTTTCTTAAAATTCTTCTCAAAAACATCAGCTAGTTCATCAGACAGTAAAGACATAGCATTTACCAAAATATTTGACGGAGTTTGTGGCGGAGGTTCTGAAGTTCCTGCTCTTGAAGTTGAAGCCCTAATAGTTCTCTTTTCTATTACTCCTGAAGAAGCCATGGAAGCTCTGTTTTTCGAAGTGATGAACAGCACCCAAATAGAGATTGATGAGGAGGAACCAAGTTGTTCACTAATTTGTAGTTGAAGTTCTTGATTTGAGAGAGTTTTTGGAAATGGGTTTTAGGTTTTGTAGAGAAATTTGAGAGAGTGTTGGTGATAATGAGATGAAGTGAAATGAAAGGATGCAAATGATGATGATAATGACAATATGAAGTGAAAACGCACATTGAATGACCATAATTCCCAAGAAAAATTCAGTTACGCTTCATTTTCCAAGGAGAATTTCTGGGTCACGCAGCGATACGTCAACCTAAGCCTAGGATGCATCGACGTACGTGTCACACCCTAATTTTTGACCCTAAGATCTCCGCCTTGTTCTTTGCATCACACCTTAGGCCATCATTCGTGCATAACTAACCGCTTTATCTAGCTTTGTCTGTGTGTTTCTCTTTTAAGGACAGGTGCTGCTGCAGAAGGCTCAAAGACTTGAAAGTTGTGTTGTGTGTGTGACTCTGGAAGTTCCCTAGTCCCTGCAAGATGTGTGTGGATTCCTGTGAGATCGTGCCATCACCCTTTTCTGATCCCTAAAACCACTACCAAGCCTTTATCCCCTCAAAACTCTTCAACAACCCCGGTGTATGTTTCGAGAATATCAGGGTTGTCTTTTTATGATGTTTGAACTATGCCAATTAAGGATCAGGTTACGCAAGTTGGTTTTCAGAATCCAAGTCGTCAAAAGTTTGGTTTGAAGTTTCTTGATTTATCAAGAATTTGGTTCAAATTAAGTTACGAATCCAAGTTCATATCATTTTAAAGATATTAAGGTTCAAATTCAAGTTTTCAAGACTTCGGTTCAATTTGCATTCACCAATCTAGATATCAAACTCCAAGATTCAAAGTGTATAAGTAGTACAAAATTCAATGACTTTTACAATTCAAACTCAAATCTAGATTCTATCAAAAAGGAAGGTTCATATGCTACGAAATCCCATTTCGGGATACAAGGCGTAGGGTGCCCTCATTGAGCTCGCATTCTATCCTTAGGAATATTCAAAAGGTGAAAATGTCAAAGTCTAAAAGGTCAAAGTTTGCAAGAGTTGGGAATGCCAATACAAGATCTGAAATTCTACTGCACTTAATCCAAGATTACAAGACATAAAGGGATTACATGTTGGGTTCGTTACAAATTTGAGTGGATTACATTGTCCAATATTAAGGTCAAGGCCATGTGTACAAAGAATGGGTACAATACAAGTATTTCATTGCAAATCTCAAAAAGGCATCATCACTTAGAAACACGTTTGAATATTTCCAATCTTCCAGGAGAGCTTGCCAAATTTACGATGGTTGTGAGATTGATGGCCTGACAGGCACGAGTCCTGTTGTTACCGTAGCAATTCTCGCAAGCTGATCCAAGAAGCTACTGTGCATAAGAAACAGATAGTCAGTGCCTGAATTCAGCTAAAGTTATTACGGTTAACCTAAGAGTCCAAAGCTTACGGAGAAAGCCTATTATGATTCTATTCAATATTTTCAGAATAATTGAATATCGTCAGGCAGATTTGTTCATGTTACAAAATGACCAGCATGTTTGTTTGAGAAATGTTTCAGTATAGGCGGTACCGTACCACATTCTGCTTGTAGCCGCCAAATCTAGGTGAACCAGCATATTGCTTTACAGTTATTGATAGTAAGAGAGTTGGTTCTTTCTAAGACCAGCGGTTGATGAGAATGCTGAAGGACGGAAGCATCCAAGAGAAATTGTTTCGTTGCTCCCTGAAAAGAATACCAGCAGAGAACGATCAAATAACAAATTTCGATAAACTTGTCGATGATGTCATTAAGCAATACTCCAAAATCAAAGAAGATTCAAGTTCAATTTGAAAGAAACTAATCCAAAGTGCATTACATTTACATTGTTGATAAGAACTAAAGTATAGGTCAACTATGCTTGCCTTGAAGCCACTTAGAAGCCGTCTAAAGACCCCTGAAGACAGCTCTGCAAACACACAGGACAAGTTGGTTAAGCATCTACCTTTATCAAGGTCATTGAAATTCGACATTCCAAGGAAAAATGAAAATGGTACTAGCAGTTTGTCAGCTCATGGAGACGGTTGGGATATCCTACCAGAATAGCAAAGAAATTAAGAATCAGTAACCACTAGTCATTAAGTGACAAGTGAGGGTCTTAACATCTGTCGGTGTCGGAGTGGCTGGCGTGGCCTTAATATCAGACATATACCTTTCATGCCAGAATGAGTTTAGAAAAGGGACATTAGCATACTGTCATCAGCAGGAACATTTTTGCATATGAATTTACACTATACATGTTGAATCGAGTCATACCTAGTGCACAAACCATTTAATTCTTCTGCCTTAAGCAGTGTCACCTCTAGTGAGGTTTGTTACGTTGCAAGAGTTCGTGGACTTGCAGAGAAAGAGAAAAGATGGAACGTCTGCAAAGGAGGCTAAAGTATTTGAACGCTCTCTCTCATCATAGGATGCCAACACTCACAAGGTTGAGGAAAACCGTCGGAAGTATAAGCTACAAAGAAAAGAGAGTAATAGAGTCAAGGAAATCATGATCTGAACGTAATAGTAGAAACACGATCAAACCAACCTTATCATGCCGCAGCCTACGACGTCAAGATGTTATTCTTCCACCAAGTATTGGCATAACAGGGAACAGCCTATTGCAAAAGTTGCCAAGAACATGCAGCAGCCAGTTGCAAACCATTAGCAACAAGCTATCTGTGGATGCAAGATGTATATTGTGTTCTCCATATTATTAAAGATACATTTTGGCTTTTACATACAAAAGAGGTGCAAACTAAAAAAAACCAGAATTGGCGTAAAAACACAGCAGCAGAGACGCGGGTAAGAGTATGATAGAAACCTCATTACCGGCATGTGGTTCTACACAAATAAGCATCCCAGTTGCAAACTTCGTGCGCACTCGAAAAGCTAGGAGAATCTTCAACATATTTGTTGACCCTAACCTGTCAGGCTACAAAAGGAGGATATTATTGTGATGATTTCCACCCCTTTTCAAACAACTACTAAGCACAAAAACAATAATTGGCTCGACTTACTTGCAATCGTGTCGGTTTGTGAACAACAACAACTCAACGCATAAACACCTGAACCAAACCTCTACAACTAGGATCACTTTCAGGCCAATACCTACAAAACAACATTAGAATCATTCGATCAAAATCTGTCACAAAATCAAACAGCTCCAAACAAAATAATCAACACCGGCAGCCACAAAACTTTTTTGCATAAATTCAATGATAACAGGGTTCACAAAATGGGAATTGCTACAGACAAGATAACAAGCTACAGGTAAGACCGATTCATACCACAAGGAAACGCGTCCAAAACCTTTCAGGATTCCCTATTTTGGCCTCAGATTATTTTTTTTGAATCAGAAAATTTTCCTCATTTTCAAAATTAAGGATGGAGGGCAACATCGTAAAGACGCCGCCAACACCTTTTCCTTCCAATTTTGGATCGATTTGAGCATTCAATCCAACGATTACTAGAGATCATATCAAGCGTGTCACGAATTCAATTTCAAGTTCAAAAACCTTCCAAATCAGCAAACAAGGTAACATCTGAATTTGTTTCAAGACGAAGAGGGAAGGTTTTCAAAAAGTTTCCAAAAACTTCTCAGATTTGAAAACCGAATCACAAAGCATTCAAATCAGTCCAAAACTTTCCCAAATCCCAAATCAAATCAGATCAGCATTTAAACACAAAATCAATCAACATTTAAGAGGAAAAAATTCGTATCTCATCATTGGCCATTATAAAAGGGGACTCGTATTCCATCAAAGGGACGAAAAAAATCAACCGTGAAGTCACTCTATCATTCTATACACAACACCTAAAACCCTCTCGAATCCAAAATCAACCAAAAGTCACCGAGAAACCCAGAGATCAGAAGAACACCCGGTTCATCATCATCTCTCAAAATCATGCCAACAGATGGAGCAAACATCAATATCACAAGAAGCAGTCGCACAGAGACAAATCACGCAAGAAAGGTAAAAGAGAGAAAGAACTCATCCTCGGAGCCGTTCTTGTCCGCTCACTCTACCGCCGGCGACCTTACTCCTTTATGCTTTCGCTTTCTTCATTATTGTTGTAATTGTAATAGCATGAACATAGTGGATTGGGGCTGGGAACCGTGGGGTTAGGGTTTGATTGGTATGGTTTGATCGCGAGAGATGAGAGAGCAAGGTAGCGGCGAGAAGTGAGGTTTTCAAAGAACCCTAATTTTTGAGAGGAAAAGTAACGAGAGAGAAGAGCAAGTGTGTTCGTGAGGCCCGCCGTTTCGTTTTGATCTTAACCTTCTTTTTAAAACCAACTTTTTTTTGTTTTTTAAACAATTGGTTTGTTAATCTAATATAACTAAACCTTTTTCAATTAATCTGTTTTAATTAATAAAACCTTTCATGTTAAACTATTTTTATTTAAATACTAAAATTAAGACTCTTTTAATCAATAATTGGACTTTTTTATAAAAAACCTTTAACCTTTAAAATGTATCTTGTTTTTTAAAACATCACCTTTTTCATAATAAATAATTTCTAAACTAATAAAAACCTCTTCCTTTAAATATTAAAAAAAAACTTTTAATTTATAAGAAATCTCTTTAAGGTTTTTTTCTAAGTATCTTTTTTATTAACTCTAAAACTAAAATAAAATTCTAAAAATAATTAAAATCCATTTTATTATTAATAAGAATCTTTAACCCCTTTTAATTATTAAAGTGATCCTTAACTTAATCCTCACATCAATAACCTTAAGAACAATCCGTTAGATCCCTCGCGTGAGTGTACGCTTGTCTCTTTTTTCCTTATTATGTCTCACTAGTATGAATGTATGCTCTATATGTCAAAACCTTTTCAAACTTAAAAAAATCCTCGATCCAACGTCGAGCCAATTTTCTACCCATGTAAGTCGATCGCCTTAGGGTATCGCATTCAACCTATCGATCACTGGACACAAGTCTAGCATCACTTTGCTAGCACCTTCGCCTAAATAATATAATTAATCGCATAAATATCCAAGGGAAAATCCCATGCATGATAACCATGTTATTGTGCATGGTGCACATCATTTGCATCATAATCGACACCTTAAGGTAAGTCAATTAGATAACTTAGAATAGATTTCCTAGGTTAGTCCCCTTAATTTTGAATTTTTAAATCAAATTTTAGCCCACCTAATTCTCCACACAAGAGATTTAGATGTTAATCATCTCAAAAAAAGGACATACAATCCCATACCCCACAAATACAAACAATTTTAAAAAAAACTGTGGTGGTTTCTTAAGATGATGACTCATCTTCTTTCCTAAACCTTTAAACAAATTTTAGTATCCTTAATAAGGAACTACAAGTGCCCTGATTCCTTCCTGACAGGATATGTAGGCACAAGATGCGATATCTTGTCGAGCACACTTAGGAATAAAAATAATAAATCACCTACCCTTAAACTCTTAGCAAAACAGATAACAAATAACATAATAATCAAGAGGTTCCTGTAGAGTACTACAGATATCTAGGATGCTAACACCTTCCCTAGGTATAACCAACCCCCGAACTTAGAATCTTAGTGCATTTGCATTGCATTGTGGGTATTCAGTCTTTCTCCCTTCCCTTGGATAAAATCAAAGGCGGTGGTGACATTAAAAATGTGATCCTAGTTAACAAATAACTATGGTATCCAATTTTCACCGCGACAGAAAATGTCGACTTCACTGGGGAGTCCTCATAAGAGGGTTCCCCCTAACTTGATTAATTATGTTTTTGTTATTTATTGTATTATCTGTTATGTTTGCTTGGGGTATTACTTGCGTGGTGAGACAAAGTCCTACACCCGGACTAGAGTGAAATTATGATAGGAACGGTGAGAATTCAAGGATACTTTGAGGGAGTCGGTTCCTGAAAAAGTGAATTGAGACTTCACCACTCAGTCTAGGCCCTCTCGAATTTAATTTTGTCCAACGAGTCTATTCGTGAAGACGCTATTATTTTGAACTAAAGCCCATCGAGACTAGGGACCGTAGTTACCTTTAACCCAACTTGGCCTATTAGGACGTAGTGCGGGGACTCTACAGGAATTTATTTCTGCAATAGTCGCTACGCGATACTATACTCAGATGAGATTCTCTTGAGAATATTATTGACTACCAAGTGATTTGGGAAATCGATAATATCTGAAAGATGGGTTGTAGACTCTGGGAACTTTGTAGAACCCGTTCGGCAGGTACATTCGAAACTGTTGTACACACCTATTGGGATGGGTAGACCTTGGCTCCATGCTATGACCTTCCAAACCTAGGACTCTTGTCTGTTCGGTTTCTTGTGTATGCTTTGTGCTTTGTGCTTTGTGTGTTTGCATCCCTGCATTCATAAGCATCATCTCATAAGGTTCATGGAATATGACTATATTCGTAAACATTGTAGGGATACTATAGATACCGAGAGAAGGAATACAAAGAAGTACACTTTTCAGATTCCTAACTTGGACGATCTAAGGAGGTTAAGAGCTTTAGTAACAAATAAGGAGAGTTTTGAAAGAAGATTACCAACTTGTACCTACACTTGAAGAGTACTCTCAGATAATTGGGTTACCTATTCGGGACAATTATCCTTTCCCTGTCTTCGCAAACAAACCTGATGAAAGAGAAATCGCTAAGCATACACATTTGGATTTGGTTGACATTCGAACCAATATGACTATAAAAGGGGGAATTTCCGGTTTTACTACAGAGTTTCTGGTTGCCAAAGCCCGACATTATGCCACTCAACAGTATAAGATTGCTTTCGACGCAGTTTTCACCTTACTCATCTATGGTATTCTTTTATTCCCAAGTTTCAAAAATTTTGTGGACCTCAATGCCATTAAAATTTTCCTGAAGAAGAATCCAGTACCTACCTTATTAGCGGAAGCCTATTATTCTGTTCACTCAAGGAGTATCCGTGGAAAGGGAATGATTACTTGATGTGTCCCTTTGTTGTACAAGTGGTTTATTTCACACTTGCCTAAAGAACATGACGTTTGGGATCTCAAGAAGGGGTGGTGGTCACAGAAGATAATGTCTCTTACCCATTCCGACATCGACTGGTATAATCATGCTTATGATAAGGTAATCATCATAGACAGCTGTGGAAGTTTCGGTAATGTTCCTCTCCTTAGCATTAATGGTTTAATCAGCTATAGTCCGGTCTTGGCCCGCCGACAATTAGGGTTCCCCTTGAAAGACAAACCGGCCAATGCTCATATGGAAAGCATTTATTTTGAAGGAGAGAATTTGAGCAAGGAGTTAAGAGAACGAGTCTTGGATGCTTGGGGGAAAAAG
The DNA here is from genome assembly GCA_022829125.1 of Lathyrus tuberosus. Lineage (NCBI taxonomy): Eukaryota > Viridiplantae > Streptophyta > Magnoliopsida > Fabales > Fabaceae > Lathyrus > Lathyrus tuberosus. The sequence continues at coordinate 9,447,711 of JALAZF010000168.1, forward strand.
ATCAGGAAGGATAAGAGTAGCTTAGGGAAGCCTAATTGTGTCTCTTTAGAACCCTATCTCCAATGGGTCCGGAAAATAGCCATTGAGTTAAGGATGCCTTATAAACGCCAAGAGCCAATGGTCCTAAAAGAAAAGTCGGTCTTCTATTTCTCATCTGATGTAGATAAATTGAAGATTGCTTTGGACAAGTCTCAACAGATGGAGGAGGCTTGGAAGAACAAGTACCAGATAGTTGTGGAGGAGAATGCAGAGCTTCAACAACAACTCAAGGCAAAAGACGAAGAAATCACTTCTTACAAGAAAAGGAAAGCACGAGAAGAGTCAACACATCAGAATTCGATCGTCAATAGGCTCGTCCTGGAAAATAGCCAGAAGGAAGAGGAAATCAAGAAGCTCAAGACAAGACTTTTTGGAGAATCTCCTTAGATTTTTCTTCATTAGCTTTTATTTAGCTTTTCTGTTATGATTCTTAAAAGTGTGTTGTCTTTGAATTTTGTTAACGGTTTCATCTTTCGGTATCCCAGAAATTAATTTCTCTTATAACTGATTTTATGATTATTAAAATGCATTTTTTTCGACATCCCGCAATGATTATAAATAGTCAAATTCCTTGAAACTTTTGCATATCATCTACATTCGCATTCTAATTTCCTTTTTTTTCTTCAAAGAACTTAAAGTTTGTTTATTTAGATATCGTGAAATGGATTTTGGAAGGAAAGGAACTTTGCCATACACCTTCAGGGTCTTTAATGTGAAACAATTAAGGGAACTAGGAGGTCAGATAAAGGATCCAGAGGCTTTCGCTGCAAAGCATGGGCAGATCCTCTCTTTGTTGCAGGTACAAGTAGCTGCTGGTCTATTGGAGACGCTGGTTCAACTCTACCATGTAATCTACCACTGCTTCATCTTTCAAGATTTCCAGTTGATGCCCACATTGGAAGAGTATTCTGCTCTATTGGAAATCCCCGTCAAAGACTCACCCCCGTTCCATGGTGGAGAAGGAAGACCCAGTCAGGAAGACATTGCAAAAGTGACTCGCATCAAGCTGTTGGAGATCCAGACTCACATGACGTTCAGAGGGGGAATCGACGGTTTGCCTGCTCAGTTCTTATTCGAGAAAGCTTGAGAATTTGCCGACAAATGAAGAACCAGGGATTTCGAGAATCTTTTCACATTGCTGGCTTATGGTTTGTTCTTGTTTCCAAATGTTGAGAATTTCATCGATGTCCACGCGGTTAGGATCTTCATGCTCAAGAATTCCGTTCCAACACTATTGGCTAATGCATACCATTCGATTTATTCAAAGATTCTGAAAGGAGAAGGTCAGATTGTGTGCTGCACTGCTATCCTCTATAGGTGGTTTATTTCGCACCTACCGAGATCCGCAGCCTTTTGGGATATGAAAGATGCTTCTGAATGGACCGTTAAACTCATGGCTCTTACTCACTCGAACATTGTTTGGCATGGTCCAATGTACGGAGGAATTCCCATGATTCACAGCTGTGGAGATTTTTCCAATGTGCCTCTCCTTAGTACAAAAGGATGCACCAGTTACAATCCCATTCTCGCTCGTCGCCAGCTTGGACATCCGATGAATGAGATACCTGATCCAGAGAACCTGAAAAGAATTTTCCTCTATGATGGAGAGGACCTTCAGCTGAAGACTCAGATTATGTTTGCTTGGTGTCGTATCAACAGACAAGGGATGACTGCGACAACAAACCCTAAATGTACGGTTACAGAATCTTACCTGGAGTGGTCACGCAAACGAGCCCTCGTTCTGGCGATGTCGTATCCTCGGCCCAAGCCTCCTGTAGTGGAATCAGATGAAGTTTCAAGACTGGAAGAAGAAGTGGAGAAGCTGACACTGGACAAGTTTATATTGCAGGAAAGGATTGACAAGTTGATGGAAGAACTCAGTGAAAGAAAGGGAGCATCATCCAGTGGATCGAAGGCCTAGTTCCCTTTTTTTGTATTTTGTTTGTTTGTCGTAATAAAGCCCTAAAGGTGTATCGTTGTTATGAAAGTTTAAATTTTTAAATAAAACAAGTTTCCAGTTACGATATTTAAAATACACTTTAGAGTTCTTTGAAGTGCATGTTGCATCATACGCATCATTTGCATCTGCATTTGCATTTCTTTGCATTCCAGGTTCTTATCCGTGTCTCCTTTCAGAAGACAAGCTAAATCATCGATACGATACTCGAGCCAGTCGCAAGAAAAGGATGGATCATTTGGAACAAGAAAACCAAGCACTCCGAGCGGAGATTGCTACTCTAAACGCCAACATGGAAACTTTTTCTACTACTATGAAGAATCTGATAGACATTCAAGAGCATGAAAAGCAAGAACTTCGCGACGAGGTTGCAGACTTAAAGATTACCAAGAGGAGCCTGATGGATTTGGTCCAAGAGTTAGCCACATCCCAACGCCAGGATGGATTTTCTGCCTCCTCAGCCAACCCGCCAGTTGAACGAAGTGGTGAATTTTTGGATATCCCTGTGCTCTACGCTAATCTGTTCCCTACCCTCTTATAATATGGTTTAATCAAGAAGGAAACTCCACTATCCCTCCCGGTGACCCATGGGAGTTATTTCAAAGCTGATGCCTTTTGCGCCTTCCATCAAGGGGCACCCGGCCATGATATCGAGGATTGTTATGTCTTGAAGGAGAAAGTGAAAGAGATGGTTCAGAAGGGGGTCTTGTCTTTCGAAGTGTGTGAACCCCACGTTGAGATCCATCTCTCACTCGAACAAGAAGCAATCCCATCCTTGCACATGGTGGATTAATACCTCGGACGGTTTCTTTAAGGCCACGTCTCGTCATATTTTATGCTTATTTGCTGTTTTCATATGCAATTTTCTACGATTGTTAATGCATTTGTTTTTACATGTAATAATTTGTTACTTTGAATAATTAATGCAATGATAATGGTTGTCTTGAAGAAATCCATTCATTTCACTCATTTTAAAACACTTTTTCTATTTTATAATGCCAATGCTGCCTAATCTCTTGCCTTGGCAAAGAATTGAATGGAGGATGATGAAATCAAATGCAAGATCTCTTGTTGTATACTTTTGAATAAAACTCCGCTGGTGATATAAGGCATTATTTCAAAAAAAACCTAAACACCGGAGGTATAAGGGAGATAGACCCTAGTTAACCCTTTTGAGCCTTTGAAGTAGGAGTTTTCTTCTTCCGAATCAAAAACCCCTCATTCTTAACCTGGGGTAGGGTAATTAAAAAAAATATGGAGTAAAATATCACGAAGATTGGGTGGGCACAAACAAACTTTGAGCCTTATATACTTTGTTTCTTAAACTGTGAACCAAACCACGATACAACCCTTAAAAGTCCTAATTGAAGCAAGGTTTATTTCAAAAGCATACTCATTGAGATATCGTTTCCTGACTCCTATGAGCTATGCTCAAAAATTGGTGTTGGCATTATAAAATCGATAATTCAACCACCAAAATATCTTTTAATAAAATTTTCAAGACGAACATACGTTGCATTATCGGTTTCAGAATTAACATTTTCTGCGTGCTAACATTGCTTGACATCATAGAAGCTAGCATACGAGCATCAGCAATGAGCTAGATCTTTTGAGATTTGAAGATCTGATGAGTAGATGGCAGATCATTTCAAAGGATGACCATATCCAGGGGCATGTTGCCTGAAGACCTTGCTGAGCAGGGGCAAGTTATTACCCAGTTGTTTCTTTCATAGTCTGACCCCAAGGGGCAAGTCTGAAGACTCTGTTATACAAAACACTATCAGTCTGGGGCAGTTACGTCGATATTTGGTAAATCTCTCAAAGAATTTGAAGACTCGGTTACAGAACGCAGTCAATCCGGGCCAGTTACGTCGAGATTTGATAAATCTCTCCAATTTTGAAGACTCAGAACACCGTCAATCTGGGGCAGTTACGTCGAGATTCGACAATCTCTTCAAGAGTTTGAAAATGTCGGGACAGTTGGACGCCAAGTTTTCTGTAAAATCTTCTTGGGATGACTTCTTCTTATAAACCAAGTGATCTGGGGCATTTGAGAAGTGAAGGTTGCTTCTCATCCACAACAATTGTTGTTCAAAATGATGACTACTATGCAGGCTATCAATACAGAGTTACATCAGCACCACGACTTTATTCACTCATACCTCAAAAGGGTTTCTATCCCGGGTAACGTGGCAGCTCCCGAGTAAGTTCTACTTCAGGTGGTCGCGACTATTCCCCGGTGAACTTCTTCGGTTTCGACCTTTCCCAGCGAAGCGAGTGTTTATTTCACTCCTCATTGGATTTTCTCAATCTTCTCCAATGAAGGCAGATGTTTATTTCATCCTCTCGAAGTTTTACCTCCGACATTTTCCAACCAGTATTAGTCCAAGTTTCCCCGGTGAAGTGGATATTTACTTACAACTTTCATTCAGATTACTTCAGCTCACAGTGGATACTTATTTTACCCCCATGAAGTCTGTTCGGTGAGTTTGATTCGTTCCCAGTGAATCTTTCTCATCCCCGACGGAATCACAAGGTTCATATTGACAATCCTAAGTGAAATCGCGATGTTCATCCCCGAGTGGAGTGCTCTATTTTTCCCAGAGATTTGAAGCTTTGAAGCAGGACCACGTCCTCATATATGGCTTTCCATTCACCCCTAGTGATGCTTCTATATTGCCGAGATTGGCCAAGTATTCGTATCGAGTTGCTTGTTTTCGTCTCCCGTTTGCTTCTCGTTGTTGTTTTGCCAGCATAAGCATAGCATGGCATCCTTGCATGTAGATTCATGGCATATGGTATTTTGCATCGTGCATTTTGTGTTGTTTGTTTTGTTTTGTCACTTTGGCCGCGGTTATCCCCAAGTGATCTGGGTTTTGTCTGCTCCCTCCAAGTTGAATCGTCAGCCCTAGGCAGAAAGAGCACATATTTTCTAATTCCCCGCTGAGCTCGATCCTCGGGGAAGATGGTTGCTTTAGTTTTCTTTTCCATTTTTGGATAAAGATAAACCCGTTGAGTTCAGTTCTCAATGGATGGAGTCTTGTTTGACCGTTTCTCTCCAGTTATTTCCTAGATTGAACTTTGGTCCCTGACAATCGCAATTTTGGATATCTCTGAGACGTTGAATCCGGATTAAGCGGGCATTTATTTTGCACTTTGTCTCCCCAAGAAGAGTTTACTTGAAGATCTCTATGGAAGAAATAAATGATTTCTCCAACAATGATTACTACATTTTCAGGGGAGTTACACCCAGACAACAAGTAGCAGCTCTTTATTTGAGCAGTTTGTTTATCAAGATTTCTATGACAAATGGCAGTCTCCCCAGGACAGTTTGTCTATCCCCAGCAAGCTATCAAGATTTTACATTTATTCTCCGATGGATGTTATCTCGCCGGAAATCTGTCAGAGAGACTTATTGAAGACTTTACAGGCATTCTCTTTATTTGAGAACTCCCGTTGCAAGAATTCTATTTACTTCACTGAAGTTTCAACTACAACAGTATCGCCCAACAATGGCTATCTCAAGTGAATCCACTATTCAAGTTATTCCCACCAGATGATATCTCTTTGAAGAGGGTGGGAAATTCAAGACTTTGTTCGAGGCAGACAACCTCACAACACTTATTTTCAAGACTTTCCCGTGGCATGCAACCTTGGGGCATGGGAAAGTATTTACTCTTCCTGAGCGGAACATTTAAGGAAGCTGAATCATCACCTTGATTGTCGAAGCTTATTTCAGTCTATTACCTCTGCTTAGGCTATCGTGTGATAGTAGGTAATATGTCTGTATTTTGGTCAGATGCCTCGCTTAGGCTACCGTGGTGGTAGTAGGTCATCTTTCTTTCTTGTGTTTACCTGGCTTAGGCTATCATATGCTTGATAGTAGGTAACACATCCCTTTTTTGGTCAGATGCCTTGCTTAGGCTACCGTGGTGGTAGTAGGTCATCTTTCCTTCTTGTGTTTACCTGGCTTAGGCTATCATATGCTTGATAGTAGGTAACACATCCCTTTTTTGGTCAGATGCCTCGCTTAGGCTACCATGGTGGTAGTAGGTCGTCTTTCCTTCTTGTGTTTACTTGGCTTAGGCTATCATATGTTTGATAGTAGGTAACACACCTTTTGGTCGGACGCCTTTGCTCAGGCTGCCACAAGTTGGCAGTAGGTGATCCTTCTTCTCCAGTCGATTACCTCTGCTTAGGCTATCGTGGGATAGTAGGTAATAGGTCTGTATTTTGGTCAGATGCCTCACTTAGGCTACCGTGGTGGTAGTAGGTCATCTTTCCTTCTTGTGGTTACCTGGCTTAGGCTATCATATTCTTGATAGTAGGTAACACACCTTTCTTTTGAGTCTATTACCTCTGCTTAGGCTACCGTGTTTGGTAGTAGGTGATCTCCCCTCCATTGTTTATTACCTCTGCTTAGGCTATCATGTGTGATAGTAGGTAATATACATCCTTTTATTTCAACTGGATACCTTTGCTTAAGCTACCAGCTGGTGGTAGTAAGTTATCCCTCTTTTCAAGTTTTTGCCTTATGTTTAAGCTACCCTGTGATTGTCAGTTGGTAGACTCTTTTCCCCTCAGTGGAGTTAGATCTTTCCCCGTGGAGTCTTGTCTTGCTGAGTCATCCTCGTCGGGTCTGCCTTTCTTTGTGTCTTAACAACTGTTATCCCCTGTGATGTTATTCCTCACAGGATCCTTGTCTCGCATTTCGTATCTTTTCATATCATATCATGTGCATTCGGCGGTATCTTAGGGCCAAAAATTTTGCGCATGTTTGTATTTAAGTCCCTCCTATCTCATCAAGACGGAGATTTCAATCTCCATATCTCCGTATAGGAGAAACTTAAATAGGGGCATCTGTCACACCCTAATTTTTGACCCTAAGATCTCCGCCTTGTTCTTTGCATCACATCTTAGGCCATCATTCGTGCATAACTAACCGCTTTATCTAGCTTTGTCCGTGTGTTTCTCTTTTAAGGACAGGTGCTGCTGCAGAAGGCTCAAAGACTTGAAGGTTGTGTTGTGTGTGTGACTGTGGAAGTTCCCTGGTCCCTGCAAGATGTGTGTGGATTCCTGTGAGATCGTGCCATCACCCTTTTCTGATCCCTAAAACCACTACCAAGCCTTTTTCCCCTCAAAACTCTTTAACAACCCCAGTGTATGTTTCGAGAATATCAGGGTTGTCTTTTTATGATGTTTGAACTATGCCAATTAAGGATCAGGTTACGCAAGTTGGTTTTTAGAATCCAAGTCGTCAAAAGTTTGGTTTGAAGTTTCTTGATTTATCAAGAATTTGGTTCAAATTAAGTTACGAATCCAAGTTCATATCATTTTAATGATATTAAGGTTCAAATTCAAGTTTTCAAGACTTCGGTTCAATTTGCATTCACCAATCTAGATATCAAACTCCAAGATTCAAAGTGTATAAGTAGTACAAAATTCAATGACTTTTACAATTCAAACTCAAATCCAGATTCTATCAAAAAGGCTGGTTCATATGCTACGAAATCCCATTTCAGGATACAAGGCGTAGGGTGCCCTCATTGAGCTCGCATTCTATCCTTAGGAATATTCAAAAGGTGAAAATGTCAAAGTCTAAAAGGTCAAAGTTTGCAAGAGTTGGGAATGCCAATACAAGATCTGAAATTCTACTGCACTTAATTCAAGATTACAAGACATAAAGGGATTACATGTTAGGTTCGTTACAAATTTGAGTGGATTACATTGTCCAATATTAAGGTCAAGGCCATGTGTACAAAGAATGAGTACAATACAAGTATTTCATTGCAAATCCCAAAAAGGCATCATCACTTGGAAACACGTTTGAATATTTCCCATCTTCCAGGAGAGCTTGCCAAATTTACGATGGTTGTGAGATTGATGGCCTGACAGGCACGAGTCCTGTTGTTACCGTAGCAATTCTCGCAAGCTGATCCAAGAAGCTACTGTGCATAAGAAAAAGATAGTCAGTGCCTGAATTCAGCTAAAGTTATTACGGTTAACCTAAGAGTCCAAAGCTTATGTAGAAAGCCTATTATGATTCTATTCAATATTTTAAGAATAATTGAATATTGTCAGGCAAATTTGTTCATGTTGCAAAATGACCAGCAGGTTTGTTTGAGAAATGTTTCAGTATAGGCGGTACCGCACCACATTCTGCTTGTAGCCGCCAAATCTGGGTGAACCAGCATATTGCTTTACAGTTATTGATTGTAAGAGAGTTGGTTCTTTCTAAGACCAGCGGTTGATGAGAATGCTGAAGGACGGAAGCATCCAAGAGAAATTATTTTGTTGTTCCCTGAAAAGAATACAAGCAGAGAACGATTAAATAACAAATTTCGATAAGCTTGTCGATGATGTCATTAAGCAATACTCCAAAATCAAAGAAGATTCAAGTTCAATTTGAAAGAAACTAATCCAAAGTGCATTACATTTACATTGTTGATAAGAACTAAAGTATAGGTCAACTACGCTTGCCTTGAAGCCACCTAGAAGCCGTCTAAAGACCCCTGAAGACAGCTCTGCAAACACACAGGACAAGTTGGTTAAGCATCTACCTTTATCAAGGTCATTGAAATTCGACATTCCAAGGAAAAATGAAAATGGTGCTAGCAGTTTGTCAGCTCATGGAGACGGTTGGGATATCCTACCAGAATAGCAAAGAAATTAAGAATCAGTAGCCACTAGTCATTAAGTGACAAGTGAGGGTCTTAACATCTGTCGGTGTCGGAGTGGCTGGCGGGGCCTTAATGTCAGACATATACCTTTCATGCCAGAATGAGTTTAGAAAAGGGACATTAGCATACTATCATCAGCAGGAACATTTTCGCATATGAATTTACACTATACATGTTGAATCGAGTCATACCTGGTGCACAAACCATTTAATTCTTCTGCCTTAAGCAGTGTCACCTCTAGTGAGGTTTGTTACGTTGCAAGAGTTCGTGGACTTGCAGAGAAAGAGAAAAGATGGAACGTCTGCAAGGGAGGCTAAAGCATTTGAACGCTCTCTCTCATCATTGGATGCCAACACTCACAAAGTTGAGGAACACCGTCGGAAGTATAAGCTGCAAAGAAAAGAGAGTAATAGAGTCAAGGAAATCATGATCTGAACGTAATAGTAGAAACACGATGAAACTTTGTTCTAAACCCTTACAACCTTATCATGCCGCAGCCTACGGCGTCAAGATGTTATTCTTCCACCAAGTATTGGCATAACAGGGAACAGCCTATTGCAAAAGTTGCCAAGAATATGCAGCAGCCGGTTGCCAACCATTAGCAACAAGCTATCTGTGGATGCAAGATGTATATTGTGTTCTCCATATTATTAAAGATACATTTTGGCTTTTACATACAAAAGAGGTGCAAACTAAAAAAAGCCAGAATTGGCGTTAAAACACAGCAGCAGAGACGCGGGTCAGAGTATGATAGAAACCTCGTTACCGGCATGTGGTTCTACACAACCAAACCCCCCAGTTGCAAACTTCGTGCGCACTCAAAAAGCTAGGAGCATCTTCAACATATCTGTTGACCCTAACCTGTCAAGCTACAAAAGGAGGATATTATTGTGATGATTTCCACCCCTTTTCAAACAACTACTAAGCACAAAAACAATAATTGGCTCGACTTACTTGCAATCGTGTCAGTTTGTGAACAGCAACAACTCAACGCATAAACACCTGAACCAAACCTCTACAACCAAGATCACTTTCAGGCCAATACCTACAAAACAACATTAGAATCATTCGATCAAAATCTATCACAAAATCAAATAGCTCCAAACAAAATAATCAACACCGGCAGCCACAAAACTTTTCTGCATAAATTCAATGATAACAGGGTTCACAAAATGGGAATTGCTACAGACAAGATAACAAGCTACAGGTAAGACCGGTTCATACCACAAGGAAACGCGTCCAAAACCTTTCAGGATTCCCTATTTTGGCCTCTGATTATTTTTTTTTAATCAGAAAATTTTCCTCATTTTCAAAATTAAGGATGGAGGGCAACATCGTAAAGACGCCGCCAACACCTTTTCCTTCCAATTTTGGATCGATTTGAGCATTCAATCCAATGATTACTAGAGATCATATCAAGCGTGTCACAAATTTAATTTCAGGTTCAAAAACCTTCCAAATCAGCAAACAAGGTAACATCAGAATTTGTTTCAAGACGAAGAGGGAAGGTTTTCAACAAGTTTCCAAAAACTACTCAGATTTGAAAACTGAATCACAAAGCATTCAAATCAGTCCAAAACTTTCCCAAATCCCAAATCAAATCAGATCAGCATTTAAACACAAAATCAATCAACATTTAAGAGGAAAAAATTTGTATCTCATCATTGGCCATTATAAAAGGGGACTCGTATTCCATCAAAGGGACGAAAAAAATCAACCGTGAAGTCACTCTATCATTCTATACACAACACCCAAAACCCTCTCGAATCCAAAATCAACCAAAAGTCACCGAGAAACCCAGAGATCAGAAGAACACCCGGTTCATCATCATCTCTCAAAATCACGCCAACAGACGGAGCAAACATCAATATCACAAGAAGCAGCCGCACAAAGACAAATCACGCAAGAAAGGTACAAGAGAGAAAGAACTCATCCTCGGAGCCGTTCTTGTCCGCTCACTCTACCGCCGACGACCTTACTTCTTTATGATTTCGCTTTCTTCATTATTGTTGTAATTGTAATAGCATGAACATAGTGGATTGGGGTTGGGAACCGTGAGGTTAGGGTTTGATTGGTATGGTTTGATCGCGAGAGATGAGAGAGCAAGGTAGCGGCGATAAGTGAGGTTTTCAAAGAGCCCTAATTTTTGAGAGGAAAAGTAACGAGAGAGAAGAACAAGTGTGTTCGTGAGGCCCGCCGTTTCGTTTTGATCTTAACCTTCTTTTTAAAACCAACTTTTTTTTTGTTTTTTAAACAATTGGTTTGTTAATCTAATATAACTAAACCTTTTTCAACTAATCTGTTTTAATTAATAAAACCTTTCATGTTAGAACTATTTTTATTTAAATACTAAAATTAAGACTCTTTTAATCAATAATTGGACTTTTTTATAAAAAAACCTTTAACCTTTAAAATGTATCTTCTTTTTTAAAACATCACCTTTTTCATAATAAATAATTTCTATACTAATAAAAACCTCTTCCTTTAAATATTAAAAAAAACTTTTAATTTATAAGAAATCTCTTTAAGGTTTTTTTCTAAGTGTCTTTTTGATTAACTCTAAAACTAAAATAAAATTCTAAAAATAATTAAAATCCATTTTATTATTAATAAGAATCTGTAACCCCTTTTAATTATTAAAGTGATCCTTAACTTAATCCTCACATCAATAACCTTAAGAACAATCCGTTAGATCCCTCGCGTGAGAGTATGCTTGTCTCTTTTTTCCTTATTATACCTCACTAGTATGAATGTATGCTCTATATGTCAAAACCTTTTCAAACTTAAAAAAAATCCTCGATCCAACGTCGAGCCAATTTTCTACCCATGTAAGTCGATCGCCTTAGGGCATCGCATTCAACCTACCGATCACTGGACACAAGTCTAGCATCACTTTGCTAGCACCTTCGCCTAAATAATATAATTAATCGCATAAATATCCAAGGGAAAATCCCATGCATGATAACCATGTTATTGTGCATGGTGCACATCATTTGCATCATAATCGACACCTTAAGGTAAGTCAATTAGATAACTTAGGATAGATTTCCTAGGTTAGTCCCCTTAATTTTGATTTTTTAAATCAAACTTTAGCCCACCTAATTCTCCACACAAGAGAGTTAGATGTTAATCATCTCAAAGAAGGGACATACAATCCCATACCCGACAAATACAAACAATTTTCAAAAAAAACTGTGGTGGTTTCTTAAGATGATGACTCATCTTCTTTCCTAAACCTTTAAACAAATTTTAGTATCCTTAATAAGGAACTACAAGTGCTCTGATTCCCTCCTGACAGGATATGTAGGCATAAGATGCGATATCTTGTCGAGCACACTTAGGAATAAAAATAATAAATCACCTACCCTTAAACTCTTAGCAAAACAGATAACAAATAACATAATAATCAAGAGGTTCCTGTAGAGTACTACAGATATCTAGGATGCTAACACCTTCCCTAGGTATAACCAACCCCCGAACTTAGAATCTTAGTGCATTTGCATTGCATTGTGGGTATTCAGTCTTTCTCCCTTCCCTTGGATAAAATCAAAGACGGTGGTGACATTAAAAATGCGATCCTAGTTAACAAATAACTATGGTATCCAATTTTCACCGCGACAGTACGCACGTTTAAAATTCAAATTTTTGAATCACTTAAGTATGAGTCGACGCATACAGACCCAAATCCAATATTGTCACAAATGAAATAGCATGAGTCGACCTATGCCCTGTTGTGGTCGACGCATGCAATGCAATCATGGAAAAATGACAAAATTATGTTATGTATGCATCACAAAAGAATAAATAACAAACCCACACATATTTCAAACATAAAAATGGATTAAAAATGTATCTAAATCATCAAATAAACATCAAGATTATACTAATTATAGTGCAATTTCATATATATATATATATATATATATATATATATATATATATATATATATATATATATATATATATATATATACACACACACACACACACACATATATATATATATATAGATATATATATATATATATGATTAAGACAAGTGAAATAGATAGGAACAATATTACCTCCAATGAAGACAACCGATGAATGCCCTCACATAGCTTGAGCTTCTCAATGTAATTAATCAAAGTATAGAGAAGCATAGATATCGAGCATACAACCATTCAATTTTAAACACGATCCGAGATATCGAGAACACCAAGTTCCCTACGGATGTTAAAGAAGGGTTATGTCGCAAGTGGTTTTGTGAAAATATCGGCAAGTTGATTCTTGCTATCAACATGCTCAAATTTGGGAAAACATTGTAACAAGTTCTTAATTGATATAATAATAATAATAATACTAAATTCAAATTTTCCACCATTGTTGGTATGGGTAGCATGAACCACCAATTGAGATTCACTTTCAAAAGCCACATAATCCAATTGCATCTGGATGGCTGCTTGAATCACTTCTTTTAAGGCTATAGCTTCTCCTTCTGTGATCGAGAAAGAACCAAAATTCCTCGAGGTTCCATGAAACACCCTTCTAAACCCTGCAAAATATATATAAATAATCAGAGTAATTATCATGTGTCTTACATAATGGTGTCATGTATAATTCAAAAAATCACACATATACTTGTCATGCTCAATAACACTTAAAATAAATTCATGTTTTTCATATACTTTCACTTAGCATATAGCAACAGAATTACTTCAATCATAAATGAACATAATGAAAGTCTCATGATCAACTCATTCATAATCATCACTTAGGCATAAAATCCAATACTCCACATCATTCAAATAACAATAACAAAATAAAGTAGAGTACATAAAGTATCTCTCAAAACATGAATCGAGACATTCCCAGTGTTACATGATCAGAGCACAACTCGACCCAAAAAAAATAAGGACACTAAACAAGCTACTCCAACGGCTACCTCGTGCTAGAAGCAACTCTACTGCTCAGTACCTGAGCAATGTCGTACAAAACATCATTCCAACAGAAGCGTGAGAATTCACATAATTAACAAAATCATAAGATAATATATAATATATAACATACAAGCATAACATAATGATTCTCACACTTCAAAGAGCTTCATCAATATATTATCACTCGAGTAGTCAAACTATTCACAAATACATACTCACAATTCCATAATTTCACCAATTCATCAATTTCACATATTGCACATAATCTCATATCGCAAACATATACACAATGTGACTCAATGCAAGACTCGAATGCAACTCATGCATGTGGTACCAATCACTTGTTATTATTTTTTTGGTTTTTACATTAAACCGGGTTCATTCCCTAGACCAATAACACACAAAAATCATGTTCCCTAAGCTTTTAAACCCAACTCTAGGTTTGGGACAAGTCACTAGTTCCCACGAAACTAACATGCATTGTCTCTTGACAACAAATGATGCGTGTGCAAGTTCAACAACCATATTCAATTAAGACCATTCCCTAATCTTAACATTCATGCATATCTTCAATAATTCATCACACTTGAATTACCACACAATTACACATACTTGCACATTTTTATGAATCATCCACACACGATTCACTTTCAATGGTATACAACACGTTTTACAATACAATCACAACTGTATTACCATTACAACAAGCAATAACTATCACTCATTTCATGTTGTCACACCCAAAACATACTTATACAAGCACACATACAAGTATTCAATAAATTATCCACAGATAATTTCACAACCAGTGTAGCGGGATTTTTGTGGTTTTGAATCACTATCGCTTTGGAACTACAGTTCGATTCATTTTTTATCCTGTTGAGCTGATTAAGGAAGGGAAACAGATGTCTCCAATTAAACCTGCTTCCAAACTGAGATTAAACAGTCAAAACTCTTCATTTACAGATGCTATCAAGAGGGGGTTCTTCTTTAGGGTTATTCGCTTAAAAACCATGTCTAGGCTATTGGTAAGATGTTAGGTCTGATGCTTTTAGATTGATGTGTGAAGGTACGGGATTTTGGGTTTTTGATTAGTATGCTCACTAAGATTTTGCAATCTTATGCCTACGTATTCTCGAAACAGGGAAATCAGAGCGATCGTAGTTCCTCCTATTCTATGGGAGGAAAGAGGTGTTTTGGTGTTTTCTTCAAAGCCCAAGATGTGAAGCTAAAGGTGGTTTGAATCTTGTTTAAAGCCCAAGATGTGAATCTAAAGGGTTTTGGCTGAGAGAGAATTTGTCATCTCTAAAGAGGAGTTGTTGATGTTTGTATGCTGTGATCAAGGCACAACTTTAATGCTAAAAGGTTTATTGACTCAACCAGGGTTTTCTTTATACAAAGCCTAAGAGGAGGCAGGAAGTTTGACTTTTTTGGGGAAAATGTTCTTTGTGTCTTGTACAAAGCCCAAGATTGAGGCTAAAAGGGATTTTGACTCCGTTGGGGAGAATGTATCTTGTATAAAGCCTAAGATGGAGGCTGAAATGGTTTGACTCAACAAGAGAGTAATTTTATCTGTCCTGTATAAAGCCCAAGATGGAGGCTAAAAAGGTGGACTCGATAAGAGAGTCTTGAACAGGTGATTGACTCAACAAGAGAGTCTGAAGGTTGTTTGACTCAACGAGAGAGTCTTTTATACGCAACAAGAGAGTGATTTGTTGTCTCGTACGAAGCCTGAGATTGAGGCTAAAAGGAGATTGACTCAACAAGAGAGTATTTTATACTCAACAAGAGAGTGTTTTTATATGTCTTGTATAAAGCCCAAGACGGAGGCTAAAAGTGGTTGACTGCCAAACCTTATTCTTTTATATGTCTCGTATAAACCTGATTCTTTTTTAGTAATTTTGAGAATCAGTGGGTTCAGACGTCCCAGGAATCCCCTGACTTGTTTTTCAGTCTTTGGAGAAGGCATTTCTTGAATGACCTTGACCTTGTCAGGATCGACCTCAATTCCTTTCTGGCTGACGATGAACCCTAGACGTTTTCCTGAACAGACACCGAACGTGCATTTGTTGGGATTCAAACAGAGTTTATACTTTCTCAACCGCTCAAATAGTTTTGACAGGTGGGTCACTTGCTCCTCTTCTGTCTTAGATTTGGCAATCATATCATCGACATATACCTCGATTTCTTTATGTATCATGTCATGAAACAGAGTAGTCATGGCCCGTTGATAGGTTTCCCCGACGTTCTTCAACCCGAACGGCGTTACCTTGTAACAAAAAGTATCCCATGGGATGATGAAGGAAGTTTTCTGCATGTATTTTGGCGTCATTTTTATTTGATTATAGCCCGAGAATCCATCCATGAAGGAGAAGACTTTGAATTTTGTTGTACTGTCAACCAGCATGTCAATGTGTGGTAAAGGAAAGTCATCCTTTGGACTAGCCTTGTTTAGATCCCTGTAGTCTACACACATTCTGACTTTTCCGTACTTTTTCGGAACTAGTACTATGTTGGCTAACCATTGAGGATATTCTGATGTGGCGAGGAAACGTGCGTCAATCTGTTTATGTACTTCCTCTTTGATTTTGATGGCCATGTCTGGATGAGTTCATCTCAACCTCTGTTTTACTGGCGAAAATTCTTATCTCAATGGTAGATGATGTTCCACGATGCTGGTATCCAACCCTGGCATGTCCTGATAAGACCAAGCGAATACATCGGGAAACTCTTTAAGAAGCTTTATCAAACTTTCTTTGACAGCTGGACTGAGCAGTGCCTCAATCTTGACTTCTTTTCTCTCTTCCTCTGAGCTGAAGTTGACCGTTTCCAACGGCTCTTTGTGATGTTTAATGGACCTTTCCTCTTGTCTGAGTAATTGGGGGATCTCTTCTGGAATTTCGTCGTCATCTTCTTCTTCAGCCCCAAATACCGGGAATTCAAAGTTGGGAGAAGGCATCGGATCGTATGTTTCAACGGGGTTTAAAACAAGCAAATCTGCATGACGTTATGATTATTTTTTAGAAGAGATAGAGAGAAATGCAAGAGTGCGTGAAGTGTATTTTCTGAAAAACTGCTTGTTTTTATTATTTGAATTGTTTTTAAGGATTACCATTTTCTGAAAATCGAAAAAGAGAAAACAGCAATTAATACAGAAACTATAGAACGACGTTTATTTATTTATGATTTTGTCGATTCTTGAAACTACAACCCTATAAAACAAAACTCAGTCGCTTTGGGCGAAGCGAAGAGAGATATTTACAGAAAGTGAGCCCTATCAAAACATCAGTTTCACCTGGGTAGGGTGAAAGGTTAAAACAAATATGGCCATTACTTTGACTTATGAGCGATCTTCGGAACATCGACTGCAACCCATTGGCGGCGAACTCCTCGGTCAATCACAAAGTCTGGTACCTTCCTTGATTTGTCTTAAAAAATAACGTTGATTTCTGGTGGAGCAGGATCATTGGAATCTGTCTCCCAGGCAGATTCGCCGTAGGAGGATTCCTCAGTTGTATTTTGTATAGTGTTTGTGTTCTCAGGTAAATCTCCCCATCCAGTAGGCTGGATGTCTTTGAGCATGATGCGAGAGCTTTCAGTAGCAGTGTATTTGACCATGAAGTCGTATTTACCACTTGGTTGTCCCAAGGTGTCCCACATTTCTTTGGAACTGGAGGAGTCATCCCTTTCGATGACGTTGATCTCGGGAAAAGTATAGTTAATGAATTCTAGTCCTGAAAATTTTGCAAATTCATCGTCGTGCTGGATATTTTATGAATGACCAGAGTGTTGATCCCATGACATGGTGGGGACGCAGGTATTTTTTTCAATGATGCTCGGCTGATAAGCATCGTTGGGCTGATTTTCTTGCCCCAAGTCTCCTGGGTATGGTTGCCAGATAGGCAGGCCATCCATTAGGCCATAATAGTCGTGGTCAAAGTTGTATTTCATCGGAGTGTCTTCCTCTAATGAATTTGGTGGAGCACGGCATCCTTCTGGATCACAACCTCCGTATATCATTTTGACGTCTGACCTCGGTATAAATCTCGGACTCTGTGCGGGATAACAAAATGGCGTGGACACCTCTCCCTGAGACATATAACCATCCTCGTTAAGATATGACTTCCATTCCTCATCTGTGTCGGAGTAATCTCCCTCGTTGATGGTATGTACTTCTTGAGACACTGGGTGAAGGAATTCTCCACTGTGGAAGAAGTCCTGAATGGAATGAAGACTTTTATCGTTAGTAGCAGTCTGGGTACAAGTTGAGTAAAAACCAATACCTTTTTTTGTTTTGTTATCAGTAGGAATGACAAGCTATCCCCATCCCTTTGCATTGTTACTTTTGATCACTTCGAGAGCATCTTTGTACGAGGAAATCAATGTTCCTTTTTCTGATTGGTTGTCATTACCCACCGAAAGTGCTTGGAATTGAGTTCCAACGACCTCCTCTGGTTCTACGCAAGTGGCCATTGATAAGTTACTCACGATCAAGGCTTGTTATCCACAGACCGTGACGAGTTGGTCGTTCTTGACGAACTTCAGCTTCTGGTTTAATGTCGAAGAGACTGCCCCAGCCTGGTGTATCCAAGGTCTTCCCAATAAGCAACTGTATGTTGCTCGAATGTCCATGACCTAGAAAGTGACTTGGAAAGTGTGAGGACCGATGGTTATGGGAAGGTCGACTTCACCGATAACTATTTTTCTAGACCCGTTAAAGGCTTTGACGATGACCTCATTGCCTCTCATCGGAGATCCTTTGAATGATAGTCGCATTAGAGTGGACTTCGGCATGACGTTGAGAACCAATCCGATGTCTACCAGTACGCTGGCTAAAGCATCGTCCTGGCAGTTGATTGGGATATTGAGCGCCATGTTGTGGCTTTTGCCTTCTTCTAGAAATTCCTCATCACGAAACCCCAAGTTGTTGCAAGAAGTGATGTTAGAGACGATACTGTCAAATTGTCGTATTAACACATCCTGTTCCACAAAGGCCTATTCTAAGACTTTTTGTAGAGCCTCTTTGTGGGCTTCGGAACTGAGTAAAAGAGATAACATAGAGATCTTTGAAGGAGTTTATAACAGTTGATTAACAATGTTGTATTCACTCCTTTGGATGAGCTTCAGCATCTCATCATCATTCTTTGAAAGGTCAGGATCACTGGATTGACCGACTGGTGGATTGGGAGCTTCTATCTGAAGTTCCTTTTCTCTGTTAGGTTCTCCAACTCCTTTGTTGAAGATTCGACAGCTCTGTGTTACTCGACTGATGTCTGCAATATTCACGACGGAGGGTAATGGAATTTCCTTTACATTCTCAACTATTATTGCACCGTATTTGTAAGGGATTGCCTTAGCTGATTTATATGGTAGCGGTCCCGACAGATAAATAACTACAGGAGCCTTCTGATTTTTCTGACTGTCGTAAGTAACTTCAATCAGTCCCTTGTTAGGAACTTTTGATTCATCAAGTAGAGGGATGATGGTACAAACATCCTTGGTTCTTTCAGGATCAAAGATTACAACCACATCTTTAATCTGATCAGCGAAATAGTCTGGAGTCCAGTTGATAGACCCCAAAACTGAATATTGTTGAATTTCTTTGGGTCCAACTGACTCTGAAGGGCTGCTCGCACGAGGTAGCATCCTTGATTATTTTCCGAACAGACTCTACAGCGCTCGTAGTTATGTGTAGCACCTGGCCACGTCCGCTTTGAATTCAACGCCACCTCACTAGATCTATTTCCATTGATCGAACATCCTGACTTTGATGCCTAGTAGGGTTCACATTAACCATATTGATTTGTTCCGTGTCTTCATCCATATAAATCGGAAGCCACCAGTGGTTTAAAAAGTGTTATAAAGTTCTCTGAATGAGAGCGCAACCTTGGTCGCTCTCCTGGCATACTGTACAGTTCAGATAATCATGTGAAGTGAGAAAACCGAGTTGAACTTGCTTGGCGTGCAACTCCACCAAGCTGGTATTCATCAAACGAATATCGAAGATTTGAATCATGTTGATCTGATAAGGATTTCTATCATGGTAGTCCTGAATCCACCCAAGATCCATCTGACACTAGAGGGCCTCTTGTACAAAAGAGCATCCCTGTTTGTTTACCGAGCCAGTCAGACAGGAATTGTAATCGTGCCGCGGCAGATTATGATATTGGCTTTGCCTTGAGTGCATTGCCACTAAGTTGACATTCATTGCACGGATGTCGTGGTTCTGAATGATGTTGGAATTTACATAAGTTATGTTAACTCCACGAACTCGATGCTCTTAGATCCACCTGAGATCCAATTGTTCCTGTAGAGCTTATTGCACCCCAGAACATCGTTGATTGTTTTTAGAGAAAATATCACACTGGTGATAATTATGAGGTGGCACATGGCCGTATCCACTCTGTCTACAATGCATTTTGATCATGTTGGCCCTAAATAAGAGTACATCATGAATTTGATAGCTGTTGTTAGACTCTCTTTCTATCAAATTTACCGCAGCTTTCTCGTGTTGAGGCAGCGGGTTCATGAGAATATTCGGATTCGTATATTTGAAAGATAAGACCCCGCTCCTAACAAGCCTTTGCACATCGGATTTGAAACTGAGACAGTTTTCTATGTTATGCCCTAGTCCTCCTTGGTGGTAAGGGCAAGTCTGATCAGCTTTAAACCAAAAAGGCGGATTCTCCGGTACTGTAAGAGGAGACCTGGTTTGGACATGTCCCTTGACCAGTAAAAATGGAAACAGTTCTGCGTATAACACCGATATAGGATCGAACCCTGGTGGTAGTGTTGTACGATTGTTGTTGTACGGAGGGAGAGCTTGCTGAAGAGGCTGTTGTGTCCTTTGCTGATATTGTTGTTGATTCGGTTGGCTCTGAGCAACCTGAGGTTGATACGTAGGAACAGGCGCAGGGTTGATAGTAGGAGTTACGGCTGCTACTAGATGGTATCGTCGCCTTTGCTTTCCGAGATAGATATTCCCAATATCTTGCTCTTTTTCTTAGGGAGAGCACTACCATATCGTTTTGTATTACTTGATGATATAGTGTCTTTAACTAACCATCCTTCTCGGACTGCTTCCTCAAGACGAACTCCCATGCCCACCATTTCGGTGAAGTCACTGGGCGCACTGGAAACCATTCTGTCGTAGTAAAATGAGCTTAAGGTTTTCAAGAAGATCTTTGTCATCTCTTTTTCCTCAAGAGGTGGACAAATCTGAACGGAAATTTCACGCCATCTCTGAGCGTACTCCTTAAAGGTTTCCTTGTCCTTCTGTGACATCGATCTGAGTTGATCTCTGTCTAGTGCCATGTCCAGGTTATACTTATATTGTTGAACGAAGGCAGCGCTTAGATCTCTGAAAGTGCCGATCTTAGTGCGGTTTAAACCCATGTACCATTTGAGTGCGGCACCAGTTAATTTATCCTGAAAGTAGTGAATTAGTAGCTCCTGGTTCTTTGTCTGAGCTGACATTCGCCGAGCGTACATCACCATGTGGCTTTGAGGGAAAGAGTTACCCTTGTACTTTTGAAAATCGGGTACCTGGAACTTGTGCGGAACTTTCACATTGGGGACCAAACAAAGGTCTGTGGCGTCCTTTCCAAATAAATCATGACCGCGAAGGGCTTGCAGTTCTTTCTGCATCTCCAGGAATTGTTCCTGGAACTCATTCATTCTGTCGAACATACTTTTGTTTCCACCAGAAGGTATCTGTGGAATCTGTCCTTTCGGGATAGTGTGTACCACGAGTGGTGGTATAGTCATTATGGACGAGACTCTCGGTGCCTCCCGAAGTTTGTAACCTTCAGGAGTTGCTGTCATGCCCCTGGCATCTTCGCTTTCCCGAAGTTTGTAACCTTCAGGCCCAGCTGCTCCTGCTGAAGTTTCCGGATCTTCAGTGATCAGCTAAATATATCCCTCCGGGATATAATTGAGTGGCATGCCCTAGGGACGATCTTTCGGCATTTTGTACCTAGGATCATACTTTTCCAATATGGGAGTTGATGTGATCTTTGAGATCACAGTCCTTTTTTGTTGCATTTGAGCTTCTGCTAGAGCTTGCAGGTCGTTATGAAGCTTTCTCAGATACTCTTTCAGAGTGTCGATCTCTTCTCTCAACTCTATGTTCTCTTCCTCGAGATCATCCATCTTTTTCTGACGATTGGCTCGAGTATTGTACGAATGAGACAATTCTACTCTAGAATCGAGACGCAAATGTGAGAATGATGAATGATATGCAATGATTATATTAATTGTATATATTTTTCGTTTATTCAAAGTAAACTTCGACAATTAGATTGCAAATATCAAACAGTGGAGAAACCCTGTTTTATTGAATTCAAAGATTGCAGAAATGGAAATACAGTAATTTACAAAGTGCTGTAAAAGGAAATCTAAACTTATGGGTCATGCGTCCTCTCTGAAGCGAGCTCAAGTGCGGGTTCCGGTACTTTCCTTTTCTTTGACCGGGGCTCTTGGGCCGTTGTCGGGTTGGATTCCTTTGCCAAGTGAAAGGAGTGAGCAAATTCCTTTGGTCATCCTAATTTTCTACAGGATGTTGCTCTAAAATCTCAAACAGAGCATCTTTATCTTTCAATAGTTGCTGTATTTTCTTGCACTCTACATTGAGAATACGGTACTTGTTCCTCCAAGACCTCTTCTCCTGCTGAACTTTGTTGAGAGTAACCTGAAGTTTTTTCGTCTCAAACATAAAATAAAGGGCAGAGTCCCTTAATGGAAGAACTTCCTGACGAGGGTAAGGTATCCTCGGCTTGAGACCTCTAGTTTGTACGCAATGGAGATAAGGCTCCACCGAGACACAGTCTGGTTTTCCTAAAGACTCTCTTCCTTTCCTATGAACGTGTTTCTAGGCATGCACTATTTCCTTCTTTAGTGCCCTGTCGTTTTCTCCTTCCTTGAAGAAAAGACCTTCCAGATGAGCAATACGTGGGACATGCCTCATCGGGTATCCAAATTGATGACGAACTAACACTGGATGATAGAAAATTCCTCCCTTAGTTCCTATAAGGGGTACATTTGGGAAATTTACTCAACGGTCAATGATTCTAATCCTGTCATAGATTCGATTGTACCAATCAATGTCAGAGTTGGTAAGAGACATGATTCTCTGCGACCAACGTAAAGTATTCTTTTGATCCCAAAATGCAGCAGACTTGGGTAAGTGGGAAGTGAACCATTTGTATAGCAGGGGTACACAACATGTGATCATTCCTCTGCTATACAAATTCCTTAAGTGTACCGAATGATAAGCATCTGCGAGCAAGGTCGGTACAGGGTTTCCAATCAGAAAAACCTTAATGGCATTGATATCTACAAAGTTATCGATGTTGTGAAACAAAAATAACCCGTAGGGGAGCAAAACAAAGATGCTCTCGAAAGTGCCCACGTTCCCTATACTAGCAAAGTATAGAGCTTACTTTGTCAAGAACTGGGCTGGCAAACCCTGGATTCCCCCCTTAGTGGTCATGTGAGTCCTGGCCTCTGACTCGTCCAAATAGATTGCTCTCGCAATGGTTTGATCCTTTGGAATTTCTTCCAGTCCAGAAAAGGGAGCTTGGTCAGTAATATGCAAATCAGTCAGGTGAGAGTACTCCTTCAGTGTTGGTGCTAGCTGATAATTTGGGAATGTGAAATAGTGATAGACCAGATCGTAGAACTAGATTAGTGTGGACAGGATTCCTTCGATTACATGAACCCCTAACAGAGATAGCAGTCCTCCATACTTGGCTCTGAAAGCCTCAGGGTTGGTGATCATTCTCACCAGACCTCTTAAATCCTCTAGTTTTGGAACCTTGAAGGTGTACTTGTGAGTTTTTCTTCTACTGAAATCCATTAGCGCAATCTCTTTATCTGATATTTGCAATCATTGTCTTAGTTTAATTTGAAAAAGAGAGACTAGAAGAGAAGTTTTTTCTTTGTTTTAATGTTTTTTAGATGAATACATGAATGTAGCACACAAAAACATAGAAAAAACATGGGGTCAAAGGGTCGGTGTCATGAAGTCAAGGCTCTACCCATCCCCAAAGGTTTATACTGGTGATTTTTGTACCTATCCGCAAAATCATTGACCCCTCTTGGGATAACAACAGCAAGCGGATCGCCAGCGAGCTGATGTATCTTAGAGTGATCTCAAATGAGGGTAGTATCGTGTGACAACTATTCCTGATAGCTTCCGCACTACAAAATGGTTTCAGTCTACTAAAAACCTCAGCTTCTCAGATAACCCAATCGACCACACTACTTTTAACAACCGAAGTCGTATAGGCAATGTATCTGCAAAGGGGGTCTCCACTGAGTCTGATGGTCGATCGGGGACTCTTAATTGGGATTCACTCCCCGTAAGATTACCCGTACAATGTCATACCCTATCTTAGATGTATACTCAATCTTTCCACATGCGGAATGACACGCATTCCCATTAGCAGAAAAATAAACACAGATATCAATTAGGAAAAGCAGTATATATATTTGTCTTAATCATCCTAGACCTCTAGTCTTATGATCCTATACAGACAATGACTCCCCAGCAGAGTCGCCATTTCTGTGACATTTTGTTGAATTTAAATCTCTCACCCTAAAAGAGGCTAGAAATAATGCCTCCCACTGTGGTCGCCACTCTTCTGTAGCGCATTTTTTGTGGTTTCGAATCACTATCGCTTTGGAACTACAGTTCGATTCATTTTTTATCCTGTTGAGCTGATTAAGGAATGGAAATAGATGTCTCCAATTAAACCTGCTTGCAAACTGAGATTAAACAGTCAAAACTGTTCGTTTACAGATGTTATCAAGAGGGGGTTCTTCTTTAGGGTTATTCGCTTAAAAATAGTGTCTAGGCTATTGGTAAGATGTTAGGTCTAATGCTTTTCGATTGATGTGTGAAGGTACGGGATTTTGGGTTTTTGATTAGTATGCTCGCTAAGATTTTGCAATCTTATGCCTATGTATTCCCGAAACAAGGAAATCAGAGCGATCGTAGTTCCTCCTATTCTATGGGAGCAAAGAGGTGTTTTGGTGTCTTGTTCAAAGCCCAAGACGTGAAGCTAAAGGCGGTTTTTATCTTGTTCAAAGCACAAGATGTGAAGCTAAAGGGTTTTGGCTGAGAGAGAATTTGTCATCTCTAAAGAGAAGTTGTTGATGTTTGTATGCTGTGAGTAAGGCACAACTTTGATGCTAAAAGATTGATTGACTCAACCGGGGTTTTCTTTATACAAAGCCTAAGAGGAGGCAGGAAGTTTGACTTTTTCGGTGAAAATGTTCTTTCTGTCTTGTACAAAGCCCAAGATTGAGGCTAAAAGGGATTTTGACTCCGTTGGGGAGAATGTATCTTGTATAAAGCCTAAGATGGAGGCTGAAATGGTTTGACTCAACAAGAGAGTACTTTTATCTGTCCTATATAAAGCCCAAGACGGAGGTTAAAAAGGTGGACTCGACAAAAGAGTCTTGAACAGGTGATTGAATCAACAAGAGAGTCTGAAGGTTGTTTGACTCAATGAGAGAGTCTTTTATACTCAACAAGAGAGTGATTTGTTGTCTCGTACGAAGCCCGAGATTGAGGCTAAAAGGAGATTGACTCAACAAGAGAGTCTTTTATACTCAACAAGATAGTGTTTTTATATGTCTTGTACAAAGCCCAAGACGGAGGCTAAAAGTGGTTGACTCAATAAAAGAGTCTTTTATACTCAACTCAATAAGAGAATGTTTTTCTATCGCGTACGAAGCCCGATATGGAGTCTAAAAGGAGGTTGACTCAACCAGAGAGTCTTTTATACTCAACCAGAGAGTGATTTATATGTCTTGTACAAAGCCTAAGACAGAGGCTAAAAAAGGGATTGACTCAACAAGAGAGTCTTTTATACTCAACAAGAGAGTGTTTTATATGTCTTGTACAAAGCCCAAGACGGAGGCTAAAAGTGGATTGACTCAACAAGAGAGTCTTTTATACTCAACAAGATAGTGGTTTTTTTATATGTATTGTACAAAGCCCAAGACGAAGGCTAAAAGGTTGACTCAACAAGAGAGTCTGAGAAGGTTAGCTCTGCTAGGGAGAATCATTTGTATAAATCCCAAGAGGAGGCTGCCTTACCGCTGTGGATTCTGGAGATCCTGAAGCGGGTCCAAGTGTGGGGAACTCTCATGGGAGAGACCGGGGTTTCTTCCTATGTTTGAAAGGAACTTGAGAATGTGTTTGAGACTCAAGGGTCTTAGACTGTCCAAGTCTAGAGTTTTCTCTATGGTACTATGCCTTAGAGGAGGCATGGGCATTAAAGGATGAGTATCAACCCTACAACGGCCGGTGATTTGACGCTAGAAAGACTGCTCTAGCAAAGGATGACTAAGTTCTGTCTTATACCTTTAAGAGGTCTTCTGGGTCCTTGTATTAAGCCCAAGAGAAGGCATGAGAATTTCTAAGAAGCCGAAGGGTCCTTGTTCAACTCCCAAGAGGAGGCGGGGATGCTTTTAGGAAGCCTGTGGGTCCCCAAACCAAGAGAAGTTCAAGAAATGCAATTCACAGAGAAGAGATCATTCCAGGAAAGTTCGAGAATTTGGAATAAACTCAAGAGATGCCATTCACGGAGAAAAGATCAGCTCTGGGGAGTTAGAGTTTCTTTGACAATTTCTAAGGGTAACAGTCTGAGAAAAGGTTCACCAAGAATACTGCCTTTCTATTTGTTCCATATTGTTTAACCCCAAGAGAAGGGAATACTGTATCTAGAAATCCTATGGGGATCTAGTTTTGTTTGTATTTAAGAGTGACCAACAAGGCTTTACCTAGTGCTAGACGTAGTTGCCGGGGAAAACTCTAAATAACTATACTGGTATTACACAGTGGATATGTGACAAGTATATAAAAGGATGTGAAAGAAGACTTACAGTGAAGCAGCCCCACAATACAGTTATATACATATGAAAGCGGTAAATGAAAGCGGATAAACACTTACCCGTTGTAGAGCTTCCATGTTGTTTGGTTAGTTGTTCAACAAAGAAAGTTTTGATAACAACATATATTTGAATTCAAAATCAAAGGAGAAAGTGCTTGAAAAGATTGTTGGGGCTTACAGCTCGAGGAGAGGCCCAAGTTTTAACGATGATCGCACCATTGTTTATACAGAGGGATGGGTCTTACACTCTATTAGAGGCCCATAGATTTTGAAAATAAAAGAAATGGGGCTTACAACACGAGGGGAGGCCTAGATGATTTGTTTTTGAACTGGCGATCGCACCGAGATTTTTCTTTTAACGCAAAGGGACTTATACAATGTCTGAGGCCCAAAAAGGTTTTAGTTAAAAGGGGATTGGGTCTTACACTCTATTAGAGGCCCAATAATTTATTTTTGTATAAGTGGTGGGGCTTACAGCTCAAGGAGAGGCCCAAATGATTTTTGTTAAAAAGGCGACAATCGTGCCGAACTTTTTGACGGTATCGGGACTTATACAATACACTGAGGCCCAAATTATTTTGGTTTTAAAAAAAAAGGTTGGGTCTTACACTCTATTAGAGGCCCAAGGAGTTTGAAAAAGTTTGATGAGGGTTGAATTAATCAAAACCCTAATTTGTTTTCAAAATATATTTTAATTGAATAAAAATTCAATTAAAATGATCAAAATTGTTAAACATGTGTGAAAACAAATTGTGATCTTGGATCAATGTTTCAAAAATCATGTTCTTATCCACAAAATGATTGGAAATCAATTAAGTTTGGAAAATCAAGGGAGAAAAAACATTTTAAATGTTGAAAAACAAATAAAATATTAATTCTTTGTAAAAATATCAAGTATATGAAATAATTAATATTTTTTGGATTTGTTGGTAAAAGTAAAATATTTTAGCATTTTTGTGAATTATTAAAAAAGAATCAACTCAAAATCATTAAAAACTAGAGAGAAATTAATTTTTGAATCAATTAAATAAAATCACAAAATTCAAATATTCAAATATTCAAAAAAATGGCGCCAAGAACATGCCAAGAACACCCGCCACCCTCTGTTTCTACAGATTTGCATTTTCTATCCAATCTCACTGAATACTTGATGATATCATGCAATCCACATATCAATCTGCTCATTTTCACCTCACGATCATGTTTATGGTCTTTAATTTCATTTATTTTAAGCATGGAATAAGAAATCAAAGAGAAACCTCAAGAACCCTAAAATTTGCATGAAGGCTCAGAAATTCCATACACGATTCAAACAAAGCAATTGATTGAGGGTAAACACTCTATGCATGATTATGAACATATGGCCAAATTATTGTGCAGCAAACGATGCATGGATCATAGAGTTAGAAGAGCTCAGGCCTACCTCTTGCAACTAGTGATCGTGTTTTGTGTAAGAGGTGTTGCAAGCTGGTTCCAATGATTTTCAAAGCTTCCTTAGGTGCCAAGTGATGTGTTTGAATGCTTGGAGTGGTTTGAAACAAGCTGGAACTGAAGATGGTGCCCCAAATGCAAGTCTACTAAAGCTTGAGCAGTTGGATGGTGATTTTGAGAAATCAGTGTTCCAGATGTTGTTTAAGTGTTTGGATCACTTCTATATGATGTTTATGAGGTGTGTGTGTGATTGGTTTGGTTGGAATTGCTCTCAAACTCAAAATTCCATGGAGTGAAGGAAGAGATTTTGAGGAAAGCATCTGTTTGATGGCTTTGGTGTACTCAAACTGAGCACAAATGAGCTCTATTTATAGTAGAGCAAGTTTTTTTTGCAAGCAATAGTGAATGGCAACTGCTGCAGAAGTTTGGCAAATATTGATCAATAGGAATCCAAGTCTCCTCTAGCCATTGACTAGAGGTTAGAGCACAGGCTGCTGGTTCCCTAGTTCTTGGATAAGTCTTGACTGAATTCAGTTGGAAAGGGCTTAGTTCATGCCACCTTGGTGCATCCATTAAATGCTCCAAACCAAAATTGGAGTCTTGTCCCTCTTTTAGGCATTTCTAGGTTTGGCATGCTACTTTTGGTTCCAAGGACTTGGGAGGCTGATGGATCAGTGTTTGTCCCTCCTTGGTCTCCCCCTGAGGTGTTCAGATGGATAAACTTGTTTTTCATATGTAAAATTTGCTCAAATCGAGCAAAATGCACAAATCTGCCTTGCCATGACAGTTTGCAGCAAGGCACGTTGTCATTGTCATATCTCATGGCTTAAGTGGAGTTTCATGGAGTTCTTGGCCATTTTGGAAAGCTCTTATATGATACAACACATGTGTGATCATAGTTTGTCTTGATACTTTTTGGATCCAAGTGAAAAATCTCCCTACTTTTGGAAAAAAACAAGACAGATTCTGACTTAGTGAAAGTTTCACTAAGTGTTGGAAAAAGTTCCATTTCATGTTTTCAGCCATTTTGATCCAACCATAACTCAAAATCTATGATGAATTAGAATAAGGTGTAGTTGACACTTTTAAAGTATGCCATGAGAGCTACAAATCCATCTTTGGTTCAGCCCAAATGGTTTCTTGGATCTTAAGTTATGATCCTTAGAAGTTGGTACCCTAGCCACTTTGTTCCATAACTTAGAAAATTTCTAAGTTTTTTATGGTTACCCCTTTTACAAGTTATCCCACTTTTCTTGATTTTTCTTGATGAATGATGATCCCAATCACATATTAACATCATTTTAGGGTCAAAGAACCATAATTCTAAAAAATCTCAAAAAGTCAAAGTTGACTTTTGTGCGCAGTTGACTTTTTGTCAGATGAACTCCAAATTGTTCCATCCTCTATGAAATTAAGTCCTTGACCTAAATCAAACTTGATGGATTGATTTCATAGGTGTTATAGGGTGTATTGAATCATGTCCCAAGGTTTGGGAGCATGCCTGGGTCAAAAGTCAAAGGCACATTTGACTTTTCCCGCGAAACCCTAATTGTGGTTCTGATGATTTGAAACTTGTTGATCAAGCTTCTTGGATCAATTCATTGTTGCAAATGGATCAATGTAGTGTGTTAGAGACCCTCAAAACCTCTCTTGAGGTCTTGGCTCATGTTTTGTCCCAAAAGTCAACTTAGGGGTGAATTAGGTCAAGAAACCCTAATTCCTGATTTTTTATGAATGCATCCCCTGAGGCAAAATTGACTTGATGATTGGGTTCATGATGTCCCTTGGAGCATCTTAGGTTGTGCTTTTAAGCCTTTGGCTCATGACCAGAGGAAAATTTCCATCTGGAGGCCCCAGTCGACTAAAACCCTAATTTGGTGACACTGGCGATCTTGAGGCTTAATCCACTTGGAATGTTGCAACTTTGTGCTTGATTCTTGAGGTGGGAGTCCTGTTGATCCATTGTGGATATTTGAGAGGTTTAGACAAGTTGAAGATCATGTCATTCCTTGATTGATCCTTTGGCTAAAAGCTCTGAGAGGGCTTGAAACCCTAAGTTTGATTGTAGTGGATGTTCACCCATTTTTTGGGAGACTAATGAGGCATAATGGTCCATCCATATTGTGATGATGATTTTCACAATGATGGGGAATCTTAGTGGTCAAAATTTGGGGTATGACAACCTGCAGCAAACAGCACAACAATCCATTAATAGAACATATACACAATTATCCCCCCAAACATATTAGATATAAAAATATTGTTCAAACATTTATCTTATCTATACTATGTTATAGCTCTATTCATTAGTTTTCGACGCTTCGAACGGGGAACAAAACGGACTTACGAATCAAAAGTTATGATCGAGACAATCTCGGGTATAAAATCCAGCGAGCTGACAGGCCACCCGTGTCAGGGGACAAGGCCCGTGTCACTCCAAAGTCAGAAAATCAAGTTTTGCATTCCAAAACATGGGGTATGACATGGCCACCCATGTCAGAGCCCAGAAAAAACCAGTTTTCAGTGTCAGAGGCCTTCCGGACCTCCGATTTCGATTCCGTAAAAAGTTCTAGTTCCAGAATTCGAAATACTACCATTATATGACAATTATAACAGCCCACAAGACATATTTAAGGATCCTGCCATCTTACATCATGTAATCATAAATTTCAAAACCTGGAAATTAGGTATTTTGATCCTAAGTATGATACTACCCATCATACACTATCATACAATCCCAATAATCATATAAAGGCTCACCCTTACCTTGATTTTCTTGGATTTCTTGAGTTTCTCTTCTCTTCTCCTCTTCTCTCCTTAGCCTCCTTTTTCCTCCTTTCTATCTTTCTATATCTATTTTATCTCTGTCTTCCTTTTTGTTAAACCCTCACAATTTTCATTAACCTAATAATTTCTAATGGGCTTACTAACCCATTTTCTATTCACACTCCCAATTAGGCCCACTTACTTATTTCTACCAATTTCATATATTATTCCACCAAATAAAATAAATCAATTATTTCAAATTAATCCAATAAATCAATTAATTCAAATAAATCAATTAATTTATATAAATCCAATAAATCAATTAATTCATATAAATCAAATAATGCATATAAATTCAATAAATCAAATAATTCATTTAAATTAAATAATTCAAATAAATCAAATAATTCATAAAATCACTCAATTAATTAATATAAATAAATAAATGTTAGAATTGGGGTGTTACAACCCTCCCCCACTTAAAAGATTTTCGCCCTCGAAAATTACCTCAAACGAAGAACTCAGGATAAGACTCCCTCATCTGACTCTCAAGCTCCCAAGTCACATTTCCACCAGCTGGTCCTTCCCAAGCTACTTTCAACAAAGCAATCTCTTTACCTCGAAGTTGCTTTATCTCCCGATCCTCTATCCGCATAGGTGATGTCTCCATAGTCAGGTTGTCTCTCACCTGTACATCATCTACTTGGACTACATGAGACAGATACGCAATGTATTTCCTTAACTGAGATACATGGAACACGTCATGAAGATTATCAAGCGACGGCGGCAAAGCAACCCGATAAGTTACCTCTCCTATCCTCTGCAAAATCTGATAAGGACCAATAAAGCGCGGCGTCAACTTACGCGACTTCAACGCTCTACCAACACCAATTATAAGAGTAACTCTAAGAAACACATGATCTCCTTCTTGAAATTCAAGTGTTTTCCTCTTCTTGTCATGATAACTCTTTTGAAGACTCTGAGAAATCTTCATCTTCTCCTGAATCGTCTTAATCTTATCAGTAGTCTGTTGGACTATCTCAGGTCCAACCACAACACTCTCTCCCGACTCATACCAACACAATGGCGTCCTACACCTCCTACCATACAATACATCAAACGGTGCCATTTCAATACTCGAATGAAAAATATTTTTGTAAGTAAACTCAATTAAAGGCAAGTAACTATCCCAAGCACCTCCTTTTTCCAACACACAAGCTCTCAAAAGATCCTCAAGTGACTGAATCGTCCTCTCCGTCTGACCATCTTTCTGTGGATCATAAGCAGAATTTAACCGCAACTTTGTACCCAAAGCACTTTGCAAACATTCCCAAAATCTTGAAGTAAACCTCGGATCTCTCTCTGACTCAATGCTAGACGGAATACCATGCAAACTGACAATCCTCTCAATGTACAGCTTTGCTAACTTCTCCAATGGGTAATCCATTCTCATTGGAATAAAGTGAGCAGATTTTATTAATCTATCCACAATAACCCAAATAGCTTCACAATTACTCGGTGTTCTAGGTAAGCCAGACACAAAATCCATTGACATGTTATCCCATTTCCACTCAGGAATAGATAATGGTTGCATCAAACCCGACGATTTCTGATGTTCGATCTTCGACTTCTGACAAATCAAATAAGAATACACAAACTTTGCAATATCTTTCTTCATACAAGGCCACCAAAATACTTTCCTCAAATCTTGATACATCTTAGTAGCACTCGGATGAATACTCAATCCACTACGATGGCCTTCCTCAAGAATACTCTTTTTCAGCTCTACAATATCCAGAACATAAACTCTATCACGACATCTCATGGTACTATTTTCATCAATCCAAAAATCACCACCTCGACCTTGATTGATCAAAGTCAACCGATCTACCAAACTCAAATCAAATTTCTGACCTTCCCGAATCTCAACAAGAATACCACTAGTATGCTTCAACATACCAAGCTTAACTCTATAAGAAGTCTCTTCACAAACCAAACTCATATTTCAAAATTTCTCAATCATTTCCAACTCTCTAACCATCATCATCGACATATGCAAAGATTTCCTACTCAATGCATCGGCTACCACGTTTGCTTTACTCGGATGGTAATTCAAACCAAAATCATAATCTTTCAGAAGTTCCAACCATCTCATGTGCCTCGCATTCAACTCTTCCTTATCAAAGAGATACTTCAAACTCTTATGATCACTAAACACCTCAAATCTCGATCCAAACAAGTAATGCCTCCAAAGCTTCAATACAAACACAACAACCACCAACTCTAAATCATGCGTCGGATAATTCCCCTCGTGCACTTTAAGTTGCCTTGAAGCATAAGCTACAACTTGCTGATGTTGCATCAACACACCTCCCAAACCCATCAACGAAGCATCACAATACACAACAAACAGTTTTGCCGGATACGGCAAAATTAAAACAGGAGTTGTCGTCAAACTTCTCTTAAGCTCTTGAAAACTTTCTTCACACTATGCATCCCAAACAAAAGCTTGACCCTTCCTAGTCAACTGCGTCAATGGCAAAGATAACTTGGAAAATCCTTCAATGAATTCCCGATAATAACCTGCCAAACCAAGAAAACTTCAAATCTCAAAAACTAATTTCGGAGCATCCCATTGCAATACAGCTTCAACCTTCGACTGATCAACTACAATACCTCTACTCGAAATTACATGGCCAAGGAAACTCACTTCCTTCAACCAAAACTCACACTTAGAAAGTTTAGCATACAATAGTTTCTCTTTCAATACAGATAACATAATCCTCAGATGCTCCGCATGATCCTCTTCACTCTTCGAATACATCAAAATATCATCAATGAAGACAACCACAAACTTGTCCAAATACGGATGGAAAATCTTGTTCATGTACTCCATAAATACACCTGGTGCATTAGTCACACCAAACAGCATCACAGAATACTCATAATGACCATATCTGGTTCTAAAAGTAGCCTTCTGAATATCTTCAGCCTTCACACGAACCTGATGATACCCAGACCTCAAATCTATCTTACTGAACACACTTGCACTAACCAAGTGATCCATCAAATCATCAATCCTCGGAAGTTGGTACTTATTCTTGATAGTCACTTTGTTCAATTGTCTGTAATCCACACAAAGCCTCATAGAACCTTCTTTCTTCTTAACCAACAAAACTGGTGCATCCCATGGTGACACACTTGGACAAATAAACCTCTTCTCAAGCAGATCTTCAAGTTGACTCTTCAAATCTTTCAATTCTGATGGGAATATACGATATGGAACCATCGATACCAGACTAGTTCCAGAAACTAAGTCGATCGTAAACTCCACCTCGCGTTCCGGTGGTAAATCACTTATCTCCTCAGGAAAAACTTATGGAAAATCACAAACAATTGGCAAAACACCAACTGCCCCACTTTCACTAACACTCGAAGTTGCCATCAACATAAACATCTGAGCATCATCCTGAACTAACTCATCAAAACAATATGTAAGCACTTGGCTTAACTCCAAATAATTCATTGCACACACCATCTAAGCTCGCAAGACACGTATATTCCATCCAACATGATCCCGTCTACTATCAACAAGAGATTAAGGGTGATCAGTTCCTCAATTTCTGAATAGACAACCGACAATCATGATGGGGCATAAACCATCTTTACCAAACTATAATAGCGTTCAATGACACCCTGAGCCACCACTCTACACTTGAAGCATCTTGGAGAAGCACAAGCTTCTCCCCCACTTGTTTCATTCCCAACCTGCAAATGGAAAACAACATAGTTAAACCACCTGGCCGGATGGACCGACCTGCTCTGATACCACTAATGTAACAACCTTCTAATCCCCGCAAAATATATAAATAATCAGAGTAATTGTCATGCATCTCACATAATGGTGTCACGTATAATTCCAAAAATTACACATATACTTGTCATGCTCAATAACACTTAAAATAAATTCATGTTTTTCATATACTTTCACTTAGCATGTAGCAACGGAATTACTTCAATCATAAATGAACACAATGAAAGTCTCATGATCAACTCATTCATAATCATCACTTAGGCATAAAAGCCAATATTCCATATCATTCAAATAACAATAACAAAATAAAGTAGAGTACATAAAGTATCTCTCAAAATATGAATCGAAACATTCGCAGGGTTACATGATTAGAGCACGACTCGACCCAAAATAAATAAGGACACTAAACAAGCTACTCCAACGGCTACCTTGTGCTAGAAGCAACTCTACTCCTCGGTACTTGAGCGATGTTGTACAAAACATCATTCCAACAGAAGGGTGAGAATTCACATAATTATCGAAATCATGAGATAATATATAATATATAACATAGAAGCATAACATAATGATTCTCACACTTCAAAGAGCTTCATCAACATATTATCACTCGAGTAGCCATACTATTCACAAATACATACTCACAATTCCATAATTTCACCAATTCATCAATTTCACATATTGCAATTTGTAACACCCTAAACCCCCGCGACAATTAATAATAAAATATCAGAGTAAAATAAAACATACAACGTTTAGGATGCTACCTTACAGCATACACCTGCTCATGCATATGACATGTAACACATAATGTCATCAATAAAACCAAACTTAATTGATCTTCTCATATATCAGCGAAAATTCAACTAAAATATAACATGTTAATATCATCGGCAATTAAATAAAAGCCACAACGGATAATAAAATAAATAACAGTAAGCGTTCAAAATCTCCAGTTTACACATTAGAGCAGACGCCGACTCAACGAAATAAAATAGAAGACTTCATCTTCACTAACTTTAACTATGCACTAATCTTTATTATCTGCACGTTACCCACGTAGAGGTAACATTCAAACATAAGGGGTAAGATTCTCAAATCAACAAAAGAAATGCATAATATAAATATAAAAGCATTTAATCAATTACACCATTCACCCTATCATTACTACACCAACGAAATCACACTTTTCCACATAAGCAGATAATCATACAATTCTCGAATACAACACAACATAATGCAATACAATGAGACTAACAACTCGACTCAATGCAGTGGTACCAAGTCGATCCCTTTTTCATGATCATAATTCCCGTCAGAATTTCCATATAAGTCGATCACACCCCACATGGGCACACGACATCCGTGATCGCTCATGCCCCACATGGGCACACGATCACCTAACAACAACAACAACAACACGATTATATTTCAAAGAATCCGGATAAGACGCTCACACCCCACATGGGCACACGACTTATCACACAACTTATACAACATGGAATGCATACAACGACAACATACAAAGACAAAGAAATGCATATGACTAACAATAATCCAATATATCACACCACAACTATCCAACACGCAGCATATACCTGCCAAAACATGCAACAATCGCAATCCACAACTACAACACGCATTCACACAACCGAATTCATCATTTCAACGTGCAACACATAACAACATGCATGATAACCCAATTAGAGTTTCAAATAGTTGGAATTATGGTATTGAAATTAATTTAAACAAAAGATATATGAATCCAGCTTTCCAACGCTTCAAACGGCGACTAAAACGGACATACGGATTAAAAGTTATGAATTTTTAAAGTTTAAGAAAATTTTGTCCGTACAGCACCAAAAAAACACTGTCATGCTCGCTGCGAGTTCGCCCAGTGAACTATCATTCGCTAGGAGTTAGCCTAGCGAAGTCTTTATCAAATAACCCCTCCCATACAAAAACCCGAGACTCACTTTTTCTCTTCCCCATTCGCAACTCATTCGCCCAGCAAACTGGAGTTCGCCAGGAGTTCGCCCAGCGAACCTGGGGCGAACTCCCCACCACTTATTCCAGAATGTCTCTTCTTTCCCTTTGCTCTTTGCCTCATTCGTTTAGCGAATCTGGGGAAAACATTCACCCAGCAAACTTTCATTCGCACAGCGAATTGCGTGATTCTGCAATTCTGCAGTTGCGATTTCACCACAAGCCAACCCCA
Source organism: Lathyrus tuberosus (assembly GCA_022829125.1). Taxonomy (NCBI): domain Eukaryota; kingdom Viridiplantae; phylum Streptophyta; class Magnoliopsida; order Fabales; family Fabaceae; genus Lathyrus; species Lathyrus tuberosus. The sequence continues at coordinate 9,484,434 of JALAZF010000168.1, forward strand.
ACCTTTCTCTGATTCTACCCACAAACAGCCCTGAAAATACACATACAATCACAGGTTATCATATAAACAGATAGGAATACATAGACCACAATTCAACCAATTAATTTATGCATTTTTCCTCTTATCAAAACCTCCTACACGCAAAACCCCAATCCCCAAATCAATGCAAACAACACATAGGGATGATCCTAAAGGTTTATCTACCCTCATACAAATATTATCTAACCCTTAGAGATTAGAGAACCCCGCCCTTACCTTAGAGTTCCTGACAAAAACCTCGGCCTCAACAATGGCTTTTCTCTTCCCTTTTGTACTAGCTCTCCTCTTTTCTCTTTTCCTCCAAAAACACGTACTGAATGATTTTCTCCTCTAATCCCCTTTTCTATTTTCTAATATTCCTTTTAATTTCATAATAATATTATTATTATTATTATCTCAATATATATTATTATTATTATTATTATTATTATTATTATTATTATTTTACTAATTAAATAATAATAACATTATCTCTTAATAATTTAAATGAATAATATTAATCAAGCACTGCTAATATTAATTAATCATTCTCCCCACACCACCAAGTCCTACATAATTGGTCACACATCCCCCAACACCTTAATCTCTATAATTCTAAGGTCACCACCCCATACTAAGGGAAACCCAAACACAACTAAAACACGTATAGCCACACACATATACGCAACATCATATAATTCTAATTACGAAAAATAATAAAAATAAATCAGGGTGTTATAACTCTCCCCCAATTAGAATATTTTCGTCCTCGAAAATTTACCTCACACGAATAACTCCAGATACGACTCTCATATCCTACTTTCTAACTCCCAAGTCATATTTCCATCGGCAGCGCCTCCCCACACTACTTTCACAAGAGTGATCTCTTTACCTCTCAATTGCTTTACTTCTCAGTCTTCAATCCGTATTGGTAAAGCCTCAACCGTAAAGTTATCCCTTACTTCTACATCATCCATCGGAATCACATGTGATAGATCCGGAACATATTAACGAAGTTGTGACACATGGAACACATCATGCAAATTCAACAAATTGGATGGCAACTCCACTCTGTAGGCAACAGGTCTAACTCTTGCATAAATCTGATATGGACCAATAAACCGAGGAGTAAGCTTCCTCGACTTCTGTGCACATCCAACACCGGTCACCGAAGTGACTCTAAAAAATACATGGTCTCCTTCTTGAAACTCAAGATCTTTCCTCCTCTTATCATGGTAGCTTTTCTACCTACTCTACGAAGCTTTCATCTTTTCTCGAATCAGCTTCACCTTTTCAGTAGTCTGCTCAATCAACGACAAATGGCTATCCCAAGCACCTCCTTGTTCAAGCACACAAGCCCTCAACAAATCCTCCAAAGATTGTATAGTTCTCTCTGTCTGTCCATCCGTCTGTGGGTGATAAGCTGAGCTCAGTCTTAGTTTCGACCCCAAAGCTTCTTGCAAACTCTCCCAAAATCTGGAAGTGAATCTTTGATCTTTATCCGACACAATAATCAATGAAACCCCATGCAACTTCACAATCACTTGAATATAAATTTTTGTCAGCTTCTGCAAAGGAAAACTGATATTGATTGGAATGAAATGTGCCAATTTCATCAGTCTATCCACTACTACCCAAATGGAATCATGTCCTCTCGGCGTATTAGGCAATCCGATCACAAAATCCATAGAAATGTTGTCCCACTTCCACTCTGGAATATCTAATGCTTGCATCAAACCAGCAGGTTTTTGATGTTCCACCTTCGACTTCTGACAAGTCAAACAAGCATACACAAACTTAGCCACATCACGTTTCAATCCAGACCACCAAAATATATTCTTCAAGTCTTGATACATCTTCGTAGCTCCTGGATGGATACTCAAACTACTCCTATGACTTTCTTCTAGAATCATTCTTTTCAACTTAGAATCATCAGGAATACAAATCCTATCACGGAACCTCAACACACATTGTTCATCCACTTTGAATTCGTTACTTTCTATCCGCTCATTTCGAATCATCATATCCACCAGTTTCACATCCAACTTCTGACCTTCTTTGATACTATTAAGAAATTCATTGTTGATCTTCAGCATACCCAGCATCACACTATGCGGTGTTTGTTCACAAACCAAACTCATATCTCTGAACTGTTCAATTAACTCCAGTTCTTTAACCATCATAGCAGACACATGCAAAGACTTTCGACTCAGAGCATCAGCCACGACATTAGCTTTATCGGGGTGGTAGTCCAAACTGAAATCATAATCCTTTAAGAATTCTAACCACTTTCTTTGTCTCATATTCAACTCCTTCTGATCAAATAGATTCCTCAAGCTCTTATGATCACTATACACCTCAAATCTGGAGCCGTAAAGATAGTGTCTCCAAATTTTCAATACGAATACCACTGCAGCTAATTCCAAATCATGAGTTGGATAATTCCTCTCAAGGACCCTTAACTGTCGGGAAGCATAAGCCACAGCCTTATCATCCTGCATTAGCACACCTCCTAAACCCATCAAAGAGGCGTCATAATACACCATAAATAGTTCATTTGGTTCGGGTAGAATCAAAACCGGAGTTGTAGTCAATCTCTTCTTCAGCTTGATGAAACTCTTCTCGCAGTGAACATCCCACACAAACACTTTACTTTTACAATTCAACTGAGTCAACGAAAGTGCCAACTTCAAAAAGCCTTCAATAAACTTACGGTAGTAACCAGCCAAACCCAAAAAGCTTCTAATCTCAGTTTCCGACTTTGGAGCCTCCCACTGTAGCACTGCATCTACCTTGGATGGATCCATAGCAATACCATCACCTGAAATAACATGACCGAGAAAACTCACCTCTCTCAACCAAAATTTGCACTTAGTTAACTTAGCATATAGCTTCTTTTCCTTTAACACATGCATCTTGATCCGTAAATGCTCAGCATGCTCTTCTTCTGACTTAGAAAGATTAGAATGTCGTCAATAAAGACAACCACAAATTGGTCCAAGTAAGCATGAAAAATTTGATTTGTATACTCCATAAATACACCAGGTGCATTAGTAACTCCGAACGGCATCACCAGATACTCATAATGTCCATTTCGGGTTCTGAAGGCCGTCTTCTGAATATCTTCATCCTTCACTCATATCTGATGATAACCCGACCTCAAGTCAATCTTTCTAACACACGGGCACCCACTAACTGATCCATCAAGTCACCTATTCTTGGAAGTGGGTACTTGTTCTTAATCGTTACTTTATTCAGCTGTCTGTAATCAATACACAACCTCATACTGCCATCCTTTTTCTTCACCAATAACACCGGAGCTCCCCAAGGCGATACACTTGGTCTCACGAATTTCTTTTCTAACAACTCTTCTAGTTGCTTCTTCAGCTCTGTTAATTCTAATGCTGACATCCTGTATGGTGCCATAGAAATAGGTCTGGTACCAGGGACAAGGTTAATAGCAAACTCCACTTCTCTCTCTGGTGGTACATCAATAATATCATTTGGAAACACATCAGGAAATTCACGCACCACCTGGAATTCATTAATCACCGACTCACACTCCACTAATAAGGATGCAAACAATACAAGCACCTAAGCTTCTTCTTCTAAGAGCTTTCCCAACTCTCTAGCAGATAGAAAATCATCTTCTTCCCCTTCTTCAGGAGCAAGAAATCGCATTGACTTGTTAAAACTATTAATATGAACATGATTGAACTCCAACCAGTTCATACCTAAGATCACGTCAAGACCTCCCAACGGCAAGCAAATAAGATCCACACCAAAGTCCTTATCAAAGATTGGTAGTGGAAAATTCAAACAAATCAAGCAAGTGGTCACTAATCCCTTGGCAGGAGTTTAGACAACCATATCTCCCTTCATAGAAGAAACGACAAGGCCTAGCCTTCTCACACAATCAGCAGCAATAAAAGAATGAGTAGTACCAGTATCAATAATAGCAATCAAAAGCATATTATTAATGTAACATATTCCTCTGATCAGTCTGTCATCACTGGAAGTCTGAGTCCCCGTCAAAGTGAACACCTTTCCTCCAGTTGAAGCTTGCTTTGGCTTCTGGCAATGAGTACTAATATGGCCATGTTCTCTGCAGATGTAGCAAGTCACCAAGTTAACTTTGCAGTCAGCAATCAGATGTCCTGCCTGCCTGCACTTGAAGTATTTTTTCACATCACTTGTGTACTCACTGACACGATGACCTACCTCACCACACCTGTAACGCTTAAGAGGAGCAGGGGAACCTCCCCCACTCGACTTCTTGCCATCAGCGTATTTCTGTTTACCTTTCTCAGCTGGAGCTGCATAAGGCTTCCCACGGTTCATCGGTTATTTTCCCCTCCTCTCGTCCAACCCTTTATAGTGAGTCGATCGAGCCTTGCTATCTTCCTCAAAGATCCTACAACAATCCACCAAATCTGGAAACCTTCTGATTCACTTATAACCAATCGCCTGTTTGATCTCAGCCCTTAATCCATTCTCAAACTTGACACACTTTGAGAACTCAGCAGTTGCCGCACTGTAGTGAGGGTAAAACTTAGCCATATCAGAGAATTTGGCAGCAGACTCTGTAACCGTCATGTTACCTTGCTTCAGTTCTAGGAACTCAATCTCTTTCTTTCCTCGGTCATCTTCAGGAAAATATTTCCTCAAGGACTCCCTACCGAACACAGCCCAAGTGATTACCTCTCCTGTTGCTCCCAATAGTTTACGAGTACTCACCCACCAATCACCGGCTTCCTCAGCCAGCATGTGAGTACCTAACCGCACCTTCTGCGCCTCAAAATATTCTATAACCCGAAAGATTCTCTCGATCTCCTTGAGCCAAGCCTGCGCCCCATCCGGATCGTATCTTCCCTTGAAGGTAGGTAGTCTATTCTTCCGAAACTCGTCATTCTCACCAGCATGAGGCGGATTCTATACCGCCTGAGCAACAGCCTGAAAAGCAATAGCAATAGCAGCATCGTTTCATCCATCCATTCTAAATCTCTTACACCCCAACAACAAAACACAATGGTTAGGGAAATGATATCGACAGTAATCAACTGTCACACGACAACGACTCGATAACTTGGCCAGACAGATCGACCTGATCTGATACCACTATGTAACAACCTAAACCCCCGCGACAATTAATAATGAAATATCAGAGTAAAATAAAACTTACAACATTTAGGATGCTACCTTACAGCATACACCTGCTCATGCATACGACATGTAACACATAATGTCATCAATAAAACCATACTTAATTGATCTTCTCATATAGCAGCAGAAATTCAACTAAAACATAACATGTTTAATACCATCGGAAATTAAATAAAAGCCACAACAGACAATAAAAGAAATAACAGTAAGCGTTCCAAATCCCCAGTGTTACACATCAGGCAGACGCCAACTCAACGAAATAAAATAGAAGACTTCATCTTCACTAACTTCAACTCTGCCCTAATCTTGATTATCTGCATGTTACTCACGTAGAGGTAAAATTCAAACATAAGGGGTGAGATTCTCAAATCAACAAAAGAAATGCATAATATAAATCTAAAAGCATTTAATCAATTACACCATTCACCCTATCATTACTACATCAATGAAATCACACTTTTCCACATAAGCAGATAATCATATAATTCTCGAATACAACACAACATAATGCAATGCAATGAGACTCACAACTCGACTCAATGCATGTGGTACCAATTCGGGCCCTTTTTCATGATCATAATTCCCATCAGAATTTCCATATAAGTCGCTCACACCCCACATAGGCACACGACATCCGTGATCGCTCACGCCTCACATGGGCACACGATCACCTCAACAACAACAACAATAACACGATTCTATTTCAAAGAATCTGGATAAGACGCTCACACCCCACAAGGGCACACGACTTATCGCACAACTTATGCAACATGGCATGCATACAACGACAACATACAAAGACAACAAAATGCATATGACTAACAATAAGCCAATACATCACACCACAACTATCCAACACACAGCATATACCTGCCAAAACATGCAACAATCGCAATCCACAACTACAACAGCCCCGACCTTTCTCCGATTCTACCCACAAACAGCCCCGAAAATACACATACTATCACATGTTATCATATAAACAAATAGGAATACATAAACCCCAATTCAACCAATTAATTTATGCATTTTTCCTCTTATCAAAACCTCCGACACGCAAAACCCCAATCCCCAAATCAACGAAAACAACACATAAGGATGGTCCTAAATGTTTACCTACCCTCATACAAATATTATGCAACCCTTAGAGATTAGAGAACCCCGCCCTTACCTTAGAGTTCTTGACAAAAACCTCTGCCTCAATAATGGCTTTTCTCTTCCCTTTTGCCCTAGCTCTCCTCTTTTCTCTTTTCCTCCAAAAACATGTACTGAATGATTTTCTCCTCTAATCCCCTTTTCTATTTTCTAATATTCCTTTTAATTTCATAATATTATTATTATTATCTCAATATTATTATTATTATTATTATTTTACTAATTAAATAATAATAACATTATCTCTTAATAATTTAAATGAATAATATTAATCAAGCACTGCTAATATTAATTAATCATACTCCCCACACCACCAAGTCCTACATAATTGGTCACACACCCCCCAACACCTTAATCTCTATAATTCTAAGGTCACTACCCCATACTAAGGGAAACCCAAACACAACTAAAACACGCATAGCCACACACATATACGCAACATCATATAATTCTAATTACGAAAAATAATAAAAATAAATTGGGGTGTTGCAACTCTCCACCACTTAGAATATTTTCGTCCTCGAAAATTTACCTCACACGAATAACTCCGGATACGACTCTCGTATCCTACTTTCTAACTCCCAAGTCATATTTCCATCGGCAGCGCCTCTCCACACTACTTTCACAATAGTGATCTCTTTACCTCTCAATTGCTTTACTTCTCGGTCTTCAATCCGTATCGGTAAAGCCTCAACCGTAAAGTTATCCCTTACTTCTACATCATCCATCGGAATCACGTATGATGGATCCGGAACATACTAACGAAGTTGTGACACATGGAACACATCATGCAAATTCGACAAATTGGATGGCGACGCCACCTTGTAGGAAATAGGTCTAACTCTTGCAGAAATCTGATATGGACCAATAAACCGAGGAGTAAGCTTCCTCGACTTCAGCGCACGTCCAACACCGGTCACCGGAGTGAATCTCAATAACACATGGTCTCCTTCTTGAAACTCAAGATCTTTCCTCCTCTTATCATGGTAGCTCTTCTACCTACTCTACGAAGCTTTTATCTTTTCCCGAATTAGCTTCACCTTTTTCAGTAGTCTGCTGAACAATCTCAGGTCCAAGTATTGCGGTCTCTCCACATGTGCCAATTTCGTCAGTCTATCCACCACTACCCAAATGGAATCATGTCCACTCGGCGTAGTAGGAAATCCGATTACAAAATACACATAAATGTTGTCCCACTTCCACTCTGGAATATCTAACGGTTGCATCAAACCAGCAGGTTTCTTGTAACACCCCCAATCTATACCCCCAATTAATAAAGCGGTAAAGAAAATTCAAAATTTCGTCAGAGTATATTTAAAATTATCATGGCATAGACAGGGAGAATCACATTATATTGAAACAAAACATACAACACCTGCTCATAAAGATATGCAACAGTGGGGTAGCAATCAACAGAGGAACTCAGTTCCTTACACCCACATTTCAGTTTTTAGAATAAAAGCGAAAAATCTAAAACTGAATATCATACATGTATATCACATAAAGGTTCATCTATTATCAACAGACTCATGTTAATATACAACTCCAAAGGATAAAGATGCATATACACAACATCACAAAATAATCCTAATCAATCTCCCGACTACCCGGTGCTACATATCAGAGCCGACCGACAGAAGAATGAAGACATAAGCTTCACCAAAGACCTCCAGCAACACTAATCTGCAATGCCTCATAGAGCATTATAAAACAGCAGAAGGGTGAGAAATAACAACTAAACCAAGATTGCATAATAATATGCAAAAACATATAAAAATCACATACATAGTTATTCTCACCACAAGCATCACATACCAATACATATAGCACGCCACGTATACTTAACATATTTCTAACATTTCCAACAACATAGCATATCCACACATGAAACATATTCTCCACAACCAATGCATTCATCACAAGGCATCTCAATCATGGTCAATACATTTCTCACAAACGCATATATATTCATATATCACATATACACATCAATTTCACCAATACTATCACAAACTCAACACATACTCGATCAATTCACAATTCTCACACATAATCAATCAAATCATGACTTTCCACACATAATGCATCCATGATTTATGCAAATGCACAGAGACCGACACAACGACTCTATGCACATGCCATGCGGTACCGACTTCCAATGTTTCTCATGTCTCATCACCAATTCACTCAGGAACTATTGGAACCATCGCTCGTTACTTAGTGTAACTCCCCGTCGGGCATACGATGTTCACCCCGTCGCTTTCGGTCCCCACATGGGCACACGACGTTTATGGATTGCTTTCGGTCCCCACATGGGCACACAATCCGATCGCTTTCGGTCCCCACATGGGCACACGATCGTCTATAACCATCGCTTTCGGTCCTCACATAGGCACACGATGTTATAGCAGATTCCCTCTGGAACCAAACCGTCACTCAGGACGTCACAATAATGCATATCATGATGCTTGGCATACAATGACTCATGACATTCACATTGCCCACATATATGCAACCACAATCATGCATATAACATCAAAACATAACAATTACAACAACTTGTCACATGCTTCAACATCATCACATTCATGCATTGCAACATAATTCAAACAATGCATTTCAAACCATAAAGGCCACCACACAACATACCTTGAATTTCACATAAACAATGCATTTCATCACAAACCACAAACCACAACAATTAGCATTTCATCATATACATTCATATCAAGAATTACTCACCATCACCCGCAACAATCCTACACATTTCATCATAGGTATTCACATCATATAACAACACACAAGCTATACGTTATATAACAAAAGCATACCGCACGACAACACATCAATCGCACACATTCACGACGGTAAAAATCAACACAACGATACGGTTTAAATTTTTTGCTATTATTGAACCAGGTACAGACCTCAAAACTATTTTTCCTATAAAGAAAATTTCGTTAGCTTTCCAACGCTTCTAACGAGGGTCAAAACCGACTTACGGTTCAAGAGTTATGAATTTTTGAAGTTTTGCCCAAAACAGAATTTTTCTGCATAATAGCCCTACGGGTTTATGCATTTTCGTCCGAAAATCCGACCGATTCAATTATTTTCTTCGAAACAAACACATACTCATTCATACCAAACATATAGTAGTGATTTGGAACCATTAAACGTGAATTCTACGACTTTCGATTTTACTCCGAATCTTAAACTCTCAATTCTCCAAAAATGCAAAAACTTACAAAATCAACCAAATTCGATAAAACAAGCATACTCAATCACGGCCTAACATTACTCGACACATCTACGCAATTTATTCCGACTTTCGTCCGTGAAAACATTGATTTCTAACCATTTTTCTCATTTCGACCTAGAATGGAAACTAGAAGAAAATAACCAAAACAGTCCAAGAAAACATACACATATACATACACAAGCAAGATATAATCGAAACTTCTCACCCTTACCCGATTATTCGCGATTGAAACGGAGTAATCTTTGATTTTCCTCTTTTCCTCTTTTTCTCCTCTTCTTTCTTCCCTTCTCTTTTCTTTCTCTTCTTTTTCTTTTTCTTTCTATTTCTCTCATTTTCTCTCTTTTTATAAAAATATCTACCCCCAAAAAGACCAAAATACCCCTCAGCTCAAATATCTCTCAAACGCTCTCAAAATGCGATAAAACATAAACATACCGATGAAATATATTTCGGGAAATAAAAGTTGAAAAAAATATAATTTATTGCAAATATTTTACCTATCAGAGAAATTATCCAATTAACAGTGAAAACTCATTTAATTTACACAATTCGCCAAATCCAACAAAATACCAAAAATAACATATAACTTCCACTGGTGGATGTTCAGTGCAAAAATTGACCAAAAGTATTTTCAGGCACATTTTAAAGGTAACTTCCACTGGTGCAAGATCAGTGCAAAAACTGACCAAAAGTGTTTTCAGGCAGATTTTAAAGGTAACTTCCACTGGTGGCTGTTAGTTCAAAATGTGACACATTTATGCTACGAAACTCTCAATGCATAAGCATGACGCATTAACATGAAACACAATAAATCACACAATTCACAAAATTTCACATAAATGGAATAATTAAATACGGTTAAATAAATCGGTGTGTTACATTTCTGATGTTCCACCTTCGACTTCTGACAAGTCAAACAAGCATACACAAACTTAGCCACATCACGTTTCAATCCAGACCACCAAAATATCTTCTTCAAGTCTCGATACATCTTGGTAGCTCCTGGATGGATACTCAAAATACTCCTATGACTTTCTTCTAGAATCATTCTTTTCAACTCAGAACCATCAGGAATACAAATCCTATCACAAAACCTCAACACACCTTGTTCATCCACTTTGAATTCGTTACTTTCTGTCCGCTCATTTCCAATCATCAAATCCACCAGTTTCACATCCAACTTCTGACCTTCACAAATACTATTAAGAAATTCATTATTGACCTTCAGCATACCCAGCATCACACTATGCGGTGTAAGTTCACAAACCAAACTCATATCTCTGAACTGTTCAATTAACTCCAGCTCTTTAACCATCATAGTAGACACATGCAAAGACTTTCGACTTAGAGAATCAGCAACGGCATTAGCTTTACCGGGGTGGTAGTTCAAACTGAAATTGTAATCCTTTAAGAATTCTAACCACCTTCTTTGTCTCATATTCAACTCCTTCTGATCAAACTGATACCTCAAGCTCTTATGATCACTATACACCTCAAATCTGGAACCGTAAAGATAGTGTCTCCAAATTTTCAATACGAATACCACTGCAGCTAATTCCAAATCATGAGTTGGATAATTCCTCTCATGGACCCTTAACTATCGGGAAGCATAAGCCACAACCTTACCATCTTGCATTAGCACACCTCCTAAACCCATCAAAGAAGCATCATAATACACCATAAACGGTTCATTTGGTTCGGGTAGAATCAAAACCGGAGTTGTAGTCAATCTCTTCTTCAGCTCGATGAAACTCTTCTCGCAGTGAACATCCCACACAAATGCTTTACCTTTGCAAGTCAACTGAGTCAACGGAAGTGCCAACTTCGAAAAGCCTTCAATAAACCTACGGTAGTAACCAGCCAAACCCAAAAAGCTTCTAATCTCAGTTTCCGACTTTGGAGCCTCCCACTGTAGCACTGCATCTACCTTGGATGGATCCACAACAATACCATCACCTGAAATAACATGACTGAGAAAACTCACCTCTCTCAACCAGAATTCGCACTTAGATAACTTAGCATATAGCTTTTTTCTGTTAACACATGCAGCACGATCCGCAAATGCTCAGCATGTTGTTCTTCTGACTTAGAATAGATTAGAATGTCGTCAATAAAGACAACCACAAATTTGTCCAAGTAAGCATGAAAAATTTGATTCATATACTCCATGAATACACCAGGTGCATTAGTAACTCCGAACGGCATCACCACATACTCATAATGTCCATATCGGGTTCTGAAGGCCGTCTTCTGAATGTCTTCATCCTTTACTCATATCTGATGATAACCCGGCCTCAATTCAATCTTGCTAAACACACGGGCACCCACTAATTGATCCATCAAGTCATCTATTCTTGGAAGTGGATACTTGTTCTTAATCGTTACTTTATTCAGCTATCTGTAATCGATACACATTCTCATACTGCCATCCTTTTTCTTAACCAACAACACCGGAGCTCCCCAAGGCGATACACTTATTCTCACGAATTTCTTTTCTAACAACTCTTCCAGTTGCTTCTTCAGCTTTGTTAATTCTGATGTCGACATCCTGTTTGGTGCTATAGAAATAGGTCTGGTACCAGGGACAAGGTCAATAGAAAACTCCACTTCTCTCTTTGGCGATACATCGGCAATATCATTTGGAAACACATCGGGAAATTCACGCACCACCTGCAATTCATTAATCACCGACTCACTCTCCACTGACAAGAATGCAAACAATACAAGCACCTGAGCTTCTTCTTCTAAGAGCTTTCCCAACGCTCTAGCAGATAGAAATACATCTTCTTCCTCTTCTCCATGAGAAGAAATCGCATTGACTTGTTAAAATAGTTTATATGAACATGATTGAACTCCAACCAGTTCATACCCAAGATCACATCAATATTTCCCAACGGCAAGCAAATAAGATCCACACCAAAGTCCTTATCAAAGATTGATAGTGGATAATTCAAATAAACCAAGGAAGTGGTCACCGATCCCTTGGTAGGAGTTTCGACAACCATCTCTCCCTTCATTAGAGAAACGACAAGGCCTAGCCTTCTCACACAATCAGCATCAATAAAAGAATGAGTAGTACCAGTATCAATAATTGCAATCAAAAGCATATTATTAATGTAACATATACCTCTGATCAGTCTGTCATCACTGGAAGTCTGAGTCCCCGTCAAAGTGAACACCTTTCCTCCAGTTGAAGCTTGTTTTGGCTTCTGGCAACAAGTACTAATATGGCCATGTTCTCCGCGGTTGTAGCAAGTCACCACGTTAACTTTGCAATCAGCAATCAGATGTCCTGCCTGCCTACACTTAAAGCATTTCTTCACATCACTCGTGCACTCACTGACACGATGACCTAGCTCACCACACATGTAACACTTAAGAGGAGCAGGGGCACCTCCCCCACTCGTTTTCTTCCCATCAACATAATTCTGTTTACCTTTCTCAGCTGGAGTAGCATACGGCTTCCCACGGTTCATCGGTTGTTTTCCCCTCCTCTCGGCCGACCCTTTATAGTGAGCCGATCGACAACGACTCGACAACTTGGCTGGACAGACCGACCTGCTCTGATACCACTATGTAACACCCTAAACCCCCGCTGTCATACCCCAAATTTTGACCACTAAGATTTCCCATCATTGTGCAAATCATCATCACAATATGGATGAACCATCATGCCTCATCAAATGCCTCAAGGGTTGTTGAGCATTCACTACAATCAAAATTAGGGTTTTAAGCCCTCTCAGAGCTTTAGACAAAGGATCAATCAAGGAATGACTTGATCTTCAACTTGTCTAAATTCTAAAGTATCCACAATGGATCAAAAGGACTCCCACTTCAAGGATTAAGCACAAGGTTGCTCCCTTCTAGGTGGATCAAGTCTCAAGATCGCCAGTGTCACCAAATTAGGGTTTTGGTCTACCAGGGCCTCCAGATGGAAATTTTTCATCTGGGCACAAGCCAATGATCCAAAACATAACCTAATATACTCCATGGGACATCATGAACCCAATCATCAAGTCAATATTGCCTCAGGGGATGCATTCACTAAAAATCAGGAATTAGGGTTTCTTGACCTAATTCACCCCTAAGTTGACTTTTGGGAACAATCATGAGCCAAGACCTCAAGAGAGGATTTGAGGGTCTCGAACATACCACATTGATCCATTTGTAACAATGGATTGATCCAGGAAGCTTGAGCAGCAAGTCTCAATTTCATCTGCACCACAATTAGGGTTTCGCGAGAAAAGTCAACTGTAACTTTGACTTTTGACCAGGACATTCTCCCAAACCCTAAGACATGATTCAATATACCCTATGACACCTATGGAACATGCCCATTAAGTTTGATTTAGGTCAAGGACATGATTTCCTGAAGAATTGCACAGTTTGAAATTCATCTGATAAAAAGTCAACTGTGCACAAAAGTCAACTTTGACTTTTTGAGATTTTTCACCAAAATGGATTTTTAACCCTAAAATGATGTTAATGTATGATTTGAATAATCATTCATCAAGAAAAATCAAAGAAAGTGGGATAACTTGTAAAAGGGGTAACCATAAAACTTAGAAAATTTTCTAAGTTATGGAAAAAGTGACACTAATGTGCCAACTTTGGAGGACCATAACTCCTAAACCACAAGGCCATTGTTCCCCATTCAAAGCTTGATTTGTATATCACATTGCCCTCTACAAAAGCTTCATATTGACCTATGTCCAAATTCCTCATGGATTTTGAGTTATGGAGTGATCAAAATCAAGAAAAGTCACTTTGTTCCAACACTTAGAGAAAATTTCACTAAGTCAGAATCTGCCTTTACTTTTTTTCCAAATGTAGGGGGATTTTTCACTTGGATTCAAAAGAGATCAAAACCAAACATGTTCAAACAGTTGTTGTATCATGTAAGGGCTTTCCAAAATGACTAAGAACATCACCAAATTCAACTTGAGCCATGAGATATGACATTGGCAAGTTGCCTTGCTGAAATCTGCCAAGGCAAGGCGGATTTTTGCACTTTTGGTCAATTTGCCAAAATCAGCCAAATCCAAATGCTTCTATCCACTTGGACACCTCTGAGGATTGAATCTAAAGGGGACAATCATTGAGCCAAGCCTCCAAAGTCTTTGGAACAAGAAATAGCATGTTGAACCTAGAATTGCCAAAATAGGGACAAGACTCCAATTTTGGATTGGAGCATTCAATGGAAGCATCAAGGTGGCATGGACTGAGCCATTCTCAACTGAATTCAGTCAAGACTTATCCAAGACCAAGGGGACCAGCAGCCTGTGCCCTAACCTCTAGTCAATGGCTAGAGGAGACTTGGATTTTCATTTGCCAACATTGGCCAAACCTACTCAGCAGTTGCCATTCACTATTCCTTGCAAAACAAACTTGCTCTACTATAAATAGAGCTCAATTGTGATCAATTTGAGTACACCAAAGCCATCAAACAGATGCTTTCTTCAAAATCTCTTCTTTCACTCCAATTTTGCCTTTTAAGGCAAGTCACTATCGGGTTTTGAGTTTGAGAGCTTTTCCAATCAAACTAATCACACACACACCTCACATACATCATATAGAAGTGATCCAAACACTCACATAACATCTGGAACACAGATTTCACAAAATCACCAGCCAATTGCTCAAGTTCTTGACAGATTTGCAGTTGGGGTACCATCTCAAGTTCCAGATCATTTCAATCCATTCCAAGCATTCAGACACACTCTATGGCACCTAGGGAAGCTATCCAGATCATTGGAACCTAGCTGTAACACCTCCAACACAAATCACGATCACCAGCTGCAAGTGGTAAGCATGAGCTCTTCTAACTCTATGATCCATGCAATTTTTGCTGCACAACAATTTGGCCATATGTTCGTAATCATGCATGGAATGTTTCCCCTCAATTAATTGCATTGTTTGAATCGTGTATCAAAAATCCTAGCCTTCATGCAGAAATTAGGGTTCTTAAGGATTTTTCGTGATTTCTTGTTTTATGCTTAATCTAAATGAAATTAATTGTCATAAACATGATGGTGAGGTTGAAACGAGTTGATTGGTAGGTGGATTACATGATATAATCAAGTATTCAGTGAGATTGGAGAGAAAATGCAAATATGGGCAAACCCAGAACACGCGCGTGTTCTTGGTGTGTTCTTGGCATCATTTTTTTAAAATTCAAATATTTGAATTTTGTGATTTTATTTAATTGATTAAAAAATTAATTTCTCTCTGAGTTTTAATGATTTTGACTTGATTCTTTTTTTAATAATTCACAAAAATGTTAAAATATTTTATTTTCCTAAAAAATCCCAAAAATATTATTTATTTTACATAATTGATATTTTTACAAAGAATTAATGTTTTAATTGTTTTTAACATTTAAAATATTTTTTTCACCTTGATTTTGCAACTTTTAATGCTTTCTAATTATTTTGTAGATAAATACTTAATTTTTGAAGCATTAATCCAAGATCATAAGTTGTTTTCCATATGTTAAACAATTTTGATCATTTTAATTGAATTTTTATTCAATTAAAACACATTTTGAAAACAAATTAGGGTTTTTGGATTAATTCAACCCTCATAAACCATTTTTAAAACTCTTTGGGCCTCTAATAGAGTGTAAGACCCAACCCTTTGTAAATACAACCTATTTTGGGCCTCACTTATTGTATAAGTCCCGTTGTATTTCAAAAAGTTCGACGCGATCATCATCCGTTGAAAAACAAACCTTGGGCCTCTCATCGAGCTATAAGACCCATTCAAAACTTTTGGGCCTCTAATAGAGTGTAAGACCCAACCCCCCTTTTCACCAAAACAAATTTGGGCCTCACTTATTGTATAAGTCCCTATGCGTTAAAAGAAAACCTCGGCGCGATCGCCATTTTTAACGAAAAATCAATTGGGCCTACCCTCGAGTAGTAAAACCCATTTCTTTTCTTTAAAACTCTTTGGGCCTCTAATAGAGTGTAAGACCCATCCCTTTGTACAGAAAACCTTTTTGGGCCTCAGTCACTTGTATAAGCCCCTCTGTACAGATTCAACAGTGCAATCACTAGTAAAACCTTGGGCCTCTCCTTGAGCTGTAAGCCCCAAATCTTTCTTTTTCAAAGCACTTTCTCCTTTGATTTTGAAATATACTGTTGTTTTCAATATTTCTTTGTTGAACAACTAACCAAACAGCATGGAAGCTCTACAACCGAGTAAGTGGTTATTGCTTTCATTTACCGCTTTCATATACATATAACTGTATTGTGGGGCTGTTTCGCTGTAAGTCTTCTTTCATAAACTCATATCAACTGTGTAATAATAGTATAGATATTTAGAGTTTCCTCGGCAACTACGTCTAGAACTAGGTGACGCCGTTTCATTTATTCGTAGAAATAGACAACTAGATCCCCAATAGGATCACCAGATACAGTCTTCTCTTCGGCTGTCCTCATTTGGAATTGTCAAGAAACTCTACTCCCAGAGATGAATGTATTCTCCGTGAATGGCATCTTTGAGTTTCTTCCAAATTCTCGAACTTTCCTGACTTGATATATTCCTTGTGAATAGCTTGCCTTGAATTTCTCGGGGTTTGGGGACCCATCGGCTTCTTAAAAGCATCGGCCTCCTCTTGGGCATCGTACAAGGACCCACAGGCTTCCTAAAAGCAACCCAGCCTCCTCTTGGGCTTAGTACAAGGACCCGTCGGCTTCTTAGAAGTATTCACAGCCTCCTCTTAGGCTTCGTATAATGATCTCTTCCTCCGAGAATGATAGCCTCCTCTTGGGCTTCGTACAAGGACCCGTCGGCTTCTTAAAAGTTTCCAGCCTCCTCTTGGGCTTTGTACAAATTATCCCGACGACCTCCTAGAGGTATAGGAACAGAACTTAGTCGTCTTCATAGAACAGTCCTTTCAAAGAGTCTACTACTGTTTCTCAAAGCATAGTACAAAAGACGAAACTCTAGACACGGACAGTCTAATATCCTTGAGTCTCAAAGACATTCTCAAGTGACCCCTTCAAAAATAGGAAGAAAAACCGTAGACTCGGACAGTCTCAATACCCTTTGGATTTTCCGTTTCCTCAAAGAAAAGGAAATATCCCTGATCCTCAGATCAAATCCTTGAGTACAGTATTACTCATATAAGAACTAATTTTCTCTTTTAAAATTAGTATACTGGACCTGTCACTCAACTGAACAGTTACAATAGCCTCCTCTTGGGCTTTGTACAATAATTCTCCCCAGCGAAGCTAACACTTTTAGCCTCCATCTCGGGCTTCGTACGAGATACAAAATTCTCCCCAGTGGAGCTAACAATTTTAGCCTCCATCTCGGGCTTCGTACGAGATACAAAAGACTCCTTTGTTGAGTCAAACAACATTTAGCCTCTATCTCGGGCTTTGTACGAGACACATAAGAGACTCCCTCGTTGAGTCAATCACCTTTTTGCCTCCATCTCGGGCTTTATACGAGATACAAAAAGGTTCTTACTGAGCCAAACAAATTTTAGCCTCCATCTAGGGCTTCGTACGAGATACAAAAATACTCTCTTGTTGAGTATAAAAGATCCTCTTGTAGGATCAACCCCTTTTAGCCTCTCTCTCGGGCTTTGTACGAGACACAAAAACACCCTCTTGTTGGGCCCATAGCCTCCATCTCGGGCTTTATACGAGATACCAAAAGACTCCATCGTTAAGTCGAAACCTTTTAGCCTCTCTCTCGGGCTTTGTACGAGACACATATTAGCCTCCTCTTAGGCTTTGTATAAGAAAACCACTGGTTGATCCAATCAACCTTTTAGCATCAAAGTTGTGCCTCGTTCATAGTACACAAACATCAACAACTCCTTTCTCTTCATCTAATCGCTGTAAGCAGAAAGCCTCTGGATCATCTATATCCATGCCACTGTCCCTCTTTTAGCATGAGAAATTTCGAAGGAAAGATAGCATTGCTCTACACTGAGTTAAAGTCTTCCCCTTCAGGTTGGAAATCCCCTATAAAGGAAATTATGGCATTGCCGGATTCACACATCCCGGTTAAAGTAATTCTCCTTTATAAACAGTTGTGACAAACAAACCTCTTTAGAGATGACAAATTCTCTCTAAAGACCACACCTTTTAGCTTCACATCTTGGGCTTTAAATAAGATATAAACCACCTTTCGCTTCACGTCTTGGGCTTTGAAAAAGACACCAAATACCACTTCCTCCCATAGAATAGGAGGAACTACGAACGTTCTAATTTCCCTGTTTCGGAAAACGGGAATACGTAGGCATAAGATCGAAAGAAAACATCTTAGCGAGCACACTAAACAAAAAAAATCAAAATCCCACATATCTATCAAGAAGCATCTGTCCGAACACCACTTTTAAAAAAATACTAGAGACCCCGAATCTTTGTAGCATCTGTAACCTAACAAACCGCTGTTTAACCTCAGTTTGTAAGCAGGGTTAATTTAAGACATCTATTTCCCTTCCTTCATCAGCTTTAATAGGATAAAAAATGAATCGAGCTGTAGATACCAAAGAGCGGTAATGCTTCGCAACCACATCAAAAATCGCTCGCTACACCCGCGACAATTAATAATAAAATATCAGAGTAAAATAAAACATACAACGTTTAGGATGCTACCTTACAACATACACCTGCTCATGCATACGACATGTAACACATAGTATCATCAATAAAACTATACTTAATTGATCTTCTCATATAGCAGCAGAAATTCAACTAAAACATAATATGTTTAATACGATCGGAAATTAAATAAAAGCCACAATGGACAATAAAAGAAATAACAGTAAGTGTCCCAAATCCTCAGTGTTACACATCAGAGCAGACGCCGACTCAACGAAATTAAATAGAAGACTTCTTCTTTACTAACTTCAACTCTGCCCTAATCTTGATTATCTGCATGTTACCCATGTAAAGGTAACATTCAAATAGAATGGGTGAGATTCTCAAATCAAAAAAAGATATGCATAATATAAATATAAAAGCATTTAATTAATTACACCATTCACACTATCATTAGTACATCAACGAAATCACACTTTTCCACATAAGCAGATAATCATGCAATTCTCAAATACAACACAATATAATGCAATGCAGTAAGACTCACAACTCGACTCAATGCATGTGGTACTAATTCGATCCCTTTTTTATGATCATAATTACCGTCAGAATTTCCATATAAGTCGCTCACAGCCCACATGGGCACACGACATCCGTGATCTCTCACGCCCCACATGGGCACACGATCACCTCAACAATAACAAAATCAACAACAACCACAACAACAACAACACAACAACAACAACAACAACAACAACAACAACACAATTATATTTCAAAGAATCCAGATAAGACGCTTACACCCCACATGGTCACACGACTTATCACACAACTTATGCAACATGGCATGCATACAATGACAACATACAAAGATAAAAAAGAATGCATATGACTAACAATAAGCTAATACGTCACACCACAACTATCCAACACACAGCATATACCTGCCAAAACATGCAACAATCGCAATCCACAGCTACAACACGCATTCACACAACCAAATTCACCATTTCAACGTGCAACACATAACAACATGCACGATAACCCAATTAGCACGTCAAATAGTTGTAATTCTGTTATTGAAATTAATTTTAACAAAAATTATATGAATCCATCTTTTCAAAGCTTCGAACGGCGACTAAAACGGACATACGGATTAAAAGTTATGAATTTTTAAAGTTTAAGAAAATTATGTTCGTACAGCAGCAAAACAACACTGCCATGCTTGCTGCGAGTTCGCCCAGTGAACTATCATTCGCTAGGAGTTCACCTAGATAAGTCTCCAGTGAACAACCCGTCTCATACAAAAACCTGGGACTCACTTTTTCTCTTCCCCATTTTCTACTCATTCGCCCAACGAACTGAAGTTCACCAGGAGTTCGTCTAGCGAACCTGGGGCGAACTTCCCCACCAATTATTCCAGAATTTCTCTTCTTTCCCTTCACTCGCTGCCTCATTCTCTTAGCGAATCTGGGGCAAACATTTGCCCAGCGAACTTTCATTCGCACAGCGAATTGCGCGATTCTGCAATTCTGCAGTTGTGATTTCAGCTCAAGCCTGCCCCAACCTTTCTCTGATTCTACCCACAAACAGCCTCGAAAATACACATACAATCACAAGTTATCATATAAACAAATAGGAATACATAAAACACAATTCAACCAGTCAATTTATGCATTTTTCCTCTTATCAAAACCTCTGACACGCAAAACCCCAATCCCCAAATCAACGAAAACAACACATAGGGTTGATCCTAAAGGTTTATCTACCCTCATACAAATATTATGCAACCCTTAGAGATTAGAGAACCCCACACTTACCTTTGAGTTCTTGACAAAAACCTCGGCCTCAACAATGACTTTTCTCTTCCCTTTTGCCCTAGCTCTCCTCTTTTCTTTTTTCCTCCAAAAACACGTACTGAATGATTTTCTCCTCTAATCCCCTTTTCTATTTTCTAATATTCCTTTTAATTTCATAATATTATTATTATTATTATTATCTCAATATTATTATTATTATTATTATTATTATTATTATTTTACTAATTAAATAATAATAACAATATCTCGTAATAATTTAAATGAATAATATTAATCAAGCACTGCTAATATTAATTAATCATTCTCCCCACACCACCAAGTCCTACATAATTGGTCACCCCCCTCCCCCTCCAACACCTTAATCTCTATAATTCTAAGGTCATTACCTCATACGAAGGGCAACCCAAACACAACTAAAACACGCATAGCCACACACATATACGCAACATCATATAATTCTAATTACGAAAAATAATAAATATAAATCGGGGTGTTACACACATAATCTCATATCGCAAACATATACACAATGTGACTCAATGCAAGACTCAAATGCAGCTCATGCATGTGGTATCAATCACTTGTTATTATTTTTCAGTTTTTACATTAAACTGGGTCCATTCCCTAGACCAATAACACACAAAAAGCATGTTCCCTAAGCTTTCAAACCCCGCTCTAGGTTTGGGACAAGTCACTAGTTCCCACAAAACTAAAAAGCATTTCCTCTTGACAAAAAATGATGCATGTACAACCATATGCAATTAAGACCATTCCCTAATCTTAACATTCATGCATATCTTCAATAATTCATCACACTTGAATTACCACACAATTACACATACTTGCACATTTTTATGAATCATCCACACACGATTCACTTTCAATGGTATACAACACATTTTAAAATACAATCACAATTGTATTACCATTACAACAAGCAATAACTATCATTCATTTCATGTTGTCACACCCAAAGCATACTTATACAAGCACACACACAAGTATTCGATAAATTATCCACAAATTATTTCACAACCGGCAGCGAACAGAACAACAATCCATAAATAGAACATATACACAATTGGCTCCCCAAACATATTAGCTATAAAAATATTGGACAAATAGTTATCTTATCTATACTATTTTATAGCTCTATTTATTAGCTTTTCGACGCTACGAACGGGGAACAAAACGGACTTACGGATCAAAAGTTATGATCTAGAAAATCCCAGGTATAAAATCTAGCGAGCTGACACGGCCGCCCGTGTCAGGGGACACGACCCGTGTCACTCCAAAGTCAGAAAATCACGTTTTTGCACTCCAAAATAGGGGGCTGACACGGCTACCCGTGTCAAGTGACACGGGCCGTGTCAGAGCCCAGAAAAACCAATTTTCAATGTCAGAGGCCTTCCGGACCTCCTATTTCGATTTCGTAAAGAGTTTCAGTTCCAGAATTCGAAATACTACCATTATATGACAATTATAATAGCCCACAAGACATATTTAAGGATCCTACCATCATACATCATGTAATCATCAATTTCAAAACCATGGAAATTAGGGATTTTGATCCTAAGTATGATACTACCCATCATACGCTATCATACAATCCCAATAATCATATAAAAACCCACCCTTACCTTGATTTTCTTGGATTTCTTGAGTTTCTCTTCTCTTCTCCTCTTCTCTCCTTAGCCTCCTTTTTCCTCCTTTCTATCTTTCTATATCTATTCTATCTCTTTCTTTCTTTTTGTTAAACCCTCACAATTTCATTAACCTAATAATTTCTAATGGGCTTACTAACCCATTTTCTATTCACACTCCCAATTAGGCCCACTTACTTATTTCACCAAATAAAATAAATCAATTATTTCAAATTAATCCAATAAATCAATTAATTCAAATAAATCAATTAATTTATATAAATCCAATAAATCAATTAATTCATATAAAAAATAATTTATATAAATTCAATAAATCAAATAATTCATTTAAATTAAATAATAAATCAAATAATTCATAAAATCACTCAATTAATTAATATAAATAAATAATTTCTAAAATTAGGGTGTTACAACCCTCCCCCACTTAAAAGGTTTTCGCCCTCGAAAATTACCTCAAACGAACAACTCAGGATAAGACTCCTTCATCTAAATCTCAAGCTCCCAAGTCACATGTCCACCAGCTTGTCCTTCCCAAGCTTCTTTTAACAAAGCAATCTCTTTACCTCGAAGTTGCTTCATCTCTCGATCCTCTATCTGCATAGGTGATGTCTCCACAGTTAGGTTGTCTCTCACCTGTACATCATCTACTTGGACTACATGAGATGGATCCGCAATGTATTTCCTCAACTGAGATACATGGAACACTTCATGAAGATTAGCAAGCAACGACGGTAAAGCAACCCGGTAGGCTACCTCTCCTATCCTCTGCAAAATCTGATAAGGACCAATAAAATACGGCGTCAACTTACGCAACTTCAACGCTCTACCAACACCAGTTATCAGAGTAACTCTAAGAAACACATGATCTCCTTCCTAAAATTCAAGTGCTTTCCTCTTCTTGTCATGATAACTCTTCTAAAGACTCTGAGAAATCTTCATCTTCTCCGGAATCATCTTAATCTTATCAGTAGTCTGTTGGACTATCTCAGGTCCAACCACAACACTCTCTTTCGACTCATACCAACACAATGGCGTCCTACACATCCTACCATACAATGCCTCAAACGGTGTCATTCCAATACTCGAATGAAAACTATTTTTGTAAGTAAACTCAATTAAAGGCAAGTAGATATCCCAAGCACCTCCTTTTTCCAACACACAAGCTCTCAAAAGATCATCAAGTGACTGAATCGTCATCTCCGTCTGACCATCTGTCTGTAGATGATAAGAAAAAATTAACTGCAACTGCGTACCCAAAGCACTTTGCAAACATTCCCAAAATCGAAGTAAACCTCAGATCTCTATCTGACACAATGCTAGACAGAATACCATGCAATGTGACAATCCTCTCAATGTACAGCTTTGCTAACTTCTCCATTGGGTAATCCATTCTCATTGGAATAAAGTGAGCATATTTCGTCAATCTATCCACAATAACCCAAATAGCTTCACAATTACTCGGTGTTCTAGGAAACCAGACACAAAATCCATCGATATACTATCCCATTTCCACTCATGAATAGGTAATGGTTGTATCAAACCCGACGGTTTCTGATGTTCGATCTTTGTCTTCTGACAAATCAAACAAGAATACACAAACTCTACAATATCTTTCTTCATACAAGGCCACCAAAATACTTTCCTCAAATCTTGATACATCTTAGTAGCACCCGGATGAATACTCAATCCACTATGATTCCCTTCCTCAAGAATACTTTTTTTCAGCTCAACAATATCTGAAACACAAACTCTATCATGACATCTCATGATACCATTTTCATCAATCCGAATATCACCTCCTCGACCTTGATTGATCAAAGTCAACCGATCTACCAAACTCAAATCATATTTCTGACCTTCTCGAATCTCAGCATGAATACCACTAGTAAGCTTCAACATACCAAGCTTAACTCCATAAGAAGTCTCTTCACAAACCAAACTCATATCTCGAAATTGCTCAATCATTTCCAAATCTCTAACAATCATCAACGACATATGCAAAGATTTCCTACTCAATCCATCGGCTACCACGTTTGCTTTACTCTGATGGTAATCCAAACCAAAATCATAATCTTTCAGAAGTTCCAACCATCTCCTCTGCCTCGCATTCAACTCTTTCAGATCAAAGAGATACTTCAAACTCTTATGATCACTAAACACTTCAAATCTCGATCCAAACAAGTAATACCTCCAAAGCCTCAATACAAACACAACAACAGCCAACTCTAAATCATGCATCGGATAATTCCTCTCGTGCACTTTAAGTTTCCTTGAAGCATAAGCTAAAACTTGCTTATGTTGCATCAACACGCCTCCCAAACCCATCAACGAAGCATCACAATACACAACAAATGGTTCTTCTGGATTCGTCAAAATCAAAACAGGAGTTGTCGTCAAACTTCTCTTAAGCTCTTGAAAACGCTCTTCACACTTTGCATCCCAAACAAAAGCTTGACCCTTCCTAGTCAACTGCGTCAACGGCAAGGATAACTTGGCAAATCCTTCAATGAATTTCTGATAATAACCTGCCAATCCAGGAAAACTTCTAATCTCAAAACTTATTTCAGAGCTTCCCATTGCGATACAGCTTCAACCTTCGACGGATCAACTGTAATACCTCTACTCGAAATCACATGGCCAAGGAAACTCACTTCCTTCAACCAAAACTTGCACTTAGAAAGTTTAGCATACAACTATTTATCTTCCAATACATATAACACAATCCTCAGATGCTCCGCATGATCCTCTTCACTCTTCGAATAGATCAAAATATCATCAATGAACACAACCACAAACTTGTCCAAATACGGATGGAAAATCCTTTTCATGTACTCTATAAATACACCTGGTACATTAGTTACACCAAACGACATCACATAATACTCATAATGACCATACCTAGTTCTAAAAGCAGTCTTCTGAATATCTTCAACCTTCACACGAATCTGATGATACCCAGACCTCAAATCTATCTTACTGAACACACTTGCACCAACCAACTGATCCATCAAATCATCAATCCTCGGAAGTGGGTACTAATTCTTGATAGTCACTTTGTTCAATTGTCTGTAATCCATACAAAGCCTCATAGAACCTTCTTTCTTCTTAACCAACAAAAATGGTGCATCCCACGGTGACACACTCGGACGAATAAACCTCTTCTCAAGAAGATCTTCAAGTTGACTCTTCAACTCTTTCAATTCCGATGCGGACATATGATATGGAGCCATCGATACCGGACTAGTTCCAGGAACTAAGTCGATCGTAAACTCCACCTCGCGTTCCGGCGGTAAATCACTTATCTCCTCAGGAAAAACTTCCGAAAAATCACAAACAATTGGAAAAACACCAACTTCCCCACTTTAACTAACACTCGAAGTTGCCATCAACATAAACATCTCAGCACCATCCTGCACCAACTCTTCAAAACAATCTGTAAGCACTTGGCTTAACTCCAAACAATTCATTTCACACACCAACAAGAGATTAAGGGTGATCAGTTCCTCAATTTGTCAATAGACAACCAACAATCATGATGGGGCATAAACCATCTTTACCAAACTATAATAGCGTTCAACGACACACTGAGCCACCACTCCACACTTGAAGCATCTTGGAGAAGCATAAGCTTCTGCCCCACTTATTTCATTTCCAACCTGCAAATGGAAAACAAAACAAGCATCGACAGTGTTTTCACACACATGTCGCATACTAGTGAAGGTGTGAGAAAAACATAAGAAAAGGGGGTTTGAATTGGGTTTTCAAAATGAAAGTTTTTTTGTGAAACTCAAACAAAGATCACAAATAGACTAACAATAGAGAAAGACACACGATATATCCTGGTTCACTTGAAAACTATCAAGTTAATCTAGTCCACCCGCCAAGGTGATTTCGCCTTATACACAAGGACTTAATCCACTATATCCAAACTGATTATAACTGCACTAGCAACTGCTGGTGACTAACAATACACATACTAACCGTCTCTTCTTAAGGATTCTGACCCAACTGATCCCTTAAGGAATTCAAACAACAGTTTGATCAAATAAAATGTTTACAATGAAATGCTTCTTACATAAGCTGATATAAGCACAATTTCTAGCTCAATCTAACTTAGAGAGAATCTATACAGTAAGAACAATCTTCTTCTTTGTATTGTGGTGCTTTACTGTTCACTCATGAATTTCTCTATTTTGTGAGTTCTATCGTATGAATCAGTGTTTTGAATATTTTCCTTTTTAACACTTGGTGTCTCACATGATTCATTGAATAATCAAGTCCTTATATAGCCAGAAAAAGATTTGTTGAAGGGCAGATTAGTAATATCAGTAAAATACTGGCGACTTGAAATAATGTCGTTATGCTTGGATGAAAATTGTACACTAAAATTGTCCTTTGTACCACCAAATCAG
This sequence comes from Lathyrus tuberosus, assembly GCA_022829125.1. Classification (NCBI taxonomy): domain Eukaryota; kingdom Viridiplantae; phylum Streptophyta; class Magnoliopsida; order Fabales; family Fabaceae; genus Lathyrus; species Lathyrus tuberosus. The sequence goes on from JALAZF010000168.1 coordinate 9,511,488, forward strand.
GATAGTGGAATGATAGTGGAAAAGAACATGTTTGATCTGTACTATGTACTATTTTCCCTCGCAAACGCTTCATCTTCTTCTATTCATCAGAGGCTTCTGAGTTGATATGATTAAAGCATGATCAGAAGAATGAATCAATGGGTCTTCAGAGTCTTGAGTCTTCAGAGTCTTCAGAACGTGTTTAGCAGAACCTTGTCATCAGAGTCTTCAGCACTCCTTCTTCAGAACCCTTGGTTATCAGAAACATAAGTTTTCAGAGTCTTCAGAACTTGTTCAGCAGAACCTTGTCTTCAGAGTCTTCAGAACTTGGTCTTCAGAAACTTAAGTCTTCAGAGTCTTCAGAATGTTGTTCATCAGAACCTTGTCTTCAGAGTCATTAGAACTAGTCTTCAGAAGATAAGTATCAGAGTTAAATTCAGAGTCAGAATCCAAGAGAACATTGCAGCAGCAACATAGTGTCTTCTTAGAGTCATTCTGAAGCAAAGTAGATCCGAAGCAATCTTGCTTCTTTGACGCAGAAGCGACCATTGAGAACTTTATAGTGACTTTTCACGTGATCTATATCAGAGTCAGATCTATCTTTATCGGAGTCAGAATTATCTTTATCAGAGTCAAAAATATCTTTATCAGTGTCAGAATTATCTTTATCAGTGTCAACACCTGTTTGTCAATACTTAAGAGATCAAACGTTAGAGTACCAAAATTGTTCTCACACAAATACAACTTTGTTATTATCAAAACAAAGAGATATCTTGCAGAACCAAATCTTGTTCTAACAATCTCCCCCTTTTTAATAATGACAAAACAATGTATTTTGATAACACAATTTTGTACAAAGATAATCAGAATTGACTCAAATGAGTTCAAAGAAAACTTCCCTTTATCAAGCTCCCCCTGAATCTAAGACTTAACAAAATCTTATAAGATTTGGGATATAGAGCCTGATTGCAGAGATCTAGATACATCCAAAGTATCAGAGCTTGATTATAGTGGTGATGCATTCTGATAACAGGGCTTGATTAAGTAGATCAGAGCCTGATTGATATCAGTCATTTTTCCAATATAATTATTTTTCCTGAAAAACATTCTAAAAAGATATGTCATTTAACGTGTTAGAATGTTAGAGCTATGATTGGAGACAAGATATTTATCAAAATAACTTTTCTATATTAATACTCCCCATTTTTGTCATAATCAAAAAGGGTAATCAAAATTTAACTTAAGCATTTTGAATTGAGAGAAATTTAGATAAGCTAAATTTAGTACTTTTCCTCCTTTTATGGAAATCAATATTGAAATGCAGTAAGATAAGATAAATGCAAGTAAGGAAAATTCTTCATTGATAACAATAAAACACCAGGGGCGCAGTACAGGAACAGAATCACAAAACAGGAAAACAAACAAACAACAAGGACAACAGACAGAAATAGCATTAATGGTGAAAGAAAGAGAGACCAAGCAACAAGCAACCAAGAGAAACACAATGATGAAACACCCGCCAACCAGCTATCAGAAATCCTTGATGATTGTTTCAGAATAGTTCATGGGAGAACACCATTCAGTAACAATTTTCTCATTCATTCCAATTTGTTTTAAGTGAGCAACAACTCCTTGAAGATCAAGAATGTGAGAATTAATTTTCCGGTAGGGAATCTGAAATGATAACTCCGCTCTCGACGAAAGAATTTCTCCTTTCAAGAAGTTGAGTATGGATTGAGGCAGATTGATCTTAATCTTGGAGATTAAGAAGAAAATGAAGAGCCTATCCATTGCAGAGATCCTTCATGTTCCCTTTTCCCTTGGTCTAAGATTTGTTCCCATGATTTGGAACCAGACTTTAGCCTCAAGGGTGAGAGAAGAGGAACTGTCAGCAAGTCCTTCTTGAAGATAGATGATGTGAATGTGTTTAGTAAAATAGTTATTTCCTCTGTAGTATTAAACATATTCACCATCTTCTTTGCATTCAATAGCTTGAGAGATGATTGAGGAGTTAATCATAATGGGAAAGCCATATACCGTAGACAGAATGCAACAAGTATCGGACTAATATGCAAGGATACGAGCATTGGCCCATAATTCTTTTACAAGAACTGGATAGATAGGTCCATTGAGAATCTCAAGATATTTATCCCAGTTTTGGTAGATGATGTCTGAGAGAATATTGGTATGACCATTTTCAACAAGATCGTTGAAATCAATAGAGTACTCTTTCAAGAGATCCAAGTCAGAGATTTCTCCTTTAATGGTTTTAGACGACATAGTGAAAGCAAGAAGGGTAGGAGTGAAAAGCAAGTTTAGAAACGGATGAATAGTTATGAGGAGAAGTGTGGTATATAAAAAGAACAAAGAGTGAAAGCAATAAATAGCAATAAAGACTAGATGAATTGAGACGAGTAATTCATCATTTCTAATACAAGGGATACAAACAAGAACAAAGAATGATAAATGAGTGTATCAGTCTCCAAAAGATCACAGATCAGTATACGTCATTCATATTATGACATTAGTCAATAAATATAAATAAATGTATACTAGAAAGAGAGAGAGCAGAAACTGACAAAGAATAAAGGAAGGTAGACAAGTGTTAAGTTCCAAGAAATCTTTGTCTTACATACATCTTTATGAATGCATAATATGGGAGGAAGACGTAAAGATTTAAATAGTTATCACGTAAATTTTCAAATCCAATATGTTAAACATGATTATAGAGATATTAAGGAGTAATAGGAAATAATTACTTGAAACCTAGTCTCACGAAATCACAATGCTCGAGGTGTCTCTTCAATAGTAGATATGATTTGATTTTTGACATGTGTCACAAATAATCATAGCTGTTTGTTATCAAGAGAGCGTGTTTTGATGTTTCCAACGTCAAGAATACCAAGAGGTATCTAACTGGACTAATTTATGATCAGGACATTTTCTAACTTGTAGAAGTATCATAACTCAGAAAATTAATAAACAAATAATTAACACACTTTGCTTAATCATCAGAATCTTATATCAGACGTTCTGGTAGCCTAACACATTAAAATAGTATCATCTCATTCTGGACAATGTTTGATAAATAAGTTTTCCATAATGAATATGAATCTATCTTCAGCAAGGGGTTTTGTGAAAATATCAGCCCACTGGTGATCTGTATCCACAAATTTTAACTGAAAAGTACCCTTCTGAATATAGTTACGTAAAAAGTGATGTTTTATTTCAATATGTTTTACCCTAGAATGTTGAATAGGATTCTAAGACAAACAAATGGCAGAAGTATTGTCATGGAAGATAAGAATGTTACACTCGTGTATCTGATAATCTTCAAGTTGATTCTTCATTCAAAGTATCTGAGTACTGCACAGAGATGCTGATATGTATTTTGCTTTTGCAGTAGAGAGAGCAATTGTTGATTGTCTTTTTCTTGCCCATGAGACGAGATTACTTCCCAGAAACTGACAGTTTCCAGAAGTACTTTTTCTTTCCAATCTTTCTCCAGCATAATCTGCATCACAGTAACCAGAAAGCTTGTACTCTGATGTTTTATTATACATCAAGCCATGGTTATTTGTTCCTTTTAGATACCTTAGGATTCTCTTTACAGCAGTTAAGTGAGTTTCCCATGGATTTGATTGGAAACGAGCACAAAGACATACGCTGAACTGAATATTTGGACGAGAATGTAACGCCCCAAATTTTGTAGAATATTTATTTAATTTATTTAAATATTATATTTGTGGATTTCCGTGAATTTTGGTGTTTCGTGTCGAGGTCGGTGATTTTGTGAAGTTTTGGTTATTTTAAGTAAATAAGAGTATATAATATGAATATATTTGTATTATTATTTATGTTAAATAATATTAGAAGAATGAAGGGTAAAGTGGACAATTGAGGAGAATTAGTGAGGGTATAATGGGAAGAGCACATTTATGGGTATTTTAAGAGAGAATAATGAAAGGAATTTATTATTCGTATTATTTTGAGGAAAAGGCAAAGGTGCTCTGAAGAACAAGTGAGAAGGAGGCTAGGGCATAGAAGAATTCCGGCGAAACTTCAAGAGAGGTCGAAGGAGACAATATTCTAAGGTATAGGGAGTATCACTTTGCAATATGTTGATATAAAGATTAGGTGTTGGTGGGTGATTGGGATTTTGGGGGAAATCCATGGGGTTGAATGAGGGTTTTAGGAAGATTATGTGATAATATGATTGGAATTGAGGAATTGGTATTGTTAGATATGTTTGGTTGAATTGCAAATGTTAGACGTAGGTTATTGGTGCAAAATCTATGAAAAATTGCTATTAAAAATCGAGTTTAGTGCGGAAAATCGCAGATGGAGGAGTGCTATTATCGCAGGGTTTTTCTGCAGAAATCGCAGAGCCCGCTTAGCGCGGCCTAGCGCGCTTAGCGCAGTCTGAAGAAATTTTGCCTCTTCGAGGCAGTGAGTAGCATGTTTAGCGCAGGTGGGGCGCGCTTAGCGCGACCTGAGACTGAAAAAAATATTATTTTTATTGATTTAAAATTCATGAAATATATCTGTGTTATATTATATTAATGCGGTGATGTTGCTGTGAATTTCTACTATGTGTTGACGTGTTATATGATGAAATATTTAGTGATGAAAATGATGTTTTGATGACTAGATGATGATGATGATATGATGTTATTCATGATTATTAGATGTTTATATGTGATGTTTGAGGATAGGATGACGATGTGAAGTACCACAAGTATATTGATGATTATGAGATGACGATTCAGGATGTTTTGATGAGTAAATGATGACATGGATTAACATGGGGTTTTGATGAATGTTGACGCACGTAATGACTTTTGTTGATGATGAGGATATTGACATTGTGCATCATGCATTCATAGCATTTAGACTTCGGTTTATTGATGATGTTAGGACTTCAGTCCAGTGGTGGCTTCAATCCCATTGTGTGGATTGAGGTGTTTGTGATTTGCTCCCTTGTGGAGGGTTGATGGCCTAGTGTCCATTATTATGACGATTTGGTACCACATGCATTCTTATGACATTGCATTTCATTCTTGGTGGCATTGCATGATTGCATATGAGTGATATTGGTGATGTGATGTTTTATATGATGTTTTGGGTGAGTCATTGAAGTAATTGATAAAAACAACTGTTGCCCTGTTAATGTCTTTTCTTTATATGATTTATATTAAATCGTGATTACTCACCCTACCTGTTTGAATGTTGCCTCCACGTGGGTAACGTGCAGGTGATCAGGCTTAGCTTTGGATGCTTTCGAGGACTTGAAGTTTATTTGCTTTGGTCGATTTAGAAGGTCTTGCTCTGATAGTGTAACATCGGGTTGGGGTCCCTTGAGTCAAACTGTGTTGTTTCTTTATTTTGTTGTCATTTGATGATGTGGTTTTATTTTTTATTATTACGACGTTTGTGGAAAACCTTTGAAATGAGAATTTGAGTTCCGCTGCCATGTGAAGGCTTTTGTGAAACTTTGAGGAAAAACCCTTTTTTGTTTACAGGGTAATTGTGTTATTTTGAATTAATGAGAAATGTACACCCTTCGAGGGGATTTTTATGCTTGACTCTGATAATTGAGTTGTTTCTGCTACAACATTATTTGGGGGTAGAAAAGGGTGTTACATTAGTGGTATCAGAGCAGGTTAGCCCGTCCAGACAGGTTTTTACTTGATGTCTATCCTTGTCAGTCGACGAGTGTGTGTACACTGTTGATGTTTTAGTTCTTCTAACCTTGTTGGTGGTGTGCAGGATGGCTGGAAGAAATGATCGTGCGATTGCGGATGCGTTGGAATCGGTTGCTAACGTGGTGGCGCAGCTGAATCTGAATGGTGGAGCTCAGGATGAGTTTCATGCTTTGGGGAAGTTTCAAAGGAATAATCCACCAAATTTTGTGGGTACGCATGATCCAGCAAGTGCACACAAGTGGCTGAAGGCGATCGAGAAAATCTTCCGGGTGATGGGGTGTTCTGATGAGCAACGGGTTCAGTTCGAAACGCATATACTAGAAGAAGAGACTGAGAACTGGTGGGATAACACCCGTCAGAGACTCACGAATGTTGGCACTGTGATAACTTGGGCTGTGTTTAAGCAGGAGTTTATGGGAAAGTATTTCCCAGAGGATGCTCGTGGCAAGAGAGAAGTGGAATTCCTTGAGCTGAAGCAAGGAGATATGGCTGTGGCAGAGTATGCCGCGAAGTTTGAGAAGTTGGTGAAGTTTTATCCGCACTACAATCGTGTTGATGCTGAGATGTCCAAATATCTCAAGTTTGAGAATGGACTGAGACCAGAGATTAAGCAGGGTATTGGGTATCAGCAGGATCTGAGCTCGATCTGCTCACTACAGTTGAGTGAGAAGAAAGGGAAGTATAGGGGTAACCCTTATACAACTTCAGCTGACAAAGGAAAGCAGAAGGCTTCAGATAGGAAAAAAACAAGTGGGGGAATAGTTCCTGCTTCTGGAAAGTGTCATAAGTATGGTGAGCAATATCACCGTGCTGATGCGTGCACCAATAATGTGGTGAGGTGCTATCGATGTGGTAAGAAGGGACATAAATGTACTGACTGCAAAGATGAAGGTCCGACCTATTTCAATTGTGGTGAGAAAGTTCATATCAATACTCAATGTTAGAAGCCAAAGAAGACTGCTACTGTTGCCCAGACCAGTGGCCGTGTGTTTTCTTTGAGTGGTGCAGAAGTTCCAGAGAAGGACAACCTGATTCGAGGTACTTGTTTTATTAATAATATCGAGTTGGTTGCTATTATTGATACTGGTGCTACTCATTTTTTTATCTTGCTTGAGTGTGCTAATAGATTGAGTTTGAAGTTATCGGATATGAATGGGAATATGGTAATAGAAACTCTAGCTAATGGTGCTGTTACTACTACCCTTGTGTGTTTGACATGTCCTGTGATGATTTTTTAGAAGAGTTTTGTGATGGATTTGGTGTGCTTACCCTTGCACCAGATCGATGTGATCTTTGGAATGAACTGGTTAGAGTTCAACCGGGTTCACATCAATTGTTATACCAAGGCTGTAGAGTTTCTTGAAATTGATGCCAGTGGGGAGTTGATGTTCTTATCTGCTAAGTGTCGCTCCCGAGATTTTCATCTAGGTACAAACGCGAAAGTGGCGCAGAACATAGAGTCGCCAGCAATGTATATTTATCCCAAGAGAGGGAAAGGAAACACCGCATAAACCTGAGGAAGAGGGAAAGGAATGGTCATCGCAACCATAGTCTGGGTTCGGGAGTCGGTTACGCGAGGGGAAGGTGTTAGCACCCCACGCGTCCATCGTACTCGATGGGATCCACGCTCGTCGTCTAATCTAAGGGTGAGTTATCCTAACATCTATGGCTGTACTAAAATGGGGGAAGGGAAAACAAAGACAGACTCGGTAAGACGTCGTCGTCCTAGGCCTACGTACTCCCTTTGTACAATGGGAAATTCAGAGTCAACGTAGTTCAGACCCAGTTCTTTTTGTGTTTTTTATGAGCGACGTTAAGTTCGCGTCCGGCAGTTAGGGTCGATGCGTGTTTGCGACTCAGACGGAAAGTAATGTGCCCTTTTTGAAAATAGCCTTTAGTTTGACAATCCCGCAGGATAAAAAGGTTTGAAGTTTGTTTGTATTTTTTAGGACAGAAGTGACTTGAGTTAGTTCATAACTCACCTTGAACCAAAGTCTATGACACGGGAACGAATGCTTTGCATGGTCGTCCCAAATGGGACGTATGCTCAACACTCTAGAAGAGAGAAGGGGGACCCCTCAATCTCCATTTCCTATGTTTAAGGCTTGTGTGCAAGGCAAGTTGACCTTATTAAGTATCTTAGAAATTGTTATGAGATGAGAAGAGGGACTCAAAAGAAAAGAAAAACACTAAGGGGATTCTATCCTAATGTTATCATGCAAAGGTGGCCCTAAGGGGAGGTTTGACAACAACCTAAGCCTAAAGAAAACAAAAGATGAGAGAAAGAAAGAGTGAGGGTGGACATGGATAACTATCCACACCCTTAAATAACTTACCACGGCCTTTGCATAAAAGGTTAGTACAAAACAAACATAAGTAACTATAAGACAAATGAGACCCCAAGCAAGTCACAAACCAAAGAGAAATGGTTACAAACCAAATGAAACTCATCCAAGCCAGAGTATACACCTTAGAGGTGACCCACAATGTTTACCAAACAAAATCAAGCAAATAGAATGCAAACCAGTGGCAAAACAAACAAGAGAGTTATCAAAGAAGGAGTAGAAGAAGGAAGAGTGGATATGCAAGGTGATCATGCAAGAATGCTTCAAATAATATCCAAGTCAGAATGTGGATGACCTAAAAATGTTCCTAAACATGCTATACAAGTGTCACATGAGGCATGCAAACAGATATCCAAGCATCAAACATCAATAGAAGAAGAGGGAAGCATATAAGTGAAACATGTTCAGGTATGTAAGATGAAGCATGAATAGCATATGACATCAAATAAAGTGCAAATGAATGATAAGGTATGGCATACATAAACCAAACATAAGTCATGAGTAAGCATAGATGAGATGAGGTGAGAAGATAAGTCAAAGAAAAGGCATGTAAACCAAGCATTGAACATATGCACAAAGTATGCAACAACCTCACACCAATGACCTATAATGGCAATCAAGTGACCTATAACAATTCAAACATGGTTTATTAAGTCAAAGAAGCAATCCCAAATGATGGCACAAGTGCCTTCTCAAACAAGTACTCAGACATGATCAAAGATGTGCATAAAATAGATCTCAAACAAAGAGCAATCAAACAATTAGCAGAACATCTTTAACAAATACCAAATTAACTCTCAACACACCTCAACCAGGGGTAAACATCATGTTAAAAACTCATGCAAAAATTCACAAGATAAGTCACTCAAACAATCATGCAAAGATCAAATAAGAAACATAGTTCAATATGCAAAAGAGAAGGACCATAATGCAACACGAAATGATTTTAAAAATAAGAGAAAAATGTTTTTATGCAACTCAATGTGTTGGTGAAACAATACAAAAAGAATGGACTCAAAATGTTTTATGGATGATGAGAAATAAATTCTACAAGTTATGGCATGCATATATGGAATAAACTCAAAAGAAATTAACCAAATAATTAATTCAGATGCTAAAAATAAAATAAAATAATAAAATAAAATTTGAGAAAATTTTATAAAACTCTAAATATGCTTCATGATTTTTTTTATGGTTTTTTAATGCACAAAACTATCTTTAAAAATTAAAAATGAAATGCAATAATTAATTGAAAATAAAAAGAAAACAAAATAGCCAGGGGGTATGAATAGCAGCCAAACACGTTGGAAATGAACATGGGCCCCAAAGGAGGGGGTGTGGATATCAAGCCCACACACCAAAACCCATCAGCGAAAAATAAAATAAAAAAAGAAGAACACGTGGACTTCAGTCAACCAACAGACTCAATCATGACCACAAGATCAATCCTACGCTTCCCACCAAGTCAACAAAATCAAAAAACATCATGATTAAAGGTTCAGATCAAAAGCACATGGTAATTATGAAACACACGCACACAGCAAATTACTCAGAATTAAAAAAAAGGAAACACGTGGGGAACACACCTTATCATTAATGCGTTGGCATTATAATAGCCATCAGATTGCATCAACGTTCCAGATCAAATGAAAGTTAACATGATGGTTGGCTCAGATTAGAGGTTCACAATAGTAATCTTGGGATGGCAAACACATAACTAAATAAAATAAAACAGATTTTAAATGAGGTAGCGTAATGTGGACCATACGATTAAGCAAATGGACGGTGGGATTTCATCCCCTACCTTGGAAACCCTAGCCCCACCGGATATCAGATCAGACGCCGGAGCCCTAGCTCCGGTCGTCTTCTCCGGCAACCTGCAACCCCAAAAAACCCAGAACGTGCAAACGAATATACCCTCTTGACCAGAATTTAATAAGGATCAATAATATCACATTAGAAATCATAAACAATCAACATACAAGGAGAATCGAATGAAAAAAGTTATGGTTCAAAACTTTAAAACTCATCATACAACCAATCTAAACGTCCAAACTCAAAACAAAATATATAGGCATCATCAGTGACAACCACAGATCATTATGCACATCTAAAACTTGAGTTTTAAGATAATGATAAATGCACTAACCTGAGATCACGCAACCTGTATCCTTGCTGTTAGCTTCAAACGATGGATGATTTGCGTTCTATGGATACCAAGGATGAAGATTGTGAAGGAATTTCGCCCAAATCCTTTGGGGATTGTGAGATTCGAAGGAGATAAGGATTAGGGTTCACACTTGAAACCTCACAAAAATAATGTGCCTCCTCTCCAATGAGTGCATGAGTTAACTTAAATACATTAGGTCATTCCACTGAATATCATTTGGATCTTAATAATTCCTTGGTTAATGAATTTTGGGTAATTTGACAAATTTGCATTTTGAATCACACACCCCCCTCCATGCGTGTACACCCATACATTCTATGATGGATCACTTATTTGTCAATTGCTAATCACACCTGAATTGGATTTGGGCCTTGAAACATCTTGATTCATGAGCTTTGATGCTTCTTGCAATTTTGCATAATATGAAATAAGTGATGAATTTGTCATGGAATCCCTTGGTTCAAAGGCCAAAAATGATCCTTATGGAATATACTTTGATGTTAGAATGTGCCTTGAAGCAATGGGACCAATTATAGGTCACTATGTCCCAAAATGCAAAAGTTGTGAAAATGGAACCATGAGAAAACCCTAAAAACCACTTTGCCTTCTTTTGATCATAACTTGAGTTTCACAAATGATATGGAGACCATCTAGTACTTGTTGGAAAGGGGAGAAAAAGATCTTTAACTTTCATGTTTGAGAAAAATTCATTTGAAGCTTCCTGGATGATGAAAAGTCAAGCTGAATGTAGTGTAAGAACTTACCCAGAATGGAAACTTTCAAATTATAGATCATTTCCATATTTAGTAACTATGTACCAACCCTTGATTCCTGATAAATGGTATGGAACTTGACCCTTTTGAAGAACACCTTCTCCTCTTGAACTGCCTCAGGCACCTTGACCCCATGCTAAGAACCAATGATATGCACACATGATAATGCAAAAAATGAAATGAAACCTAAGCCAGTTAGTACTAAAGTAAGAGAGCAAATTTTGGGGTGCTACAGCTGTCCCTATTCAATCAACTTGGTCCAGAAGGTATGATAGCGACAGCTTTCAGACATTCCAGGATACACGGGGATTGAATACCGAAAGAACCCGGAAATTTGCTAATGGTGAGGATAACGAAATGGAGTGTGCTGAAGAATAGCGAATACGACCTCAGCCGTACCCACAAAGGAAGACTGACCTCGATCACGCTACACACAAAGATAATATGAATACGACCTCCACCGCACCTGCAAAGGAAGACCTATAGAAAGTGGACTTCGCTGGGGATAAGAAGGTAGACCATCAACTCTGAAGTTGAGGAAAAATGGCATTTGCTCCGAGATTGAGAAAATTTGAAGTAAACAATAACACTGAGGTTGAGGAAAGGTATACGACAACTTTGAAGTTGGGGAAGAAGGGATATTTCATCAACTCTGAGGTCGAGAAAAGGTATACGACAACTTTGAAGTTGGGGAAGAAAGGATATTTCATCAACTCTGAGGTCGAGAAAAGGTATACGACAACTTTGGAGTTGGGGAAGAAAGGATATTTCATCAACTCTGAGGTCGAGAAAAGGTATACGACAACTTTGAAGTTGGGGAAGAAAGGATATTTCATCAACTCTGAGGTCGAGAAAAGGTATACGACAACTTTGGAGTTGGGGAAGAAAGGATATTTCATCAACTCTGAGATCAAGAAAAGGTATTCGACAACTTTGAAGTTGGGGAAGAAAGGATATTTCATCAACTCTGAGGTCGAGAAAAGGTATACGACAACTTTGGAGTTGGTGAAGAAAGGATATTTCATCAACTCTGAGGTTGAGAAAAGGTATACGACAACTTTGGAGTTGGGGAAGAAAGGATATTTCATCAACTCTGAGGTCGAGAAAAGGTATACGACAACTTTAAAGTTGGGGAAGGGCGTCAACTCTGAGGTTGGAGCTCTCTTTGGAGGATTGGAATCACTGTTTTGTTTGAGGGATGATCTGGGCTTTCACACAAGGTACCAAATCTGGGTTATGCTTCGATGCATGTTTGAATTTTTTTCTATGGCGTAATGCTCCAAACGAAATGGAAATGCTATGCATTTTGAGGATGCAACGTAATGATGATTACTATATGCAAGAATGAGAGGACACTCCACCGAGGAATGCACAGAGTAGAACAAGCAGACTTCACTGAGGAAGGGATCACCAATATCTAATTTCCCGTAGGGAGATAACCAACTGTACCATCAATAACCACTGGTGATGTAAACTCTGTAGGGGAACTGCAAGCTGAATTGCAAACTCTGTCGGGGAGATGCCAATGAAGATTGGACTTTGAACTGCTGAGACTGCCAATAACCATTGGACTTTGACTTGCGGGGAAATACCGAATCTGACTTTTGAGGAAGAGAATACTCTGACTTCTCACTGTCTTCAACCTGCTTGAACATATTCCATCGTCTTACCCTGCTGAGAATGAGGAATCCACCTGCACTGCTGGGGATAAGGAATCTTCATAAAGGACCCTTTTTTATTTGAGGACGACCCTCTACTTGGGGAAAAATATCAATTCCAACACCTCACTGGAAGGATACCATCTGGCTCTTTGCTGAGGGAGAGACTCAGTACTTCAAGTTTCTGCTGATCACTGCATACTGATCATCAAGAGTGAACGACGGTTCCTTCCTGACTTGACCCAAACCACAAGGTCTAATGGGAGAACTCATCTCAAGAGGATTTCACAGAGGACCGGGCATCCACACTGCCCCATGGTCTTCAAACTCTTGGAGAGATTTATCGGATCTCGACGTAACTGCCCCAGACTGCATGATCTTTGAAGGGATTTGCCTCAAGAAGACTTAAAATGACTTAAAATACTCTGCTTTAGTATTTTGAACCTTGAAGAGGTGCTTCTGATTAACCGTCTTCTAAAGAGGACAACTTCTCATGCTCTAGGGATGGCCTGCCTCAATATGAGCTTTGAAGTGACTTTGCCCCTGATCTTAGAATGAATGCCCCAGAATAACTAAATTTCAGAGAGATTTCTCAACATGACTTCCCCAGATTGGATACATCTTAACCATGACTTACTGGGGAGAGCCCACTCTACACTGAGTCTCTTGGCAGCATGCCCCTTGATATGACTGTCCTTCGGAATTTTCAAGCATCCCAACTTGGCAGGATCAAGCTTCTTGACTGACGTTCATTGTGTAAGCTTCCTTGATGCTTAGGCACATGTATGCAGGCAGAACAAGTTTAACATGAGAATGGTAATTCTAATGCAACAAACACGTTAACCTTGAAGTTTTTATTGAAAATGCGTCGCCGAGCCTTGCGAACGAATCACTAGCTAGGATGCGACCTTGATTTTTGAATGGCAAAACAATGCGCACATGCAATACCAACAAATCTTATTAGCACAACTTATAGGAGTCAGGAACGCTATCCTGTTGAAGTACACCTTTAGAATAAACCCTGTTTCAATTAGGACTTTTAAGGGTTGTAACGTGGCCTGGTTCACGGTTTCAGAAAAAAGGATTTATGGCTCAAAATTTATCGGCGCCCACCCACTCTTCGTGATGTTCTCCAGTCCTATGTTCAGTTAATCTGACACAAACACTCATCTCTCAAAAGGTTTACGATCTTTAAGAGACCCACGCAACTAATGGTTTGACACCTAAGGAGGTTTTGGAGTGACAGTCATCCCTTTTTATCTTTTGTGTCTGTAATCACACAAATTTGTTCTTATCGAGGATTTTCTCTTGTAATGCTTTTCGCTTTTTCTTTCTTTTGCTTTTTTGATCCCTAATTTTTGCCTGGACTGACTCTTTTGAGTTTTTCGATTTTGAAGTCCAGCAGGATGCCCTAACTTTTGCCTAAGTCTCTTATTTTCAAGTCTCGACTTAGCGGGCTTTCTTTTTTTTTTTATTCCCCTTTTTGAACAAAGCGTGTGACACTGGTTGTCTTACTTGCTTGACGGGGTTGTGACTGCCTCACTCCTTGATTGTTGATGGATAACCATTGTGGTTTCACATCTCTTGACCTCTTGATGGTGGGGTAGAAGGTAATGGATTCTCAGATGCACACTCTCCTTGAAATTTGAACGCTCGGTCAAACTAACTGACGCCTACCCTGCCCTTAGGTTAAGTATGAGGGTTTTTTTTGTACGAAAGAAACTCCTACTTCAAGGCTCAAAGGGGTTAACGAGGGTCTATCTCCCTTATATCTCCAGTGTTTAGGGATTTGAAATAATGCCTGTGCCTCCTCAACAGGGTTTTATCTGAAAGCATACAACCAAAGATTTTGCATTTTTACTTCATCATCCTCCCTCCAAGAGTTTAAGCAAGAAAATTGGTATTGCAATGCGCAAAAATATCATACGAATGAATAAAAAGAATTACTTCAAGAAAACATATTCATTGCATTAATATCATCATTAAAAATAAACAAGTCTTACATGCATACAATGCTTTAACAAGAAATGAAAAACTACAAATGAAAATGCAGTAAAGAAGCTGAAGATTGCCATTGCTGGGGAAGCTTGATTCTGTCTGGACGTACTTGCAGACTGAGTGCTCACTTGAGAAAGGAGGCTTCAATTGATGTACATATCATCTTCAGTGAATGCAATGATCTCTGAGTCTACCAGGTCTTGCACCTTATGCTTGAACACGTTGCAATTTTCAATTGAATGACCCAGTGTGTCTGAGTGATATTCACATCTGGCATCCAGATCATAATTGGAAGGAATAGGGTAGGGAACAGGCTTGGCATCCCTTAGTTGAACCAGAGAACTTTCAAGTAGACGGGCAAGAACATGGCTGTGAGGAATAGGGAGTGGATCAAACCTTCTCCCAGGCCTTCGTGATCTTTGTTGTCTCTGTTGCTGAGGAGCATAAGGTCGTTGATGCTGAACAGGCCGTTGTACAACAGGAGGAATATACACAGCACTAGCTTCTCCGTCCTTTCCCTTGGAGGACCCATCATAAGGTTTCTTTGCATCTTCAGCAGCAATTCGAATCTTTCCCGTTTTGATGCCGTTTTCAACTCTTTCTCCTGCCAATACAAGACCTAAAAATCCAACTGACAAACATCCAACCTATTTCTCGTAATAATGCCCCTGAAGCGTATCCATGAACATATCAACGAGCTCTCTTTCCAACATCGGAGGTTAAACTCGGGAAGCCAATTCATGCCACCTCTGGGCGTACTCTCTAAAGTTTTCATTTCTCTTTTGAGACATATTCTGCAGCTGTGTACGATTGGGAGCCATGTCGGTGTTGTATTGATAGTGTTTGATAAAAGCCCCTGCCAGCTCTCTCCAACTACGAACGTCTTTCCTCTCTAGCTGCATATACCATTCCAGGGATGCCCCAGATAGGCTATCCTGAAAGCAATGCATCATCAACTTTTCGTTCTTTGTGTGAGCAGCCATTTTACTCGTGTATGCCCTGACGTGAGTCCTTGGGCAAGTCATACCATTGTACTTTTCGAAGGTAGGAGTCTGAAACTTGTACGGGATAACGACGCCTGGAACCAGCCCCAAATCCTCCAAATCCATACCCACAGAATCTTGATTAACAACACCCCTCAGTTGTTCCTCAATCAACCTAAATCTCTAATCAGTGTCAATCTGGGAACCACCACCTGGCACAGAGAATGCATCATCTTGAATGTCATCAAACTGACGGCCATGAATAGCATAGACACCAATACCACCTCCCCCAACATTTTTAGCCCCGCCCGGAGGGATCACAATACCAGAAATAGGAATACCTCCACCCGAAGGGCCATTCTGAACATTAGTACCATTAACACCAGTATGACCTCCTCCATGAAGGACACCTTCTTCATCAATCCTTGCAATCAGTGGTTGGACAAAATTTCTTAACTGCTCTTGGCCCTGAGCAACCCCTTGCATTAAATCCATGAATTGGTTCATGCGAGTCCGCGTCTCAGTCATCTCAGCTTGTAGTTGATCCATGAGTCTTTTCTGATTTTGCCTGGTAGAATACTGGTGAATGTGTTGATCTATAATCCTGTACTGCGGAGGAAAACCAAGTAAGAACGCCAGAGATAAACACCTGTTATGCAAAATGATTATGAATATGCGAATGCAAATGAACATGTTTAAAAATTCGCAGGGCGATCCACCCCTTGATCCCAGTTTAATTTCAAAAACCAGAATCAAAGTTAGGATGCAACCCTACAAATGAATAAACATGTTGGGATACAAAATGATGATGCAAATGCACATATAGGATCAAGGATGCCACACAGACTGGACAACTGCTGCACTGAACAACTGTATAATCTCAAGGATCTGCCCGAATACCCAGAATACCAGAATAACCATAATACCACACTGATAAATCTGCTGACCAGAAAACCGGGTATGTTGAAGGTCAAGGTTACCTGTAAACACCCTTCCCTCTCACATGTGGGTACTAGAAAGCCAATGATCCTCAATATCACGGGCTCTCAGGTCGAGAAATGATGATACGTTCACCATTTCTGGTTTGGCATCATCACTAATCGAGGAGGCCTCAACTGATTCCTCTCAAAAGAAAACATCCTATGGTAAGTCCTCGGTTTCGGCACTGAGGTCGAGAAGCAATAGTACATTCATCCCTCGGGGTACAGTACTATCGCCAATCGAGGAGTGCTTCCACTGATTCTTTTCCAAAAGGAAACCCTATAGCAAGTTCCCAGCATTGGGTCCTCAGATCGACATGTGTAATGGGTTTTCCATTTCTGGTCTGCCATCATCACGTCTCGGGAGGAGTGCCGTTACTGAGTCCTCGGGAATGGCCGCCAGAGTCGACAGTTTTCCAAGTTACATTCCATCATCTGCACCAATGCGCAGGATAGAACATTACCAAAGAAAACCTCATCTGGATGTGGAGTTTTCATGTATACTATGTCTGGCCAAATGCCACACAAGTCACACTACTTTCCACGTTAATCCTACGTGTACGCTCAAGCCAGGGTATTGGGCTTATCTCTCAGAACTCCCAACCCGCCAAACAGAAAAACAGTGCAGCAGATGATAATAATATGCAATGCAGTAAATGCGGTAAAAATAAAATACAACAAATAAAGCAAAACAAAAACAAATAACACCCAAAGAGAACAAAAACAAACAAGCACTAGGACAGACTCGCTAAAGGGGATGGACCGGCATAGGTCAACCAGAGTCCCCAGCAGAGTCACCAGCTGTCGCTCCCAGGATTTTCATCCAGGTATAAACGCGAAAGTGGCGCGGAACACAGAGTCGCCAGCAATGTATATTTATCCCAAGAGAGGGAAAGGAAACACCGCATAAACCTGAGGAAGAGGGAAAGGAATGGTCATCGCAACCATAGCATGGGTTCAGGAGTCGGTTACGCGAAGGGAAGGTGTTAGCACCCCACGCGTCCATCGTACTCGATGGGATCCACGCTCGTCATCTAATCTAAGGGTGAGTTATCCTAACATCTATGGATGTACTAAAACGGGGGAAGGGAAAACAAAGACAGACTCGGTAGGACGTCGTCGTCCTAGGCCTACGTACTCCCTTTGTGGAATGGGAAATTTAGAGTCAACGTAGTTCGGACCCAGTTCTTTTTGTGTTTTTTATGAGCGACGTTAAGTTCGCGTCTGGCAGTTAGGGTCGATGCCTGTTTGCGACTCAGACGGAAAGTAACGTGCCCTTTTTGAAAATAGCCTTTAGTTTGACAATCCCGCAGGATAAAAAGGTTTGAAGTTTGTTTGTATTTTTTAGGACAGAAGTGACTTGAGTTAGTTCATAACTCACCTTGAACCAAAGTCTATGACACGGGAACGAATGCTTTGCATGGTCGTCCCCAATGGGATGTATGCTCAACACTCTAGAAGAGAGAAGGGGGACCCCTTAATCTTCATTTCCTATGTTTAAGGCTTGTGTGCAAGGCAAGTTGACCTTATTAAGTATCTTAGAAATTGTTATGAGATGAGAAGAGGGACTCAAAAGAAACGAAAAACACTAAGGGGATTCTATCCTAATGTTATCATGCAAAGGTGGCCCTAAGGGGAGGTTTGACAACAACCTAAGCCTAAAGAAAAGAAAAGATGAGAGAAAGAAAGAGTGAGGGTGGACTTGGATAACTATCCACACCCTTAAATAACTTACCTCAGCCTCTGCATAAAAGGTTAGTACAAAACAGACATAAGTAACTATAAGACAAATGAGACCCCAAGCAAGTCACAAACCAAAGAGAAATGGTTACAAACCAAATGAAACTCACCCAAGCCAGAGTATACACCTTAGAGGTGACCCACAATGTTTACCAAACAAAATCAAGCAAATAGAATGCAAACCAGTGGCAAAACAAACAAGAGAGTTATCAAAGGAGTAGAAGAAGGAAGAGTGGATATGCAAGGTGATCATGCAAGAATGCTTCAAATAATATCCTAGTCAGAATGTGGATGACCTAAACATGTGCCTAAATATACTATACAAGTATCACATGAGGCATGCAAACAGATATCCAAGCATCAAACATCAATAGAAGAAGAGGGAAACATATAAGTGAAACATGTTCAGGTATGTAAGATGAAGCATGAATAGCATATGACATGAATGAATGCAAAGCTCCAAGGTCAGAAACATACATCAAATAAAGTGCAAATGAATGATAAGGCATGGCATACATAAACCAAACATAAGTCATGAGTAAGCATAGATGAGATGAGGTGAGAAGATAAGTCAAAGAAAAGGCATGTAAACCAAGCATTGAACATATGCACAAAGTATGCAACAACCTCACACCAATGACCTATAATGGCAATCAAGTGACCTATAACAATTCAAACATGGTTTATGAAGTCAAAGAAGCAATCCCAAATGATGGCACAAGTGCCTTCTCAAACAAGTACTCAGACATGATCAAAGATGTGCATAAAAGAGACCTCAAACAAAGAGCAATCAAATAATTAGCAGAACATATTTAACAAATACCAAATTAACTCTCAACACACCTCAACCAGGGGTAAACATCATGTTAAAAACTCATGCAAAAATTCACAAGATAAGTCACTCAAACAATCATGCAAAGATCAAATAAGAAACATGGTTCAATATGAAAAAGAGAAGGACCGGAATGCAACACGAAATGATTTTAAAAATAAGAGAAAAAAATTTTTATGCAACACAATGTGTTGGAGAAACAATGCAAAAAGAATAGACTCAAAATGTTTTATGGATGATGAGAAATAAATTCTACAAGTTATGGCATGCATATATGGAATAAACTCAAAATAAATTAACCAAATAATTAATTCAGATGCTAAAAATAAAATAAAATAATAAATTAAAATTTGAGAAAATTTTATAAAACTCTAAATAAGCTTCATGATTTTTTTATGGTTTTTTAATGCACAAAACTATCTTTAAAAATTAAAAATGAAATGCAATAATTAATTGAAAATAAAAAGAAAACAAAATAGCCAGGGGGGTATGAATAGCAGCCAAACACGTTGGAAATGAACATGGGCCCCAAAGGAGGGGGTGTGGATATCAAGCCCACACACCAAAACCCATCAACGAAAAATAAAACAAAAAAAGAAGAACACGTGGACTTCAGTCAACTAACAGACTCAATCATGACCACAAGATCAATCCTACGCTTCCCACCAAGTCAACAAAATCGAAAAACATCATGATTAAAGGTTCAGATCAAAAGCACATGGTAATTATGAAACACACGCACACAAAAAATTACTCAGAATTAAAAAAAAGGAAACACGTGGGGAACACACCCTATCATTAATGCGTTGGCATTATAATAGCCATCAGATTGCATCAACGTTCCAGATCAAATGAAAGTTAACATGATGGCTGGCTCAGATTAGAGGTTCATAATAGTAATCTTGGGATGGCAAACACATAACTAAATAAAATAAAATAGATTTTAAATGAGGTGGCATAATGTGGACCACACGATCAAGCAAATGGATGGTGGGATTGCATCCCCTACCTTGGAAACCCTAGCCCCACCGGAGATCAGACCAGACGCCGGAGCCCTAGCTCCGGTCGTCTTCTCCGGCAACCTGCAACCCCAAAAAACCTAGAACGTGCAAACGAATATACCCTCTTGACCAGAATTTAACAAGGATCAATAATATCACATTAGAAATCACAAACAATCAACATACAAGGAGAATCGAATGAAAAAAGTTATGGTTCAAAACTTTAAAACTCATCATACAACCAATCTAAACGTCCAAACTCAAAACAAAATATATAGGCAACATCAATGACAACCACAGATCATTATGCACATCTAAAACTTGAGTTTTAAGATCATGATAAATGCACTAACCTGAGATCACGCAACCTGTATCCTTGTTTTTAACTTCAAACGATGGATGATTTACGTTCTATGGATACCAAGGATGAAGATTGTGAAGGAATTTCGCCCAAAGCCTTTGTGGATTATGAGATTCGAAGGAGAGAAGGATTAGGGTTCACACTTGAAATCTCACAAAAATAACGTGCCTCCTCTCCAATGAGTGCATGAGTTAGCTTAAATACATTAGGTCATTCCACTGAATATCATTTGGGTCTTAATAATTCCTTGGTTAATGAATTTTGGGTAATTTGACAGATTTGCATTTTGAATCACACACCCCCTCCATGCGTATACACCCATGAATTTTATGATGGATCACTTATTTGTCAATTGCTAATTACACCTGAATTGGATTTGGGCCTTGAAACATCTTGATTCATGAGCTTTGATGCTTCTTGTAATTTTGCATAATGTGAAATAAGTGATGAATTTGTCATGGAATCCCTTGGTTCAAAGGCCAAAAATGATCCTTATGGAATATACTTTGATTTTAGAATGTGCCTTGAAGCAATGGGACCAATTATAGGTCACTATGTCCCAAAATGCAAAAGTTGTGAAAATGGAACCATGAGAAAACCCTAAAAACCACTTTTCCTTCTTTTGATCATAACTTGAGTTTCACAAATGATATGGAGACCATCTACTACTTGTTGGAAAGGGGAGAAAAAAATATTTAACTTTCATGTTTGAGAAAAATTCATTTGAAGCTTCCTTTATAATAAAAAATCAAGCTGAATGTAGTGTAAGAACTTACCCAGAATGGAAACTTTCAAATTATAGGTCATTTCCATATTTAGTAACTTTGTACCAACCCTTGATTCCTGATAAATGGTATGGAACTTGACCCTTTTGAAAAACACCTTCTCCTCTTGAACTGCCTCAGGCACCTTGACCCCATGCTAAGAACCAATGATATGCACACATGATAATGCAAAAAATGAAATGAAACCTAAGCCAGTTAGTACTAAAGTAAGAGAGCAAATTTTGGGGTGCTACACTAAGCAAGTAGACGAACTTGTGGAGAAAGAAGCTTTGGTGTTTGCAATATTTGTATCGTTGCAAATTAATCGTGAAGCTGCGAGTGTGGAGTTGTCGGTTGTCTATGAATTCCCAAATGTGTTTGCAGAAGACATCAGTGATTTGCCTCTGGAGCGTGAAGTAAGTTTGCAGTGGACTTAATACCAGGTACGAGTCCAGTGTCGATGGCTCCTTATCGGATGTCAGCTTCTGAGCTAAGTGAGTTGAAGAAACAGTTGGAAGACTTGCTTGAGAAGAAGTTTGTTCGACCGAGTGTTTCTCCGTGGGGTGCTCCTGTGTTGTTAGTGAAGAAGAAAGATGGAAATATGAGGTTGTGTGTTGACTATCGGCAGCTGAATAAAGTGACTATCAAGAATAAGTATCCACTACTGAGAATCGACGATTTAATGGATCAATTAGTAGGTGCATATGTGTTCAACAAGATTGATTTGAGTTCGGGTTATCATCAGATTCATGTTAAGCCTGACGATATTCTGAAGACGGCTTTCAGGATGAGGTATGGACACTATGAATACACTATGATGCCGTTTGGTGTATCAGTGCACCTGGTGTGTTCATGGAGTACATGAATCGGATTTTTCATGAGTATTTGAATAAGTTTGTGGTGGTGTTTATCGATGATATCTTGATATATTCTAGATCCGAAGAAGAACATGCCGAGCATTTGAGGACTGTGTTGCAAGTGTTGAAGGAGAAGAAGTTGTATGCGAAGCTGTCGAAGTGTGAGTTCTGGTTGAAGGAAGTAAGTTTCCTTGGCCATGTGATTTCAAGTGGCGGGATTGCTGTTGATCCTTCTAAGATTGATGTCGTGTTACAGTGGGAGACTCTGAAGTCTGCTACTAAAATACGGAGTTTTCTGGGATTAGCGGGTTACTACCGCAAGTTTATTGAAGGCTTTTCTAAGTTGGCGTTACCTTTGACTCAGTTGACTCAAAAAGGTCAAGCTTTTGTGTGGGATCTAGCTTGTGAAGAGAGTTTTGTGGAATTAAAGAAGAAGTTGACGACTGCTCCAGTGTTGATTTTGCCTAATCCGAGCGAATCTTTTGTGGTGTATTGTGATGCGTCCAAGATGGGTCTTGGTGGAGTGTTGATCCAGAATGGACAAGTTGTTTCCTATGCCTCGAGACAATTGCGAGTTCGTGAGAGAAATTATCCTACACATGACTTGGAATTAGCCGCGGTGGTGTTTGTGTTGAAGATTTGGAGACATTATTTATTTGGCTCTAAATTTGAAGTGTTCAGTGATCATAAGAGTCTGAAATATTTATTTGATCAGAAGGAACTGAATATGAGGCAGAGAAGGTGGTTAGAGCTGTTAAAAGATTTCGATTTTGATTTGAGTTATCATCCGGAAAAGCAAATGTAGTGGCCGATGCGTTGAGCGGAAAGTCATTGCATATGTCGATGCTTATGGTGAAGGAGTTGGAACTAATTAAACAATTCAGAGATTTAAGTTTGGTATGTGAAGAGACCTATGACAGTGTGAAATTGGGAATGTTGAGGTTGACTAGTAATATTCTGGAAGAAATCAGAGTGGGACAATAATCTGACTTAAAGTTGGTTGACCAATTGACTTTGATTAACCAAGGTAACGGAGGTGAATTCCGGATTGATGAGAATGGTGTGATGAGGTTTCGAGATAGAGTGTGTGTTCCAGATGTTCCAGACATTAAGAAGAGCATTCTTAAAGAAGGACACCGAAGTAGGTTGAGCATTCATCCCGGCGCTACGAAGATGTACCAAGATTTGAAAAAGTTGTTTTGGTGGCCAGGTATGAAGAAGGATGTTGCAGAGTTTGGTTATGCATGTTTGACTTGTCAGAAGTCGAAAATTGAGCATCTGAAGCCTTTAGGTATGATGCAGCCGTTGAGGATTCCAAAATGGAAATGAGATAGTATTTCCATGGATTTTGTGGTGGGGTTGCCGAAGACTGCTAAGGGAAATGATTCAATTTGGGTTATCGTGGATAGATTAACTAAGTCGGCTCATTTCTTGCCGATGAAGATTAATCATTCCATATAGAAGCTAGCTGAGATGTATATTGAAGAGATTATGAAGTTACATAGGGTGCCTTCGAGTATTGTGTCGGATAGAGACCCGAGGTTTACATCGAGGTTTTGGAAAAGTTTGCAAGATGCTTTGGGTACTAAGTTGAGGATGAGTTCTGCCTATCATCCGCAGACAGACAGACAGACAGAAAGGACTATCCAATCTTTAGAAGATTTGATGAGGGCTTATGTGTTGGATCATGGAAGATCGTGGGACAGCCATTTGCCGTTGATTGAGTTCACGTACAATAATAGTTTTCATGCTAGTATTGGGATGGCGCCTTATGAAGTTTTGTAAGGGAGAAGGTGTAGGACTCTGTTGTGTTGGTATGAGTCGGGCAAGAGTGTTGTACTCGAATCTGAAGTTGTGCAAGAGATGACTGAGAAGATTAAGAAGATCCAAGAGAAGATGAAAGCTTCGCAGAGTCGTCAGAAGAGTTACCATGATAAGAGGAGGAAAGCACTTGAATTCCAAGAGGGAGATCACATGTTTTTGAGAGTGACACCAGTGACTGGTGTGGGTCAAGCTTTGAAGTCTAGGAAGCTCACTCCAAGTTTTGTTGGTCATTATCAGATATCACAGAGGATAGGAGAGGTAACCTATCGAATTGCTTTATCGCCGTCACTTGTGAATTTGCATGACGTGTTCCATGTGTCTCAATTGAAGAAATACATTCCGGATCCGTCGCATGTGATTCAGATGAATGATGTACAAGTAAGGGATAATCTGATTGTGGAAGCGTTACCGGTGCGTGTTGATGGTCGAGAGACGAAGCAACTGCGGGGTAAGGACATAACTTTAGTAAAGGTGTTGTGGGGTAGCTGGCGAGAGTTGGACTTGGGAACGTGAAGATCAGATGAGGGAGTCGTATCCAACTCTGTTTCCTTGAGGTAATTTTCGAGGGCAAAAATTATTTAAGTGGGGGAGAGTTGTAACGCCCCAAATTTCGTAGAATATTTATTTAATTTATTTAAATATTATATTCGTGGATTTCCGTGAATTTTGGTGTTTCGTGTCGAGGTCGGTGATTTTGTGAAGTTTTGGTTATTTTAAGAAAATAATAGTATATAATATGAATATATTTGTATTATTATTTATTTTAAATAATACTAGAAGAATGAAGGGTAAAGTGGACAATTGAGGAGAATTAGTGAGGGTATAATGGGAAGAGCACATTTAGGGGTATTTTAAGAGAGAATTATGAAAGGAACTCATTATTCATATTATTTTGAGGAAAAGGCAAAGGTGCTCTAAAGAACAAGTGAGAAGGAGGCTAGGGCATAGAAGAATTCCAGCGAAACTTCAAGAGAGGTCGAAGGAGACAATATTCTAAGGTATGGGGAGTATCACTTTGCAATAGGTTGATATAAAGATTAGGTGTTGGTGGGTGATTGGGGTTTTGGGGGAAATCTGTAACACCCCAATTCCCATCGCGAATAAATAATACATAAATAAATCAGAGTGAATAAAAATTTATATTTTCGACAGAAACAAGGATGCCACATTTAAAGAAAGAAAACACAATCCCTGCTCATAAATTTGATACATAACATATTTCTAATAATCCAAACACGTAGCATATATCAATTATACCAACATAATAACATATTCACATATAATGCATACCAAAGTTATAACATATGGAAACACACCACCACATCACCTAGCATATGTCTATACATAAAACATATTATCCACAACCAATGCATTTATCACATATGGGCATCAATTCACCAATGCTATCACAAACTCAACACATAATCAATCCATTTATGATTTTCCACACATAATCAATCCATTCATGATTTTCCACACATAATCAATCCATTCATGATTTATTCAAATGCAGAGAGATCGACACAACGACTCTATGCAAATGCGGTACCATCCATCCATCATTCTTATCATCAATTCACTCAGGAACTATTGGAATCATCGCTTGTTACTTAGTGTAACTCCCCGTCGGGCACACGATGTTCCCCGTCACTTTAGGTCCTCTTGGTATAAGGCTCACGATGTTTATGGACCGCTTTAGGTCCTCTCGGTATAAGGTTCATGATCCGATCGCTTTAGGTCCTCTTTGTATAAGGCTCACGATCATCTATAACGTCGCTTTAGGTCCTCTCGGTATAAAGCTCACGACCGTTATAGTAGAGTCCCTCTGGAATCGTTTCGTCGCTCACACCCACTAGGGCACACGACATCACAAGAATGCATATCATGCTGCTTGGCATACAATGACTCATGACAATCAAATGCATATACAACCATGTGAACCATCTCAACATCAATAACCATGCATTGTAATCAAACCCAAAACGGTGCATTTCATCATAATCCACAAACCACAACAATTAGCATGTTAGCATATACACTTATATCAATTCACAACAAGAATTACTCACCATCAACCACAACAATCCTACGATCATACCATGATACTCACAACACTAGGATTCACGCCACAAAGGCTACCCACAACAACATACATTAATAACATACATTGTATTCAATTCAACAAAGGGTTTCGCCATTAGGCCACAACACTTACAACAACTTATCACATGCATTCACATCATATAACAGCACACAAGCTATGCGTTATATATCAAAAGCATATCGCATGATAACACATAATCACACCCAATTACGACGGTAAAAGTCGACAAAATGACACGTTTCCGAGTTCCCGACATAATTAAATCGGCCACCAATCTCAAAACCATTTTTATAAGAAAGAACATCTCATTAGCTTTCCAACGATACAAAGAGCGCCTCGATCCGAGTTACGGATCAAAAGTTATAAATTTTCAAAGAAAATAATTTATTGAGAAACACCCAGATTCGCCTGGCGACTTAGGATTTCGCCTGGCGGATCCCCCTTCGCCAGCACTTCGCCTGGCGAACTAGTGGCGAACCACAATTTTAGAAAAACCCCAAGAGTTACAGAAGCTAACCCATTTCTGTCTCTCCGTTTTCGCCTGGCGACTTACGATTTCGCCTGGCGAATTCCCCTTCGCCAGCACTTCGCCTGGCGAACTAGTGGCGAGACCTAATTCGCCTGGCGAATTGCACCAGAACCAGAATTCTCTGCTGCGGGTTACATTGTTCCAAAACCCCCAAAAATCCCATTTTTCATCCCAAATCAATTCCAACAGCAAAACAAGTGTCAACTATTGTTCATAAACATAGTGTGATCATACAACGCAATTTATATCGAATTCCGACTGTGAAAACATCGATTTCTACTCGTTTATCTCATTTCGACCTATAATTGAAAAACTAAGAGAAACAAGTAAACATTCAAACATACATATACATATACATATACAAGCAACATATAATCAAAACTTCTCACCCTTACCCGATTAATCGCGATTGAAACGGAGGTTTTCTCGATTTTCCTCTTTCTCCTCTTCTCTCTTTCTTTCTCTTCTTTTCCTTATTTCTCTCTTTTCTTTCTCTTCTTTTTCTTTTCTCTCTTTTTCTCTCTATTTCTCTTTTTATATAAATATCTAACTAATCAATTGACTATTTTACCCTTACGCCTAAATATCTCCCAAACGCTCTCAGAATGCAATAAAACATATACATCGATGAAATATATTTCGGGAAATAAAAGTTGAAAAGAAATTATAATTTATTGCAAATATTTTACCTATCATGGAAATTAACCAATTAACTCAATTAGCAGGTAAAATACAATAAATTCACACATTTCACAAAATTCACATAAATGAAATAAATAAATACAATTAAACAAATCGGGGCGTTACAATTCTCCCCCACTTAGACATTTTCGTCCTCGAAAATATAACTGAGACGAACAACTCGGGATACGACTCTCGCATCTGAATAACAAACTATCATGCCAACAAAAGGCACACCACGAATAACACAAACTGACAAACCACCTTGCTAACAGCAACTACAACAACGGCACGACAACGACGACAACTACAACGACAAGATACAAAGTCCATACAATGCACTTGACGACTAACTCACGACTCAAAGAATACCCAAGTTATGAACACAGAGGTTCACTCTTGAACCGAAACACAACAAGATCGTTACCCTCGCCCTAGGTAACACTCCCCTAATCCCCCACACAGGAATTAGCTACTCGCACTCGAACCAACACGATGGAAACGAGGTAACAACACAAACAAGAACATAAAGTTCCACAACCTAACATCGTTTCAACAACCTCAACAAAACCAAAATACCAACATCCTTGTCACATAACATTAATACAACAATGCTACGATTCACCAATCGAACATATAACCACAACATCCATCTACACAGTAGCCCATGAATAATATTTAAACTTTTCACCTAACACTTCCATTCTGAAACGTCCAATGGTCTCATCATTCCCACATGTTTCCAATGTTCAACCTTTTAACTCTTACCAGTCACACACGCATATACGAACTGTGCCACATCACACTTTTGCTGCGTACTCTGATGACTCGTAACCATCAAAACTACCATTTTCACGTCCAAAGTCTAACTCTTTCTCATATTCACCAAAAATCACTATTCATTTTTAATATACCCAACCTCACACTCTACTGTGTTATCTCACACACCGGACACAAGTCTCTGAACTGCTCAAATAATTCTAATTCCCTAACCATCAAAACAGACATGTATAAAAACTTTCAACTTAGCTCATCACGCACGACATTAACTTCACCAATAGGATAATTCCAGCTAAAGTCACAACTCATCACAAATTCCAACCATCCTCGCTGTCTCATACTATATTCCTTCCGACCAACCAGGTACTCAATATTCTTGTGATTACTAAACACTTCGAACCTAGAACCATAAAGATAATACCTCCAAATATTCCAACACAGTACAACCGCAACCAATTCCAAATCCTGAATAGTATAGATCCTTTTATGAATCCTCAATTGTCGTAAAGCATAAGCTACGACTTTACCCTCTTGCATTAACACACTGACCAAACTCATCAAAGACGCATCCCAATACCTCCTAAATGGTTTATTAGGATCACACAGAATCAAAACTGGATCCGTAGACAACTTCTACTTTAGCTCTCTGAAACTTTCCTTACAACGAACATCCCAAACAAATGACTCACCCTTTGCAAGTCAACTGAGATAACAGAAGTACTAACTTAGCAAAGTCTTCCATAACCTGTCGTAATAACCAACTAAGCCCAAAAGTTTCTAATCTCCATAACCAACTTCGGAGCCTCTCATTGAAGAATTGCATCTACTTCCGATGAATCCATTAACCATGCTCTCATCTGAAATAACATACCCAAGAAAACTAACCTTTTTCAACCCAAATTCTCACTTGAATAACTTAGCATAAAAATTCCTTTCTTTTCAACAGTTGTAATTCAATTCTCGAACACTCTACCTGTTCTTCCTCTGAGTTTATAACAGATCCTAATACCCTCCATCAAAAACACTACGAACTTATCCAAATAAATATGGAAGATACGATTCATATACTCCAAAAACATTCCAGATGCATTACTAACACCGAACAACATCACTGTACGTTGTAATGCCCAACCAAATTCCAAAAGATATAAATTCTTAAAACATTTGCAAAAATTTTCACTGGGTAACTGGTTACTCACATACAAGCTTAACCAAGTAAATAACAGCCTATCCCGATGATAACAAACATAACCAGTCCCATTAAGTCGATCAAATCCTCAACTCATACAATTCACCACTCTTATCAAACATTCTAAACAATTGTAATTTCACTCAAACTCAACCAAACCATTCCAGTTATCTATTCTTGAAAGTGGACACTTATTCTCAATCGTTACCTTATTCAACTGTCAGTAATCCATACACAATTTCTTCTCGTGACAGTCCAGATTCCATAAATCCCAACATGTAGCAACAACCAACCCAAAAGAACTCTCAAATTGTTCGCGATTCGTCACAATCCAACACTTAAGCTATCCAGAACACAACTGCAAGTTTCCATACTACTCACTGATTAACACGCAACCTCATGCTATCATCCTCTTCCTTACCAACCATGCTTAACCTCTTCAAGTCGACACACTAATCTTCCATCGAAAAACATATCTGAAAATCACGCACAACTGGCAGTCCATCACTGACTTCCAGCCAATCTCCAGAACACTATCATCACAAACATAACCAACATCTTAGTCCTATCTCCTAAGATTTTTCCACTCACTTAGCAGATATCAACCTCAACTATTCACCTTCGTCCAATTTAAGTTCACTCTCTACTCTTTAAGAAGCAGCCATTAGTAATACCCAATCATTATCTCTCAATGACTTCCCAACTTGACCAACATACCAAAACTTCTAATCCGTCTCATCTTCCGATATAAGAATCTTCATCGACTCAACAAAACAATCCGTAATCATTTTCTAAATTCCAACCAATTCATTGCACACACTATCAAAGCCAGAAAGACACGTTTATTCCATCCAACATAATTCTTGTCTACTATTAACAAGAGATTAAGGGTGATCAGTTCCTCAATTTGTCAATAGACAACCGACAATCATGATGGGGCATAAACCGTCTTTACCAACTATAATAGCATTTCTTGCATCTTGTGCACAAAACTACCTAAGGCACAAATCCTTAGTTGACGTAAACCTTACCTTCGCATTCCCTCCGGAACTGGGAACCACACTGTCCAAACAACACTTACAATCTTGCAACCAACGGCACACTGAGTCAATGCTCCACACCTGAAACAACTTGGAGAAGCACTAACTTCTCCCCCACTTATCTCATTCTTACACCTGAAGACAAAGGATTAGAAAACCAGAAGTACTGACGGTGTTTCCCACACATATCACGTACTAAAGGACAAACAACATCAACAGTATTCAACTGTCACACCAACTGACTCAACAACTTGGCCGGACGGACTGACCTGCTCTGATACCACTAATGTAACACCCCAATTCCCATCGCGAATAAATAATACATAAATAAATCAGAGTGAATAAAAATTTATTTTTCCGACAGAAACAAGGATGCCACATTTAAAGAAAGAAAATACAATCCCTGCTCATAAATTTGATACATAACATATTTCTAATAATCCAAACACATAGCATATATCAATTATACCAACATAATAACATATTCACACATAATGCATACCAAAGTTATAACATATGGAAACACACCACCACATCACATAGCATATGTCTATACATAAAACATATTATCCACAACCAATGCATTTATCACATATGCACATCAATTCACCAATGTTATCACAAACTCAACACATAATCAATCCATTCATGATTTTCCACACATAATCAATCCATTCATGATTTTCCACACATAATCAATCCATTCATGATTTATACAAATGCAGAGAGACCGACACAACGACTCTATGCAAATGCGGTACCATCCATCCATCATTCTCATCATCAGTTCACTCAGGAACTATAGGAATCATCACTAGTTACTTAGTGTAACTCCCCGTCGGGCACACGATGTTCCCCGTCGCTTTAGGTCCTCTTGGTATAAGGCTCACGACGTTTATGGATCGCTTTATGTCCTCTCGGTATAAGGCTCACGGTCCGATCGCTTTAGGTCCTCTTTGTATAAGGCTTACGATCGTCTATAACGTCGCTTTAGGTCCTCTCGGTATAAGGCTCACGACCGTTATAGCAGATTCCCTCTAGAATCGTTTCGTCGCTCACACCTACTAGGGCACATGACATCACAAGAATGCATATCATGATGCTTAGCATACAATGACTCATGACAATCAAATGCATATACAACCATGTGAACCATCTCAACATCAATATCCATGCATTGCAATCAAACCCAAAACAATGCATTTCATCATAATCCACAAACCACAACAATTAGCATGTTAGCATATACACTCATATCAATTCACAACAAGAATTACTCACCATCAACCACAACAATCCTACGATCATACCATGATACTCACAACACTAGGATTCACGCCACAAAGGCTACCCACAACAACATACATTAATAACATACATTGTATTCAATTCAACAAAGTGTTTTGCCATTAGGCCACAACACTTACAACAATTTATCACATCCATTCACATCATATAACAGCACACAAGCTATACGTTATATATCAAAAGCAAATCGCACGACAACACATCAATCGCACCCAATTACGACGGTAAAAGTCAACAAAACGACACATTTCCTAATTCCTGACATAATTAAATCGGCCACCAATCTCAAAATCATTTTTATAAGAAAGAACATCTCATTAGCTTTCCAATGATACAAAGAACGCCTCGATCCGAGTTACGGATCAAAAGTTATGAATTTTCAAAGAAAATAATTTATTGAGAAACAGCCAGATTCGCCTGGCGACTTAGGTTTCGCCTGGCGGATCCCCGTTCGCCAGCACTTCGCCTGGAGAACTAGTGGCGAACCATAATTTTAGAAAAACCCCAAGAGTTATAGAAGCTAACCCATTTCTGTCTCTCCATTTTTGCCTGGCGACTTACGATTTCGCCTGGCGAATTCCCCTTCGCCAGCACTTCGCCTGGCGAACTAGTGGCGAGACCTAATTCGCCTGGAAAATTCTCAATTAGCCTGGCGAATCGCACCAGAACCAGAATTCTCTACTGCGGGTTACATTGTTCCAAAACCCCCCCAAAAATCCCATTTTTCATCCCAAATCAATTCCAACAGCAAAACAAGTGTCAACGATTGTTCATAAACACAGTGTGATCATACAACGCAATTTATATCGAATTCCGACCGTGAAAACATCGATTTCTACTCGTTTATCTCATTTCGACCTATAATTTAAAAACTAAGAGAAACAAGTAAACATTCAAACATACACAATCATATACATATACAAGCGAGATATAATCGAAACTTCTCACCCTTACCCAATTAATCGCGATTGAAACGGAGGTTTTCTCGATTTGCCTCTTTTTCCTCTTCTCTCTTTCTTTCTCTTCTTTTCCTTCTTTCTCTCTTTTCTTTCTCTTCTTTTTCTTTTCTCTCTTTTTCTCTCTATTTCTCTTTTTATATAAATATCTAACTAATCAATTGACCATTTTACCCTTACGCCCAAATATCTCCTAAATGCTCTCAGAATGCGATAAAACATAAACATCGATGAAATATATTTCGGGAAATAAAAGTTGAAAAGAAATTATAATTTATTGCAAATATTTTACCTATCAGGGAAATTAACCAATTAACCCAATTAGCAGGTGAAATACAATAAATTCACACATTTCACAAAATTCACATAAATGAAATAAATAAATACAATTAAACAAATCGAGCGTTACAAAATCCATAGGGTTGAATGAGGGTTTTAGGAAGATTTTGTGATAATATGATTGGAATTGAGGAATTTGTCTTGTTTGATTTGTTTGGTTGAATTTCAAATGTTAGACGTAGGTTATTGGTGCAAAATATATGAAAAATTGCTGTTAAAAATCGAGTTTAGTGCAGAAAATCGCAGATGGAGGAGTGTTGTTATCGTATGATGTTTTGATGACTAGATGATGATGATATGATGTTATTGATGATTATTAGATGTTTATATGTGATGTTTGAGGATAGGATGACGATGTGAAGTACCACAAGTATATTGATGATTATGAGATGACGATTCATGATGTTTTGATGAGTAAATGATGACATGGATTAACATGAGGTTTTGATGAATGTTGACGCACGTAATGACTTTTGTTGATGATGAGGATATTGACATTGTGCATTATGCATTCATAGCATTTAGACTTTGGTCTATTGATGATGTTAGGACTTCGGTCTAGTGGTGGCTTTAATCCCATTGTGTGGATTGAGGTGTTTGTGACGTGCTCCCTTGTGGAGGGTTGATGGCATAGTGTCCATTATTATGATGATTTGGTACCACATGCATTCTTATGATGTTGCATTTCATTCTTGGTTGCATTGCATGATTGCATATGAGTGATATTGGTGATGTGATGTTTTATATGATGTTTTGGGTGAGTCATTGAAGTAATTGATAAAAATAATTGTTGCCCTGTTAATATCTTTTCTTTATATGATTTATATTGAATCGTGATTACTCACCCTGCCTGTTTGAATGTTGCCTCCACGTGGGTAACGTGCAGGTGATCAGGCTTAGCTTTGGATGCTTTCGAGGACTTGAAGTTTATTTTCTTTGGTCGATTTAGAGGGTCTTGCTCTGATAGTGTAACATTGGGTTGGGGTCCCTTGAATCGAACTATGTTGTTTCTTTATTTTGTTGTTATTTGATGATGTGGTTTTTTTTTTTTATTACGACGTTTATGGAAAACCTTTGAAATAAGAATTTGAGTTCCGCTGCCATGTGAAGGCTTTTGTGAAACTTTGAGGAAAAACCCTTTTTTGTTTACAGGGTAATTGTGTTATTTTGAATTAATGAGAAATGTGCACCCTTCGAGGGGATTTTTATGCTTTACTCTGATAATTTTGTTGTTTCTGCTACAACATTATTTGGGGGTAGAAAAGGGTGTTACAGAGAAGCTGTCAAATACAGAAGAGATCCTATCATACCACGATAGAGCTTCTAACTAACCTTTTTTACTTACTTCTTCTTTCTCCAGAATGCATGTCGGATGCATAGGAGTCTTAGCAGGTTTACTTTCTAACATGTTGAATTTCTTCAGAAGTTCTTTCGCATACTTGCTCTGATGAATGTATGATCCTTATGATCTTTGATCAATATGTATTCCCAGAAAGAATCTGAGTTCTCCCATTAAACTTATTTCAAATTCAGCCTGCATTAACTTAGAGAATTCCTTGCACAAGGAAATATTAGCAGAACCAAATATAATATCATCAACGTAGATTTGAGCAATCAAAATGTCATTTTTAAAGGTTATACAAAAGAGTGTTGTATCCACTTTTCCTCTGGTAAAGTCATTTTCCAAAAGAAAGTTACTTAGCCTTTCATACCAAGCTCTGGGAGCCTGTTTCAGACCATATAATGATTTTTTAAGTTTGAAAACAAAATCTGGGTTTTCAGAACTCTCAAAACCAGGAGGTTGGAGCACATACACTTCTTTAGAAATATATCCATTTAAAAATGCACTCTTTACATCAATCTGATATAAAATAATGTCATGATTCACAGCAAATGAGATTAAAATGCGAATAGATTCTAACCTGGCAACTGGTGCAAAGGTTTCTGTATAGTTTATCCTTTCTTGTTGACTATAACCTTGTGCAACCATTCGTGCTTTATTTCTTACGACCTCAGCTTTCTCATCTAACTTGTTTCTGAATACCCATTTAGTTCCGATGATGTGGACACCTTTGGGTTTCTGAACAAGATCCCAGACGTCATTTTTGGTGAATTGATTCAGCTCTTCTTGCATGGCCAGAATCCACTCATTCTCCTTAAGAGCTTCATCAACTGTTGTTGGTTCTATCAGAGAAACCAAACCCATAAGGGTTTCTTCAAAATGTCTGAATGATGAGCGAGTTTTGACTGGATCAGCTTTATCTCCCATAATCAATTCTTCAGAATGAGAAGTCTTTAATCTATTCTTCTTCTGATGAGATAGGTTATTTTCAGTTTCTGGTAAGGTTGTATCTGAATCTGGGGAATCTGTATCTTTGTCTGCTTCTCTTGAGTCTTCTTCTTCTTTAGATTCTGATAAGGTGATCTTCATATCTGCAAAATTTTCAACTAGCTTTGACTTTTCAGTGTCAAGCTTATCATTGAACCTGACATGAATTAATTCCTCAACAATTCGTGTTTCTGTGTTATAGATTCTGTAGCCTTTAGAGCGTTCAAAGTATCCTAACAGTAAACACTTTTGAGCATTGGAGTCAAACTTGCCAAGATTCTCTTTAGTGTCAACATAAAACAAATATAGCCAAAAGGATGAAAATATGAAATGTTGGGTTTTCTATTCTGCCAAAATTCATAAGGAGTCTTACCCAGAATAGGTCTTATTGAAATCATGTTCTAAATGTAACATGTTGTATTTACTGCCTCTGCCCAGAAGTGCTTTGCCATGTCAGTTTCTTGGATCATGGTTCGAGCCATTTCTTACAAAGTCCTATTCTTCCTTTCTACTACTCCATTTTTTTATGGAGTTCTAGGACAGGAGAAATCATGGGAAATGCCATGAGAATCAAAGAGATTCTCAAATTATCTGTTCTCAAATTCTCCACCATGATTACTTCTGACTTTGATTATTTTACAGTCCTTCTCTATTTGCACTTGATAGAAAAAGGTAGAGAACATATAATGAGACTCATCCTTGTGTTTCAAGAATTTTACCCATGTCCATCGACTATAATCATCAATGATTACTAATCCATATTTATTTCCACTAATTAAAGCAGTTTTCACTGGTTCAAACAAGTCAATGTGTAGAAGTTCTAACGGTCTAGAGGTGGCCACAACATTCTTTGCTTTAAAAGAAGTTTTAGAAAACTTTCCTTTCTGACATGCTTCGCAAAGAGCATCTGAAGAATACTTCAGATTTGGCAAGCCTCTGACAAGTTCAAAATTATTTAGCTAAGAAAAACTCCTCATGCTAATATGGCCTAAACGTCTATGCCATACCCATTCCTCTTCATTAACAGACATTAAGCATTTGACATTCTGTTCACGAAGGTCAGAAAGTCTAATCTTATAAATGTTGTTTTTCCCCTTCCCGACAAATAGGATTGAACCATCTTTCTGACTTACAGCCTTACAGGACTTTTGATTAAAGATGATATCATAACCATTGTCACTAAGTTGACTAATTGACAATAAGTTATGCATCAAACCATCGACTAAAAGAACATCAGTAATAGAAGGAAGGTTACCATTACCAACTGTTCTAGAGCCAATGATTTTTCCTTTCTGGTTTCCTCCGAAACCGACGAAGCCTCCAGGCTTAAGTTTCAGACTTTGGAACATATGCCTTCTTCCCGTCATGTGTTGCGAGCAACCATTGTCCAGGTACCATGAATGGTGTTTCAACTGAGCTACTAAGGATATCTGCAACATAGATTATCTTGTCCTTAGGTACCCATTTTCTGGGTCCTTTCTTGTTAGCTTTCCCAGAGTGTTTCACAACTTTGGGCTTTTGTGCAACAGGATAATCAAGTGGAATTTTTGCATGATATTTAACTTTAGAAATAGATTTCTGTGTCGGTGGGGGTTCTTGTGCAAGCCCAGAGCAAACAATCTCAGTGCCAGAAGGCACAAAGTGGTCATAGAGAGGTTTTGGTTTAACAATTTGACTTTCATCAATATCATATGATTCTGTACATCCCAAACCTTTCTTACCATTTCTGCTTACTCCATAGATCATGGAAGTTATTCTACTTCTATCTATGCTTTTAGCAAGAAAAAACTGGAATGCTCTATCATACTTGTTGATACAGCTTGTGTCAGAGACATTGGAGATTAATTCTTCTTCTAATTTAGCAACTTTGCTTTTCAAGACATAATTACTATTTTTTAAGCAAAAAATGTTTTCATTTAGAGAAGAATTATTCTGCTCAAGCTTATCTTTTTCCTCATAAGCAATTACAAGTGATCTTTTAAGATCTTTGTATTTACTCTGAAGAGTTTGATACTTTTCCAGCATTTTTGATAGACATGACTCTAATTCACGAGAGAGTTTAGATAATACCTCTGAGTCTGAGTCTGAGTCTGATTCTGATTCTGAGTCTGAGTATGGTTCTGATGATATTATGTCTTCCAGTTCTCCAGAAACTTCATCGTCAATTGTTACTTCTAGCGCAACATTTGCTTGTTCTTCATCAGATTCCTCTTCTTCAGAATCAGAGTCATTCCAAGTTGCCATTAGTCCTTTCTTTGCTTTGGAGAAGTTCTTCTTAGGCTTCTTTTCTTTCTTGATCTTTGGACACTCGTTCTTATAATGACCTGGCTCATTACACTCTTAGCAGATAACTTCCTTTCCAGAGTTCTGCTTCTTCTATCCAGATGATGACTCAGAGCGGCCTTTATTTCTTCTAGTTCCTCTGAAGTTTCCTTGCCTATGCTTCCAGCCTTTTTTGATTCTTCTGGAGATTAGCAACAACTCATCTTCTGATTCTTCCTCAGCTTGATAAGCCTTTGCCTTTTCAGGTTTAGACTTAAGACCGATAGATTTGGTTTTCTTCTGAGGTTCATCTTCTTCGAGCTCTATCTCATGACTTCTCAAAGAACTGACAAGCTCTTCAAGACTTATGTTGTTAAGATCCTTGGATAGCTTTAAAGTTGTTACCATAGGTCTCCATTTCTTAGAAAGACTTCTAATGATCTTTTTCACATGATCAGCAGTTGAGTAACCTTTGTCCATAACTTTAAGTCCTGCGACTAGCATTTGAAACCTTGAAAACATGGTTTCAACTGTCTCATCATCCTCCATTTTGAATGCCTCATATTTTTGGATTAGGGCTAGCGCCTTTGTCTCCTTAACCTTAGCATTTCCTTCATGAGTCATTCTTAGAGAATCAAAAATAGATTTGGTAGTATCTCTATTTGTTATCTTCTCATACTCGGTATAAGAGATAGCATTTAGCAATATGGTTCTTGCCTTGTGATGATTCTTATAATCTTTCTTCTGTTGGTTGGTCATGACACTTCTGGATATTTTAGCACTTGTAGCATCAACTGGGTAAGTGTAGCCATCGACTACCAAATCCCAAAGATCTACATCATAACCAAGAAAGAAGCTTTTTATTCTATTTT
Source organism: Lathyrus tuberosus (assembly GCA_022829125.1). Lineage (NCBI taxonomy): Eukaryota > Viridiplantae > Streptophyta > Magnoliopsida > Fabales > Fabaceae > Lathyrus > Lathyrus tuberosus. Next base: position 9,549,847 of record JALAZF010000168.1, read on the forward strand.
TCCAGTTGTCAAACTTTTCACCATCAAAGACTAGTGGTTTGGTACTATAATGATCTTTCTCTTCAGTTGTAGTATTAGCAGGAGCTGCCTGATATATCACACAAATACTGGATCGGTACTGAACACTGTAAGTTTGATACAACATTTATCGTAATCAGAATTAGAGCTCTGATGCCAATTGAAGGTGTGAGAAAAACATAAGAAAGGGGGGTTTGAATTGGATTTTCAAAATGAAAGCTTTTTTGTGAAACTCAAACAAAGATCACAAATAGACTAACAATAGAGAAAGACACACGATATATCCTGGTTCACTTGAAAACTATCAAGTTAATCCAGTCCACCCGCCAAGGTGATTTCGCCTTATACACAAGGACTTAATCCACTATAACCTAATTGATTACAACTACACTAGCAACTGCTGGTGACTAACAATACACAGACTAACCGTCTCTTCTTAAGGATTCTGACCCAACTGGTCCTTTAAGGAATTCAAACAACTCTTTGATAAAATAAAATGTTTACAATGAAATGCTTCTTACATAAGCTGATATAAACACAATTTCTAGCTCAATCTAACTTAGAGCGAATCTATACAGTAAGAACAATCTTCTTCTTTGTATTGTGGTGCTTTACTGTTCACTCATGAATTTCTCTATTTCGTGAGTTCTTTCGTATGAATCAGTGTTTTGAATATTTTCCTTTTTCACACTTGGTGTCTCACATGATTCGTTGAATGATCAAGTCTTTATATAGCCAGAAAAAGATCTGTTGAAGGAAAGATCAGTAATATCAGTAAAATACTGGCGACTTGAAATAATGTTGTTATGCTGGGATGAAAATCGTACACTGAAATTGTCCTTTGTACCACCAAATCAGGGTAGTGGAATGGTAGTGGAAAAGAACGTGTTTGATCTGTACTATGTACTATTTTCCCTCACAAATGTTTCATCTTCTTCTATTCGTCAGAGGCTTCAGAGTTGATATGATTGAAGCATGATCAGAAGAATGAATCATTGGGTCTTCAGAGTCTTGAGTCTTCAGAGTCTTCAGAACTTGTTTAGCAGAACCTTGTCATCAGAATCTTCAGTACTCCTTCTTCACAACCCTTGGTTATCAGAAACATAAGTCTTCAGAGTCTTTAGAACTTGTTCAGCATTACCTTGTCTTCAGAGTCTTCAGAACTTGGTCTTCAGAAACTTAAGTCTTTAGAGTCTTCAGAACGCTGTTCATCAGAACCTTGTCTTCAGAGTTGTTAGCACTTAGTCTTCAGAAGATAAGTATCAGAGTTAAATTCAGAGTCGGAATCCAAGAGAACATTGCAGCAGCAACATAGTGTCTTCTTAGAGTCCTTCTGAAGCATGGTAGATCAGAAGCAATCTTGCTTCTTTGACACAAAAGCGACAATTGAGAACGTTAGAGTGATGTTTCACATGATCTCTATCAAAGTCAGAGCTATCTTTATCAGAGTCAGAATTATCTTTATCAGAGTCAAAATTATCTTTATCAGCATCAGAATTATCTTTATCAGCATCAGCACCTGTTTGTCAATACTAAAGAGAACAAACGTTAGAGTACCAAAATTGTTCTCACACAAATACAACTTTTTTATTATAAAAACAAAGAGATATCTTGTAGAACTAAATCTTGTTCAAACAACTAGGGAACAACATAGTTAAACAACCTGGCCGGATGGACCGTCCTGCTCTGATACCACTAATGTAACACCCTTCTAAACCCCACAAATTATATATAAATAATCAGAGTAATTGTCATGCATCTCACATAATGGTGTCACATATAATTTAAAACATCACACATATACTTGTCATGCTTAATAACACTTAAAATAAATTCATGATTTTCATATACTTTCACTTAGCATGTAGCAATGGAATTACTTCAATCATAAATAAACATAATGAAAGTCTCATGGTCAAATCATTCATAATCATCACTTAGGCATAAAATCCAATACTCCACATCATTCAAATAACAATAACAAAATAAAGTAGAGTACATAAAGTATCTCTCAAAACATGAATCGAAACATTCCCAGTGTTACATGATCAGAGAACGACTCGACCCAAAATAATTATTGACACTGAACAAGCTACTCCAATGGCTACCTCGTGCTAGAAGCAACTCTACTCCTCGGTACCTGAGTAATGTCGTACAAAACATCATTCCAACAGAAGGGTGAGAATTCACATAATTATCTAAATCATAAGATAATATATAATATATAACATACAAGTATAACGTAATGATTCTCACACTTCAAAGAGCTTCATCAACATATTATCACTCGAGTAGCTATATTATTCACAAATACATACTCATAATTCTATAATTTCACCAATTCATCAATTTCACATATTGCACATAATCTCATATCGCAAACATATACACAATGTGACTCAATGCAAGACTAAAATGCAACTCTTGCATGTGGTACCAATCACTTGTTATTATTTTTGGGTTTTTACATTAAACCGGGTCCATTTCCTAGACCATTAATACACAAAAAGCATGTTCCCAAAGCTTTCAAACCCCGCTCTAGGTTTGGGACAAGTCACTAGTTCCCACGGAACTAACAAGCATTGCATCTTGACAACAAACAACCATATGCAATTAAGACCACTCCCTAATCTTAACATTCATGCATATCTTCAATAATTCATCACACTTGAATTACCACACAATTACACATACTTGCACATTTTTATGAATCATCCACACACGATTCACTTTCAATGGTATATAACACATTTTACAATACAATCACAACTGTATTACCATTACAACAAGAAATAACTATCATTCATTACATGTTGTCACACCCAAAACATACTTATACAAGCACACACACACACAAGTATTCGATAAATTATCCACAAATAATTTCACAACCGACAGCAAACAGCACAACAATCCATTAATAGAACATATACACAATTGGCTCCCCAAACATATTAGATATAAAAATATTGGGCAAACAGTTCTCTTATTTATACTATTTCATAGCTCTATTCATTATCTTTTCGACACTTCAAACGGGGAACAAAACGGACTTACGGATCAAAAGTTATGATCGAGACAATCCCGGGTATAAAATCCAGTGAGCTGACACGGCCGCCCATGTCAGGGGACACGGACCGTGTCACTCTAAAGTCAGAAAATCACATTTTTGCACTCCAAAATAGGGGGGCCGACACAGTCACCCGTGTCAGTGACACGGGCCATGTCAGATCCCAGAAAAACCAATTTTCAGTGTCAGAGGCCTTCCGGACCTCCGATTTCGATTCCGTAAAAAGTTCCAATTCCAGAATTCGAAATACTACCATTATATGATAGTTATAACAGCCCACAAGACATATTTAAGGATCCTACCATCATAAATCATGTAATCATCAATTTCAAAACCATGGAAATTAGGGATTTTGATCCTAAATATGATACTACCCATCATACACTATCATACAATGCCAATAATCATATAAAAACCCACCCTTACCTTGATTTTCTTAGATTTCTTGAGTTTCTCTTCTCTTCTCCTCTTCTCTCCTTAGCCTCCTTTTTCCTCCTTTCTATCTTTCTATATCTATTCTATCTCTTTCTCCCTTTTTGTTAAACCCTCACAATTTCATTAACCTAATAATTTCTCATGGGCTTACTAACCCATTTTCTATTCACATTCCCAATTAGGCCCACTTACTTATTTCTACCAATTTCATATTTTATTCCACCAAATAAAATAAATAAAATCAATCAATTATTTCAAATAAATCCAATAAATCAATTAATTCAAATAACTCAAATAAATCAATTAATTTATATAAATCCAATAAATCAATTAATTAATATAAATCAAATAATCCATATAAATTCAATAAATCAAATAATTCATTTAAATTAAATAATTCAAATAAATCAAATAATTCATAAAATCACTGAATTAATTATTATAAATAAATAATTGCTAAAATTGGGGTGTTACATGCCACCCATGATGAATCTACCCAAACAATCTCTAATGCACCAACCTCTGTTTGTAGTTCCTCTTTGTGTATTGAAACTCGCATCCACATTGCATTTCACTCATCCTTCATTTGGCAGTTTCCAACTAATTTGGCCAGGTCACACATCATAATCATTCCCATGGCTATCTTGAGCTTTGAATCAATCTTGCCAAGTATGATAGGCTTTCATGCCTAACTTCTATGCCTCTTCTTTGTCATTATTCCATATCACATTATTTATACTATTCTAAAGCATCCAAATTAAAACGCAAACACTGCCTTCATTTCTCCTATCCTCTTTACTATAAATATCAAGAATAAGGTCCTTTGCATCACTAAAATTTTGTAAATGAGGCTCAATAGTAGAATACAGACTTGTTGCCCTCCAACTTTGATTAGTAGTTCTACACCCCAAAAAAACATGCTACTTGTCCTCCTCATTATTCTCACACAATTGACAATTTGGAGTACACTAAACAAAATTTTGATGGAGTTTTTTCCGAGTTGGAAGGCAACCCCTAAAAATCCTCCATAAAAAATGTTTGGCTTTAGGTGGTGCTTTGATGTTCCATAAGCTTCCTCGATCCCCTTCTCTCTACAAATTAACTGAATTTTTTGGAAACTTCTCAGCAATCGATGGGCAAATTTGACATTATAAACTCCATTTTGTTATTCTTTCTAAACCATACTATCTTCTAACACGTCTCCACAAGCGATACCTTAAGGATATTGTAGTCCATATCATGGGTGAACATATCTCTTATCTTATAAACACCCTATTATTTAACATTTTCCAACATAAGATTATTAACAGTAATATCGTACACACTTTTCCCTTTAGGACCTCACAAGCAACCTTCTTCACCCCCCTTAGCCATGGCTCATTCATAACCTTAATCCCACTCTCGTCCCCTATACTCCACCTACAACCAAGGTTTAATACTTTCCTAGATTTCCAAAGGATTCTCCATATAAAACTCGGGTTGTTACCAAGATTAGCTTCAAAAAAAGAGGATCAAAGATAATATCTTTCTTTGAAGACCTTAGAAACCAACATCTCCGGTTTTGTCATCATATGCCAACCTTGTTTCGCAACCATAGCCATATTAAAATATTTGAAGTCTCTGAAGCCAAGCCCACCTTCCTTCTTATAACATGTTAACTTGTCCCAAGCATGGCACCTTATACCTTTATTATTATTACAACCTCCCCACCAGAAAAAATTTAACATCTTCTCAATGTCGTTCACTATAGCATCTAGTAAAACGAAGACACTCATAATGTAATATGGAATGTCTTGAAGCAGTGACTTAATCATTGTCTCCTTCCCTTCCTTATACAAAGACCTACCTCTCCACACTACTACAAAATACACCTTCGATAACATAATACTACTACGGTTATGCTTTCCACCGTTATAATGTTGCAAACTGGATGCATCTGATATATTTTTTATTTTTTGAAAGTTATTTAATCACGTTTGAGATAAACAACCGTGGTGATAAAGTAAGTGTTACAAGCTTCGAATCCTAGCAACTAAATTTTTTCCATTTTTCCTATTACAAAAAGCGTGTGTCACTTAAGTTCATAAATAAATAAAAACTTGAAAACTTTTTAACCACGATTTTACTATTCAACCGTTGTAATAAGATCTACGTTGTAAATAAATTAGATCTACATTTCATTGTGGTTGGATATAACAACCGTGGTCAAAGGTTTTCCTGATAAATTAAAAATAAAACAGATTCATTATTTCCTTCATAACATGCCCTAAGCGAACTAGCGAACCAGAAAACCAGAGACGATAGCAATAGCGATAGCGAAATCTTCATCTTCACAATATTCGTTCATTTGAATATTCATTCTTGATACTTTTCACTATATTCATTCTTGGTCTCTTCCTCTTCGAAGTACGGTATGTTTCATGCAAACTTCACTCTCTTCCTCATCTTCCTAATTCTTGATAATCTTCGCTATCTTCATTCCTGTTTGATTTTGTGGTCTACTTCGTGAAAAGTTCATATGCTTTATATTTTGTTGTTGGATTTAGCAGTAACAAAAATATTATAACTTTGCTACAATTGATATTCATATGCTTAAGATCTAGATTTGTATTATTGTTATGAATATGCTTTAGTTTTTCGATATGCTTTAGGTTTATATTTTGTTGTGCCATTCACAATATTGGTTTGATATAAATTTCAGAATTTATTATGGATTATAGTTGGATGAAAGCTAATACATTAGGTCCGATATATGAGAAAGGAGTTCTTGAATTCCTTGAATACGTTGATCAAAATCTTCCCGACAATAATGGTATCTTTTATTGTCCTTGTATTAATTGCGGAAATATAAATAAAGGTACAAAGGATGAGATATTCCATCACCTATGTTGTGATGGTATATATCAAAATTATACAATATGGATGTGGCATGGTGAGGAGGAAAAAAAGCGAAACAGGGCGTCACAAAGTCACGAAGCTGATGAAGATGAATATATGGATGACCGACTAGAAGATATGTTCCGTGATGTTGGAGAATATTCTTTTAAGAATGCCCATATTTATGATACTTTATGTAGTGATAAGGACACCCATTTATATAAGAGGTGCACAATTTTAACACGATTGTCTGTGGTGTTAAAATTGTTTAATCTGAAAGCAAAAAATAGGTGGTCGGATAAAAGTTTCGCGAAATTGCTTTATTTGCTAATGACAATTTGAAGATAACAAATGCTACCAGAAGATAACAATTTGCCTAATCGTTATTATGATGCCAAGAAGACATTATGTCCAATAGGCTTGGAGTATATAAAAATACATGCATGCCTTAATGACTGCATATTATAAAGGAAAGAGTATGAAAATTTGGATCAATGTTCGGAATGTGGGGTGTCGTGTTACAAGTTGACGGACAACAATGGTGATGACAATGACAGTGACAATGTTATTAAGAAGAGTCCTCCTGCTAAAGTGTTATGCTACTTGCCAATAATTTCAAGATTCTAGAGAATTTTTTCTAATGTGAACGACGCAAAGAATATTAGGTGGCATGTGGATGAAAGAAAATATGATGGAAACATACGCCATGTAGTTGATTCTTTGCAATGGAAGGAAATTGATTCGTTGTTTCCGAATTTTGGCCCTGAGCCAAGAAACCTTAATCTTGGGCTTGCCACCGATGGAATGAACCCCTTTGGTAATCTGAGTCCTAACCATTCTTCGTGATCTATTCTTCTAAAAATTTACAAACTATCTCCTTGGTTGTGTATGAAGTGTAAGTATATGTTGTTAAGTATGATGATTTATGGACCACGAAAACCTGGAAATGACATAGATGTTTATCTAAGTCCATTAATTGATGATTTAAGAATTTTGTGGGAAGAAGGCGTTGAAATTGATGATGAATATTCTGGTGAAAAGTTTAAGATGCGTGCAATGTTATTTTGCACAATCAACGAATTTCCTACATATGGTAATTTGGCTGAATATAGTGTCAAAAGACACAAAGTGTGTCCTATTTGTGAATCAAATACATGTTATCACCAACTTGAGTTTGGAAAAAATATCGTTTACCTTGGGCATCGGAAATTTCTAAAACTCGATCATTCTTATCGTAGATTGCGGAAGGCTTTTAATGGGGAGCAGGAGTTTGATATTGCTCCTAAACCTTTAACCGGGGATGAAGTTTATCAACGGAAGAAACACATTAATGTTGTGTTTGGAAAGAGAGAAAAAGAAAATTTTCTAGTTGAGAAAAATATATGCAAAAAGAGGTATGTGTTCTTTGATCTTCCATATTTTGATGTGATGCATGTGGAGAAAAATGTGTGTGATAGTTTGATTGGAACACTTCTAAACATTCCAGGCAAGATGGGTATATGAAAACAATTGGCTCCAATAGAAAAAGGGAAAAGAACTTATACGGCTCTGATTTGTTACACTCTATGTAAAAAGGAAAAGAAAAGTTTTAACGAGTGTTTGCATGGTACCAAAGTTCCCCAAGGCTACTCATCAAACATTAAGAAACTTGTATCAAAGAAAGATCTTAAGTTAATTGGTTTGAAATCTCATGATTGTCATGTCTTGATGCAACAACTTCTACTAGTGGCTATTTGTGGCATCCTACCAAAAATGTGAGAGTAATTATAACTAGATTATGTTTGTTCTTCAAACCCATATGTAATAAAGTTCTTGATTTCAAAAAATTAGATGAATTAGAAGATGAAGCTTTCATAATCTTGTGCCAATTAGAGATGTATTTTCCTCCATCATTTTTTGACATTATGGTTCACTTACTTGTTTATCTAGTCAGAGAAATCAGATTTTGTGGTCCAGTTTATTTAAGGTGGATGTATCCAATAGAGCAATACATGAAGATCTTTAAAGGATATACGAAGAATCATCATCGACCGGAAGCTTCGATTGTTGAAAGGTACATCACAGAAGAAGCTGTTGAGTTTTGTACAAACTATTTATCAGAAGCAGAGTCTATAGGAATTTCAAAGTCTCATCATGCTGACGCTAAAGGTAGAGGTATTCAAGGTTTAAATGTTAAGTCAATGGCTCAGGATGTAGTTATATAGGCACATTCCTATATTTTGAATAATCTTGAAGAAGTTCAACCTTACATGGCTACTCACAAAAGACTTTTGAAGAAAAGATATCCACGAATGAGTGACAAGTTGTTGTTGATCGAGCATAACAAGAAAATTCTAGATTGGTTTAATAAAAGGATACCAAATGATCATAGTGCATCCAAGACAATTAAATGTTTGTCGTGCATGCCAAAATTTAATGTGATAACTTGGAATTCAAATGACATTGGTCATTATACCTTTTATACAAAATCAAAAGATGATCGTAGTACAATGCAAAATAGTGGGGTTATGGTTGAGGCCGAATCCATGTATTTCTCTAGTTCGAAAGATAAGAATCCAATATTGGCATCTAGTGCATTCTATGGTGTCAGTGAGGAGATTTGGGATATTGATTATGTTATCTTTAAAGTGCCTTTATTTAAATGCAAGTGGGTTCCTAATAATATTAATGGTGTACAAACGGATGACTTAGGATTCACCCAGGTTGACCTTGGCAAGGAAAATTATATGACCGAACCATCCATCATGGCTTCATAAGCAAAACAGGTTTTCTATGTGACTGACCCTTCTGACATATCGGGGAAATGGTCAATCGTTCTCCGAGGAAAATACATTCCTAGCAGTGATGAAAGTTTAGATATTCCTTCTACTCCTTCTTACATAATACAAGTGTCTACCACATACGATGAAGTTGATAGAGATGGTGTGCATGCTATTCATTTTGATCATAATGAAGGCATATGTGAAAATTAATAAGTAAGTACTTTATTCTTTATTCATAATTTAATGTAAGTTATTATTTTTTAGTATATTTACTAACAAGTATGATTATTTGAAATTGTAGGTGTTTAAAGTCAAGACACCAAGAGGCAAGAAACCAAAACACTAAGATACAATTATGTGATGTTATCTAATGTGTTGTAGGTTGTTTTGTGCCATTTTTCTTTTGATGTAATGTATATACAATGTATGGTTCTTAATCCAATATATGGATTTGATGTAATACAATACAATTATTGTTATGATACAACGGTTGTTTTTGTTCTAATATAATTCACAAAAATACAGGTTAAAATGGAAAATTTTCAAAAAGTAGAAAAAAAATTTAAAAAGGAGATAATTTAACGATGATTGTTAAATATGATTGTGGTTGTAAAGTGAACGTTGTCCAAAATAATATATATACCAAAAAGGCGCTGCTGAGAATCGAACCTGGGACCTTTATTATATTACAATGGTTGTTTAAAGCAACCATGGTAATATATCGTGCGCTTTCAGGTTTTCTACAACAGCCATATGACCGTGATTGTAAGTAACACATATACAACCACACACTACTTCACAAAGGTGGGTCACGTGTGATGGTATCCCTTTTCCAACTATTGTTGTATATGTTTTCTGTAGTAGTGCCAAGAATTAATTTTCTTCCAAATATGGTCCTTGATGAAAGCAAAATCAGCTTTTTACTTTTGCTAATCATTGATGGTAGTCCCAAATTCATGCTTGTTCCTAACACTTGACGAACTCCCATGATATAAGCCAAATATTCTTGCGTCGGTCTACTAATTTTACAGGTGAAAAACACTTCAAACTTAATCATATTTATCTCCTGACCCAACGCTTCTGCATATACTCTAAGCAACTCCATAAGGTTTGTCACCTCTGTTAAATTAGCCCTTCAAAATAGAAAACAATCGTCAGCAAAAAAATATATGGAACACTCTAGGTGCCCCTCTACAAATCTGGATGCCATGGATGTCTCATCTATTCACAACGCTGTTAACAAGAGCAGAAAACCCTTCTTCTACTAGGATGAAATGATAAGGGGACATTGGGTCCCCTTGTCTCAAACCTTTCCCAGTAACAGCACCCGGTGGTATTCTCTTTGTGCTTCAAAGTAACTTGATGTTGACTCAGGATCGTGGTGGTTACAATAAGTTTTATCTAAGTAGCATGCTTTTATCTTCTTTACTCTCCCTAATTTTCATTTTGTTCCATCTTTCCAGTTCGCCTGCACATTACGCAATTCTCTGGACAACATTAGTATTCTCTTCATGCTTCCAACCAGTTGTAACGACATCGTAAATCTCTTCCTCCTTCAGCAATCTATTCTCAAACTTGAAGGAGTAATTGGCGTGAGTTCTTTGCAAATGTTCACATTGTAATAAGATAGGGATGTGATTCGAATGTGAAGCAATTAAGTTAACCAACCTACATTTGGAAATTTTCCCATCCAGTTTGAGTTTGTTAAACCTTTGTCGAGTCTTTTTTCCACGATCGGATCAGTACCTCTACTCTTGATCCAAGTAAATAGGTGGCCTTCGAGTGAACTGGCGGTTAAATCATAATCACTAACAACATTATGGAAATCCACACAAAGCTTGTTCGGATGAGGATGAATTGTTGGAACTGAGTTCCAAGAAAGATGAATATTTGAAAGAAGAAGAAGAAGAAGAAGAAGAAGAAGAAGAAGAAGAAGAAGAAGGAGAGAAAAGAGATTAGGGTTTTGTGAAAACTTTGCAAAATTTTATTATGAAGCTGTTGTGGCTAAAATACACAATACAACGCCCTTTATATAGGCTGTCAAAGCCCAGGCCCAAAACTAACATTTCGACACAACCTAGTCAATTCGACTGAACCCCTTATCAGCTATATTCGACTCTGTCGAATATAGCTGACCTACATATCATTACAACAATTCGACTGACTATACAACATTTCGACCAAAACCTATAAGCCCTTCGACTTCGACAACCTAACATGAATTACTTCTAACACACCACCTAATTCATGTTTTCGAGACTTCTCATCCCAATGCTCTTCTTTAACTCGTCGAATTTGATTTTCTTCAATGGTTTGGTAAGTATGTCAGCTAGTTGAACTTCAGTCTTACAATATTCAAGATCCAGCTTCCCTCTGTTTACTTATTCCCTGAGAAAATGATACCTTCTTTCTATGTGTTTACTTCGACCGTGACACATAGGATGATTGGCAAGATCAATAGCTGAATTGTTGTCTACAAACAATTTCATCTTCCCAGGTTCCTTGATCTTGAGCTCTTCGAGCAACATATCTATCCATGCTGCTTGACATGCTGCATACGATGCAGCTACATACTCAGCTTCACATGATGACAAAGCCACAATGCTTTGTTTTCTCGAACTCCAAGAGATTAGAGCTCCTTCGATCATGAAAATATAGCCTGCAGTACTTTTCTTCTCATCTTGGTCTCCACTGAAATCTGAATCAGTATAACCATATACCTCAGCATCTTTCGACTTGGACTTATTTCGACATGGCATCAGCACACCATGATCAATCGTACCCTTAATGTATCTCAGTACTCTCTTTACTGCAATGAGATGACATTCTTGGGGTTTCTCCATAAATCGACTTAACAATCTGACACTTTGACAAATGTCTGGCCTTGTATTGCAAAGATACCTCAAGGATCCAATAATTTGTTTGTACAGTGTCGAACTTACAAACTCATCATCAGTTACCTTTTTCAACTTTGCTCCTGTTTCCAATGGAGTTGTTGCAGCTTTACAGTCAGTCATCTTGAACCTCTTCGAGATATCTTGAGCATACTTCTTCTGGTGCAGGAACACACCTTCAGCTGTGTCTTTGAATTCCATCCCTAAGAAATATGACAAATTCCCTAGGTCGGACATTTCGAACTCTTGCATTAGCTTCGACTTAACTTTTCTTATCTCAGCTTCATTTGCACCTGTAATCAGTAAATCATCAACATACAGGCATAAGATGATTCGACTATCATTGTCGACATCATTTACATAAACTCCATGCTCAGACACACACTTCGTGAACCCTGCTTTGATTAGGAAACTATCTATTCTCTTGTTCCAAGCCCTTGGGGCTTGCTTCAATCCATAGAGAGCTTTCCTCAATCTATACACCTTCGACTCATGCCCTTTGACCTCAAATCCTGGTGGTTGACTGACATATACTTCTTCCTCCAAAGGTCCATTCAAAAATGCTGATTTTACATCCAACTGATGTATCTTCCATCCTCTATATGCTGCTGTCGAAACAACAATCCTGATTGTTTCCAACCTAGCCACTGGCGCATAGACTTCGTTGAAATCAACACCAGGTTTCTGCAAAAATCCTTTTGCCACTAGTCTTGCCTTATGCTTGGTAATTTCACCATTTGGCCTTCATTTCAACTTGTAAACCCACTTCACATCAATAGGCTTCTTGCTGGCTTTTTCGACAAGTTCCCAGGTATTGTTCTTTTCAATTGCCCTGAGTTCCTCCTTCATGGCTTCACACCAATTCGAATCATTCATGGCTTCATCCAAGTTAATTGGTTCTGCTTCAGCCATCATCATCGCTTCTTCTATTAAGTCACCATCTGCATCAATTGCATTATCTGGAAATCTCTCATATCCAGCTAACCTTGTCGACTCAGCTCTTGTTCTAGTCGATCTTCTTACATTCTACTCGGGAGGTTCTTCATTTCGACTTGTCGTGGCCTCAGTTTGTTGATCTTCTTCAAACACTGTCAGAACTGTCTCTTCCAGCTGTCGACCAGTATCCTGTCGAACTGACCCATGACTCCACTCCCAATTTTGATTTTCATCTACCAGAACATCTCGACTGATCATAAATTTATCATCTTCTGGTGAATATAGTCTATATGTGTAATACCCCAAAATTTGCTCTCCCCTTTTGTCATCATAGCATGGCATTATCATTTATCATATCATATCCACCTCATTAACATTACATTGCATTTAACATAGAAAAATGAAGCATGGCATCCTTCTTACCATCAGGGCATGTGATCAGGTGGAAGGTGGATAATCAAGGAATCATTCAAAGCACAAAAAGGTCAATCAAGTTGGCTCTAGGCAAGCCAAGAGGTCTCTCATGTCTCATACTATCTCAATTGATCTTCCAAAACCTCAAGGAAGTGAGATTCAATGGGAGATTGAAGCACTACATCCTACACTAGGCAAGAAGTCCAAAAATTGAAGGAAAACCCTCAAAAGAGATAGCTCATTGACCCAAAATCATCCTCAAGTGGCATTTCTCATCATCCTTTAAGAGGATACACAACATACTCTGAGGAATTTGGATTTGAAGACTGCACATTTTTCTCCTAGGAGGTGGGCACCAAAACTAGGGTTTCCCATTAAATCAGGGAATCTTTGATTTTTTGAACAAAACTTGATGTCATGGTATTCCATATGTCCTTAAGTGTATGTATGTGGAAGATTGCATCTCAATTGGTTTTAGAAGTGGTTCAATTGGAAGAAAGATCAAGAATCAGAGAAATTGGGGCAAAGTCAAATAATCAGAGGAAAAAGTCAACTCTTGACTTTTTGAGGCCAAATTCATGAAATTCATGTTACATATGTCCAATGTACAAAATTTGATCAAGAAACTCCAAAGGAATCATGAAAAAATCAAGATGTAAAAAGTTGCCATTTTTGGATGAAGTAGGGTTACTAAAAATAGCAAGTTTTGGCCATTTTGCATCAGAGTTTGAACCAAGGCCATTTAAATTTGGAGCACCAAATGAAAATTCCACTCTGCCTCAATGAAAGGCCTTGCTTTAAGCTTCAAATCCATGTGTGGAACATCTCCATTGGATAAAAATTGAGTGAGATATGATTGATCAAAGTTTGAGCAAAGTAGGTCCAAAACTAGGTCATGACCAAGATTTTCAGGGCACGCGCGCAGTCATTTTCTCAAACACTTGGTGGGCCAAATGTATTGATCAATTACTCATGATTAGAGGCTTCAAATGGAAAATCTTTCAACATCAAAGTTGTTCCTCTATGTGAGATCTTCAAAGTTGGTGTTTATCAATTTTTCATCTGATCAAAGGTTAAGGAGTTATGATGGCTCAAAGAATGGTCATTGCAACTGAAATTTGACCAGGTCACAACCAGGTCATGCCACAAGTCTGCGCACCCATGTACCAGTTTCTTTTTCCATCTGTTTGAGGTCATTTTTAGACATGTTTGAGACCTCATTCCACTTCAATTTCCAAATCAATATTGTGCTCCAATACTCCCTCTTTCCAATGAACCCAAAAACTCACCAAACTATTCATTGAGTAGAGAGAAAAACATCACCAAACCTCCCTATGTTTCACTGATACATTGATGGCTTTGCTGCATAATTTGGTTTAGACATCCATCAAACAATTCTTTCCCTTATTTGAGCACACCATGAACATCACATACACTGCTATAGCACGTGCCTTGCATGAAAATGGAAAGAGAAAACTTGCTGAGAAAGTTTTCTAATACACAACCATGCCATTCATTTCACTTTCACCTCACCATTATCCTCACCATAAGTGACCATGAGCTCTTCCACACTAAAACAAAACCTCTCCAACTCGTGTCACTAACTGTCATGACTCATTCTGTTAACTCAAACTCAGTTAACTAACTCAGTTAACTGTAGTTCTAACCATCAACCACCAGGGTCAAATCATAACCACACCTATATAAACAATTCTAACAGATTTGGAAGGGGGGTTCTCATTGTTTCACTCTCACTCCAAAAGCACTCTCAACTTTCTCTCTGAATTTTCTCTCTACCTGCACGAATTCCTCAAGTTCTTCTTCAACCTTCACAATCAAGCAAGAAGACATCACTGAAGCATGGAATAGCACAGTTGTCTCCAATTTCAGATTCAGATTTCCTCTTATTCTCAAGATCAAATAGCATTTATTTTGCTCAAATTGAAGTTCTAGAAGTTCAAGAACAAGTTCTCACCTCTGGTTTTCTCAAAAAAATCCAAAGATCTTCAAGTTTCAGGTTCCAAAAGTTCTCAAACTTTGCTTGCACGATTTGATGTTATTTTAACTGGTTGATGTGTTATTTGAGCTTATTAGAAGCTATATGAAACCGGTTAGTTGATAGAGCTCCTTAGGAGTTTAGAACTGAAACTTAGGGCAAATTTCTCTTCTTCGATTCTCTGTATCCATGCTTGATCTTTGAATTTTGTTGTTGGATTTGTGTTCCTCATGAGCTTAGCTTTCGTTTGGTATATGGCTTGTGAATTTCTGGAGAAAATGTGAGTTGCAGGTGGTGGCTGCTGGCCGGAGAAGATGACCGGACGTCATCTCCGGCCGGTGACTTTAACTGTTAGGGTTTGTGCGTTTTAATCTCAGCCGTGTGTTTTTCATGATCGTACGCTCCAAAATGTGACAGCGCATTAAAAATCACATGCCACTCACGTGTATTTTTCTGAATTTTATTTAAACCTTGTGTGGCCTGGTACATGGTAAGTGGCATGTGTCCTCACGTGCATGCGTTGATTTTGAGTACTTTGACTTTGGTTTGACTTGGACTTGATCTAATGGTTGTGAGTGAGTCAAGATTGTTGACTGAGGGTTCATGCTTGTTATTGTGTTATGCGCGCTTAATGGACCTATGCAGATTGATAATCACACCCCTCTGTTTGGAAGCCCAATGAATTTGTACTGTCCAATTGCTATGTTCATACCCCCTGCATTTTGCATTTATTTTTCATTTTTTATTTTTTTGCTACACGTTTCATAATTAATTTTTAAAAATACCAAAACATATTGGAAAATTCTACAAAAATTCATGTGTATCCTTAAAACATTTAGGAAATTTTCTATGATTTTATTTTCTGATTTTATGACCATTTTGCCCCTGTTCCATTATTTCTTTTGAATTTCCATTTGTATGCATACTTAATGTGACATATGATTTTGTGCATTTTTGTTCTTGATCATAAAAAATGATTTTGATGCCTTTCTTTTTGCATTGTGGTCACAATATGTTGAGGTATGTTTGAGATTTATGAAATGATTTTTAAGTCTTTTTTGGATGACTTTTGATGTGTTGCTTTGAGCATGAATGCATGAAGCTTCCATGAGACTTTGACCTAATTGTTGAGTGACTTTGGTTCTGATTCATTGCTTGTGGACTTGATATGTTAATGACATGTGTTTAAGGTGTTTGATTGGTGAAAGTCATAATTTTTGAAGCATGTTTGCTATTTGTTTGAAGCATGAAGTTTAACTTGTTCATTTTGTGAATGCATGCCTCATGTTTGGTTTGCTTGATCATGAAGGCACTTGTGCCATGAGTTGTGGTTTTGTTGGAGGATGTATAGCATGTTAATTGACTTCTGATTGTGACATTTGGGTTTCATCTTTGCATGTTTGATGTTTATCTTGCACCTTAAGTCACTTGTTTCACAAGTATGAACCACATTCACATCACTTCACCTTTTCTTCTTTGCTTCTTGTTGGATTGAGATTTTGTTTGCATGATTTGGTATGCTCATTTAGGATAACATTAGGTTGTGTAAATATGAGTTACATTCTGACTTGGAAGCATGTATAGCATTCAATCTCATTTTACTTTGTTTGTCAACTTGTTTGAATTTGATTTGTTCATTATATTTTCTTACTTTACTTGTAAGTGATTGTGCTAACCATGTAGGGGCTTTGGTAAGTTTCAATTGAGTGTGGATAAGGAATCCACATTCAACTTCTATCCTTTCTCTTTTACAATTCCATTTTATGTTTTGCTAAGCACTTATGTGTTTTTCTTTTAATAACTCATTACTTTCCCTTTTTGAATTACAATTCATCTTCTACTTTGGAAGTGAATTGTTTAATTCTTTCTTTATTTAGCCTTTAGGTTGAAACCTCACAAACCTTTAGGATCACTCCCTTTAATCTTCAATTAGGATTGAGTCTTAGTCCATATAGGTTTTACCTTTTCTCCTTCTCTTGAGTCTTTCATCTTCTCATCTCAAAGAAAATTCAAAACATATAATAAATGTAGGCATTTATTGCATTTAGGCCTTTCATATAAAGAAAAGATTATAAGGGGTCTTCTCTTGTAATCTTAGAATGTGTAGCATATAGCCCATCTTGGGTCAATGTGTTAAACATTTGATCTTGTATGAGGGACTTAAATGCAATATTTGTTGAAGGTGCAAATAATAAAAAACACTTCTTCACTTCATAATCAATAAAACACTTAATAAACACAAGTATGCTAGTGTGTTTGAACCTTGATAATTGGAATTAAGTGTGAGGGTCTTCTTCACCCTTAGTGTGCTTTCTTACCCATTCCATCTTGGAATGTGAGAAGGTACACATTCCAATGACTAAGATCCAGATACACTGTCGTATGCAAACAAATCCAAAACACTTCCTTCTAAAAGACAAAAAACAAACAATAACGTCTTTCCTTCGGGAATTCTTTTCTCACCTCATTCACTCTCAACGCACGAACGCGCTTCTACTCGTTCTCTTGCAAGATGGTAACGCACTCGGACCAGCGAGCCTGCAACACCTGAGCTAGAACGTAAGCCGTTCTCTAAAAAACACAGACAATTCATCCCTAGTGAGGGGAACTACGTCGCTCTGATTCTCATGCTCCCGATGAGATACGTAGGCAGTGGGGTAGGGCCCATGCGAGCACTTCTTTTATTTTCCCTACATTTGTTTCTCGTTCCTTTTCCAGTTCTCTTTTCGTTCCTTTTCCGGTATTCTTTTCTATCACCCTTTGATCGAGACAAGCAAGCGTGGATCCCATCGGGTACGATGGACGCGAGGGGGTGCTAATACCTTCCTCTCGCGTAACCGACTCCCGAACCCATTTCTCTTGGTCGCAAGACCATGCTTTTCCTTTCTCTCAGGTTTACGTGGTGTTTCCTTTCCCTCTCTTGGGATAAATACACATTGCTGGCGACTCTGTTTCGGTGCCACTTTCGCGTTTGTACTAGGATGAAAATCCCGGGAGCGACAGCTGGCGACTCTGCTGGGGACAGAACCCAGAATCTCTGGTTTCCTTAGCGAGTCAATCCTAGCGCTTGTTTGTTTTTCTTTCGTTGGGTGTTTACTGTTGTGCTGTATTTACTGTTTTATTGTATGGTTATTTACCGTTTTACTGTACATTACTGTATTTACCGCATTTTAGCATTACATATCACATATTATATTGTGTTGCACTGTTTTGTCTGTTTGGCGGGATGGGTGTTCTGAGAGATAAGCCCACTACCAAGGCTTGAGTACATACATAGGTATTAGAGTGGATAGTCATGACGCTTGCGTGGTGGTGACCACGTATTGTTGTTCATGAGACCCACAACCAGACGAGGTTCTATCAGGAGCTTTCTGCTACTGCATGTTATGCAGGCCAGTGGTTATTCTCTTGAGGAACTGTCGACTCTGGTGACCATTCCCGAGGACTCAGTTGCGGCACTCCTCCCGAGTTGTGACAGTGGCAGACCACATTCCGTGGCAAACCCATTGCACATTCTCGATCCGAGGACCCAATGCTGGGAACTTGCTATAGGACATCCCTGTTTGAAAGAGAATCAGCGGAGGCACTCCTCGATTAGCGGTAGTACTGTACCCTGAGGGATGAATGTACTATTGCTTCTCGACCTCAGTGCCAGAAGCTGAGGACCTTTTTGTTTTGGAGAATCAGTTGAGGCCTCCTCGATTGATGATGATGCCAAACCAGAAATGGTGAACGTATCATCATTTCTCGACCTGAGAGCCCGGGATACTGAACATCCTAGTACCCACATGTGAGAAGGGCGGGTTGTTTACAGGTTTGCAGGTAACCATGACCTCCTACATACCCGGTTTTCTATCATCATTGCACAAAAAGGAAGTTTCATCCTATTGTATTCAGATGGTTCTTATCTATGGTTCTATATTAGTCTCAGAGCTACACTGACACCGCTCACCGTTCAGCACAGACACCTGATTACCTGATCACATTGCCCTTTGCATTGCATTATCATATCCTAACATACATGTTTATTCATTTCCAGGTGCATATATTACCCTTGATTCCAGTCATCAGGTCCCTGCAAAGATGAACACTAAAGAGAGGAAGAATATCATCAGCTACAAGTTCCTTACGCCTACTTTGGGCCCTATTGTTGTGCTGAAGGGAATGGCGAGCCCGGCAGCACGAGAAGCTTTTGAAGAGAAATATGGGTGGATTTTATCTATGGTCCGTAATGTCAGTGATTATGAAGCCAGAGGTCTCCATACGTTGATGCAGTTCTATGATCCGCCTCTGAGATGTTTTGTATTTCCAGACTATGTGTTGGTTCCTACCCTGGAGGAGTATTCCAACATGTTGGGGATTGCTATCAAGGAGGAGCCCCCTTTCTTTGGATCAGTGGGGGATCTTGACTTTGGGAAGTTGGCTGGTGCTCTTTATTTGAGCAAATCAGAGCTAAGTGACAATGTCTCCAACAAAGGAAAGATTCGTGGTTACAAGCTGGAATATCTGATTAAGAAGGCCCAGGAAGCAGCTAAAGGCGAGAATTGGCTTGTTTTTAATGCTCTGTTAGCCCTTTGTATGTACGGCATAGTGTTGTTTCCCAACGAGCCGGATTTTATTGATACGGACGCTATACGAATATTCATGATGAAGAACCCGGTGCCAACGCTACTGGGAGATCTTCACTACTCATTG
The DNA here is from genome assembly GCA_022829125.1 of Lathyrus tuberosus. Taxonomy (NCBI): domain Eukaryota; kingdom Viridiplantae; phylum Streptophyta; class Magnoliopsida; order Fabales; family Fabaceae; genus Lathyrus; species Lathyrus tuberosus. The sequence continues at coordinate 9,569,944 of JALAZF010000168.1, forward strand.
TACAACCGAAACGAAAAGAAAAGAGGAGGGATAATTCGTTGTTGTGCACCCTTGTTCTATAAGTGGTTTGCGGGCCGTTTACCACAATCAGGGGCTTTTGTGGATTCCAAAGATTCTCTAGAGTGGAAACAGCGTTTAATGGGATTGGTGGCCAAGGACATCGTATGGGTAGATCATGGGCTGATTGGCAAGAATATTATCCACAGCTGTGGTAAGTTCCCTAACGTTCCACTGATAGGAAGACTGGGTGGGATTAACTACAATCCTTCTTTGGCCATTCGGCAATTTGGATATGCCCTGACAGGTCCGCCTATCAAGAGAGATGTGGAGGAGTCCCTTTATTTTCATACATCAGATGGTTGGGAAGCAGCACAGAAAGCTTCTGAAAGCTGGGGTAGCATACTGAAAAAGGGGAAAGTTACTCTAGGAAAGCCTAACAACCGGGTTTATCCAGCATATGAAGAGTGGGTGAAGAAAAGAGTTGAAGATTTTCTCTTGCCTTTTGGTAAGGCACCCCTTTTGTATCCGGAGAATGAGAAAGCAAGAAGCACTGCTACTGTGGAAGAAGTTGACAAGTTGCAAGCCTTGGTGAAAAAGCTCCAAGGAGAGAATTTCGAGTTGAGTAGCCGTCTTCAGAATGCTCTACATGCCAACAAAGAGCTGGAGCGGAAAGCCCAAGATGCTGAACAAATCCTAACTGCAAAAGAGAAAGACTTTGCTGGAAGAGCCCAACATTTCCGGAAGATTAGTAAAGGTGCTGATGATGCTACTCAAGCTCACAAGCAAACCAAACAGGCGTTAGCACAGACCAAAGAAAAGTTAACAAAGTTTCAGCACGCTTGGGACGAAGTTAGGATAGAGAATGCTGAATTACAGGAACAGTTGCAGATTAAGAACGAAGAGCTTGAAAAGGCGCATGAGCAGAGGAGAAAGTATCGGGAAAGCCTCGGTAAGAGTCAAGAACAGCTAGAAGAAGCTAGAGGTGAGCTGAGGAATACCAAGAAAGAGCTTGAAGAAATCATGATAGAAAGGGAGATACTCAAGACGCAAGCTGGCATAAAGAGACACAAGGGAGTGTGTGATGACGAGGCTCTGATGCTGCATATGGGTTCTTTAAATGAAGCTCTTGAGAAAAGGGATGTCTTGATCAAAGAAATGATTGAAAAGCCGAATCACCAGCGTACCCGTATACTTTTTGAGGAGATCAAATACTCAAGTGATAAGCTGAGGGATGTGGAATTGTCAGACTGACGTTCTTTTCCCTGTATTTTGTTGTTAATGGTTACCATCAGGCTTGTTGATGGATCCATTTTTTTCCTTGTATTGCATTTGCGGTTGAACCTTTCTTAAATATACTTGAATACTTCGTTGAATGAGTATGAGCAGTTTTATTCAGAATTATTCCTTATCAGATAGCTGCACACAAGCACATGACCACGATACGTCTCTTTATATCACGATTTCTGGTCTTCAGATTTCTGTGGTGGGATTGGAATCAGGGTATAAAGCACCTCGGAAATGACAAACATGGCATTGCATGGCATTGCATATCATTTTGCATTTTTTGTTACTTGCTTTTCAGGTACTCGTTGCGGGGTCTCTAACCTTTATTTGGTTTCAGGCAGTATAGCGGAGAGTCATATTCACCGATATTCGACGCGAAGGAATCAAGTAAGAATCATGGATCAAGTGCAAAGTGATTTGGCGGAAATGAGGGCGCGTATGGACCAGTTCATGACCCTCATGACTGGCATGGCGCAAAATCAGGAGAGACTGAGGCTTCTGGTAGAGCGTCCCGACAATGGGCCCGAAGGTGATCATCATGACAATTCACAGGGACATGGCATTCCTCCCCCCGGTGGCAACCCTCCTCCTGGTGGTAACAATCGGGGTAATGGAAATGGTAGGCAGGCTGGTGTTACTCTTGAAGATACTCTGGAAGACCAATTTACTCTGCTGGATGCTGATGTGGGTAATCAAGGGGATCGAAGGTATGATGAGTTAGCAGAGAAGATCAGGGCCATGGAATGCAAGAACTCTATGGGTATTGATGTTACCAGCTTGGGGCTGGTCTCAGGAGTCAGAATTCCCCCTAAGTTCAAACCTCCCACTTTTGATAAGTATCACGGCAATGCGTGTCCCCAAACGCATCTTCAAGCTTACTTTGGGAAGATTTCAGCCCATACGGATGACGAGAAGCTATGGATGCACTATTTTCAGGACAGTCTGGCGGGGGCGTCTTTGACCTGGTACATGAAGTTGAGTAGAGCTGCCGTGAAGAATTGGAAAGATCTGGCAGAAGCGTTCCTGAAGCAATACCAATATAATATTGACATGGCGCCCAACCGCACCCAATTGCAGGGATTGTCACAAAATGCCAAGGAGAGTTTCAAAGAATATGCACAGAGGTGGAGGGAAATGGCTGCCCAGGTCCAACCTCCCTTGTCAGACAGAGAAATGGCAGATATGTTCATGGGCACCTTGCAAGGGGCCTATCTGGATAGATTAGCTGCTTGTCCGTCGACTGGATTTGCTGATATTGTGATTGCGGGAGAAAGAATAGAAAGTCTGTTAAAGCTTGGAAAAATCCAGGATGTGAGTGGGGCTGGCTCTTCGGGGACGAAGAAACCGTTCGCTAGTTACCAGAAAAGAAGAGAAGGTGATACGAATGCTGTGGTTAGAGGACGAGGCAGAGGGCGTTCTCGAGCTTATTATCAGGTAGATGCTGTAACAATCCCCACACCGTCTGTTCAGAAACAACAACCCCAACAACAAGTTCAACAGCAACAACCTTTTTCCAGCAAAGGTCTAGACAGAGGGATCGTAAGATGGATCCTCTCCCTATGACTTATGCCGCGCTGTTGCCCCGGCTACTCGAGTTAAAGTTGGTAGAACTCCGTACTATGAAAGCTCCGGTTGCTGGAAACCTGCCACCTAACTTCGATGCTAATGCTCGTTGTGAGTTCCACTCAGGTGCTCAGGGGCACTCCATTGAAAAATGCTGGGCTTTCCATCATAAAGTACAAGATTTGATTGATGCTAAAGCCATCAATTTCTCTCCCGCTCCTAATATTACTCAGCATCCCATGCCTGATCATAGTGCAGCAAATGTGTACGCTATTGAAGATGGGAGGAGATTGAATCTGGTGACAGATATCCGTCAAGTGAAAACTTCTTTGTTGGTTGTAAAAGATCGTTTATTGAAGGGACAGGTGTTCCCGGGCTGTAGTCAAGATTGCTCTGAGTGCATGAATCAGGAGAACGGCTGTGATAAGTTGAAGATGGGTTTACAGAATCTGATCGATGAAGGATGTCTACAGTTCGACAGAGTCGTGAAAGACACTGATGAGATATCAACCGTGACCATCTATTACACTCCCGCTGAGATTCAAATGCCGGTCAATGCAGTTCCCGTGGCGAGTGTTGCGCCAGAAAGGCCCAGTCCTGTCACTATCACGGTGCCAGGACCAATTCCGTTCACGTCTACGAAGGCTATCCCATGGCACTATGGGGCAGATGTATATTACGAAGGTAAAAAGCAGGAAGTGGAGTCGTCAGTCAGCCCAAATATTGATAACGTAGGGGGTGTAGGGGGTTTTACAAGGAGTGGAAGGTTGTTCGCTCCCCCAACCTTGAGAAGTGATAAGGAGGTAGAAGCTGCAGCAAAGGCTAAGGGTAAACAGGTGGTTGAAAGTGCACCTACACCTGAAGCAGAGACAAAGATTACTTTTGATAAGGAAATGGAAGAATTTATGAAGATAATCAAGAAAAGCGATTATAAGATTGTGGACCAACTGAATCAGACCCCTTCAAAGATTTCAATCTTGTCACTATTGATGTGCTCTGATGCGCACCGACAGGCGTTGTTGAGAGTGTTGAAGAGTGCGTACGTGCCACAAGAAATTACTGTTAATCAGCTCGAGGGCGTAATCTCCAATGTTAATGTCAGCCATGGCTTGGGCTTTACAAGTAGAGATTTGACTGTTGAAGGAAGAAACCATAATAAGGCTTTGCATATCACGATGGAGTGTAAGGGCGCAGTGTTATCTCATGTACTGGTAGACACTGGTTCATCACTCAATGTCTTGCCCAAGAAGGCATTAATGAAGCTGGAAGTTGACGGTTTGATCTTAAGGCCTAGTGAATTGGTGGTCAGAGCATTCGATGGAACTAGACGATCTGTGTTTGGTGAGGTGGAATTGCCCGTACAAATTGGACCACAGGTATTCAAATCCACGTTCCATGTAATGGACATACAACCTGCATATAGTTGCCTATTGGGGCGCCCTTGGATTCACGGAGCCGGGGCTGTTACTTCTACTCTACATCAAAAGCTGAAGTATGAGTTTGAAGGGCAGGTTGTGACAGTGTGTGGGGAGGAAGACATCTTTGTGAGTCACTTGTCCACATTCAAGTACATTGAAATGGATGGGGAAATTCATGAGATGCTGTGCCAATCATTTGAAGCAGTCAATATTGACGATGCACCTGAGTCTTCTTCTGTACCAGTCGGGGCTGGTACCTCCATTTCATCTTACAAACAAGCTGTCGAAGTCGTCAGGGCAGGCAACGCCCAAGGTTGGGGCAGGTTGATAGAGACCCCAATGAAGGAAGACAAATTTGGTATTGGTTATCATCCCTCTACAACTTCAGATGCGGGGAGCAGGGGACCCATTACTTTCAATAGTGGGGGAATTATCTACATGGACCAGTCTTGTGCAGCCACGGAGGATAGTGTTGACAGTGATTGTGACCTGGACAACTGGGTACGCCCTCATGTTCTGGGACAACAAGTGCAAAACTGGTTCGTTGAAGAAGTCATCCGGGTTACTCTTCAGACAGAGTAATTTTTCTTTGTTTTTTCTAACCATAATGCATGACAAAATCTTGCGCTCTGCCCAAGGCGTATAGATTCATTTGTAGGGCCACCATGGTTGCATTTGCAATGTTTAATCATTAATAAAGGACGTTTTGCAATCAAATTTTGTTCTCTGTCTTTCAGTTTTTATTTTTGCACAAAAAAAATATATATAAAATGGCAATGTTTCATTTTCTTTTTGCTTAAAAATAAATTCTAAAATAAGGCATGAACCCGTTCATGCAGACTTGATCCTCCGGATACCACTGATAACGATTTTGATATGGCCATGTATGACTTTGACAATCCGATTTATCAAGCCGAAGAAGGGGATGGGAAAGATTGTGAACTTTCTGAAGAACTGGCCAGATTGTTGAAACAAGAGGAAAGGGTCATCCAGCCTCATCAGGAGACTGTAGAAATCATCAATATTGGTACCAAGGACGCCAAGAAAGAGATCAGGATTGGTGCCAGCTTGCAAGCAGATGTGAAGCAAACTTTGACGGAAATGTTGTGCGAGTGTGTTGACATCTTCGCCTGGTCGTATCAAGACATGCCGGGGTTGGATACGGATATTGTCGTGCACAGGCTACCATTGAGAGAAGAATGTCCGCCAGTCAAGCAGAAACTTCGTCGGACTCACCCCGACATGGCCTTAAAGATTAAGGAGGAAGTCCAGAAGCAGTGGGACGCTGGTTTTCTTGCTGTGACAAAGTATCCTCCATGGGTAGCCAACATCGTGCCAGTACCGAAGAAAGATGGAAAAGTGAGAATGTGTGTGGATTATCGAGATCTTAATAAAGCTAGCCCGAAAGATGATTTTCCACTACCTCATATTGATGTGCTGGTCGATAATACAGCTCAATTTTCAGTGTTCTCATTTATGGACGGGTTCTCCGGGTACAACCAGATCAAGATGGCACCTGAAGATATGGAGAAGACCACGTTCATTACTCCGTGGGGTACATATTGTTATAAAGTAATGCCTTTTGGGTTGAAAAACGCAGGGGCAACGTACCAGCGGGCGATGGTGACATTGTTTCATGACTTGATTCATAAGGAGATCGAATGTTATGTAGATGATATGATTGCCAAGTCGAGAACAGAAGAGGAACATCTGGTTAATCTGAAAAAGCTGTTTGAAAGGTTGAGAAAGTTCCGTCTGAGATTAAATCCAAACAAGTGCACGTTTGGGGTGCGTTCTGGAAAGTTACTGGGCTTCATTGTGAGCGAAAGAGGAATCGAGGTTGATCCTGCCAAGGTGAAAGCAATACAAGAAATGCCTGAACCGAGAACAGAAAAAGAGGTTCGTGGTTTCTTGGGTAGATTGAACTACATTGCAAGGTTCATATCTCACCTAACAGCCACGTGTGAACCAATATTTAAATTGTTAAGGAAAGATCAAACGGTCAGGTGGAATGACGATTGCCAATTGGCATTCGATAAGATAAAAGAATACTTGCAGGAACCTCCGATTCTAATGCCTCCCGTTGAAGGGAGACCGCTGATAATGTATCTGACAGTGCTTGAAGGTTCCATGGGTTGTGTTCTCGGTCAACATGACGAGACAGGTAGGAAGGAGCATGCTATTTACTACCTGAGCAAAAAGTTCAATGATTGTGAGTCCCGATACTCAATGCTTGAAAAGACATGCTGTGCACTTGCATGGGCCGCTAAGCGATTGAGGCAATATATGGTTAGGCACACAACCTTGTTGATTTCAAAAATGGATCCTATCAAGTACATTTTCGAGAAACCGGCATTGACAGGCAGAGTTGCACGGTGGCAAATGGTCTTGACAGAGTATGACATTCATTACACTTCACAAAAGGCCATCAAAGGAAGTATCTTGTCCGACTATCTTGCGCAACAGCCGATTGATGATTACCAACCCATGAAGTTTGACTTCCCTGATGAAGACATCATGTTTCTCAAAGCTAAAGACTGCGAGGAACCACTTCCGGAGGAGGGGCCAGACCCTGAATCCAAATGGAGTCTGATGTTTGATGGGGCTGTCAATATGAATGGGTGCGGAGTTGGAGCAGTTCTTATCACGCCGGAAGGTGTTCATATGCCTTTCACTGCCCGAATAACTTTCGGATGCACCAACAATGAAGCAGAGTACGAAGCTTGTATAATGGGGATCGAGGAGGCGATTAATCTACGGATTAAGACCCTTGATATATTCGGTGATTCAGCTTTGGTAATCAATCAAGTGAAAGGGAGTTGGTACACGCACCAAGCAAATCTAATGCCGTATAGAGATTATACGAGGAGATTGCTGACATTTTTCACAACAGTGAAACTGTACCATATTCCTCGAGATGAGAATAGGTTCGCTGATGCCTTGGCCACTTTGTCTTCCATGATCAAAGTGCAAGGATGGAACCATGTACCTAAGATTGAGGTATCCCGCCTTGACAGACCAGCATTTGTGTTTGCGGTCGATGCAACGTCTGATGACAAGCCATGGTTTCATGACATTAAGTGTTTCTTGAAAAGTCAAGAGTACCCGTCAGGGGCATCGTCCAAAGACAGGAAGACGTTGAGAAGGTTAGCTGGTAGTTTCTTCTTGAACAAAGATGGCGTGCTGTATAAAAGAAATTTTGACACGGTCCTGCTTAGATGTGTGGATAGACATGAAGCAGACCTGTTGATGATTGAAGTGCACGAAGGCTCTTTCGGTACTCATGCCGGAGGGCAGGCAATGGCTAAAAAGTTGTTAAGGTCGGGATATTATTGGTTGACTATGGAGTCAGATTGTTGCAAATATGCCCGCAAATGCCATGAATGCCAGATCTATGCAGACAAGGTGCATGTGCCTCCAAATCCGTTGAGTATCATGTCGTCGCCTTGGCCGTTTGCCATGTGGGGCATTGATATGATCGGAAAGATTGAGCCTACAGCTTCCAATGGTCATCGTTTCATCTTGGTGGCAATTGATTACTTCACCAAATGGGTTGAAGCCGCATCCTATGCCAATGTTACAAAACAAGTGGTCGCTCGTTTCTTAAAACGGGATATCATTTGCCGATATGGAGTTCCCGAAAGAATCATTACTGATAATGGTTCTAATTTGAACAATAAGATGATGGCTGAGTTATGCCGGGACTTCAAAATCGAACACCACAATTCTTCTCCGTACCGCCCAAAGATGAATGGCGCGGTCGAAGCGGCCAACAAAAATATCAAGAAGATTGTGCAGAAGATGGTTGTCACGTACAAAGATTGGCATGAGATGCTACCATTTGCTTTGCATGGGTATCGAACGTCGGTACGCACGTCCACTGGGGCAACCCCATTCTCACTTGTATATGGTATGGAGGCAGTGCTACCGGTTGAAGTAGAGATTCCGTCCCTCAGAGTTATGATGGATGTTAAGCTAGATGAAGCTGAATGGGTACGAGCCAGATTTGATCAGCTGAGCCTTATTGAGGAAAAGCGATTGGCGGCTGTATGTCATGGGCAACTATACCAGCGCAGAATGAAGCAGGCATTTGACCAAAAGGTGCGTCCTCGGGTTTACAAAGTCGGAGATGTGGTACTCAAAAGGACCCTTCCTCCCAATACAGATCACAGGGGCAAATGGACTCCTAATTATGAAGGTCCATTCGTGGTTAAAAAGGTCTTTTCGGGCGGAGCTTTATTGCTTACAACCATGGATGGCGAAGACTTTTCATCCCCTGTCAACTCGGACGTAGTCAAAAAATACTTCGCATGAATAGACCCGCTGGATAATAAAAATAAAAAAAATCCAGGCAAAAAAGGGCATCCCGGCGAACCAAAAACAGAATAAGGTTCGGGCAAAAATTAGGGATATAATTGAAAAAATTTGTACACCCGGTAAGTTGAAAACCCGAAAGGGCAACTTAGGCAAAAAAGGGTATCCTGGTGGATCGAAAACCTGAAAGGGCGGTCCACACAAAAGAGGGATTTAAGCGAATGACTACGGTTTGAGTTACCTGTACCCCATTATCGTTTGAACAACTGACGTTCTGAAGAATAGGAATCGGTCTGATCATTCCTCAGAAGGCAAGGTCGGGGAGTTTTGAAGACATACTGGTCATAACAGAATGGAAACTCAGTGGAATTCCGTTTTCACATTGCCATTAGGATAGTTTCTTTTCTCAATTTTTCAGCGATCACCTCTTTCCAGGGATTGCTTCCAGATGTAATTGCCTATTCTGGGCTCTCAGTCAATAAATTGAATTTCAATAAAAAGCTTTCTATTTTTGTTTTATTGCTTTGTTTGCAAAAACGTCCTAATTGTTGATAAAACATTGCATTTGAAAACATGGCAGCCTTGCAATAACATGCGCAGAAAAAATATTTGAAATTACTTCGAATGTTGAATACTCCCGGATGGTGGATTCTAGCCACGCAATATTCGGGGCATGTGGGCATATTCTTTTGTTGCAGGTAGCAGGTGCAGATGATTTTAAGCACAAGACCAGCAATAAATCACCCCACGCAAAAGACTGGGGCAATTATGGGTAAGGAGATCGGCGTTCATCGTTCGGTCGACGATTGTTCATAACGGGTCGATATCAGTGAATTAAGTTCAACTGGGTACCGTTGCATCTTATTAAGTCGATTCTCTTATTCAGTCCTTCCAACAGCTACAAGCTTTTCTGTGTCGATAACGGTCACAGGTTCCCCGAAAGAGTGGTCTCGTCGACACCGAAACTGATGGTCATTATCCCCAGCGAAGTCGCAGGAGTTTGAAGAGGCTAAATCTTCTGTAAAATCCTCTTATGACATCTTCTTCAGGGACAAATTGTTGGTTTGGCCAAGCATGGGGCACGTTTGTTTCCCCATCATGAAGTGTTGATCATCCCCAGTAGAGTTTGAGGACAGTTGGTCTTCTGTAAAATCCTCTCGAAAGGCATTCCCCAACATGAGACGCTTTAAAGCAGTTTTCTCCAGCAGAGTTTGTTATAAACTCGTCATCCCCAACGGAATTGTCCAAAGGGAAAGCTCGCCTAACATGGGGCATTGTGATACTCATCCTAAGCTTGACAGTCATATTCTTCAGCAGACTACTGTGGATTTGCTTTGGGTTTCCCCAACAGATCTCTAAGGACTCTTTCTAGCAAGTTGCAGTAGAATGTTCTAACCAGGATTTGCATATCCCTGGCAGAGTAGCCCTGATACCCAGCAAGATCGTATCTCTAGTCATGGTATCCTCACAGAGGTCAGCATCGAATCTTGTCAGCAACTTCCAGCTGAGTCGTTGTTCTCTCCGCAGAGGTTTATCAGATCGACAGAATCTATTCCTCAACAAGGATGGTACAGCCTTTCCCCAGCCGGGTCAGAAGGTTGATAATCCCTATAAAGGATCTTGGGTTGAATAAATCCCCAAGCAGAGTTTTAATGGCTCATTTCCCCAGCAGGACGTCATTTAAAAATTCTCATCCCCAGCGGAGTCGCTGTGACCAGAATTCGTTCCCCCAAACAGATGGAATAATTCCTGGCAGAGTCGTCATTCCCTCATATCTTAAAGTCCAATTTATTTTTGGCAAGCTTGACAATTCGAAGCAGACGGATTGTTCATCCATCCGTCAGCAGAGATATTATCCTTTTAGGAGTCTCCGAGATTAAATCATTGATTGTGGTTCCTCAGCAGAGTCGGCAGAGATGTCTGGCGCAGAGGCAGAGAGTAATTCGATTTTAAAATTCTAAAAGTCCAACAGTGGATTGGCAAAAGTCCGTCTTCGGGTGGCAAAAGTCCAACAGTGGATTGGCAAAAGTCCGTCTTCGGGTGGCAAAAGTCCAACAGTGGATTGGCAAAAGTCCGTCTTCGGGTGGCAAAAGTCCAACAGTGGATTGGCAAAAGTCCGTCTTCGGGTGGCAAAAGTCCAACAGTGGATTGGCAAAAGTCCGTCTTCGGGTGGCAAAAGTCCAACAGTGGATTGGCAAAAGTCCATCTTCGGGTGGCAAAGCAGCTAAAAGTCCAACAGTGGATTGGCAAAAGTCCGTCTTCGGGTGGCAAAAGTCCAACAGTGGATTGGCAAAAGTCCGTCTTCGGGTGGCAAAAGTCCAACAGTGGATTGGCAAAAGTCCGTCTTCGGGTGGCAAAAGTCCAACAGTGGATTGGCAAAAGTCCGTCTTCGGGTGGCAAAAGTCCAACAGTGGATTGGCAAAAGTCCATCTTCGGGTGGCACGAAGCTGCAAAGTCCACCAGTAGTGTGGCAAGCCAGTAGTCGTCTAGCGTCGTTCAAAAAGACATTTCCAAAGTCCACCAGTAGTGTGGCAGGCCAGTAGTCGTCTGGAATTGCATAAAAGACGTTATTAAAGTCCACCAGTAGTGTGGCAGGCCAGTAGTCGTCTGGAATTGCATAAAAGACATTATTAAAGTCCACCAGTAGTGTGGCAAGCCAGTAGTCGTCTGGCGTCGTTCAAAAGACAGATCTCTCCGACGTTTCATCGAAGATTCAATCCAGCAGTCTCGTTGGGTTTATATCCCTTTTCTTTTTCATCATCCAGAGCAAATTTTTGGTTATTTTTGGTATTCAATCACTATATACCTTGAAAGTCCGAAAGCATTTGCTTTCAGGCATTCAGGTCTACAGCGCTTGAATAGGGGCAGCTGTAATACCCCAAAATTTGCTCTCCCCTTTTGTCATCATAGCATGGCATTATCATTTATCATATCATATCCACCTCATTAACATTACATTGCATTTAACATAGAAAAATGAAGCATGGCATCCTTCTTACCATCAGGGCATGTGATCAGGTGGAAGGTGGATAATCAAGGAATCATTCAAAGCACAAAAAGGTCAATCAAGTTGGCTCTAGGCAAGCCAAGAGGTCTCTCATGTCTCATACTATCTCAATTGATCTTCCAAAACCTCAAGGAAGTGAGATTCAATGGGAGATTGAAGCACTACATCCTACACTAGGCAAGAAGTCCAAAAATTGAAGGAAAACCCTCAAAAGAGATAGCTCATTGACCCAAAATCATCCTCAAGTGGCATTTCTCATCATCCTTTAAGAGGATACACAACATACTCTGAGGAATTTGGATTTGAAGACTGCACATTTTTCTCCTAGGAGGTGGGCACCAAAACTAGGGTTTCCCATTAAATCAGGGAATCTTTGATTTTTTGAACAAAACTTGATGTCATGGTATTCCATATGTCCTTAAGTGTATGTATGTGGAAGATTGCATCTCAATTGGTTTTAGAAGTGGTTCAATTGGAAGAAAGATCAAGAATCAGAGAAATTGGGGCAAAGTCAAATAATCAGAGGAAAAAGTCAACTCTTGACTTTTTGAGGCCAAATTCATGAAATTCATGTTACATATGTCCAATGTACAAAATTTGATCAAGAAACTCCAAAGGAATCATGAAAAAATCAAGATGTAAAAAGTTGCCATTTTTGGATGAAGTAGGGTTACTAAAAATAGCAAGTTTTGGCCATTTTGCATCAGAGTTTGAACCAAGGCCATTTAAATTTGGAGCACCAAATGAAAATTCCACTCTGCCTCAATGAAAGGCCTTGCTTTAAGCTTCAAATCCATGTGTGGAACATCTCCATTGGATAAAAATTGAGTGAGATATGATTGATCAAAGTTTGAGCAAAGTAGGTCCAAAACTAGGTCATGACCAAGATTTTCAGGGCACGCGCGCAGTCATTTTCTCAAACACTTGGTGGGCCAAATGTATTGATCAATTACTCATGATTAGAGGCTTCAAATGGAAAATCTTTCAACATCAAAGTTGTTCCTCTATGTGAGATCTTCAAAGTTGGTGTTTATCAATTTTTCATCTGATCAAAGGTTAAGGAGTTATGATGGCTCAAAGAATGGTCATTGCAACTGAAATTTGACCAGGTCACAACCAGGTCATGCCACAAGTCTGCGCACCCATGTACCAGTTTCTTTTTCCATCTGTTTGAGGTCATTTTTAGACATGTTTGAGACCTCATTCCACTTCAATTTCCAAATCAATATTGTGCTCCAATACTCCCTCTTTCCAATGAACCCAAAAACTCACCAAACTATTCATTGAGTAGAGAGAAAAACATCACCAAACCTCCCTATGTTTCACTGATACATTGATGGCTTTGCTGCATAATTTGGTTTAGACATCCATCAAACAATTCTTTCCCTTATTTGAGCACACCATGAACATCACATACACTGCTATAGCACGTGCCTTGCATGAAAATGGAAAGAGAAAACTTGCTGAGAAAGTTTTCTAATACACAACCATGCCATTCATTTCACTTTCACCTCACCATTATCCTCACCATAAGTGACCATGAGCTCTTCCACACTAAAACAAAACCTCTCCAACTCGTGTCACTAACTGTCATGACTCATTCTGTTAACTCAAACTCAGTTAACTAACTCAGTTAACTGTAGTTCTAACCATCAACCACCAGGGTCAAATCATAACCACACCTATATAAACAATTCTAACAGATTTGGAAGGGGGGTTCTCATTGTTTCACTCTCACTCCAAAAGCACTCTCAACTTTCTCTCTGAATTTTCTCTCTACCTGCACGAATTCCTCAAGTTCTTCTTCAACCTTCACAATCAAGCAAGAAGACATCACTGAAGCATGGAATAGCACAGTTGTCTCCAATTTCAGATTCAGATTTCCTCTTATTCTCAAGATCAAATAGCATTTATTTTGCTCAAATTGAAGTTCTAGAAGTTCAAGAACAAGTTCTCACCTCTGGTTTTCTCAAAAAAATCCAAAGATCTTCAAGTTTCAGGTTCCAAAAGTTCTCAAACTTTGCTTGCACGATTTGATGTTATTTTAACTGGTTGATGTGTTATTTGAGCTTATTAGAAGCTATATGAAACCGGTTAGTTGATAGAGCTCCTTAGGAGTTTAGAACTGAAACTTAGGGCAAATTTCTCTTCTTCGATTCTCTGTATCCATGCTTGATCTTTGAATTTTGTTGTTGGATTTGTGTTCCTCATGAGCTTAGCTTTCGTTTGGTATATGGCTTGTGAATTTCTGGAGAAAATGTGAGTTGCAGGTGGTGGCTGCTGGCCGGAGAAGATGACCGGACGTCATCTCCGGCCGGTGACTTTAACTGTTAGGGTTTGTGCGTTTTAATCTCAGCCGTGTGTTTTTCATGATCGTACGCTCCAAAATGTGACAGCGCATTAAAAATCACATGCCACTCACGTGTATTTTTCTGAATTTTATTTAAACCTTGTGTGGCCTGGTACATGGTAAGTGGCATGTGTCCTCACGTGCATGCGTTGATTTTGAGTACTTTGACTTTGGTTTGACTTGGACTTGATCTAATGGTTGTGAGTGAGTCAAGATTGTTGACTGAGGGTTCATGCTTGTTATTGTGTTATGCGCGCTTAATGGACCTATGCAGATTGATAATCACACCCCTCTGTTTGGAAGCCCAATGAATTTGTACTGTCCAATTGCTATGTTCATACCCCCTGCATTTTGCATTTATTTTTCATTTTTTATTTTTTTGCTACACGTTTCATAATTAATTTTTAAAAATACCAAAACATATTGGAAAATTCTACAAAAATTCATGTGTATCCTTAAAACATTTAGGAAATTTTCTATGATTTTATTTTCTGATTTTATGACCATTTTGCCCCTGTTCCATTATTTCTTTTGAATTTCCATTTGTATGCATACTTAATGTGACATATGATTTTGTGCATTTTTGTTCTTGATCATAAAAAATGATTTTGATGCCTTTCTTTTTGCATTGTGGTCACAATATGTTGAGGTATGTTTGAGATTTATGAAATGATTTTTAAGTCTTTTTTGGATGACTTTTGATGTGTTGCTTTGAGCATGAATGCATGAAGCTTCCATGAGACTTTGACCTAATTGTTGAGTGACTTTGGTTCTGATTCATTGCTTGTGGACTTGATATGTTAATGACATGTGTTTAAGGTGTTTGATTGGTGAAAGTCATAATTTTTGAAGCATGTTTGCTATTTGTTTGAAGCATGAAGTTTAACTTGTTCATTTTGTGAATGCATGCCTCATGTTTGGTTTGCTTGATCATGAAGGCACTTGTGCCATGAGTTGTGGTTTTGTTGGAGGATGTATAGCATGTTAATTGACTTCTGATTGTGACATTTGGGTTTCATCTTTGCATGTTTGATGTTTATCTTGCACCTTAAGTCACTTGTTTCACAAGTATGAACCACATTCACATCACTTCACCTTTTCTTCTTTGCTTCTTGTTGGATTGAGATTTTGTTTGCATGATTTGGTATGCTCATTTAGGATAACATTAGGTTGTGTAAATATGAGTTACATTCTGACTTGGAAGCATGTATAGCATTCAATCTCATTTTACTTTGTTTGTCAACTTGTTTGAATTTGATTTGTTCATTATATTTTCTTACTTTACTTGTAAGTGATTGTGCTAACCATGTAGGGGCTTTGGTAAGTTTCAATTGAGTGTGGATAAGGAATCCACATTCAACTTCTATCCTTTCTCTTTTACAATTCCATTTTATGTTTTGCTAAGCACTTATGTGTTTTTCTTTTAATAACTCATTACTTTCCCTTTTTGAATTACAATTCATCTTCTACTTTGGAAGTGAATTGTTTAATTCTTTCTTTATTTAGCCTTTAGGTTGAAACCTCACAAACCTTTAGGATCACTCCCTTTAATCTTCAATTAGGATTGAGTCTTAGTCCATATAGGTTTTACCTTTTCTCCTTCTCTTGAGTCTTTCATCTTCTCATCTCAAAGAAAATTCAAAACATATAATAAATGTAGGCATTTATTGCATTTAGGCCTTTCATATAAAGAAAAGATTATAAGGGGTCTTCTCTTGTAATCTTAGAATGTGTAGCATATAGCCCATCTTGGGTCAATGTGTTAAACATTTGATCTTGTATGAGGGACTTAAATGCAATATTTGTTGAAGGTGCAAATAATAAAAAACACTTCTTCACTTCATAATCAATAAAACACTTAATAAACACAAGTATGCTAGTGTGTTTGAACCTTGATAATTGGAATTAAGTGTGAGGGTCTTCTTCACCCTTAGTGTGCTTTCTTACCCATTCCATCTTGGAATGTGAGAAGGTACACATTCCAATGACTAAGATCCAGATACACTGTCGTATGCAAACAAATCCAAAACACTTCCTTCTAAAAGACAAAAAACAAACAATAACGTCTTTCCTTCGGGAATTCTTTTCTCACCTCATTCACTCTCAACGCACGAACGCGCTTCTACTCGTTCTCTTGCAAGATGGTAACGCACTCGGACCAGCGAGCCTGCAACACCTGAGCTAGAACGTAAGCCGTTCTCTAAAAAACACAGACAATTCATCCCTAGTGAGGGGAACTACGTCGCTCTGATTCTCATGCTCCCGATGAGATACGTAGGCAGTGGGGTAGGGCCCATGCGAGCACTTCTTTTATTTTCCCTACATTTGTTTCTCGTTCCTTTTCCAGTTCTCTTTTCGTTCCTTTTCCGGTATTCTTTTCTATCACCCTTTGATCGAGACAAGCAAGCGTGGATCCCATCGGGTACGATGGACGCGAGGGGGTGCTAATACCTTCCTCTCGCGTAACCGACTCCCGAACCCATTTCTCTTGGTCGCAAGACCATGCTTTTCCTTTCTCTCAGGTTTACGTGGTGTTTCCTTTCCCTCTCTTGGGATAAATACACATTGCTGGCGACTCTGTTTCGGTGCCACTTTCGCGTTTGTACTAGGATGAAAATCCCGGGAGCGACAATATGCACCAGTCGAATGATAACCTATGAGCACCATGGTTTGACTTCGATCATCTAGTTTTGTTCTTAATTGCTCAGGAACATGCCTGAAACATATTGATCCAAAAACTCTAAAATGACTTACATTTGGCTTCTCACCTGTCCAGGCTTCATAAGGAGTCTTCTCGACTAACTTCTTCGTTGGACATCTATTCAGAATGTATACTGCTGTCGAAGCTGCTTCAGCCCAAAATCTCTTTGGCACCTCTTTAGCCTTCAACATACTTCTCGTCATATTCAGTATACTTCTATTCTTCCTCTCAGATATTCCATTGTGTTAAGGTGTATAAGGAGCAATAACCTCATGCTCTATACCTTCCTCTTCACAAAATCTAGCAAACTCTCGAGAGACATATTCGCCACCACCATCAGTTCTCAGTTTCTTTAGCTTGCAGCCACTTTGCTTTTCGACAAGCAACTTAAACTTCTTGAACTTTGTGAATACTTCACTTTTACTTTCGATCACATAAATCCACATATATCTGGTGAATTCATTAATGAAAGTTAAGAAGTAACGTTTTCCACCATTCGACCTAACTTCAAAAGGTCCACATACGTCAGAATGAACAAGCTCCAACTTTCCTTTCGACATGATTGGCAGATCATGTTTAAATGCTTTTCTAGCCTGCATTGCTTTGCAGCATTCCTCACACACATGATTTGGTTCCTTCACCTGAGGTAAACCATACACCATCTTCTTTTGATTCAGCATACCCAAACTCCTGAAGTTTAGATGCCCATATCTATGATGCCATAGCCAATTCTTTTCTTCTTCTGTAGTTGACGCAAGACATTCATGATTAATCATATTAGTCTGAACTTTAAACGTCTTGTTATCAGCCAATGGTGCTTTCAGTACCAACCTACCATCAGCATGATACACCTTTATTTGATTATTCTCCAGCTTCATATTATGCCCTTTGGCAAGTAATTGACCTATACTTATCAAGTTACTTGTCATAGAAGGCACATACAACACATCAGTAATGCTGGCTTTTCTACCATCTCTTCTTATTACAAATATGTTTCCTCTTCCACCTGACGTGATCTGTCAACCATCTGCAAACTTTATCACCTTCTTAACTGATTCATCAAGCTTGTTGAACCAGTTCTTGTTACCAGTCATGTGGTTGCTGCAACCTGAATCAAGATACCACAAATTCGTTTCATCATCATTCGACTGAGTGTCTGCCATTAGTAGCACACCTTCATAATCACTCTCTGCTGTCTGTGCATACTGCGCTTTGTCGCTTTCTTTTGCTCGTGCTTCCTTCTTCTTTCGACAGTCTCGAGCATAATGACCAAAACTTTGGCAATTGTAACACTGCACGTCTTTCATATCAACTTTCTTCCCAGAATACTTGTTGCCCATGCCTTTCTTTGGCGAATCATCATGATTCTTTGAACTCTTGCTTGACTTCTCATCACTAGCAAGATTCCTTCCCTGCTTCGCCTTCCCAGACTTCTTGGTGAATTTCGCTTGTAGTGCTTGGTCCGATACCTTTTCTCTTTCTGAATCTCTTTGCTTCAATCTCATCTCATGAGCTTCCAAAGAAGCCTGTAGCTCTTCAACCTTCATCTCAGCGAGATTCTTGGACTCTTCAATTGACACTACAATGTAATCAAAATTTGCAGTCAGAGATCTTAGTACCTTCTCAATCTTATGCAAATCTGTGATTGTTTCTCCACAAGACTTCATCTGGTTCGTCAGCATCACCAATCTTGAAAAGAATTCCGAAACTGATTCATCTTCCTTCATTTGAATCATCTCGTATTGCTTTCTCAAGGTTTGCAGCTTCACCCTCTTCAGTTTCTCATCACCTCCATACAAGTTCTTTAACTTGTCCCACGCTTCTTTTGCAGATTCTTCTTCAATAATTTTCTCAAACACATTCGGATCCACACACTGGTGAATCAAGAACAACGCTTTACCATCTTTCTTCCTTTGATCCTTGTACACAGCTTTCTGTTCATCAGTAGCATTTGCCCCCAATTCCGTTACACCATCATTCACAATTTCAACCACATCTTGAAATCTGAAGATAACTCTCATCTCCGCCACCCACCGTTGGTAGTTTTCCCCTTTGAAAACCGGTAGATTCGTTGGGAATTGTGTGGACGTTGTTGCTCCATTTGCCATTAGATTCTCTCTGAATCGCAACCGGGCTCGTTGATACCAATTGTTGGAACTGAGTTCCAAGAAAGATGAATATTTGAGAGAAGAAGAAGAAGAAGAAGAAGAAGAAGAAGAAGAGAAAAGAGATTAGGGTTTTGTGAAAACTTTGCAAAATTTTATTATGAAGCTGTTGTGGCTAAAATACACAATACAATGCCTTTTATATAGGCTGTCAAATCCCAGGCCCAAAACTAACATTTCGACACAACCTAGTCAATTCGACTGAACCCCTTATCAGCTATATTCGACTCTGTCGAATACAGCTGACCTACATATCATTACAATAATTCGACTGACTATACAACATTTCGACCAAAACCTATAAGCCCTTCAACTTCGACAACCTAACATGAATTACTTCTAACATGAATGACTTGTTTGTCTTGTTGAGAAAGCAAGTCATTAAAAACACCAACGATGCACCACGGAACATTCGACATATCTCGTAATTCACGGAGCATATCCCAGGCTTGCCTTCTTCTATCCCTCTCATGATATATGTAATAACACGTTAATCTCCACTACCCTTTCAAATCATCTTGTATCAAGAGATTCAAAAAATTTATAGAGAAATTCATAACATTGCACTTAACATTCTCTTTCCAAAGGACAGTTAAACCACCACTTCTACATTCCACATCTATTGATAAGCAAGAATCGAACTTCACTAAAACTCTCACAAACTCTATCTTTTTAGCTTTTCCCAATGTATTCGGTAGAAAAGGGGTGTGTCGGGTGATACCTTTGAGCCAAATTACGCAGATTTGGAATTGCGCTCGGGCTGCTCAGTCCCCGACAATTCCAACTTAATATTTTCATTGGTACCGGCAGTCCTAGCTGCCAAGACATACCGATAAAAAATGATGTCATGTTGCCATGTTATCCTTTCCTTTACCCTTGGCCTCCTCTCTTCTTCGTTTTTCTCCACTTGTGTATCCATGGTGTTTTCAACTTCTGATACTATAATTGGTTATGTTATGAAGGTATTGGTAATTGGTAGTAAATTTTTAGGAGAAGTTTGATTGGTGTTGGTCTGTATAGTTTGGTTTGTGTTGATTGGATATGGGGATATAAAGGATGGGGTTGGGGTTGCGGTTTGAATGTCTGGGTTAATAAAAAATTTTGTGTGGCATAATAGCATTTTTTGTGTTTATGTGCTTCAGGATATTATGGTTCTGAATATTATGGATGTGGGGGGGATAAGTTTGTGTTTGTGAATAGTTAATTGGGGTCGCTAATGGGAGTGATGGGTTATTCAAGTTAATTGGATTTTGATTGGCCATCATATTTTTAATTTGAGACATGCCAGTTGTAGGTTCGGCTATAGGGTATTAGGTGGACACAAAAAAAATTGAATTAATTGATGTCCGAGTGCCTTTCCGCATTAACTGCTTTTGTCTGGTTGTCTGCTTAGTGCAACGCACAATTTGATCTTGACTAATGGTCTGGGTAAATGTGATTGGGCAAGAAAAATTGTTTCAATTATTGTGAAATAATGTTCTCTCATTATTGGGTAATGATGCACTTGGACCGAAATCATTAGTAGACATAACAGCCATTAAATTATATCCCCCGCATGCATTAATTTCATTCTTATTCTCACCCTGCCATGCGTGATATTCACGTTCCTGATGGTTCTCCCCTTCTTTTCCATGATATCCACCGTCGGATTCCTCCTTCAGCCACCAGGATGACGAGCCTCCACCATGTCATACCCTAAATTTTGACCACAAGATTTCACATCATTGTTCAAATCATCAAAATCCATGGAGGATCAAGAGGTCTTCCACATCAAGAATCTAACATTGTTTTTGACTTGAAGAGGCCATATTTGTCAAAAAAATCCCAAAAGTCAAACTTGATTTTGTTCACAATTGACTTTTTATATCCGATGAATTTTGAACTTTGTGGTTCAAAAGTGGGGTTACTTGAAAAGTGGGGTTACTTGCAAAAAAGGCAACCTTGAGAAACTTGAAATTTCACTAAGTTATGGAAAAAAGTGATTTTTACCCAACTTTGCAAGGCCATAACTTGTGATCCAAGCATCCATTTTCTTCCAACCAAAACTCAAATGAAAACTCTCATTACATACTACAAAAGTGTCCTACTGATCCATGGTCAAAAAATTCCTATATTTTTCAATTATAAGACCATAAAGTTAGGGTTTCATAAGATATGAACTCTGACACTTAGAAAAATTTTAGGCTGAATCTGTCTCATGTTTTGTCCAACTTTTGAGGCATTTTTCATTATGATCCAAAAGGAATCAAGACCAAATGTAAACATCAAATTTGAAGTATGATTTACAAGATTTCCAAAGAGTACAAGAACATCAATTGATTCAACTTGAGCAAGGAGTTATGAACCTCACAACATGCCTAGCTCAAACTGATTTTCATGACAGCATTGGGCAGATTGTATGCATTTCTTGTGTCACACGATTTCCATTTCCAATTTTGTCATCTTAAAAGCTTTGTCCTCTTCCAAGATCAGAAATAATCTTGATGAATCACTTAATGATTTCAACTTTGGACCAATGAGTCAAGTTTTCAACTTGGCATGTGCAAAATCATCATTACATGAACCTTGAATTTCAAATTTGGCATCAAGCATTTATGTGATGCATAGAGGTGGCATGAATCAGTTACAAATCAGTCAAGAGGAGTCAAGAAACATGAGTGTTCAAACCTGCAAAGTTGGATGAAGTCAAGATAAGAGGAGACTTGGTATCTTGGCATTTAAGAAAGTGCTACATGACAAATTCCATTGGATAATAGCATGCTCCCTCATCTACTCACTATTCCTTGCAAAATAAACTTGCTCTCCTATAAATAGAGGTTATTTCGCATCAGAAAAATCACACAAAAACAATACCAAAGCCTTATTTTCTCATTCTCCCTCTCTTACTTCAAATTTCAATGTTTCAAGGATCAAACTTGAAATCCTCAAAACCAGAGCTTGAACCACTCAAACCACCATCCAAACACATTAAAAATCATCCATTGGAGGTGTTCAATCCTTCACCTTCATCTCACAACACCAAAATCAGAAAGTCAACCATCAAAACCTTAAATTTTGACTTTTCTGCATTTTTCAAGCCATGTCTTGATCCAATCACTTTAAATGCCAAACAACACTTCAAATACTCTCCAAATATCATCCCTAAATTGTTCCAACAAGTGCCCCCAACTGCAACACCAATTGTGGGAGTTGCCATCTTGGTCACTCTTGCCAATTTTGCAGGAAGGAGCCAGTTTTTATTCCAAAGGTTTCCAGTTCATTTTGATCATCCTAAAAGCTTCTAAGGGGTCTATTAAGAGTGTCCAAGTCATTGGATTACTTCTGTCACAAGCATCTTGAAAGTTGGAAAGTGGAGATTTAAGAGGTAAGTGCATAACAACTTGAACTTTGTGAAATATGCATTGCTTTGATGTACATTGATCATGAACATGTCATACATATCATATTTGTTGTGTTTGAACTGTTTTGCCATGTTATTATTGCTTGTATAGAGTTGTAGCATAGAATTTGCAAATCTTGACCTATTTTGAAACCACTATCGGGTTTTAAAATGTAGGCATTTTTAGAAAATTCCAAGACCACTATTGGATTCCTCATGAAATTCTAGGTAGGATCCATCTTTATTTCATCCATTTTCATGGAGAAATAAGAAAGTTATGGCCTTCTTGCAAAGGCATAAAATCTGGCCTCCCTTGGGCAAGGGGCAGACCATGGTTCCTTGGCCTTGCATAAAAACAAGTTACCCATATGTATTTATGGGGTGGTTTTGATACACAGATGTATCACCACCCCAGTGGTAGCAGCGTGTGTTTTCATGTGTGTTTGTGTTGGAGGGCGTGGGTTTAACACTCACCCATGCCATTTTGTCCAATTTAACCTTTTTTTTCATTTTTTTTTTTTTGATATTTTTCATATTTATTTTAATAATTATTTTTGTTAATCAATTTTAATTATTTTAAAATGATTTTTTGCACAAATATCACTCACACATTAAAAATATTTTATTCACCAAAAAATCACAAAAAATATTTTTATTTGATATATTTTTAAATATTTTAAAGAATTTATTTTAATTTGTTTTAAACATTTTTAAATAATTTCTTTTTCTTGATTTTTAAAACCAATTTGATTTTAAATCATCATGTTAATAAAAGCTTATTTTTCAAACCTTTAACATAAATCATAACATGTTTATTGGATATATTTTATGTTTTTAATTAATTTTCCTTTTTAAAAATACAAAAAAAAAAAAGGAATTAGGGTTTCCTTTGATTTGATCTTTCAAAACTTCATTTCAATACTCATGGACCTTTATTAGAGTGTAAGACCCAACCCCTTATGTACATAAATACATTTTGGGCCTCTGCTAGAGTATAAGTCTCGCAACATCTTTCGGTATCGCGGTGTGATCACTGTTTTCAAAATAAATCACCTGGGTCTCTCCTTGAGTAAAAGCCCCAATGTTTTGTACATAAACTTTGTTTTAAATAATAAACAACCTCCATAGGCCTCTCCTTGAGTTGTAAGCCCTATACCTCTATTTTCAAAATCTTTTGTCTATTTTAAAACTGTTGGAAAACACCTGGGCCTCTCCCCGAGTATAAGACCCAATACTATTCTTCCATTCAAAATACATGAACTTGGGACTCTTAATGGAGTGTAAGTCCCGTCCTTTTCCCTTTTTTGCAATAAAAAGAATATTCAAATTACATTGGTACTAAGAAGAGCATTATTCCCGACGAAACTGCTCTTAGACCACTTGGGCCTCTCCAAACTTTCTTTTCAATTCATTCAAATAACAATAACATTTCTTTTAATTCAAATTCAAATTCAAAGTTTTCTCAAAACTTTCTTCGATTTCTCAAAACCCTAATCATACAGTTGTAATCAATACAACCAATCACAATACACTTGGGCCTCTATCTAGAGAATAAGACCCGTCACCTTTTCAATACATACTTGTTTATATACATGTTAAACCACTTATATGTATATACTTGGGCATACCTGTTTAGAGTTCCCTCAACAGTTAGGCCATCCTCAGTTCATACTTAGGTCAAATAGTAGGATACTTATAACTTAGTTCAATCAACTACTTTATTCTTATACAAAAGAAATTCATTTCCCCATAGAGGATTAATTCTCGGTTAAACCTCTTTTGAATTTCTTTAAACCTTAGAACTATTCAACAAAGAAAGGATTATTTCCCGGTGAAACCTTTCTTGAACTTTTCTTAGGCTTGGACCCACAGGCTTCTTAAAAGTTTCCCACAACCTCCTCTTGGGCTTAGTACAAGAACCCACGGGCTTCCTAGAAGCATCCCAGCCTCCTCTTGGGCTTATTACAAGGTGTCATACCCCAAATTTTGACCACAAAGATTTCCCATCATTGTGCAAATCATCACCACAATATGGATGTACCTTCATACCTCATCAATCTTCTCAAGGATTATTGAGCACTCACCTCAACCAAGAATTAGGGTTTTGAGTCCTCTCAGAGCACTTAGACAAATGATCAATCAAGAATATACATGATCCTCAACTTGTCTAGCCTCTCAAACACCCATAAAGGATCAAGAGATCTCCCACATCAAGAATCAAGCACAAGGTTGTAACATTCCAAGTGGATCAAGTCTCAAGATCGCCAGTGTCACCAAATTAGGGTTTTGGTCGACCAAGGCCTCCAGATGAAAATTTCCATCTGGGAATGAGCAAGTACCTCAAAACATGAGTCAAGAAGCTCAAAGGGACCTCATGAACCCAATCATAGAGTCAAAATACCCTCAGGGGATGCATTCATCAAAAATCAGGAATTAGGATTTCTTGACCTAATTCACCCCTAAGTTAACTTTTGGAGAAAGACATGAGCCAAGACCTTAAGAAGTGTTTTGAATACCTTCAATACATCGTATTGATTCATTCACAAGGTTGGATTGATTCAAAGAACTTGGTTCACAAGCAATGCAAGGATTCAATTTCATCTAGGCCAATTAGGGTTTCCTGATGAAAAGTCAACTGTATCTTTGACTTTTGCCCAAGACATGATGCCAAACCTTGGGACATGATTCAAGATACCCTAAAACACCTATTTAATCCATACATTAGGTTTGAATTAGGTCAAGTACTTGATTTCATAGAGGATCACACAGTTTGGAATTCATCTGACAAAAAGTCAACTGTGCCTAAAAACCAAGTTTGAATTTTTGAAATTCTTGACAAACAAGGTTTCCCTAAGTCAAAAACAATGTTAATTCATGGTTTGGATCATCATCCATCAAGAAAAATCAAGAAAAGTAGGGTTACTTGCAAAATGGGCAACCTTAAGAAACTTAAAATTTTCTAAGTTATGGAAGAAAAGTGATTTGGTACCAACTTTGCAAGGTCATAACTCCCAAACCACAAGGCCTTTTTCTTCCATCCAAAGCTCAAATGAAAGCTCTGATTACATACTTCAAAATTGTCAACCACATCAGATTCCAAATCCTCGTGGATTTTGAGTTATGGATTGAGCAAAATCACAAAAACATGAAAATGATCACTTTTTCCAACACTTAGTGAAAATTTTGGACAGAATCTGTCATAGTTTTTCACCAACTTTAGGGCCATTTTTCATCATGATCTAAGTTGATTCAAGACCAATGTTGGACATCAAAGTTAAAGTATATTATTAGGGCTTTCCAAAAAGTACAAGAACTCATCTTAACTCCACTTGAGTAGGGAGTTACAAGCCTTGAAACATGGCCTAAAAACCTGATTTTTCAAGACAACATGGAAACCAAACTTTTACCATACGATTTTTCCCTTCAAATCTTGCCACTTTTCTAACTTTGTCATCTTCCAAAAACACAAAGAATCTGATGACTCACTTGATTCATGATCAAAGAGGCAAGGAATTCAACTTGGCATGTGAAAATCATCATGATATGAAACTTGGAATACAAATTTGGCAAGGTAACATCAATGCAATGCATTAAGGTGTCATAAACCAGATCACTACACTACAAGCAAGTCAAGATTTCAGTCCAAACTCTGAGCATTTAAACCTGCAAAGTTAAATGGAGTCAAGATAAGAAGAGTTGACTTGGCACTTTTGAATTATCCAAGTCAATGGCTACAAGCTACTGCAATTATCAGCCTCCAACCATGATTGCTTCCAAAACAAACTTCCTCTACTATAAATAGAGGTCATGTGTGACTGATCAAACCACCCCAAAACCTCTGAATTCATGTTTTCCTTCCAATCACTCTCAAAAAAATAGATTTTGCTTCTCATTCAAGTCACTATCGAATTTTCAATTTGAGAGCAATTTTAACAAAACCAATCATGCCAACACCTCATATATATCATATATAAGTGATCCATAACCTTAAAACTCATCTGGAACATCATAATCACAAAGTCACCCCCCATTTCCATTTGCTCAAGCTTTTTGGCCTGTTTACAGTTGAGGTGCCACAACAAGTTCCAAGTTGATTCAATCTATTCCAAGCTTTCAAACACATTACTTGAGGTCCATTGAAGTTGTCCAGATCATTACACAACATCTGTAGCACATCCAACATAGAATTCGAATTCTTCTTGCAAGAGGTAAGCCTGACACTCTCAAACTCTATAATCCATGCATCATAAATGTGTTTTCAAGTTACAAACATGTTTCTACACTTATGTAGAGTGATTCCCCTCAATCAATTGCTATGTATGAATCGTGTATTGGATTTCATAGTGTTGTTGCAGAAATTAGGGTTCTTGAGTTCATCATTTGATTTCTCACTCCACACTTAATATAAATGTAATTAATTGGTACCATTGGAATCCTTGCTCAAAAACGAGCAAGTTTCGTGTTTACAAATGTCATTTTCATTGAGTAATCAGAGAGATATGAGAGGTTTTGCAAATCTGGGGAAGAAGAACACGCGCGAGCAAGAACATGTGCTCTTGGCGCCATTTTTTAAATATTTGAATAATTGAATTTTTAAGTTTTATTAATTGATTTCAAAAATTAATTTCTCTCTCATTTTTCATCATTTTTTATTGGTTCTTTTTTTAAAAAGTCACAAAAATGTTAAATTATTTTACTCTACAAAAAAATCACATTTATATTATTTATTTAATATAGTTTGATTTTTTTAATTTAATTTCATTTTATTTGTTTTTAAACATTTTTAAGTGAAATTCTCACCTTGATTTTTCAAAACCAATTGGATTTCAAGTTTTCATGTGATTTAAAATGATTTTTCAAAATATTTTTTAAAGTTTACAACTTGTTTTTGAATATATTTGATATTTTGTATCATTTTATATTTAATTTCCTTTAAAAAAACTATATTTTTATTAAAATTAGGGTTTCTCTTAATTTTAATTTATCAAACATTTTTCAAAACACTTTTGGGCCTCTTGGTAGAGTGAAAGTCCCATCCCTTTGTAAATAAATAAATTTGGGTCTCAGTCATTGTATAAGTCCCGATACAATTTCAAAAATCTTGGCGCGATCGCCATTTTCAAAACAATTTTCAACTGGGCCTCTCCTTGAGTTGTAAGCCCTATCTTTCTTCTTTTCAAACACTTTTGGGCCTCTAATAGAGTGTAAGACCCAACCCCTTTGTACATAAATAATTTGGGCATCAGTCATTGTATAAGTCCCTACGCGATTTTCAAAAATAAACGGTGCGATCACTGTTTTCCATCTGGGTCTCTCCTTGAGATATATGTCCCATCTCTTGTATAAAAATAAACTTTTGGGCTTCTAATAGAGTGTAAGACCCATCCTTTTTGTAAATAAGATAATTTGGGCCTCAGTCATTGTATAAGTCCCTCTGTGGTTTTCAAAACCACGACGCGATCGTCGCCTTTTCAAAAGAGATCATTTGGGTCTCTCCTTGAGTATAAGATCCAAACTTCCTTTTAAAACAACTTTCTTTTTTATTCAAATTCAAATTCAAAATGTTATCAAAACTTTTCTTCAATTTCTTGAAAATCTAACGATACAGCTGTGGTTAAAATGCTTGGGCTTGCACAACTGTAAGTTCCACTATCTCTTCAATACATACTTGTTTATATATTCCATCTGTATATATACATGCTTGTACATACTTGCTTAGAGTTTTCCCCAGCAGTTAGGTCTAGGTCTAGATCAAACCAGTGGTTACCCTTTCAACACAGTCAAAATTAGTTCCCCATAGGAAATTCCAGATACAGTCTTGCCTTCTCTTGAGCTTATACAATATGGGACAGAGAAAGGCATTATTCCAGCTGAAACTTTTCTCAAGACTGTCCTAACTTAGAAATATATGTGTACAAGAAATTCATTTCCCCTGAGAGGATTAATTCTCGGTGAAACCTCTTTTGAATTTCTTCAAACCTTAGAACTGTTCTGCAGAGAAAAGACTTATTCCCGGTGAAAACATTCTTGAACTTTTCTTAGGCTTGGACCCACAGGCTTCCTAGAAGTATCCCCAGCCTCCTCTTGGGCTTAGTACAAGGACCCGAAGACCTCCTACAGGTATAGGACAGAACTTAGTCATCTTTACTAGTTCAATCCTCCAGAGAGTTAGAATTCCAGAACATCTAACCATTCTAGGTTTGATTCTCATTCCTTAAAACCACTGCCTCCTCTTGGGCATCATACAAAGATCATCCTCCAGCTAAGAGTCAACCTCTTCATACAAGTAGACTTGGAAAGCCTCATATTCTCTTGAATCTCACAGAGACCCTCAAGTTTCCTAAAGGCACAGGAAAAACCCTGATCATTTCATCAACACACTAATCTCCAGCAGAGTTAAAACCTCCATAGGTTTTCAAACTCAAGGTTTAAACCTTCACCTTAAAAATCTCAGCCAGGGTCAATTTACCATCAATAAAACACTAATAGAATCATAACCTCAGGGCATCTGATATTTCAACTCTTCTTCAATCCCCAGCAAGAGTTGACTCCCCAATACATATTGGACCTGCCTCTGGATTTCAACAATCCTCAGCAGAAGCCAGCCTCCTCTTAGGCTTCATATAATAATTTCCCCCAACCAGCCTCCCCTTAGGCTTTATATAATGATTTTCCTCAGTAAAGTTAGCCTCAATCTTAGACTTTGTACATGACAGATATAAAACCTCCCCAGTGGAGTCAATCTCTTTTTAGCCTCAATCTTGGGCTTTGTACAAGAAAGATATAAAACCTCCCCAGTAGAGTCAATCTCTTTTTAGCCTTAATCTTGAGTTTTGTATAAGACAGATACAACCTCCCCAGTAGAGTCAATCTCTTTTTTAACCTCAATCTTGGGCTTTGTACAAGACAGATATAAAACTCCCTAAGTAGAGTCAATCTTTTAGCTTCAACCTTGGGCTTTGATCAAGGCACACAAAACCAACATCCCCTCAGAGGAAATCAAGATTTCTCTCTGTAGGAAGACATTTCTCTATACATCACCTATCAAAATAGACAATAAAAAAACATAATTCCAGATAACCGCTATAAGTGGCACACTTGTTGATTCAAAATCCAAGTTGTGGTCCCTCTTTTGTCCTGGTAAACTTCTTCTTTCATCTAATTGCTGTAAGTGGCAAGACCCTGGATTATTTACATCCAAGCCAATGTCCCTCTCATAGCATGGAAAGATTCCTAAGGAAAAATGGCATTACTCTACACTGAGTTAAAGTTTATTCCTTCAGGACCACTCCCTTATAAATGAAATTATGGCATTACTGGATTCCATACATTCATTTAAAGTAATTCCCCTTTAACATTTTGTGATGAATAGGTGAGATATCTCCCTTTAGAGATGACAAATTCTCTCTCAAACAAACCTTTTAGCTTCAATCTTGGGCTTTGAACAAGACACAAATAACCTTTAGCTTCAATCTTGGGCTTTAAACAAGACACCAAACATCTTTCCTCCCATAGAATAGGAGGAACTACGATTTCTCTGATTTTCCGAGTATCTTTACGGGAATACATAGGCATAAGATTGTGAAATCTTAGCTAGCACACAAATCAAAAACTTTAGGTCCAGTACCTTCCCAAAAACAATAGAAAACCCAAAAACAACAAAAACACTCTCTCAACACTTCCAAAGGAGAAACTTTCCCAATACATGACAGACAAACACCAAAAAGTAGTTAAATTAACAGAGAAATATGTAATAAAAAGTCTATGGATAACCATATATACACTAGGTGACTGACAACTTCCCTTTGTATAACCTGACCCCGACCCCCCCCCCCCCAATCTCTTAGCATTTGTTAAAGAAAACATTTGCGTGCATGGTTAGTTTTAGATTTCTTCCCTTTCCTTTCCAGCTTCATAGGATAAATAAGAAATCAGAAAATAGCACCCAATTCCAACCATTGCGGTAAGGTGGTCGCGTCACCGACAAAAATCGCACGCTACACAAGGACCCAAAGGTTTCCTAAAAGCATAGGAAAGAATTCAGTCATCTCTACTAGTTCAATCCTCAGGAAAGTCAAAACTCTAGAACATCCAATCAGTCAAGAATTAATCTTCATCTCTAGAATCCTCAGCCTCCTCTTGGGCATCATACAAAGATCTTTCTCCAACCAGAGTCTACCTCTTCTTAAGAGACTTGGGTAGTCGCATCCTCCTCTTGGGCTTCATATAAGTAGACTTGGAAAGTCTCACCCTCAGAGTCTCCTCTTGGGCTTAACACAAGGACTCTCAGGCTTCTTAAAAGCATAGGATAGATCCTAATCATCTTTCCTAATACCTCAATTCCCAGAAGAGTTAAAACCTCTAAGGTTTTCAAACTCATCTTTAAATCCCTTCTGACCCCTAACAGGGCTTGACTTTCACCTTAAAAACCCCAGCCAGGGCCAGAATGACATCAACAAATCCTCAAAAGAATCAGAGCCTCATGGCATCTGATGATTCAACTCTTCTCCAATCACCAGCAATAGTTAGTTTCCTTTTGGATTCCCCAACACAGTTTAGGTCTTCTCCTGGATTTCAATAATCTTCAGTAAGAGTCAGCCTCCTCTTAGGCTTCATATAATGATTTTCCCAGTTAGCCTCAATCTTGGGCTTTGTACAAGACAAACATCATACTCCCTAGTTGAATCAGTTTTCTTTAAAGCTATAGTCAAACTCTTTAGCTTCATCATCTTGGGCTTCAAACAAGATACTCAAATAAAACATCTCCAGTGGAGCCAGTTTTCAAATTCTTTTAGCTTCAACCTTGGGCTTTGATCAAGGCACAAAATCCATCATTCCCACACATGAGACCATGAGTCCTCTCTGTAGGAGGATATCCCCTCTATACATTACATATCAAATTAAACAATCAAAACTTTTTTCCAGATAATTAATGTAAGTGGCACACTTGTTGATTCAAAATCCTAGCTGGAGTCCCTCCTTTATCATGGCTAAAATTTCTCTTTCATCTAACTGATGTAAGTGGCAAGCCTCTGGATTCTACACATCCAAGCCAATGTCCCTCTCTTAGCATGAAAGATTCATAAAGGAAAAAGTGGCATTGCTCTACACTGAGTTAAAGTTTCTTCCTTCATGACGTCTCTCTTATAAAGGAAATTATGGCATCGCTGGATTCCGCTCATCCCCAGTTAAAGTAATTTCCCTTATAACCAATTACCTGACATTTGTGATGAATAGGTGAGATATCTCCTTTTAGAGATGACAAATTCTCTCTCAGTCAACTTTTAGCTTCAATCTTGGGCTTTAAACAAGACACAAATACTCTGCTAGCTTCAATCTTGGGCTTTGAACAAGACACCAAACAAATTTTCGTCCCTTAGAATAGGAGGAACTACGATTGCTCTGATTTCCCAAATCTCTTTACGGGAATACATATGCATAAGACTGTGAAATCTTAGCAATCACACAAATCAAAAATCTTAGATCAAGCACCTTCCCAAAAACAATAGAAACCCCAAAAACAACAAAAACATTCCCTCCGCCCTCATAAAGGAGAAACCTTCCCCAATCAACAATAGATAGACTTAAGAAAGCATTCAAAACAGTAGAAAATATATGCAAACAAAGGTTCCTATAGATTACTATAGATACTTTGGGTGTTAATATCTTCCCTTTGAATAACCAAACCCTGATCCCCAATCTCTTTGCATTTGTTAAAGAAAACACTTGCACACCAGGGTTAGTTTAAGATATCTTCCCCTTCCTTTTAAGCTTCATAGGATAAATACAGGAATCAGAAAGTAACACCAAAAGCGGTTGTGGCCCCGTCACAAAAAAACTGACGCTACAGAAAAATGGCGACTCTACTGAGGACTATAGAATTAGATTTCCTAATAGGTTTAGGCCTTGCATTGCATTTATTTTTCTGCTATTTTTATTTGCATTCTCATTTTATATCATTTGCTGTCATACTATTTGTTTATTTGCTATACTTGTTTAAATTACCGTTATCTGGGAATGTGATTAATACACATGTGGTGAGTCCGAGAGCACATTAAGATAAGTGGTGGCAGATTCAGGAAGGCTTATAGGGAGTAAATCCTGACCAAGCTAACTTGAAAGTCCACCAAATCAGTGGAGGTACCTTTTTGGAATTACTGATGTTGAACGAGAAAGTCGTGAAAACAATACTTTTTCCACTGGGCACCCTTTAAACTGAGGATTAGTAGACATTTACCCACTTAACCTTTGTTAGGATGTAGTGCAGTGACTATCGGGAATAGTTGATATGTGATACTACACTTAAAAGAGATTCATCTTGGGGATATTGCAACTCTCATGAGTCAGTCGATTTGCTGTTAATATTTTTGAGAGGGGTCAATGATTTTGGGAACCTTTGTTAGAACCCGTTCTACAGGTACAAAATTTGTACCCTAGTACACACCTTGGGGATAGGTAGATCCATAACTCCATGCTCGTGACGATGAACCCTTAAACCCATGTTTTCAAATGTTTTTGTTTGCTGCATTCATGCATCCATGCATTTCATTCATTAAAAAACTTTTTTAAACAAGAAAATATTCTTTTAGAACTAAAACAATCATTGTAAATATCAGACGTCGTGCTATGGATTTCGGTAGAAGAAAAATGCACAAGTACACCTTCAAAATTCCAAAATTGGAAAACCAAAGGAAATTAGGAAGGATGATTAGTAATCCTGAAGCTTTCAGAGCTAAGCACGGAGGACTATTGTCTCTTTTGAAGGTTAACATGGTAGAAGGAGTCCAGCCTACATTGGTTCAGTTCTATGATCCAGTATACCACTGCTTCACATTCTCGGATTATCACCTCACACCGACACTGGAAGAGAACTCTCATCTAGTTGATTTACCTATCACTGATCAAGATCCATTTTCTGAACAGGAATAAATTACAAAAGATCAAGCCATTGCAAGAGCTACCTCTTTGGAAGAGTCCGATATCAAAACTCTCATGACCACCAAGGAAGGAAT
This sequence comes from Lathyrus tuberosus, assembly GCA_022829125.1. NCBI lineage: Eukaryota > Viridiplantae > Streptophyta > Magnoliopsida > Fabales > Fabaceae > Lathyrus > Lathyrus tuberosus. Next base: position 9,603,137 of record JALAZF010000168.1, read on the forward strand.
CCAAGGTTTACCATCTAAATTCTTGATGGAGAAAGCCATGTACTTTGCCAGTATAGGAACTATAACTGCTTTCGAGGATGTCTTTGTTCTGCTCATATATGGGTTATTCCTCTTTCCCAACATTGACAACTTCGTTGATATTAATGCTTTGAAGATATTCTTAATTGGGAATCCAGTCCCAACTTTGCTCGCGGATGCTTATCATTCTGTGCATTTAAGGAATTTGTACATTGAAGGGATGATCACATGTTGTGTACCATTACTCTACAAATGGTTTATTTCCCACTTACCCAAGTCTGCTACTTTTTGGAATCTCAAGAGTGGTATGTGATGGTCGCAGAAGATTATGTCTCTCACTCATTCTGACATAGATTAATAAAATCAGATCTATGACAGAATAAAAATCATTGACAAATATGGAAGTTTCCCCAATGTACCCCTCATTGGTACTAAAGAAGGGATCAATTATCATCCAATTTTACCTCGTCGTCAACTTGGATACCCGATGAAGAATGTACCACATAACATTCATCTGGAAGGTATTTTCTTCAAGTAAGGAGAAAATAACAGAGCACTAAAAAAGAAATTGTGCATGCCTGGCAACATGTTCATAGGAAGGGAAGAGAGTCCTTAGGAAGGCCAAATTGAATCTCTGCAGAGCCTTACCTCCGATGGGTACAAACTAGAGCCATCAAATTGAAGATGCCTTACCCTCGTCAGGAAGTTTTTCCCCTGAAAGAGCCCATTCTTTACTTCATGAATGACACGGAGAAGCTTCAGATCACTTTCAACAAGGTCCAACGCGAGAAGAACTCTTGGAAGAACAAGTACCAAATTATCAGCTTGGAATGCACAAAAATCCAAGAGATTTTGAAAGAAAAGGATACTCTGATTGAGATATTAGAGCAACATGCTATAGAAAGTTAAGAGGAACGAATAAATTTGCTCTCTCCTTTCACATGGTAAAGGATCATCGACCCGACAACGATTGAAGGAGACCAATAAAAGAAGAGAAAAATTTAGCAACCAGCATCTGAGCTTTCTCACGAATACCTTAGGATCCATAGGCCTAGTTTTCCTTCTCGCACTTTGTAAAATAATGTACTTTTCCGTATAAGATACTGCAATCCTTTGAATTCAATAAAAGGTTTCCACCGATGTATGATATTTGCAACATAATTGTTAAAAGTTCTCTTTGAAAACAAAACAAAAAGATCATTCTCATTCTTTGCATATCATTCATCATCCTTGCATTGCACATCTTTGTCATTGGGTCTCACACATGTGTCGTGCTTTAGAGTCAAATTGTCTCATTCGTATAATACTCGGGTCAATCGGCAAAAGAAATGGATGATCTCGAAGAAGAAAATAGAGAACTAAGCGAGGAAATCAATACTTTGAAGGAGAGTTTGGAGAAACTCCACAACACGGTTGAATCCCTAGCAGCAGCTCAGGATCAACCACCTCAAAGAACTATAATCTTGGAGATTATGTCTACACCAGCATTTGAGACACCTGGCAGTCATCCTCAGTACAACATGCCCAGAGGTTTTCCCTGGGGCATGCCTTTCAATTTTGTACATGAAAGATATATACCTCCGGTTACTGAAGACCTAGAAGCCATAGCAGGAAACTCCATACCTGAAGGCTACAAACTTCAGGTAAATGAAGACGCAAGGGTTACAATGAAGACTCCTCTACCTGAAGGTTACAAACTTTAGACCACTGAAGTGCCAAGAGTTACCGTCGTGATGTCTATACCACAACTTGTGGTACATATTATCCCAGAAGAATAGATTCTGCAGGCCACTTCTGGAAGAAACGAAGAAGTATATGAAAGGATGAATGAATTCCAGGAACAGTTCTTGGAAATGAAGAAAGAATTGCATGTCATTCGCGGGCAGGACTTGTTTGGCAAGGACGCCGCTGACCTCTGTTTGGTCCCTAATGTAAAGATACCGCACAAACTCAAGGCGCCTAACTTTGAAAAATACAAAGGCAACTCTTGTCCTCAAATTCATTTGGTAATGTACGCCCAGAAAATGTCTACCTAAACAGAAAACCAACAGCTACTTATCCACTACTTCCAAGATAGTTTAACCGTTGCCGCACTCAAATGGTACATGGGTCAAAACCGTACCAAGATCACTACTTTCAGAGATCTTGGGGTAGCTTTGGTTCGGTAGTATAAATACAATTTGGATATGGCACCAGATAGGGACCACCTGTCATACCCCAAATTTTGACTACTAAGATTCCCCATCATTGTGCAAACCATCATCACAATATGGATGAACCATCATACCTCAGTAGTCTCCCCAAAGATGGGTGAGCATCCACTATAATCAAAATTAGGGTTTCAAGCCCTCTCAGAGCTCTTAGACAAAGGATCAATCAAGGAATGACATGATCTTCAACTTGTCTAAACCTCTCAAACATCCACAAGATCAAGAGGACTCCCACATCAAGGATCAAGCACGAGGCAGCAACATTCCAAGTGGATTAAGCCTCAAGATCGCCAGTGTCACCAAATTAGGGTTTTGGTCGACCAGGGCCTCCAGATGGAATTTTTTCTCTGGACATGAGCCAATGCTTCAAAGCACAACCCAAAATACGCTAAGGGACCTCATGGACTGGATCATCAAGTCAATTTAACCTCAGGGGATGCATTCATAAAAAAATCAGGAATTAGGGTTTCTTGACCTAATTCACCCCTAAGTTGACTTTTGGGACAAAGCATGAGACAAAACCTCAAGACATGATTTGAGGGTCTATAATATGCTACATTGATCCATTTGCAACAATGGATTGATCCAAGAAGCTTAATTCACAAGTTTCAAGTTCATCAGAACCACAGTTAGGGTTTTGCGGAAAAAGTCAACAGTGCCTTTGACTTTTGACCAGGACATGCTCCCAAACCTTGGGTCATGATTCAATACACCCTATAACACCTATGAAATCAATCCATCAAGTTTTATTTAGGTCAAGGACTTGATTTCATAGAGGATCGCACAGTTTGGAATTCATTTGATAAAAAGTCAACTATGCCCAAAAGTCAAAGTTAGACTTTTTAATTTTTTGATCAATTATGGTTCCCTAACCCTAAAATGATATTAATGTGTGATTGGGATCATCATTCATCAAGAAAAATAATAAAATTGAGATAACTTGTAAAAGGGGTAACCATAAAAAACTTAGAAATTTTCTAAGTTATGGAACAAAGTGGCTAGGGTACCAACTTCCTAGGATCATAACTTGTGATCCAAGCAACCATTTTGGCTGATCCAAAGATGGATTTGTAGATCTCATGGCATACTTTAAAAGTGTCAACTACACCTCACTCCAATTCTTCATGGATTTTTAGTTATGGAGTGACCAAAATGGCAAAAACATGAAAATGTCACTTTTTCCAACACTTAGTGAAATTTTCACTAAGTCAAAATTTGTTTCACTTTTTTCCAAATGTAAGGACACTTTTCACTTAGATCCAAAAGGTGTCAAGACAAACTATGATCACCCACATGTTATATCATATGAGAGCTTTCCAAAATGGCCAAGAACTCCATCAAATCCCATTTGAGTTATGAGTTATGACAGTGGCAATATGTCTTGCTGTAACTGTCATGGCAAGGCAGATTTGTGCATTTTGCTCGATTTGATACAATTGTGTAAATGACAAACAAGTTTATCCATCTGAACACATCAGGGGGAGACCAAGGAGGAACAAACACTGATCCATCAGCCTCCCAAGTCTTTGGAACTAAAAGTAGCATGCCAAACCTAAAAATGCCTAAAAGGGGGACAAGACTCCAATTTTGTTTTGGAGCATTCAATGGATGCACCAAGGTGGCATGAACTGAGCCTTTTCCAACTGAATGAGTCAAGGATGATCTCTGAACTAGGGAACCAAAGGCTTGTGCTCTAACCTCTAGTCAATGGCTAGAGGAGACTGAAGATTCCAAAGTGATGCAATTGGACAATGAGCTACTGCAGTTGCCATTCACTATTGCTTGCAAAACAAACTTGCTCTACTATAAATAGAGCTCATTTTTGCTCAGTTTAAGTACACCAAAGGCCTACAACACTTGCCTTTCTCAAAATCATCTTCTCACTCTCAAAAATGCCTTTCTTAGCAAGTCACTATCGAATTTTTCAGTAGAGAGCAATTCCACTCAAACCAATTGCTCTAACACCTCATAAACATCATATGTGAGCTGATCAAATATTAAACACACAACTGTAACACTGATTTCTCAGAATCACCAGCCAGTTGCTCATGTTTTCAACCAAGTTGCAGTTGAGATGCCATGAAGTGATCCAGCCATTTCCAATCAAGTCCAAGCATTCAAACACACTCCATATGATGTAGGGAAGCTGTTCAGATCATCACAACTCATCTATAACACCTCCAATTCAAAAATCACATTGCTCTTGCTGTCACGACATTCAAGTAAGCCTAAACTTGGTCATCTCTTAATCTATGCATATTTCCTTGCACAATACTTTTGCCAAATGTTCATAATCATGCATAGAATGTTTCCCCTCAATTAATTGCTTTGTTTGAATCGTGTATCAAAATTCTCATCCTTCATGTAAATTTTAGGGTTCTTGAGGTTTTGTCTTGATTTCTTATTCCATGCTTAAAATAAATGAAATTAAAGACCATAGACATGATCGTGAGGTGAAAACGAGCAGATTGATATGTGGATTGTGTAATTTCATCAAGTATTCAGTGAGATTGGAGAGAAAATGTAAATCTGGGCAAAACTCAGAACACGCGCTTGTTCTTGGGTGTTCTTGGCGCCCTTTTTCCAAAATTCAAATATTTTGAATTTTTGTGATTTTATTTAATTGATTCAAAAATTAATTTCTCTCTGAGTTTTAATGATTTTGAGTTGATTCTTTTTTTAATAATTCACAAAAATGCTAAAATATTTTATTTTGCCAAAAATTCCCAAAAATATTATTTATTTCATATACTTGATATTTTTGCAAAGAATTAATATTTTATTTGTTTTTTAACATTTAAAATAGTTTTTCCTCCTTGATTTTCCAAATTTAATTGGTTTCCAATCATTTTGTGGATATAAACATGATTTTTGAAACATTGATCCAAGATCACCACTCATTTTTCACATGTTTTCAATACTTTTTATTAATTTTTTAACAAAATTAATTCCTTTTTTAAACAAAATTAGGGTTTTGATTAAATTCAACCCTCATCAATCATTTTCAAACACTCATGGGCCTCTATTAGAGTGTAAGATCCACCCCCTTTGTAAATACACCACTTTTTGGGCCTCAGTCATTGTATAAGTCCCACTGTATTTTCAAAAACAACGGCGCGATCGTCGCCTTTTTTAACAAAACCAAGTGGGCCTCTCCTCGAGCTGTAAGTCCCATTCCTTTCCAAAAACAAAAACTTTGGGCCCCTAATAGAGTGTAAGACCCAACCTCTTTTGAAAGCCAAACATTTTGGGCCTCAGACAATTGTATAAGTCCCCGGTGATTTTCAAAACGACGGTACGATCACTATCCACTTGGGGTTCTCCTTGAGTTGTAAGCCTCATCTCTTGTACAAAAATAAACTTTGGGCCTCTAATAGAGTGTAAGGCCCATCCCCTTTGTACAGAAAACCTTTTGGGCCTCGTTTAATGTATAATTCCCCCTGTACAGTTCTCAAAATAACGACGCAATCGTCGCCTTTTTAAAAAATCACCTGGGCCTCTCCTTGAGCTATAAGCCCCCAACAATCTTTTCAAAGCATTTTCTCCTTTGATTTTGAATTCAAATATACAGTTGTTATCAAAACTTTCTTTAATTTCTTTGTTGAACAACTAACAAAACAGCATGGAAGCTCTACAACGGGTAAGTGTTTATCCGCTTTCATTTACAATTTTCATATATATAACTGTATTGTGGGGCTGCTTCACTGTAAGTCTTCTTTCACATCCTTTTATATACTTGTCATATATCAACTGTATATATATACTAGTATAGTTATTTAGAGTTTTCCCCGGCAACTACGTCTAGAACTAGGTAAAGCCCTATTGGTCACTCTTGAATACAAACAAAACTAGATCCCCATAGGATCTCCAGATACAGTCTTCCCTTCTCTTGGGGTTAAATAATATAGAACAAAGAGAAAGGCAGTATTCTCGGTGAACCTTTTCTCAGACTGTCACCCTTAGAAATTGTCAAAGAAACTCTACTCCCCAGAGATGATCTTTTCTCCGTGAATGGCATCTCTTGAGTTTCTTCCAAACCCTGGAACTTTCCTGGAATGATCTCTTCTTTGTTAATTGCATTTCTTGAACTTCTCTTGGTTTGGGGACCCACAGGCTTCCTAAAAGCATCCCCGCCTCCTCCTAGGCGTTGTACAAGGACCCTTCGGCTTCTTAGAAGTTCTCATGCCTTCTCTTGGGCTTAATACAAGGACCCTGACGACCTCTTAAAGGTATAAGATAGAACTTAGTCATCCTTTGCTAGAGCAGTCTTTCCAGCGTCAAAACTCCGGCCATTTTAGGGTTGATACTCATCCCTTAATGCTCGCGCCTCCTTTTGGGCATTGTAAAAAAAGATTAAACTCTAGACTTGGACAGTCTAAACCTCTTGAGTCTCAAATACATTCTCAAGTTCCTTTCAAACATAGAAAAAAACACCGATCACTCTGGATCAATCTCCAGCAGAAACCCGGACTCTCTCATGAAAGTTCCCCACACTTGGACCCGCTTCAGGATCTCAATAATCCTCAACAGTAAGTCATCCTCCTCTTGGGCTTTGTACAAATGATTCTCCCCAGTGGAACTAACCTTTTCAGACTCTCTTATTGAGTATAAAAGACTCTCTTGTTGAGTCAATCAACCACTTTTAGCCTTCGTCTTGGGCTTTGTACAAGACATATAAAAAACACTCTCTTGTTGAGTATAAAAGACTCTCTTGTTGAGTCAATCTCCTTTTAGCCTTAATCTCGGGCTTCGTACGAGACAGCAAATCACTCTCTTGTTGAGTACAAAAAACTCTCTTGTTGAGTCAATCAACCTTCAAACTCTCTTGTTGAGTCAATCACCTATTCAAGACTCTCTTGTTGAGTCAACCTTTTTAGCCTCCGTCTTGGACTTTATACAGGACAGATAAAAGTATTCTCTTGTTGAGTCAAACCCTTTCAGCCTCCATCTTGGGCTTTATACAAGATACATTCTCCCCAACGGAGTCAAAATCCCTTTTAGCCTCAATCTTGGGCTTTGTATAAGACAGAAAGAACATTTTCCCTGGAAAAAGTCAAACTTCCAGCCTCCTCTCAGGCTTTGTTTAAAGAAAACCCCCGGTTGAGTCAATCAACCTCTTAGCATCAAACTTGTGCTTTGATCAGGGCACACAAAAATCAACAATTCTCTCTTAGTCAAACCCTTAGCTTCAATCTTAGGCTTTGAACAAGACACACAAAAAAAACCCTTTAGCTTCACATCTTGGGCTTTGAACAAAATACAAATCACCTTTAGCTTCAATCTTGGGCTTTGAACAAGACACCAAAACATCTCTTTCCTCCCATAGAATAGGAGGAACTACGATTGCTCTGATTTCCATGTTTCGTTAAACGGGAATACGTAGGCATAAGATTGCGAAATCTTAGCGAGCATACTAATCAAAAAACTCAAAGTCCAGTACCTTCACACATCCATCAAAAACATCAGACCTAGTACCTTACCAAAAGTCTCTTGTACAGTCACGACACTCCGTTCTTAAATGAAATAACATAAAGACAGGCCCCCCCTATTTTGATAGCATCTGCAAACCAACAGTTTTGACTGTTTAACCTCAGTATGCAAGCAGGATTAATTGGAGACATCTATTTCCCTTCCTTAATCAGCTTCACAGGATAAAAAAAATGAATCGAACTGTAGTACCAAAGTGATAGTGATTCGAAACCACAAAAATCACGCTACACCAGCTCAGAGCAATGACCCAAAAAGATAAAGAAACCTTCAAGAAGTATGCTCAGAGATGGCGTGAAATTGCCGCCCAGATCTGTCCTCCTCTCGAGGAGAAGGAAATGACAAAAATCTTCCTAAAAACATCGGGCTCATTTTATTATGACTGAATGGTTGCAAGTGCACCTAGTGACTTCGCCGAAATGGTGAACATGGGTGTACGCCTTGAGGAAGTAGTCCGAGAAGGTCGGTTAGTCAAAGAGGCCGAGTTGTCCAGTAGTACTAAAAGATACAGTAGTGCTTTCCAAAAGAAGAAAGAGCAAGATATAAGTAATATCTCTCAGGGTAAGCAAAGACGAAGGTATCAACCTCGGCAGGTAGCAGTAGTAGCTCCCGCTATCAGCCCAGCGCCAACTCCGACATACCAACCTCAGATTGCTCAGAGCCAGCCAAATTAATAACAGTATCAGCAAAGGCAGCAACAGCCTCTTCAGCAGGCTCGCCCATAATACAATAACAACAATCGTATCACACGATCACCAGGGTTTGACCCCATACCAATGTTATATGTAGAATTATTTCCACATCTGTTAGCCAAGGGGCACGTTCAAATCAGGACTCCTCTTACAGTGCCGGCCAATCCACCTTTTTGGTTCAAGGTCGATCAATCTTGCCCTTACCATCAAGGAGGACCAGGACATAACATTGAGAATTTCCTCAGCTTTAAATCGGATGTACAAAAGCACATCAGAAACGGGGTTTTATCTTTCAAAGATACGAACCCAAATGTTCAAACGAATCTATTGCCGCAACATGAAAAAACTTCGGTAAACTTGATAGAAGGAAAACTCGGCGGCAGTTATCAAATTCATGATGTATGCCTACTAGGAACAAATTTGGTAAAAATTCATTGCAGGCAGAGCGGGTATGGCCATGTACCATCTCACAACTATCACCAATGTAATGTCTATTCTAAAAACAATCGAGGATGTGTCATTGTACAAGCAGCTCTTCAAGATCAGATAGATCTAGGCTGGATTCAGGATCACATGATTCGCGAAGTAAATATGGCCCATGCACATCCAAACATTATTCAAAATCATGACATCCACGTAATAAATGTCAATCTAGTGGCAATGTATTCAAGACAAAGTCGACACTACAATTTTCCGCTGCACGATTACAGCGCTTGTCCGATTTGTTCAAAAGACAATCAGGAATGCTCTTTTGTACAAGTGGCCCTCCAGCATCAAATATATTTTTGAATGGATCCAAGACTACCATGAAAGGAATGATCATCAGGTCAACATGATTCAGATCTTCGACATTCGTTTAATGAATACCAGTCTAATGGAACTGTATGCCTAGCATGTCAGACTCGGTTTTCTATCCTCGCATAATTATCAAGACTGCAGAGATTGCTCCAAAAACGATCAAGGTTGCACACTTGTACAAAGAACTCTTCAACATCTGTTGGACCACTGGTAGCTCCCAATCTACCAGGATGAGGACACATAACAAGTTAGCATAGTCAATGGAAATTCGGACAGACACCAAAGTTGTGACATCCGCTTGCTGGAAACAAATTTGGTAAAGATGCACGGCATACAAAGTGGGTACCGCTGGGTGCCACCTCACAATTATGAGCGTTGTCGAGTATGTTCAGAAAATAAACAAGGATGCTACCTCATGCGGGAAGCTCTTCAGCATCAGGTAGACTAAGGGGAAACCTAGTTATGCCTGAATTCTCAGTCAATCAACATGGTGCAAGGTTGCCTCCTTGGCCGAAACAAGGTCCAAAGACTATGAAACAAAAGGACTATCACAGTCTCTGATAAAAAAGAACCTGTTAATTATGGAATTAACTAGGATGTTTTCACCATAATTCCTTTTTTATAGGAACCAAAGCGCGTGGAAATCCCTCTGGATAGTAGAAAAGTTCCCAAGCTAGAATCGATTGAGGTTACTTATGATGGTCAAAAGACCCAAATAGCCCCTGTGGTCATCTACTTTCCGGGACCAATACCATAAAAGTCAGAGAACGCTATTTCGTACAAGTATGGTGCAACTACAATAGAAGATGGAAAAGAAATTCCACTACCATCCGTTGTCAACATTGCTGATATCAGTCGGGTCACCCGAAGCGGTCGAATCTTCAACAAAGGAGTTGAAGAACCTACAAAAGAAAAGGAACCTCAAGTTGAAGTTCCTAATCAATAAATTGGTCAATCCAGCAGCACGGAGCCTATGAAAAATAACGATGAAATGCTAAAGCTCATCCAGAAAAGTGAATACAACATTGTGGATCAATTGTTGCAAACTCCTTCTCGGATCTCTGTTGTATCTCTCTTGATCAGTTCAGAAGCTCACAGAGAAGCTCTACAAAAAGTCTTAGAACAGGCCTTTGTAGAACAAGATGTTACAGTGGGTCAATTTGACAGCATTATTTCCAACATCACTTCCTGCAACAATTTGGATTTCAGTGATGAAGAACTTCCAGAGGAAGGCAAGAACCATAACATGGCACTCAATATCATAGTCAATTTCCAGGATGATGTTTTAACCAACGTACTGGTAGACACAGGTTCATCCTTGAACATCATTGCAAGGCCAACTTTGGTATGACTATCTTTTCAAGGTACTCCGATGAGAGGCGGTGAGATCATCGTCAAAGCCTTTGACGGATCTAGGAAAACAGTTATCAGCGAAGTCGACCTTCCCATAACCATTGGTCCTCACACTTCCCAAGTCACTTTCCAGGTCATGGATATCCGAGCAGCATACACCTGTATATTAGGAAGACCTTGGATACATAAAGCAGGGGCAATCACTTTGACACTTCACCAGGAGCTGAAGTTTGTCAAGAACGACAAGTTGGTCACAGTATGTGGAGAACAAGCTTTAATAGTTAGCAACCTATCATCATTCTCCTTTTTAGAACCAGAAGAGTTTGTTGGGACTCAATTTCAAGCACTCTCGGTGAGCAATGAGAATCACCAAGTAAAAGGAACGTCGATTTCCTCATACAAAGACGCTCTCCAAGAAATAGGAAGCGGTGACATAAAAGGATGGGGGAAAATATGGTTCCTGTTGATAACAAGACAAGAAAAGGTCTCAGTTTTTCTTCAGTACTTACCAAGACAACAAAAAAGGGATGAAAGCTTTCGTCCCATTCAAGATTTTTTCCACAGTGGAGGCTTCCTCCACCCAATTTCTCAAGAAGTTCACACCATCGAGGAAAATAACTCTTCTGATACTGATGAAGAATGGAAATCCTATTTCAATGATGAAGGTTATATATCTCAGAAAGAAACATACATACCATTCTGCTCTCCAAAACAAAGTCCCAGATATATACCAAGATCAGACGTCAGAATGATCTACGGAGATTGTGATCCCGAGGGATGTCGTTCTCCACCCAACTCATTGGAAGAAGATACTCTGATGAAAGATAACTTTGACTACAACTCATATGTTCCCATGGATAATTTGCCCATCTAGAAGCCTTACATGGAAGACTTGTGGCAAAAGAGTCAGCCAGATAATGCATATCTATTGAATGACTTTGAGAAAAATACACCTGTTCTCCCAGAGTCATGGAATCCTTACCCAGAACGTTCCAAGGATGTCAAACGCCACGTTGATGAATTTCCAAAAATCGCAGGATAAGAATTTATCAACTTTGCATTTCTTGAGGTCAACGTCATCGAAAAAGATAACTCATCTATCCTCTCAGAAACTTGGGATACTTTGGGGCATCCAAGCGGCAAGTACGACTTTCTAGTGAAGTACACTGCTCCCGAACGCTCTCGCATTAGATATGAGGATATCCAGCCAACTGGATGGGGAGATCCTCTTGAAAATGAAAATGTTGTTGAAGATACAATAGAGGAGTCCTCTTATGATAACGCTGCATGGGAAAAAGACTCTAGTGATCCAACTCCGCCAGAAATCAGTGTCATTACTGAAGACAATCCTAGAAGAAAAGTATCGGACTTTGTGATCCACAGAGGAGTTCGTCGCCATTGGGTTGCGGTAGATGTCCCGAATATCGTTCATAAATCAAATTAATTTTCGCGTCGTTGTTTTGACTTTTCACTTTGCCCAAGTGAAAAGGATGTTTTATAGGGCTTGTTTTCTGTAAATGTCTCTCTTCGCTTCGCCCAAAGTGAAAGAGTTTTGTTTTATAGGGTTATGTTTCAAGAATCGACAAATCACAAATAAATAATGTCATTCTGAATTCCTGCATTTATTGCTATTTTCACTTTTCGCTTTTCCAGAAAATGGTAATCCTAAAAAACAGACCAAAATAAAAACAATGTTTTCAAAAAAAATATACATTACACACACTTTTACATTCTCTCTGTCTTTTCTAAAAAAGGAATAATCACGGCGTACAGATTTCTTATTTAAACCCTATTGAAACATGTGATCCAATGCCTTCTCCCAACTTTGAGTTCCCGGAATTTGAAGCCGAAGAAGAAGATGAAGAAATTCCAGAAGAGATCTCCCGACTACTCAGACAGGAGGAAAGATCCATTGAGCCCCACAAAGAGCCATTGGAAGCGGTTAATTTGGGTTCAGAAGAAGAAAAGAAAGAAGTTAAGATTAGAGCACTGCTCAGTGCAACTATCAGAGAAAATATGATAAAACTTCTCAAAGAATTTCCATATGTGTTTTCTAGGTCCTACCAAGAAATGCCAGGGTTGGATACCAACATCGTGGAACATCACTTACCGCTGAAACTAGAATTTCCGCCAGTCAAACAAAAGTTGAGAAGGAGTCACCCTGATATGGCCATCAAAATTAAGGAGGAAGTGCAGAAACAAATTGACGCAGGTTTCCTTGCCACCTCAGAATATCCTCAATGGCTGGCCAACATAATGCCCATTCCCAAGAAAGACAGAAAAATCAGGATGTGTATAAACTACAGGGATTTAAACAAAGCAAGTCCAAAGGATGATTTTCCCCTACCACACATTGACATGCTAGTTGACAGCACAACAAAATTCAAAGTATTCTCCTTCATGGATGGATTCTCGGGATATAATTAGATCAAAATAGCGCCAGAAGACATGGAGAAAACTTCATTCATTACCCCATGGGGTACCTTTTGCTACAAAGTAATTTTGTTCAGTCTGAAGAACACAGGAGCAACTTATCAAAGGGCTATGACAACTCTATTTCACGACATGATGCACAAAGAAATTGAAGTGTATGTCGATGACATGATTGCCAAATCTAAAACAGAAGAAGAACATGTGGAAAATTTGTCAAAGTTGTTCGAGCGTCTGGGAAAATACAAACTCCGCTTGAATCCCAACAAATGTACATTCGGTGTTCGCTCGAGAAAGCTCTTGGGATTCATCGTCAGCCAAAAAGGAATTGAGGTTGATCCCGACAAAGTCAAAGCCATTCAAGAAATGCCTGCTCCAAAGGCTGAAAAGTAAGTAAGAGGATTTTTGGGACGTCTGAATTACATTTCAAGATTCATATCCCTCATGACCGCGACATGCGTGCCAATCTTCAAATTGCTCAGAAAGAATCAAAGTTGTATATAGACAGAAGACTGCCAAAAGGCTTTCGACAGCATCAAAGAATATTTGCTGAATCCAAGGATTATGTTTCCTTCAGTGGAAAGAAGACCATTGATCATCTACTTAACAGTCTTGGAAGACTCCATGGGTTGTGAGCTTGGCCAACAAGATGAGGCGAAAAGAAAAGAGTCTGCCATTTATTACTTAAGCAAGAAGTTCAAGGATTGTGAAACTCGATACACTATGCTCGAGAAAACTTGTTGCGCTTTGGCCTGGACAGCTAAACGTCTTCGCCAGTACATGATTTGTCACACTACTTGGTTAATCTCCGAAATGGATCTGATCAAGTACGTCTTTGAAAAGCCTGCTTTAACAAGAAGGATTGCCCGTTGGAAGATGTTGTTATCAGAATACGACATCGAGTACCACGCTCAAAAAGCTGTCAAAGGAAGTATGTTAGCCAATCATTTGGCTCATCAACTAATTGACGATCAGGAAACGATCAAATTTGACTTACCAAACGAAGATGTAATGTACCTGAAAATGAAATATTGCGATGGACCGCTACCAAGCAAAGGGACAGAGCCAGGTTCCCAATGGGGACTAATATTCGATGGAGCTGTCAACGCTTATGGAAATGGAATTGGGGCAATCATCGTTACACCTCAGGGTACCTATATTCCTTTCACTGTCAGATTGGCATTCAATTGTACAAACAATGAGGCCGAATATGAAGCTTGCATCATGGGTCTCGAAGAAGCTATCGACTTAAGGATAAAGAACTTGGATGTGTTTGGAGACTCAGTCCTGGTTATAAATGAGATCAAAGGAGAGTGGAACACATATCAACTGGGATTGATTCCTTACAAAGACTATGCAAGAAGGTTGTTACCCTTCTTCAATAAGATTGAGTTTCATCACATTCCTAGTGAAGAAAACCACATGGCTGATGCACTAGCTGCCCTATCCTCTATGATTAGTGTGAGTCGATTGAACGACGTACCCAAGATCGACATAATGCGCCTTGATAGGCCTGCTTACATATTTGCAGTTAAAGTAGTCATAGATGACAGACCATGGTATCACGATATCAAATGTTTCCTTCAAAGACAGGAATACCCGCCTGGGGCATCAAGAAAAGATAGGAAGACTCTCAAAAGACTGGCTAGCAACTTCTTCCTGAACAATGATACACTCTATAAAAGAAACTTCGACATAGTTTTTCTCAGATGTGTAGACAAACACGAAGCAAACATATTAATGAAAGAGATTCACGAAGGATCCTTTGGCACTCATGCCAATGGACACACAATGGCAAGAAAAATTTTGAGAGCATGATATTATTGGCTAACAATGGAATTCGATTGCTACAAGTACATGAGGAAATGTCACAAGTGTCAGATATACACCAACAAAATTCATGTACCACCAATGCATCTCAAATTTCTTTCTTCTCCATAGCCTTTTTCTATATGGGGAATTGACATGATTGGCATGATTGAACCCAAAGCCTCGAACGGACATCGGTTCATCCTGGTAACCATTGATTACTTCACCAAATGGGTTGAAGCAGCATCGTACACCAATGTGACTAGGCAAGTGGTGGTCTGATTTATCAAGAACAATCTCATCTGCCGTTATGGTGTTCCAAGCCAGATCATTACTGATAATGAATCGAACCTGAACAACAAGATGAAGAAAGAATTATGTGTTGAGTTCAAAATTGAACACCATAACTCATCTCCCTACTGGCCTAAAATGAATGGAGCAGTAGAAGCAGCTAACAAGAACATTAAGAAAATCATTCAGAAGATGGTTGTAACCTACAAAGATTTGCATGAGATGCTACCCTTTGCTCTTCACGTTTATCGCACATCCTTCCGAACTTCAACAAGGGCAACCCCTTTCTCCCTAGTATATGGCATGGAAACAGTACTCCCCATAGAAGTAGAGATCCCATCAATAAGAGTCTTGATGGAAGCCAAGCTAATGGAAGCTGAGTGGTGTCAAAGTAGATACGATGAACTGAATACAATCGAAGAAAAAAGGATGACGGTTCTATGCCATGGTTAGTTATATCAGCAAAGAATGAAGAAGGCGTTTGACAAAAAGGTCCGGCCGCGTGTCTTCAAATAAGGACCTCGTGCTCAAGAAGATACAATCATTTCTCACTGATTCCAGGGGCAAGTGGACTCCAAATTACGATGGCCCCTATGTTGTTAAGAAAGCCTTCTCAGGCGGTGCCTTAAGACTTGCAACCATGGATGGAGAGGAGTTTACCTATCCCGCATATGTTGATGCAGTCAAGAAATACTTCGCGTAAATAAAATTAAATAAAAACAAACATAGCTCGCTAAGTTGAAAACCTGAAAGGGCGACTTAGGCAAAAAAACGTCTCGGTGGACTGAAAACCCGAGAGGGCGGTCCAGGAAAAAATTAGACACATATAAAAAATCTCTCTAGGCAAAAATTAGGGATTTATGGCAAGTAACTGCATCCGACAAGATTGGCTCCCCAGCGGCAACGTCATCTGTCAGGAAAACCTCAATCAAAGTCACCTTCAGCAGAAGCTTAAGAAAATCCAGAATTCAAAGTTGGTGGAAGGATAGTGGTCATTATGTTTCAATGTAGCCCATTTTCCTTTAAATTACCATTTTCTAAACTTTTTAATGCTCCATGGAATCACGCATTAGGCTGGTTATCATTCTATCAATAAATTTGAGCCCTTGTGCTCTTTGTTTGCAATTCTCATTTATTCTACTTTGCAAAATGAAATTTTTGATATGATTGACATTCTTGAAATTCAAAAAATGAATTTACTTTTGTTTTCAAAACGAAATTTCAAATTTACTTTGGCTTTTAAAATAAGGATGGCAATTTCCTTTTGATTACTGAACACAAAAGGGAATATTGACGGCTTCTCCGGAAGTGATCAAACCTCAAAACGTAGAATCAAAATACTCCTTATGATCAGTACACCCTAACTGAAGGATCAATTGCTTCAGATGGAATATCTCATTTGTCATCCCCGGTAGAGTTTTTACCTCTGAGAGCCAATGATTGGTTTTTCTCCCCAGTAGAATCTACCGTTGAAAAGCAAGAACGGGTTTCTTTCCCTAGCAAGTTTGTACCTCCGGAAACTAGAACAAACACAGGAATCCCCATTCCAAAATAAAAATACTACACCTTCAAAATCTCCAATGATACCCCCATCTCCCAGAATGGTCGAGTATCTAGCTGTGTTCATCACCAATATGTATGTCATGTCTGTTTTGTCAGCATAAGCATTTCATACATACATTATGCATAATTTATTCATATTCATATTGCAATACAATCACTTTGGTCATACTCATCCCCAAGAGATAAATGTCCTATCTCCATTAGAGTTCTCAGTTTTCCTTTCTACGTCAGATTGGACAAAATCCCGGTTTGAGTTCTTTCCTCGTCAGGAAACGTATCGTCTAAACAATCTCTCTCCAGTTTATTCCTGGATTGAATTCGGTCCTCGGCCACTTTGATAACTTAAACCTCTGAAAGACAAGAAGACATTTGGATATACACCTTTGGAGCATCACTCTTCACCATTGAAGATGATATTTTGCTTTCCTGGATTAAGGAAAATCCCCAGCAGAAGCTTCTTAACAAAAGACTCTTGGCAACATGGACATCACATCCTCCAAGAAATCTCTACTAAATGGCAAACAAGGAAGTTTGTTCTTGCCCTCGCAGATTTCTAAATAAAGTCGATAAATGGCAGTTTCTCCCCGAGAAGTTTGTCCTACTTTCAAGGAAGTCATCAACACCTCAAAATTGAATTACATCACATGGCGTCTCTCCAAAAAAGTCTCGAGGGGAAGTATGATGTAACCTCTCCAAGAAAATGGCATCTCCAACTGAGAAGTTTGCACACCTCTGCAGTTCAGAAAAATGGTTATCCCCGACAAGTCTGACATCAAATCTTTTTCTATCAAATGGCATCGCCCCAGAAAATCTCGGCGAGAAGTTTGATAAAAAACCATCACAGATGGCATTCCTTGTCAAGAAAAGAACTCGACAAGAAGAAACTAAGACCAGTTCCATGGTTGAAGACTAGGATCGAGGGGAGGTTTATTTCAAAAGAAAACTGAGACCAGTTCCATGGCTGAAGACCAGGAGCGAGGGGAGGTTTATTTCAAAAAAAACTGAGATCAGTTCCATGGCTGAAGACCAGGATCGAGGAGAGGTTTATTTTAGAAGAAACTAAGACCAGTTCCTTGGCTGAAGACTAGGATCGAGGGGAAGTTACACCTTTTTCTAAGTAGCATTACTTAATAAAAGAAGATGGATGAGCAAATCAACTACCATTCACAACCACGATCAAAATTTCGGGTATTCTAATATTTAATCCTCTTTTACCTTGAATGTCTGAATGTCTTCGTCATTCACACCTTCAGGTGCAAGAAGATTAAATAGGGGCATCTGTCATACCCTAAATTTTGATCACAAGATTTCAAATCATTGTGTAAATCATCAAACATCCATGAAGGATCAAGAGGTCTTCCACATCAAGAATCTAACACAAAAAATGCAACATCTCAAGTTGGTCAAGCCTCAAGATCATCAGTGTCACCAAATTAGGGTTTTGGTCGACCAAGGCCTCCAGAGAGAAATTTTCATCTGGGCATGAGCCAATACTTCAAAACATGATTCAAGAAGCTCAAAAGGTCCTAATGAGTCCATTCATACATTCAAAATAGCCTTAGGGGATGCATTCAGCAAAAATTAGGAATTAGGGTTTAGACTTAATTCAATCCCCAAGTTGAATTTTGGAGCAAGGCATGAGCCAAGACCTCAAGAGATGCTTTAAGGACCTCAAATACATCATATTGATCCCTTCATAAGACTAAATTGATTCAAAGAACTTGGTTCACAAGCAATGCAAGGATTCAAATTCATCTGGACCACAAACTAGGGTTTCTGAGAAAAAGTCAATCATGCCTTTGACTTTTGACCAAGACATAATCTCAAACCTTGGGATATGATTCAAGACACTCTAAAACACCTATGGAATCCATCCATTAGGTTCAATTTAGCCCAAGGACTTGGTTTCATAGAGGATCACAAAGTTCAAAATTCATCTGATATAAAAAGTCAACTGTGAGCAAAATCAAGTTTGACTTTTGGGATTTTTTGACAAATATGGCCTCTTCAAGTCAAAAACAATGTTAACTTATGATTTGGACCATGATCAATCAAGAAAAATCAAGAAAAGTAAGGTTACTTGCAAAAAGGGCAACCTTGAGAAACTTGAAATTTCACTAAGTTATGGAAAAAAGTGATTTTTACCCAACTTTGCTAGGCCATAACTTGTGATCCAAGCTACCATTTTCTTCCATACAAAGCTCAAATGAAGGCTCTCATTACATACTACAAAAGTGTCATACTGATCCATGGTCAAAAAATTCCTAGATTTTGAGTTATAAGACCATAAAGTTAGGGTTTCATAAGATTTGAACTTTGACACTTAGAAAAATTTTAGGCAGAACCTGTCGCATGTTTTGTCCAAGTTTAGAGGCATTTTTCATTATGATCCAAAAGGAATAACGACCAAATGTAAACATCAAAGTTGAAGTATGATATATAAGCTTTTCAAAGAGTACAAGAACATCCATTGATTTAACTTGAGCAAGGAGTTATGAACCTTACAACATGCCTTCCTCAAACTGATTTTCATGACAGCATTGGGTAGATTGAGTGCATTTCTTGTGCCAAACGATTTCCATTTCCAATTTTGTCATCTTACAAGTTTTGTCCACTTCCATGATTGGAAAGAATCTTGATTAATTACTTGATGATTTCAACTTTGGACCAATGAGTCAAGATTTCAACTTGGCATGTGCAAAATCATCATTACATGAACCTTGAATTTCAAATTTGGCATCAAGCATTTATGTGATGCATAGAGGTGGCATGAATCAGTTACAAACTAGTCAAGAAACATGAGTGTTCAAACCTGCAAAGTTGGCTGAAGTCAAGATAAGAGGAGACTTGGTATCTTGGCATTTAAGAAAGTGATACATGACAAAATCCATTGGATAATAGCATGCTCCCTCATCCACTCACTATTCCTTGCAAAACAAACTTGCTCTCCTATAAATAGAGATCATTTTGCATCAGAAAAATCACACCAAAACAATACCAAAGCCTTGTTTTCTCATTCTCGCTCTCTTACTTCAAATTTCAAGGTTTCAAGGATCAAACTTGAAATTCTCAAAACCAGATCTTGAACCAATCAAACCACCATCCAAACACATTACAAATCATCCATTGGAGGTGCTCAAACCTTCACCTTCATCTCACAACACCAAAATCAAAAAGTCAATCATCAAACCTCAAATTTTGAATTTTCTGCATTTTTCAAGCCATGTCTTAATCCAAACACTTTAAATACTCTCCAAATATCATCCCTAAACTGTTCCAACAAGTGTCCCCCAACTGTAACACCAATTGAGGGAGTTGCCATTTTGGTCACTTTTGTCAATTTTGCAAGAAGGAGTCAGTTTTTGTTCCAAAGGTTTCCAGTTGATTTTGATCATCCTAAAAGCTTTTAAGGGGTCTATTAAAAGTGTCCAAGGCATTGAATTACTTTTGTCACAAGCATCTTGAAAGTTAGCAAGTGAAGCTTCAAGAGGTAAGTGCATACCAACTTGAACTTTGTGAAATATGCATTGCTTTGATGTACATTGATCATGAACATGTCATACATATCATATTTGTTGTGTTTGAACTGTTTTGCCATGTTATTATTACTTGTATAGAGTTGTAGCATAGAACTTGCAAATCTTGACCTATTTTGAAACCACTATCGGGTTTTAAAATGTAGTCATTTTTAGAAAATTCTAAGACCACCATTGGATTCCTCATGAAATTCTAGGTAGGATCCATCTTTATTTCATCCATTTTCATGGAGAAATAAGAAAGTTATGGCCTTCTTGCAAAGGCATAACATCTGGCCTCCCTTGGGCAAGGGTCAGGCCATGGCGCCTTGGCCTGGCCTAAAAACAAGTTACCCATATGTATTTATGGGGTGGTTTTGATACACGGATGTATCACCACCCCAGTGGTAGCAGCGTGTGTTTTCATGTGTGTTTGTGTTGGAGGGCGTGAGCTCAACACCCACACATGCCATTTTGTCCAATTTCACCTTTTTTTCATTTTTTTTATATTTTTCATATTTATTTTAATAATTATTTTTATTAATCAATTTTAATTATTTTAAAATGATTTTTTGCACAAAAATCACTCACATATTAAAAATATTTTATTCACCAAAAAATCACAAAAAATATTTTTATTTGATATATTTTTAAATATTTTAAAGAATTTATTTTAATTTGTTTTAAACATTTTTAAATAATTTCTTTTTCTTGATTTTTCAAAACCAATTTGATTTTAAATCATCATGTGAATAAAACCTTTTTTTTCAAACCTTAAACATAAATCATAACATGTTTATTGGATATATTTGATATTTTTAATTAATTTTCCTTTTTAAATATACAAAAAAATAGGTGTCATACCTCGAAAAATACGATCCTCGCGATGGACGCGGAAAAAACTGTTCGAAACAGAGTTGCCACCGAATTTTATTCATTCCAAGGAAGGAATAGGAAAATATCGATAAAACCTTTAAAGGGAGATAAGAACTTGGTCATTGCAACCAAATTACGGGTTCGGGAGTCGGTTACGCAAGAGAGAAGGTGTTAGCACCCTCTACGTCCGTTGTACTCAACGGGAACCTCTTAATTCGATTTGTGAGAAAGTTAGTTAGGTTTGTTTGTTATCTTCTAAAGGGTTTGTTATAAAAGGAAAGGGGTGGTTTTTTTATTAGGGTGCTCGGTAAGGATTAGAATCCTTGTGCCTACGTATTCCCTCATGTAATGGGAAAGTCAGAGCATTCGTAGTTCGTGGGACTACAATTGTTTGGTTAGTGTTTTTTATGTAGGAGTCAATTGTCCACACACGAGTAAGAGAACTCGCACCCAAACAATTGAGGAGAAAGGTCAAAGACTTGGCCCCCCTCACCTCACCTTTTAAAAAGTTGTTTGAATATATTATTAAGTATGTTAATGATTTTGATTGAGAAAATGATTTGATTTGAACGTGTTTCAAGATTTCGGTCGCACGGAGGCGAGGAAAGGATAATTTTGATCGTATTGGATGTTTTAGAGGGAACAATTGCTCACACACGAGTAAGAGAACTCGCACCCAAGCAATAGCTGACGCTTGCTCATACACGAGTAAGGGAACTCGCACACAAGCAATCGACGAATTAAGGTTTATGTCTTTTAGAAGTGTCAATTGTTCACACACGAGAAAGAGAACTCGCACCCAAATAATTGAGGAGAAAGGTCAAAGACTTGGCCCCCCTCACGTCACCTTTTAGAAAGTAGTGTTTGAATATATGACTAAGTGTATTGAAGAGTTTGATTAAAAAAAGAGGATTTGATTCGTATGCATTTTTTAGGGCTTCGCTCACGCGAGAAAGAAGAGGTTTTATTCGTATTGGATGTTTTAGAGGTGACAATTGTCCACACACGAGTAAGAGAACTCGCACCCAAACAATTGAGGAGAAAGACCAAAGACTTGATCCCCCTCACTTCACCTTTGGAAAAAAATGTTTAAGTAAGGATTAAGTGTTTTGATAATTTGATACGGAAAAAGAAATTTGAGTGTTGTCGGATCACAAGTGTTTTAAAGGCGTCAATTGTCCACACACGAGTAAGAGAATTCGCACCCAAACAATTGAGGAGAAAGACCAAAGACTTGATCCCCCTCTTTTTCACCTTTTAAGAAATGATATTTGGTATACTTAAATGTATTGATTTGATTTGAAAAATACTTGACGTTGGATCAAGCTTGTTTATTGTTGTAAAAAGGGTTGATTTTAATCTTATAGGAGAGGGGTGTAATTACTCAAGTGGGAATAATCGAGCGATGACTAAATTGAGTCAATCACATACACGCATACAAACCAAAGTGAAATGTGCAACAATTATCGTTGTATAAAGCCCAAGAGGAGGCATTGTGAGGTCGATTGCGATCGTGAAAATGATCGACTTACAAGGTATGAAAATGGCTTAAAATTAAGTCAAGGTATTAGTTTGAAAAAGATTTCTTGGTTTGGACAAGTATAATATGAATAGCATAAACATAATCAAGGTATGAAATAAATCCACAAGAGAAAATTATACATCTCACAAAGATCAAAAATCAAACAAAGTGGGGGGAAGAAACATGCTTCTAACATGGATACAATCCTAGAATGAGGCAATGAAAGATAAAATCGAGATTCTATGGGTACCTAACGGAGAAGGTCTGTTGCCTCTTCAATGCGTGCAAAAATCTCAAGGAGACTTGTAGAAGCTTCGCACGATCAATCCAATAAGCTCAAGTGTCCAACATCACAAAGCAACATCCAAGATCAACTGAGCCAAAATCAAAAGTACTAACAAGAGAGTCAAAAAGTTAGTAAGAACTTAATAAAAGAGAGCTAATTAAAATTCTAATCAAAATCAACTAAGAAAAAAATGACATTTGAACAAAAACTACTCAAGATTATCATTGAAAATTAATCAAGAATTAATATCAAAAGTTTAGTCCAAAATAATTAATCCAATATCTAATAAAAATTAAATAATCTAAACTCGAACTAAAAAATGAGATTAAAACTTAACAAACCAAGATCACTAATGAACTAAAGTCAAATTACCCAAAATCAGATTATCAAAATCTAATATTAATAGCCATGTAATTAGAAGTAACTTTCTAACAAAACAAAATATAAAACGCAAACAGGGGTGCAAATCTGGTGGATGGATAGTGATTAGCAATCTCATGGAATCTTCATGGGCCTTATGGCCCATTCATCTAGTATCAATAAAATAAAATAAACGGTCCTAAGCCCTGGCCCACACGAGAACCAGTTCCACAAAACCAAATTAGGAGAGGCAGGGCATCATTCTATCGTCACAATTCATTTCAACAGATCAAAAGCCATAGCATCATTATTTATTCATTATGATAAAGGAAAATAAAAACTAAAGGGTATTTATCCGAAACAGAACAACGTAATCACCACCATCATCAACATCGACTCGCCATCGTCATCAACATCGTCCGGTACAGATCGACTCCTCTCTCTCCGTTCGTCTGGTTTCTCTTCGTCGATGCTGCCCTCGTCTCGACACCGATTCGTGTTTCTGGCTCTCCTTTTTTCACTTCCGCGACGGCTTCTTCCTCTCGACCTCGAATTCCAGTTCGTCTTCGTCTCACGATTTGGTTTTCTTAAATCACTTCCTCTTCTACTCTTTTCTTTCCATTATGTTTACTCTGGTTTGATGGATTTGATGTGGTTATTGGTTTAATGGAAGATGATGAAGGTTCTGACGAGTTGTTGAAAATGAGTTGGGTTGTAGAAGGGTCACGAGTTGAGGTTATAAGAAAGGGTTGTTCGAGTTTGTGAAGATTTTTGAGAGGTAGTTGTTTGCGTTGGGTCGTATGAGTTGAAATCGGTTAAAAGTTGTAATTTGTTTTTGCAGGTTTTGTTGAGAGTTTGTGTTGAAGGTTCACGAAGAAGGGGATCTGAGCACAGAGAGGTTGTGTGGCAGTATTTATTGTTGAGTGGTGCTAAGGTGAGTTTCATACACGGGAAAGCTGAGGGTGATGTTGATGTAGAGGTGTTAGTGAAAACAAGTGGGGTTGTTGTGTTGTTTCAGATGCTGTTGTCATGTTGTGGGTTACGTTTGCAAGTTGTTGATGGTGGTTCGAAGAGGAAAGGTCTTGACGGAGAGTGAGGGGTGAGAGCGGGCTTTGTTTCCATTCAAAGAAGTTGGAGCGTATAGGTGAGAAGCTCATGACGGAGGGAGTATGATGACGGTTCAAGGAGGCTGAGGAAATGGTGTGAGGATGGTGGTCGGTGCGCCGTTTTATTGATGTGGCTACCAAAAAATTTCTCTTTTTTTCCTAGGTTTCTGCGCCAACCTCCTTAAATAGCTAGGTCAAACTTCTCCTTTTTTTTGTGCATCATCCAAAAAACGACATGGGCTTTGAGTTGTTTTTGTGGTGTGCGTGTTCGTCGTGATTGATGCGGGTTCATGGAGTTTTTAGTGCAGGAGGTTTTGTTGGCAATTTTATTGTAATGATGATGGGCCTTTGATTTGTAGGATTTTTTTGGTAATGGTTATATGGACTTGGATGTTGTATTAACAATGTGTTAAACCTTAGATATGATTTTGTTAATTAATAAAAAAAGCAAATGGATTAGATCTTTGGTTAAAAATGGATTGGATTGGACTAATAAGATAATAAAAAAATAGATATTGAAATGAAAATGGTTAGAAAATGGAATTGGGATTATGGTTTTTTGGTTAATGATTATGGATTTAAAATTGATTATGGGTTGAATTTTGGATATGGAATAATAAGTGAAAAATGAAAATGATGGATATTATCTGAATGGTTAATTGAGAAAAAGTGTGAATAAATGTTAAATGGAAGGTGAAAATGAATTAAAATTAAAATGGATATGGTTTTGGATAATGAATTGATGTGTGAAAATAAATGACTTAAATGTGGAAAAAGAATATAGACTTAATTGGATTTGAAATGATGTGGTTTTGGAAACGGGTTAAAAAAATGGATAACAAAGTAACTAGATTTAGACAGAATGGATAAAAGAAAATGGATATTAAAGAAAAGGATTTTTGAACAACAAAAAATGGATATGGTTTTTTTTGAAATGGTTATGGACTTTGAGAGACTAAACATTGAACTATACTCAACACCTGCCTGAGCAACATATTGATGGTTAGTGGGTGGATATACAAATGAAAATTATCCACAGGTAGGATAAATTTGGGGTATGACAGATGCCCCTATCTAATTGGCTTGAACCCGAGAGAGTGAACGGCTGCATGGCATTCATTTTAAGGGTAGAAGTCAATTAGATATAAGAATGCCCCTAAAATTTGTCTCACAAAAGGTAAAGTGTTTGTAGAGTAAGGGCTGACAGAATGAAGTAGCGGGGTTCAAACTGAACAAAATAACTTGAGGTCCTTTGGGTGATCGAAGCAGTCCCTTATACACTAAGGTTCTTCGATGATACCAAAGTAGTATTTCTGAATGCGTGCGATTCTTTGAGTGGTCGATACAGTACCTTATCCATTAAGGTTCCTCGATGATACCAAAGCAGTATCTTTGGAAGCAGAAGATTCTCTGGAACGTCGAAGCAGTACCTTACCCGTTAAGGTTCTTCAACGATACCAAAGCAGTATCCGTGGAAGCAAAAGATTCTCTGGAACATTGAAGCAGTACCTTATCCGTTAAGGTTCCTCAACGATACCAAAGCAGTATCTTTGGCAGCAGAAGATTCTCTAGAACATTAAAGCAGTACCTTATCCGTTAGGGTTCCTCAACGATACCAAAGCAGTATCTTGAAAGCAGAAGATTCTCTGGAACATTGAAGCAGTACCTTATCCGTTAAGGTTCCTCAACGATACCAAAGCAGTATCTATGAAGTAAATTTGTCGGGAGGTAGTTGAGCAAGATTCCTGTCGGAGGAAATGTGTTGGCTCTGCAGGGAAAAGCTCACAAGAAACTTTCTAGGATATCCTCTGCTTGGGGAGTAAAAATAGCAACAGCTGCTGTGGATTGTCATTATCAACTGCATGGTTGGAGAATGACTTGCTGGGGAATACAATTCCTTGAGCATGTGCGGGGTATCCACTTCTCTTCAGATGAATACTGCCGACTTTGAAGGAGGACTGGCCAAGATGCTTGCGAATTGATCCTGGATCCTGCTATGCTATGTTGGGGATGGATATGCCATGCATACAGGAATCCAAATGAACTTGTTTACATGAGATGCATATGGGAATGCAACTGGGCAATTGGATTTTGGTAAGGCTTTATTTCTGGTTTCCAAAGAAGGATTAATGGGGATTAGATGGAGCAAGGTGAAAGACTCGCTGGGAATACTGGCCTATCAACTCGGGGTTGAGAAAAGGAAATACTATCGACTCGGGGGTCGAGAAACATTAAGATAAACTGTCGTCAACTCGGGGGTTGAAAGAAAGGTAAAGGTAATATCGACTCGGGGGTCTAGAAAATAAAGACAATATCGACTCGGGGGTCGAGAAAATAAAGGCAAGGTAATATATTAACTCGGGGGTTAAAGGAAATAACAAAATATCAACTCGGGGGTTGAAGGAAATAACAAAATATCAACTCGGGGGTTGAAGGTAAAAGCAAATATTGACTTGGGGGTCGAGGGCATAAAGACAATATCGACTCGGGGGTCGAAGAAGATAAAGATAACAATGACTCGGGGGTCAGTACAAGCAATAAGATGTCAACTCGGGGGTTGAAGATGTAATAATGATATCGACTCGGGGGTCGAGAAACTAAGGCAATATCGGCTCGGGGGTCGAGAAAATAAAGAAAAAATATCATCAACTCTGGGGTTGAAAGAAAGGTAAATATCGACTCGGAGGCCGAAGAAAATAAAGACAACATTGACTCAGGGGTCAAGAACAAATCAATATATATCAACGCGGGGGTTGAGGAAGGAAATAGGTTATGCTATGTATGCATATGGTGCACGTATGTTGTATGTGATGCATATGTGGATGCGAGCAGGTTATTGGTTTTATGAAGGTGCCAGCAGGGTGGACTTGTGGTGGTTGCCAAGCAAGGTTGGACTTTTGGTGGTTGCCAAGCAAGGTTGGACTTTGAGGAGTTGGAAAGATTTGATTTCTCGACACTCAAAAATGGAAGATATTATGATCAGTAAGCCAATATTTCTCTTGGTGCCCCAAGTTTGATCATTTGCAGAAATTGCGTGCTTGGTTCATGAGAGAACCTCACTTCCAACTGATATGCCCTGATGGCTTGCAAAAGGTTGTATGAGCGCAACGACGTAACCAATGCATGTTGATTGTATGAGCGTAGTGATTTATCCAATGCATTTTGATGGTGCATTTGCTCTGCCCCAAGGCTTTTAATACTTGTTAAATTAGTGCATGACATGGCCAGCTTGACTATATGAAGGGAATCTGCCCCTGTCTGGAGGGTAATGAGATGATCTGCCCCAGTGTCTGGATCTGTGGTCTGCCCCTGTGTTTGGATTTTGTAGTGGTCTGCCCCAGTCTTGGCTTTTGAAAGACTTGCCTCAGATTGACTAAGTATTGCTTTGAAGGACTTGCCCCAGATTCACAAGGTTATGAGATAGTCTCGATTCGAGTCAGTGCCAACGAATGCTCAAGTTTCTCTTTGATTTCACTTTGTTGGAGATTCCAAACTGTCAAGTACTGATTTGCAGCTAAAATTGATCGTTCAGAAATGGTAATTTTAATGCGATTTTCATGCACGTTTTGAAAAATAATTTATTGGAATGGTATGTCAGTGTGTGACGAGTGGACCGTTAGTCCAAACGCATTGCTAATTTATCTGGTGTGAAAGATACAACAATAATATGACACCAATGCAAAAGATTAGCAAATATGTAGGAGTCAGTTTACGCAACCTTGCTGTAGTATGCTTTCAGAATAAACCCCACCTCAATTAGGTCTTTTGAGGGTTGTATCGCGGTCTGGTTCACGGTTATAGAAACAAAGGATATGAGGCTCAAATTTTGATTTGTACCCACCCCTTCTTCGTGATGATCTCCAGTCCTACGTTCAGTTAAATCGACACACGTACTTAGATGTTGACGGTGTAAGAGTGAATATGAAGGTTCAAGGTTCGCTTGAAATGGCAGTCATCTTATTTTTTTTTTTATGGACGTCAGTGACCTTTTGATCTTTGATATGGTGGTCACTGAATCTTATTTTGCTTGAGGATTCGAGGACCTTTTTTTGTTTTTTTTTCTTTTTCATTTTTGATCCCTAATTTTGCATGGACTGATTTTGATTCTACGAGTCCATCGGGATTGCCCTAATTTTTGCCTAAGTCTCTTTTTTGAGGTGTTTGACTTAGCGGGCTCTCTCTTTTTTTTTTTAGGGTAAGGCTTGTGACTGCCAAGTCAGTAGTCATTGAAGAACAACCATCATAACTTTTGGATTTTGCATGATTTCTTCGTCATCTCAAGACGTGTACAAAGAATACGGAGTCAGATTAACTGAACACTACCCTGCCCCAGGTTAAGCGTAAGAGTTTAGAAATCCGAAGGAAACTTCTACTTCTCGGCTCGAAGTGGTTAACTATGGATTAACTCCTTATCTCTCCAGTGTTTGGGGATTGAAACAATGCCTGTACATCATCGACGAGATTCTGTCTGAAAGCATACATTTTGCAATTATGGGTATTTTGTTGTCATCATCCTCCCTCCAATCATTGTTAAGCGGCAGTATAATAAAGAGAGTGAAGTGGATAAGTGTGTCAGTGTTTTGCAGTAAATGGAAAAAATGAGTGAACACGATATAACTGATTCAAAACATGCATAATCATTACATTAAGAAAACCAAATACAAACGAAAATGTTTGAAGCAAACAATACTTGAACAAATAAAGACAAAGTACAAGGATGCAAAATGATGGGATGGCAACATGACTGCCTTCTTCGAGGAACTGATCTTCCTGTCTTGACTTGATTGATGCTTGAACTGGCTTATTTATAGTTGGAGACTGTTCTGCTTGTCTTTGGAAGCCCCTTCAATGACTAATGGTCCAGCCTGTACATGTGGCAGCATGGTCTTGTCGGATATGATAAATCACTCGTCTGCTTTTGGCTTGAGCAGCGTACCGGTGTCGAGGAATCAGCTTGATTTGCTGGAGAAGGAAGGAAGTTGAGGTGAGATTCTGAGATTGAAAATGCAATGCAAGATGCACAACAGATGCAATACAATGCAATGATATGAGATGCAATGCAAGATGCAAGATCCAGGATCCAGGATCGCAGGATCAAACAGCTTTGAACAGTTCTGAGGTTGGCCAGAGGTGACGGGTCAAGAACCACAACTAGGATCGAAGAAAGCCCATGGGTAGGTTTCTAAGATGGGTAGGGGCCTAGAGTTATGGATATATTTCAAAAACATTATAACCAAGACGAAGAGACATCCGACTATAATATCCTCGAAACAATCTCGTCTAGGTGAGGTCTTCGTTTCTTCCCCACGAGAAAGATTCCTCGGAGGCGCCCACTACACAACCATTGACACGCGGGTTCTAAATAGGGTTCTCAGAATCCTAGATCGAGGTCGAAAATATTACTGTCAGGAAGTAATACGCTCGAGGGATCTCATCTGATTGGGGCGTTCGCATTAACTCACATAGAATTAACGCTACCAAACACCATGTGTAAATTGGGTTAATGGTCCTTGGGATCGATGACCCACCTCGAAGATATTACCACCATGGCAAAGATTCACCACAACAATAATATCTCCAAGGGAATCTACTCCAAGCGGTGGTTTTCGCTTCAACTCACGCGGAAGAGACCACGCAAGCCTACACTACACAACCACCGTCCTAATCCTAGCATTATACTCAGACTCGGGTGTAGAGCCATTTCACAAAGTTCCCAATATCAGAACAACCCAACAATGTCACAAAAGGTAACAAAGATAGGAAAGCAAGTAAATAAGTAAACAAGCGAGAAGAAAATAAACAAACAAAGCTAAAGAGCTAGCGATTCGAATCAAGATAGGCTTGACTCTCTCTTGCATGGAGAAAATGCTCCCCAGCAGAGTAGCCATCTGTCGTACCTCAAAAAATATGATCCTCGCGATGGACGCGGAAAAAACTGTTCGAAACAGAGTCGCCGCCGAATTTTATTCATTCCAAGGAATGAATAGGAAAATATCGATAAAACCTTTAAAGGGAGATAAGAACTTAGTCATTGCAACCAAATTACGGGTTCGGGAGTCGGTTACGCATGAGGGAAGATGTTAGCACCCTCTACGTCCGTTGTACTCAACTGGAACCTCTTAATTCGATTTGTGAGAAAGTTAGTTAGGTTTGTTTGTTATCTTCTAAAGGGTTTGCTTATAAAAGGAAAGGGGTGGTTTTTTTATTAGGGTGCTCGGCAAGGATTAGAATCCTTGTGCCTACGTATTCCCTCGTGCAATGGGAAAGTCAAAGCATTCGTAGTTCGTGGGACTACAATTGTTTGGTTAGTGTTTTTTATGTAGGCGTCAATTGTCCACACACGAGTAAGAGAACTCGCACCCAAACAATTGAGGAGAAAGGTCAAAGACTTGGCCCCCCTCACATCACCTTTTAAAAAGTTGTTTGAATATATTATTAAGTATGTTAATGAGTTTGATTGAGAAAATGATTTGATTTGAATGTGTTTTAAGGTTTCGGTCGCACGGAGGCGAGGAAAGGATAATTTTGATCGTATTGGATGTTTTAGAGGGAACAATTGCTCACACACGAGTAAGAGAACTCGCACCCAAGCAATAGCTGACGCTTGCTCATACACGAGTAAGGGAACTCGCACACAAGCAATCGACGAATTAAGGTTTATGTCTTTTAGAAGTGTCAATTGTTCACACACGAGTAAGAGAACTCGCACCCAAACAATTGAGGAGAAAGGTCAAAGACTTGGCCCCCCTCACGTCACCTTTTAGAAAGTTGTGTTTGAATATATGATTAAGTGTATTGAAGAGTTTGATTAAAAAGGAGGATTTGATTCGTATGCGTTTTTTAGGGCTTCGCTCGTGCGGGAAAGAAGAGATTTTATTCGTATTGGATGTTTTAGAGGTGACAATTGTCCACACACGAGTAAGAGAACTCGCACCCAAACAATTGAGGAGAAAGACCAAAGACTTGATCCCCCTCACTTCACCTTTGGAAAAAAATGTTTAAGTAAGGATTAAGTGTTTTGATAATTTGATACGGAAAAATAAATTTGAGTGTTGTCGGATCACAAGTGTTTTAAAGGCGTCAATTGTCCACACGCGAGTAAGAGAACTCGTACCCAAACAATTGAGGAGAAAGACCAAAGACTTGATCCGCCTCTTTTTCACCTTTTAAGAAATGATATTTGGTATACTTAAATGTATTGATTTGATTTGAAAAATACTTGACGTTGGATCAAGCTTGTTTATTGTTGTAAAAAGGGTTGATTTTAATTTTATAGGAGAGGGGTGTAATTACTCAAGTGGGAATAATCGAGCGATGACTAAAGTGAGTCAATCACATACACGCATACAAACAAAAGTGAAATGTGCAACAATTATCGTTGTATAAAGCCCAAGAGGAGGCATTCTGAGGTCGATTGCGATCGTGAAAATGATCGACTTACAAGGTATGAAAATGGCTTGAAATTAAGTCAAGGTATTAGTTTGAAAAATATTTCTTGGTTTGGACAAGTATAATATGAATAGCATAAACATAATCAACGTATGAAATAAATCCACAAGAGAAAATTATACATCTCACAAAGATCAAAAATCAAACAAAGTGGGGGGAAGAAACATGCTTCTAACATGGATACAATCCTAGAATGAGGCAATGAAAGATAAAATCGAGATTCTAGGGGTACCTAACGGAGAAGGTCCGTTGCCTCTTCAATACGTGCAAAAAGCTCAAGGAGACTTGTAGAAGCTTCGCACGATCAATCCAATAAGCTCAAGTGTCCAATGTCACAAAGCAACATCCAAGATCAACTGAGCCAAAATCAAAAGTACTAACAAGAGAGTCAAAAAGTTAGTAAGAACTTAATAAAAGAGATCTAATTAAAATTCTAATCAAAATTAACTAAGAAAAAATGACATTTGAACAAAAACTACTCAAGATTATCATTGAAAATTAATCAAGAATTAATATCAAAAGTTTAGTCCAAAATAATTAATCCAATATCTAATAAAAATTAAATAATCTAAACTCGAACTAAAAAATGAGATTAAAACTTAACAAACCAAGATCACTAATGAACTAAAGTCAAATTACCAAAAATCATATTATCGAAATCTAATATTAATAGCCATGTAATTAGAAGTAACTTTCTAACAAAACAAAATATAAAACGCAAACAGGGGTGCAAATCTGGTGGATGGATAGTGATTAGCAATCTCATGGAATCCTTATGGGCCTTATGGCCCATTCATCTAGTATCAATAAAATAAAATAAACGTGCCTAAGCCCTGGCCCACACGAGAACCAGTTCCACAAAACCAAATTAGGAGAGGCAGGGCATCATTCCATCGTCACAATTCATTTCAACAGATCAAAAGCCATAGCATCATTATTTATTCATTATGATAAAGGAAAATAAAAACTAAAGGGTAGTTATCCGAAACAGAACAACGTAATCACCACCATCATCAACATCGACTCGCCATCGTCATCAACATCGTCCGGTACAGATCGACTCCTCTCTCTCCGTTCGTCTGGTTTCTCTTCGTCGATGTTGCCCTCGTCTCGACACCGATTCGCGTTTCTGGCTCTCCTTCTTTCACTTCCGCGACGGCTTCTTCCTCTCGACCTCGAATTCCAGTTCGTCTTCGTCTCACGATTTGGTTTTCTTAAATCACTTCCTCTTCTACTCTTTTCTTTCCATTATGTTTACTTTGGTTTGATGGATTTGATGTGGTTATTGGTTTAATGGAAGATGATGAATGTTCTGACGAGTTGTTGAAAATGAGTTGGGTTGTAGAAGGGTCACTAGTTGAGGTTATAAGGAAAGGTTGTTCGAGTTTGTGAATATTTTTGAGAGGTAGTTGTTTGCGTTGGGTCGTATGAGTTGAAATCGGTTAAAAGTTGTAATTTGTTTTTGCAGGTTTTGTTGAGAGTTTGTGTTGAAGGTTCACGAAGAAGGGGATCTGAGCACAGAGAGGTTGTGTGGCGGTATTTATTGTTGAGTGGTGCTAAGGTGAGTTTCAGACAAGGGAAAGCTGAGGGTGATGTTGATGTAGACGTGTTAGTGAAAACAAGTGGGGTTGTTGTGTTGTTTCAGATGCTGTTGTCATGTTGTGGGTTACGTTTGCAAGTTGTTGATGGTGGTTCGAAGAGGAAAGGTTTTGACGGAGAGTGAGGGGTGAGAGCGGGCTTTGTTTCCGTTCGAAGAAGTTGGAGCGTATAGGTGAGAAGCTCACGACGGAGGGAGTATGATGACGGTTCAAGGAGGCTGAGGAAATGGTGTGAGGATGGTGGTCGGTGCGCCGTTTTATTGATGTGGCTGCCAAAAAATTTCTCTTTTTTTCCTAGGTTTCTGCGCCAACCTCCTTAAATAGCTAGGTCAAACTTCTCCTTTTTTTTTTTGTGCATCATCCAAAAAACGACATGGGCTTTGAGTTGTTTTTGTGGTGTGCGTGTCCGTCGTGATTGATGCGGGTTCATGGAGTTTTTAGTGCAGGAGGTTTTGTTGGCAATTTTATTGTAATGATGATGGGCCTTTGATTTGTAGGATTTTTTTGGTAATGGTTATATGGACTTGGATATTGTATTAACAATGTGTTAAACCTTAGATATGATTTTGTTAATTAATAAAAAAAGCAAATGGATTGGATCTTTGGTTAAAAATGGATTGGATTGGACTAATAAGATAATAAAAAAATAGATATTGAAATGAAAATGGTCAGAAAATGGATTTGGGATTATGGTTTTTGGGTTAATGATTATGGATTTAAAATTGATTATGGGTTGAATGTTGGATATGGAATAATAAGTGAAAAATGAAAATGATGGATTTTATCTGAATGGTTAATTGAGAAAAAGTGTGAATAAATGTTAAATGGAAGGTGAAAATGGATTAAAATTAAAATGGATATGGTTTTGGATAATGAATTGAAATGTGAAAATAAATGACTTAAATGTGGAAAAAGAATATAGACTTAATTGGATTTGAAATGATTTGGTTTTGGAAACGGGTTAAAAAAATGGATAACAAAGTAACTAGATTTAGACAGAATGGATAAAAGAAAATGGATATTAAAGAAAAGGATTTTTGAACAACAAAAAATGGATATGGTTTTTTTTGAAATGGTTATGGACTTTGAGAGACTAAACATTGAACTATACTCAACACCTGCCTGAGCAACATATTGATGGTTAGTGGGTGGATATACAAATGAAAATTATCCACAGGTAGGACAAATTTGGGGTATGACAATAGGAATTAGGGTTTTCTTTGATTTGATCTTTCAAAACTTCATTTCAACACTCATGGACCTCTATTAGAGTGTAAGACCTAACCCCCTTATGTACATAAATCAATTTTGTGCCTCTGCTAGAGTATAAGTCCCACAATGTCTTTCGGTATCGCGGTACGATCACTGTTTTCAAAATAAATCATCTGGGCCTCTCCTTGAGTATTAGCCCTAATCGTTTGTCCATAAACTTTGTGTTAAACAATAAAAACCCTCCATGGGACTCTCCTTGAGTTGTAAGCCCCATACTTCTGTTTTCAAATTCATCTATCTGTTTTAAAACTGTTGGAAAACACCTGGGCCTCTCCCCGAGTATAAGACCCAATATTATTCTTCCATTCAAAATACATTAACTTGGGTCTCTTAATGGAGTGTAAGTCCCATCCTTTTCCCTTTTTTGCAATAAAAAGAAGATTCAAATTACACTGGTACTAAGAGGAGCATTATTCCCGGTGAAACTGCTCTTAGACCACTTGGGCCTCTCTTTGAGCTATAAGCCCTAAACTTTCTTTTAAATTCATTCAAATAACAATGACATCTCTTTTAATTCAAAGTTTTCTCAAAACTTTCTTCAATTTCTCATGGCATCTGATGATTCAACTCTTCTCTAATCACCAGCAAGAGTTAGTTTCCTTTTGGATTCCCCAAAACAGTTTAGGTCTTCTCTTGGATTTCAATAATCCTCAGCAAGAGTCAGCCTCCTCTTAGGCTTCATATAATGATTTTCCCAGTTAGCCTCAAACTTGGGCTTTGTACAAGACAAACATCATACTCCCCAGTTGATTCAGTTTTCTCTAAAGCTAAACTCAAACTCTTCAGCTTCATCATCTTGGGCTTCAAACAAGATACTCAAATAAAACATCTCTAGTGGAGTCAGTTTTCAACTTTCTTTTTAGCATCAACCTTGGGATTTGATCAAGGCACAAAATCCATCATTCCAACAGATCAGACCATGAGTCTTCTCTGTAGAAGGATATCCCTTTTATACATGACATATCAAAACAAATAATTAAAACTTTTTTCAAGATGATTGATGTAAGTGGCACACTTGTTGATTCAAAATCCATGCTGGAGTCCCTCCTTTATCATGGATAAAATTTAACTTTCATCTAACTGATGTAAGTGGAAAGCCTCTGGATTTTACACATCCAAGCCAATGTCCCTCTCTTAGCCTGAAAGATTCATAAAGGAAAAATTGGCATTGCTCTACACTGAGTTAAAGCTTATTCCTTCATGGCATCTCTCTTATAAAGGAAATTATGGCATTGTTGGATTCCACACATCCCAATTAAATTAATTTCCCTTATAACCAATTACCTGACATTTGTGATGAATAGGTGAGATATCTCCCTTTAGAGATGACAAATTCTCTCTCAGTCAGCTTTTAGCTTCAATCTTGGGCTTTGAACAAGATACAAATACTCTGCTAGCTTCAATCTTGGGCTTTGAACAAGACACCAAACAAATTTTCCTCCCATCTATGGGAGGAACTACGATTGCTCTGATTTCTCAAATCTCTTTACAGGAATATGTAGGCATAAGATTGCGAAATCTTAGCGAGCACACAAATCAAAAATCTTAGGTCAAGCACTTTCCCAAAAACAATAGAAAACCCAAAAACAACAAAAACATTCCCTCAGCCCTCACAAAGGAGAAACTTTCCCCAATCAACAGCAGATAGACTTAAGAAAGCATTCAAAACAGTAGAAAATATATGCAAACGAAGGTTCCTATAGATTACTATAGATACTCTGGGTGTTAATAGTTTCCTTTTGTATAACCAAACCCCGATCCCCGATCTTTTTGCATTTGTTAAAGAAAACACTTGCACAGCAGGGTTAGTCTAAGATATCTTCCCCTTCCTTTTAAGCTTCATAGGATAAATACAGAAATTAGAAAGTAGCACCAAAAGCGGTTGTGGTCGCGTCACAAAAAACCGACGCTACACACCATACTTTCTGTATTCAGCCTTAATATCATTTGACCAGCCTCTAACTCCATCATCCTCCTGCATTACAAATCTCACCTTACATTTCTGTTCAGAGTGACCAATTATCCCACACACAAAACAAAACAAAACAAAACAAGCTAAGTTTCTCATACTTGAAGTGCACCATACACCATTCACCTCCCTTATTCTTAACTCGTGTTTGTTTTTTCAGTGGTTGTCGGACATTGATCCTCACCCTTAACCGCATGTATTGTCATTAGAAACTTGAGTTGTTGTTCTTATCATACTCCACGAAACTTCTAATGAAGTTTGTCATAGCTCTTCCCACCTTCTCTAGCATCAACCCACCCAGAAGGTTGTACACTTGAACCCATAAATCTACGTGAAATAATGGAATATTTTCAATTTGGACTCCCACTTTCATCTCTCCATACTTAAAATATGGCTATCGAACATCCATGGGCCTCCCTTCAAAGTTGCTTCCATGTCAAGATTGTGAGCAAAGTGGAATAAGAATAGACCCTCCTTTTCCTGTTTGATAGTTACACCCTTCACTGGTTTCCACATATCCGCTACTCTTACCTTCATCAACCTCACATGAATTGGTTTATCACACAAGAACCTTCCCACCAAGCACCATTGCAGATCGTTTGACTCATCGCCTTCCTCCCCCAGATCAAAACAAAATCCCACATCTTCTCCCTCCACTTGTACATATAACCCTTCAATATTCGAACTTGTCATAATGTTCTGGTAACACCGTAGATCGGACCTAACAATTAGGAATAGAAATTAGAACAAGAAAAATTCAGGCTCGTCAAAAAGAGGAGAAAAACAAACCCTAGCAGAAACTAGAAAAACTCTTAACTATAAACGGCTTTACGTCGATGTATTGTTATCACGCTTAGTATGAGAAACTCAAGATTCTCTAAGTTTATCCTTCATCTTCCTTTTGAAACTATTGTTGAAGAACTATTTCTTTGTATTATCTTCACATTCATCCTTCATCATTTTAGGCAGGATTTCACTATCGATTTCAAACTCCACCTTTTTGAAGCAGCAGTCTATTGCAATCTCCACCACAATCTTCAAAGTCATCATTTCCACCATTAGAAGATTTTTGGTTCCTCTTACTTTATCAGACACCGTCGTCATTGTCTCTCCTCTCTCGTCTCAGTAAATAACTCCAATGGTCAAAATCACCTAATTTTTAAAAAGTATATATTTCAAATGATTTTAATAAAAAAGTGTTTAAAATAACTTTAAATTTAAGTAATTTTAAAAAATTTATAATTAAAAACTATAATAAAATAATTAAATATTTAAAATAGCATTTTAAACCAATTTTTTATTTGAAGTTATAAAAAAATCTTTATAAAATTTTTTTAACAAAAATTGTATATAATAATAAAAAAATCATTTTTGAAAAATGTTAAAGAAGTTGGGATCTAGATTATGTCATTACAATTAAGGTTGGAAAAACAGACCTGACCTACTGGACATGTTCGTTTTATCCGTATTTTTTTTGGCAGACCAAAATTTTTGACTCACGCCCTCTAATGCATCCACTATGCTCAGTCTCATTTTTTTCGGGCTTTTGCTTTTTTGCGAGCTTTTGCAAACACAGACATTAATAATAATTTGAAAGTTTCTTATGGCACCCTAAGTCTTTCTACTGCACCATGTGAATTTCCACAAATGCCCCCTGTTTTTGGAGATGCATCCCCGGACGCATCCAAATGTAAGTTAACGTTAAAATATTCCGGAGATGCATCTCTATAACATTTTGGAGCATACATCACACCAGACTCTTCTCCTTCCTCATTTTACATTTCTTCAACCACAACTTCAAACTCTCTCAATACCCTACTCTACACCAAATCAAATTTCATCAAACAAGACTCAAGGGAACATCAATCTTCATCTGTAACATCATCCAACTTTATCAAAAACATCAACTTCGAGTAAGTTTTTAGAGTTTTTCATAAATGCTTGAGTTTTGGTGAAATTGAGTATAAAACAATGTTTAGTCTTAGAAATGAGTAGTAATCACATCTATCATAGTTTATACATAGTGTATTTGTTGTTTGTTGGCTGAAAATGGTGATCAGAACAAAATTTTTTGACCGTGCATGTTGTACATTACGCCATTGACGTTATTCTGAGTTGCAGAACATTCAGGAGATACATCTGCGAAATATTTCAACGTTTAATTTTCTGCATGAAATTCCGGAGATACATCTTCGGAATTTTTCAATGTTTTAGTTTTCTGGTGCTTCCGGAGATACATCTCTAGAATTTCCTGCAGTATTTTTTTTATTTTCTTGCTTGTGTGTTGCTTCCGTGCACTAATGGTATGTCTTACTTTAACTTATAGGGATAATGGCTGACATACATGGCAGGGTTGCTCAGTAGGTTTCTGAGGCTCCAGGTCCCTCTGGTCAGGCAAAGGCATCTACTTATAGAGCTCGTGCTTCTCTTCAGGTCACTCCACCTTCTTCTTCCCGTAGGAGACAGGATTCACAATATGACGCATCACTTCCCCCATCCTCCCGCAGGCGTCAGGATTCACTAGTGCCACCTTCTACGAGTGATGCTACTGATCCAGTCCCACCTCCTACTAATGATGATGTTGATCCAGTGCCTCCTCTAGAGGATGGGGCTGTTGCGGATGCCGAGGCAAAGACTTTTGGAGGAGGTCCATTTGATTTGTCCTTACTACCTCTGTATCCAGACCATACTGGGAGAGATATCTGGGACAGAGAGGTAGCATTAGTTAGATTCTTTATTTTTTGCGTTAATTTTAATTGCTGATATTGATAATTTCTAACTGATTATTCCTGATATTGATTATTTCTGAAAAAATTCAGGAGCGTGATCCCCAGAAGTTTCTTAACCATGAGAGGAAGATTGTTGCATTGCCTTAGCAGAAGGCGGATTGGCTTTAGCCGATTTTTTCCTTATCTGGCCTGAAGGACTTGTGCATGACCGGTTACACTCTGGTCAAGCATGGGATGCTTAATGCATCCGTGGAGAGATGACACTCTAAGACCTTATCATTTCATCTCCCGCATGGGGAGATGTCTATCACACTCGACGATGTCTCGTGTTAGTTACATCTTCCGATCAGGGGATATTCCTTGATCACGGAAGAATTACCAAAGACAAGGCATTCGAGATGATGGTAGAGCATCTGGAGGCAGATCCAGGGGAGACAATGGAAGAGGTGGATAGGACCAGGGGTGCTCATGCTAGATTTGAGTTCCTGAAGAAGATCTATGTGGTTGAGATCCAGATAGCAGAGCATGCTCATAGTA
Organism: Lathyrus tuberosus; assembly: GCA_022829125.1. Taxonomy (NCBI): domain Eukaryota; kingdom Viridiplantae; phylum Streptophyta; class Magnoliopsida; order Fabales; family Fabaceae; genus Lathyrus; species Lathyrus tuberosus. The sequence continues at coordinate 9,643,007 of JALAZF010000168.1, forward strand.
ATGATGAGCAGGTGACGGTCCACCATTGAGAGCATAATTCCTTTTTTGGTTGGCACTGCGATTTTTTTGGACAACAGTGCCACTTATACTGATGTCGTCTACCTATGATACTTCTTGGATTTCTAGCGAATCCATGAGTATAATTGGGGAGCAACTAGCCTGGTCTACCTGTATTCAAAGATGAGAGAGGGTTGTATGTGGAAGACAAAGCAAGTCATAGGCAACGTGACACTACTTATGGTAATAATTATTGGTCTTTGAATGTTTTTTTCATTTCTTATTTGCAAAGCCATTACTGGTGATTCGTATGTTATAAAATTTTCATTTCAGACTTGGAGCCTCTAGCACTTCCCGCGCATATCTAGCTGGGCGAGTGTGCCTGAGTACACTGAGGATATACTGCGTGCTACTGCTTTTATCCCGCTCAAGGGAACCAGGAGATCGAGCCTTACAAAGTCTATCTTGACTGTTTGGTTGCTGAGGAGATGCACTTCAACAATTATGTTGATCACCGTCAGACGCGACCATTTGACAAGATAGTGTTATACTTTTGATGGTTGGCTTGCGGATCTCGTCTCACTGCTCCTCATCTACCCGAGCGCGTCATGCAGCAGTTCGGGTACATTCAAACCATCCACATACACCCTGTTGTCTCTGCTCCTCCTGCCTTAACACGTAGACAGATTTAGGAGATGTTTGATGATTATGAGAGTTATCTTGTACCGGAGGAGGCACGGGCTACCATAGCTGAGAGCGATTGGAGCTACGTCAAAGGGTACATCATATGGTTCTTCAGGGTGTCACATTTATATATGGTGGATGGTGCTCCAGAAGATCCGCTGAGACCAGCTCATCATGAGATACTAGAGGAGGAGCAGGTTCAGTTGGATCATACTGATGATGTCTTGCCTAGGTGACGTCATATAATGGTGATTGTGCGGGCAGGCATTAACGAGGGTATCTTCCTTGATGGGTCTGATGTCAGACGGGTCCTAGATTCCATCATGACAGAGGCACAGGGGGCATTGTTGTACCGGAGACATCGCCGGAGGACAGGGGGATTGATGGTCGAGGAGGTGGAGCAGGAAGAGGAGGTAGAGGGGAGGTTGTCAGACACACACAATAGTAGTCTCTTATTATTTTGTTGTAGTACTATGGTATGTACTTTATTTTAACAGTATTACTATATTTTGGGTCTCGATTGTACAACATTTTTGACATCTATTACTATTTTATTTTTGTATGGCATTTTTGGTCCATCTGGAATTATGTACGTCTATTTTTTTATTTTCGATCGTACATTATACTTCATATGAACACGGATAAACAACTTATAGCATGAAATACCTGTTCTGATACATTTCGGAGATGTATCTCCGAAATATTCACGAAGATATATCTCCGAAACAATTCAATATACTTCATATGAACACGGATAAACAACTTATAGCATGAAATACCTGTTCTGATACATTTCGGAGATGTATCTCCGAAATATTCACGGAGATATATCTCCAAAACAATTCAAATATAAATAGTTTTTGCGTGAAATGATTTTAAATTGTTCTGGAGATGCATCTTAAAAAACTAACAACATTTAAATAATTTTGCAAGATGGGTAAGAAATTTTTAAGATGCATTAAGAAATTCTCTAATAATTTTTTTAATTTTTAATCTTTAAGAGTGAAACCACGTGTCTACCGTGTCTATATTTTTTCCGCGGGATAGACCAAAATTTAACACGATGAATTATATTTGACCCGTCTCAGAAAGAACCGGCGTGCCAGTTTGAATGTGAAGATCACTTTTTAAACTACCGACTAGAAACAAAAATGTAAACCAGAAAAAAAAAAAGTAATAATTTTGTTATATTATTTTATTTTTAGTGTTAACTCTTTGGTTCTCAAAAAAGTATATCTTAAAAATCCAAATTTTGGCAGAGATGAATAAAATATAATTAAGAATTAGTCCACCCAAAATCCAAACTAAAATTCTCGAAAAAAATTCTTTTGGTAGGCCAAAATGTTTAGTAAAAGTGATTAAGCACTTTGAAAATAAAGCGTTTGAGAGAGTCATTGGCACTAGAACATTGAAAAATTGCACAACAATGAATCATTGTAACTTGTAATTTTTCCTTCCCAATATTCTTAAACTATTTTTCTATTCCTACCTTCAGAAAAACGCAAAACACTATCCATGGTTTTAAACATACTTAGTTTTCATCACTAGTATTAGAATAGTTGTATTATTGTGATTGAAACTTCATCAAAGAAAACCACGTTCAATAAGAAACACTTGAATAAGCTATGATGACCTAAGCAAAAATAAACAACGGCTTGTATGACAAAATATAACTGGAACTTAAAAAATATCAAAAACTGTCAATTGGAACTTAAAAAATCACTGTTATTATATCATAGGAAGGGATGGAACCAAAACTTTGAATAAAGTAAAACTCATACAATCCCATGTTGACAAGCACCAACTAATCACTTATTTCTCAATCATAAACTACTTCCACTGCTATAAAATCAAAAATGTTATGCCAGAAATTTTTGATAAAGAATACAACTCGCCCGCACGATTAAAGGGATGAAGTGTTGCTGGAAGATGATGACATTGCGGTTAGAACTTCGGTAACAGAACCCATGATGCTCAAAGCCGCTTTCAGAACCTCTTGAGGACACCCTGGCTTTACAATGGTTCGGACCTAGCAACATCGAAAAATCTCATGAGATGCATTGATATGATTGATTGAATTGCAGTATAAAAGAGTGTAATGTACAAGAGCTAATTAATTGTCAAGACCTGTTCAAGGTACTCCTGAAGTTTCTTAATGCGACCCATGTAGTCTTGGTCTTCGACATTAAGAGTTATAGGCTTCGCATCTGCACCAGGACCGTCAAACTGAAGCGGGCCTGGATTTCTGTAAATATCGTCCATAAGGAAGCTTGTTGCATTTCTGCGCAACAACCTGCAATCAAGAACATGCATCAGTGCCTTGACTAACAAGAAATATAGATGCCGACATATACATAAAAAAATGACTAGTCTTACTCATAAGCTTTGCCTCTCAGATCCACCGTAGCTGGATGGATAGCAGGTTTTCCAATTGATGTAGCTCCGGGATTTGGAGACCAACGCTGCACCGTCATCATAGACTGAATTTCATCGCGCAAACACACAAAATTATAAACACTCCATAACATGGACATATCATTGATAACGAAAACGAAGAGGAAAAAATGCATACTGAAATTGGAGCGGCACCGCATTTCCACTTGTTTACAGGATTCTTCAAGTTAGTTACAGTTGCCATGTATCCATTCAAACCAGCAGCAAGTATATGGCAACAGATGTGTCCAAGAACCTGTAATATTGTCAATCAACGAATATATTAATCAAACACTGATGCCGATAATCTAGATGGACTATATGATCAAAGGCAATTAAATCAACATACATATGCATAGTCACTGTCAAACTTTGATGGAAGAGATCCTCGAGCTTGATATCCGAAAAAGTGGCAAATGGCATTGAATTTCTTTCCCTTGTATGTGCCTTCTTTCTGACGCTTGTTTATCTCTGCTTCCACAAGGTATGCTAGAAGTTTCTCGGTCTCAATCTGTTGTAAGGTGTCGAAAAGTAAGGACAACGAAGACATGAAGAAACTTAAAGTCTAGCAAATAACATAAACGACAAAGCATCTGGTGATTATTACCTGAGACAACTGTGCTGAATCATCTGATTCAGGGTAAAGGAGCAGCTGCAACAATGAAAGTTTGCGGTTAGAATTTCCGGTGTAATCGTTAGAACAAACTTGGCTTGATGATAAAGCTCAACGAAATAAATACTAGTTTACCTGTCTCCTGATAAATGGTGGCAGAAATTCAAATAAAGCAGAAGCCCATGGTGAAAGCTGAACAGATATCTTATCAGCAGCAACACCTTGTCGGAGTAAGCCGTGAATTTCCTGAAATACAAAAGGTTTTTCCAATAATGGATTAAGGTTGCATTCTTTATCATAGGAATAAGCACGGAACTGAGTTGTTTATACAAAAGGTTATACCTTTAAGAGTGCATAGACTTCAGGAATGCTCTCAATCAGACCTTCTGGAAGGAGGATTACTCCGTGATATTTGTCTGAGAAACACATAGGAATACGATCTCAGATCTCAAAAGATCGAGAAAAAAAAGACTACAGGGAAGTAGTTTAGATGATCCAAACCTTGCTCTGCTCTAGCCTGAACTGCATCAGAAATCTTTCGTGAAATTTCGAAAAGGGTAAGCTTTGATTGAGCAACCTCCTCCCCAAGAATTACCTGAATAGAGCAATAGTAAAGAATAGTTTGTCAGCATCAAACAATTGCACGATCGGTCAAAAGTGAAATGATATAGGACATTAATACATACCATGTTTGGATGGGACTGAAGAGTGCATTCCAAAGCAACATGTGATGCCTTGCGTCCCATCAGACGAATGAAATAATAATACTAGCAAAGAAAGCGCGGTCAGAAAGGTACTTCAAATGAAAAGGTGTTTATATGTATTCATACGGAAATTAGACTCCTTACCTTCTCTGCAGAGAGAGCATCAGTGCATACATTGCTGATGAGCTGGGAATTCACCTGAATAAAAAAAAGAAAAATATTCACATGTAATTAATTTGTTCGTTATTTCTTAGCTTTCATTTTCAATTTAAAGTATAAAGTAAAGAAAATATATTGAATTCAATTCCATGTTAATACTTAATATCGAACCATGTTAAACACCTGATAGAAAAATACCTTACAAATTGTATCAAAACCAACATTTGTTTCCACAAACTGGTTTTTAAGATCTCCATTCGAAGTCACAGGAACACCAACCACCTGCAGAATCCAAACAACCATAACCAGCAAAATTTGTAACTGAAATTGTACACTGAAATATAATATCCGGTCAAACAGATAAATTAATTGATCAAATAATAGTCATAACGAATTCAAGAATGACCAATAATATACCTTTGTTGGACATTTTGCAACAGCAAATGTCTCTGCAAGCTGAGCAGCATCCGTGTTTGAAGTCACACCTGAAATAAAACCAAGTTCAGGATTTAGAAACACCGTTTAAAGATGTGACCGTAAGCATACATGAAGATTCAGGAAGAAGTATACCTCCAACGATGACAAGTCCATCAAGTTTCAAATTGTTGCATGCAGCAAGTGCGGCATTGACTTGTTCAGTCGTCTTAATTTGATCTTTTGTACGCCCAAGCAAATCATAACCACCTAATAAAGAAACAATCATAGTCCAATAATAAAAGGTTAAAAAAAACCATTGAAATCGATTGGCTAGTCAGAACAACTGCTTCATTTGCCGAAACCAACCTTGATTTTTGTATGTGGAGAGAACATTGTCAGTTATCTCCAATGTTTTCTGGGCAAATAATCCTTCTGAACCACCTGAAAAAAAGGAGAAAAAAAATATGCAGACCTAGTTACTCAGCTTTCCATCAAATATCTCTATTTCATGGTCAATAGGGTTTTAAACAACCGTTGCGGTTGCGTAAAGACTTTTGTGATTTCGGTGGATGCAGATGTTGCGACACTGGTTGTGGCTGTCGAGGTGTGAATTAACCACAATTTGTTCTTTATCACAAAAACGAGTATTGGTATCAATACCTTCTGATACCGTTTGTCGCGGCCTTTTTTGCGGTAACAGACGGTTTTTTAAAGTTTGAATATAATAAATAAATAGTTAAACAATTACAATATTTTGTATATATATGATAAAAGAGTGGTATATAAACTGTGAAGCAATTCAATTAGAAGTAATCAAAAAATGAAGTTCAGACAGAAAAAACAAAAGTTAAGACCAGTGGTACAAATTACCAAGAAATCCAAGCAAAACACTCTTAGGGTTGTGAATATTGAGAGCAGAGTGAAGACCCCAAATAACATTGTGTCCACCAGGAGATTGTCTACCACAAAAAACAATTCCAACCCTGCACCACCACACCACCAACAGCAACAACATAATTTGTTAGATTCAAATCACACAAAACAAATCAAACATATTCACGACAATGCATAGGAAACATCATCAACAAAACACAAAATATATATATAAACCAACCTAATAGGAGGGTGTTCAGTTATGATCTGAGCATCAGGAACTTTAGCAGACGCCCTGAGAAAATGAGCCAATGGTTGTCCATAGGTATAAGGGTAAGACCTACTAATAGAAGGCTCATCAGAAGGGTCAGCAGTCGTTGTTGCATCACCAAATTCAACCCTAACCGTTGTTCCCTGCCACCAATAATAGTAACAAATCAGCCCCATTCCATTCAAATTCATAACCCATCTCAAAAACAAAACAAAAACCAAAAGTTTCAAAATCCAAAACACCAAAAAAACAAAAAAAAAAAAAACAAATCAACCCCATTCCATTGAATCCAACACCCAGATAAAAAACAAAACAAAAATCAAAACTTTGCAAATCCCATCAAAACCCAAGATCTAAATCACACAAAAAAAATTGTTAAACAAATACTGACTTGTAGGCAAGGAGGAAGCTCTGGTTGGTATAAAGATCTAAGCTTTTGAAGATCTGAGAGCTCTCTTGGAATACCATAATCAGAATCCATCGTAGTTAGAGAAGAGAAAATGAGAAACAGAATACAAGGTTGTTGGTTTTGGCGATAGATACCAAGCTACTAAGGAGAGTGAAGTAACGTTTATGTTATGTTTGAGTGTTAGGTACCCTTTTTATGTTGTACCTAAAAAACCATCTTCAAAATCTACCTAATCTTTTTCTTTGTATTTTCAAAATCAATGACCCCTTAATCTTTTTTAATTAATACTAGTAACTAGTAATATTTTTCTTTTTATTTTCAAAATCAATGGCCACTTCATCTTTTTATAATTTATAATAAACCTACTAAGCCCATAGAATTAGGGTCCTTTTATCTTTATTCGCATATTCTTCTTTTTGAAAAATAACTACACTTTTCAAATCCTATTTTTATTCCTCCTTTGTAGCCACTTTCTTTCTTTTCTTCTATTTTACTGGTGAGAACAAAAGTAGGATAAAAGAATTCAAATTCTGTTTTTTTAGTAAAGATAATATATGGATTTTATTTTATGATATGAATGAGTAAAATGGAAATTTTGGTCTTTGTAGAGGGTAAGCTAGGGTTGAGAATAACGAGGGCTCAAAAAATTTGGTGTTGAATTATATTTGAGTGGACCACAGTTATAAGGTATCACATGACACACCAATAAATTGATAGGTAGTAGGTTTATTAAAAAATAGAGAATAAGAGTTTATTGCTATTAGCTAATTGATTAGTATGTTTAGTAAAAGTCTATGAATTTATAATCACAAGAACTAGTTTTTGAAGAAAAAAATTGCCTAACACAGGTTAAGTATTAAAAAATATATTCTAAATGTTAAATGTGTTTTTGGTTCCTATAAATATCTAATTTTTCATTTTTAGTCTCTATAAAAAAATATATATTTTGGTCCCTATAAAATTTTTATGCATACAGATTTAGTCTTTGCTATTTTCTAAAATTTTAAAAACTATTTAATTACCCCTACACTTTTAAATTTTTGAATAATTTTTTTTATACGTGTTTAAATTATTATAAAATATTTCTTTATCCAATTCTATAATTTTTTAAAATGAGAAGAATTAAATATGATTTTTTTAATTTTAAAGCATAATGCTAGAAGTAATGAAAATCTCGACTTATAAATCAAATTTTGAGTTTTTTTTTTTTCGAAGAACTTTTTATAATGTTCTAAACATATCTGTAAAATAATCATTCAAAAACACACATTAGTTTAATAGTAGGGACTAAAATTGCGTGCATAATTATTTTATAAGGACCAAAACACGCTAATTTTTTAATAGGAATCAAAAATTAAATTTGATAATTTTATAGGATCAAAAACATATTTAACCCTTAGAACAATTAGCATTAAATTAAGTATTAAAAATATATTTAAACAATTAATTTTCCTTTACTTTACCTACCATATAAATGTGTATATGATTTAGAACAAATAGCAATAGATTTAAATATTAAAAACATATTTAAAAATTAATTTTCCTTTACTTTACCTATCATTTGTGTGTCGATGCAAGTTTTTTTAAGTTAGACTAAAAAATATTATGTAAAAATTATTTGTAATATAAAAAATTAAAATGATAAAATCAATAAAAAATAATTATCATGTGTTATTTATATTTATTAGTAACAGTTCCATTGAATTTGAGTTATGGTACGACAGAGTGTAGATGAATCTTCAAAATTAACACTTCAGCATATAAATCTCATAAATCTCAGTAAATGAATGAAAATGAGAAAGTAGTTAGAACATGTGAACTAGAAAATACATCAAATGATGTGTGTTGGTTTCATATAATGTGAGATATTAGAGTCTTCCATGTGTGATTTGGCGCCTCACACGAGGGTCTGTCCAATTATATATGTGTTATATCTCAAATTTGTCCTACCTTTTAAATTTTCTTGCATTTGACTTTATTTTTCAGTTTGCATTGTCTGCATAGTATAGCATACCTTTCATCATGAATAAATCCTAAAATGATTAGGCAGAATGAATTCTTGGATATACAGACAGACCGATTAAATTGTTTCTTAAAATATGCAAAAAAATCAGTGAATAAAAAGTTTCGGATTTAAGCTTGCAGACGTCAGTAATATTGATATATTGTTCATGTACTTTAACTTGACACGCTCGTCTTATTTTTCGGCGACTTTTCAGTCACATTTCAATCAGTCTGAGCCTTTTTACCAGTCCCGGTTTATTTTCAAATCTGACCAAATGTTATATTTTTCCGAGTCGATTATTCTGCACTGATCATTTTTAGTTCAATCAATTTATTTTTTTCAGTGGAACTGGGTTCCTACAACCTCCTCTGGTTCTACACAATTGGACGACGATAAGTTGCTCACGATCAAGGCTTGCTCTCCGCATACTGTGACTAGTTGGTCATTCTTGATGAACTTCAGCTTCTGGTGAAGTGTTGAAGTGACTGCCCCAGCCTCCTGTATCCCAGTACTTCCTAACAAACAGCTGTATGCTGCCCGAATGTCCATGACCAGGAAAGTGACTTGGAAAGTGTGAGGACTGATAGTTATGGGAAGGTCGACTTCGTCGATAACTGTTTTTTGGGATCCGTTAAATGCTTTGACGATGACCTCGCTGCCTCTTATCGGAGATCCTTGAAATGATAGTCGCATCAGAGTAGATTTTGGCATAACATTTAGAGCTGATCTGGTGTCTACTAGTACGTTGGCTAAAGCATCGTCCTGGCAGTTGACTGTAATGTTGAGTGACATATTATGATTATGGCCCTCTTCCGGCAGTTCTTCATCACTAAACCCCAAGTTGTTGCAGGAAATGATGTTGGAGATGATGTTGTCGAATTGTCTTATTGTCACATCTTGTTCCACAAAGGCTTGCTCTAAGACTTTCTGTATAGCTTCTCTGTGAGTTTCGGAACTGAGTAAAAGAGATAGCATAGAGATTTTTGAAGGAGTTTGCAACAGTTGGTCAACAATATTGTACTCACTCTTCTGGATAAGCTTCAGCATCTCATCATTGTTTGTTGAAAGGTCGGGATTACTGGATTAGCCGACTGGTCGATTAGGAACTTCTGTTTGAGGTTCGTTTTCTCTGGTGGGTTCTCCAACTCCTCTGTTGAAGATCCGACCGCTCCATGTTACTCGACCGATGTCTGCAATATTCACGATGAAGGGTAATGGAGTTTCCTTTCCATTCTTAATTGTTGTTGCACCGTACTTGTAAGGGATAGCTTTATCGAATTTGTACGGTACTGGTCTCGGCAGATAGATAACTACAGGAGCCTTTTGATTTTTCTGACCATCGTAGCCGGCCTTAATTGGTTCGAGGTTGAGAATCTTTCCGCTATCAAGAGGAACTCTTGATTCATGGAGTAAAGGAATTATGGCACATACATCTCTGGCCATTTCTTGTTTAGGGATTAAGACAACATCTTTGTCTTGATCGGGAAGATAGTCTGACATTATGTTGATCGGACCAGAGCTTGAACATGGTTGAACCTCTTTGTGGTCTAGCTGACTTTGAAGGGTTGCTCGCACAAGGTAGCATCCTTGGTTATTCTCTGAGCAAACTCTACAGCGCTCATAGTTGTGTGGTGCCACCCAGCCACATTCGCTTTGTATGCAGTGCAACCTTACTAGATATGTTTCCCTTGATCGAACATCCTGACTTTGATGCCTAGTAGGGTTCCCGTCAGTCATACTGATCTGCTGTGTAGCTTCGTCCATATAGATCGGAAGCCACCAATGGTTCAACAAGTGTTGAAGCGTTCTTTGAATAAGTGTACATCCTTGGTCACTCTCACGGCATACTTTATAATTCTGATAATCATGTGAAGTCAGAAAATAGAGCTGGACTTGATTGGCGTGTAATTCCACCAAGCTGGTATTCATCAAGCGAATATCAAAGATTTGAATCATATTAACTTGATAATGACTTCTATCCCAGTAGTCCTGGATCCATCCAAGATCCATCTGACGCTGGAGGGCCTCTTATACAAAAGAGCATCCCTGATTATTTACCGAGCAGATCAGACAGGAATCGTAATCGTGTCATGGCAAATCATGATGTTGGCTTTGCCTTGAGTGCATTGCCACCAAGTTGACATTCATCGCACAGATGTCGTGGTTTTGAATAATGTTGGAATTTGTATAAGTCATGTTGACTTCACGAATTCGGTAATCTTGGATCCATCCGAGATCCATCTATTCCTGTAGAGCTGATTGCACCATAGAACATCCTTGATTATCTTTAGAGCAGACATCACACTGGTGATAGTTATGAGACGGTACATGACCGTATCCGCTCTGTCGTCAATGCATCTTGACCAAGTTAGTTCCCAATAATAGTACATCGTGAATTTGATAGCTATGATTAGACTCTTCCTCTATCAAATTAACTACAACTTTATCGTGTTGAGGCATCGGGTTCGTCTGAACATTTGGATTTGTATCCTTAAAGGATAAGACCCCGTTTCTGACAAGCTTCTGCACATCGGATTTAAAGCTGAGACAGTTTTCTATGTTATGCCCTGGTCCTCCTTGATGGTAAAGGCAAGTCTGATCCGCTTTGAACCAAAAAGGCGGATTTTTCGGTACTGTACGAGGAGACCTTGTTTGGACGTGCCCCTTAACCAGTAGTAGTGGAAACAGTTCTGCGTACAACATCGGTATAGGGTCGAACCCTGGTGGTCGCATTGTACGGTTGTTATTGTACTGAGGACGAGCCTGCTGAAGAGGTTGTTGTGTCCTTTGCTGATATTTTTGTTGATTCGGTTGGCTCTGAGCAACCTAAGGTTGGTACGTCGGAATAGGCACAGGGTTGATAGCATGAGTTACAGCTGCTACTGGTTGGTACCGTCGCCTTTGCTTTTCGAGAGAAATATTACTAATATCTTGCTCTTTTTTTAGGGAAAGAACTACCGTATCTTTTGGTACTACTTGATGGTCTGGCATCTTTGACCAGACGTCCTTCTCAGACTGCTTCTTCGAGACGTACTCCCATGTTTACCATTTCAGTAAAGTCGTTGGGCGCACTAGTGACCATTTGGTCATAGTAAATGAGCTCAAGGTTTTTAATATTTTCGTCATCTCTTTTTCCTCAAGAGGTGGACAAATCTGGGCGGCAATTTCACGCCATCTCTGAGCATATTCCTTAAAGGTTTCTTTGTCCTTCTGCGACATGGCTCTAAGTTGATCTTTGTCAGGTGCCATGTCCAGGTTATACTTATACTGCTGAACAAAGGCAGCGCCAAGATCTCTGAAAGTGACGATCTTGGTACGGTTTAAACCCATGTACCATTTGAGTACGGCACCGGTTAAACTATCTTTAAAATAATGGATCAGTAGTTGTTGGTTCTTTGTCTGAGTTGACATCTTTCGAGCGTACATCACCAAATGACTTTGAGGGCAATAGTTGCCCTTGTATTTTTCAAATTCGGGCACCTTGAATTTGTGCGGAATTTTCACATTGGGGACCAAACAAAGGTCTGCGGCGTCTTTTCTAAATAGATCCTGACCGCGAATGGCATGCAGTTCCTTCTGCATTTCTAGTAATTGTTCCTGGAACTCATTCAATATGTCGTACATAATTTCGTTTCCACCAGAAGGTGTCGATGGAATTTGTCCTTCTGGGACAGTGTGTACCACGGGTGGTGGTATAGTCATTACGGCAGTGACTCTTGGTGCTTCCTTATCCCGAATTTTGTAACCTTCAGGAGTTGCTGTCATGCCCCTGGTCTCTTCGTTTTCCTGAAGTTTGTAACCTTCAGGCCCAGCGGTTCCTGCTGCAGTTTTCGGATCTTCCGTGATCGGCGGACTATATCCTTCTGGGATATAGTTGAGTGGCATGCCCTAGGGACGATCTTTAGGCATGTTGTACCGAGGATCATACTTTTCCACTATAGGCTTAGATGCGATCTCTAAGATCACAGTTCTTTGTTATTGTATCTGAGCTACTGCCAGAGACTGCATGTCATTGTGAAGTTTCCTCAGATCTTCTTTCAGAGTGTCGATTTCTTCTCTCAACTCTCTATTCTCTTCCTCGAGATCATCCATTTTCTTTTGTCGATTGGCCCGAGTATTGTACGGATAAGACAGTTTGACTCTAGAATCGAGACACAAACGTGAGATTCGTAGGGAAGAAGAATGCGTTATGTGAGAATGATGAATGATATGCAATGATTATATTAAAAAAAATTCTATAATCAAATGAAACTTCAACAGTTGGATTACAAATATCATACAGTGGGGAAACCCCGTTTTATTGAATTCAAAGATTGCGAAAATGGAAATACAGTAATTTACAAAGTGCTGCAAAAGGAAATGTCTAAGCTTATAGATCCTGAGTCCACTCTGAGGAGAGCTCAGGTGCTGGTTCTGGTACTTTCCTTTTCTTTGACCGGGGCTCTTGAGCCGTTGTCGGGTTATCATCCTTTTGCCAAGTGAAAGGAGCGAGCAAATTCCTTCGGTCGTCTTGACTTTCTACAGCATGTTGCTCTAAAATCTTGATCAGAGCATCCTTTTCTTTTACAGTTGCTGTATTTTGGCACACTCCACATTGAGAATGCGGTACTTGTTCTTCCAAGATTTCTTTTCCCGTTGAACTTTGTTGAGAGTGACCTGGAGTTTTTCCGTATCAGGCATAAAATAAAGGACGGATTCCTTTAACGGAAGAACTTCTTGACAGGGGTAAGGCCTCCTCAGCTTGAGAGCTCTAGTTTGTACCCAGTGGAGATAAGGTTCCACAGAGACACAGTCTGGTTTTCCTAGAGACTCTCTTCCTTTCCTATGAACATGTTTCCATGCATGCACTATTTCTGTCTTTAGTGCCCTATCATTTTCTCCTTACTTGAAGAAAAGACCTTCCAAATGAACATTACACGGTGTATGCCTCATCGGGTATCCGAATTGGCAACGAACTAAAACTGGATGATAGTTAATTCCTCCTTTAGTTCCTATGAGGGGTATATTAGGGAAGTTTCCACAACAGTCGATGATCCTTATCCCGTCATAGATTCGATTGTACCAGTCTATATCAGAGTTGGTAAGAGACATGATTCTCTGTGACCAGCGTAAAGTACTCTTATGATCCCAAAAAGCAACAGACTTTGGTAGATGGGAAGTGAGTCATTTGTATAGCAGGGGTACACAGCATGTGATCATTCCTTCGCTGTACAAATTCCTTAAGTATACAGAATGATAGGCATCTACGAGCAAAGTCGGTACAGGGTTTCCAATCAGAAATATCTTAATGGCATTGGTATCAATGAAGTTATCAATGTTGGGAAACATAAATGACCCGTAGGTGAGTAGAGCAAAGATATCCTCGAAAGCAGTAACGTTTCCTATACTGGAAAAGTACAGGGCTTTCTCTATCAAAAACTTGGCTGGTAAACCTTGGATTCCACCCTTAATGGTCATGTGAGTCCTGACTTCTGATTCATCCAAATAAATTGCTCTTGCAATGGTTTGATCCTTTGGAATTTCTTCCAGTCCAGAAAAGGGAGCTTGGTCAGTGATGGGTAAATTAGTCAGGTGAGAGTACTCCTTCAGTGTTGGTGCTAGCTGATAATCCGGCAATGTGAAACAGTGATAGATTGGATCGTAGAACTGAATCAGCATAGATAGTATTCCTTCGATTACATGGACCCTTAACAGAGAGAGCAGTCCTCCGTACTTAGCTCTAAAAGCATCAGGGATGGTGATCATCCTTGCCAACCCTCTTAAATCCTCTATTTTTGGAACCTTGAAGGTGTACTTGTGTGTCTTCCTTTTACCAAAATCCATAACGCAATCTTTCTCTCTGATATTTGCAATCATTGTCTTAGTTTAATTTGAAAAAAGAGAGAGTATAAGAGAAAATTTTCTTTGTTTAAAGTTTTTTAATGAAATGAATGCATGAATGCAGCACACAAAAACATGGGTTCAAAAGTTCAGCATCCCGAGCATGGAGTCATGGCTCTACCCATTCCCAAAGGTTGTACTATGGTGAATTTTTGTACCTGTCCTCAAACTCATTGACCCCCCTTGGGATAACAACAGCAGGCTGGTTCACCCGAGCGAGCTGAAGTATTTTAGGGTAATCTTAAATGAGGGTAGTATCGCGTGACAACTATTTCCGATAGCTTCCGCACTACAAAATAGTCACATAGTCTCAGTCTACTAAATCCTCAGTTTCATGGATACTACAATCGAACAATCTGTTTTCAACAACCGAAGTCGTTTAGACATTAAATCCGCAAAGGGTATCTTCACTGATTCGATGGTCTACCAGGATCGCTTATTCGGGAATCACTCCCTATAAGACCACCCATCTATGCCATCACTTATCTTAGGTATCACTCAAACTTTCCACATGCGGCATCACCCGCATTCCTATTAGCAGAAAAATAAACACGAATATCAAGTAGGAAAAGCGATATATATATATATATATATATATATATATATATATTTATTCCTAAAACTAACATCCTAGACCTCTTAAGAGCTATAATCCAAGCCTTAAACAAATAAAATGACTCCCCAACAGAGTCTTCATTTTACTGTTGGAAAATGGGGACGATGCCCCAAAGATCATTCTAAGGACTCCCCAACAGAGTCGCCATTTTACTGTAGCGCACGATTTTTGTCGGTGACGCGGCCACTTTATCGCACAATTTGGGTTTTCTCCTCAAATAAGAGGAGGGGGTTTCTACTTTCTGATTTCTTATTTATCCCGTGAAGCTGGAAGGGAAAGGGAAGCTATCTAAAACTAACCTTGCACGCGAATGTTTAACTGAACAAACGCTTAAAGAGATTCGGGGAGTCGGGGTCAGGTTATACAATGGGGAGTTGTTAGTTACCCATCCTATATGTGGTTATCCACAGGTTGTTAGCTTTAGGTTTTGCTTTGTACTTGATGGTGTTTATCCGTTGATGGGTTGGGAAAGTTTCTTGGGAAATGTGAGAGAGAGAGTGAGTTGATTTTTTGGTTTTTCTGATGTTTTCGATAAGGTACTGGACCTAAGTTTTGATTGATATGAAGGTACTGGACCTAGAGTTTTTTATTATTATGCTCGCTAAGATTTCGCAATCTTATGCCTACGTATTCCCGTTTAACCGAAATAGGGAAATCAGAGCAATCGTAGTTCCTCCTATTTTAAGGGAGGAAAAGATATTTGGTGTCTTGTTCAAAGCCCAAGATTGAAGCTAAAAGGTTTATTTGTGTCTTGTTCAAAGCCCAAGATTGAAGCTAAAAGGTTTATTTGTGTCTTGTTTAAAGCCCAAGATTGAAGCTAAAAGGTTTGACTGAGAGAGAATTTGTCAACTCTAAAGGGAGACATTTTGTCTATTTATCACAACTGTTGGGTGACTGTTTAGAAAGGAGAATTACTTTAACTAGGATATGTGAATCCAGGAATGCCATAATTTCCTTTATAGGGGTGTTATCCTTAAGGAAAAAACTTTAACTCAGTGTTGAGTAATGCCATCTTTCCTTAGGAATTTCTCATGCTAAGAGAGGGACAGTGGCGTGGACATAAATAATCCAGAGGCTTGCCGCTTACAGCAATTAGATGAAAGAAAGGGTTTACCAGGATAAAAGATGGACGACAGCTTGGATATTTTAATCAACAAGTGTGCCACTTACAACAATTATCTGGGATTAGGGTTTGTTTTGAATGTCTGTTTTGATAAGTGATAAACAGAGAATTGACTTTCTACAGAGATATTTTGATTTCCTCTGATGGGATGTTGATTTTTATGTGCCTTGATCAAAGCCCAAGGTTGAAGCTAAGAGGTTGATTGACTCCACTGGGGAAGTCTTTATACAAAGCCTAAGAGGAGGCTGAAAAGAGACTGACTCTTCGGGGATATCATTATACAAAGCCTAAGAGGAGGCTAAAAAAGTTTGACTTTTCTGGGGAAAATGCTTTGTCTGTCTTGTACAAAGCCCAAGATTGAGCCTAGAAAGAGTTTGACTCCGTTGGGGAGGGTTTGTATGTATCTTGTATGAAGCCCAAGATTGAGGCTGAAAAGAAACTGACTCTGTGGGAAAGAAATATTTATCTATCTTGTACAAAGCCCAAGATTGAGGCTAAAAAGTGGTTTTACTTACTCGGATGAGGATATTTTAGGTGTCTTGTACGAAGCCCAAGATTGAGGCTGAAATGAGTTTTACTCTGCGGGAGAGTATTATTTGTCTTGTACAAAGCCCAAGATTGAGGCTGAAAAGAGGATTGACTCTGCTTAGGGTATTATTTCTCATAGCCTAAAAAACGGCTGGGAGCAATTGACTCTGTTGGGGAATAATATTGTCCCGAGCTTAAGAGAAGGTTATGAAGATTTATGTCTTGTACAAAGCCCAAGATTGAGGCTAAAAGGATTTGACTCAACAAGAGAGTGCTTTAAATGTCCTGTACAAAGCCCAGGATTGTGGCTGAACAAGCTGGAGAAATCATTATACAAAGCCTAAGAGGAGGCTAACTTTTGCTAGGGGAAATCTTTATACCAAGCCTAAAAGGAGGCTGGAAAAGATGGACTCAACAAGAGAGTGTTTTAGGTGTCTCATACAAAGCCCGAGATTGAGGCTAAAAGGGCTGACTCAACAAGAGAGTACTGAAAGGTGATTGACTCAACAAGAGAGTCTGAAAAGGTGATTGACTCAACAAGAGAGTCTGAAAAGGTGATTGACTCAACAAGAGAGTCTGAAAAGGTTAGCTCAGTTGGGGAGAATCATTGTATAAAGCCCAAGAGGAGGCTGACTATGCTGAGGAATGGAAGGATCATTATACAAAGCCTAAGAGGAGGCTAGCTTCTGCTGAGGATTATTGAGATCCAGAGGCAGGTCTAAATGGGGAAATCAACTCTTGCTGAGGGTTTACAGAAGAGTTGAGATATCAGATGCCCTGAGGTTCTGATTTGGGATAGTGTTATACTGATGATAAACTGACCCTGGTTGGTGGATTTTTAGGAGAGAGACTGGGTTTTTGAAACCATGGTTTTTAACTTCTTTGGAGATTGATCTAGAATGACCGGGGTTTCTCCTATGTTTGTAGGGAACTTGAGAATGTCTTGGAGACTCAAGATGAGATTTAGACTGTCCAAGTCTACTGGTATGGAAGAGTTTATCCTTGTATAATACCCAAGAGGAGGCAGGTGTTTTAAGGGATGAGAATCAACCCTAAATGGTTTGATGTGTTGACACTGGAAAGACTGCTCTATCGAAGAATGACTAAGTTCGGTCCTATACCATTAAGAGGTCTTCAGGGTCCTTGTATTAATCCCAAGAGTAGGCATGAGAACTGCTAAGAAGCCGGAGGGTCCTTGTACAAGGCCCACGAGGAGGCGGGGGATGTTTTTAGGAAGCCTGTGGGTCCCAAACTTAAGAATAGTTCAAGAAAAGTTTCACCGAGAATAATCTTTTCTATAATGAACAGTTCTAGGGTTTGAAGAAATTCAAGAGAAGTTTCACCGGGAATTAATCCTCTCTGGGGAAACTGAATTTCTTTGACAAGTTCTAATAGTGACAGTCTGAGAAAAGGTTCACCGAGAATACTGCCTTTCTCTTTGTTCCATATTGTTTGAGCCCAAGAGAAGGCAAGACTGTATCTGGAAAACCTATGGGGATCTAGTTTTGACTGTATTTAAAGAGTGACCAACTGGCTTTACCTAGTTCTAGACCTAGTTGTCGGGGAAAACTCTAAATAACTATACTAGTATATATACAGTTGATATATGACAAGTATTTAAAATGGTATGAAAGAAGGACTTACGGAGGAACAACTTCCCACAATACAATTATATATATTAAAGCATGTAAATGAAAGCTGATAAAACTTACAGGTGAGCAAGCTTTCATGCTGTATTGTTAGTTGTTCAAAGAAATTAAAGAAAGCTTTGATAACAACTGTATATTGGAATCTAAATCAAAATAGAAGTTATTTTTTAAAAGATTGTTGGGGCTTATACTCGAATAGAGGTCCAAGGTTTAACAGTGATTGCACCGTTGTTTTGAAGATCGTATCGGGACTTATACATCGACTAAGGCCTAAAAAGGTTTATTTACAAAAGGGTTGGGTCTTACACTCTTTCAAGAGGCCCAAAAGTGTTTTTTAAGAAAAGGAATGGGACTTATAGCTCAAGGAGTGGCCCAGGTGATTTGATTTTGAACTGGCGATCGCACCGAGATGTTTGCAAATACAGTGGGACTTATACAATGTCTGAGGCCCAAAATGGTTTTGGTTAAAAAGGGAGTGGGTCTTACACTCTATTAGAGGCCCAAAAGTGTTTGAAAATTTAAAATCGAGAGAAAACCCTAATTTTAACTAAAATGTTATTTTTCAAAGGTAATTTAAATAATAAATGATAAAATATCAATTATATTTAAAAACAAGTTGTACACTTTGGAGAATATCTTGAAAAATCATGTTTAATCATATGAAAGTTTAAAATTCAATTGATTTTGAAAGCTCAAAGTGGGAATTTCATTTAAAAATGTTTAAAAACAAATAAAATGAAATTAATTACAAAAATTCTAACTATATTAAATAAATAATATAAATTGGATTTTTTTGTAAAATTAAATATTTAAACATTTTAGTGAATTTTGAGAAAAATAATCAATTTAAAAACATAAATAATCAGAGAGAAATTAATTTTTGAATCAATTAACAAAAATATCAAAATATTCAAATATTTGAAAATTTAAAAAAGGGCGCCAAGAACACTAAGTTCTTGCCCGCGTGCCCTGTTTCTGCAGATTTGCGTTTTCTCACTTTTCTCCATGATTTCTCAATGGTTTTGCACGATTCAAGTACCAATCTTGTTCGTTTTTAAACAAGGATCACAACCATATAGATTAATTGCATTTATATTAAGTATTGAGTGAGAAATCAGAAGAAAACCTCAAGAACCCTAATTTCAGCATGAACACAATGAAATTACATACACGATTGATTCATGGCAATTGATTGAGGGTTATCACTCCATACATGATGATGAACATGTGGCAAAATTATTGTGCAGTAAAATATGCATGCATCATGGAGTTTGAAGAGTTCATGCTTACCTCTTGCAGCTGGTGATCGAGTTTAGTGATGGAGGTGTTACAACTAGGTTCCAGTGATCTGGACATCTTCCTTAGGTGCCAAGGAGTGTGTTTGAATGCTTGGAGTGGATTGAATTGAGCTGGAACTGGTTGTGGTACCTCAACTGCAAATCTGTCAAGAACTTTGAGAATCTGATGTTCCAGATGTGATTTTGTGTTATGGATCACTCACATATGATGTTTATGAGGTGTGTGTGTGATTGGTTTGGTTGGAATTGCTCTCAAACTCAAAACCCGATAGTGACTTGAGTTAAAAGGCAAAATTGGAGTGAAATGGAGATTTTGAGGAAAACATCAGTTTAGGTTCTTTGGTGTACTCAAACTGATCACAATTGAGGTCTATTTATAGTGTGTCAAGTTTTTTTTTCAAGCAATAGTGTGTGGCAACTGCAGCAGGCTGTTGGCCAATGTGGATCAAATGGAATCTCAAGTCTCCTCTAGCCATTGACTTGAGATTAGAGCACAGGCCTATGGTTCTCTGTTGTATGAGCTTATCTTGACTAAATTGGTGATCATGGACTAATACATTCTAGCTCTATGCATCCATTGAATGTCTCAAAACAAAATTGGAGTCTTGAGGCATCTTTAGCTTTTAGGGGGTGCCATACCTATATGTAGCTCCAAAGACTTGGGAGGCTTATGGATCAGTGCTTGTTCCTCCTTGGTCTCCCCCTGAGGTGTGCAGATGGATAACCATGTTTGTTTTTGCACAATTTGATCAATTCGAGCCCTAATGTACAAATCTGCCTTGCAAAACAGTTTGCAGCAAGGCATGTTGCAGGTGTCATAACCTCTAGCTCAGGTGGAGTTTGGTGGAGTTCTTGGACATTTTGGAAAGCTGATATATCCTATTTCAACATGATGTCCAACTTTGGTTTTGAATCAACTTGAATTACAATGAAAAATGCCTCTACATTTTGGAAAAAATAAGGCAGATTCTGACTTAGTGAAAATTTCACTGAGTATTGGAAAAATGTTATTTTCATGTTTTTAGCCACTTTGATCACTCCATAACTAAAAATCCATGAAGAATTGGAATAATATGTAGTTAACACTTTTGAAGTATGTAATGAGAGCTACAAATCCAGCTTTGGACCATCCAAAATGGTTGCTTGGATCTCAAGTTATGGTCCTTGGAAGTTGGTACCCTAGCCACTTTGTTCCATAACTTAGAAAAATTCTATTTTTTTTAAGGTTACCCCTTTTACAAGTTAACTCACTTTCTTTGATTTTTCTTGATGAATGATGATTCAAATCACATATTAACATTGTTTTAGGGTTAAGGAACCTTGTTTGACCAAAAATCCAAAAAGTCAAACTTGGACTTTTGTACAGTTGACTTTTTCCGTCAGATGAAATTTTGAATTTGTGATATTTTTGTGAAATCAATCCTTGGGCTCAATTAAACTTCATGGATGGCCTCCAAGGGTGTTTAGGAATATCTTGGACCCCTCCCCAAGGTCTGATATCAAGGGTAGGTTAACAGTCAAGGATAGGGTTGACTTTTTCCATCAGAAACCCTAATTTGTGATTAGATGGTTTTGAGTTCTTGTGGCTTATGATTTGAGCTCTTTGAGTTAATCACATCTTGTAAATATGTCAATATTATGTATTTGAGGTCTTTGAAGTTCATTTTGAAGCTTCAAGCCAGACCTCACTTCACAAGTTAACTCAAGGGTTGAATTAGGTCAAAACCCTAATTCATGATTTTTTGATAGATGGACCTTCAAGGTGATTTTGCCATTGTGGATGGGCTCTTGAGATTAATTTGAGCTTAATGGACAAAATATTGAGGCATTGGCTCATGCCCAGATGGAAATTTTCATCTGGAGGCCTTGGTCGACCAAAACCCTAATTTGGTGACACTGGCGATCCTAAGGCTTGATCCATTTAGAATGCTGCAATCTTGTGCTTGATTCTTGATATGGGGTCCTCTTGATCCATTGTGTGTGTTTGAGAGGCTATACAAGTTAAAGATCATGTCATTTCTTGATTGATCCTTTGTCTAAGTGCTCTGAGAGGGCTTGAAACCCTAATTCTCAATTGTAGTGAATGCTCAACAATCCTTGAGTAGATTGATGAAGCATGATGGTATATCTATATTGTGGTGATGATTCTCACAATGATGGGAAATCTTGGTGGTCAAAATTTGGGGTATGACACTAAGCTGTTCAAACACTCACATGTGACCTGAAACACAAAAATCACAAAGTCAACCTCCAAAACCTCAAAAATTGACTTTTCTGCATTTTTCAAGCCATGTCTTGATTCAGTCACTTCCAAAACCAAACTAAGCCTCAAAAACACTCCAACTATCATCCTCAAACTGTCCCAAATGGTTCCCCTCAACTGGAACACCATTTGAGAGAGTTGTCATATTGGTCACTTTTGCCCCTTTTGCAAGAAAGTGCCACAACTTGCTCCTGAGGATTCCAGCTGGGTCTAATCATTCTAAAAGCTTCTAAGGGATCAATTGACAGTGTCCAAAGCATCGAATTACTTCTGGCACAAGGAACTTGGTAGATAGCACAAAAAGCTCCAAGAGGTAAGTGCATGACAACTTGAACTCTTTGAATTATGCAATCCTTTGATGTCCATTGATCATAAGCATCTCACACATGTTGTATATGTTGTGTTTGAACCAATTTGCCATGTAATTCTTGCCTGTATCATGACATATCATAGAACATGCAAAAATAGGCCTATTTTGAAATCACTATCGGATTTTGAGGAGGAAACATTTTCTGAAAATTCCAAGGGCACCATTGGATTCCTCATGAAATTCTAGGTCAGATGCACCTAAATTTTTTTCCAATCCATGGAGAAATGAGAAAGTTAGAGGCTTCACGTAAATTGCCTAAAAGCTTGCCTTGCATTGCCTTGCCCAGGCCTAGAAACAAGGCATGCCTTATGAATTAATGAGGTGGTTTTGATACACGGATGTATCACCACCCCAGTGGTAGCGCACATGTGTGTTTGTTGCCGAGGTCGTGGGTTCCAACCCCACCCAGACCATTTTGCCATTTTTTTCATATTTTTGCTATTTTTAATATTTGTGGTTTTTATTAATTAATTCAAAAATTAATTTCTCTCTCAATTTTAATTATTTTTTATTGGTTTTTTTTTTGAAAATTCTCAAAAATGTTAAAATATTTTATTCCATGAAAATTTCACAAAAATATTATTTATTTCATATATTTGGTATTTTTGTAAAGAATTATATTTTTATTTGTTTTTAAACATTAAAAATATTTCTTTCTCTTGGTTTTGCAAAATTCAAATGATTTTTAAATCATCCCATGAATGAAACATGATTTTCCAAATATAAATCCAAGATCACAACCTTTTTTCACATGTTTGATTATTTTAATTGAATTGTTATTCAATTAAAATACATTTAAAAACCAAAAATTAGGATTTTGATCACTATCACCCTAACAAATCTTTTTTCAAACACTTGGGCCTCTAATAGAGTGTAAGACCCAACCCCCTTTGTACATAAACCTTTTTAGGCCTCAGTCATTGTATAAGTCCCGATACGATTTTAAAATCTCGGCGCAGTCGTAGCCTTTTTAAACAATAACCTTTGGGCCTCTCTTCGAGTTGTAAGCCCCATCACTTGTATATAAAATAAACTTTGGGCCTCTCCTTGAGTTGTAAGACACATTCCTTTGTACAGAAAACCTCTTTGGGCCTCAGTCATTGTTAAGCCACAATACAATTTACAAAACGACTGTATAATTACTGTTCTTATCATCTGGGCCTCTCCTTGAGTATAAGCCCCACCAATCTTTTCAAAATAACTTACCTTTTGATTTAGGTTCAAATACATATTTGATATCAAAACTTCATTTAATTTCTTGAACAACTAACCATACAACTGTTACAATGAAAGCTTGCTCACATGTAAGTTTTATCAGCTTTCATTTACTTGCTTTCATATATATATATAACCGTATTGTTGAAAGCTTGCTCACCTGTAAGTCTTTCTTTCATATCCTTCTAAATACTTGTCATATATCAACTGTATATATACTAGTATATTTGCTTAGAGTTTTCCCCGGCAACTAGGTCTAGAACTAGGTAAAGCCAGTTGGTCACTCTTAAATACAGTCAAAACTAGATCCCCATAGGATTTTAAGAGACAGTCTTGCCTTCTCTTAGGCTTAAACAATATGGAACAAAGAGAAAGACATTATTCTCGGTGAAACATTTCTCAGACTATCACTTTTAGAAATTGTCAAAGAAATTCAATTCCCCAGAGAGGAATTATTCTCGGTGAAACCTCTCTTGAATTTCTTCAAACCCTAGAACTGTTCACTACAGGAATTATTCTCGGTGAAACCTTTCTTGAACTTTCTTAGGTTTGGGACCCACAGGCTTCCTAAAAGCATCCCCCCCCCCTCCGTTTGGGCTTTGTACAAGGACCCTCCAGCTTCTTAAAAGTTCTTATGCCTTCTCTTGGGCTTAATACAAGGACCCTAAAGACCTCTTAAAGGTATAGGAAAAAACTTAGTCATCCTTTGTTAGAGCTGTCTTTCCAACGAGTCAAAACCTCATATCATGTTTAGGGTTGATACTCATCCCTTAAAACACCTGCCTCCTCTTAGGCATCATACAAAGATAAACTCTTCCATACTAGTAGACTTGGACAGTCTAATCTCCTCTTGAGTCACAAAGACATTCTCAAGTTCCCCACAAACATAGGAGCAACCCTGGTTATTTTAATCAATCTCTAGTAGATTTAAAACCCATGGGTTCTAAAACCCAGTCTTTCTCCTAAAAATTCCTCAGCCTAGCCAGCCTCCTCTTGGGCTTTGTACAATGATTTTCCCCAGCTGAGCTAACCTTTTCAGACTCTCTTGTTGAGTCAATCACCTTTCCACACACTCTTGTTGAGTAAATGGTGTAAAACAAAAGCACTCTCTTGTTGAGTCAACCTCTTTCAGCCTCAATCTTGGGCTTTGTACAAGACACCATATAAATTTCCCTAAGCAGAGTCAATCCTCTTTCAGCCTCAATCTTGGGCTTTGTACAAGACAGATAATACTCTCCAGCAGAGTCAAACTCATTTCAGCCTCAATCTTGGGCTTTGTACAAAACACCTAAAATATCCTCAGCCGAGTCAGTATAGTCTCATTTTAGCCTCAACCTTGGGCTTTGTACAAGACAGATAGAGATTTCTTTCCCACAGAGTCAGTCTCTTTTAGCCTCAATCTTGGGCTTTATACAAGACCGAAGATGGTTGGTTTACATCCTGAGTGAATCGCACACTCAGAGATGACACAGAGTCGCCACCGAACTTTATTTAGTCCCGAAGGACAGGGAAAATATCGATAAAACCCAAGGGGAAGAGAAACGGGAATGAGGGTCGGTTATGCGAAAGGAAGGTACTAGCACCTTACGCATCCGTCGTACTCGATGGGAACCATTTCGCTTGCTTCTAGGCTTGGATGGGTTATCTATCTAAAGGCTTCTAGCTAAAAGAAAGAGGAGAGAAAAGAAAGGGGAAAAAAGAAAAGAAAGAAGGAAAGTGCTCGCGGAGGATTGGGGCCCTTGTGCCTACATACCCTCATAGTGCAATGAGAAAATCAGAGCGTCGTAGTTCATGGAACCAGGGGACAGAAAGGAAAAGAAGAAGGAAAGAAGGGTGAAAGGATGGAAGTGTGCTCGCCAAGATCATCGCGATCTTGTGCCTACGTATCATACATTCGAAAGAATGCAGAATCAGAGCTTCCGTAGTTCGGGGAACCAAACGGAAAACAAAACAAGAAAGAGATAGGGTGGTGTCAAAAAAACAAGAGCAAGAGGGAAAGAAAACTCTACTAGGGGAAAGCCGGACAGTAAGAACGATTGCACAAGAAACCAAAAAAGGAATGGTGTCAAAGCCAATAATGAAAGAAACTCAGCTGGGGATAACAAAGAAGACTGGTGTCGAAACCAAGAAAGTAAGAGCAAAGTGAATAGAAAAGACTCCTCTAGGGGAGAAAAGATCAAAGAACTGCTAGGAATTAGAGGGTAAGTGACCCGGCTGGGGATCCAAATAAAAGAATGGTGTCAAAACCTAGAGAAAAGGGAGACTCGGTATATTAACTGGCTGGCAGTGGTTAACTGAAGAGAAAAGAGTAAGACTCAGGTGGAAAAAAGAGGCTGGTGTCAACAGACGGACTGTGATAAACCAAAAAGAGAGTACTGAACCGAGGGAAGGTGTTTGACTCTGAGGGGGCATCGGTATATTAACTGACTGGCAATGGTTAACCGAAGAAAGAAAGGACTGCAACTCTATGGGGATAGAGAAGCATTGGTTTTAACAGAGAAAATTGTGATCAACCAGAAGAACGGGTGTAGGACCAATCGAAGGTCATAACCCAAAAGGGATGTTGGTATTGACTGAACAAACAACACTTAACCAACGAAGAAGGGTATTGAACCAAAAGAGGTTGCTAACTGCTGGGGGGTTCAGTTTTTAACAAAACACTGTGATTAACCGAGAAGAACGAGTGATTAACCAAGAGAAGGCGATTAACTCAAAAAGGGTTTCAGTATTTTAACAGACAGGTTGTGGTTAACTGAAGAAAAGGGTGATTAACCAAGAATAGGTGATTAACCCAAGAGGAAACTCAGTGTTTTAATAAACGGACTGTGGTTAACTGAGAAGAATGCAAACATTAGCATTTTAACTGACAGGCATTGATTAACCAAACAAAAGGAGAAGAACCAAGAGAAGGTTGCGAACTCTGCAGGGAGTTCGGTTGTAACAGGAGTACTGTATTTAACCGAAGAAGGAGAAAAAAGACTCTTCTGGGGAATCAAGAAACAATGATTGACCGCAAGAAAAGAATAGGGTATTGAAACAAAGGAAGCTTGCTAACCCAATGAACACTGATATTAACCGAGAAGGTGATTGATTAAAAGAGAGATCGAAAGAGATAGGAGTGATCAAAGATCGACCCGACTAAGGAAAGAAATCACACTACCGCCTGGAGATAGAGATGACTAAGCCAAGCACAGGGTCATTCGTCCCCTACCTGAAGTAGTTAGAATGAGAGTAAGAATTCTCCCTTCTCATCCTTTCTCTAACACACAGTGTGTAATGCAGAAGTTGAACCGGATGACACAACAGCTCCAAGTTGTACAGTGCTCTCGCGTGAAGAAACGGACAACGTTACAGCTTCAATTGTACAGTGCTCCAATGCAGGACGTAGCGCGAAACTCCAACTCCACGGGGGAACGAGAGGGAAAGCTCTAAAGGAAGCCTAAAGAGAAGGAAGGGGAAGATCAACCAATCGAAACATGGTTTCGATCAATTAATCAAAGGGAAATGTCATGCTAACAATTTTCCAAAGAGGATGAAAAATCATTAAAGTAAAAGGTGTGAATTATTGATTATACAAGATTAAGCCCATCCATGAAGAATGAACTTAATGCAAACCCAAGAAAGGGAGTACAAAATAATACCAAATGATCAACAAATATTCAACACAAAGTCATGTTATGTGATCAAAGAGAAATGCAAGAATGATTATATTCACATGATGCCAAAATATGAACAAATTGAATAATCGAAAAAATGCATCGAAAGTTCCTGAATATGCTTCAATCAAAAGTTAAATGACACTTAAAACATCCATAAAAATCAAAGATATCAATCCATGGAAGTTAGACGAAGAAAGGATACCAAACAAGCTTGGAAAAACTCAAAATTGGCCAATCTGTTCAGTGGTAACCGGTTACAGCATATGTGCTAATCGGTTACTTGCTTGCAAAAACTGCGTTTCTGGTGAAATTTACACTGAGTAACCGGTTAGCAGATATGCTGTAACCGGTTACCGCTGAGACAGTGGCAAAAATAACAGCAAAAAAAGCTTTTTAAAAGTGATTTTCAGCACTTAATCACTTATACCAACCACCACATGCTAGATCATGAATTGGTGCATGAAAATTACACCATATGAGAGCAATTAACACAATCACAAGCGATAATCATGGAGATCCAAGATCGAACAAAATGCACGGCAAATCAAACCGAAAATGAAACGGAATTACATCGTAAAAGTGCGAAACAATCGAAACAAAGAGTAGAGTGAGATCTACCAGCCTACAAGGCTGAGATGTGCCTTGGTAATTGTTGCAAAGTGTTCTTGATGCAGAAAACTAAAGAAAACCAGAGGAATCTTCAATTTGGTGACGAAACTTGTCGAAATCGAGTAAAATATGATAAAGCTCCAAAATGCGAATTCGAACCGTTGAATGTTGCAACAAATACTCAAGATTAATCCTCAAGCCGAAATAACTCCAGAAATCCAAGTGTAATAGCAAGAAGTATGAAGGTTGAGCTCAAGAAATAATCACTTTTGATGTAAAAGTGATTATCCTTCAAAGTAGAAATGAGCTTTGGTGAGGTTTTGAAAGAGAATTGAGATGAAGATGAAGATGTAGCAGAAAAAATCAGAGAGAATGTGAGATAATTGAGAGTGAATTGTGCAAATGGTTCTAGGTCCTTGAAAAATGAGTGAAGGTGAGTTTATATAGACATTAGGTTTGGAGTATGAGAGGTTTGGAGCTAGATTTGGACTTAGCTTTGGGTTTGGAACTAGGCTAGGAGTTAGTTAGGCTTGACTCACCTAGTCAAGGTGGTTAACTCGGTTAGTTAAGACCAACTCAGTAACAATCCCAATGTGAACTCCATCATCCAAAGGTTGGCATGCTTGTAAAATAAGAAACATGGTGCACTTAAATTGGAGTGAAGTATTAGAGTAAATGCACTTGGATTGAATTGAATAGCCTTGAAATGTCTAGAGAAGTCTAGAATATTCCACATGCTGCTAGAATATTGTAGAATCAATGACCAAAGAGTGTGCAAGGTGCTTTCCCACAAAATGCAGCATGAACTGAAATTTTGCACAGAGTAACCGGTCACAGCATATGTGCTAACCGGTTACTTGCTTGAGAACTTGCGTTTTTTGGTGAAATTTACACTGAGTAACTGGTTACAGCATATGTGCTAACCGATTACTTCAGCCAAATTTCCACAAATTTGCAAAAAGATGATGCTGAAGTCCTGATTTCGATTCTCCACCTCTTGTCTTGATAAATAAACATGGAAACCTTTATTTTGAGCTTGTTTTGATGATGCGATGATCTTGTGAGGATGTGATTAATAGGGCTTGGAAAACCTGAATATTCCTGCAACAAAATCAAAGAGGAAACAAAATGCGAGTGCGCATGCTAGCGATGCGAATGCGCGTGCTTATGCAAAAGGCAAAAGAGGGAGGTCAAATTTTGGGTTACGACAGCTGCCCCTATTTAATCCTCTTGGACCTGAATGTACGAATTACGCTAGCTTTTCGATGATTCGAGGTAAAAGGGGATTAAATAAAAGAGTAGCTCGAGAATTTGGCCGACGGCGACAAAAGAAGGGTTTGGCTGAATATCTGCTGAGGGATGAATCATGCCAAAGGAAAGGGAGTATGCTCGATGCATATGCCATGTAGGCGTTCTACATGATGCTTGATATCATGCAATGCAAAGGTGTGGGCTAAGGTAATACGCGGTGAGTTAGGCCGAGATTATAGCAAAACGATCTCAACATTCTTGGTCGGGGAGAGAACCCACAGATGAAGACCAAACTTGTCGGGGAAAAGCCCTCAAAGGGTAATAAATCTTGTTGGGAAGACCCAAGAAAAATGGTGAAGATTCCACTGGGGAAGAACTATCACCAACAATATTGCAGGGGGTAAGAGAATCACGCCAACCTTTTCCATCACGATTTCACCTGCTTGGGGAAATAAAATCAGCAAACACCAATTTCTAAGTTGCCACTGACTCTGTTGCAAGGAATTCACAAGGTTCTAAGGATTTTCTCTGCTTGGAGAAGACGGGGAACCAAATCGTAAAGCTAGGGATGCAGATGATGCGCGACTCGTGCGGGGTAAAAAAACAAACTCTTCCCTTCTCAGGGTGCATCATGACAACTTTGCTGGAGACATTATGGATATGTCGGGGAAGTGGAAAGTAATCAACCTTTCCTGAGAACCACAATGGCGACTGCCGGGGAAATGATGGCTCTGCTGAGGAATTGCTGAGGAAACAATAACTTCTTCAAAGAACCACCACATTGTCGACCGGGCGTTAGGCTTATCAATGGATATTACTGATTATCCTGCAGGAGTTACCAGTATCGTATGCAATGCATAATGCTTTCTCGATTGATCTAGCTTTTTATTGTTCTCAATGTTTTTATAGTATTATGTGATCATAAATAATTGTTTATTTTGCAAACAAAATACTGGAATGAAAATAATCGAGATAACAAAGGATGCATTTTATTGAATGTAAAAGTTTTGTACATAAGATGTGTACAAGGATGCAAAAAACCTTTGATGAGGAAATTTGCAATAAAATTGAAAAACAAGTGTAAATGGCAAAGGGAAATCATGTTTTGCATTGATTACAACATTGGCCACCATCCACTGTAAGTCTAGGTTCCAACGCCTTGCACCAGTTGATGATGATTGGAATGTTCTTTTATCGTCCGAGGTTTAGCTATGATGAAGAGAGGCTCAAATGTTCACAGTCAATGCCTTTATCCCTAATTTTTGCCTGGACATGTTTTCATTCATCATTTTTTTTCTCCACCGGGATACCCATTTTTGCCTAAGTCGCCCTTTCGGGTTTTCAACTTAGCGGGCTATTATTGTTTTTTTCATTGTCCCTAACTTTTGCATGGACACTTCTTTTTTTAGGTCCATCGGGACGTCCATTTTTGCCTAGATTGTCCTTGCGGATGTCAATCTAGTGGACTCTTATCCATTTTTTTTCAGGCATAATTTTTTTGACTGTATCTGAGTTCACGGGCAATGGCAACTCCTCCCCATCCATTGTGGTGAGGATCAGGGCTCCGCCGGAGAAGGCCTTCTTGACAACAAAGGGTCCTTCGTAGTTGGGAGTCCATTTGCCTCGTGGATCCGAGTGAACAGGAGAATATCCCTTGAGCACGAGTTTGCCTTAACAAAACGTTCGAGGGAGAAATTTCTTGTCAAAAGCTCGCTAGAGGCGTCTCTGATACAGTTGACCATGACAAACAACTGTAAGACGCTTCTCTTCGATGAGATTCAGCTAGTCGTATCTGGATTGAATCCATTCAGCTTCATCAAGACCTGCTTCCATGATGACTCTGAGTGAAGGAATTTCGACTTCAATGGGTAGAACTGCCTCCATACCATACACAAGCAAATACAGAGTTGCCCCAGTAGAAGTGCGGTCTGAAGTTCTGTAGCCATGTAGTGCAAAGGGAAGCATTTCATGCCAATCCTTGTAAGTCTTGACCATTTTTTGGACAATTCTCTTGATGTTTTTGTTTGCTGCTTCAACGACGCCATTCATCTTGGGCCGATATGGTGAAGAGTTATGGTGCTCGATCTTAAATTCTTGACACAACTCCTTCATCATGTTGTTGTTCAGGTTGCTTGCATTGTCCGTGATAATGCTACTAGGAAGGCCATAACGACAACTTATCTCTTTCTTGATAAATCTGGCAACCACTTGTCGTGTAACGTTTGCATAAGAAGCAGCTTCAACCCACTTAGTGAAGTAGTCGATAGCAACCAGAATGAATCGATGACCGTTGGAAGCTTTCGGCTAGATCATTCCAATCATATCTATACCCCACATAGAGAATGGCCAAGGTGAAGTCAAAACATTCAATGGAGTTGGAGGCATATGTATCTTGTCTCAGTAAATCTGGCACTTGTGACATCTTTTGGCATAGTTGTAACAATCTACCTCCATTGTTGTCCAATAATACCCAGCCCGAAAGATCTTCTTGGCCATAGCAGGACCCTTAGCATGTACACCCTCGCAGCCCTCATGGATGGACCTTATGATCGTGTTTGCTTCGTGTCTATCCATGCATCTGAGCAACACAGAATCATAATTCCTCTTGTACAGTACACCACCACTTAAGAAGAACTTGGTGCAA
Source organism: Lathyrus tuberosus (assembly GCA_022829125.1). Taxonomy (NCBI): domain Eukaryota; kingdom Viridiplantae; phylum Streptophyta; class Magnoliopsida; order Fabales; family Fabaceae; genus Lathyrus; species Lathyrus tuberosus. The sequence goes on from JALAZF010000168.1 coordinate 9,674,677, forward strand.
AGTCGCCTAAGAGCCTTCTTGTCAGTGATAGTAATACCCTCGGGATATTCCTGTTTTCCAGATATCTCTTAATGTCGTAGAACCAAGGCTTGTCATCAGACTCATCCTCGATTGCTAAACAGTGTGCTGGCTCGTTCAAGTGATCAATGCGGATATGAAAAGCTTCATTCTTCCACTTGACCTTGAACATGGATGCTAGAGTGGCAAGTGCATCGGCTAGTTGATTTTCCTCTCTGGGGATATGATGAAAAGAAATCTCATCAAAATAAGGAATCAAATTTGCAATGTGTTATTGGTACGGAACCAGCTTGGAATCCCGAGTCACAAAGTTCCCTCTGACTTGACCGATGACCAAGGCAGAATCTCCATAGACCTCAAGAATCTTGATTCTCATGTCAATAGCCACTTCAATACCGTAGATACATGTTTCATATTCAGCCATATTATTGGTGCATTCAAAGCATAATCTTACAGTGAAGGGAAGGTGAAAACCTGTTGGAGAGATGAGGATGGCACCGATTCCACGACCTCTAGAATTGGAGGCACCATCGAACACGAGCATCAATCGCGCCCCTGGTTCGGGTCCTATGTCAGGGTCTGGAGTCTCATAATTTCTGATAAACAAAACATCCTCATCGGGAAAGTCAAACTTCATTTGTTGATAACCCTTTACAGGTTGATGAGCAAGGTAGTCAGACAAGACGCTCCCTTTTATTGCTTTCTGGGTAACATGTTGGGTATCATACTCACTTAATAGCATCTGCCACCGAGCAATCCTTCCAGAGACAACAGGCTTTTCAAATATGTACTTTATCAGATCCATTTTGGATATCAACAAAGTAGTATGGCAAATTATGTATTGTTGTAGGCGTCGAGCAGCCCAGACCAGGGCACAACAAGTTTCTCTAAGAGTGAGTATCTGGTCTCACAATCAGTGAACTTCTTGCTCAGATAGTATATTGCATGTTCTTTTCTTCCAGTGTCATCATGTTGACCCAATACATATCTCATTGATTCATCGAGAACAGTGAGATACATGATTAAAGGCCTAGCAGGAACCGGTGGTACTAAGATCGGTGGTTCTTGCAAGTATTGTTTTATTTTGTCAAATGCTTCTTGACAAATATTGTTCCATTCAATCGATTGATTTTTTCTTAGTAATTTGAACATTGGTTCACAGGTAGCCGTAAAATGGGAAATGAACCTTGAGATGTAATTGAGTTTGCCCAGAAAGCCACAGACTTCTTTTCCTGTTTTGGGAGGCGGCATGTTCTGAATTGCCCGAACCTTATCGGGATCAACTTAAATGCCCTTCTGACTCACAATAAAGCCCAACAGTTCACCAGATCGAACTCCAAAGGTACACTTCGCAGGATTCAACCGTAATCTAAACTTCCAGAGTCTGTCAAACAGTTTCTTCAGATGAACCAGGTGATCATCTTCAGTTTTGGATTTGGCAATCATATCGTCCACGTAAACCTCAATCTCTTTATGGATCATATCGTGAAAGATGGTTGTCATGGCACGTTGGTGTGTTGCCCCTGCATTCTTTAGACCGAATGACATGACTTTGTAACAATATGTACCCCATGGCATGATGAAAGTGGTCTTCTCCAAATCAGCTGGGGATATTTTGATCTGATTATATCCTGAAAATCCGTCCATGAACGAAAAGACAGAGAACTGCATTGTGTTGTCCACCAAGACATCAATATGAGGCAAAGGAAAATCATCATTCGGGTTTGCCTTGTTAAGATCTCGATAATCCACACACATTCTGACTTTCCCATCTTTCTTAGGAATTGGGACGATGTTGGCAATCCATTCAGGATATTCTGAAGTGGCTAGGAACCCAGCATCAAGCTGTTTCTTTACCTCTTCTCTGATTTTGAGTGCCATGTTGGGTCTAGTCCTTCTGAGCTTCTGCTTGACATGAAGACATCGGGGCTTGAGTGGCAAGTGATGCTCAACGATGTTGGTATCCAACCCAGGCATATCTTGATAGGACCAGGCGAAGATATCAATATACTCTTTCAATAACTTGACTAACTCGAAGTGTACATGCTCTGCTAGAGACGAGCCAACGTTGACTTCTCTTCTGGCCTCATCAGTACCAAGATTGACAACTTCCACTGGCTCTTTGTGTGGCTAAATCTCTCTATGCTCGTGCTCAAGGAGCCTTGCTAGTTCAGCCGGTAATTCACAATCTTCCTCACCCTCTTCTTCGGCTTGGTTAATTGGAATCTCAGAATTACAATGGATGTTTGCCATGTTGTTATCAATGCTTTTATTAGTTCTGCATGTTTATGAATATGTTTAGAATGAACTATTTAAAAAGTGAAAATAAAAGAAACTTTTGCCATTTGTTTGTGAAAAAGTAAAATAAAGAAAGAAAATAGAGCATGATTCTGAATGCAAAAACTTTTATTTATTGATCACATAATATTGCAAAAGCGTGAGGCCCTTTACAAGCTATCCACTCGTCTCGGGCGAGGACGAGGGAACGAGAAAGCAAAATGCATTACATGTTATATGGGAAAACCACAGAAATCACGGTAGATGTCCAATTGTTGAGCTTGAAACACGGCGGACACTCGCGCACAAAGCTTGAAGTCTGATTACTAGGACCAGCGTCATCAAAAGCTGCCACGATGTCACCCTGCTGGAAACCCGCGCTATTGAACTTGATCAAGTTGCACTGTGTTGTACCCCAAATTTTTCCCTTAGATACACTGATGCGTCTGCATAACATTGTAGGGCAATCTTTCTGCGCTAACTTTTCATGTGTAGTTGTTTGTTTGTTTGTTCATTTATGTTACAGGTTGGAATCAAAACTATACATTTGGTAAATTTGGGTTGACTAAAGGGCTGTGAACATTTTGTTTGGACTGATGAAAAGAAGGGTGACATAGTTTGCAATGTGGGCTTGAAAACCCAGTTAATGGCCCAAGTAACTTGCAATAGACATTTTGGTACCAAGTTGGATCGTTGTGGTTGCCTAAAGAGGGAGTTATAAATAAGATTACAACTCGTTTAAGTGAAATCTATAAGGATGGTTTAAGGGATTATTAAGTCGGATTTATGAGAAGGTCTCAACCTTGGATTAGTTTATTTCAAGTTTTACTTCAAGTGGGATTTACCAAGTTTCATTCCATATTGGACTTACGAGTTTAACTCAAGATTGGGATCTCAAGTTACTCCCTATTTTTGGATTCAAATTGTTTCTTTCTTGAACTTACAAGGGTTTCAAGTGAAATAAGGATTTGTATTTGGATTGAGAATTTGAATTTGGGATTATTCAAATTGGGTCAAATGGACTTTAATTTGGAATGAAGGAATTCTACGTTGTGATTCACTGTCGGGAACTTATCAGAGTGGTGAAATTACCATTGGGTTACAACAATCCAAATAGAATTACAATAACTGTCGATGTTGCAAGTTACTACATTTAGTCTACAAACAAGTACAAGGAGAACTGGAATCTAATTTCTAGATGTAGGGTTGTTTGAGTTAGGTGTTCAACTAGCATAATTGAAACCAAATACTCGCGCCCGACTTTGATTTTGGCAAGCCTCTGGTATAGTATCCGCTTCCAAGTTTGTTGCCGTTCGAGGATGTCTGCCAATAAGAAACCTAGTCAAAACCGTCAGCCACCAAAGACCAACTAAGGCTGCAAGAAAAGATGAAATATGAGAATCACAAAAAACACCAAGCGTGGACGAAAAAAGAAAGCAGATAAGAAGAGAAACGCCAAACAGCAGAATATCAGTTCACAAACTAAAGCCCAAGCTTCAACATCACAACCTGCACAACAAAACAAGAATGCCCTGCGAAGCATTGAAAGCGTTAGACCATCATCATCATTCCAAAATGATTGCAACCATCATTAAACACCAAGACTCACAGTTTTCAACTATTAACAGTGCGGTTTCAGAATTGAGGAGGAACCTCAAAGGCATCACTAACCGTCGAATAGCAGATCAATGCAACAAGAGCACTAATTCCATGCTATTTCTAAGAGGAAGAAAAATTTATCAGAAAGGAAATGGAAGAGAGAAGGATTTCCGCAGCAAATCCATGTTCAGAGCACTTAGTCTCATCACAGCATAAAAAACCAACAAATAAGTTATATTAGCAACCACATCTAGCAGGATTTCAGCCTCGCACCGGTACACACGAAAAAGGATTAGTATGGGTTTACGACAATATAAAAGGGTTATTCAACATGAACCACTCCTCTACGTATCTCTACAGTGACAACACAATTTATTCCTATTCCAATTGGAAATTCAATAGGCTGCAAAAAATTATGACAGTCCAGAAGGTCAAATTGAATGGAACAGGGTTGAGTCTAATTTGCTTGAGTCAAAAGAATAAAAATCATCACAAAGCAATATTAGATAGCCATCAAACCTTTTCCCAACCATCCATTTCACGCTTCCCAAGTCAACAAGTATTACTCGTACAAGATGCCCTTTCAACTCTGCTGTCTTTTCCATACAGTCGAGCAGTCGAATGCGACTCCCACGTAATCGTCGGTCCAGCACCAGAATAAGCCGAATAGGAACAAGTTCCAACTGTCAAGGATTCATTCAGAAAGCTCTGCACCTGAACCTGAAGGATATTCAAATTGTTAACGTTTCCAAAAGACAAGATTTGGAACTCATAAACTCAGAATCAGACGCACCTCATTACATCACCATATTACAAGATCCACAAATCATTACGTTTAAAACTCCTAACATGTTACACAAAATCTAAAAGCCCACCAAGGATGGCTATCATCAAAACCTATTGAGTGATGAAAATCCATACCAGTTCACTTCCTCTAGAGAAACCATGATCTCTCCACCCACCAAGTCCAACTCGCTGTCCAAGCCATCAAGTACGAGCATATCGCCAAACATTCCTGGAACTTGTAAAACTACACCTGGATGGCTGCAAAGGTTTAAGAACCTGAAAAATAACATTCCTTCAAAATATGCCCACGTACTTAAGATTGTTGAAGTTGTCTTTACCTATGTTGTGTAATACAAAACTTATTGAATCGCACCTTACCAGACACACGCAGATCAATGCATCAAGCCATGGTTTCACCCTTGATAGCACACCATCCTTAAGGATTTTATGTTTGAGTGGACATAACACCAAGAGGGAAAAGTTTCAGAATTACAATACAAGAACCAAGGCAAGTGTGCAGACTTCCAGCTTAGGGCTGAACTTATGTGGTCTTCCAAGTTAGGAGTACTCGTCAGACCTGCTACCGCTTCCCATCCTTTTTTTTTTTGCGTTTTGAGGCCTGGCAAACAAAGAGAGATAACTTAATGCACTAAATCATTTGATCCAAAACCATCACAATGTAACCTTAAAGGTTTCAAGGAAATTGGCAGCAGCAAAACAAACAAGCGCATAGGGGTAGGGGACCAAATGATTCCAACATTCAAACCTTCCAAAACCGTATCAGATATATCAAACTTTCAAAAGGCACTTTCAAAAGATTTGCAAAATTCCCAAGTTGGCCTCAGAACTTTTTTGAATCGGAAGCTTCCGTTCCTCATTTTCAAAGGAAATTGTGGGCAATATCCCAAAGGGGATACCACCAACACAAACCTTCCAAAATAGGATGAACCAAGAATAAAAAATAATAAGTGTGAAATCACGCAAGATTCAAATATCAGACAACCTTGCATCTTTCCAAATCATATCAGAGTATCCACGAATTCAAATCAGCCCAAACTTCCCAATTGAAGCCAAATCGAATCGCACCAAAACTTGCCAAATTGGGTTTCAACGTTCAAATTTGAAAACCAAATCAAATCGCAAAATCAATCAAGAGAAATCAATACCACGTTAAGACTTTCCAAAAATCCTCATCATTGGCCAACATTATAAAAGGGTCACGACATCAAACGAAAAAAGGGAGAGGAAACCCATAGGAGAAGGAGACGGAAAGATCAAAAAACCCTAAGAGAGAAAAATCGCAAAGATACCAAATCAACAATCACCAAAAAGTTTCCAAACCCACCAAAGACACAGGCTCAGGAGCGCGTTGGCTCATCATCGCCAACGATCAGAAATCCAAAGAGGAACGAAGCAATCGCAAGCTCGCAAACAAGAAGGTAAAGAGAAGAGAGACATCCCTGATTGGAGATTCACGGAGTTGTCGCAACCGTCGCCGATCATTCCCCCGGCGTTTTCTTTATCGCTTTGCTTTAATCTTATGCATCCTGTAATTGTAATCATCAATCATAGTGAAATCGGGGTATGGGTTGTGTGGGGTGGGGTTTATGTTTACTGCTTGAAGATCGTGAGAGATTGAGAGACGACGGCGCCGATAGGGTTTCAAACCCTAGCTTTCACTTTGAGAGAGAACAAAGAAAGGTGAGCGAGAGAAGAGTGAGATAGGCCGTGTGGGAGATGGATCTAATCCGTCCGTGTGAGAACCCCTCCGTCTCTTTTTCTTAATGATCCTTTTATTAAAAACAATTAGTTTTTAACACTTTCGTTAGTAAAATTAACCTTTTATAATCCATAATAATAAAACCATTTCGTAAACACTAAATTAACCTTTTTATCAACAAACCTTTCTTAATAATTTCTAACATTAACTAGTTCTTTTTTTTATATATATAAAAAAGAAATCTTTATCTTTCTCAATTTTAAATAATTCTAAAATAAAACCTTTTTCTAAGTATTAACCCTCTCAATAACTCTTTATAATAAAAACCACTAAAATGGAAAAAACCAACTACCATTTAAGAAGTTAAGTTTTTAAGAGGATCTTTATCTCTAAGTCAATCAATCTCTAAGTAATTTTAATTTAAACTTTTCTTAAGATTAATCCTCAAATAAGTTAAACCCTTCTTTAAAACTTTAACTTTTTATTAATAGTTATCTTCAAGCATAATTCTAATTCTAAATAACTTTTTTAATAAACCTTAAAATCAATCTTTTCCTAATAAACTCTCCTCTTAAATTAATTCGTTAGATCCAACGTGAGTGAATCGCTTGTTGTATGCCCTTTTTTTTTGTTTGATATTTTTGCCTGCTACATGCTTATACATCTATATGCATTATGTTTACTTTGTCTAAAACCTTTTCAAAAATACCAAAAAACTCTCGATCCAACGTCGAGCCACTTTTATACCCATATAAGTCGAACGCCTTCGGGCCTCGCATTCAACCTTTCGGTCACAATACACTTTAACTAGCCCACTTTGCTAGTACGCACAAATAAATCAGTTAGTTGGGTCCCTCGACATTCCAAAGGAAAGGTTATTAAAATTGACTAAACCGTCATAGGACTAACTCTTAGAACCCGGCCTTAGGATTCGGAGTCGCCGCACTCCACGTCTCGCCGTAGACACTTAGAATCTTAGCCTTAGGATCGGAGTCGCCGCACTCTAAGTAAATGCTCCGCCGCGAACATTTACAATCCTACCCCTCTTAAAACCAACCTACAATTTTAGAGTCGCCGCACTCTATGTAAGGTCTTGCCAAAGACTTTACTTCCCCTTGGAACCTTGACCCCGTCAAGAAGTTCCTCATTTCAGAACTACGCATACTCTGATTCTACTCCCGAGGATACGTAGGCGTAAGGTGCGATACCTTATCGAGTATACTTAGATACTAACCCCTAGGGTCCAACCTTTAGCATAGCACCCTTAGCAAGCGAATGAGAGATAACATAATACTAACGAGAGGTTCCCGTAGAGTACTACGGACGTTTAGGATGCTAATACCTTCCCTAGGCGTAACCAACCCCCGAACCTTAGATCTTTAGGTTTTTTAGCTTTTGAACCTTTCCTTTGGATAAATCAAAGACGGTGGTGAACATTTAAAGAAATGTGATCCTAGTTCATTAATAACTATGGTATCCAATTCTCACCGCAACAGAAATGGCGACTTCACTGGGGACAATGTCGAGGGTTTCCCCTATCTTGTTTTATTTATGTTTTCTTTCTTTATTTGCTTGCTTATTATTTGTTGTGCTGGGTTGCTTGTGTGGTGAGACAAAGTCCTACACCTGGACTAGAGTGACAATTATGATAGGAATGGTGAGAATTCAAGGATACTTTGAGGGAGTCGATTCCCGAAAAAGTTGAATTGAGACTTCACCACTCAGTCTAGGCCCTCTCGAATTTAATTTTGTCCAACGAGTCAATTCGTGAAGACGCTATTATTTCGAACTAAAGGCCATCGAGACTGGGGACCGTAGTTACCCTTAACCCAACTTGGCCTATTAGGATGTAGTGCGGGGACTATGCGGGAGTCTATTTCTGCAATAGTCGCTACGCGATACTACACTCGGACGAGATTCTCTTGAGAATATTATTGACTACCAAGTGATCTGGAAAATCGATAATATCCGAAAGATGGATTGTAGACTCTGGGAACTTTTAGAACCCGTTCGGCAGGTACATTTGAAACCATAGTACATACCTTATGGGAGGGTAGACCCTTGGCTCCATGATGTGACCTTTCAAACCTAGGACTCTTTTTCTTGTGTGTGCTTTGTGTTGTGTGCCCTGTGTGTTGCATACATTCATAAGCACCATATCATAAAGATTCAAGGAACTTAGTCTTGTTTATAAACATCATAAGGATATCATGGACTCTAAAAAAAAAATTTTTTAAAAAAAAATGTTGAAGTACCTTTACAAAAGTCATAACCTGGACGATCTAAGGAGACTAAAAACTTTGCTGACAAATAAAGAAAGGTTCAAATCAAGATATGGGAAGTTATCATCTCCACTCTATTATGGCCTATCATTATTATCAGTCGGTACCTAAACTGGAAGACTATTCTCAGCTGATGGAGTTACTAATTCAAGACAAATATCCATTTCTCAACTTCGGTTAGTATTCAAGCTAGCTAAAAGGAGGTTATTGAAAAAACTATTTATTACAAGAAATGGAAAGCTCAAGAAGATATCTCATCCCATTCTAAATCAGCGGTCAACACTTTGTCGACAAGTCTATTCTGGAGGAAGCTCAATTGAAGAAAAGAAGTCAAAGGAATTCAAGAAGACCGTTTGAAGAATCTCCTTAGATCCATCATTATTAGCTTTTATTTAGCTATTACGTTATGACTGTTGTAAGGCGTACGGACGCGTTTTATAATTAATTTTGTAATAAATCAATTTTTAGTATTCCTGTACTAATGATTGTAACCGACCATTTTATAATTATTAAAACGAGCCTTTTGATACTCCATGATGGTTATAAATACTGATTTCCATGAATCTTGTTGCATAGCATTCACATTTGCATTTCTCCCTCTATCAAGGAACTAGAAATCTTGTATTGCAGGCATTGTATAATGGATTACGAAAAGAAGGGAGTTGTGCCGTACACCTTCGAAGTTTCGGATGTTGAACAACTAAGGGAACTAGGAGATCAGATCGAAGATCCCAAGGCGTTCGCTGAGAAGTATGGAAATATCCTCCCGTTGTTACAGACTCGAGTAGCTGCTGGCTTGTTGGAGACGTTGGTTCAACTTTACAGTTTGATCTACCATTGTTTCATCTTTCAAGATTTCCAACTGATGCCTACATTGGAGGAATACTCCGCCCTTATGGATATTCCTGTCAAAGACTCACCTCCGTTCTCCGGTGGAGAAGGGAGACCCAGCCAGGAAGACATTGCAAGAGCAACCCGCATAAAGCTGCTAGAAATCCAAACTCATATGACGTTCAGAGGAGGAATTGATGGCTTACCGGCCCAATTTTTGTTCAAGAAGGCTCGTCATTTTGCTAGTGTAGGGAACACTGGAGCGTTCGAGCACACCTTCGCGTTGCTGACCTACGGTTTGTTCTTGTTTCCGAATGTTGAAGATTTTGTCGACGTCCATGCCATAAGGATTTTTATGCTCAAAAATCCAGTTCCGACGTTGTTAGCCGATGCCTACCACGCTATCCATTCAAAGGCTCTGAAGGGAGAAGGTCGAATTACCTGTTGCACTGCTATTCTCTATAGGTGGTTTATTTCGCACCTACCGAGATCTACTGCTTTTTGGGACGTAAAAGATGGTTCAGAATGGCCCATGAAGCTCATGACTCTTACTCATTCGGATGTCGTTTGGCATGACCCGATGTATGGAGGGATCCCCATGATTCATAGTTGTGGAGACTTTCCCAATGTACCTCTTCTTGGTACAAAGGGATGCGTTAGTTACAATCCTGTACTCGCCCGTCGTCAACTGGGGCACCCAATGGAAGGAGTACCTGACCCAGAAAATCTGACAAGCCTTTTCCTCTATCAAGGAGAGAACCTGAATCTGAAAACTGGAATTGTGTTTGCTTGGCGTCGCATCAATCAACAAGGAATGACGGCGACAACAAATCCTGATTGCTCAATTACTGAAGAATGTCTATCATGGGCGCGCGAAAGGGCTCTGACCTTGAGGATGCCTTATCCTCGTCCCAAGCCTCCCGTGGTCCAATCAGATGAAGTTTCAAAGTTGAAGGCTGAAATAGAGAAGCTTACCCTGGATAAATCAAGAATGCAACATCAGATTGACATGTTAATGGAAGAACTTCGTGGAAGACAAGGGGCATCATCCAGTGGATTAGACTCCTAGTTCCTTGTGTTATGTTGCCTATGTAATAAAACTTTGGAGGTGTACTGGCCTTGAAAATTTTATTAAAACATTTTAATATCTACAATGACTGCAAATAAGATTTTGAGTCCCTTGATAGTTGCACCGTTCTTGCAATTGCATCTCATATCATTTTGCATTCTCTGCTCTGTTTCCCTTTCTTCTGTTTGTTCCTGTGATACCGTCCATCCTCTGTCCATGACTCGTCTGTTGATTTCCCGACAGTAATCTATGGACCTGGAGAAATTTTGAAAGATCATGAATTCAGAAGAGCAGAGCCAGTTTGCGACCGTAGCAGATCTTGAGTTCAGTCAACTTGTGGAAGCTATGACAGCCTTGGCAAAAAGGGACGTTAGCACTCAGAGGAATGTTGTTAACAATGTCACCCAAGATCAACCTGTGCAGATTCTTGCAGAAAACCAGGTTATACAAGAACGTACTACCATCCAGGATAGACCTTCTTCTGTGGATGCTATGGAGTATCGTAGTTTCGCATCTTTAGAACCGGATTCCCAAGAGGTGATTCCTGAGGTGAAAACTGAAAATCCACGAGATACTGAGATTCTGGAAAAATTGCGTGCTTTGGAAAGAAGACTTGACGCTATTAAGGGTCGCGACGCTGGTGATCTGAATGCCTTGAATATGTGTTTGGTACCCGACCTTGTAATGCCTCCAGAGTTCAAGACACCAAAATTTGAGAAGTACAAAGGGGACAGCTGTCCAAAGCAGCATTTGGTGATGTTTTGCAGAAAAATGACTCCGCATGTCTGTAATGAACCACTCATGATCCACTGTTTCCAAGACAGTTTAAGTGGGGCATCACTAAATTGGTATATGCAGCTAAAGAGTAGCGACATCCAATCATGGTTAGATCTTTCCCGGGCTTTTGTGAAGCAATATAACTACAATCTTGATTTGGCTCCTAGTCGCCTGCATTTGTTAGACCTATCTCAAGAAGATAACGAGTCCTTCAGAAAGTATGCTCAGAGGTGGAGAGAAGTAGCTTCTCGCGTGCAACCGCCGCTCTTAGATAAAGAATTGGTTGACTGGTTTGTGGATACTCTGCAAGGCCCGTACCGAGAAAGGTTGTTTAGCATTGTAACAAGAAATTTTTCTGATGTGGTAATAGCCGGAGAGCGCATCGAGATTGGTCTTAAGAAAGGAAAAATCCGAGGTATCTCAAACAGCCGAGCCATTGAGAGTAAATCAACTGTTAGTTCTCAAGAAGAACAGGAAGAATATCAGTCTCGGCACTCACGCCACTCAAGTATTCAGAGTGAGCAGTCTTTTGGGTCTCTGCGTCAGACGCCATCATCTCTTCAGGGGCAATATTCTTCTCCAAATCGAATACCTCCTCGGTATCGACCATCAAACCACCGTCATCCGCATCAACATGATAGACCAAGACTGAAGAAGCAGAGGCATTTCACTCCGCTACCCATGCCATACAGTCAATTCTTGCCAGATTTAATCAAAAGTGGACTTATAGTACCAAAGGAGCTGAAGTCAGTACCTTTTCCTTATCCACCAGGTTTTGACGCTAACGCCCGATGTGATTACCATGCTGGGGCACCGGGGCACTCAACGGACGATTGTAAGGTACTTCCGAGTAAGGTTCAGACTTTGCTAGACTCCGAAATGATTTCATTCACGCCTCATGGAATTCAAATTAATAGTCTTTCACCAAACCAGGCGAGTTCATCAGTCCCGGTTATGGAAGAATTTACCGAGAGTGGGTATGAAAATGATCCTCAGACCGATCTCGAAAGTCGATTTTGAAGATGGTTAGCTCAAATGGAAAATAAAGACAAGTCATTCCCAAGAGTACCAGCTGTTATTTACTTGTACGTTATCGCTTTCTTTGATTATTAAAACATGTTTACTTGTGAGAACTTGTTAGTTTGAACGTTAATGCAATTTAATGTTTGTTTCAAAGAAATCCATTCGCTTCGCTCATTTTAAAAATTGTTTACCATTTTATAATGCCAATACTACTGAATGGAGGATGATGAACCAAAATGCAATCTCTCCTGTCGTATGCTTTTGAACGAAAACCCTGCTAAGGATATAAGGCATTGTTTCAATACCATAAATAACCTCTCGTTAACCTTTTGAGCCTCGAAATCAAAACCTCATTTTTAACCTGGGGCAGGGTAAATTCCAATCCAAGCGACCGAGCTTCCAAAACTATCAAAATATGAGTGGGTACAAATAAATTTTGACCCTCAAACTTTCAAAATAACCTCACAAAAAGGGATGGGAACAACAAATCTTTACCTTTTTTTTGCTTCTCAAACCAAATCACTACTTACAACTTACAAAAGACCTCGTTGAAGCAGAGTTCATTTCAAAAGCATACTCAATGAGATAACGTTTCCTGACTCCTATGAGCCACGCTCAAAGTTCGCATTGACTTTATAAAAAGGATAACTAATATCATATCCTAACTAGTGATTCGATCACAAGTTTGCGATATGCTTTTTCAACAAACTTCAAAACAAACATGACGTTGCACTAGCAGTTTCAGAGTGTACACCTTCTGCATGTGAATATTGTTTGATATCATAGAAACCTTATTGCAAACAACTATGAGATTCAATTCCTGATTGGAATTTTGTTGAAGATGGCTACTTCATTGTAAAAGATACCCAGTCTGGGGCATATTGCTTGAAGACCCAGCTAAGCAGGGGCAAGATGTTTTCTTCAGTTTGTAATCTCCACAAACTGACTTACCCAAGGGGCAATTCTTTGAAGACTCAGTACACAGAACATCGTCAATCTGAGCCAGTTACGTCGAGATTCTACAAATCTCTCAAGAGTTGGAAGACACTGGATTATTTTGAACGCCGGATCTTCTGTAAAATCCTTTTGAGATGACTCCTGTTCAAAATCATGCAATCCAGGACAGTTGAGAATTGAAGACTTCTTCAACAGGATTACTTAAAAATGGCGACTACCATGCAAGTCAGAACTTCACTAACTTCATAGCATTTCTTCACCAAATTTCCCGAGAATGTTTTGATAGTATGATATTCCCTAACAAGTTTTCACTCCAGGAAGTCCTGACGATTCCCCAGTGAATCATTATCCCAAGCAGGTATCATTATAAGAATCTCAGCATCAGGTTGACCTAAGGATCCCCAGTAAATCTCGTTGGTCCCAACCTTCCCGATGAAGCGAGTGTTTATTTCACTCCTCGGTGTTTTCTCAAGATTTCGATTTCTCTCAACCATGGATGTTTATTCCATCCCCACTGAAGTCTACTCTGACATCTACAACAACAATATTGGTTCAAGCTTCCCCAATGAATTAGTGGATATTTATTTTATCCTCGTGGTTTCTATAGCCTACGTCAGATTACTTCAGCATCAGATATTTATTTTATCCCCGTGATGCCAACTATTGCTACTTTACTTCAGCTTATTTCAGTTGTGGAGGATATTTATTTTATCCCCATCAAGGTCTCTCTGAACGCAAGTTGATCCGTTCCCAATAGATATTCCTTATCCAGCAATCAGATTCATCTTGACGATCCCCTAAGTGAAGTCATGATATTATATCCCCAAGTGGATTGCTATTTCCCCAGAGAAGTTTGGACTTTGAGGTTCAACTATTGGGTTCCACCTTTGGATTTCTATACAAGCTTGACAGACGTATCTCTTGTGCAGAGGATGGACTGGGCTTCTTCGTCGTTTTGTTTTTTCTCTTGCTTTCTTTTCTGTTTTGTCAGCATGAGCATGAGCATCGCATGGCATCTTTTGCATTTCGCCTCCGTGCGTGTTTCCTTTTGTTCGTTCATCTTGATCTTTGTTTGTGTTTGCCATGTTTTGGGTTTGTCTGATCTCTCCAAATAGGTCGTCAACCTTAGGCAGAAAATGTTAATCCGTTCTAAGTTTCCCCACAGAGTTCAACCCTCGTGGATGATGGTTTTTTTTAGTTATCTTTTTCCGTGCTTGGATAAGATAAATCGCCATTCGAGTTCATATCTCAATGGTGGGTCTTGTTTGACCGTTTCTTTCTAGCTTTATCCTAGATCAAACTTTGGTCCCTGGGGGTGCCACCTCTAACTTTTGGCCTCCCAACCTATTTTGAGCGTGCATTTATTTTTGCACTGCGTCTCATGGATTAATATTTTATAGATCTTTTTTTTTTTTTTGAAGAATCTGTTCTCTAACAGTGATTGATTGGAACGACGTCTCCGTGGAATCTAAAGCCAAACAACAAGTGGCGGCCTACATCCAGATTCTTACTCAACTACATTGCAAATACAAATCATTTATACTCTCAATCAGTTACCTCCGTCTGACTCTTCGACGATATCGCTCTCCAGTGAAGTGGATCTCTCCAGAATCCACAACTTGTGGCTCTCCAGTGAAGTGGATCTCTCCAGAATCCACAACTTGTTGCTCTTTAGTGAAGTGGCTCTCTCCAGAATCCACAACTTGTTGCTCTCCAGTGAAGTGGCTCTCTCCAGAATCCACAACTTATTGCTCTCCAGTGAAGTGTATCTCTCCAGACTCTTCAACGGTGCTGCTCATCAATAACCGATGTCTCTACATCAGACTCTTCAATGACATCACTCCTCAGTGAAGTGGTATATCCTACAGTCAACTACTTGACAAGGCCACTTGTGGCGAAGCTTTTCTTTCCCTAGTGGAGACAGTCTTTCTGAATCAACCTTCATTAAGGATCTTTTCCTACTTGAACGTTATGAACAATCTCTTCATATACAGACCTTTGGAGCTTATCTTTTGATTCTACCGCCGTGTGGATCCTGTTTTTTTCTTAGACGACAGTTGTTCACGCTTGAACCTATTGAGTCATCGTCCTGGTCTCCCAGTGTTGTTCTCTTTTCCCCAGTGCGTCTGGTCGTCCCCAGTGAGTTGTTACTCGTTGTGTTGGCTTTTTTGCCCCGTCTGTTTCGTCTTCATTTTGCATTCTATCATTCCATCATTCTCATCATGCTAAAGTTCATGGCATGTCAGCATTAGGCTAGTTTTGTCCATAGCATTGCATGTCATTGCATCTAAGGGCAAAATTTTCGGTTATCTGTATTTAAATATCTCTCACCATGACCTAATGACGATTTTCATCGCCCTGTCTTCCGGTGACGATATTTAAATAGGGGCAACTGTTGTACCCCAAATTTTTCCCTTAGATACACTGATGCGTCTGCATAACATTGTAGGGCAATCTTTCTGCGCTAACTTTTCATGTGTAGTTGTTTGTTTGTTTGTTCATTTATGTTACAGGTTGGAATCAAAACTATACATTTGGTAAATTTGGGTTGACTAAAGGGCTGTGAACATTTTGTTTGGACTGATGAAAAGAAGGGTGACATAGTTTGCAATGTGGGCTTGAAAACCCAGTTAATGGCCCAAGTAACTTGCAATAGACATTTTGGTACCAAGTTGGATCGTTGTGGTTGCCTAAAGAGGGAGTTATAAATAAGATTACAACTCGTTTAAGTGAAATCTATAAGGATGGTTTAAGGGATTATTAAGTCGGATTTATGAGAAGGTCTCAACCTTGGATTAGTTTATTTCAAGTTTTACTTCAAGTGGGATTTACCAAGTTTCATTCCATATTGGACTTACGAGTTTAACTCAAGATTGGGATCTCAAGTTACTCCCTATTTTTGGATTCAAATTGTTTCTTTCTTGAACTTACAAGGGTTTCAAGTGAAATAAGGATTTGTATTTGGATTGAGAATTTGAATTTGGGATTATTCAAATTGGGTCAAATGGACTTTAATTTGGAATGAAGGAATTCTACGTTGTGATTCACTGCCGGGTGTAATACCCCAAAATTTGCTCTCCCCTTTTGTCATCATAGCATGGCATTATCATTTATCATATCATATCCACCTCATTAACATTACATTGCATTTAACATAGAAAAATGAAGCATGGCATCCTCCTTACCATCAGGGCATGTGATCAGGTGAAAGGTGGACAATCAAGGAATCATTCAAAGCACAAAAAGGTCAATCAAGTTGGCTCTAAGCAAGCCAAGAGGTCTCTCATGTCTCATACTATCTCAATTAATCATCCACAACCTCAAGGAAGTGAGATTCAATGGGAGATTGAAGCACTACATCTTTCACTATGCAAGAGGTTCAAAAATTGAAGGAAAACCCTCAAAAGAGATAGCTCATTGATTCAAAATCATTCTCAAGTGGCATTTCTCATCATCCTTTAAGAGGATACACAACATACTCTGAGGAATTTGGATTTGGAAGATGTGCAATTTCCTCCTAACCAGAGAGGGTCAAAATTAGGGTTTCTAATAAAATCAGGATATCTCTGATTTTTTGGACAAAGCTTGTTGTCATGATATTCTACATGTTCTTAAGTGTATGTGTATGGAAAATTGCCTCTCAATTGGTTTTGGAAGTGTTTCAATTGGAAGAAAGATAAAAAATCAGGGAATTTGGGGCCAAGTCAAATAATCAGAGGAAAAAGTCAACTCTTGACTTTTTGAGGCCAAATTCATGAAATTCATGTTACATATGTCCAATGTACAAAATTTGATCAAGAAACTCCAAAGGAATCATGAAAAAATCAAGATGTGGAAAGTTGCCATTTTTGGATGAAGAAGGGTTACTAAAAATAGCAAGTTTTGGCCATTTTGCATCAGAATTTGAACCAAGGCCATTCAAATTTGGAGTACCAAATGAAAATTCCCCTCTGCCTCAATGAAAGGCCTTGCTTTAAGCTTCAAATCCATGTGTGGAACATCTCCATTGGATAAAAAATGAGGGAGATATGATTGATCAAAGTTTGAGCAAAGTAGGTTCAAAACTAGGTCATGACCAAGATTTTCAGGGCACGCGCGCAGTCATTTTCACAAACACATGGTGGGCCAAATGTATTGATCAATTACTCATGGTTAGAGGCCTCAAATGAAAAATCTTTCAACATGAAAGTTGTTCCTCTATGTGAGATCTTCAAAAGTGGTGTTTATGATGTTTTCATTTGATCAAAGGTTGAGAAGTTATGATGGGTCCAATTTACTATGATCATGCTGAAAACCTAAGTGCCATGTTGCTTTGTCAAACGACCATGTGCCACGCCCTTATATCAGTTCCAAATTTGTGTGTTCCAATCCTTTTTTCAACCTATTCCAAGCCTCAATTCAATTCATTTCTCATACCAAAGTTGTTCTATTATGATTCTTCTTTCCAATGACCTCAAAAACACAGCAAACCACCCATTGGGTAGAGACAAAATCATCACCAAAACCACCATATCTCCATTGTTCCAAACTGCCATAAAAAACCAGAAAAAACAAATGTTGTTGATGTTGTTATTACCAAGCTTGCACGTGCATTACTCATACCATTCATCCATTGCCCTTTTAAACCAAACACTTTTCATGAACACCACATCACGTGCCTCACTATACATGGAAATGGAAGGAGAAAGCTTGTAGAACAAGTTTATGTTGTTGCAGCATATATGAGTTTTCTTTATTCAATTAATCTCCACCATAACACTCTAAACATCCACCTCACCTTAGCACAGCCATTGACAACTCGTCCCCTAACTAACTTGACTCAGTTAGTTAGGATGGACTCACTTTAACCATGATAACTCACCACAACTCACTCACTTAACCACCTATGGTTCACTTCTAACTCACACTATAAAATCAAATCTCACTCACATTTCTCAGGACGACACTCATTTCTCTCACTCACTTCAGAATTTTTCTCTCACTCTCTCTGATTTTGCTCATTTTCTTCTCCACGATCTCAACTCCATTGTGCTTCCATTGCTCATTGTTTTGGTGTGGTTGAATCAAGAACAACTAGAGCAACTCCGTTTCTGCAAGATTAGCATCATTGCAAATCCATATCCATCATCATTTTTCAAAAGTTGAAAGCCTTTATTTGGCCAAGTGAAGCTCAAGGAAGGAGCAGTTTCCTCTGGTATTCTTGTGTACTCAAAGCTTCATCAACTTCAGGTTTGAGTTCTTGAACTTTGATTGCACGTTTTCTCTTCATTATCACTTGTTTCTTGTTGGTTTCAGCTCAATAGGAGCATTCCTAACTCCGGCTAGTTGATAGGCCTTTTAAAGGCGTAGTTGCAAAACTTAGGGCACAAATTCATCTCCTCTGTTCTTGCTATGAGTGCATGACATGTTGTTTTTGGGAGTGAATTCTTAACCTACATAAGCTCAGCTTCATTTTGGTACCATATTTGTGGATTTTTGTGAGATGTGAGAGTTGCAGGTGGTGGTTCTCGCCGGAGAAGGTGACCGGAGGTCCCTCTCCGGCCGGTAGCTTCGTTCTAGGGTTTTTCCTGCCAGTTGGAATTACAGCCGTTTGATCTTGTTGATCCAACGCGTGAAACATTGCCAGCGCATTAAAAGAAGCATGCACCTCACGTGCCTATTTTCTGAATCCACTTATGCTTTGTGTGGTGCAGTGTATGGTATGTTATGTGTTCCCTCACGCGTGTGTGTTGATCATGATTACGTTGACTGCTTGTTTGACTATGACTCAATCTGATGGTTGTTATTGTGTTGACTTGGTTTGACTGAAGTGCATGGTTGTTAACATGTTATGCGCAGAAATGGACCTAAGCCAGATTGATATCCACACCCCATGTTTTCAAGGCCCAATGATTTTGAACTGTTAATTTGCTATGCATGCACCCCCTTCTTTAGTTCCATTTCATTTTATTTCTCATTTTCGCTACACGTTTCATAATTAATTTTTAAAAATACCAAAACATATTGGAAAATTCTACAAAAACTCATGGACATCAATAAAACATTTAGGAAATTTTGCATGATTTTATTTTCTGATTTTATGACCTTTTTGCCCCTGTTCCATAATTTTCTTTGAATTTCCACTTAGATGCATTCTAAGCATGATACATGAATTTGTTTAATTTTGTTCTTGCTCATTACCAACTATTTTGACATGATTCTTTTTGCATTGATTCACTAATACATTGAAGCAGGTTAGATGATTTTTGTTTGATTTTTTAGGACACTTTATCATATGTCTTGATGCCTATATTTGCTCCACTTGGCATGATGTTTCAATTTGACCTAAGTGCATTATTTGACATCATTTTGCCTTGAATTTTTACATGATACTTTGATAAGTGGTTCATTTCTGTTTTGTGTACTCCAATAATATGCTGGCATAATTTTCATGAATCCATTTGGTCTTTGCTTGATGCATTTCATTTAAGGCATTATGACATGTTATATCATTGTAATCTTTAGTGCATGTTTGCATGAATTCTTTTGTGCAGATTTGTATGAGCATTTGCATATGTTATGAGCCATTCATATGATATTATAGGTCTTTGATACACATCATAGGTCATCTTTACATGTTCATTTCAATTTGAACTTTGTGCATCATTAACATGTATTGTTTGCCCTTTCCTTTTGAACTTTCATTTCAATTCTCCTTATATTACTTCTTGAATGTCTTGAAGTTGATTCATAAATACTTTTGAGATGTTCATAAACCATTTTCCATTTAGTTTCAATTCTGGTTGTTGATTTACATGTTCCATTTATGCATGTCCTCTTCATTTCTTTCCATCTTTCATCTATCCCTTCTTCTTGTAACATGTTTAAATGCTAATGGGTGATGCTTGTTGCTTATTCACTTGCACTTGTATGATGATATTCACTTGTTGTCCATATGATGCCCATTCTGGTTGTGGTTCTAGGATTTGTTTTCTCATTTAATTCTTTTGAGTTTTATGATGCATTACATGTTCTTTTATTTCTTATACTTCTTATACATGTTTACTAACCATGTAGGGGCTTTGGTAAGTTTCAATTGAGTGTGGATAAGGAATCCACATTCAACTTCTATCCTTTCTCTTTTACAATTCCATTTTGTGTTTTGTTAAGCACTTATGTGCTTTCTTTTAATAACTCATCACTTTCCCTTTGTGAATTACAATGCATCTTCTACTTTAGAAGTGAATTGTTTAATTCATTCCTTCTTTAGACTTTAGGTTGAAACCTCACAAACCTTAGGATCACTCCCTTAACTAATCAATTAGGATTGAGTCTTAGTCCATATAGATTTTACCTTTACCTCTTTCTTGAGTCTTTCATCTTCTCATCTTAAAACAATAATAAAAAAACACTTAATAAAGGTAGGCATTTATTGCATTTAGGCCTTTCACATAAAGAAAAGATTATAAGGGGTCTTCTCTTATAATCTTAAAATGTATAGCATATAGCCCATCTTGGGTCAATGTGTTAAACATTTGATCTTGTGTGAGGGACTTAAATGCAATACTTGTTGAAGGTGCAAATAATAAAAAACACTTCTTCATTTCTTAATCAACAAAAACACTTAATAAATACCAGTATGCTAGTGTGTTTGAACCTTGACAATTAGAACTAAGTGTGGGGGTCTTCTTCACCCTTAGTGTGCTTTCTTACCCATTCCATCTTGGAATGTGAGGATGTACACATTCCAATGACTAAGATTCAGATACACTATCATATGCAAACAAATAACAAAACATTTCTTTCTTAAAAGACAAAAAACAAACAATAACGTCTTTCCTTCGGGAATTCTTTTCTCACCTCATTCACTCTCAACGTATGAACGTGCTCCTACTCGTTCTCTTGCAAGATGGTAACGCACTCGGACCAGCGAGCCTGCAACACCTGAGCTAGAACGTTAGCCGTTCCTTAAAAAACACAAACAATCCATCCCTAGTGAGGGGAACTACGTCGCTCTGATTCTCATGTTCCCGATGAGATACGTAGGCAGTGGGGTAGGGCCCATGCGAGCACTTCTTTTATTTTCCCTACATTTGTTTCTCATTTCTTTTCCAGTTCTCTTTTCGTTCCTTTTCCAGTATTCTTTTCTATCACCCTTTGATCGAGACAAGCAAGCGTGGATCCCATCGGGTACGATGGACGCGAGGGGGTGCTAATACCTTCCTCTCGCGTAACCGACTCCCGAACCCATTTCTCTTGGTCGCAAGACCATGCTTTTCCTTTCTCTTCAGGTTTACGCGGTGTTTCCTTTCCCTCTCATGGGATAAATACACATTGCTGGCGACTCTGTTTCGGTGCCACTTTCGCGTTTGTACTAGGATGAAAATCCCGGGAGCGACAGCTGGCGACTCTGCTGGGGAACGAACCCAGAATCTCTGGTTTCCTTAGCGAGTCAATCCTAGCGCTTGTCTGTTTTTCTTTCATTGGGTGTTTACTGTTGTGCTATATGTTGCTGTTTATTTATTTTACTGTATTTACCGCATTTTAGCATTACATATCATATATTATATTGTGTTGCACTGTTTTGTCTGTTTGGCGGGATGGGTGTTCTGAGAGATAAGCCCACTACACAGGCTTGAGTACACACATAGGTATTAGAGTGGATAGTCATGACGCTTGCGTGGTGGTGACCACGTATTGTTGTTCATGAGACCCACAACCAGACGAGGTTCTATCAGGAGCTTTCTGCTACTGCATGTTATGCAGGCCAGTGGTTATTCTCTTGAGGAACTGTCGACTCTGGTGACCATTCCCGAGGACTCAGTTGCGGCACTCCTCCCGAGATGTGACAGTGGCAGACCACATTCCGTGGCAAACCCATTGCACATTCTCGATCCGAGGACCCAATGCTGGGAACTTGCTATAGGACATCCCTTTTTGAAAGAGAATCAGCGAAGGCACTCCTCGATTGGCGGTAGTACTGTACCCTGAGGGATGAATGTACTATTGCTTCTCGACCTCAGTGCCAGAAGCTGAGGACCTTTTTGTTTTGGAGAATCAGTTGAGGCCTCCTCGATTGGTGATGATGCCAAACCAGAAATGGTGAACGTATCATCATTTCTCGACCTGAGAGCCCGGGATACTGAACATCCTAGTGCCCACATGTGAGAAGGGCGGGTTGTTTACAGGTTTGCAGGTAACCATGACCTCCTACATACCCGGTTTTCTATCATCATTGCACAAAAAGGAAGTTTCATCCTATTGTATTCAGACGGTTCTTATCTATGGTTCTATATTAGTCTCAGAGCTACACTGACACCGTTCACAGTTCAGCACAGACACCGGATTACCTGATCACATTGCCCTTTGCATTGCATTATCATATCCTAACATACATGTTTATTCATTTCCAGGTGCATATTACCCTTGATTCCAGTCATCAGGTCGCTGCAAAGATGAACACTAAAGAGAGGAAGAATATCATCAGCTATAAGTTCCTTACACCTACTTTGGGCCCTATTGTTATGCTGAAGGGAATGGCGAGTCCTGCAGTACGAGAAGCTTTTGAAGAGAAATATGGGTGGATTTTATCTATGGTTCGTAATGTCAGTGATTATGAAGCCAGAGGTCTCCATACGTTGATGCAGTTCTATGATCCGCCTCTGAGATGTTTTGTATTTCCAGACTATGTGTTGGTTCCTACCCTGGAGGAGTATTCCAACATGTTGGGGATTGCTATCAAGGAGGAGCCCCCTTTCTTTGGATCGGTGGGGGATCTTGACTTTGGGAAGTTGGCTGGTGCTCTGTATTTGAGCAAATCAGAGTTAAGTGACAATGTCTCCAACAAAGGAAAGTTTCGTGGTTACAAGCTGGAATATCTGATTAAGAAGGCCCAGGAAGCAGCTAAAGGCGAGAAGTGGCTTGTTTTTAATGCTTTGCTAGCCCTTTGTATATACGGCATAGTGTTGTTTCCCAACGAGCCGGATTTCATTGATACGGACGCTATACGAATATTCATGATGAAGAACCCGGTGCCAACGCTACTGGGAGATCTTCACTATTCATTGTACAACCGAAATGAAAAGAAAAGAGGAGGGATAATTCGTTGTTGTGCACCCTTATTCTATAAGTGGTTTGCGGGCCGTTTACCACAATCAGGGGCTTTTGTGGATTCCAAAGATTCTCTAGAGTGGAAACAGCGTTTAATGGGATTGGTGGCCAAGGACATCGTATGGGTAGATCATGGGCTGATTGGCAAGAATATTATCCACAGCTGTGGTAAGTTCCCTAACGTTCCACTGATAGGAAGACTGGGTGGGATTAACTACAATCCTTCTTTGGCCATTCGACAATTTGGGTATGCCCTGACAGGTCCGCCTATTAAGAGAGATGTGGAGGAGTCCCTCTATTTTCATACATCAGAAGGATGGGAAGCAGCACAGAAAGCTTCTGAAAGCTGGGGTAGCATACTGAAAAAGGGGAAAGTTACTCTAGGAAAGCCTAACAACCGGGTTTATCCAGCATATGAAGAGTGGGTGAAGAAAAGAGTTGAAGATTTTCTCTTGCCTTTTGGTAAGGCACCCCTTTTGTATCCGGAGAATGAGAAAACAAGAAGCACTGCTACTGTGGAAGAAGTTGACAAGTTGCAAGCCTTGGTGGAAAAGCTCCAAGGAGAGAATTCCGAGTTGAGTAGCCGTCTTCAGAATGCTCTACATGCCAACAAAGAGCTGGAGCGGAAAGCCCAAGATGCTGAACAAATCCTAACTGCAAAAGAAAAAGACTTTGCTGGAAGAGCCCAACATTTCCGGAAGATTAGTAAAGGTGCTGATGATGCTACTCAAGCCCACAAGCAAACCAAACAGGCGTTAGCACAGACCAAAGAAAAGTTAACAAAGTTTCAGCACGCTTGGGACGAAGTTAGGATAGAGAATGCTGAATTACAGGAACAGTTGCAGATTAAGGACGAAGAGCTTGAAAAGGCGCATGAGCAGAGGAGAAAGTATCGGGAAAGCCTCGGTAAGAGTCAAGAACAGCTAGAAGAAGCTAGAGGTGAGCTGAGGAATACCAAGAAAGAGCTTGAAGAAGTCATGATAGAAAGGGAGATACTCAAGACGCAAGCCGGCATAAAGAGACACAAAGGAGTGTGTGATAACGAGGCTCTAATGCTGCACATGGGTTCTTTAACTGAAGCTCTTGAGAAAAGGGATGTCTTGATCAAAGAAATGATTGAAAAGCCGAATCACCAGCGTACCCGTATACTTTTTGAGGAGATCAAATACTCAAGTGATAAGCTGAAGGGTGTGGAATTGTCAGACTGATGTTCTTTTCCTTATATTTTGTTATTAATGGTTACCATCAGGCTTGTTGATGGATCCATTTTTCCTTGTATTGCATTTGCGGATGAGCCTTTCTTAAATGTACTTGAATACTTTGTTGAATGAGTATGAGCAGTTTTATTCAGAATTATTCCTTATCAGATAGCTGCACACAAGCACATGACCACGACACGTCTCTTTATATCACAATTTCTGGTCTTCAGATTTCTGTGGTTTGGATTGGAATCAGGGTATAAAGCACCTCGGAAATGACAAACATGGCATTGCATGGCATTGCATATCATTTTGCATTTTTTGTTACTTGCTTTTCAGGTACTCGTTGCGGGGTCTCTAACCTTTATTTGGTTTCAGGCAGTATAGCTGAGAATCATATTCACAGATATTCGACGCGAAGAAATCAAGTAAGAATCATGGATCAAATGCAGAAGGATTTGGCTGGGGTGAGGGCCCAATTGGGGCATTTTATGGGGGACATTCAGGCGCTGTCCCGAGGTCAGGAACTACTGAGGGAGGAAGTCAACCAGATGAAGATTCAAATGGGCCTGGTCATGGAAATCTTGAATAAGGTGTTAAAAAAGGAAAATGATCATGTGCCTGCTTCCACAACAGAAGTCTCTACTCCTCCCATCTCTTTGGGATATGCTCTAGATCATGGATTGCTTCGTGAATCTCCTCTGAAAGCTAAAGGTTCAGAGCTCTCTCATCAGCAGTCACTTCCTGATTTTCAAGAGGATCCTAAGTCAGAGGGGCCTAAGAGGAAGTTCGATCCCATTCCGATTTCGTACGCGCAATTGCTTTCTTACTTGCTCGAGCTCAAGCTGGTTGAGTGTGTTAGTTTGGGACCGTTGCCCACGAAGATTCCTCTGGGACCTAATGCTAAGGCTAGATGTGAGTTCCATTCTGGGGCACCTGGTCACAATGTTGAGAATTGTACCAGGTTCAAGCATAAAGTCCAGGAGCTAATTGATTCAGGGGCAATCAAGTTTGCATCAGTTGGTGCTGGTAAACCAAGTGATGTCACTCCCATTGTTGCAAGGGAACTGAGGACTCTCTCCTTTTCCAAAGGGTCTACCTCGCGTCAGGGATCTCTTCCACAACCCTGTGTTGCAGAAGACCTATGTCAGCAACCCTTGTTTGTGCCTCAATCGAATGCAGAAAGGAAAGTGCAGGGCCAGGTTGGGCGCCCGAACCAGCAGCAGCAAGATTATCAGCAGCGGAGGCTACTCAGACCAAGGAAGCCCAAGAGGACATTTGATCCTATTCCTATTCCGTACAGTCAGTTGTTGGCTCGTTTGCTCAAAAGTTCGCAAATCCAGCTGAGAAGGGCCATGCCTGTGCCATACCCCATTCCTCCGGACTATTACATGAGTGTTAGCTGTGAGTTCCATTCAGGAACGTTTGGGCACACACTTGATAACTGTAATGTGTTCCAGCACAAGGTGCAGGATTTGATTGACTCAAAGGTTATCACCCCAGATGGTACCCCACAAGGTGAAGCTTCTGTACCATGGTGAGTGCTCAAAGTTACAAGAACATCACCAGAAGTGGTCAGTCTAGACGGAGCCAAGCCTCCTCAACAACGACAATCTTTATTTTCCTTGCTGCATTTTCATATGTAGTCTTTATTTGTTCGTTCAGACATTGTTCGCATGTTAAAATTTGTTTGTATTTGGTATGAGGATTTTAATGCAATGAATATGTTTTCTTGAAGAATTTCATTTGTGTTTACTCATTTAATGCTAATGTGTACTGCAATACCATTTTTCTTGCTCAAACTCTATGAGGGAGAATGATGATCTGAAAACGCAAAAATCTCTAATTGTGTGCTTTTGAATAGAACCCTGTTGAGGATGTACAGGCATTGTTTCAACTCCCCAAACACTGAAGATATAAGGGAGATAGACCCTCGTTAACCCCTTTGAGCCTTGAAGTAGGAGTTTCTTTCATACGGAAAAAACCCCCACATTTAACCCAGGGACAGGGTAGGCGTCAGTTAATTTGACCGAGCGTTCAAACCTCAAAAGGAGTGTGCATTTGAGGATCCATTACCTTCTATTCCGCCATCAAGAGGTCAAGAGATGTGAAACCACAATGGTTATCCATCAACAATCAAAGAGTGAGGTAGTCACAACCCTTTCAACAAAGTCAAGACAGGCTAGTGTCACACGACGTGTTCAAAAAAAGAAGAAAGAGAAAAAAAAGAAATGAAAAAGCCCGCTAAGTTGAAACTTGAAAACAAGCAACTTAGGCAAAAGTTAGGGCATCCCGCTGGACGTCAAAATCTAAAGATTCAAAAGAATCAGTCCAGGCAAAAATTAGGGATCAAAAAGCAAAAGAATGTGAAACCAAAAGGATTACAAAAGAAAATCCTCGAGCAAGAACAAAGTCGTGTGACTACGCACAAAAGACAAAAGGGGTGACTGTTACTCTATAGCCTCATTGGGTGTCAAACCATCAGATGCATGGGTCCCTTAAGGATCACGAAATCTTTTGAGAGGCGAACGCTTGTGCAAATTAGCTGAACGTAGGACTGGAGAACATCACGAAGAGTGGGCGGGCACCAATAAACTTTGAGCCATAAATCCTTTTTTCTCAAAACCGTGAACCAGGCCCCGTTATAACCCTCAAAAGTCCTAATTGAAACAGGGTTATTTCAAAGGCATACTACCAAGAGATAGCGTTCCTGACTCCTATCAGTTGTGCTAAAAGATCTTTGTTGGTGTTGCATGTGCATTGCATTATTTCTTTCAAAAATTAATGTCGTATCCTAACCCGTGATTCGCTCACAAAAGGGTTTGCTACATCTTTTTAGTAAAACTTCGAGATTAACATGTTGTGTTGCATTAGAATTTTCATTTTCAGAATAAAACATTTTCTGCTTGCATACATTTGTTTGACATTAAAAGAAGTTTACATATGGAAATTCAGCCCAGAAGCTTAATCTTGCCGAGTTGAGGATCCTGAAACTCCCGAAGGGCAGCCATATCCAATGGTACTTCCTCAGGAAACTTTGTTGGGCAGGGGCTTTCCCAACAAGTTGTGCTAAGACGTAGTCGATCTGGGGCAATCACGTCGAACCATCTCTTTAAGGTGTAGCTCATCTGAGCCAATCACGTCGAGAAATCTCTTCAAAGTTCAGCCAAACTGGGGCAATTACTGCGAGATTCAAATCCCTACAAATGCAAGCATTTTTGGTTGTCCTTCGAAGATCAGTAGTCAGGGGCAAAACCACTTCAAGGTTCATAATGGGGCAAGCTATACCAAGAGCACGAGAAGTTAGTCCATCCAGACAACTAATCAGCCCATCCAGGTTTCAGAATACCGAGGCAGAATATCCCACGGTGGTATGAGATTCTTCATGGATCTTTTCAAGGTGAATTCCTCTGTAGTCCATACGGTCTGGGGAAGTTACGTCGAGATCCAACGAATCTCTACAAGAGTTTGAAGACACCGAAGCATTGAGCTTGCCAAGTCTTCTGTAAAATCCTCATGCGATGACTTCTTCTAAGTAATCCATGCGGTCTGGGGCAGTTACGGCGAGATCTAACGAATCTCTACGAGAGTTTGAAGACATTGAAGCGTTTTGGATGTCAAGTCTTCTGTAAAATCCTCTTGGGACAATTTCTTCCGGTGGACCATGTTGGTTTGGGACAAGTGAAGAAAAACAGTTGGTCACGCATATGCAGTCAATCAGCCAAAAGGAGTGAAACTAAGGGGCATTCCAACCCAAGGCATTTTTGGTCCCCGTCTTCAGTAGGCGTCATTAATAATGTTCTCCAGCAAGAGATTGCATGCAAACCTTTCTCCCCAACAAGTGGTGGTTCAGAGTTAGATTTTCTCAGTTGCAGAAGTCATATCTCGCACGGGGTATACGTGCATATCCTTTGCTTGCAGGTAGCAGCCTCATACTAGGCTCAAAGGCAAAATTGAAGCCTTTGCGAGATCACGGGATCATGTCTTCTAGACGAGCAATCACTTACTTCCATGCAGAAGACTGGGGCAATCATGTTCGAGAAAGGTGGTCACCCTTTTGTCACAATGTTCACTGATTAAGTCCATCATTCGGTCGACGGTCGGTCACGACGATTCGATATCAACGAATTGAGCTCAACTGGGTATCGTGGTATCTTATTAAGTCGATTCTCTTATTCAGTCCTTCCAACAGCTACAAGCTTTTCTGTGTCGATAACGGTCACAGGTTCCCCAAAAGAGTGGTCTCGTCGACACCGAAACTGATGGTCATTATCCCCAGCGAAGTCACAAGAGTTTGAAGAGGCTAGATCTTCTGTAAAATCCTCTTATGACATCCTCTGCGGGGACGAATTGTTGTGTTGTCCAAGCATGGGGCATGATTGTTTCCCCAGCATGAAGTGTTGGTCACCCCCAGTAGAGTTTGAGGACAGTTGGTCTTCTGTAAAATCCTCTCGAAAGGCATTCCCCAACATGAGACGTTTTAAAGCAGTTTTCTCCAACAGAGTTTGTTATAAACCCGTCATCCCTAACGGAATTGTCTAAAGGGAAGCTCGCCTAACATGGGGCATTGTAGTACTTATCCTAAGCTCGACAGTCACATTCTTCAGCAGACTACTGTGGATTTGCTTTGGGTTTCCCCAACAGATCTCTAAGGACTCTTCATAGCAAGTTGCAGTGGAATGTTCTAACCAGGATTTGCATATCCCTGGCAGAGTAGCCCTGATACCCAGCAAGATCGTATCTCTGGTCATGGTATCCCCACAGAGGTCAGCATCGAATCTTGTCAGCAACTTCCAGCTGAGTTGTTGTTCTCTCCGCAGAGGTTTATCAGATCGACAGAATCTATTCCTCAACAAGGATGGTACAGCCTTTCCCCAGCCAGGTCAGAAGGTTGATAATCCCTATAAAGGATCTTGGGTTGAATAAATCCCCAAGCAGAGTTTTAATGGCTCATTTCCCCAGCAGGACGTCATTTAAAAATTCTCATCCCCAGCGGAATCGCTGTGACCAGAATTCGTTCCCCCAAACAGATGGAATAATTCCTGGCAGAGTCGTCATTCCCTCATATCTTAAAGTCCAATTTATTTTTGGCAAGCTTGACAATTCGAAGCAGACGGATTGTTCATTCATTCTCCAGTGGAGAGGTTATCCTTTCAGGAGTCTCCAAAGTCAAATCATTGGTCTTTGCTCCTCAGCAGAGTCAGCAGAGGTGTCTGACACGGATGCAGAGAATAATACAATTTTACAAATTCTAAAAGCCCAACAGTGGATTGGCAAAAGTCCGCCTTCGGGTGGCAAAAGTCCAACAGTGGATTGGCAAAAGTCCGTCTTCGGGTGGCAAAAGTCCAACAGTGGATTGGCAAAAGTCCGTCTTCGGGTGGCAAAAGTCCAACAGTGGATTGGCAAAAGTCCGTCTTCGGGTGGCAAAAGTCCAACAGTGGATTGGCAAAAGTCCGTCTTCGGGTGGCAAAAGTCCAACAGTGGATTGGCAAAAGTCCGTCTTCGGGTGGCAAAAGTCCAACAGTGGATTGGCAAAAGTCCATCTTCGGGTGGCAAAGCAGCTAAAAGTCCAACAGTGGATTGGCAAAAGTCCGTCTTCGGGTGGCAAAAGTCCAACAGTGGATTGGCAAAAGTCCGTCTTCGGGTGGCAGAAGTCCAACAGTGGATTGGCAAAAGTCCGTCTTCGGGTGGCAAAAGTCCAACAGTGGATTGGCAAAAGTCCGTCTTCGGGTGGCAAAAGTCCAACAGTGGATTGGCAAAAGTCCGTCTTCGGGTGGCAAAAGTCCAACAGTGGATTGGCAAAAGTCCGTCTTCGGGTGGTAAAAGTCCAACAGTGGATTGGCAAAAGTCCGTCTTCGGGTGGCACGAAGCTGCAAAGTCCACCAGTAGTGTGGCAGGCCAGTAGTCGTCTGGAATTGCATAAAAGACAGTATTAAAGTCCACCATCAGCGTGGCAAGCCAGTAGTCGTCTGGCATCGTTCAAAAGACAGATCTCTCCGACGTTTCATCGAGGATTCAATCCAGCAGTCTCGTTGGGTTTATATCCCTTTTCTTCTTCATCCAGAGCAAATTTTTGGTTATATTTGGTATTCAATCACTATATACCGTGAAAGTCCGAAAGCAATTGCTTTCAGGCATTCAGGTCTACAGCGCTTGAATAGGGGCAGCTGTAATACCCCAAAATTTGCTCTCCCCTTTTGTCATCATAGCATGGCATTATCATTTATCATATCATATCCACCTCATTAACATTACATTGCATTTAACATAGAAAAATGAAGCATGGCATCCTCCTTACCATCAGGGCATGTGATCAGGTGAAAGGTGGACAATCAAGGAATCATTCAAAGCACAAAAAGGTCAATCAAGTTGGCTCTAAGCAAGCCAAGAGGTCTCTCATGTCTCATACTATCTCAATTAATCATCCACAACCTCAAGGAAGTGAGATTCAATGGGAGATTGAAGCACTACATCTTTCACTATGCAAGAGGTTCAAAAATTGAAGGAAAACCCTCAAAAGAGATAGCTCATTGATTCAAAATCATTCTCAAGTGGCATTTCTCATCATCCTTTAAGAGGATACACAACATACTCTGAGGAATTTGGATTTGGAAGATGTGCAATTTCCTCCTAACCAGAGAGGGTCAAAATTAGGGTTTCTAATAAAATCAGGATATCTCTGATTTTTTGGACAAAGCTTGTTGTCATGATATTCTACATGTTCTTAAGTGTATGTGTATGGAAAATTGCCTCTCAATTGGTTTTGGAAGTGTTTCAATTGGAAGAAAGATAAAAAATCAGGGAATTTGGGGCCAAGTCAAATAATCAGAGGAAAAAGTCAACTCTTGACTTTTTGAGGCCAAATTCATGAAATTCATGTTACATATGTCCAATGTACAAAATTTGATCAAGAAACTCCAAAGGAATCATGAAAAAATCAAGATGTGGAAAGTTGCCATTTTTGGATGAAGAAGGGTTACTAAAAATAGCAAGTTTTGGCCATTTTGCATCAGAATTTGAACCAAGGCCATTCAAATTTGGAGTACCAAATGAAAATTCCCCTCTGCCTCAATGAAAGGCCTTGCTTTAAGCTTCAAATCCATGTGTGGAACATCTCCATTGGATAAAAAATGAGGGAGATATGATTGATCAAAGTTTGAGCAAAGTAGGTTCAAAACTAGGTCATGACCAAGATTTTCAGGGCACGCGCGCAGTCATTTTCACAAACACATGGTGGGCCAAATGTATTGATCAATTACTCATGGTTAGAGGCCTCAAATGAAAAATCTTTCAACATGAAAGTTGTTCCTCTATGTGAGATCTTCAAAAGTGGTGTTTATGATGTTTTCATTTGATCAAAGGTTGAGAAGTTATGATGGGTCCAATTTACTATGATCATGCTGAAAACCTAAGTGCCATGTTGCTTTGTCAAACGACCATGTGCCACGCCCTTATATCAGTTCCAAATTTGTGTGTTCCAATCCTTTTTTCAACCTATTCCAAGCCTCAATTCAATTCATTTCTCATACCAAAGTTGTTCTATTATGATTCTTCTTTCCAATGACCTCAAAAACACAGCAAACCACCCATTGGGTAGAGACAAAATCATCACCAAAACCACCATATCTCCATTGTTCCAAACTGCCATAAAAAACCAGAAAAAACAAATGTTGTTGATGTTGTTATTACCAAGCTTGCACGTGCATTACTCATACCATTCATCCATTGCCCTTTTAAACCAAACACTTTTCATGAACACCACATCACGTGCCTCACTATACATGGAAATGGAAGGAGAAAGCTTGTAGAACAAGTTTATGTTGTTGCAGCATATATGAGTTTTCTTTATTCAATTAATCTCCACCATAACACTCTAAACATCCACCTCACCTTAGCACAGCCATTGACAACTCGTCCCCTAACTAACTTGACTCAGTTAGTTAGGATGGACTCACTTTAACCATGATAACTCACCACAACTCACTCACTTAACCACCTATGGTTCACTTCTAACTCACACTATAAAATCAAATCTCACTCACATTTCTCAGGACGACACTCATTTCTCTCACTCACTTCAGAATTTTTCTCTCACTCTCTCTGATTTTGCTCATTTTCTTCTCCACGATCTCAACTCCATTGTGCTTCCATTGCTCATTGTTTTGGTGTGGTTGAATCAAGAACAACTAGAGCAACTCCGTTTCTGCAAGATTAGCATCATTGCAAATCCATATCCATCATCATTTTTCAAAAGTTGAAAGCCTTTATTTGGCCAAGTGAAGCTCAAGGAAGGAGCAGTTTCCTCTGGTATTCTTGTGTACTCAAAGCTTCATCAACTTCAGGTTTGAGTTCTTGAACTTTGATTGCACGTTTTCTCTTCATTATCACTTGTTTCTTGTTGGTTTCAGCTCAATAGGAGCATTCCTAACTCCGGCTAGTTGATAGGCCTTTTAAAGGCGTAGTTGCAAAACTTAGGGCACAAATTCATCTCCTCTGTTCTTGCTATGAGTGCATGACATGTTGTTTTTGGGAGTGAATTCTTAACCTACATAAGCTCAGCTTCATTTTGGTACCATATTTGTGGATTTTTGTGAGATGTGAGAGTTGCAGGTGGTGGTTCTCGCCGGAGAAGGTGACCGGAGGTCCCTCTCCGGCCGGTAGCTTCGTTCTAGGGTTTTTCCTGCCAGTTGGAATTACAGCCGTTTGATCTTGTTGATCCAACGCGTGAAACATTGCCAGCGCATTAAAAGAAGCATGCACCTCACGTGCCTATTTTCTGAATCCACTTATGCTTTGTGTGGTGCAGTGTATGGTATGTTATGTGTTCCCTCACGCGTGTGTGTTGATCATGATTACGTTGACTGCTTGTTTGACTATGACTCAATCTGATGGTTGTTATTGTGTTGACTTGGTTTGACTGAAGTGCATGGTTGTTAACATGTTATGCGCAGAAATGGACCTAAGCCAGATTGATATCCACACCCCATGTTTTCAAGGCCCAATGATTTTGAACTGTTAATTTGCTATGCATGCACCCCCTTCTTTAGTTCCATTTCATTTTATTTCTCATTTTCGCTACACGTTTCATAATTAATTTTTAAAAATACCAAAACATATTGGAAAATTCTACAAAAACTCATGGACATCAATAAAACATTTAGGAAATTTTGCATGATTTTATTTTCTGATTTTATGACCTTTTTTCCCCTGTTCCATAATTTTCTTTGAATTTCCACTTAGATGCATTCTAAGCATGATACATGAATTTGTTTAATTTTGTTCTTGCTCATTACCAACTATTTTGACATGATTCTTTTTGCATTGATTCACTAATACATTGAAGCAGGTTAGATGATTTTTGTTTGATTTTTTAGGACACTTTATCATATGTCTTGATGCCTATATTTGCTCCACTTGGCATGATGTTTCAATTTGACCTAAGTGCATTATTTGACATCATTTTGCCTTGAATTTTTACATGATACTTTGATAAGTGGTTCATTTCTGTTTTGTGTACTCCAATAATATGCTGGCATAATTTTCATGAATCCATTTGGTCTTTGCTTGATGCATTTCATTTAAGGCATTATGACATGTTATATCATTGTAATCTTTAGTGCATGTTTGCATGAATTCTTTTGTGCACATTTGTATGAGCATTTGCATATGTTATGAGCCATTCATATGATATTATAGGTCTTTGATACACATCATAGGTCATCTTTACATGTTCATTTCAATTTGAACTTTGTGCATCATTAACATGTATTGTTTGCCCTTTCCTTTTGAACTTTCATTTCAATTCTCCTTATATTACTTCTTGAATGTCTTGAAGTTGATTCATAAATACTTTTGAGATGTTCATAAACCATTTTCCATTTAGTTTCAATTCTGGTTGTTGATTTACATGTTCCATTTATGCATGTCCTCTTCATTTCTTTCCATCTTTCATCTATCCCTTCTTCTTGTAACATGTTTAAATGCTAATGGGTGATGCTTGTTGCTTATTCACTTGCACTTGTATGATGATATTCACTTGTTGTCCATATGATGCCCATTCTGGTTGTGGTTCTAGGATTTGTTTTCTCATTTAATTCTTTTGAGTTTTATGATGCATTACATGTTCTTTTATTTCTTATACTTCTTATACATGTTTACTAACCATGTAGGGGCTTTGGTAAGTTTCAATTGAGTGTGGATAAGGAATCCACATTCAACTTCTATCCTTTCTCTTTTACAATTCCATTTTGTGTTTTGTTAAGCACTTATGTGCTTTCTTTTAATAACTCATCACTTTCCCTTTGTGAATTACAATGCATCTTCTACTTTAGAAGTGAATTGTTTAATTCATTCCTTCTTTAGACTTTAGGTTGAAACCTCACAAACCTTAGGATCACTCCCTTAACTAATCAATTAGGATTGAGTCTTAGTCCATATAGATTTTACCTTTACCTCTTTCTTGAGTCTTTCATCTTCTCATCTTAAAACAATAATAAAAAAACACTTAATAAAGGTAGGCATTTATTGCATTTAGGCCTTTCACATAAAGAAAAGATTATAAGGGGTATTCTCTTATAATCTTAAAATGTATAGCATATAGCCCATCTTGGGTCAATGTGTTAAACATTTGATCTTGTGTGAGGGACTTAAATGCAATACTTGTTGAAGGTGCAAATAATAAAAAACACTTCTTCATTTCTTAATCAACAAAAACACTTAATAAATACCAGTATGCTAGTGTGTTTGAACCTTGACAATTGGAACTAAGTGTGGGGGTCTTCTTCACCCTTAGTGTGCTTTCTTACCCATTCCATCTTGGAATGTGAGGATGTACACATTCCAATGACTAAGATTCAGATACACTATCATATGCAAACAAATAACAAAACATTTCTTTCTTAAAAGACAAAAAACAAACAATAACGTCTTTCCTTCGGGAATTCTTTTCTCACCTCATTCACTCTCAACGTATGAACGTGCTCCTACTCGTTCTCTTGCAAGATGGTAACGCACTCGGACCAGCGAGCCTGCAACACCTGAGCTAGAACGTTAGCCGTTCCTTAAAAAACACAAACAATCCATCCCTAGTGAGGGGAACTACGTCGCTCTGATTCTCATGTTCCCGATGAGATACGTAGGCAGTGGGGTAGGGCCCATGCGAGCACTTCTTTTATTTTCCCTACATTTGTTTCTCATTTCTTTTCCAGTTCTCTTTTCGTTCCTTTTCCAGTATTCTTTTCTATCACCCTTTGATCGAGACAAGCAAGCGTGGATCCCATCGGGTACGATGGACGCGAGGGGGTGCTAATACCTTCCTCTCGCGTAACCGACTCCCGAACCCATTTCTCTTGGTCGCAAGACCATGCTTTTCCTTTCTCTTCAGGTTTACGCGGTGTTTCCTTTCCCTCTCATGGGATAAATACACATTGCTGGCGACTCTGTTTCGGTGCCACTTTCGCGTTTGTACTAGGATGAAAATCCCGGGAGCGACACCGGGAACTTATCAGAGTGGTGAAATTACCATTGGGTTACAACAATCCAAATAGAATTACAATAACTGTCGATGTTGCAAGTTACTACATTTAGTCTACAAACAAGTACAAGGAGAACTGGAATCTAATTTCTAGATGTAGGGTTGTTTGAGTTAGGTGTTCAACTAGCATAATTGAAACCAAATACTCGCGCCCGACTTTGATTTTGGCAAGCCTCTGGTATAGTATCCGCTTCCAAGTTTGTTGCCGTTCGAGGATGTCTGCCAATAAGAAACCTAGTCAAAACCGTCAGCCACCAAAGACCAACTAAGGCTGCAAGAAAAGATGAAATATGAGAATCACAAAAAACACCAAGCGTGGACGAAAAAAGAAAGCAGATAAGAAGAGAAACGCCAAACAGCAGAATATCAGTTCACAAACTAAAGCCCAAGCTTCAACATCACAACCTGCACAACAAAACAAGAATGCCCTGCGAAGCATTGAAAGCGTTAGACCATCATCATCATTCCAAAATGATTGCAACCATCATTAAACACCAAGACTCACAGTTTTCAACTATTAACAGTGCGGTTTCAGAATTGAGGAGGAACCTCAAAGGCATCACTAACCGTCGAATAACAGATCAATGCAACAAGAGCACTAATTCCATGCTATTTCTAAGAGGAAGAAAAATTTATCAGAAAGGAAATGGAAGAGAGAAGGATTTCCGCAGCAAATCCATGTTCAGAGCACTTAGTCTCATCACAGCATAAAAAACCAACAAATAAGTTATATTAGCAACCACATCTAGCAGGATTTCAGCCTCGCACCGGTACACACGAAAAAGGATTAGTATGGGTTTACGACAATATAAAAGGGTTATTCAACATGAACCACTCCTCTACGTATCTCTACAGTGACAACACAGTTTATTCCTATTCCAATTGGAAATTCAATAGGCTGCAAAAAATTATGACAGTCCAGAAGGTCAAATTGAATGGAACAGGGTTGAGTCTAATTTGCTTGAGTCAAAAGAATAAAAATCATCACAAAGCAATATTAGATAGCCATCAAACCTTTTCCCAACCATCCATTTCACGCTTCCCAAGTCAACAAGTATTACTCGTACAAGATGCCCTTTCAACTCTGCTGTCTTTTCCATACAGTCGAGCAGTCGAATGCGACTCCCACGTAATCGTCGGTCCAGCACCAGAATAAGCCGAATAGGAACAAGTTCCAACTGTCAAGGATTCATTCAGAAAGCTCTGCACCTGAACCTGAAGGATATTCAAATTGTTAACGTTTCCAAAAGACAAGATTTGGAACTCATAAACTCAGAATCAGACGCACCTCATTACATCACCATATTACAAGATCCACAAATCATTACGTTTAAAACTCCTAACATGTTACACAAAATCTAAAAGCCCACCAAGGATGGCTATCATCAAAACCTATTGAGTGATGAAAATCCATACCAGTTCACTTCCTCTAGAGAAACCATGATCTCTCCACCCACCAAGTCCAACTCGCTGTCCAAGCCATCAAGTACGAGCATATCGCCAAACATTCCTGGAACTTGTAAAACTACACCTGGATGGCTGCAAAGGTTTAAGAACCTGAAAAATAACATTCCTTCAAAATATGCCCACGTACTTAAGATTGTTGAAGTTGTCTTTACCTATGTTGTGTAATACAAAACTTATTGAATCGCACCTTACCAGACACACGCAGATCAATGCATCAAGCCATGGTTTCACCCTTGATAGCACACCATCCTTAAGGATTTTATGTTTGAGTGGACATAACACCAAGAGGGAAAAGTTTCAGAATTACAATACAAGAACCAAGGCAAGTGTGCAGACTTCCAGCTTAGGGCTGAACTTATGTGGTCTTCCAAGTTAGGAGTACTCGTCAGACCTGCTACCGCTTCCCATCCTTTTTTTTTTTGCGTTTTGAGGCCTGGCAAACAAAGAGAGATAACTTAATGCACTAAATCATTTGATCCAAAACCATCACAATGTAACCTTAAAGGTTTCAAGGAAATTGGCAGCAGCAAAACAAACAAGCGCATAGGGGTAGGGGACCAAATGATTCCAACATTCAAACCTTCCAAAACCGTATCAGATATATCAAACTTTCAAAAGGCACTTTCAAAAGATTTGCAAAATTCCCAAGTTGGCCTCAGAACTTTTTTGAATCGGAAGCTTCCGTTCCTCATTTTCAAAGGAAATTGTGGGCAATATCCCAAAGGGGATACCACCAACACAAACCTTCCAAAATAGGACGAACCAAGAATAAAAAATAATAAGTGTGAAATCACGCAAGATTCAAATATCAGACAACCTTGCATCTTTCCAAATCATATCAGAGTATCCACGAATTCAAATCAGCCCAAACTTCCCAATTGAAGCCAAATCGAATCGCACCAAAACTTGCCAAATTGGGTTTCAACGTTCAAATTTGAAAACCAAATCAAATCGCAAAATCAATCAAGAGAAATCAATACCACGTTAAGACTTTCCAAAAATCCTCATCATTGACCAACATTATAAAAGGGTCACGACATCAAACGAAAAAAGGGAGAGGAAACCCATAGGAGAAGGAGACGGAAAGATCAAAAAACCCTAAGAGAGGAAAATCGCAAAGATACCAAATCAACAATCACCAAAAAGTTTCCAAACCCACCAAAGACACAGGCTCAGGAGCGCGTTGGCTCATCATCGCCAACGATCAGAAATCAAAAGAGGAACGAAGCAATCGCAAGCTCGCAAACAAGAAGGTAAAGAGAAGAGAGACATCCCTGATTGGAGATTCACGGAGTTGTCGCAACCGTCGCCGATCATTCCCCCGGCGTTTTCTTTATCGCTTTGCTTTAATCTTATGCATCCTGTAATTGTAATCATCAATCATAGTGAAATCGGGGTATGGGTTGTGTGGGGTGGGGTTTATGTTTACTGCTTGAAGATCGTGAGAGATTGAGAGACGACGGCGCCGATAGGGTTTCAAACCCTAGCTTTCACTTTGAGAGAGAACAAAGAAAGGTGAGCGAGAGAAGAGTGAGATAGGCCGTGTGGGAGATGGATCTAATCCGTCCGTGTGAGAACCCCTCCGTCTCTTTTTCTTAATGATCCTTTTATTAAAAACAATTAGTTTTTAACACTTTCGTTAGTAAAATTAACCTTTTATAATCCGTAATAATAAAACCATTTCGTAAACACTAAATTAACCTTTTTATCAACAAACCTTTCTTAATAATTTCTAACATTAACTAGTTCTTTTTTTTATATATATAAAAAAGAAATCTTTATCTTTCTCAATTTTAAATAATTCTAAAATAAAACCTTTTTCTAAGTATTAACCCTCTCAATAACTCTTTATAATAAAAACCACTAAAATGGAAAAAACCAACTACCATTTAAGAAGTTAAGTTTTTA
This sequence comes from Lathyrus tuberosus, assembly GCA_022829125.1. Classification (NCBI taxonomy): domain Eukaryota; kingdom Viridiplantae; phylum Streptophyta; class Magnoliopsida; order Fabales; family Fabaceae; genus Lathyrus; species Lathyrus tuberosus. Next base: position 9,714,212 of record JALAZF010000168.1, read on the forward strand.
AGAGGATCTTTATCTCTAAGTCAATCAATCTCTAAGTAATTTTAATTTAAACTTTTCTTAAGATTAATCCTCAAATAAGTTAAACCCTTCTTTAAAACTTTAACTTTTTATTAATAGTTATCTTCAAGCATAATTCTAATTCTAAATAACTTTTTTAATAAACCTTAAAATCAATCTTTTCCTAATAAACTCTCCTCTTAAATTAATTCGTTAGATCCAACGTGAGTGAATCGCTTGTTGTATGCCCTTTTTTTTTGTTTGATATTTTTGCCTGCTACATGCTTATACATCTATATGCATTATGTTTACTTTGTCTAAAACCTTTTCAAAAATACCAAAAAACTCTCGATCCAACGTCGAGCCACTTTTATACCCATATAAGTCGAACGCCTTCGGGCCTCGCATTCAACCTTTCGGTCACAATACACTTTAACTAGCCCACTTTGCTAGTACGCACAAATAAATCAGTTAGTTGGGTCCCTCGACATTCCAAAGGAAAGGTTATTAAAATTGACTAAACCGTCATAGGACTAACTCTTAGAACCCGGCCTTAGGATTCGGAGTCGCCGCACTCCACGTCTCGCCGTAGACACTTAGAATCTTAGCCTTAGGATCGGAGTCGCCGCACTCTAAGTAAATGCTCCGCCGCGAACATTTACAATCCTACCCCTCTTAAAACCAACCTACAATTTTAGAGTCGCCGCACTCTATGTAAGGTCTTGCCAAAGACTTTACTTCCCCTTGGAACCTTGACCCCGTCAAGAAGTTCCTCATTTCAGAACTACGCATACTCTGATTCTACTCCCGAGGATACGTAGGCATAAGGTGCGATACCTTATCGAGTATACTTAGATACTAACCCCTAGGGTCCAACCTTTAGCATAGCACCCTTAGCAAGCGAATGAGAGATAACATAATACTAACGAGAGGTTCCCGTAGAGTACTACGGACGTTTAGGATGCTAATACCTTCCCTAGGCGTAACCAACCCCCGAACCTTAGATCTTTAGGTTTTTTCGCTTTTGAACCTTTCCTTTGGATAAATCAAAGACGGTGGTGAACATTTAAAGAAATGTGATCCTAGTTCATTAATAACTATGGTATCCAATTCTCACCGCAACACACTGCTTCGACCCAAGTGAGTTAGATTGTTGACCAGGACAATAAATGATCGGAAAAATAGCAAGTGTACTATTTTAACGATGTAGTAATAAGTGGGGTTATCCCCAGAATCGATCTCTCGAGGACTACGTATAATTTGTAAGTGCAGATGTTATTTCAATTAGACAAAAGTTCCTTTTGGGGGTTTAGATTTTCAAACTAATTCTAATGACAGAAAGAAATAAGCAGAATAATAAAATGACTTTAACAATTATGAGAAATTATGCTAGGAAAGGTGTATGAATTGCTCAGCAAGAACCCTAAATTATCCTCAAAGAGATATGCCTCCAAACCTTAATTTTACTGACCCTCAATTACTTTTCTTAAATTCCTTAACCGAAAAACCTTTGATAGTCCCCCTTGACCCTAATTCCTTAGCAGTCAAGAGAGAACATCAAGCAATCGTTCTGACAAGGTCTTTTAGTCACTATGGGGTATCCCTATTCCTAGGCAATATCTACCGTAATGTATTATGCAAAACAATAGATTGGTTTTTCTGGCCAAATCCCTAATCGTAAATCGTTCCCAATTTGTACGATCGAAAAAAGTATGAAATAATTTTCATAATAAAAGATTAAGGTAAGAAAGCAAAATCTCATTGAATAATTTAGAAAATGTTCATTACATAACAATTCAGGGACACCCCCTAGCATTGGGGGGTTTAGCCTCTTATAATATTCAAAACAAAAACAATAATCAGATTAAAAGTAGACATTACAATTTGATCGGATTGAAAATGATCCTTCAATTGCTTCCGCGCATGAACGATCTTTCTCTCCAAATCTCCTTGATCGCCTCCCCTATCGTAACTTTGTTCGTGAAGTCAAAAGTCTCCTCTTTTTTTCTCTCCACACAGCCTAAGTAATTCCAAAACACTCAAAATCGTGCGAAATTCCCAAAATACCCCTCAGGGCACTAAACTCAACAAATGAGAAAAAATCACAAATTTGGTACTCCCAGGCTTGCTGACACGGGCCGTGTCAGGTGACACGGGCACCCGTGTCAAGTGACACGGGCACCCGTGTCAGCCCTCTGTTTCTCTTGCGCAAATATTTCTCCCCTACAGGTATGCTGACACGGGCCGTGTCAGCTGACACGGGCACCCGTGTCAGCTCTCTGACTTCCTCCCAAATCTTTAATTTCGAATACGTGTTGCTCCAGGCCTTCTGACACGGGCCGTGTCAGGCGAAACGGGCACCCGTGTCATCCCACTGTCCTCATTCCAATTTCATTCCAAATTTTGCAATTTTTCTCGATGTTTCGCTCCGATTCTTCCTGAATGTTTATGTGAACCTGAAAACACTAAAAAACACAACCACGACATAAAATGCGGTAAAAGAGATGTAAAACAAATAAACAATAACAAAATGGTAATTAAAACAAATAGCGAAATGACGTATGAAAACCACTGATCAAACTCCCCCAAACTTAAACCATTGCTTGACCTCAAGCAACAAGCTTGCATAAAAAATTTCAGATCAAACGGTACAAATCCATGAAAGACCTGTGAAGATAAGGTGTGTCGATACTCATACGTGAGCCTTTGTTCCGATCAGTTAAAACTAGTTCTCTTGGTAATCGTCCGTTAACGAAGGTATTCCACAAACACAAACCGCGATAAAACCACGGACCTACATCCCCCTTTTCGGTTGCCTCTCCAACTATGCTTTGGGCTTAAGTCTTTTCTTCGATTCTCTACCCCTTTCATTCGGATAATCAGATTAAGGCATTTTTTTTCGTTTTCCCTCACATGTACAAAATTGATCGAAAGTTTTGCTAGGCACCATTATCTTTTTTTCTCGCTCATTGGCGTTTATTAGTCCACTTTGGGACGACAATTGAGACTCAACCGCCGTTAAGCTAAGTAACCGGGTGAGGGTTACCCAACTTAGAAGGACAAGTTGTCTTTATCGCCATTATTCATATTTTTTCGATGCCTTAGGTCATTCTCTCAATTAACCCTGTACATGCAATTCTTTTTAGTCATGCTGGACTATCATTATGAACTAATCGGGGAATACTTCTCAAATCCAAGTAATATGGCACAAATCTACACGTTGGACTCGTTTCCTTACTCCAGAGAATCTAGGGTGTTCGGGTCATTCCTAAGTTTTCTAACTTTCCCAATGTCCCTAATTCTAACTCCTCTTCCCTCAAACTCTATATACTTTCTTGACCACCTCAAAATCATAGTATTCATAAGAAAAATTTTAACGGTTCAAATTCAGGGAGAATTCAGAATGGTTTTCAACACACAAAACAGACATGACCCACACAAAAAGGAAAAACTAAAAGCAGTAAATCCTCCCCCAAACTTGAACTACACATTGGCCCCAATGTGTTAGAACAAGAGCGAGAGAGGTCACTCATAGAGATCCTTCTTAGGATGCTGACGGTAATGCAACACCACTGCTACATCATCGTTTGCACATGTAGGATTCAGATTATTTCCTGCAACCAAAACAAAACAAATGGCAAAAAGAAATAAACTAATCAAACAAGCGTGGGTTGACTCCCACGTAGCGCTTCCTTTAACGTCGCATGGCTTGACGGTCCACTCCCCATAGTTATGGGGGATACTTCAGCTTCCCCATCTTGTTGCGTGACCTTTCCGCTACCAAGAACTGACCTGATGTAGAGATACGAGCTACTTGTTGCCTCAAGTCAACACCCACTTCCATATCCTTCCTTCGATGTTTCTTTTTCTTTCTTTTCTTGATTTCATGAGTGGTCCTTGGCATATTGTTGCCATGTGCAATAGATGACTGGGACTCTGCATTTTTGGAGATTATGCCCGAGAATTTTTCAGGAGGTGATCTTGCACTTCTGCTTTTTTCCACCATTACGATCATTCCAATTGAAGCTTGCTTACCCTTACCTTCATATTTCTTCTTGATATCCAAAACATTCAAAGTGATTTCCTCATCAAAAGATTTAAAAGTCACCGTGCCTTTGTCAATATCGAGATTGCACTGACTAGTGAGCAGGAAAGGTCTACCGAGGATGAAAGGGGTGTCTTCATCTTCTGGAATATCCATGATCTCAAAGTCAACTGGAAAAACCAATTCACCGATCGTCACTAACACATCCTCAGCTACCCCATAAGATTTCTCAGTTGTGTGGTTTGCAAATTTTAAATTTGTTCCCGTATCGCTCACCCTTCCAATTCCCAACTTTTTATAAATGGACAATGGAATGAGACTAACACTAGCACCTGAATCAATCAGAACTTTTTTGAATTTTCTGTCTTTTATAGTGCACGGTATTGCCACAGATCCAGGATCCTTCTGCTTGGCAGGGATTCTCCTATTTTGGAGTACTTCAATACACTTCTCATTTACATTTTTCAGCTCTTCCTCCATAGGTTTCTTTTTAGTGATCATCTCTTTCATGAATTTCTGATACACCGACATTTGCTCTAGTGCCTCAAAGAATGGCATATGAACCTCCAACTTTTTGAACAATGCGACAAATTTCTCAAAGTCCTTCTCTTGTGTCTCCTTCTTTGTCGCTCTTGAGGGGTATGGTAACTTGATCATAGGTTTGACTGCTTCTTTTCTTTTCTCTCTGTAATTCTCACTTGACTCACCACTTCCAGTCATGATGGCATTCACATTTTGGTTATCTCTTGGGTTTGTCACAGTTGCACTCGGTAAGGCACCTGGTGTTTGGGAATGTGCTAGTTGTTGAGCTATCTGGCTCATCTGAACTTCAAGATTTTTTATGGAGGCTGTGGTATTCCTATAGCTATTCCGGGTCTCTTCCTGAAACTGCAGGTTATGAGCTACCATCTTCTCAATGGCAATCTCCCATTGTGCTTTTTGGGGAACTTGTTGATGCTGTGGGTATTGTTGTTGATTCTGATCTTTCCAGGAGAAGTTAGGATGATTCTTCCACCCTGGATTATAAGTTTGAGCGTAGGGATTATTCTGCTTCAGGAATTTTATCTCTTTAATTTGTTACGGAGTCGCAACATAATGTGCAGTATAATGAGGTCCACTACAAATCTCACAACTCACGGGTTGACCAGTTTCAACTTGTGCCACACTTTGAGTACCCACTTTAATAGACTTTAACCTTCTTTCAACTTCCATAGCAATCTGATCTTCTACCTTCACAACCTGATTATTCAACTTCAAATCAATCACACCCTCAGATTTACCCACACTTCGATCATATAACTCTAAATGTTCATTGACTGCAATAGCTTCAATAATTTTCTTGATACTAGTTGCGGTGGTGAAGTTGGATGATCCACCAGCACCTGTATCAATAAGTTGATTGGTTTTCATTCGTAGTTGCCGCTCCCGAAAGATTCGCATCCAACGGTACAAACGCGAGAGTGGCGCGGAAAAACACAGAGTCGCCAACAATGTGTATTTATCCCGAAAGAGGGAAAGGAAACACTGCATAAACCTGAGGAAAGGGAAAGAACATGGTCTCACGACCAAGAGGAACGGGTACGAGAGTCGGTTACGCAAAGGGAAGGTGTTAGCACCCAACACGTCCATCGTACTCGATGGGATCCACACTTGTTGTCTGCATCAAAGGGTGTCGTCGTCTGGAACTCCACTGCTACTGGACCGGAGAAGGAACGAGAACGGAAAGAACGGAGAAACGAAGAAGAAAAGAAAAAGAGAAATGACTCGATAGGACGTTATCGTTGTCCTAGGCCTACGTACTCCCTCGGTGCAATGGGAAAGTCAAAGTCAACGTAGTTCGGACAGGAACTGTGGGGGAAGGTTGCTCGCCAAGACAATCGCTGTCTTGTGCCTACATATCCTCAATCGGACGAGAAAGAGGAATCAGAGCTGATGTAGTTCGCGGGTACGACCACGAATGGGTAAGTGTTTTTTACGTGAGCGACGAGCTCTTTTCTAAAAAAAGAAGTTTGAAACCCAACAATCCTGAAGGATAAAAGATTTGAATTTGTTTGGTGTTTTTTAGACAGAAATGTCTTTTAAGTTGTTTCGTAACTTGCATTGAACCCAAGTCTTAAATATAGGAACGGATACTTCGCGCATCGTCCCCAACAGGACGTACACTAGGTATCCTAGAAGAATGAGGGGAAGCCCCTCACTCCCCACTTCCCATATAGAAGGCTCAAGCACAATACACATTAACTTTTATTACGTGTTTTCAAGAAGTTTTGAGATGAGAAGAGAAACGATCCAAAGGAAACTCTAAAGGGAAACTAAGAGTCCTAATGTTATCATGCATGGATGACCTATGGTTAGTGAGGCTTAGGAGAGACGACTACCTAAAGCCTAATGCTAATCCTACTCCAAGCTTAATCAAAAATTAAGTTGGACTAGGTAGCTCTAAAGGGAGAGAATCCAAGACTTAATCAAGTCTTGAGATTCAAAGGAAATAGATGAGTAAAAAGAGAAGGTAGCACCTACAACAGCACATTTGCTTCAGAACAGCAATGAAATCATGCACAAACACCAATCAGCATTTCACAGCATACAATCCAACATGAAAACAGGTGTAAAAAGGTCAAACAGCATACATGTACACATGGACAGCACATATGATAGCACTTTATGCAAAACTCAGATGTGAAATCAGGACAGCATGCACCACATTTGAATACGATTCAATCAAGGCAAAGCAAACATGCATCGAACAACATACATCGTTTAATTAATCATGATCATAAACAAACCACACACCATATTGAATAACCTTGCAAGCATCATGGAAGAATGCAACATATAGCACATGATCAAATGAAACATGTATGCACATCATGGAATCAAAAGAAAATGAACATGCACATAATTATCTAACAATCATCATCATCAATTAGCAATTAACAAGCTCAAAGTGTGTTCATTAAGTGATCATCAAAACAATTAATCAACAATGCAAGCATGAACATTCATCAATGGAAATCAAAAGTCACGTGTCGGAAAACCGTGTTCATACAAAGGTGATGTGAACAAAATGAAGTGAGAATGGAGCAAAGTCAGAACTTAAATCATACCATGATCATCCAATCCAAACATGCAAGACAATTTCTCATTAACATACATCAAGACTAGTTGAACATACACCATAATCATTTTCAAAGGAAAACAAATGTTCAAGCAAGGTAAAAAAGCATACATGATCCAACTTATGCACACCACAACATCATACTCACATGTATCGCATCACATTCATTTCCAAGAGATCACACAAGTTTATCAAATCATTAATCACACATAAACCAATATGCCTCAAGAACATGCTTCAAGAATGCAAACAAATCAACAATCGGATAATCATGCATCAAAGATTCACATGCATCCAGCAACTAGAGGTTAAACAACCCTAGAAAATTCCACAAATATGCATAACACAAAGCCATGAAGGTTAGGGGTGGAATAGGTATCAATACATGCTTCCAAACAAGCCAAAAACACAAAAGTTGCAGGTGCAAATCGATTGCAGCAGGGTGCAAATCGATTGCACAGTTACATAAAGCAATTCTTAGTGAAAAAGCACAGGTGCAATCGATTGCAGCAGGATGCAAATCGATTGCACAATACCAGACCTGCAAAAATCACTTCTCAAAATCACTTTTCCAGCACCAATCACCTACTCAAACATCCAAATGATCATGCAATCAAACATACACGAAAATCCACATCAAATATCAGTAATCAAGCACACACTTCAACAATCAAACAACAAGATCATGAATCCAATCAAGCAAACGGATCAAATCACATTGAAAACCATGGATCTACATTGTATAAGTTGAAATTAAGCTAAATCAAGTATAGATCTAAGAAAAACCAACCTACAAAGCTGAGATTTGCTTTGGTGATTGTTGCACACGAAAATTGATGAATCAAAGTGAGAAATCCAGAGATCTATGAAGATTTAGCAAGAACACTTGAAGATCCAAGCAATAATCCACAAATAAGCAAAAGTTCTCCAAGAAGTGGTTCCAAAATCTTGAACCTAGATCCAAATAAGTTGCTACTATAGAATTGAATCAAGAATGAGGATGTGATGGAGGTTTAGCTCAAGAATTCACAAATTCCAATGAAGAATTTGTGAATCTATGAATATGGAGCTTTGGTGAGAGGTTGAAGATGAAGGTGGAGAATGAAAAAGTGAGAGAGAATTGAGAGAGAATTCTGAATGAGAAGTGTAGAAAAATCAGAAAAATGAAGTGTGATTTTGTGTGGTTTGGATCAAATTGGTTTAAATATGACTTAGGTTTGGAATGGAAGTGAGGTTTTGAGTGAGTGGAATTGGAAGTGAAAAAATTACTTGGAAAGGGAATGTGGAATTAGAGTGGAAATTGGATGGAAATGAAATCAAATTCTGCAGCTATCTAGATCCTTCTACTGATATAGCATTGATCCCAAGTGAATGTGGTGCATTGGAAATTGGCATAGTGCTGAAAAATGAAGGTTTTAGGCAAATCCATCACAGTGCAATCGATTGCACACCCTTGAAAAGGCAAAAATGTGATAACTGAAGGGGTGCAATCGATTGCACACTTATGCAAATTGATTGGACCAAGGCAAAATGGTGAAAATTGCTTCAATGTAACTTGTTTTGAGTCCTGCTTCATATCTAATCCTTAGCCACTGATAATACCCTTGAATTATGCCTGAAACATGATATAAAACCTGTCTAAACATCACAAGATTGAGTACATTCCCTTGCTTTGGCCTTGAGACACATCCTCCTCTTGAGGGCTAACAAGGATACCTTGATCCCATGCTAAGAACCAATGATATGCACAGATGAAAATGCAAGAAAGTAATGAAACATAAGCCGGTTAGCTTCAAAACAAAAGGGCAAATTTTGGGGTGTTACAGCTGCCCCTATTCAATTAACTTGGTCCTGAAGGTATGATAGCAACGGCTGTCATGCGTTCAAAGGATTCACGGAGATTGAATACCAAAGAAACCTGAAATTTGCAATCCTCAAAGGAGGAACGACTCCACTGGGGAACAAGCAATAAATGTTGCACTGTCACAACGCGTACGAGTGTTGGAAACCAATACAAACAGTGTATCAAAATGAATAAACACAAACGAGTGTTAGCTATGATGGGGATAAACACGGACGGGTGTCAAGGAATCGAAGATATCAGATACGGACGGGTACTGAGAAGATACACAGACGGGTGTAAAAAGTTCCAATACGGATGGGTACTGAAAAGGTACACGGACGGGTGTAAAAGGATTCAATACGGACGGGTATTGAAAAGGTACACGGACGGGTGTAAAAGGATTCAATACGGACGGGTACTGAAAAGGTACACGGACGGGTGTAAAAAGGTTTCAATACGGACGAGTGTCGAAAAGGTACACGGACGGGTGTAAAAGGATTCAATACGGACGGGTATTGAAAAGGTACATGGACGGGTGTAAAAAGATTCAATACGGACGGGTATCGAAAAGGTACACGGACGGGTGCAAAAGGATTCAATACGGACGGGTATCGAAAAGGTCGTAAAGCAACTTTTATCGGGGATTAATCTCGCTGGGGAATGGAAAGCAACATGGACGAGTGTCATCAAAAGGTCAATACGGACGGGTATTGAAACAAAAGGTTCAAACACAGACGGGTGCCGAAGGAAACACGAACGAGTGTCTGACGGTAAAAACCTTGAGGGGATAAACCAAAGGACCACCTGGACGAAGGGGTAAAAATGAAATCATGGGTTAACAATCCTGACAAACAACTCTGCGAGGGAATGTCAAATATGGCTTTGAATGACTAAACCCAACACCTGCGGAGTAAAGTCAAAAGATATCTTCCTGAAATCCAGATTTCCTGACGAAGGAAGAACTCAAGCCGGACTTATGCTTCAGATGCATATGTTTGAATTTTGCCGTAATGCTCCACACGAAGTGGAAATGCTACGCATTTTGGAGGATACCATGCAAAAAGATGCTTATGCAATGCAACAGACCGTCCCAGCAAAATAAACGCTGAGAACAGAAGCAGCTCCACCGAGGATGACAACTACATTGTCATCAAACCAAAGAACAATGCTGAGGAAAACCTCACCCTGCTAGGGAAGATCACAATCACCAATTCTGCTGGAGATGGACAAAACTCTGATAGAATACCCGCTCCGTTGGGGAATATCAAGATCAACAACTCTGCTGGAGATGGACAAAACTCCAAGAGAATACCACTCAGCTGGGGAGGGAGATGAATACTGAAGACGGAAACTCCTCTGCTGGGGATGACCAACTGTTTCAGAACTTGGATTTGACGCCTGCCAAAAACGATTGGTGTAACGACCCGAAAAATCTAAATTATTTATTTAATTAATTTAGAAGGAATTAAGAGGTTTTTGATGTTTTAGAGAATTTAGGAGAAAAGAGTATTTTAATAATTTTAATATAATGAATAATCATGTGTTATTTAGAATATTATTATTATTAAGAATAATAAGAAAGGGCAAGGTGGTCTTTGAGGAAAAAGAGTAAGGGTAAGTTTGGAAGTTCATAAACTGGGATACATGACTAAAGGAGAAAAGAAACGATCATTCTAAGGGATCGTGTTTTTGTGAAGAACGCTGAAGAAGGGAAGAGGAAGAGAAAACCTAGGGTTTTGGAAGGATTTCTAGGAGAATCTTGGAGAAAGAAGGAAAAAGCTGTGATTACTCTAAGGTATGGGGAGTCTTTCATGGTTTATTATCGTAATATAGGAATTGGTTGTGAATAGAGTAAGTATTCATGAGTTTATATAATTTTGGTGTTTGATTGATGAAGAATACATTATGCATGAACGATATGATGATATATGATGTAAATGTTGATGTAAGTGTATCGTGTAAGCAATTTTGATCAATTTTCGTTTTGGGAAAAACTGAGTTTTGGAGGTATTTCGAGTCGAAAACGCAGAAAATCACTTTTCAGGGAAAATGGGGTTTTGTCGTATCCTGACACGGGCCGTGTCACACAACACGGGCACCCGTGTCAGCTTGCTGTCTATAATGAGAAAAGTTATTTTGTGTTATTTTGTTACAGAGCCTCTGACACGGGCCGTGTCACAGGACACGGGTGGCCGTGTCACAGGACACGGGTGGCCGTGTCAGGCTTCTGTCTTGTCGTATGTTTGTCTGTTTTGGAGTTTTGGCTCAGGTTTTCTGACACGGGCCGTGTCACAGGACACGGGCGGCCGTGTCAGACTGCTGTCTTGATGAATTTTTGCTGTCTTGATGTTCTTTTGCTGATTTTTGTGGTTTAGTACGTGATATTATATTAATGATAAAACATGATTATATGATGATTTCTTGTTGAATATGATATGGTGATAAAACATGATTATATGATGATTTCTTGTTGAATATGATATGGTGGTAAAACATGATTACATGGTGATTCCTTGTGGGATATGAAATGCATGATGCACATGTTGATTTTTGATGAATTGAGGAGTTTGGCATCATTGCATTCCATAGCATTTTTCTGTTGGGGCTTTGGCCTATTGGTAGCTTCAATCCCATTGTGTGGATTGGAGTGATATGGTGATTATGTTGTGCTCCCTTGGGAAGGGTTGATGGCTAGTGTCCATCACATGGAGAAATTGGTACCACATGCATTTGTTGCATTACATTATAGCTGACGTTGCATTTACATGAAGTATCTGTGATGGTGTTTTGAAGATTTTGTCGATGATGCCATGTTGTTGTTGTTGCTTATTCTATTTATGTTCCATGTCCTTATATTACTATAATGAATTGTGATTTCTCACCCTGCCTGCTTGGAAATGTTGCCTCTTATGTGGGTAACTTGCAGATAACCAAGAGTAGATTTGCAACAATGGAGGATGTAGCCTTGAAGTGTGTCGTTATTGCTGTTTAGTTAGGGGTGTCCTGCTCTGTGTCATGTAACATCGGGTTTGGGATTGATTGCGAACCTTGTATTCTTTTGAATTTTATATTGAAGAGATGATGTTATTTTGACTGGATAATTCTTATGAAGCTTTTTAATTGAATCTAATATGAAATAAAAGTTCATTTCCGCTGCGTAAATGTTAATCTTTGGATATTGTTGAATGAGTAACCTGTGTTATGGGACAGGACAATGAGTGTTTTATGATGTTTTTTTGAATATGTACACCCTTGTTGGTGGATTTTACTCTGATAAATGATTTAATTCGTTAAAATGGATTATGGGGTAGAAGGGTGTTACATTAGTGGTATCAGAGCAGGTCGGTCTGTCCGGCCAAGTTGTCTATGTTATTTATTCCTTAGTACGCGACATGTGTGTGAACACTGTCGGTACTTGTTTTTTTTTAACCATTGGCATCCGGTGTTGGTTGAAACAAGTAGGGGAGAAGTTTGTTTTCCGGAGATGTTTCCGGTGTGAGGAGTTGATTTAAGGTGATATTAAGGGTAAGAGTACAAGTGTTATTGAAGTTGTAATGTCGCAAACCACCGAGAGTGCAGATTCACGAATTCTTAGTTGCCGGTCAAGTTTGAGATTCGTGGAGATAGAACAAGTCGGTATAGTTGTTGTTACTTCTCGGAGGATAGAGAGTAATGTGACGAATGTTGATATGCAAGCGAAGTATAATTATGATTTGCCTCTGGAGTGTAGATTAGAATTGGAGATAATGAAGAAATATGTTTTACCGGATAAACGAAGAAGATGACTCTTAGAGAGTGAAGCGTATATGAGTGTAGGTATATGATGACGGTTTTATAAGATGTGAGGAGATTAATAACGGCGGGTTAAGGAGATGATTGAAAATAAGGGTCTACTCCGAAAAGATTGACAATTCAATGGACCAACTGATGGGCTAGTATGTTTTCCGTCTAATTGGATTGATGTCGGATTATTTTCGGATTTGGATGAAAAGCAAGAATAGTTGGAGGATCTAGAAGCAAGAGAGAGAGGTAGAACTCATGTTTATCAATCTCGGGTTCTATTTTCGTAGTTATGGAACAACCTTCATAAAAAGGGGCATAACTTTTCCCTTGTAAATCCGATGGAAGCGATTCTAGAATTTTTGGAAAGCTTACGAAATTCCCTTCAGTTTGCATATAAACTTTGTTTTCGACATGTTTTTGAAGAGGGAGAAAAACGCATTTTTATATTTGGGTCTGATGCTGATTTTTGGAAAATTCTGCATACAGAAATTCTGAACCAGTTCCGGTGTAAGGATGATAATTTTTACTTGTAACTCGGACTCAAGCGATTCTTGAAGTTTTGGAATCTTCACGAAATTCTCTTCATTTTGGAATATAATTTTATGTTTGGGAGGTCTGTTTTGGAAGAGATAAATGTGTCCGAAGTTGAACGACTGTTGCTGAAAAAAAAAATTTGGAAAGATGGAGACGAGTGTGAAATATCGATGAGGAATAAAATGTTGGTATTAGAAAGAATGCGACGGTATCGGAGAATGCATAGAGATGCGATTTATGTCGAATGAGAATGGTTAAAGTGACGATGTTATGTGTAACGCCCCGTTTTGTCCGATTTATTTAATCGAGTCGATTTAATTATTTTTGTTTTTATATTATTTTATTATTGACTTTTATTTGACAATATATTATTTTTCATCGTTGTTTATGTTTTATCGCGTTTTGAGAGCGTTTGCGAGATATTTGAGTGTAGGGGTATTTTGGTCTTTTTGGGTGGCTAGATATTTTGATTTTGTATAAAAATAGAAAAGTAGTAAGAAAGAGAGAAAAGAAAGAAAAACAGAAAAATAGAGAGAAAGAAGAGAAGAGAAAGAGAAGAAGAAAAAGAGGAAAAACTTGGGGATTTAGGAACCGATTCAACCGACTTTTCAAACGCGAATTTATCGGGTAAGGGTGTGAAATTCAATTATCTTATACATGTGTATGATTATGTATGTTTTGTGTGGATGTTTTGGTTGGTTTTCCCATATGTTTCCGTTTATGCCGTATTGGACGAAATCGATAGAAACCGATGTTTCTACGGTCGAAAAGTCGTATGAATACATGTGTTGGTTGGTTATATGTATGTGAGCTGCTGTTTGAAGTTTCATTAAGTTTGGTTATGTTTCGGTTAGTTTTCGGTATGTTTCCGTTGTTGTTTCCGTTTAGGTCGAATTATAGGAAATTGATAGAAAACGATGTTTTCACGGTTAGAATTCGAAATAAATTACGTAGTTGTATCGAGGAAGGTTAGGTCGTCGTATGTCGTGCTTTTTATTCGATTTGGTGAAGTTTAAAAATTCTGGTTTTTGAAAGGTTGAAATTTAATCGAAAAATCGAACGTCGTAGAAATTTCGTTTAAGTGTTCTAAATTGTTCTTATGTATTTGGTGTTTATGAGTATATGTTTGTTTCGGTGAAAATGTTCGATTTAGTCGAGTTTTTGGGTGTTTCGGAAAAGGACAGCATAGGTGTAATGGAGAAAATCTGGTTTTTTGTGAAAAACAGGGTTAGGGATCGATACATAATCCCAGGGATCGATCCCTACTGTGAAAATTGGGAAAAATGGAATTTTTACTACAGCAGGGATCGATACATGCGAGTTAGGGATCGATACCTACTGTGCTGAAGCAGAAATTCTGGTTTGTCGGGAAACTTCGGAAATTCATATCTCTTGAACCGTAAGTCGGTTTTGACCCCCGTTCGAAGCGTTGGGAAGCTAATGAGATGTTCTTTCTAGGAAAAATGGTTTTGAGGTCTGAACATGGTCCAATTGGTACAGTATTTTCGAATCGTATCGTAGTGTCGATTCTCCGGTTTATGTTTTTGCGTTATTTTGAAATATCCATATCTTTTGTGTTGTTTATCCGATTGAGGTGTTCTTTATATGGATGTGAAGCTAAAAATATGTTCTATGATTTGGAGAAGAAAAATATTATTTTTAGCCGACTTTTAACCGACTTTTCCGGTAAACCGTAAATCGAATTGTTTGGCTATTTGTGAAAGCGTTCGGTTGCCGTTTGGCACAATTGATGTGAATGTATGTGGATTGTGTGTGATGTGTGCATAATTGATGGGTATTACGCTATGTGCTATTGTGTGATGAAAATGCTTGTGATGATATGTGTGGTGATGGATTGTGGTCGAAAGGCAAATAAATGAAATGTGTTGTATTTTGTTATATATGCATGTTTGTGATTGCATAAAGGTGGGAGATGCATTGGTTGTCATGAGTCATTGGATGCCAAGCATCATGAAATACATTGTGGAAACGTCCTGAGTGGCGACTTGATCATCGTGGTCCTCGAAAATACGAGGCGTTGCCTGAGGACTTAAAACGATGATCCACTATACCATCGTGTGCCTCAAAAATACGAGGCGTTGCCTGAGGACTGACAGCGATATGTATAGACGATTGTGGGCTCCTTTGGAGACTTAAAGCAATCCTTAACGTCGTGGGCCTCGAAAATACGAGGCGATGCCTGAGGACTTAAAGCGACGGGTGAACATCGTAGGCCCGACGGGGAGTTACTGACTAAGTCTCAGTAACGAGCGATGGTTCCAATAGTTCCTGAGTGGACTAATAATGAGACATGAGAAATATTGGAAGTCGGTACCGCATGGCATGTGCATAGAGTCGTTGTGTCGATCTATGTGCATTTGCATTCATCATGAGTTATTTGTGCATGATTTTGTGATTGATGAGATGAAATATGTGCAATTGTATTGAATGGTATATGTTGGATTGACATGTGTGATTGTGAACGGTTGTGCATTTGTGTGATATGCATTAAATTATGAATGATATGTTTTGGGGTACAAATATATGCCTTATGTATTGGCAGGTGATAAGAATGGTGAGATTATTGAATATGTGTATGTTTTTGTTGCAATATATAATTATATTCATTTATATTATGGTTGTCTTTCTCACCCTTCTGCTCGTTTTATAATGCTCTATGAGGCATTGCAGATTAGTGGTGCTGGAGGTCTTTCGTGAAGCTTTGTGTCTTCACCCTTTTTGTCGGTCGGCTCTGATATGTGACACCGGGTAGTTAGGGAGGCCGTTGGCTATTATTATGTATTATGTATATATTATCTTTTGGCTTGTACATATGATACTTGATGTATGACAAACTGTTTATATGTATATATGTGCACATGTTATTCAGATTTTAGATTTTCCGCTTTAATTCTAATTTCTGAAATGTGGGTGTAAGGAACGGAGTTTCCTCTGTATGTATGCTACCCCACGTTGCATATCTAAATGAGCAGGTGTTGCATGATATGAATTGTTTGGTTTCAATTTGATGTGATTCTCCCTCTCTATGCCATGTTTTTAATTATACTCTGATAAAATTTTCGAACTTTCTTTTTACCGCTTTAAATGCATGTTTATTTGGGGGTATAGATTGGGGGCGTCACATTAAGTGGTATCAGAGCCAGTTTGTGTCAGTTGTGTCTGTTGTGTCTGTCGTGTTAGGCGAGTTGCTGTTGTGCAGCAGTCGTGTACTGGTGGGTTGTTGGTTAACCATAGTTTCTGTATTTGGATGAACATAATATGGCCCGAGCTGTGCAGGATGTAGTGGATGTTATGGGTAATGATGAGTTCGGAAGGAATAAGCTGCCTATCTTCAAGGGAAGATATGATCCGGATGGTGCACAATTTTGGTTTGAAGAGGTTGAAAGAATCTTTCGTCTGATGGATTGTGCTGAAGAGCATAAGGTGAGATTGGGTACTTGCATGCTGGTGGAAGAAGCAGCTGATTGGTGGGTTAGTTTGCGCCGAGTGTTGGAAGAGGATAAGGAAGAGGTTACTTGGAATTTATTTGGCCGAGAGTTTCGGAGGGTGTATTATCCTGAGGGAGTGAAGGAAAAGAAAGAGATTGAGTTTTTGGGATTAAAACAAGGCAATATGTCCGTTGTTGAGTATACGACCAAGTTTGTGGAACTGGTGCAGTTTTATCCTCATTATCCGGAGGCGACTGCTGAATTTTCTAAGTGTGTGAAATATGAGAACGGATTGCGTCCGGAGATTAAACGGGAAATCGGTTATCAGAGGATTAGAAGGTTTTCTGAATTGGTGGACAATTGTAGAATGTATGAAGAGGATCGTAAGGCGCGTGCCACTCGCGATATGAGTGTGAATGATAGAAAAGGGAAACAACAGTCTCGTAGTGGGCCTTATGTGACGAGGGGTAATTTTGAGAGAAAGGCAAGTGAGGAAGGAATGTCTGGTCCTCCGAAGTGTTACATTAAGTGTTACAAGTGTGGAGAAGTAGGACATCTACGGATGAATTGTAGAAGGGATAAACTGAAATGTTCCAATTGTGGAAGTTCGGGACATGTCGCAGAGAATTGTAGGAGGATTAAGGTGCGATGTTTCAACTGCGGTGAAACAGGTCATATTAGCACGGGATGTACGAAACTGAAGAAAGCTCAGACTGGTAGCAAGGCTGTTGCAATGGCAGGAGAGGAGACTACTAGTGCGGATCGTTTGACTCAAGGTACTTGTTTATTAATAGTATGCCTTTAATTGCTATTGTGGATATTGGGACGACTCATTCGTTTATTTCGTGTGAGTGCGTGAAGTGTTTGAATTTGTTGTTGTCTTCTTGGGGTAGTAAGATGGTTATTGATACTCCAGCAATGGGGTCAGTAATTACTTTTTTGGTTTGTTTAAATTGTTCTTTGACCATTTGTGGTAAAGGCTTGGGATGGTTTTAGTGTGTTTATAATTAGAGAGATTAGAATGAGATAAGTGGGGGAGAAGCTGGTACTTCTCCATGTGGCTTCAGGTGTAAAGCGCTGGCTCAGTGGGTTGTGAATTACAGGATTATAAGTGTGATTTCTGGATCAAGAAGGGATGCAGAAGTAAGGTTTAGGTTAACTAAGGAATTGTGCCTTAGGTGGTTTTGTGTTTAGGATGTAAGGAATGCTATTATGGTTTGGTGGAGACGGTTTATGCTTCATCATGATTGTCGACTGTCTATTGACAAATTGAGGAACTGATCACCCTTAATCTCTTGTTGATAGCAGACGGGCATTATGTTGGATGCATGGACGTGTCTTTCCGGCTTTGATAGTGGTGTGGATTGGATTACTTGAAATTTAAGGAAATGTTGCGGATTGTTTTGTCAAGTTGAAGAAGATTTTATATCTGACGATGATGGGGAATTAAGGTTTTGTATGGTGGGTAACTTGAGAAGTCGTTGAGAGTCCTTTTGGTTGATTGTTGTAATAGGTTGGAATTTGGATTATCAAGAGAAGGAATTGTGTATGGATTTCGGACAGTGGTATAAGATGACGATTGAGGATAAGTATTCATTTTCGGGATTAGGTAACTATGATGGTTTGGTTGAGTTGATTAGAATTACAATTGTTGGGATGTTTGATAAGAGTAGTGATTTGCTTGAGTTGAGGCTTTGATCGACTTGTGTGACGGGTTATATTTGTTGTCATCGGAAGTAGATGCGGTGTTACTATGAGAGGCTCCGAAGTTGGTTAAAGTGATTAGAAACTTTTTGGATTTTGTTGGTTATTATCGAAGGATATGGAAGACTTTTCCAAGATTAGCGTTTTGTGACTTCAGTTGACTTACAAAGGTGAAGTCGATTGTTTGGGATGCATCTTTGATGAGGATAGTTGGTGTGTTGATATGAGAGGGTAAAGTTGTGGCTTATGTTTTGCGACATTCGAGGATTCATGAAAGGATCAGTATTATGGTGGGAATTGGAATGGTTTGCAGTTGTAATTGCGTTGGAATATTGGGAGTATTATCTTTATGATTCTAGATTTGAAGTGTTTGGTAATTACAAGAATATTGAGTACTGGTTTGGTCTGAAGGAATAGAGACAACGAGATTGGTTAGAAGTTGAGTAGAGTTATTGTTGTGTCTAAGGAGGTAAGTTGAAAGTTTCTATGTATGGCTGTTTTGGGTGGTCCGAGGATTAGAATTGTTTGAACAGTTCAGAGGCTTGTGTCTGATGTGCGAGATAACACGAAAGAATGCGAGGTGGAATATTAAAAGTGAACAGTGGTTTTTGGAAGGTTCGTGAAAGAATTAGATTTTGGGAGAGAGATTGGTAGTTTTGATGGTTACGAGTCATCAGAGTGCGCAGCGGAGATGTGATGTAGCACATTTCGTATATGTGTGTGCGACTTGTAAGAGTTTTTAGGTTGAACATTGGAAATCTATAGGAATGAAGAAACCATTGAATGTTTCAGAGTGGATGTGTTAGGAGAAAGGTTCTAATAGTATCCGTGTGCTGCTAAGTTGAGGGATGTTTTGGTTCAAGAGTGAACCTATGAGTTGTGTTTTGTGTATTCCTTGAGTTGTAAGTTGTTCGTCAAGTGCATTGTATGGGCTTTGCAGCTTGTCGTTGTTGTGTCGTTATGTTTGCGGTTAGCAAGGTGGTTTGTCGGTTGTGTTGTTTGTGGTGTGCCTTTTGGTAGGACTGATGTTTGTTGGTCGGATGCGCGAGTCGTATCCAGAGTTGTTTGTCTCGGTTATATTTTCGAGGACGAAAATTTCCAAGTGGGGGAGAATTGTAACGCCCCGTTTTGTCCGATTTATTTAATCGAGTCGATTTAATTATTTTTGTTTTTATATTATTTTATTATTGACTTTTATTTGACAATATATTATTTTTCATCGTTGTTTATGTTTTATCGCGTTTTGAGAGCGTTTGCGAGATATTTGAGTGTAGAGGTATTTTGGTCTTTTTGGGTGGCTAGATATTTTGATTTTGTATAAAAATAGAAAAGTAGTAAGAAAGAGAGAAAAGAAAGAAAAACAGAAAAATAGAGAGAAAGAAGAGAAGAGAAAGAGAAGAAGAAAAAGAGGAAAAACTTGGGGATTTAGGAACCGATTCAACCGACTTTTCAAACGCGAATTTATCGGGTAAGGGTGTGAAATTCAATTATCTTATACATGTGTATGATTATGTATGTTTTGTGTGGATGTTTTGGTTGGTTTTTCCATATGTTTCCGTTTATGCCGTATTGGACGAAATCGATAGAAACCGATGTTTCTACGGTCGGAAAGTCGTATGAATACATGTGTTGGTTGGTTATATGTATGTGAGCTGCTGTTTGAAGTTTCATTAAGTTTGGTTATGTTTCGGTTAGTTTTCGGTATGTTTCCGTTGTTGTTTCCGTTTAGGTCGAATTATAGGAAATTGATAGAAAACGATGTTTTCACGGTTAGAATTCGAAATAAATTACGTAGTTGTATCGAGGAAGGTTAGGTCGTCGTATGTCGTGCTTTTTATTCGATTTGGTGAAGTTTAAAAATTCTAGTTTTTGAAAGGTTGAAATTTAATCGAAAAATCGAACGTCGTAGAAATTTCGTTTAAGTGTTCTAAATTGTTCTTATGTATTTGGTGTTTATGAGTATATGTTTGTTTCGGTGAAAATGTTCGATTTAGTCGAGTTTTTGGGTGTTTCGGAAAAGGACAGCATAGGTGTAATGGAGAAAATCTGGTTTTTTGTGAAAAATAGGGTTAGGGATCGATACATAATCCCAGGGATCGATCCCTACTGTGAAAATTGGGAAAAATGGAATTTTTACTACAGCAGGGATCGATACATGCGAGTTAGGGATCGATACCTACTGTGCTGAAGCAGAAATTCTGGTTTGTCGGGAAACTTCGGAAATTCATATCTCTTGAACCGTAAGTCGGTTTTGACCCCCGTTCGAAGCGTTGGGAAGCTAATGAGATGTTCTTTCTAGGAAAAATGGTTTTAAGGTCTGAACATGGTCCAATTGGTACAGTATTTTCGAATCGTATCGTAGTGTCGATTCTCCGGTTTATGTTTTTGCGTTATTTTGAAATATCCATATCTTTTGTGTTGTTTATCCGATTGAGGTGTTCTTTATATGGATGTGAAGCTAAAAATATGTTCTATGATTTGGAGAAGAAAAATATTATTTTTAGCCGACTTTTAACCGACTTTTCCGGTAAACCGTAAATCGAATTGTTTGGCTATTTGTGAAAGCGTTCGGTTGCCGTTTGGCACAATTGATGTGAATGTATGTGGATTGTGTGTGATGTGTGCATAATTGATGGGTATTACGCTATGTGCTATTGTGTGATGAAAATGCTTGTGATGATATGTGTGGTGATGGATTGTGGTCGAAAGGCAAATAAATGAAATGTGTTGTATTTTGTTATATATGCATGTTTGTGATTGCATAAAGGTGGGAGATGCATTGGTTGTCATGAGTCATTGGATGCCAAGCATCATGAAATACATTGTGGAAACGTCCTGAGTGGCGACTTGATCATCGTGGTCCTCGAAAATACGAGGCGTTGCCTGAGGACTTAAAACGATGATCCACTATACCATCGTGTGCCTCAAAAATACGAGGCGTTGCCTGAGGACTGACAGCGATATGTATAGACGATTGTGGGCTCCTTTGGAGACTTAAAGCAATCCTTAACGTCGTGGGCCTCGAAAATACGAGGCGATGCCTGAGGACTTAAAGCGACGGGTGAACATCGTAGGCCCGACGGGGAGTTACTGACTAAGTCTCAGTAACGAGCGATGGTTCCAATAGTTCCTGAGTGGACTAATAATGAGACATGAGAAATATTGGAAGTCGGTACCGCATGGCATGTGCATAGAGTCGTTGTGTCGATCTATGTGCATTTGCATTCATCATGAGTTATTTGTGCATGATTTTGTGATTGATGAGATGAAATATGTGCAATTGTATTGAATGGTATATGTTGGATTGACATGTGTGATTGTGAACGGTTGTGCATTTGTGTGATATGCATTAAATTATGAATGATATGTTTTGGGGTACAAATATATGCCTTATGTATTGGCAGGTGATAAGAATGGTGAGATTATTGAATATGTGTATGTTTTTGTTGCAATATATAATTATATTCATTTATATTATGGTTGTCTTTCTCACCCTTCTGTTCGTTTTATAATGCTCTATGAGGTATTGCAGATTAGTGGTGCTGGAGGTCTTTCGTGAAGCTTTGTGTCTTCACCCTTTTTGTCGGTCGGCTCTGATATGTGACACCGGGTAGTTAGGGAGGCCGTTGGCTATTATTATGTATTATGTATATATTATCTTTTGGCTTGTACATATGATACTTGATGTATGACAAACTGTTTATATGTATATATGTGCACATGTTATTCAGATTTTAGATTTTCCGCTTTAATTCTAATTTCTGAAATGTGGGTGTAAGGAACGGAGTTTCCTCTGTATATATGCTACCCCACGTTGCATATCTAAATGAGCAGGTGTTGCATGATATGAATTGTTTGGTTTCAATTTGATGTGATTCTCCCTCTCTATGCCATGTTTTTAATTATACTCTGATAAAATTTTCGAACTTTCTTTTTACCGCTTTAAATGCATGTTTATTTGGGGGTATAGATCGGGGGCGTCACATTATGTGATGGTAATGTTGAGAGAAAGGCGAATGTTTGATTAGTGTTGTTAAAAAATTTAACTTGGATGAAAATCGTAATTGGAGCGAACCGAGCTGGATAGTACTTAAAGTAGTTGCGATTCCGGTGTTGGAAAGATATTTAATAATTGTGTTGTGCCACGAACATGTATAGGAGATTAAGTATTGGATTTTGGACGTTTTGGTATAATTGACGAGGTCGAAGTTAAGAAAACTAAGAAGTTGTTGGTAAGCCTTGGGAAGTTGGCGGAGCATTATGCTTACGGACTTGGTCACAAGGTAAAGTACGCTATTGTTGTTGGGTAATGATGATTTATGCCACTATTATGGTTGTCGGCTGTCTATTGACAAATTGAGGAACTGATTACCCTTAATCTCTTGTTGATAGTAGACGGAATCATAATTGATGGACAGATATGTCATGCCAGCTAGTATAGTGTGTACGTTGAATTGGTTGAAGTTGAGCCCAGTGTTTGTGGGTTGTTTTGTCGATGCAGGTTCATATATAAGGAAACTGGTTGGGTTTGCAGACGTAGCAGGAAGTTGCGATTGGATTGATGAGTAGTATTAGAACTCATCATTGAGTTCTGGATAACTTGAGTGTTGTTTTGTGATGAGTCAAGTGACTTGAGACTTGAAGCTTTCTTGAGATGATTCAAAGGGAAAGTAGATAGAAATGTAAGACCATGATTAGACAAGAATGTCGGATAAAGTATTAGAGGGTTGAGTTGCAAGTATTAAAAGAAGTGAAATTATAAGTTGAATTGTAAGAGTGGAACTTTTGGTTGGTAAAGATGAGTTACTTGGTTGTGTTAATTCGGATGAGAATTTATGAAGAATTGTGTCAGTATGAGTAAAAGTCGATGATTTAGTTTGTCAGATTAGTTGGAAAGGAAAAGATGATTTATCTGGTTGAAGTTAATTGTACACAGTTACCCTATGTTGTTGTAATGGTGTTGCATGTTTAAGATGATTTTCAAGGAACGTGTAAATAGGAGATGGTAAGGTTGTAGTCTATGTTTGATGATAATCAGGAAATTCATGGAAGCACATATATATATGATCCAAGATCTGGAAGTAGTCGCCGTTGTAATGGTGTTGAATGTCGTAGGTGTTATCCAACATATCTAAGTTGAAGTATTCAGTAACTACGAGAGTGTAGAATACCTGTTGGAACAAAATTCCAAAGAATTAAGTCGAGAGTCATTGTTATGTCGGATTGGTGATTAGAAGTTGGAGTTAAACTGAGTAGTCTTGATACTTTGCAAGTAATCAGAGTGTGCAGCTGAAGCATGCTGTGTATCATGTGAATACGACTTATTGGAGGTAAGGATCAGGCATCAGAAGCTTGCGAGAATTATGCACACTATTGGATATTCTAGAATGAAAGTGATATGAGAAAATTTTTCGAGTTACTGCTATGTCGGTAGAAGTGTTGAGGTATGTGTTCATTCGAAGGATATCAATATTATGGAATGAATGTGGTATGACAGAACTATCGGTGTTATAGGTTATGTTGATATTCTCGTGACGGTGTTGAGGGCGATAGTAATGACATGATTGTATTCCGGCCTAAGAGTGATTGAGATTATAAAGTGATAAGACAAGAAGTGCAATTAATCTGTATGTTTATAACTCAGAGTATTACGTCTTGTGGGTCGTTATGGTTAACGATGTGGAATTTGGATTAGTGGAATGCGAATGGTTGTTGAATGGGGGTTCTAATCGAAAGAAGTAAAATTTCTTGGACTGTAATTTCTAGTGTTGAAATTGTTGTGAATTTTCTAGGGATAGTATGGTGTTGCGATAAGGAATTCCGAAATCCGGGATTGAGATTCGAAGTTTCGTGGTTTAGATGGTTACTATCAAAGAATCATTGTGGATTTTCCTAAGTGCGGTTACCATTAACTTGGTGAACACGCAAAGGTCGAGCTTATGTGTGAGAGGTGGCATGTGGAGAGAATTCGAGTGATTAAAGAAGTTGACTACTGCTTCGGTATTGATTTTGATTAATTATAATGTGTTTTATCTGGTGCATTGTGATACGTTTAAGATGGGTATTAAGAGTGTTATTACTTATGAGTCAAGACTACTGGAAACCAATGGAGGAAATAATCCTACGCAGGATTAGGAACCAACAACTGTAATGTTAGTGATGAGATTTGGAGGTATTATTTGTTTGACTTGATGTTATTAAAGACTATGATTTAGATTTAAATTGAGATTGATTGATCAAATGAGGTTGGTTAACCAAGGAATTAGTAGTGAAATCTCGAGTTGATGAGAAAGGTGCATGATATTCGGAAACAAAACGTATGTTTCAGATCCTAAAAAGAATATTTTAGGAATGAAGTTATTGGATTTGGTTATGCTTGTTTGACTTGTCAGAAGTCAAAGATTGAACATCAGAAGCCTTCAGGTATGATGCAGCCGTTGAAAGTTCCTTAATGGAAATGGGATAGCATTTCCATGGATTTTGTGATTGGGTTACTAAAGATTGCAAGAGATAATGACTAGATTTGGATGATTGTGGATAGGTTAGCTAAGTCGGCGCATTTCTTGCCGATGAAGATTTATCATTCTAGGCAGAAGTTAACTGAGTTGTATTTTGATGAGATTATGAAGTTGCATGGGATGCCTTCAAGTATTGTGTCAGAATAAGGCCCCGCGGTTTACGTCGAGGTTTGATAAGAGTTTACAAGATGATTTGGGTACTAAGTTGAGGATGAGTTATGTTTAGCATTCGCAGACGGAATGGTCAGACGGAAAGAGCAACCTAATCTTTAGAAGATTCACTAAGGACTTGTGTGCTGGCCCAAAAAGGATCTTGGGATAGTCACTTACGAACTTACACGATGAGTTTTATGTGACACAGTTAAGGAAAATATATTTGGGATCCGTCACATGTGATTCGAATGGATGAGGTTTAGGTGAGGGATAACTTGACAAGTGGAAGCTTTTCCTGTGAGGATTGATAGCCAAGAATTGAAGCGACTGTGAGGTAAAGAGATTGCTTTAGTAAAGGTGTTGAGGGGAGGACCAGCTGGTGAGAGTTGGACTTGGGAGTGTGAGGACCTGATGAAGGAGTCGTATCCGACTCTGTTTACTTCAGGTAATTTTCGAGGACGAAAATCCTTAAAGTAGGGGAGAGTTGTAACGACCCGAAAAATCTAAATTATTTATTTAATTAATTTAGAAGGAATTAAGAGGTTTTTGATGTTTTGGAGAATTTAGGAGAAAAGAGTATTTTAATAATTTTAATATAATGAATAATCATGTGTTATTTAGAATATTATTATTATTAAGAATAATAAGAAAGGGCAAGGTGGTCTTTGAGGAAAAAGAGTAAGGGTAAGTTTGGAAGTTCATAAACTGGGATACATGACTAAAGGAGAAAAGAAACGATCATTCTAAGGGATCGTGTTTTTGTGAAGAACGCTGAAGAAGGGAAGAGGAAGAGAAAACCTAGGGTTTTGGAAGGATTTCTAGGAGAATCTTGGAGAAAGAAGGAAAAAGCTGTGATTACTCTAAGGTATGAGGAGTCTTTCATGGTTTATTATCGTAATATAGGAATTGGTTGTGAATAGAGTAGGTATTCATGAGTTTATATAATTTTGGAGTTTGATTGATGAAGAATACATTATGCATGAACGATATGATGATATATGATGTAAATGTTGATGTAAGTGTATCGTGTAAGCAATTTTGATCAATTTTCGTTTTGGGAAAAACTGAGTTTTGGAGGTATTTCGAGTCGAAAACGCAGAAAATCACTTTTCGGGGAAAATGGGGTTTTGTCGTATCCTGACACGGGCCGTGTCACACAACACGGGCACCCGTGTCAGCTTGCTGTCTATAATGAGAAAAGTTATTTTGTGTTATTTTGTTACAGAGCCTCTGACACGGGCCGTGTCACAGGACACGGGTGGCCGTGTCAGGCTTCTGTCTTGTCGTATGTTTGTCTGTTTTGGAGTTTTGGCTCAGGTTTTCTGACACGGGCCGTGTCACAGGACACGGACGGCCGTGTCAGACTGCTGTCTTGATGAATTTTTGCTGTCTTGATGTTCTTTTGCTGATTTTTGTGGTTTAGTACGTGATATTATATTAATGATAAAACATGATTATATGATGATTTCTTGTTGAATATGATATGGTGATAAAACATGATTATATGATGATTTCTTGTTGAATATGATATGGTGGTAAAACATGATTACATGGTGATTCCTTGTGGGATATGAAATGCATGATGCACATGTTGATTTTTGATGAATTGAGGAGTTTGGCATCATTGCATTCCATAACATTTTTCTGTTGGGGCTTTGGCCTATTGGTAGCTTCAATCCCATTGTGTGGATTGGAGTGATATGGTGATTATGTTGTGCTCCCTTGGGGAGGGTTGATGGCCAGTGTCCATCACATGGAGAAATTGGTACCACATGCATTTGTTGCATTACATTATAGCTGACGTTGCATTTACATGAAGTATCTGTGATGGTGTTTTGAAGATTTTGTCGATGATGCCATGTTGTTGTTGTTGCTTATTCTATTTATGTTCCATGTCCTTATATTACTATAATGAATTGTGATTTCTCACCCTGCCTGCTTGGAAATGTTGCCTCTTATGTGGGTAACTTGCAGATAACCAAGAGTAGATTTGCAACAATGGAGGATGTAGCCTTGAAGTGTGTCGTTATTGCTGTTTAGTTAGGGGTGTCCTGCTCTGTGTCATGTAACATCGGGTTTGGGATTGATTGCGAACCTTGTATTCTTTTGAATTTTATATTGAAGAGATGATGTTATTTTGACTGGATAATTCTTATGAAGCTTTTTAATTGAATCTAATATGAAATAAAAGTTGATTTCCGCTGCGTAAATGTTAATCTTTGGATATTGTTGAATGAGTAACCTGTGTTATGGGACAGGACAATGAGTGTTTTATGATGTTTTTTTGAATATGTACACCCTTGTTGGTGGACTTTACTCTGATAAATGATTTAATTCGTTAAAATGGATTATGGGGTAGAAGGGTGTTACAATTGGACTTAAGACCTGTTGGGGCTACCACTCACCACCGGACTCTGCTTGGGGATATGAGCTTAATCTGCTACTAGGGAAATAACTTTACCCTCACCCTGCTGGGGATTAGATCAACCATTGTCGCTGAGACTATACTTTCTGACCAACTAAGGAAAGTAGACCCCAGGACTCTGTGGGGATAATAACATCTTTGTCCACGAACTCCTGCTGGAGATACAACAACATCCACCTTAGAGCAATCAACCTCTGAATACTTGCTGGGGAATACTAATCCAAACACAACTTTGGCTGGGTATATAATCCTCTGTACTCTGCTGAGGAGGACGATCCTCAACGACTCCGCTTGGGAGAAAAAGTAGTTGTCAACATCCACTCTGCTAGGGAATAAACACACTGTTTCCTGACTAGCTGAGGAAAAAAAATGACTGCCCCATACTCCGTGGGGAAACACCACCTGCTGAAGAAAGGTGAGCCAAATCACAACTCTGCCTGGGGGAAAACCTTCTTATATCCTGTTGAGGGGGACGATCCTTAACGACTCCACTTGGGAATTACTTCCTTATACTCTGTTGAGGAAGATGATACTCTGATGGGGAAGAGTAATAAACTGCTGAGGACGATCAAACTTCCAAGTTGGGGAGAGCTCTACTGGGGAGGTACACCTGTCATCCTGCAAAACCAACAGAAAGGTTTACGTGCAAAAATGATTACTTTGATTATCATCATAGTGTCTGTCGCCTAAGCAATTGCCACTGTTTTCCAACTTGTTTCATAAAGCTCAACATTTAGCATGTAATGTTTATAAAAAATATCAGACATTTTCACAAACAAAACAGGTAAAACAAAAACAAAAGCTCTTTGACTGAAATGCAAACTTTATTGAATGAATCGGCCTGTAAATAGGCATTTACATCTGGAAGCAATTCCTGAAAAGAGGTAATTGCGCAAAAAGCAAAAGAAAATACAAATGTCGGCAATGTAGGGAACAGACATCCACCATGACTCGACTCAGCTAGAACCCATATGACTTGTTTATCCGCAGATACTTTGACCTTTGAAGACGACTGACTGGACTGATTCCTTTCCTTCGAATTTTCCAAGTGCGAATAGTGATCACAGATCGTACGCGGATCGTAGTCTTTGCTTTTAAATCCCTAACTTTTGCCTGGATCGTCCTTTTCGGGTTTTCAATCCACCGGGATACCCATTTTTGCCAAAGTTGCCTTTTTAGGTTTTCAACCTTGCGGGTTTGTTTCTTTTTCTTTTTATCCCTAATTTTTGCCCGAACCTTTTCTTTTTATGGTTCGCCAGGATGCCCTATTTTTGCCTGAACCTTCTTTTTATGTTCAGCGGGTCTCTTTTATACAAAGTATTTTTTGACTACATCCGCGTTCACAGGGGACATAAAATCTTCGCCATCCATAGTTAAGAGTAATAAGGCTCCACCAGAGAAAACCTATCTTACTACATATGGCCCTTCGTATTTCGGAGTCCACTTGCCCCTGTGATCTGTTTGAGGAGGAGTGATCCTTTTCAGAACTAATTCACCAGCCTGAAAACACTGAGGACGCATTTTCTAATCAAAGGCTTTCTTCATCCTACTCTGATACAACCGGCCATGAGCAATGGCTTTCAATCTCTTCTCTTCAATGAGGTTCAGTTCATTCAGCCTGAAACGCACCCACTCAGCTTCATCAAGTTTCACGTCTGTCAGAATTCTCAAAGAAGGAATCTCAACCTCTAATGGCAGAACTGCTTCCATACCATACACCAGTGAGAAGGGAGTAACCCCAGTTGATGTGCGTACCGAAGTACGATATCCGTGTAAAGCGTAAGGCAACATCTCATGCCAGTCTTTGTATGTCACTACCATCTTCTGCACAATCTTCTTTATGTTCTTATTAGCCGCTTCAACAGCCCCATTCATCTTTGGGCGATAGGGAGAAGAATTGTGATGCTCGATCTTAAAGCTCTGGCATAGCTCCTTCATCATCTTATTGTTCAAATTTGAACCATTGTCAGTAATAATTCTCTCCAGGACTCCATACCGGCAGATGATGTCCTTCTTAATAAATCGGGCTACCACTTGTCTGGTGACGTTGGCATACGATGCTGCTTCCACCCACTTCGTGAAATAATCAATAGCCACCAGGATAAAACGATGTCCATTCGAAGCAGTTGGTTCGATTTTTCCAATCATGTCAATGCCCCACATGGCAAAAGGCCAAGGTGACGACAAAACATTCAGAGGAGTAGGCGGTACGTGCACCTTGTCAGTATAAATCTGGCATTTATGACATTTTCGGGCATATTTGAAACAATCAGACTCCATAGTCATCCAATAATACCCCGCTCTCAACAATTTTTTGACCATAGCATGCCCATTGGCATGAGTACCGAAGGAACCTTCGTGAACCTCTTCCATTAACAGGCCTGCCTCGTGTTCATCAACACAACGTAGCAAGACCATGTCAAAGTTTCTCTTGTACAACACATCATCCTTGTTCAAAAAGAAGTTTCCTGATAACCTCCTCAATGTCTTTTTATCCTTGGAAGATGCCCCAGCTGGGTATTCCTAACTCTTCAAAAAGACTTTGATGTCATGATACCAAGGCTTGCCATCTGATGCCCCTTTAACTGCAAATACAAAAGCAGGCATGTCCAAGCGCATGATTCTAATTGAAGGAGTTTCATTCCAATGATTCACTTGATACATTGATGACAACATTGCCAATGCATCAGCCATTTGATTCTCAACCCTGGGAATGTGATGGAAGTCTACTCTGTCGAAGAAAGGTAACAGCCATCTGGCATAGTTGTTATACGGAACAAGATTTACTTGATGAGTCTCCCATTCACCTGTAATCTGATTAACCACCAACGCAGAATCACCATAAACATCGAGGTTCTTGATTCTCAAATCAATTGCTTTTTTTAACCCCATGATGCATGCTTTATACTCCGCCTCATTGTTGGTGCATATGAATGCTAATCGGGCAGTGAAGGGTATATGAGAACCTTGTGGAGTCGTAATGATTGCCCCGATTCCGTTACCATATGAATTAACAGCTCCATCAAAAACCATTTTCCACTGAGATCCAATCTCAGGTCCTTCATCAGGTAAAGGTTCTTCACAATCCTTCATCTTCAGATACATGATATGCTCATCCAGAAATTTAAACTTCATCGGTTGATAATCCTCAATTGGCTGTTCAGCAAGATATTCTGACAAAACGCTTCCCTTAATGGCCTTTTAGGAAACATACTAGATATCGTATTCTGTCAAAACCATTTGCCAATGGGCTATTCTACCAGAAAGTGCTTGCTTCTCAAACACATACTTGATCGGATCCATCTTCGAAATCAAGAGGGTTGTGTGGTTTAACATATACTGCCTCAAACGCTTAGCGGCCCAAGCGAGTGCACAACATGTTTTCTCCAGCATCGAGTACCTTGACTCGCAATCAGTAAACTTCTTACTCAAGTAGTAGATGGCGTGTTCTTTTCTACCTGACTCATCTTGTTGACCGAGCACACAACCCATTGAATTCTCAAGAACCGTGAGATACATAATCAAAGGTCTTCCTGGCACTGGTGGCATAAGGACCGGAGGTTCCTGCAAGTATTCTTTTATCTTTTCAAACACCTTTTGACAATTTTCATTCCACCTGACCGCTTGATCTTTTCTTAACAACTTGAAGAGTGGTTCACACGTGGCTGTGCGATGCGAGATGAACCTAGCAATGTAGTTTAATCTCCCCAAGAAACCACGAACCTCTTTTTCTATTTTTGGCACAGGCATTTCTTGTATGGCTTTTACCTTTGCAGGATCAACATCGATACCCTTTTCACTAACAATAAACCCCATCAATTTTCTTGATCTCACCCCGAAGGTGCATTTGTTTGGATTCAACCTCAGTCTAAACTTTCTCAATCTTTCAAACAACTTCTGAAGATTTACCAAATGTTCTTCTTCCATCTGTGATTTCGCAATCATGTCATCAACATAGACTTCAATCTCTTTGTGAATCATATCATGAAAGAGAGTCACCATCGCCCGCTGATAAGTTGCCCCTGCATTTTTCAATCCAAAGGGCATCACTTTGTAGCAAAAAGTTCCCCACGGTGTTATGAATGTTGTCTTCTCCATGTCCTCTAGGGCCATCTTGATTTGGTTATACCCAGAGAAGCCATCCATGAAGGAAAACATAGAATACTGAGCAGTATTGTCAACTAACACGTCAATGTGAGGGAGCGGGAAATCATCCTTTGGGCTTGCTCTGTTCAAATCCCTGTAATCAACACACATCCTGACCTTCCCATCCTTCTTAGGTACAGGCACGATGTTAGCAACCCATGGAGGATAATTTGTTATGGCAAGAAAACCGGCATCTACCTGTTTTTGAACCTCTTCCTTGATTTTGACAGACATCTCCTGTTTAGTTCTTCTCAACTTTTGCTTGACCGGAGCACAACCTTCTTTAAGTGGTAGCCGGTGTACAACAATATCAGTATCGAGCCCAGGCATGTCTTGGTAAGACCAGGCGAAGATATCCACATACTCATGGAGCATTTCAATCAATCTTCCCTTGACACTGTCTTCCAATGCAACCCCTACCCTTACTTCCTTTCTGGCATCCTCGGTTCCCAGATTCACAATCTCAATTTCCTCCTGATGAGGCAGGATGACTCTCTCCTCTTGCTTCAACAATCTGGCCAACTCTTCGGGTAGTTCACAATCTTCGTCAGTTTCCTCTTCAGCCTGATAGATTAGATTGTCAAAGTCATACCGAGCTATAACTGAGTCATGATCGGTGTCATCTGAACAAAAAGACCTGCATGACTGATGAGGTATATTTTATTATGTATGCAACAAAAGAAACACATTGCCATTTTGATGTGGGTTTTTAATGCATAAAAATAAAAACAGAAAGACAGAGTTCAAAATATTTGAGTGTGAAAAGTCCTTTATTGATGATAAAGCAAAACATGCAACAATTAAAAGCCCTACAAACAAAATCACTACGTCTTGGGCAGAACGCAGGATTAACATAATAGGAAAACAAAGCAATTACTCGAATCTAGTCACTTGAATGACTCTCTCGGAAGACCAGTTGCACATACTTTCTCCTAGGACGCAAGGATGGATCCAGCTATCCATGTCACAATCACTGTCCCCTTCTTCCTCAATGGCATTAACCCTGTCGAAGAAAACACCGGCACTAGTGAAACAGACTGGGCCATAGAATTTGGGAGGATCCCCGTCTCTCCTGGATGGCTTGTATCCTAATCCATAAGTATCCCACTTCTCCTGAACTTCAACCACCTGGCCTCACCTCTGTGAGCTACCAGCTTCAACCACAGCTTTGGCGTCTTTAAACGAAGACATAGAAACCTCAAGTTGGTCTGCCACTGCAGACTGCTCTATAGTCTCAGACTGGACAACCTCTTTAGAAACCTTCACCTTTTCAAACCCCTGACACAACGTCTCATGGATTTCACCATCCACTTCCACGTATTTGAAGGTCGACAACTGACTAATCATTATGTCTTCTTCTCTGCACACCGTCACTACATGACCATCAACCATGTATTTCAGTTTTTGATGCAAAGTGGAGGTTATAGCGCCTGCACCATGGATCCAAGGACGACCCAATAAACAGCTGTACGCTGGCTGAATATCCATTATATAAAATGTTGCATCAAAAACTTCCGGCCCAACCTTGATCGGAAGCACAATCTCACCAAAGACAGATCTCTTTGAGCCATCAAAAGCTCGCACTACCAAGTCACTTGGTGTACAAATAAGTCCCCTGGTATCTAACTTCATTAATGCTTTCTTTGGCAATACATTCAACGATGATCCAGTATCAACCAATACATGTGACATCAGTGAACCACGACACTCAATCGAAATATGCAGGGCATGGTTATGATTCCTCCTAGCAGGAGTCAAATCAAGATCTATAAAACCCAGGCCATTACCCGCATTCACGTGCGCTACAACCCCTTCCAGCTGGTTAACAGAAATCTCTTGAGGAATGTAGGCTGCATCCAAAACCTTCAAAAGAGCATTCCTGTGAGCATCAGAACACAATAGCAAAGACAGAATAGAGATCTTGGACAGGGTCTGATGTAACTGGTCCACGATCTTGTAATCACTTTTCCTGATGAGTCTCATAAACTCCTCTATATTTTCAGAAAAAGCATCATCAACCGGCTTTACCGTAGAATCAGTAACCACTGGAGGCTGAACGGAACCATCCACTACCTGTTTTCCCCTATCTTGCCTAGAAGTACTGGGTTGATCATTAACAGGAGTAAGCACTCTACCACTTCTGGTTATAGCATCAATCTCAACTTTAACTTCTGGACTAGCACTCACTGGTGAAGTATTCACTAATTCCTGCTTTTGTCCATTGACAAACACCTCTGCACCGTAATTCCAAGGAATAGCCTTAGTGCTTTCATACGGAATGGGTCTAGCCCTTGTGATAATAACTGGAGGTGGCCTTGCCGGACCAGAAATAGTAATTGTTTTGAAAGGAATGGTAATAGTAGCAACCTTCTCACTAACAACCTCTTCTTGTTGATTACACCGATCAAACTGTAAACAACCCTCATTAATCATACTCTGGATACCCATCTTTAACGAATCACAACCATTATCCTTCGCCAAACAATCTGAGCAGTTCACATCACAACTCGGATAGACGCCACCCTTCAATAACCTATTTTTAACCACAGCCAATGGAGTCTTCAGCTCCTCAACATCCATGATCAAATTCAGCGCTTCACATTCCTCAATTATCGCATTCACCCTCGGCCCATTGTGATCAGGCATAGGGTTTTGAATAACATTGGGCCCAGCATTCGAGAAATTGATAACCTTGGAGTCTACAAGGTCTTGCACCTTGTGATGAAACGCCCAACACTTCTCCACAGTGTGCCCCGGAGCACCAGAATGAAAATCGCAATGTGCGTTAGCATCATAGTCTCGTGGGAGTTCCCTTGTTGGTGGAGCCAGGGTACAGAGCTCAACTAGATGCAACTGCAGCAAATGTTGCAACAACTGTGCATACGACATTGGGGGTTGATCAAAATGCCTCTCTGCATTCCTTTGTCTGTTCTGATACTGGCCCTGCTGCCTATTCTGATTAGTATTATTCCTCTGTTGTTGTGGTGGAGGTAACGTTGCTGGAATAGTTACCGATGCTACTTGTTGATTATTGCTCTGACGCTGTTTCCCTTTTCCCCTGTGAGATGATACAGCGTTGGTCTCTCCTTTCTTCTTATAACCATCAAACGACTTCTTTCCATGCCCGGAGGACGATCCGTCACCACTAGAAACCTTTCTAGCCTTAATTCCAACCTCTACCTTCTGTCCGATAGCAATCACATCTGCGAACTTGCCTAGAGAACAAGGCAATATCTTCTCATAATAGTGCTTAGGCAGTGTGTCCATAAACTTATCCAACATCTCTTTTTCCAGCATTGGTGGCTGTACCCTAGCCGCCAATTCACGCCACCTTTGCGCGTATTCTTTGAAACTTTCATCATTTTTTTGGGACATGCTCAACAGCTAAATTTTGTTGGGAGCCATGTCTGTGTTGTACTGGTAATGCTTGATAAAAGCTGCAACCAGCTCTCTCCAAGTACGAACATCTCTACTTTCCAGCGCCATGTACCATTCCAAAGATACGCCAGACAGACAGTCTTGGAAAAAGTGCATTATTAGCTTCTCATCTTTGGCATGAGCAGCCATCTTCCTGGTATAAGCCTTTATATGAGTTCTCGGGCAGGTAGAACCATTATACTTCTCCAGTGTAGGAATCCGAATCTTGTGCGGAATGACAATATCAGGGATCAACCCTAGGTCATCCAAATCTATTCCCAGATCATCCTGTTTCGCAACCCCCTTCAATTGCACCTCAATTAAACGGATTCTCTCATCACTGACCACAGGTAAGCCAACGTCCAAGCTTCTGACTGAAAAAACAGCATCCTGTTGATCATCAATACGGGGGCCATGGATAGCTCGAACAGTACTTCCCTCTCCAACCACTGAAGGAATACCACCCTGTCCACCAGCACCAGTGATAGGAATGTTGATACCAGCACCACCTCCGCCCGGAGGAATAACACGATTAAGAAAACCACCGTGTAAGATACCATTTCATCAACCTGCGACACCAAAGACTGAACTAGAGCTCTGAATTCATTCTGACTTTGCACCACACCTTGCATCATCTCCATAAATTGATCGATGCGAGCTTGCATAGCTGCCATGTCTGCCTGAACTTTGTCCATCACTCTGCTTTGATTAAGCCTGGTAGAATACAGATGAGTTGGTTGATCAATCCTGACTGACAAAAAGAGAGAGCATAAGAAAACCAGAGAACCCAAGATAACCTGTTATGCAACATGAGATGATTATGAGATGCAAATGCAAACAAACATATTTAAACATTTCCAAGGTATATCCTTTGATTCCAATCTTTGAAACCGGGCCAGGGATTGGACACCTCATCGGAAAATAAATCCGAACTCAGCAATACCGCAACATTAAACCAAGGAAACAAACCACAATTCAAATAAAAACCACCAAGGCACAAATATCTGAATTAAACATTCTATTATCAAGATGGAAGAATTCATACAAACAAAGTCAATTATAACCAATGGTGATTCCATCAACAATCCTGACGGTAACCACAAAAAACAGATACACAACAACTACAATTCTACCCCAAACAGACTAGCCTCCACTTCTTCCAGAAGATTCAAAGTGTCAGGATCTGCCGGTCGTGTGATCAGCCCTTTGATTAACCTGTTTCTCTTCACAATCTCTTGGTTCAGCGTTGCAATCTGCTCTTCAGCGTTGCTACCTTCATGTCTCACCTTCTTGATTCCAGCTTGTAATTTGAGCTCTTCAATCTCCTTTTGGGATTCTTTCCACTTGTTGAAGAAATGCTTTCCTTTTTATTTTGCCTTTTGCAGGTCTTTGTTTAATCCCTCGTTTTTGACTTGGACCTCACTCCACATCTCTTGATAAGCATCAAGTTTGGTTTCAGTCTTAGCCAAAAGCTTCTTAGTCGTCCTGGTGGTTTTGCTTGATGTCTCTGCTGCCATGCTAATCTTCTTGAAATGCTGAATTCTGCTATCCAGATCATTTTCTGCCTTCTTCAAACGCTCGGTCGACTCCTTAACTTGCCACTTCAGCTCTAAGTTGTCCTGCAAAACTCCTTGCAACTGACTACTCATACCAGAATTCTCTGCTCTCAATTCGTGCACCAACTTCTGTTGCTTGTTGAACTCTTCAATAGGCACAGTAAGTCTTTCCTCCACACTTTCTGGGTACAACATAGGTGCTCGATCAAAGGCAAGTAGCACTCCTCAACTCTCTGTTTTATCCAATCCACATAAGAAAGGAAAGCCTGATTGTTAGGTTTGCCCAGAACGGCCTTTCCTTTCTTCAGTATACTACCCCAAGCTTCAGAAGCTCTATGCGCCTCCTCCAAACCTTCAGATGAGTGGAAATACAATGATTCTTCCACATCTCTCTTAACAGGCGGACCTACCAGAGCGTAACCAAACTGTCTGACGGCCAAAGAAGGGTTATAGTTAATTCCTCCCTTCCTCCCTATCAATGGAACATTAAGGTACTTACCATAATTGTGAATGATATCTTTGCCAAGCAATCCTTAATTTATCCACACGATGTTCTTACTGACCAATCCCATCAGGTGCTGACTCTACTCTAGAGAATCCTTAGAATCAACAAAAGCACCAGATTGAGGTAGACGACCTGCAAACCATTTATAAAACAATGGAGCGCAGCAATGAACCATCCTTCCTCTCTTCTTTTCACTCCTGTGTATAAGGCATAATGGAGATCTCCCAACAGGGTTGGCACAGGATTCCTCATCATGAATATTCTGATAGCATCTTCATCAACAAAATCAGACTCATTGGGGAATAACACAATACCATAAACACAAAGAGCTAGCAGTGCGTTAAAAACAATCCATTCTTTATCTTCTGCTGCTTTCTGAGCCTTCTTCGTTAGATACCCCAACTTGAAACCACAGATCTTTCCTTTGTTAGAAATGTTGGCTTCTAACTCTGACTTGCTCAAATAAAGAGCACCGACCAATTTCCCACAATCCAGATCTCCTTTTGAACCAAAGAAGGGAGGAACTTCCTTGATAGCAATCCCTAGCATGTTAGAATATTCCTCCAAAGTAGGCACCAACAAATAATCCGGGAACAAAAAACATCTCAGTGAGGGTCATAGAACTGTATCAGAGTATGAAGACCCTGAAACTCATAATCGTCGATGTTGCAAACAAAAGACAGAATCCACCCATACTTCTTCGCGAAAGCATTCAATACTTCAAGACTCGCCATTCCCTTCAGGATAGTGAGAGGACCTATTGCTGGCTTGAGAAACTTGTAGATAATAATATCCTTCTTACCTCTTGGAACATCCATCCCTAATACTGCCCTTTGACTGGAATCACAGATTCGGATACAACCAGGAAATGTAAAAATATGAATGTCAGAGAAAAAATGTAATGCAATGCAAAACATGGGGTCAAAGCATCAAACATCTGTGCTGAACTGGAAAATTCTTGAGGCTCTGTATAAATTCTTGAGTCAAGCCAGGATAACAGAATAACCACACTGATACGGCTGTAGAGACAAAGAACCCAAAAACACCGGGTAGGTAGAAGGTCACGGTTACCTGCAAACCTGTAAACAACCCGCCCTCTCACATGTGGGTACTAAGATCCTCAGTATCCCAGGCTCTCAGGCCGAGAAATGATGATACGTTCACCACTTCTGGTTTGGCATCATCACCAATCGAGGAGGCCTCAACTGATTCACAAAAACGAAAGATCCTCAGCTTCGGAGGTTTGAGAAGCAATAGCACATTCAGCCCGAAGGATACAATGCTACCGCCAATCAAAGAGGTCGTCCGCTGATTCACCTCAAAAGGAAATCCTATAGCAAGTTCCCAGCATTAGGTCCTCGGGTCGAGAATGTGCAATGGGTTTGCCACAGAACGTGGTCTGCCACTGTCACATCCCGGGAGGAGTGCCGCAACTGAGTCCTCGGGAATGGTCTCCAGAGTCGACAATCCCTCAAGAGAATACCTACTGGCCTGTACCAACGCACAGTAGCAGGTAGCTCCTGATAGAACCTTGTCTGGTTGTGGGTCTCATGAACGACAATACATGGCCACCCCCATGCAAGCGTCACGACTATCCACTCTAAAACCTGTGTGTATGCTCAAGCCTGGGTAGTGGGCTTATCTCTCAGAACATCCCAACCCGCCAAACAGAAAACCAGCCAGCACAGCATAGTAATATCCAGTATGACAGTAATAAAATGAAATGCAATGCAATAAAAGCTTTAAATATAGTAAAATAAATAAAACAGCAATACAGTAATATACAACAAAACAAAGCACCACAAAAACACCCAATGAAATAAAACAAACAAGTGCTAGGATTGACTCGCTAAAGGGGATGGACCAGCAAGAGGTCAACCAGAGTCCCCAGCAGAGTCTCCAGCTGTCGTTCCTGAAAGATTCGCATCCAACGGTACAAACGCGAGAGTGGCGCGGAAAAACACAGAGTCGCCAGCAATGTGTATTTATCCCGAAAGAGGGAAAGGAAACACTGCATAAACCTGAGGGAAGGGAAAGAACATGGTCTCACGACCAAGAGGAACGGGTACGAGAGTCGGTTACGCAAAGGGAAGGTGTTAGCACCCAACACGTCCATCGTACTCGATGGGATCCACACTTGTTGTCTGCATCAAAGGGTGTCGTCGTCTGGAACTCCACTGCTACTGGACCGGAGAAGGAACGAGAACAGAAAGAACGGAGAAACAAAGAAGAAAAGAAAAAGAGAAATGACTCGATAGGACGTTATCGTTATCCTAGGCCTACGTACTCCCTCGGTGCAATGAGAAAGTCAGAGTCAACGTAGTTCGGACGGGAACTGTGGGGGAAGGTTGCTCGCCAAGACAATCGCTGTCTTGTGCCTACATATCCTCAATCGGACGAGAAAGAGGAATCAGAGCTGATGTAGTTCACGGGTACGACCACGAATGGGTAAGTGTTTTTTACGTGAGCGACGAGCTCTTTTCTAAAAAAAGAAGTTTGAAACCCAACAATCCTGAAGGATAAAAGATTTGAATTTGTTTGGTGTTTTTTAGACAGAAATGTCTTTTAAGTTGTTTCGTAACTTGCATTGAACCCAAGTCTTAAATATAGGAAAGAATACTTTGCGCATCGTCCCCAACAGGACGTACACTAGGTATCCTAGAAGAATGAGGGGAAGCCCCTCACTCCCCACTTCCCACATAGAAGGCTCAAGCGCAATACACGTTAACTTTTATTACGTGTTTTCAAGAAGTTTTGAGATGAGATGAGAAACGATCCAAAGGAAACTCTAAAGGGAAACTAAGAGTCCTAATGTTATCATGCATGGATGACCTATGGTTAGTGAGGCTTAGGAGAGACGACTACCTAAAGCCTAATGCTAATCCTACTCCAAGCTTAATCAAAAATTAAGTTGGACTAGGTAGCTCTAAAGGGAGAGAATCCAAGACTTAATCAAGTCTTGAGATTCAAAGGAAAGAGATGAGTAAAAAGAGAAGGCAGCACCTACAACAGTACATTTGCTTCAGAACAGCAATGAAATCATGCACAAACACCAATCAGCATTTCACAGCATACAATCCAACATGAAAACAGGTGCAAAAAGGTCAAACAGCATACATGTACACATAGACAGCACATATGATAACACTTTATGCAAAACTCAGATGTGAAATCAGGACAGCATGCACCACATTTGAATACGATTCAATCAAGGCAAAGCAAACATGCATCGAACAACATACATCGTTTAATTAATCATGATCATAAACAAACCACATACCATATTGAATAACCTTGCAAGCATCATGGAAGAATGCAACATATAGCACATGATCAAATGAAACAAGTATGCACATCATGGAATCAAAAGAAAATGAACATGCACATAATTATCTAATAATCATCATCATCAATTAGCAATTAACAAGCTCAAAGTGTGTTCATTAAGTGATCATCAAAACAATTAATCAACAACGCAAGCATGAACATTCATCAATGGAAATCAAAAGTCGCGTGTCGAAAAACCGTGTTCATACAAAGGTGATGTGAACAAAATGAAGTGAGAATGGAGCAAAGTCAGAACTTAAATCATACCATGATCATCCAATCCAAACATGCAAGACAATTTCTCATTAACATACATCAAGACTAGTTGAACATACACCATAATCATTTTCAAAGGAAAACAAATGTTCAAGCAAGGTAAAAAAGCATACTTGATCCAACTTATGCACACCACAACATCATACTCACATGTATCGCATCACATTTATTTCCAAGAGATCACACAAGTTTATCAAATCATTAATCACACATGAACCAATATGCCTCAAGAACATGCTTCAAGAATGCAAACAAATCAACAATCGGATAATCATGCATCAAAGATTCACATGCATCCAGCAACTAGAGGTTAAACAACCCTAGAAAATTCCACAAATATGCATAACACAAAGCCATGAAGGTTAGGGGTGGAATAGGTATCAATACATGCTTCCAAACAAGCCAAAAACACAAAAGTTGCAGGTGCAAATCGATTGCAGCAGGGTGCAAATCGATTGCACAGTTACATAAAGCAATTCTTAGTGAAAATGCACAGGTGCAATCGATTGCAGCAGGATGCAAATCGATTGCACAATACCAGACCTGCAAAAATCACTTCTCATAATCACTTTTCCAGCACCAATCACCTACTCAAACATCCAAATGATCATGCAATCAAACATACACGAAAATCCACATCAAATATCAGTAATCAAGCACACACTTCAACAATCAAACAACAAGATCATGAATCCAATCAAGCAAACAGATCAAATCACATTGAAAACCATGGATCTACATTGTATAAGTTGAAATTAAGCTAAATCAAGTATAGATCTAAGAAAAACCAACCTACAAAGCTGAGATTTGCTTTGGTGATTGTTGCACACGAAAATTGATGAATCAAAGTGAGAAATCCAGAGATCTATGAAGATTTAGCAAGAACACTTGAAGATCCAAGCAATAATCCACAAATAAGCAAAAGTTCTCCAAGAAGTGGTTCCAAAATCTTGAACCTAGATCCAAATAAGTTTCTACTATAGAATTGAATCAAGAATGAGGATGTGATGGAGGTTTAGCTCAAGAATTCACAAATTCCAATGAAGAATTTGTGAATCTATGAATATGGAGCTTTGGTGAGAGGTTGAAGATGAAGGTGGAGAATGAAAAAGTGAGAGAGAATTAAGAGAGAATTCTGAATGAGAAGTGTAGAAAAATCAGAAAAATGAAGTGTGATTTTGTGTGGTTTGGATCAAATTGGTTTAAATATGACTTAGGTTTGGAATGGAAGTGAGGTTTTGAGTGAGTGGAATTGGAAGTGAAAAAATTACTTGGAAAGGGAATGTGGAATTAGAGTGGAAATTGGATGGAAATGAAATCAAATTCTGCAGCTATCTAGATCCTTCTACTGATATAGCATTGATCCCAAGTGAATGTGGTGCATTGGAAATTGGCATAGTGCTGAAAAATGAAGGTTTTAGGCAAATCCATCACAGTGCAATCGATTGCACAGCAGTGCAAATCGATTGCACACCCTTGAAAAGGCAAAAATGTGATAACTGAAGGGGTGCAATCGATTGCACACTTATGCAAATTGATTGGACCAAGGCAAAATGGTGAAAATTGCTTCAATGTAACTTGTTTTGAGTCCTGCTTCATATCTAATCCTTAGCCACTGATAATACCCTTGAATTATGCCTAAAACATGATATAAAACCTGTCTGAACATCACAAGATTGAGTACATTCCCTTGCTTTGGCCTTGAGACACATCCTCCTCTTGAGGGCTAACAAGGATACCTTGATCCCATGCTAAGAACCAATGATATGCACAGATGAAAATGCAAGAATGTAATGAAACATAAGTCGGTTAGCTTCAAAACAAAAGGGCAAATTTTGGGGTGTTACAGTAGACCATTGACGAACACCTGCATCTGCTCAGTTTGATCCATGTTGTGAGTCGGACAGGCTACCAAAACCTTCTTGAACCTCTTGTATGTGTCCCCGAGAGATTCTCCGTCCTTCTGTTTAAAGCTTATAATATCATATCTTTTTCTGATATAAACAGACGCCGAAAAATACTCATTCAGAAACGCCTTCTCCATCTCTTCCCAAGTGGTAATACTCCCAGCAGGTAACGAGTAGAACCACTCTTCAACCTTTTCCGCCTGAGTGAAAGGAAACATTCTTAACTTTTTAGCTTCCTCGGTGTGCCCCTCAATCTTGAGAGTGGTGCTCATAGTCAGAAATCTCTGCAGATGTTTGTTGGCATCTTCATTAACCTTTCCGGTGAAAGGTCTCCTCTCAAGTTGAGTGATGGTGCTAGGATGCAGCTGGAAATTCGACACATTCACCGGTTGGTTCACAATGGTCATCCTACTAGCCGGTGCATTTGCCCCACTGTAATCGCCCAGAAGTCTCTCCGCTGGTTGATTTCCAGCCATGGTCACTGTATCTTCGTCTGACTCTGAACCTGAGTTTGAGTGCTTGGACGGTTCAGCTTCAGACGCTGCAAGTTTTGCTTGTCTACGCCTCTCGTGTAACGTTCTTTCAATTTCTGCGTCAAAAGGAAAATTTGCTGAGGATTCTCGTTGCATAAAAATGTTAGATGCAGATAAGTAGCAACAGTAATAATCCAAAAGTAAAAACATTGAAAATAAAAGTAACAGAAAAATAAAATTTTAGTCACTGAGTGACAAAATTCCAATTGAATTAACAAACACTTAAAATTTGGCAGTCCCCGGCAACGACGCCAAAAACTTGATCGGAAAAATAGCAAGTGTAATATTTTAACGATGTAGTAATAAGTGGAGTTATCCCCAGAATCGATCTCTCGAGGACTGCGTATAATTTGTAAGTGCATATGTTATTTCAATTAGACAAAAGTTCCTTTTGGGGGTTTTGATTTTCTAACTAATTCTAATGACAGAAAGAAATAGACAGAATAATAAAATGACTTCAAGAATTATGAGAAATTATGCTAGGAAAGGTGTATAAATTGCTCAGCAAGAACCCTAAATTATCCTCAAAGAGATATGCCTCTAAACCTTAATTTTACTGACCCTCAATTACTTTTCTTAAATTCCTTAACCGAAAAACCTTTGATAGTCCCCCTTGACCCTAATTCCTTAGCAGTCAAGAGAGAACATCAAGCAATCGTTCTAACAAGGTCTTTTAGTCACTACGGGGTATCCCTATTCCTAGGCAATATCTACCGCAATGTATTATGCAAAACAATAGATTGGTTTTTCAGGCCAAATCCCTAATCGTAAATCGTTCCCAATTTGTACAATCGAAAAAAGTATGAAATAATTTTCATAATAAAAGATTAAGGTAAGAACGCAAAATCTCATTGAATAATTCAAAAAATGTTCATTACATAACAATTCAGGGACGCCCCCTAGCATTAGGGGGTTTAGCCTCTCATAATATTCA
This sequence comes from Lathyrus tuberosus, assembly GCA_022829125.1. Classification (NCBI taxonomy): domain Eukaryota; kingdom Viridiplantae; phylum Streptophyta; class Magnoliopsida; order Fabales; family Fabaceae; genus Lathyrus; species Lathyrus tuberosus. The sequence continues at coordinate 9,758,382 of JALAZF010000168.1, forward strand.
AAACAAAAACAATAATCATATTAAAAGTAGACATTACAATTTGATCGGATTGAAAATGATCCTTCAATTGCTTCCGCGCATGAATGATCTTTCTCTCCAAATCTCCTTGATCGCCTCCCCTATCGTAACTTTGTTCGTGAAGTCAAAAGTCTCCTCTTTTTTTCTCTCCACACAGCCTAAGTAATTCCAAAACACTCAAAACTGTGCAAAATTCCTAAAATACCCCTCAGGGCACTAAACTCAACAAATGAGAAAAAATCACAAATTTGGTACTCCCAGGCTTGCTGACACGGGCCGTGTCAGGTGACACGGGCACCCGTGTCATCCCTCTATTTCTCTTGCGCAAATATTTCTCCCCTACAGGTCTGCTGACACGGGCCGTGTCAGCTGACACGGGCACCCGTGTCAGCTCTCTGACTTCCTCCCAAATCTTCAATTTCAAATGCGTGTTGCTCAAGGCCTTCTGACACGGGCCGTGTCAGGCGACACGGGCACTTGTTTCAGCCCACTGTCCTCATTCCAATTTCATTTTAAATTTTGCAATTTTTCTCGATGTTTCGCTCCGATTCTTCCTGAATGTTTATGTGAACCTGAAAACACTAAAGAACACAACCACGACATAAAATGCGGTAAAAGAGATGTAAAACAAATAAACAATAACAAAATGGTAATTAAAACAAATAGTGAAATGACGTATGAAAACCACTGATCAGTAACCCAATCCAAAACGATTATGCTTCTCAACCACATTAATCATATGCCCGCAGCCTAGCAAGGCACCTCTCTCGATGGCCTCTTTAGCACTCTTAGCAGAAGCTAAGGTCAATCGCTGTGATCTACTTTGACTAGTGGAAACAGAGCTGACATCTTCGAACTCGAGACACTGCAACACCTCAGCTATGCCTTCCTCGGTCTCGATATATCAGAAAGATGATAACTCGTTCACAGTCAAATCCTCTTCACCACAGACGATGACCAGCTACTCTTCGAACATGAACTTTAACTTCTGATGCAAAGTAGATGTAACTGCCCATGCGGCATGAATCCAAGGACGACCCAATAGGCAACTGTACGCCGGATTGATATCCATCACTTGGAAGGTAATGTTAAATAAATGCGGCTTAATATTGATGGGTAAGTCCACTTCTCCAATGACTTGCCTTCGAGAACCATCAAAGGTTCTGACAACTAAGGCGCTTGGTCTCATCTCGTTTCCTTCCACCAGTAATTGGCTCAATGTGCCCTTAGGCATCACATTGAGGGAAGAACCGGTATCCACTAGAATACGAGATAACAGGATGTCAGTGCAAGTTACAGAAATATGCAGTGCTTTGTTGTGGGCAGTTCCTTCAGGAGGCAATTCCGATTCATTAAAACCCAAATACCGACTTGCAGTTATGTTGGCCACTACATCATCAAACTCGACAACGGATATATCTTGCATGACATGGGCACTGTTCAAGACCTTCAACAAAGCTGATCTGTGTGCAGGAGAGCTCATGAGTAAGGACAAAATTGAGATCCTTGAGGGAGTATGCCCCAGCTGATCCACAATTTTAAAGTCACTCTTCTTGATCAACTTAAGGAACTCTTGATCATCAAGTGTCTCTTTGTTCTTCGAAACATCCTCAGACAGAATAGTCGGCACTGAAATGGCAGTAAATGCCCCTTGTTGAACAATAGGGGTTGCAGATGCAGGTGTCTCCTTGGGAGAAACAACAGTTGGAACTTAAACAGGCTTTGTAGTGACTCTTAGAGAAAACACCCGTCCACTACGAGTCATACCTAAAACGACTGTAACATTTACGATCTCAGATTCAGTAAACCTTATCTCTTGATTACCGAAAAACACAGTAGATCCATATTTCCATGGTATCTCCTTAGAATTCTGATACAAAAACGGCTTTGGCGGGAAAAAAACAATGGGTTGCACCTTCGTCTGCTTAGGGGATTCAACAGGAACCATCCTATAGACGATGGTGAACGGCTCGATGGCCGCAACTTCCTCGACAGGTTTAGACTTGGGAAATTGCACTTTGCCTCGGTTCATCAAAATCTGGACACAACTCTTCAGCCTTCGACACTGGTTAGGATTATCGTCACAAATCTGAAACTTACCATGAAACCCTTTCAACAACCCATGTTCATTCAACTTCTTAAAAACCACAGTCATCGGGGTCTTTACCTTGTCAACATCCATGATCAGTTCAGCCCTTGAACTATCCTCAATCATGTTAACTGCGGGCCCACCGTGATCTGGCAATGGATTATTCTGAATGTTAGGTCCTTGCTCAACGAAAGTCAAAATCTTTTTATCAATAAGTTCTTGAACCTTGGTTTTGAAAACAAAACAATCCTCTGTTGCATGTCCTATGTATCCAGCATGATAAGCACAGGAAGCATTTGGATTATGCTTTGGGCCAAATGGAGGAATTGCAGGAGCGATCTGTTTGGGAACAATTGCCCCTTGGTGAACCAAGTAAGGAAACAATTCAGTGTATGACACCAGAATCTTGATTGTTGTTGTTCTGACGGTTTTGATTCTGTTGATTCTGTTGCTGATTCTGAGCATTCTGAACTAGTTGTTGCGGATGATACTGATATGGAGGTTATTGATACTGTGCAGCAGTAATGTACGGATATGGATAACATGGCATAGGAGTTATGAGAGCTTGATACTGAGGAGAAACTTGAGCTATCATAGTGTTGGCTTCACCTTCCTTTCTCTTAGACTAACTGTTCTGAGATTTTCTAGTGGCCGGCTGCTGGGAAGTAGCTCCAGGAATCTTTCCAGTCTTCAAACCATTTTCAATCTGTTCACCAATGGTTACAACATCAGCAAAGTTCGATGAAGAACTACCCACCATTTTCTCGTAGTAGGATCCTTGCAATGTACCCATAAAGATATCAACCAACTCGTTGTCAGAGAGAGCATGTCGCACACGAGATGTCATCTCACGCCATCTTTGTGCATACTCCTTGAATGTTTCAGCTGAGCGTTGGGACTGATTCTGCAACTGCAATCTAGTTGGCGCCAGATCAAGATTGTATTTGTATTGTTTCACGAATGCCTCAGATAGATCCCTCCAAGTACGGATCTTGTTGCGTTTTAAGCCCATGTACCAATCCAATGAAGCACCAGACAAACTATCTTGAAAACAATGAACTAGCAATTCATCATTATCAATATAGGATGCCATCTTCCTGCAGTACATAGTGATGTGACTACGTGGGCAACTCAAACCTTTATACTTTGGCAACTCGGGTATCTTAAATTTCTGCGGCAACACAACATTTGGAACCAAACACAAGTCCTTGGCCTCCATGCCAAAAGCAAAAAACCCTTCAATAGCTCTGATACGATCTTCCAATAACTTGTAGTCAGCAGGTCTATTCTGATTAGTGGGTCTGACAAGAATCTGAGGATTTGGCAACTGAGATGCAACAGGAGCGTGCACTTGCGGAGTAGCAAACTGAGAAGGATACACCAAACCCGAATTAACCATTTAACCAGCATTCTGACCCATCTGAACACCAAACGGATAATTCAGAGGAGGTATCACAGCAGCTGAGGAAGGTGCCCCAGGATAAGACATCCCAGGATGAACATTCCGAACAGCAGTTTGAGCAGCTTGAGATGAGACCGGAACCTGGAAAGGAGGACCGCTATACACATGCTCTTCTTCATCAAGAGTTTCCATGTCAGCCAATTCGGTAGTTTGATGAGTTTGAACCTGAAGATTCTCAGGATCATCATTCACCACTGGAGGTGGGACTGGAGTAGGCATGACCCATGGATATGCAGTAGCATTCCCATTAGGCATGGGCGCAATAAAAGGCTGATATGGTATGAAGGTGCTACCATTATTTGCAATCTGAGGAGTGTAATTCGGAGGCATGCCCCAAGGAAAACCAGCGGGCATCTGGTTCAAACCGGATTGAGAATTTGTCGGATGAACAACAGGCTAATTCACAGGCTCAACTGGTACTTCAACCGCAATAGGAGAAGGAACAACAACAGCAGGAGTAACAACAGGAGGAACAGTCACAACAGGAGTGACAACAGTTGCATCAGTAGCAGTTGCAACAACAGTGGCAGCAGCAGCGGCATCCTTCTGGGCATGAAGGAGTTCCATAATGACATCCATATTCGTCTGGAACTGATCCATCTGACCTTGGAATTGAGCCAGAGTTTCCTTGTAAGCGGCGTTCTCAGCTTCGAAGTCAGCCGTGATTCTGGATTTGTTTGAGCGAGTAAAATACCGATGTCGAGTCATCATCTTGCTACAAGGAAGACGGATAAGGATGAGCAACGGTTTTGGATGAAGGGACGTTCATATGTGTGTAAATGAATGTATGCTATGCATGCAAAAATAAAATTTTAAATTCCAGGAATTCTTAAACTTATCTTTGTTGACAAAAATCATAAAGCATATAAGTAAAGGTGCAAAAGATAAAATTTGCAAGCAACTTCATTCATTCATTCAACCATAAAGGAAAAAAGTACAAGTCAAATACAAGTCAAATATCTGCCTTTTGGGCTACACCAAAATCCGCATGGATCCTATCAAATACCACCCTGCAAACAGAGAAGAAATGGAAAATAGCCCAAGGAAGTTGGTGTGGCAATACATCCGCATATGCATCCCTCAACAACCCTGATAGATCCTCCAATACATGCTCAGCAAATCTGGCTAGACGGCCATGCCTCTCACTCCAATACTTCGCATCCTTCATGAGGTTACGGAGCAAAGAATGGTTAGGTCCCTGAAGCATATCCTAAAGAAAGGCCTCTTTCTGATCCAAGAGGTTCTGTAGATGACGGCTTTGATGCTCCCAATGAGTGCTCTCTGTGTTGAGCTGACTAATCTGTTCTCGGCTCTGATGTGCTTGATCCTGCAGCTTCTGAATCTCACCGAAGACTTTGTCGAGCTGGGCTTGACATTGAGAAAAGTCCTTTGCCAACTGATTAGCAAGGTCTTGCTCACTTTTCCACTTTGTCTGGAACTCGGATACCTTCCCTCAAAGCTCTTCAAGTTGCTTGTTGTGGCTCAGCTCACCTTGTAGGCCTGATAATGGGCATCAGCAAGTTGTCTCTTCTTTGAAGCAAGTCCCTCATAGGTGCTCTTCAAAGCATCACCCACTTTCCTATGCTTGTTTTGTTCAACCTCCACCTCTTTGAGGATGCGCTCGCGCTTCTGATGGAGCTCAATCTGTAGGCTATCCTTCTCAGAAGTGACTCTATCAAGGTTGAGACGAAGATCTGCATTCTCCTTCTTCAACTTCTCAATAGTAAGCTTAAATTGATCGACCTCAGACGGAGGAACAATGGCAATTTCAGGAGGCTTGGCATTCATGGAAGGCTCAGGAGAAAATGTCAACAAGATCTCTTTGACGCGCTCTTTGACCCAAAGTGTATAAGCTTCCTTGGCTACGCAATTCTTCTTACCCAAATCGGCCCTTCCTTCGAAGTGAATCTGAGACCAAGTGGCACTAAACCTCTTTAGCAAACACATGTCATCAACCCCTTCATGAAAGATGAACTCCTCCACTACTTCAGGATCTGGCTTAGCAATCATAGAGTATCCCAACTGTCAGAAAGCCATTCTCGGATTGTAGTTAATTCCACCCTTTGTACCCAAGAGGGGCACATTGGAGAATTTCCCACAATGAAGAATGATCATAGTATTGTTGAAGACTCGAGAATACCAAGAAATATCATCAGTAGTAAGAGACATGATTCGTTGAGACCACTTGAGATTACCCTTATTCTCAACAAAAGGACCCTTCTGCGGAAGGTGATACATGAAGCATCGGTACAATAGAGGAGCACAATAGACAATGGTTCCTTTCTTCTTTTCATTCCTGGAATGAATAGAATGATACGTATCCGTAAGAAGTGTCGGAACAGGGTTCTTGGACAAGAAGATACTGATGGCAGCCTGATCTACGAAATCTTCCATGTTTGGAAACAAGACAATCCCATATATCAGCAAAGAAAGAATGACATTGAAAGCCTTCCAGTTTCCGTCTTTAGCAAAGGAAGTGGTCTTGTTAACCAAGAATTTTAAAGCGAACCCTCGACTACCTTTCCCTTTGGTCTTGAGATTATCCTCCACATCCTTCTTACTAATGCAAAGCGCATCAGCAATAAGGGGAAACTTCAGACAACCACTGGTGCAAACATAGGGAACCTGCCTCTTAATCTCAACCCCCAGAATGTAAGCATACTCCTCGAGCGTAGGTGCTAGCTGATAATCATGAAATGTGAAGCACCTATATGGCGGATCATAGAACTAAACTAGAGTATGAATGGCAGTGATGTTCACTTCGGTGTTGAGGACGGACAATAGATTACCATAAGTATCTATGAAAACCCCTCTGTGATCTCCAACCAACAAAGATGGCAAACCTCTCAAAATACCCAGCTTAGGCTCCACAAACTTGTAATTGAAGATGCCACGACAACCAATACTCATCTCTATGATACTGTCAACAAAAGATAAGTCCTCGAAAACCTGGAAATGCACATGCAAAAATTAATTTACATGATGAAATAACATGCAACACAACAACAAGAAGCCAACACTGTGTGAATAATTAAGTATGAACAATCCGGATATCTGCATATAATTTTGTGTTGGTACAATATAATCTGATGTGTCGGCGAAGAAATCTGGCGTGTGTGAGAGAACAAAGGTATGAAGTGGCTTATTTTCCGGCAGAAACCCATCCCTCTCACAGGTGTGATCTAGACACAACAAGGTGGTCCCTAGAAAGGTTGCCAAAACCATAGGACTCAAAATGAAAATCCCCACCGTAGTGAATTCTCACAGGACAGAAGTATTCTCTAGTGAATCATGATCTGGGATGTGGCTCTCGTGATAACCCAATGCGTAAAACGCAAGCCTCACCACTATCCACGTTCAAGCCTATGTGTATACTAGGCCCGGTGTTAAGACCTTTCTCTCCAGTAATATCTACCCATCCCAACAACAGCAGAAAACAACAGATATCCAGAATATGCAGCTTATGAATATTCAAAGCAGTAAAGAAATGCGATAAATAAACATAAAGCTAAAGCATAAAGATAAAGCAAACAAAGTGCGAAAGATAAACACCCAAGCAAGCAAGAAAGCAAACAAAACTAGGCGAGACCCCAACTTGCAAGCGCAAGGACTCCCCAGCAGAGTCGCCAGCTAAAGATGGCTGGTTTACATCCTGAGTGAATCGCACACTCAAAGATAACACAGAGTCGCCACCAAACTTTATTTAGTCCGAAGGACAGGGAAAATATCGATAAAACCCAAGGGGAAGAGAAATGGGAATGGGGGTTAGTTATGCGAAAGGAAGGTACTAACACCTTACGCATCCGTCGTACTCAACGAGAACCATTTCGCTTGCTTCTAGGCTTGGATAGGTTATCTATCTAAAGGCTTCTAGCTAAAAGAAAGAGGAGAGAAAAGAAAGGGGAAAAAAGAAAAGAAAGAAGGAAAATGCTCGCGGAGGATTGGGTCCCTCGTGCCTACGTACCCTCATAGTGCAATGAGGAAATCAGAGCGTCATAGTTCATGGAACCAGGGGACAGAAAGGAAAAGAAGAAGGAAAAAAGGGTGGAAGGATGGAAGTGTGCTCGCCAAGATCATCGCGATCTCGTGCCTATGTATCATACATTCGAAAGAATGCAGAATCAGAGCTTCCGTAGTTCGGGGAACCAGACGGAAAATAAAACAAGAAAGAGATAGGGTGGTGTCAAAAAAACAAGAGCAAGAGGGAAAGAAAACTCTACTAGGGGAAAGACGGACAGTAAGAGCGATTGCACAAGAAACCAAAAAAGGAATGGTGTCAAAGCCAATAATGAAAGAAACTCCGTTGGGGATAACAAAGAAGACTGGTGTCGAAACCAAGAAAGTAAGAGCAAAGTAAATAGAAAGGACTCCTCTGGGGGAGAAAAGATCAAGTAACTACTAGGAATTAGAGGGTAAGCGAACCGGCTGGGGATCCAAATAAAGGGATGGTGTCAAAACTGAGAGAAAAGGGAGACTCGGTATATTAACTGGCTGGCAGTGGTTAACTGAAGAGAAAAAAGTAAGACTCAGGTGGGAAAAAGAGGCTAGTGTCAACAGACGATTTGTGATAAACCAAAAAGAGAGTACTGAACCGAGGGAAGGTGTTTGACTCTGAGGGGCATCAGTATATTAACTGACTGGCAATGGTCAACCGAAGAAAGAAAGGACTGCAACTCCGTGGGGATAGAGAAGCATTAGTTTTAATAGAGAAAACTGTGATCAACCAGAAGAACGGGTGTAGGACCAATCGAAGGTCGTAACCTAAAAGGGATGTTGGTATTGACTGAACAAACATCACTTGACCAACAAAGAAGGGTATTGAACCAAAAGAGGTTGCTAACCGCTGGGGGTTCGGGTTTTAACAGGACACTGTGATTAACCGAGAAGAACGAGTGATTAACCAAGAGAAGGTGATTAACTCAAAAAGGGTTTCAGTATTTTAACAAACATGCTGTGGTTAACTGAAGAAAAAGGTGATTAACCAAGAATAGGTGATTAACCCAAGAGGAAACTCAGTGTTTTAACAGACGGACTGTGGTTAACTAATAAGAATGCAAACATTGGTGTTTTAAATGACAGGCAGTGATTAACCAAACAAAAGGAGAAGAACTAAGAGAAGGTTGCGAACTCTGCAGGGAGTTCAGTTGTAACAGGAGTACTGTATTTAACTGAAGAAGGAGAAAAGAGACTCTTCTGGGGAATCAAGAAATAATGATTGACCGCAAGAAAAGAATAGGGTATTGAAACAAAGGAAGCTTGCTAGCCCAATGAACACTGATCTTAACCGAGAAGGTGATTGATCAAAAGAGAGATCGAAAGAGATAGGAGTGATCAAAGATCGACCCTACCGGGGAAAGAAAGCACACTACCGCCTAGAGATAGAGATGAGTAAGCCAAGCACAGGGTCATTCGTCCCCTACCTGAAGTAGTCAGAATGAGAGTAGGAATTCTCCCTTCTCACCCCTTCTCTAACACACAGGGTGTAATGCAGAAGTTGAATCGGACGACACAACAGCTCCAAGTTGTACAGTGCTCCCGCATGAAGAAACGAACAATGTTACAGCTTCAATTGTACAGTGCTCCGATGCAGGGCGTAGCGCGAAACTCCAACTCCGCGGGGGAACGAGAGGGAAAGCTCTAAAGGAAGCCTAAAGAGAAGGAATGGAAAGATCAACCAATCGAAACATGGTTTCGATCAATTAATCAAAGGGAAATGTCATGCTAACAATTTTCCAAAGAGGATGAAAAATCATTAAAGTAAAAGGTGTGAATTATTGATTATACAATATTAAGCCCATCCATGAAGAATGAACTTAATGCAAACCCAAGAAAGGGAGTACAAAACAGTACCAAATGATCAATAAATATACAACACAAAGTCATGTTATGTGATCAAATAGAAATGCAAGAATGATTATATTCACATGATGCCAAAATATGAACAAATTGAATAATCGAAAAAATGCATCGAAAGTTCCTGAATATGCTTCAATCAGAAGTTAAATGACACTTAAAACATCCATAAAAATAAAAAATATCAATCCATGGAAGTTAGAAGAAGAAAAGATACCAAACAAGCTTGGAAAAACTCAAAATTGGCCAATCTGTTCAGTGGTAACCGGTTACAGCATATGTGCTAACCGGATACTTGCTTGCAAAAACTGCGTTTCTGGTGAAATTTACACTGAGTAACCGGTTAGCAGATATGCTGTAATCGGTTACCACTGAGACAGTGGCAAAAATAACAGCAAAAACAACTTTTCAAAAGTGATTTTCAGCACTTAATCACTTATACCAACCACCACATGCTAGATCATGAATTGGTGCACGAAAATTACACCATATGAGAGCAATTAACACCGATCACAAGCAATAATCATGGAGATCCAAGATCGATTCAAAATGCACGACAAATCAAACCGAAAATGAAACGGAATTATATCGTAAATGTGCGAAACAATCGAAACAAAGAGTAGAGTGAGATCTACCAACCTACAAGGCTGAGATGTGCCTTGGTAATTGTTGCAAAGTGTTCTTGATGCAGAAAATTAAAGAAAACCAGAGGAATCTTCAATTTGGTGACGAAACGTGTCAAAATCGAGCAAAATACGATAAAGCTCCAAAATGCGAATTCGAACCATTGAATGTTGTAACAAATACTCAAGATTAATCCTCAAGCCGAAATAACTCCAGAAATGCAAGTGTAATAGCAAGAAGGATGAAGGTTGAGCTCAAGAAATAATCACTTTTGATGTAAAAGTGATTATCCTTCAAATTAGAAATGAGCTTTGGTGAGGTTTTGGAAGAGAATTGAGATGAAGATGAAGATGTAGCAGAAAAAATCAGAGAGAATGTGAGAGAATTGAGAGTGAATTGTGCAAATGGTTCTAGGTCCTTGAAAAAAGAGTGAAGGTGAGTTTATATAGACTTTAGGTTTGGAGTATGAGAGGTTTGGAGCTAGCTTTGGACTTAGCTTTTGTTTTGGAACTAGGCTAGGAGTTAGTTGGGCTTGACTCACCGAGTCAAGGTGGTTAACTTGGTTAGTTATGACCAACTCGGTAACAATCCCAATGTGAACTCCATCATCCAAAGGTTGGCATGCTTGTAAAACAAGGAACATGGTGCACTTAAATTGGAGTGAAGCATTAGAGTAAATGCACTTAGATTGAATTGAATAGCCTTGAAATGTCTAGAGAAGTCTAGAATATTCCACATGCTGCTAGAATATTGTAGAATCAATCACCAAAGAGTGTACAAGGTGCTCTCCCACAAAATGCAGCAGGAACTGAAATTTTGCACAGAGTAACCGGTTACAGCTTATGTGCTAACCGGTTACTTCAGCCAAATTTCCACAAATTTGTAAAAAGATGATGATGAAGTCCCGATTTCGATTCTCCACCTCTTGTCTAGATAAATAAACATGGAAACCTTTATTTTGAGCTTATTTTGATGATGCGACGATCTTGTGAGGATGTGATTAATAGGGCTTGGAAAACCTGAATATTCCTGCAATAAAATCAAAGAGGAAACAAAATGCGAGTGCGTATGCTAGCGATGCGAATGCGCGTGCTTATGTAAAAGGCAAAAGAGGGAGGTCAAATTTCAGGTTACGACAAAGACACATAAAAACCCTCCCCGGCGGAGTCAAAATCTCTTTTAGCCTCAATCTTGGGCTTTGTACAAGACAGACAAAATATTTCCCCGGAAAAGGCAAACTTTTAGCCTCCTCTTAGGCTTTGTATAATGATATCCCTAAAGAGTCAACTCTTTTAGCCTAAATCTTGGGCTTTGTACAAGATAGATAAACACTCTCTTGTTGAGTTAGTCTTTTCCAGCCTCCTCTTAGGCTTTGTATAAGAAATTCCCAGTGGGGTTAATCAACCTCTTAGCTTCAACCTTGGGCTTTGATCAAGGCACACAAAAATCAACATCCCCTCAGAGGAAATAAAAAACTCTCTGTAGGAAGACATTTCTCTATTTATCACTCTTCAAAACAGAATACCCAAAACAAACCCTAATTCCAGATAACTGCTGTAAGTGGCACACTTGTTGATTCAAATATCTAAGCTGTAGTCCAGCTTTTATCCTGGTAAATTCTCTCTCTCATCTAATTGTTGTAAGCGGCAAGCCCCTGGATTATTTACGTCCACGCCACTGTCCCTCTCTTAGCATGAAAGATTCCTAAGGAAAAATGGCATTGCTCTACACTGAGTTAAAGTTTTCTCCTTCAAGACAAATCCCTCATAAAGGAAATTATGGCATTACTGGATTCATATATCCCAGTTAAAGTAATCCTCCTTTATAAACAGTTACCCAACAACTGTGATAAATAGACGAGATGTCTCCCTTTAGAGATGACAAATTCTCTCTCAGTCAAACCTTTTAGCTTCAATCTTGGGCTTTGAACAAGACACAAATAAACCTTTTAGCTTCAATCTTGGGCTTTGAACAAGGCACCAAAACATCTTTTTCCTCCCATAGAATAGGAGGAACTACGTAGGCATAAGATTGCGAAATCTTATACCAAACAAAAACCTTAGGTCCAGTACCTTCATACTAAACAAAAACTTTAGGTCCAGTACCTTCACATCAATCAAAACTGAGGTTCAGTACCTCACCAAAATCATCAAAAACTCACCCTCTATCTCAAACTTTTCCCAACCCATTCCCAGATAAACCCCATAAATTATAAAGTGTAACCTAATTGCTAACAACCCGTGGATAACCACATATAGAATGGGTAATTGACAACTCCCCATTGTATAACCTGACCCCGAACTCCCCAAATATCTTTAAGTGTTTGTTCAGTTAAACATTCGCGTGCAAGGTTAGTTTTAGATAGCTTCCCTTTCCCTTCCAGCTTCACGGGATAAATAAGAAATCAGAAAGTAGCACCCCCTCCTACCATTGTGGTGAGGAGAAACCCATTTGCAATAAGGTGGTCGCATCACCGACAAAAATCGCATGCTACAGAAAAATGCCGACTCTGCTGGGAGTCCCATTAGGATCTGTCTTACCTTAGTCATCATCATCCCCATTTTCCACCAGAAAAATGGTGACTCTGCTGGGGAGTCATTTTGTCTGTTTAGGATTATAGACTAGAATTCCTAAGAGGTCAAGGATGTTAGTTTTAGGAATGAATATATATATATATATATATATATATATCGCTTTTCCTACTTGATATCCGTGTTTATTTTTCTACTAATGGGAATGCGAATGATGTCGCATGTGGAAAGTTTGAGTGATACCTAAGATAGGTGATGGCATTGACGGGCGGTCTTACAGGGAGTGAACCCCGAATAAGCTGTCCCGGTAGACCATCAAATTAGTGGAGATGCCCTTTACAGATTCACTGTCTAACGAATTCGGTTGTGAAAGCAGATTTTTCGATTGTGGTATCCGTGAAATTAAGGATTTAGTAGACAGTAACCATGTGGCCATTTGGTAGTGTGGTAGCTATCGGAAATAGTTGTCATGAAATACTACACTCAACTGAGATTACCCTAAGATGCTACAGCTCGCTCGGGTGAACCATCTTGTTGTTGCTATCTCAAGGGGGGTCAATGATTTTGAGTACAAGTACAAAAATTCACCATAGTACAACCTTTGGGGATGGGTAGAGCAATGACTCCATGCTCGTGACGCTGAACCTTTAAACCCATGTTTTTTCTATGTTTTTGTGTACTGCATTCATGCATTCATTTAAAAAACTTTTAAACAAAAAAAAATTCTTTTCTCTTCTCTCTTTTTCAAAATTAAACTAAAACAATGATTGCAAATATCAGAGAAAAGGATTGCGTTATGGATTTCGGTAGATCGAAGACGCACAAGTACGCCTTAAAGACTCCGAAACTAGAGGATTTGAAAAGGTAGGCAAGGATGATCACCAACCCTGATGCTTTCAGAGCTAAATATGGAGGACTGTTGTCTCTGTTAAGGGTCCACATAGTTGAAGGAATCCAATCCACACTAATTCAGTTTTACGATCCGGTTTATCACTGTTTCACATTCCCAAATTATCAACTAGCACCGACACTAGAAGAGTACTCTCACCTGACTGATTTACCTATCACTGACCAAGATCCCTTTTTTGGACTGGAAGAAATTGCAAAGGATCAAACCATTGCAAGAGCAATCTATTTGGACGAGTCAGAAGTCAGGACTCATATGACCACTAAGGAAGAAATCCAAGGTTTACCGGCCAAGTTTTTGGTAGAGAAAGCCCTATAATTTGCCAGTATAGGAAACGTTACTGCTTTCGAAGATATCTTTGTCCTACTCACATACGGGTTATTCCTGTTTCCTAACATTGATAACTTCGTTGATATCAATGCCATTAAGATATTTCTGATTGGAAACCCTGTACTGACCTTGCTCGCAGATGCTTATCATTCTGTACACTTAAGGAATTTGTACAGCGGAGGAATGATCACATGTTGTGTACCCCTGCTATACAAATGGTTCACTTCCCATTTACCCAAGTCTGCTGCATTTTGGGATCATAAGAGTACTATACGTTGGTCACAGAGAATCATGTCTCTTACCAACTCTGACATAGATTGGTACAGTCGGATCTATGACGGGATAAGAATCATTGACCATTGTGGAAACTTCCCTAATGTACCCCTCATAGGAACTAAAGAGGGAATCAACTATCATCCAGTTTTAGTTCGTCGTCAACTCGGATACTCAATGAGACATATCCCACGTAATGTTCATCTGGAAGGTCTTTTCTTCAAGGAAGGAGAAAATGACAGGGCACTAAAGACAGAAATAGTGCATGCCTAGAAATATGTTCACAGGAAAGGAAGAGAGTCTTTAGGAAAACCAAACTGTGTCTCTGTGGAACCTTATCTCCACTGGGTACAAACTAGAGCCCTCAAACTGAGGATGCCTTACCCTTGTCAAGAAGTTCTTCCGCTAAAGGAATATGTCCTTTATTTTATGTCTGATGCGGAATAACTTTAGGTCACTCTCAACAAAGTTCAATGGGAAAAGAAATCTTGGAAGAACAAGTACCGTATTCTCAATGTGGAGTGTACCAAAATTCAGCAATTGTTAAAAGAAAAGGACACTCTGATTAAGATATTAGAGCAACATGTTGTAAAAAGTCAGGAAGACCGAAGAAATTTGCTCACTCCTTTCACTTGGCAAAGGACTGACAACCCGACAACGGCTCAAGAGCCCTGGTCAAAGAAAAGGAAAATACCAGAACCAGCACTTGAGCTCTCCTCAGAGAGGACTCAGGATCCATAAGCTTAGACATTTCCTTTTACAACACTTTGTAAAATACTGTATTTCCATTTCTGCAATCTTTCGAATTCAATAAAAACGGGGTCTCCCCACTGTATGATATTTGTAATCCATTTGTTAAAGTTTCTTTTTGATTAAAAAAAAAAATATAAAATATATCATTACATTCATCATTCTCACATAACACATTCTTCTCACCTTCAAATCTCACATATGTGTCACGTCTCATTCGTACAAAACTCAGGCCAATCGACAAAAGAAAATGGACGATCTTGAGGAAGAGAACACAGAGCTGAGAGAAGAAATTGACGCTCTAAAGGAGGATTTGAGGAAACTTCACAGTGACATGCAATCCCTGGCAACAGCTCAGAGGTAACAACAAAGGACTGTGATCTTGGAGATCACATCTATGCCCATAGTGGAGACGTATGAACTTCGGTACAACATGCCTAAAGATCGTCCCTGTGGCATGCCTATCAACTTTATCCCTGAAGGATATTTTCCGCCGGTCACAGAAGACCCAGAAACTGTAGCAGGAACCGCTGGTCTTGAAGGTTACAAACTTCGGGAAAGCGAAGACGCAAGAGTGATGATAGCAACTCCTGAAGGTTACAAACTTCGGGGCATGGAAGCACCAAGAGTCACTGCAGTGGTGACTATAGCACAACCCGTGGTACACACTGTCTCGGAAGGACATATTCCACAAGAAATCTCTGGTGGGAACGAAAGTATGTACGACCGAATGAATGAGTTCCAGGAATAATTCCTGGAGATGCAGAAGGAACTGCATGCCATTCGCGGCCAGGATTTATTTGGAAAGGACGTCGCAGACCTTTGTCTGGTCCCTAATGTGAAAATCCTGCACAAATTCAAGGTGCCTGACTTTGAAATATACAAGGGCAACTCTTGCCCTCAAAGTCATTTGGTGATGTACACTCGAAAAATGTCAATGCAGATAGAAAATCAACAACTATTGATCCCTTACTTTCATGATAGTTTAACTGGTGCCGCACTCAAATGGTACATGGGTTTAAACTGCACCAAGATCGTTACTTTCAGAGATCTTGGCGCTGCCTTCGTTCAGCAGTATAAATACAACTTGGACATGGCACCAGACAGAGATCAGCTCAGAGCAATGTTGCAGAAGGACAAGGAAACTTTTAAGGAATATGCTCAGAGATGGCGTGAAATTGCCTCCCAGATTTGTCCACCTCTTGAGGAAAAAAAGATGACAAAAATCATTTTGAAGACCTTGGGCTCATTTTACTACGACCGAATGGTCGCTAGTGCGCCCAGCGACTTTACTGAAATGGTAAATATGGGAGTACGTCTTGAGGAAGCAGTCTGAGAAGGACGTCTGGTCAAAGATACATGATCATCAAGCAGTACCAAAAGATAAGGTAGTGCTTTCCCTAAGAAAAAAGAGCAAGATATTGGTAATATCTCTCTCGGAAAGCAAAGGCGACGGTACCAACCAGTAGCAGCTGTAACTCCTGCTATCAATCCAACGACAGTCCCAACGTATCAACCCCAGGTTGCTCAGAGCCAACCGAATCAACAATAATATCAGCAAAGGACACAACAACCTCTTCAACAGGCTCATCCTCAGTACAATAATAACAACCGTACTACACGACCACCAGGGTTCGACCCTATACCAATGTTGTACACAGAACTATTTCCACTTCTATTGGTCAAGGGGCACGTCCAAACCAGGCCTCCTCTTACAGTACCAGAAAATCCGCCTTTTTGGTTCAAAGCGGATCAAACTTGCCCTTATCATCAAGGAGGACCGGGGCACAACATAGAAATCTGTCTCAGCTTCAAATCCGACGTACAGAAGCTTTTCAGGAACGGGGTTTTATCTTTCAAAGATACTAATCCAAATGTTCAGATGAACCCGTTGCCTCAACATGAAAAGACTGCAGTAAATTTGATAGAGGAAGAGGTTAACCGCAGCTATCAAATTCATGATGTGCTCCTATTAGGAACCAATCTGGTCAAGATGCATTACAGACAGAGCGGGTACAGTCATGTACCGTCTCATAATTATCAGTAGTGTGATATCTACTCTAAGAATAATCAAGAATGTTCCGTAGTGCAATCAACTCTACAAGAACAGATGGATCTCGGAGGGATCCAAGATCATCAAATTTGTGAGGTCAATATGACTCACGCAAATCCCAACATCATTCAGAACCACGACATCCGTGCGATGAATATCAACTTGGTGGCAATGCACTCAAGGCAAAGCCAACATCATGACCTACCACAACACATTATAATTCTTGTTCGATCTACTAAAAAAACAATCAGGGAGGCTCTTTTGTACAAGAGGCCCTCTAGCGTCAGATGGATCTCTGATGGATCTAGGATTACTATGATAGATGTAGCCATCAAGTTTATATGATTCAAATCTTTGATATTCGCTTGATGAATACCAGTCTGGTAGAATTAAATGCTAAGCAAGTCAGGCTCGGTTTTCTGGCTTCACATGATTATCAGAACTGTAAAGTGTGTCGTGAAGACGACCAAGGATGTGCACTTGTCCAAAGAACACTTCAACACTTGTTGAACCACTGGTGGCTTCCGATCTATCTAGATGAAGACACACAACAGATCAGTATGACTGACGGGAATCCTTCTAGGCATCAAAGTCAGGATGTTCGCTCGATGGAAACAGATCTAGTAAGGTTACACTGCATACAAAGCGGGCGTGGCTAGGTGCCACCACATAACTATGAACGCTGTAGAGTTTGCTCAGAGAACAACCAAGGATGCTACCTTGTGCGGTCAGCTCTTCAAAAACAATTAGACCGAAAAGAGATTCGACCATGTTCAATTTCTGGTTCGATCAACATAATGCAAGACTATCTTCCTGATCAAAGCAAAGACGTTGTTATAATCTCTAATCACGAAATGACCAAAGACGTATGCGCCATAATCCCTTTACTCTATGAATCAAGAATTCCTCTAGATAGCGGAAGGATTCTCAACCTCGAACCAATTGAGGCTGCCTACGATAGTCAGAAAAACCAGAAGGCTCCTGTGGTTATTTATCTGCCGAGTCCAATACCGTACAAATTTGATAAGGCTATCTCTTACAAGTACGGTGCAACAACAATCGAGAATGGAAAGGAAATTCCATTACCCTCCATCGTAAACATTTCTGACATCAGTCAAGTAACACGGAGCGGCTGGATCTTCAACAGAGGAGTTGGAGAACCCACTAAGGAAAAGGAACCTCAAACAAAAGTTCCCAATCAACCAGCCAGGCAGTACAGTAATCCCGACCTTTCAAAGAACAACGATGAGATGCTGAAGCTCATCCAAAAGAGCGAATACAACATTGTAGACCAACTGTTGTAAGCTCCTTTGAGAATCTATGTGTTATCTCTATTACTCAGTTTCGAGGCTCACAGGGAAGCCTTACAAAAATTCTTAGAGCAGGCCTTTGTGGAACAAGATGTAACAATAAGACAAATTGACAGCATCATTTCCTACATCACTTCCTGCAACAATTTAGGATTCAGTGATGAAGAACTGCCTGAAGAAGGCAAAAATCACAACATGGCACTTAACATTACAGTTAACTGCTAGGACGATGCTCTAGCCAGCGTACTGGTACATACTGGATCAGTTCTGAATGTTATGCCAAAATCTACTTTAATGCGACTCTCATTTCAAGGACCTCCAATGAGAGGCAGTGAGGTCATCGTCAAAGCTTTCGACAGATCCCAAAAAATACTTATCGGCGAAGTCGCTCTTCCCATAACTATCGGTCCTCACACTTACCAAGTCATTTTCCAGGTCATGGACATCCGGGCAGCATACTGCTGCTTGTTAGGAAGACCTTGGATACACGAGGCTGGGGAAGTCACTTCGACACTTCACCAAAAGCTGAAGTTTGTCAAGAATGACAAGTTAGTCATAGTATGCGGAGAGAAGGCCTTGATCGTGAGCAACTTATCATCATTTTCCTGTGTAGAACCAGAGGAGGGTGTTGGAACTCAGTTCCAGGCAATTTCAGTGAACAATGAGAATCAGTCAGAAAAAGGAACATCGATTTCCTTGTACAAAGATGCTCTTGAAGTGATCAACAGTAACAACGCAAAAGGATGGGGACAACTTGTCATTCCTACTGATAACAAGACAAAGAAAGGTCTTGGTTTCTCCTCAACCTGTACCCAGACTAAGAACGATGAAAGTTTTCATCCCATTCAAAAATTCTTCCATAGTGGAGGTTTCCTCCACCCAGTGTCTCAAGAAGTACACACTATTAACGAGGGTGACTCCTCCGATACAGATGAAGAGTGGAAGTCCTATTTCAATGAGGACGGTTATATGTATCAAGAAGAAACGCCTACGCCATTTTGCTTTCCCACGCAAAGTTCGAGATATATACCAAGACCAGACGTCAAGATGATGTACGGAGATTGTGATCCGGAAGGATGCCGTGCTCCCCCAAACTCATTAGAGGAGGACTCTCTGATAAAAAACAACTTTGACTATGACTATTTTGACCCTATGGATGACTTGCCTATCTGGCAGCCATATACATAAGACTTTGGACAAAAGAGTCAGCCAAACGATGCATATCAACTGAGCATCATTGAGAAGAATACCTGTGTCCCCACCACGTCATGAGATTAACACTCAGGATATTCCAAAAATATCCAGCACAATGATGAATCTGCAAAGATTACAGGACTAGAGTTTATCAACTATGCTTTTCCTGAGGTCAACGCCATTGAGAAGGATGACTCCTCCAGTTCCACAGAAGTATGGGACACCTTAGGACAACCGAGTGACAAGTACGACTTCTTGGTCAAGTACACCGCTTCTGAAAGTTCTCGCATCAGGCTCAAAGACATCCAGCCTACTGGATGGGGAGATCCACCTGAGAACGAAAACACTGTGCAAGATACAACAGAAGAGTTCGTCTACGACAACTCCGCATGGGAGGAAGACTCCAACGATCCTGCACCGCCAGAAATCAGCGTCATTTCTGAGGACAAACCAAGAAAGAAGGTGCCATACTTTGTGATTCACCAAGGAGTTCGTCGCCAATGGGTTGCTGTCGATGTCCCGAAAGTCGTTCATAAATCTAAGTAATTGCCATCTTTGTTTTAACCTTTCATCCTGCCCAGGTGAAACGGCTATTTTTATAGGGCTCACTTTCTGTAAATGTCCTTCTTCGCTTTGCCCAAAGCGACAGAGTTTTGTTTTATAGGGCTGTAATTTCAAGAATCAACAAAATCATAAATAAAATAACGTCATTCTGTAATTTCCGCATTAATTGTTGTTTTCACTTTTTGCTTTTTCAGAAAATGGTAATCCTAAAAAACAGACTCCACAATAAAAACAAGCATTTTTAAGAGAAAACACTGCACACACTCTTGCATTCTCTCTATCTCTTCTAAAAACAATCATCGCGTATATCAGATTGCTTGTTTTAAACCCCATTGAAACATACGATCCAATGCCTTCTCCCAACTTTGAATTCCCGGTATTTGAAGCTGAAGAAGAAGAGGACGAAGAAATTCCAGAAGAGATTTCCTGATTACTCAGACAAGAGGAAAGGTCCATTGAACCTCACAAAGAGTCGTTGGAAACAGTCAACTTGGGTTCAGAAGAAGAGAGGAAAGAAGTCAAGATTGGGGCACTACTCAGTCCGGCTGTCAAAGAAGATTTGATAAGACTTCTAAAAAAATTTCCCGATGTGTTTGCTTGGTCCTATCAGGACATGCCAGGGTTGGATACCAACATCGTGGAACATCATCTACCGTTAAGATCAGAATGTCCGCCAGTAAAATAGAGGTTAAGAAGAATTCATCCAGACATGGCCATCAAAATCAAGGAGGAAGTATAGAAACAGATTGACGCAGGTTTCCTCGCCACTTCATAATATCCGCAATGGCTAGCCAACATAGTACCAGTTCCGAAAAAGGACGGAAAAGTCAGAATGTGTGTAGACTACCGGGATCTAAATAAGGCCAGTCCAAAGGATGACTTTCCCTTACCACACATAGACATGCTGGTAGACAGTACAACAAAATTCAAAGTCTTCTCCTTCATGGATGGATTCTCGGGCTATAATTAAATCAAAATGGCGCTGGAAGACATGGAGAAAACTTCGTTCATCACCCCATGGGGCACCTTTTGTTACAAGGTAATGCCATTCGGTTTAAAGAACGCCGGGGCAACCTATCAAAAGGCCATGACGACTCTGTTTCACGACATGATGCACAAAGACATCGAAGTGTATGTCGATGATATGATTACCAAATCTAAAATAGAAGAGGAGCATGTAACCCACTTGTCAAAACTATTTGAGCGTCTGAGAAAGTACAAACTCCGCTTGAATCCCAACAAATGCACATTCGGTGTCCGTTTAGGGAAACTGTTAGGGTTCATCGTCAGCCAAAAAGGAATTGAGGTTGATCCTGACAAAGTCAAGGCCATTTAAGAAATGCCTTCTCCAAAGACTGAGAAATAAGTCAGAGGATTCCTGGGACGTTTGAATTACATTTCCAGATTCATATTCCTCATGAACGCGACATGTGCACCAATCTTCAAATTACTAAAAAAAATCAGGACTGCGTATGGATAGAAGATTGCCAAACCGCATTCGATAACATCAAGGAATACCTGTTGAACCCACTGATTCTATCACCTCCAGTGGAGGGAAGACCGCTAATCATCTACCTAACAGTCTTGGAAGACTCAATGGGTTGTGTACTGGGCCAACAAGATGAAATAAAAAGAAAAGAGTCTGCCATCTACTATCTGAGCAAGATGTTTACCGACTGTGAAACTCGGTATATTATGCTTGAGAAAACTTGTTGTGCTCTGGCTTGGGCAGCCAAACGTCTTCGCCAGTATATGATTTGCCACACTACTTGGTTAATCTCTGAAATGGATCCAATCAAGCACGTCTTTGAAAAACCTGCTCTCACAGGAAGGATTGCCCGTTGGCAGATGTTGTTATCAGAATACGACATCGAGTACCACGGTCAGAAAGCCGTTAAAGGGAGTATTTTAGCCGATCATTTGGCTCATCAACCGATTGATGATCAATAATCAGTCGGATTTGACTTACCCGATGAAGATGTCATGTACTTAAAAATGAAAGATTACGATGAACCACTACCCAGTGAGGGGCCAGAACCAGGTTCCCAATGGGGACTAATCTTTGACGGAGCTGTCAATCATTATGGAAAAGGAATTGGGGCAATCATTATAACACCTCAGGGTACCCACATTACTTTCATCGCCAGACTGAAATTCAAGTGCACAAACAACGAGGCCGAATACGAAGCTTGTATCATGGGTCTCGAAGAAGCGATCGACTTAAGGATTAAGAACTTGGATGTGTATGGTGACTCAACCCTGGTTATCAATCAAATCAAAGGAGATTGGAACACATACCAATCAGGACTGATTCCTTACAAATATTACGCGAGGAGGTTATTACCATTCTTCAACAGAATCGAGTTTCATTATATCCCTCGTGAAGAGAATCACATGGCTGATGCACTAGCCACTCTCTCTTCCATGATCAGTATAGGTCAATGGAACGACATACCTAAGATTGACATAATGTTCCTTGAGAGGCCCGCCTACGTCTTCACGATTGAAGCAGTCAAAGATG
Source organism: Lathyrus tuberosus (assembly GCA_022829125.1). Lineage (NCBI taxonomy): Eukaryota > Viridiplantae > Streptophyta > Magnoliopsida > Fabales > Fabaceae > Lathyrus > Lathyrus tuberosus. The sequence continues at coordinate 9,780,861 of JALAZF010000168.1, forward strand.
ACAAACCTTGGTATCACGATATCAAACACTTCCTTCAGAAACAAAGTACCCACTTGGGGCATCCAGAAAAGACAGGAAAACCCTCAGAAGACTGGTAGGCAACTTCTTTCTGAGCGGTGATACACTCTATAAGAGAAACTTTGACATGGTCTTGCTCAGATGCATAGACAGACCAGAAGCAAACATGTTGATAAAAGAAATTCACGAAGGATCCTTTGGCACTCATGCCAACGGACACACAATGGCAAGAAAAATTATGAGAGCAGGATACTATTGGTTGACCATGGAATCCGATTTCTACAAGTACATGAGGAGATGTCACAAGTGTCAGATATACTCAGACAAAATCCATGTACCGCCAACGCATCTCAAAGCTCTCTCTTCCCCATGGCCTTTTTCCATATGGGGAATCGACATGATTGGTATGATCGAACCTAAGGCTTCAAACGGACATCGGTTCATTCTAGTAGCCATTGACTACTTCACCAAGTGGGTCGAAGCAGCGTCATACACCAATGTAACCCGATAACTCGCGATCCGCTTTATCAAAATCAATCTCATATGTCGATATGGTGTTCCAAGCCAGATCATTACTGACAATGGATCTAACTTGAACAATAAGATGATGAACGAGTTGTGCGCTGAGTTCAAGATCGAACACCATAATTCATCTCCCTACCGGCCGAAGATGAACGTAGCGGTAGAAGCAGCTAACAAGAGCATCAAGAAGATTATTCAAAAGATGGTTGTAACCTACAAAGACTGGCACAAGATGCTACCCTTTTCTCTTCACGGTTATTGCGCATCCGTCCGCACTTCAACAGGGGCAACCCCTTTCTCTTTAGTATATGGCATGGAAACAGTCCTCCCCATAGAAGTAGAGATCCCATCAATCTGGGTATTGATGGAAGCTAAGCTAACACAGGCTGAATGGTGTCAAAATCGATACGATGAACTGAACCTGATCGAAGAAAAGCGAATAATGACTCTATGTCACGGTTAGTTATATCAGCAAGGAATGAAAAAACGTTTGACAAAAGGGTCCGACCTCGTGTCTTCAGAAAAGGAGACCTTGTGCTCAAGAAGATACAATCATTTCTCACTAATTCTCGGGGCAAATGGACTCCGAATATGACGGTCCTTATGTGGTCAAGAAAGCCTTCTCAAGCGGCGCCTTGAGACTCGCAACCATGGATGGAGAGGAGTTTGCCTACCCCACGGACGTTGATGTAGTTAAGAAATACTTCGCCTAAATAAAAATAAATAAAAAAAAAGTCTCTGTGGATTGAAAACCTGAAAGGGAGATCCAGGCAAAAATTAGAGACATAAGCAAAAAAAAAAATCATCCCGATGGGTTGGAAATCTCAAAGTACAATCCAGGCAAAAGTTAGGGATTAATGGCAAGTAACTACATCCAACACGGGTAAATTCCCCAGCAGTAATGCCATCCATCAAGAAAACTCCAGTCAGGGTCATCTTCGACAAAAGCTCAGGATGTCCAGAATTCAAAGTTGGTAGAAGGATTACGGTCGTTATGTTTTAATGTAGCCCTTTTCCCGCAAATTACCATTTTCTAAACTTTGTAAATGCTCTATGGTATCACGCGCTTGGCTGATTACCATCCTATCAATAAAATTTGAGCCTAAGTGCTTTTGTTTGCAATTCTCATTTGTTTTAGCTTTACAAAATGACATTTTAAAATGATCAACGATTCTTGAAATAAAACAAAAATGAATTTACTTGTCAAAATTTTTCTGCTTTTAAAATAAAGATGGCAATTTCTTTTGACTGTTGAACATCGAAAGAACATCGATTGCTTCTCCGAAGGTGATTGAACCTCAAAGTGCAGAATCAAAGTACTCCTTCTAAAACCAGAGCATCTGAATGGAGAATCAACTGAGTCAGAAACCATGTTTCATCTGACATCCCCGGCAGAGTTTGTACCTCTTAAGACCGATTGAACAATTCTTTCTCCCCATGGGGATCGTCTCTGCTAAGCAAGGCGGAATTGCTATCTTGAACCAATGGTACTTTTCATCCCCCGCAGTGGCCAAGTATCCAGTTGTGTTCATCCACTAGTCTGTATGTCGCGTCAGTTTTGTCAGCATAAACATATATACATCATGCATTATTGATTCACATTCATAATCATATTGTATTACTATCACTCTGGTCAGTCTCGTCCCCAAGTGATAAAAGTCCTCTCAATTGAGTTGTCAGTTCTTTCCTCGTCAGGAAATGTTTTGTCTGAAAAATCTCTCCCCCAGTTTATTTCTGGATTGGAGACGACTCTCAACCACTTTGATTACTTGAACCTTTGAAAAACAACGAGACATTCAAAAAACGTCACTCTTCACCATTGAAGATGATATGTTCGCTTTCCCGGACTTAAGGAAAATCCCCAGAGAAAGCTTCTCAACAAAAGACTCTCAGTAACACATTGGTTTTTCTCTCCAGAAAGTCAATGTTAATGAAGTCATCAGCACCTCAAAATTGGATTACATCACATAGCATTTCTCCGAGAAGATCTCAAAGAAAAGTATGATGTAATATCCCTAAGCAGGAAACATTCTCTCAAGAGACTCATTTTACCCAGTAGAGTCAACAAATGGCGTCTCTAACAAAGAAGTTTGCACACCTCTACAGCTCAGACGAATGGGTTCCCCAGCAAGTGTGACATCAAAACTTTTTCCCATCAAATGGCATCTCCCCAAGAAAATTAAGTGAGAAGTTTGAGGAAAACTGCTACACATAACGTCCCTTGTCAAGAAAGGAACTTAACAAAAAAAAAACTGAGACTAGTTCCTCGGTAGAAAACCAGGATCGAGGGGAAGTTTATTGACAAAAGAAACTTAGACCAGTTCCATGGCTGAAAACCCAGATCGAGGGGAAGTTTATATCAGAAACTAAGATCAGTTCCTTGGTAGAAAACCAGGATCGAGGGGAAGTTTATTAAAAAAAGAAACTTAGACCAGTTCCGTGGCTGGAGACCCGGATCGAGGGGAAGTTTATATCAGAAACAAAGATCAATTCCTTGTAGAAAACCAGGATCGAGGGGAAGTTTATTGACAAAAGAAACTTAGACCAGTTCCGTGGCTGAAGACCCGGATCGAGGGGAAGTTTATATCGGAGACTTAGACCAGTTTCTTGGCTAAAGACCAAGATCGAGGGGAAGTTTTCACCCATTTCTAAGCATCATTGCTTAGCAAAATAAGATGGATGAGCGAACCGCTACCATTCATAACCACTGTCAAAATTTTGGATATTCAAATGTTTAATCCTCTTGCACCCCGAATGCCCGAATACCTTCGCCATTCACACCTTCGAGTTCAAGAAGATTAAATAGGGGCATCTGTCATACCCCAAATTTTGACCACCAAGATTTCCCACCATTGTGAAGATCATCATCATAATATGGATTTACTTTCATGCCTCATCAATCTCCCAAAGATGGGTAAACATTCACCATAATCAAGAATTAGGGTTTTAAGCCCTCTCAGAGCACTTAGGCAAATGATCAATCAAGAAAAGACATGATCTTCAACTTGTCTAACCTCTCAAACACCTATAAAGAATCAAGAGGACTCCCACATCAATAATCAAGCACAAAGTTGCCCCATTCCAAGTGGATCGAGCCTCAAGATCGCCAGTGTCACTAAATTAGGGTTTTGGTCGACTGAGGCCTCCAGATAAAAATTTTCATCTGGGCATGAGCCAATTCTTCAAAGAATAACCCAAGATACTCCAAGGGACCTCATGGACCCAATCATCAAGTCAATTTAGTCTCAGGGGATGCATTCATAAAAAATCAGGAATTAGGGTTTCTTGACCTAATTCACCCCTAAGTTGACTTTTGAGGCAAAGCATGAGCCAAGACCTCAAGACATGATTTGAGGGCCTTAAATACACCAAATCGATCCATTTGTAATAATTAATTGATCCAAGAAGCTTGATTCACAAGTTTCAATTTTATTTGAACCATAATTAGGGTTTTATGGGAAAAGTCAACCGTACCTTTGACTTTTGACCAAGACATGCTCCCAAACCTTGGGACATGATTCAATACACCTTATATCACCTATGGAGTCCATCCATTAGGTTTGATTTAGGTCAAGGACTTGATTTCATAAAAGAATCGCACAATTTGGATTTCATCTGATAAAAAGTCAACTTTGCACAAAATCAAGTTGGACTTTTTGGAATTTTTCACAAATATGGTTCCCCTAAGTCAAAAATAGTGTTAATGTGTGGTATTGATCATCATTCATTAAAAAAAATCAAGAAAAGTGAGGTTTCTTGCAAAAGGGGCAACCTTGAGAAACCAAAATTTTTCTAAGTTATGGAATAAAAGTGGTTTTGGTACCAACTTCCAAGGACCATAACTTGAGATCCAAGCAACCATTTTGGGTGATCCAAGGCTGGATTTGTAGGTCTTGCTACATTATACAAAAGCTTAAACTACCTTCAACTCTAATTCCTTATGGATTTTAAGTTATGGAATGATGAAAATGGCAAAAAACATGAAAATGACACTTTTCCAACAATTAGTGAAATTTTCAACAAAAGTCAGAATCTGCCTTACTTTTTCCAAAATGTAGGGACATTTTTCACCTTGATCCAAGATAAACCAGGTCTAGGGGTGAACATCAAAGTTGAAGTATTCCATGAGGGCTTTCCAACAAGTACCAGATCATCTCCAAATTCCATTTGAGCAGGGAGATACAACCCTTGGAACATGGCATCATGGACTGGTTTTTACAAGGCAGAATTTGTGCATTTTGCTCGATTTGTCCAAATCTGACAAATCCAAGCATTGTCATCAATTTGGACACATCTGAGGATAAAACAAGAAGAGAATGATCTGATCCCCAAGCCTCCAAAGTCCATGAATCTACGTTAGCCATAACAAACCTAAAAAGGCTAAAAAGGTGCCAAGACTCCAATTTTGTTGCAATGCATTTAATGGATACACTAAGGTGGCATGGACTGACACATTTCTAACTGAATGAGTCAAGTGTTAGGTCTTCGATTGGCTACATTTTGGCTAAAACAAGTTTACAGCAAGATGTTGGGTAAGATGTCCTGACATGGTTGATCAGACATCAGTACAGATGTGGTTATAATACTTGGCAGGATGTCGAGTAAGATGTTGAAGCATCATTAACTGTCATGACAACATTACTGTCATGACAGATGTCATGACATCTTGATCTGTTACAGCAGGTACTGCTATTATGTGTTTCAGACAGATGTCATAACATCTTTGTTTGATACAGCTGGTGTTGCTATTGTATATCTCTTGACGGATTTGATTTTATTTGATGAGACCTTTGTGGATATACCTCATCATTATACGCAGGCCAAGGAGATTTATTAGGAACAAATTGCATATTTGATTGGATTTCATAAAAAGGATCTTAGAGACTTTTTAGGAAACTATTTGGAGATTTGTTCCTATTTTTGTGGAGAAGATCTTGCAGCTGAATTAAAATGTGAAGATTGGATCTGATTGAAGAGTCCAAGCCCATACTGCAAGAGTCTATAAATAAGGACTTGCTAGACCTAAAATAAGAAGCACATGCAACAACAAGCCGTCGGTGCAACATAAGGGTTTAGGGTTTTGAGAGGCTCTTGTGTAGTTTGTAAGTCACCCATGTATCTTGTGATACTATATGGTTGACATAGGCTGTTGTAAATTGTTCTCACTCGAAGATTTGAAGCAAGAGTTGAGTATTGTTCTTGGTTGAAGCTTTTAAGCAAAACTGAGTATTGTTGTTAGTCAAGAGTCTTGGCTGAATTTTGTATTGGAAGGGGTGTCTTTCAATAAGGTAGATACAGTTATGGTTAGTAACTGTTAGATAATCACAGGTTGTGATTTAGGAAGTGAGAGGGGGTTCTCTTATCATTTAGATGTGACTTCTAATGATAAGGTCTTAATTGGGTAGTGATAGGTTAGTGTGGGTGCTTTCTGCAAACCTGAGGTTGTTTGCATAAAACTATACTACTGATAGTGATTACTTCTTTCAGGATTGGTATCCCCCAGATGTAGGTGAGTTGCACCGAACTGGGTTAACAATTTCTGTGTGTTGTTTATCATTCTGCTTTTTCAGTTCAGTCTTGATTAACATGTTGGATCAGATATCGTGACATCTGTGATCCTGCAGTTCTGATATTCAAGGTATCAGTTTGCTGTTGCGCCTCTGAGTTTAAATGATTATGTAGCACAATGTCTTGACATATGTTAGAACATCTGTTATCTGCATAGGCCAGAATTTCAATTAGTATCAGAGCAGGCATCTTGTCTGGTTCTAGATGAGATCTTTGGGAGATACTTTCTGGCGTTTAAATAAGGAGGAGTTTTGAAGATCAGATCAATCAACTCAAACATACCCAAAGGTATTAATGGATTAGAGGGATGTTTTGGATCGAAGGGAGCAACCTGGAGGTTGTTCATGTTGTTGAGGAGATTCTACAACAACTACAGGAGAAGTGGCTAGTTCTTTTGTTGGTGTGTCTTATAAGATGTTGTGACATCTTATTAGGGCAAGCATGATCTGTTCCTTGGTGGTTCCACTGCATGTGTTTCTAATGGAAGACCTCTAGAATTATGGGATTCTGGAGTTGTTACTGAAGACAGTTGGTGGAAGGTCTCAATCGTTGGCCTCTATATATTTGAAGATATCTGCATTCTTTTATTCCAAAGTCAGGAGCGATGGAGTGAAAGGAGTTGTGGTTAGATATCTGGTATGGTGACTTGGTACTTGGAAGCTTGGTTTCTTGGTACAGTTGAAGTCAGTTGAAGAGGAGAGGAGTTGAGTTAAGTTTATCAGGTTCTTGCTCTAGGAGTTTGATAAATGATTGGTCGGCTAGGTTGTCAAAGATACTTGAGAATTATCTCAAGTCCACTCATAAAGGCATCTCAGTCGTGTATCTGGAGTCTTCTAGTTACTCTTCTGACTAGAAGGTGTTTCTTTGAAACACAATCTGAAGAAAGTAGAGGTGATTTATTTTCACCATCCAAAAACAACAAGGAAGGATTCATCTCTCTTGACCCTAAAAGTGGATCCAATCAGATTGAAGAATTGTTGAGGCAAATAAGATTTGTTCAGAGAAAGTCTTAGTTACTTGAGTCAAGGGTGGCAGCCTTGGTATCTCAACATTGTCCTTTGAAGAAGATACTTGCAAAAAGATTCAATACTTTATAAGTGTTCATGACATGATCTGGTGGAGCTCAGCTACAACAGTGAAGAAGGGTTACTGGACAAGGATTTAAGATCAATTGCTATTTGTGGAATCCACAAGTATTTAATTGATTATCGTTGAAAGGCAAGATTCCTGATGTTTAACAAGATGTTGGAACATCTCATCATCAGCGAGTGTGCAGAATCATGGGAGGGGTACTGCATACACTTTAGCATCTACTTTAGTCTTAGGTGGTGACCTAAGAAGTGGCTTCAGTCGGGTGTGACAAAAGCATGTGTTCTTTGGAGAGTTTCCTGGCAAGAAACTAGTCTGGAATTTGATGCTATTGAAGATGAAGATGAAGACATCATAATCTTGATGGTTACAACTTGGATCAGTTTATTTCTGATCTAGGTGCTTTGGAGCATGGGTTTTTGCTCTGTTTGTGAAGGTCGAGGATAAGTGGAAGTTATCTCTGGCTTTCTATTGACGGCTCTACTAAGGGAAGTGGCATTCTTTGGTATGGCTATGGGGTAGTCTTGGACTAATTACTTTCTGAAGATTCAGACGTGGCAGGTTTGAAGTCTTTGGAGCTTTAATGCAGGATGGAGGTTGTCTACTCAAACTTGGTTGTTGAATCAAGTCTATGAGAGCATTGAAATCTGTTTCTGCAAAAGGAGGAGGTTCTTCTAAGTGGCAGAAGGAGGAGCAGAATTTAACAGTTGGATGTCATATCAGAATTTTCTGACATCTAGCTTAACATCAGAAGTCTCAGCTGGTGATATGGCACATCAACTTAAGATAAGGTGATCTACAGGAGAATGAAAGGTATGGATGCTTCAAAAGGTCTATCTCATGCAGTTTACGAGAGATGTGGATGGGAAGATGTTACATGACTAAGAGGCTTGGTGAATCCAAGATGTCTTGCTATGGGGCAAGTAGTTCATGTGACTTGACGATCTAATTTCATTAGTGGATCAGTGTATCTTGTGGGAGTTCTGAAGATGGGTGAGGTCAATCAAAAAGTGGCATTTGGTTGATTTCACAATGGGCGTTCAAGCAGGATGCTTGAAATTGATTGCTCTTGTATAGAAGAGTAGTTAGTTGAAATTGTAAGGAGGTTCTATTTCTCTGGGAGCTTATGGCAGAAGTTTTGGGTTGAGAATGGAAGCATACCTTCTTTTGGTGGATGAGAGTTTATTTCTCTCTGGGTTTTTGAAGTTTTCTTTGTTCAAGATGGTGGCGCAGTGTTGTCTGAAGATCTTCAGTTTGGATTACTATGCTGATAGTAAGTTAGTGGTGGAGCATATCAAGAACCATAGTGTGTGGTGTCTGTGATGTGTGAAGAATGTCCTAACAGATGTTAAAACATTTTTGGGGTTAGTTGTAACGCCCGAATTTAATTAATTAGTTAATTAAATTATCGAAGGATTTTATTATTGGATTTAGACGAAGTTTGAGAATTAATCGAGTAATTGGGTGTTATCGGTATCATTTTAAGAGGCTAATTAGTTTGATATGTCGATCGGAATTATTAGGTTAAAGTCGGATTAATTGTCGGTTTAATCGGGAATAATATTAGAAATAATATTATTATTTATGTGGGCTTATTTTAAATGATAGCATGAAGAAATAATGGAGGTGTAAAAGGAAATTAGTCCCATTAGATTAAATAAATACTATTATTATTAGTATTTTCATGAGTTAGTGGAAGGCAGAGATATCAGTGAGAGAAAAGGAGGCAAAGAAGAATGAAGGTTGTGCGTGGTAGAAGAGAAGAAAAAGAAGTTACAGAAATTGAGCGAGTGTTTGGAAGCGTAGGTTGGAGAAGAGAGAGCAAGAGATGCTGTCAAAAATCAAGTCCCAGTTTCGACCGGAAATTTGAGCGGCCATCAAAATTAAGGTAAGGGTGGGTTCGAATCTTATAAACGGGATTATGATAATTTTTATGCGGGATTTGGGTTACATGAATTTGCTATCAATCCTGTGTTGTGATGAATTTGTGATTCTGCGAATATCTTGGGTGTATCGCGAAACTAGGTTGTTCTGTGCATTATTGTTGCTCGCAGTGTGCGATTGTGAAGATTTACATTTAATTTCCATGTAATGTATTTGATGTAATATATTTGGTGAATTGAAGTTGTTTATTTTAGAAAGGAAATTAAGAAATGGAATCTGGGGAAGAAAAAGGAAAATGGAGGCGGGGGCCTCAGCAATTGGAGGCGGGGGCCTCAGCAATGGAGGCGGGGGCCTCAGCAATTGGAGGCGGGGGCCTCAGCAATGGAGGTGAGCACCCCATTTAACTAAAGAAGGAGGCGAGGGCCTCCAAGTATTGAGGTGGGCGCCTCCTAAGGTTTTGGGTTCGTTGGATTTTGTTTGACTTTGGAGTGTGTTATATATATTAATTAATGTATTGGTTTGTGAGTTTAGTTGTAACTGCCTTTGGGAGACTAATTGGATCGAAAACCGGTGTAGCAACTAGTGTAAATAAGAGGCAACTAGTGTAATTAAGAGCAAGGTTGTAATAAGTTGGTTTAATTTTGGATCAGAATTGAAGGTCCGGAAACGTGCTACTGCTGTTACCTTTGGATTTCATAGTAGAAAAGTAGGATAGCCACTAATAATATATTGCAGCAGAAAGTTAATAGATTTGTTAGCTGGGTAATAAATTGGAATCATGGATTACCCATGAACCTTAGCAGAAAATTGGAAAAGGAGCAGTGATAGTTTTTAACAGAAAGTGAAAATAGCTGGTTTTGTTATAACAAATAGAATTTTTGACAGCAATAGGATTCATAACAATTCATGACAGGAACTTGGAAATGATTCTAAGGAAATGGTAACAGAAAGTAGAAGTTTGTAATAAACTGAGATTTAATGACAGAAGTTGAAATAGTGCTGTTTTAGTCGGTTTAGCCGGTTTAGGCGAAAAACTTAGTTGTCCGGAATTTAACGAAAATTATCGGGGTAAGTCGGGTAAATTAGTAGGTGACTTTTGTTGAATTGTTTTGTTGAAATTACGTTGAAAAAGTGGAATTGCAGGTACAGTTGGATAAGTTGTATTGTCCCAATTTACAGGCGAAGTATTTAAGTTGCAGGTCTTATGACCAATGTTGTTTGAGTTGTGTTGTTGTTGATTAAGTTGTAGGTCGAATGACCAATGTTGTTTGAGTTGTGTTGTTGTTGATTAAGTTGTAGGTCGAACGACCAACGTTGGATTAAGTTGATGCTATTGATGCATGTTTGAGTTGTTATTCATTGTTGTTGTTCTGGTTGTTCTTGTTGATGATGTAGTTGATTGTATGCCTTTGATAATTGTCGCATACATTGCATTCATGAGTCGGAGCTGTATGCTTACACCATGTTGGCCTTGATGGCATTGATTAAGTTGGCCTTGATGGCACCACGTTGAAGGCTTATGCCTTGTTGAAATGCCTCGATAACCTGGCATATGTTTAAGTTGGGAGTTTTACTCCGATGGTACCACATGCATGTGCATAGTTGTGTCACATTTTGAGTTGTTGTGAAGTTGCTGTTGTTCTTGATTTGTTGTTGTGGTGAAGTTGCTGTTGTTGTGAAGTTGCCATTGTTGTGAAGTTGTTGCTTGTTGTAAGTTGTTATCGCTATGTCTTGTTGCTTGATATAAATTACTGATGTCGTGAGCTGTTGTTATATATGTTGTTCTTACTATGATTTGCATCTTTTATATAAGTTGTTGTTATATATGGTTATTTGCCGTCAATACAAGTTGGGGTTGCTATTAAGTTGTTTATTTCTAATTGTTGCATGATTGTCGTATGAAGAGGTGGAATTTATATGATTCTAATCTAGCATACTAATTATCATATTTTGTTTATAATATTCGATATCTCACCCCTTCTGTAATGATGTTACCTATTACGGGTAACTGAGCAGGTACTCAAGAATAGCTGCAGAAGTTGAGGTATAATGTGAAGTCTTAGATGCTGTTAGCTCGAGTTGGTCTTGCTCTGATACGTAGCACTCGGGGGGGGGGGGGATGAACGATTGTTGTTTATTTGTTGTTATTGTCTTAGTAGTTTAATCTTAAATTGTTGTTATTAAAGAATTGTTGTTTCAAAGTTGTTTTGAGTTGGACATGAGGTTATGTCATTATAAGTCGAATTATGTGAAGTCGCTTATTAATAAAAGTTGTTTTGTTTTCAAAAGGATAATTCAGGTTGTTATCAGTTCATCCGAATCAGTGTTATGTATCTGAATTATTTGTGATTAATATGAAGTTGTTTTCTGTTGAAAATGTGACATCCTGTTTATGTTGAAGAATTTTTAAAATGAAAACTCTGATTTTATTACTTATCTGCCGAGTAGAAATGGGGTGTTACATTAGTGGTATCAGAGCAGGTCGGTCTGTCCGGCCAATGTTGTCTAATGTTATTTCTTCCTTAGTACTCGACATGTGTGTGGAACACTGTCGGTGCTTGTTTGTTAGTAGTTTCTAGTAGTTGTCTACAGGTTGGTTTGAATTAAGTGGGGGAGAAGTTTGCTCCCGTACGTGTTGTTGGTATGTAGAAGTTGTTTCGAGGTGATGTTGCTTGCAAGTGTGTATATGTTGGAGCGATGTTATGGTGGACCGGCGAGAGTTTGGACTCGCGAATCCGTATCAGTCAAGCTGGAGATGTGCTTAGAGTCTGGACGGTGAATCAAAGATGATTGAAATTAAGGAATTATTCCGAATGGAATAATAAGTTGGTGGATTAATTCGGTAAGTTGTATATCTTGAGTATAGTTGGATTAAAGTTGAGTGATTTTCGTAGTTGGCCGAAAAGGAGGATGTTGGTAGATCTTGGGAGCAAGAGAGGGAAATGGAACTTATGTTCATCAACCTCAAATTCTGGTTTTTGTGATTTTGGAGCAGCTGTCGTAAACGAGGTATAACTTTCGACTCGTGATTCGGATGGAAGCGGTTCTGGACATTTTGGAAAGCTTACGAAATTCCCTACAGTTTTCATATAAGATTTGTCTTCAGGAAGTTTGTGAAGAGGGAGAAAGGTGCGTTTTAATATTTGGGTCTGTTGCTGGTTTTTTTTGGAAAATTCTGCATACGGAGATTCTGGACCAGTCCCGTTGTGTAGCTGATAACTTTTTACTCGTAAGTCAGATTTACGCGATTATTGAAGTTCTGAAATATACACAAAATTCTCTTCATTTTGGAATATGATTTTGTGATTGAGAGATCTGTATTGAAGGAGATATATATGGTTGAAGTTGAGCGACATTTGCTGAAAAAATTTGGAAGGATGAAAACGAGTGTGGAATATTATTAAGAATAAAATGTTCGTATTTGTAAGATGTGACTGTATCGGAGAATGCTTGGAGATGCAACTTATGTTGAATGAGGATGATTAAGACGATGATGCTAAGTAAAGGTAAGGTTGAGAGAAATGCGAAAGTTGATTGGTGTTGCTAAGAATTTTCACCTTGGTTGAAAGTTGTAATTGGAGCAAACTGAATTGGATCGTTCTCAATGTTGTAGCGATTTCGGTATTGGAAAAATAGTTAAAGTCGTGTTGTACTATGAACGTGCATAAGAGGATGCGTAATGGATTTTGGACGTTTTTGTATCGTTGACGAAGTTGAAACTACAGAAACTAAGAGTGGCATTGGTAAGCCTTAGAAAGTTGGCGGAGCATTATGCTTACGGACTTTGGGCACAAGTTGAAGTACGCTATTGTGTTGGGTACTGATGATTTATTTCACCGTTATGGTTGTCGGCGGTCTATTGACAAATTGAGGAACTGATCACCCTTAATCTATTGTTGATAGTAGACGGAATCATAATTGATGGATAGATGTGTCGTGCCAACTAGTATAGTATGTACGTTGAATTGGTCGAAGTCAAGCCAAGTGCTTGAAGGTTGTTTGTTTTGCTGATACAAGTTCATATGTTAGAATATTAGTTGAATTTAAGGATGACAGCACGAAGCTGTGTTTGATTGATGAGTAGTATGGAGACTCACAGTCGAGTTCTAGATAACTTGAGTCGTTGTTTGTGATGAAGCGAATGGCTAGTATGCATTAAGGTGTATGTATGGAGTATGAAGCGTATTTTCCATATTTGTTTGGATGAGTTGGAACTGGTGTTTGTTGCGAATGTTTTGAGCTGTTGTAAAATCAGAGGAAGAACGCGTAGAATATTTGAAGGTTGAGTTGTGATTATTAAAAGAAGTTAAATTATAAGTTGATTGGTAAAAGTGGAGTTTTGGTTGGTAAAGATGATTGATCTTGTTGAATTTAAGTGGACTCAGGTGTCAAATGTTGTTGTAATGTTGTTATGCGCCTGAGGTGATTTTGGGAACTATGTTGATAAAAGATAGTAAAGTTGTAATTTATGTGTGGTGTTAACGGGGAGATCCCGAAGAGTTAAGTAGAAAGCCTTGGTATTATGTCGATTTTGATGATTGGAAGTTGGAGGTCAACTGAGTAGAGCTAGTACCTTGAAAGTAATCAGAGTGCGCAGCGAACGCGTAGTGTATTGCAGTTGTTCAGACGTGAATTGTACCGATGTTGATATTTGGTTACGTTGATGTTGTGTTTAAGTTGGTATTCTTAAGTTGTTGTGTTCTGGTTCTTAAACCGGTAAATTCTTAAGTTGGTTACTTCTTGTGTTGCAATGTTAGTTGTCAATTGCATCACTTGGGTAGTATTCGCGTTATTGTCACCGTGAGGCTAAGAACCGTTGTTTGTGTTATACGTGGGTTTCCTTCAGAGTATGGAGATAAGGATCGTATATGTGTTTTGGTGTTGTTTACGTTGCTGCGGTAATGATGCGATGTTGTATAGTCGAGTATAGTCAAGTGAAGGTTGTTACTATGTTGTAAGGTGATTGTTTCCAAGGTATTACTAGAATGGTTGGCGAATAGTAACGGTTATGTTGCAAGAGTAATTGAAGTATCGGAGTATACGTATTGGGTATAAACCGTGATTGAGTTGTTGTTAAATCGAAAGATTAAAATGCGAATGTTGTGTTAAGGATGGTTGTGTCGGATAGATTTTTGAGGACGAAAATGTCCTAAGTGGGGGAGAGTTGTAACGCCCGAATTTAATTAATTAGTTAATTAAATTATCGAAGGATTTTATTATTGGATTTAGACGAAGTTTGAGAATTAATCGAGTAATTGGGTGTTATCGGTATCATTTTAAGAGGCTAATTAGTTTGATATGTCGATCGGAATTATTAGGTTAAAGTCGGATTAATTGTCGGTTTAATCGGGAATAATATTAGAAATAATATTATTATTTATGTGGGCTTATTTTAAATGATAGCATGAAGAAATAATGGAGGTGTAAAAGGAAATTAGGCCCATTAGATTAAATAAATACTATTATTATTAGTATTTTCATGAGTTAGTGGAAGGCAGAGATATCAGTAAGAGAAAAGGAGGCTAAGAAGAATGAAGGTTGTACGTGGTAGAAGAGAAGAAAAAGAAGTTACAGAAATTGAGCGAGTGTTTGGAAGCGTAGGTTGGAGAAGAGAGAGCAAGAGATGCTGTCAAAAATCAAGTCCCAGTTTCGACCGAAAATTCGAGCGGCCATCAAAATTAAGGTAAGGGTGGGTTCGAATCTTATAAACGGGATTATGATAATTTTTATGCGGGATTTGGGTTACATGAATTTGCTATCAATCCTGTGTTGTGATGAATTTGTGATTCTGCGAATATCTTGGGTGTATCGCGAAACTAGGTTGTTCTGTGCATTATTGTTGCTCGCAGTGTGCGATTGTGAAGATTTACATTTAATTTCCATGTAATGTATTTGATGTAATATATTTGGTGAATTGAAGTTGTTTATTTTAGAAAGGAAATTAAGAAATGGAATCTGGGGAAGAAAAAGGAAAATGGAGGCGGGGGCCTCAGCAATTGGAGGCGGGGGCCTCAGCAATGGAGGCGGGGGCCTCAGCAATTGGAGGCGGGGGCCTCAGCAATGGAGGTGAGCACCCCATTTAACTAAAGAAGGAGGCGAGGGCCTCCAAGTATTGAGGTGGGCGCCTCCTAAGGTTTTGGGTTCGTTGGATTTTGTTTGACTTTGGAGTGTGTTATATATATTAATTAATGTATTGGTTTGTGAGTTTAGTTGTAACTGCCTTTGGGAGACTAATTGGATCGAAAACTGGTGTAGCAACTAGTGTAAATAAGAGGCAACTAGTGTAATTAAGAGCAAGGTTGTAATAAGTTGGTTTAATTTTGGATCAGAATTGAAGGTCCGGAAACGTGCTACTGCTGTTACCTTTGGATTTCATAGTAGAAAAGTAGGATAGCCACTAGTAATATATTGCAGCAGAAAGTTAATAGATTTGTTAGCTGGGTAATAAATTGGAATCATGGATTACCCATGAACCTTAGCAGAAAATTGGAAAAGGAGCAGTGATAGTTTTTAACAGAAAGTGAAAATATCTGGTTTTGTTATAACAAATAGAATTTTTGACAGCAATAGGATTCATAACAATTCATGACAGGAACTTGGAAATGATTCTAAGGAAATGGTAACAGAAAGTAGAAGTTTGTAATAAACTGAGATTTAATGACAGAAGTTGAAATAGTGCTGTTTTAGTCGGTTTAGCCGGTTTAGGCGAAAAACTTAGTTGTCCGGAATTTAACGAAAATTATCGGGGTAAGTCGGGTAAATTAGTAGGTGACTTTTGTTGAATTGTTTTGTTGAAATTACGTTGAAAAAGTGGAATTGCAGGTACAGTTGGATAAGTTGTATTGTCCCAATTTACGGGCGAAGTATTTAAGTTGCAGGTCTTATGACCAATGTTGTTTGAGTTGTGTTGTTGTTGATTAAGTTGTAGGTCGAATGACCAATGTTGTTTGAGTTGTGTTGTTGTTGATTAAGTTGTAGGTCGAACGACCAACGTTGGATTAAGTTGATGCTATTGATGCATGTTTGAGTTGCTATTCGTTGTTGTTATTCTGGTTGTTCTTGTTGATGATGTAGTTGATTGTATGCCTTTGATAATTGTCGCATACATTGCATTCATGAGTCGGAGCTGTATGCTTACACCACGTTGGCCTTGATGGCATTGATTAAGTTGGCCTTGATGGCACCATGTTGAAGGCTTATGCCTTGTTGAAATGCCTCGATAACCTGGCATATGTTTAAGTTGGGAGTTTTACTCCGATGGTACCACATGCATGTGCATAGTTGTGTCACATTTTGAGTTGTTGTGAAGTTGCTGTTGTTCTTGATTTGTTGTTGTGGTGAAGTTGCTGTTGTTGTGAAGTTGCCATTGTTGTGAAGTTGTTGCTTGTTGTAAGTTGTTATCGCTATGTCTTGTTGCTTGATATAAATTACTGATGTCGTGAGCTGTTGTTATATATGTTGTTCTTACTATGATTTGCATCTTTTATATAAGTTGTTGTTATATATGGTTATTTGCCGTCAATACAAGTTGGGGTTGCTATTAAGTTGTTTATTTCTAATTGTTGCATGATTGTCGTATGAAGAGGTGGAATTTATATGATTCTAATCTAGCATACTAATTATCATATTTTGTTTATAATATTCGATATCTCACCCCTTCTGTAATGATGTTACCTATTACGGGTAACTGAGCAGGTACTCAAGAATAGCTGCAGAAGTTGAGGTATAATGTGAAGTCTTAGATGCTGTTAGCTCGAGTTGGTCTTGCTCTGATACGTAGCACTCGGGGGGGGGGGGGGGGGGGATGAACGATTGTTGTTTATTTTTTGTTATTGTCTTAGTAGTTGAATCTTAAATTGTTGTTATTAAAGAATTGTTGTTTCAAAGTTGTTTTGAGTTGGACATGAGGTTATGTCATTATAAGTCGAATTATGTGAAGTCGCTTATTAATAAAAGTTGTTTTGTTTTCAAAAGGATAATTCAGGTTGTTATCAGTTCATCCGAATCAGTGTTATGTATCTGAATTATTTGTGATTAATATGAAGTTGTTTTCTGTTGAAAATGTGACATCCTGTTTATGTTGAAGAATTTTTAAAATGAAAACTCTGATTTTATTACTTATCCGCCGAGTAGAAATGGGGTGTTACATTAGTTATCCTTGGAGTAGGATTCTGAGTTCATATCTTATCCAAGAGGTATCTATCTTGTCATACGGGAGAATGATGGGTAAAGGATTGTCTTGGAAGCCTGATGTGAATGGGACATGCTAGAAGTGGATCAGTTTGGTGCTTGTGGAGCAAATGGGCTGAAAATTTTTGGAGCATGTGTTTGATGTCCTTCAAGTGTGAAGAACATATGGGTGAGCTAGCAAACTAAGGGGCCCTGTGCGTCTCTCTGAGGAATGTGAAGTATTCAGATTCAATTGGGTTGTATCTCAGGGAACAAGGAGATTTATACATGAGAATTCAGGAGGAATTTGTATGGTGTATGGATAGTTTCTGGACAAGAGGGATCAATGGAGCTTTGGTCTCAATCCAAGAGTTTTTTAGTTATGGTACAAGGATGTGTTCTTGGTACTCTCACAATATGATCATGAAGCTGTCTTGGGATATCATGTAGTGGTTTTGGGGTGGTTCTTGATGAAGAAGCATCAGTTGAGAGAGATAGGGGGAGAACTTCTCTTTGATTTTGTACTGGTATGGTGCATGGGTTGCTTAAAGGTCAAGCAGTAGGTGAATGTGTTTAGCAGGTGTGTTGAACAGAGGGTGCACTCTTGAAGAGATGAAGATGCGTCTTATGTTTTCCATTCATTTTGGGTGTTCTTCTTGCAATGGAGCACTGGTTATCTATGATAGGGGGAGTACTATAACCTGTCAAATTATATAAGCTTCTGAGTTGGACGTGTTCTGCTATTGACTTGCTTGTTTGCCCTTAAATGCATAATTGCTTGGTTTGGCATATTATGGCTAAAAAGGGGGAGAAGTAATTTTAGCCAAAATTTGCCAAAGGGGGAGATTTTTAGGTCTTTGATTGGCTACATTTTGTCTAAAACAAGTTTACAGCAAGATGTTGGGTAAGATGTCCTGACATGGTTGATCAGACATCAGTACAAATGTGGTTATAATCTTGGCAGGATGTCGAGTAAGATGTTGAAGCATCATCAACTATCATGACAGCATTACTGTCATGACATCTTGATTTGTTACAGCAGGTACTGCTGTTATGTGTTTCAGACAGATGTCGAAGATAAATGTCATGCCATCTTTGTCTGATACAACAGGTGCTGCTATTGTATATCTCTTGACAGATTTGATTTGATTTGATGAGACCTTTGTGGATATACCTCATCATTATACGCAGGTCAAGGAGATTTATTAGGAACAAAGTGCAGATTTGATTGGATTTCATAAAAAGGATCTTGGAGGCTTTTTAGGAAACTATTTGGAGATTTGTTCCTATTTTTGTGGAGAAGATCTTGCAGCTGAATTAAAATGTGAAGATTGGATCTGATTGAAGAGTCCAAGCCCATACTGCAAGAGTCTATAAATAAGGACTTGCTAGACCTAAAATAGGAAGAACATACAACAACAAGCCGTCGGTGCAACATAAGGGTTTAGGGTTTTGAGAGGCTCTTGTGTAGTTTGTAAGTCACCCATGTATCTTCTGATACTATGTGGTCGACATAGTCTGTTGTAAATTGTTCTCAATTGAAGGTTTGAAGCAAAAGTTGAGTATTGTTCTTGGTTGAAGCTTTTAAGCAAAACCGAGTATTATTGTTACTCAAGAGTCTTGGCTGAATTCTGTATTGGAAGGGGTGTCTTTCAATAGGGTAGATACAATTATGGTTAGTAACTGTTAGATAATCACATGTTGTGATTTAGGAAGTGAGAGGGGGTTCTCTTATCATTTAGATGTGACTTCTAATGATAAAGTCTTAATTGGGTAGTGATAGGTTAGCGTGGGTGCTTTCTGCAAACCTGAGGTTGTTTGCATAAAACTATACTACTGATAGTGATTACTTCTTCCTGGATTGGTATCCCCCAGATGTAGGTGAGTTGCACCGAACTGGGTTAACAATTCCGGTGTGTTTTTTATCATTATGCTTTTTCAATTCAGTCTTGATTAAAATGTTGGATCAGATGTCGTGACATCTGTGATCCTGCAGTTCTGATATTCAAGGTATCAGTTTGCTGTTATGCCTATGAGTTTAAATGATTATGTAGCACAATGTCTTGACATGTGTTAGGACATTTGCTGTCTGCATAGGCCAGAATTTCATCAAGGATCAGCACTGAATCAAGGGACCATAGGCCCGTGCCCTAACCTCAACATTGGCCAAAGGCCTGCTACAACTGCCATTCACTATTGCTTACAAAACAAACTTGCTCTACTATAAATAGTGTTCATTTGTGCTCAGTTTGAGTACACCAAAGCACTACAACACTTGTTTTCCTCAAAATCTCTTTCTTTAGGCCAAAATGCCTTCTTTTGCAAGGTATCTCTGAGTTTTTGAGTTAGAGAGCAATTCCACCACAGCTCATGATCTAAACACCTCTAATATGTTGTATCTAAGCTGTTCAAACACTCACATGTGAACTGAAACACCAAAATCACAAAGTCAACCTCCAAAACCTCAAAAATTGACTTTTCTGCATTTTTCAAGCCATGTCTTGATTCAGTTACTTCCAAAACCAAACCAAGCCTCAAACATACTCCAAATATCATCCTCAAACTGTCCCAAATGGTTCCCCTCATCTGGAACACCATTTGAGAGAGTTGCCATATTGGTCACTTTTGCCCCTTTTGCAATAAAGTGCCACAACTTGCTCCTGAGGATTCCAGCTGGTTCTAATTATTCTAAAAGCTTCTAAGGGATCAATTGAGAGTGTCCAAAGCATCAAATTACTTCTGGCACAAGGAACTTGGCAGATAACACAAAAAGCTCCAAGAGGTAAGTGCATGACAACTTGAACTCTTTGAATTATGCATTCCTTTGATGTCCATTGATCATAAACATCTCATACATGTTGTATATGTTGTGTTTGAACCAATTTGCCATGTAATTCTTGCTTGTACCATGAGATAGCATAGAACATGCAAAAATAGGCCTATTTTGAAATCACTATCGGATTTTGAGGAGGAAACATTTTTTGAAAATTCCAAGGGCACCATTGGATTCCTCATGAAATTCTAGGTCAGATGCACCTAAATTATGTCCCAATCTATGGAGAAATGAGAAAGTTAGAGGCTTCACATAAATTGCCCAAAAGCTTGCATTTCCTTGCCTTGCCCAGGCCTAGAAACAAGGCATGCCTTATGAATTAATAGGGTGGTTTTGATACACGGATGTATCACCACCCCAGTGGTTGCGCGCATGTGTGTTTGTTGCCAAGGTCGTGGGTTCAAACCCCACCCAAACCATTTTGCCATTTTTTTTCATATTTTTGCTATTTTTAATATTTTGTGGTTTTTATTAATTAATTCAAAATTAATTTCTCTCTCAATTTTAATTATTTTTTATTGGTTCTTTTTTTGAAAATTCCCAAAAATGTTAAAATATTTTATTCCATGAAAATTTTACAAAAATATTATTTATTTCATATATTTGGTATTTTTGTAAAGAATTATATTTTTATTTGTTTTTAAACATTAAAAATATTTCTCTCTCTTGGTTTTGCAAAATTCAAATGATTTTTAAATCACCCCATGAATGAAACATGATTTTCCAAATATAAATCCAAGATCACAACCTTTTTTCACATGTTTGATTATTTTAATTGAATTTTTATTCAATTAAAATACATTTAAAAACCAAAAATTAGGGTTTTGATCACTATCACCCTAACAAATCTTTTTTCAAACACTTGGGCCTCTAATAGAGTGTAAGACCTAACCCCCTTTGTACATAAACCTTTTTGGGCCTCAGTCATTGTATAAGTCCCGATACGATTTTAAAATCTCGGTGCGGTCGTCGCCTTTTTAAACAATAACCTTTGGGTCTCTCTTTGAGTTGTAAACCCTATCATTTGTAGATAAAATAAACTTTGGGCCTCTCCTTGAGTTGTAAGACCCATTCCTTTGTATAGAAAACCTCTTTGGGCCTCAGTCATTATATAAGCCCCAGTATAGTTTACAAAACGACGGTATAATTACTGTTCTTATCATCTTGTCCTCTCCTTGAGTATAAGCCCCAACAATATTTTCAAAACAACTTCCCTTTTGATTTAGGTTCAAATCCATAGTTGATATAAAAAATTTCTTTAATTTCTTGAACAACTAACCATACAACTGTTACAATGGAAGCCTGCTCGCCTGTAAGTTTTATCAGCTTTCATTTACTTGCTTTCATATATATATATATATATAACTGTATTGATGGAAGCTTGCTCACCTGTAAGTCTTTCTTTCATATCCTTTTAAATACTTGTCATATATCAACTGTATATATACTAGTATATCTGCTTAGAGTTTTCCCCGGCAACTAGGTCTAGAACTAGGTAAAACCAGTTGGTCACTCTTAAATACAGTCAAAACTAGATCCCCATAGGATTTCCAGATACAGTCTTGCCTTCTCTTGGGCTTAAACAATATGGAACAAAGAGAAAGACATTATTCTCGGTGAAACTTTTCTCAGACTGTCACTTTTAGAAATTGTCAAAGAAATCCAATTCCCTAGAGAGGAATTATTCTCGGTGAAACCTCTCCTGAATTTCTTCAAACCCTAGAACTGTTCATTAAAGGAATTATTCTCGGTGAAACCTTTCTTGAACTTTTCTTAGGTTTGGGACCCACAGGCTTCCTAAAATCATCCCCGCCTCCTCTTGGGCTTTGTACAAGGACCCTCCGGCTTCTTAAAAGTTCTTATGCCTTATCTTGGGCTTAATACAAGAACCCTAAAGACCTCTTAAAGGTATAGGACAGAACTTAGTCATCCTTTGTTAGAGCTGTCTTTCCAACGAGTCAAAACCTCATATCATGTTTAGGGTTGATACTCATCCTTTAAAACACCTACCTCCTCTTAGGCATCATACAAAGATAAACTCTTCCATACCAGTAGACTTGGACAGTCTAATCTCCTCTTGAGTCTCAAAGACATTCTCAAGTTCCCCACAAACATAGGAGGAACCCTGGTTATTTTAATCAATCTCCAGTAGATTTAAAACCCATGGGTTCTAAAACCCAGTCTTTCTCCTAAAAATGCCTCAGCCTAGCCAGCCTCCTCTTGGGCTTTGTACAATGATTTTCCCCAGCTGAGCTAACCTTTTCAGACTCTCTTGTTGAGTCAATCACCTTTCCACACTCTCTTGTTGAGTCAATGGTGTAAAACAAAAGCACTCTCTTGTTGAGTCAACCTCTTTCAGCCTCAATCTTGGGCTTTGCACAAGACACCATATAAATTTCCCTAAGCATATTCAATCCTCTTTCAGCCTCAATCTTGGGCTCTGTACAAGACAGATAATACTCTCTAGTAGAGTCAAACTCATTTCAGCCTCAACCTTGGGCTTTGTACAAAACACCTAAAATATTCTCAGCCGAGTCAGTAAAGTCTCATTTTAGCCTCAACCTTGGGCTTTGTACAAGACAGATAGAGATTTCTTTCCCACAGAGTCTGTCTCTTTTAGCCTCAATCTTGGGCTTTGTACAAGACACATACAAACCCTCCCCGGCGGAGTCAAAATCTCTTTTAGCCTCAATCTTGGGCTTTGTACAAGACAAACAAAATATTTCCCCAGAAAAGTCAAACTTTTAGCCTCCTCTTAGGCTTTGTATAATGATATCCCCAAAGAGTCAACTCTTTTAGCCTCAATCTTGGGCTTTGTACAAGACAGATAAACACTCTCTTGTTGAGTTAGTCTTTTCCAGCCTCCTCTTAGGCTTTGTATAAGGACTTCCCAGTGGAGTCAATCAACCTCTTAGCTTCAACCTTGGGCTTTGATCAAGGCACACAAAAATCAACATCCCCTCAGAGGAAATCAAAAACTCTATGTAGGAAGACATTTCTCTGTTTATCACTCTTCAAAACAGAATACCCAAAACAACCCCTAATTCTAGATAACTGTTGTAAGTGGCACACTTGTTGATTCAAATATCCAAGTTGTAGTCCAGCTTTTATCCCGGTAAATTCTCTCTCTCATCTAATTGTTGTAAGCGGCAAGCCCCTGGATTGTTTACGTCCACACCACTATCCCTCTCTTAGCATGAAAGATTCCTAAGGAAAAATGGCATTGATCTACACTGAGTTAAAGTTTTCTCCTTCAGGACAAATCTGTCATAAAGGAAATTATGGCATTACTGGATTCACATATTCCAGTTAAAGTAATCCTCCTTTATAAACAGTCACCTAACAACTGTGATAAACAGACGAGATATCTCCCTTTAGAGATGAAAAATTCTCTCTCAGTCAAACCTTTTATCTTCAATCTTGGGCTTTGAATAAGACACAAATAAACATTTTAGCTTCAATCTTGGGCTTTGAATAAGACACAAATAAACATTTTAGCTTCAATCTTGGGCTTTGAACAAGACACCAAAACATCTTTTTCCTCCCATAAAATAGGAGGAACTACGATTGCTCTGATTTCCCCGTTTCTTTAAACGGGAATACGTAGGTGTCATACCCCAAATTTTGACCACCAAGATTTCCCATCATTTTGCAAATCATCATCACAATATGTATATACTTTCATGCCTCATCAATCTCCTCAAAGATGGTTGAGCATTCACCACAATCAAGAATTAGGACTTTTGAGCCCTCTCAGAGCACTTAGACAAAGGATTAATCAAGAAATGACATGATCTTCAACTTGTCTAACCTCTCAAACACCCATAATGGATCAAGAGGACTCCCACATCAAGAATCAAGTACAAAGTTGCAACATTTCAAGTGGATTAAGCCTCAAGATCGCATGTGTCACCAAATTAGGGTTTGGTCGACTGAGGCCTCTAGATGAAAATTTCCATCTGGGCATGAGCCAATGTCTCAATGTATTATCTAAAAAACTCAAAAGGATATCAAGAGCCCATCCACAATGGCAAAATTACCTTGAAGGTCCATTTATCAAAAAAATCATTTATTAGGGTTTTGACCTGATTCAACCCTTGGGTTAACTTGTGAAGTGAGGCATGGCTTGAAGCTTCAAAATGAACTTCAAACACCTCAAATACATCATATTGACATGTTTACAAGATTTGATTGGCTCAAAGAGCTCAAGTCATAAGCCACAAGAACTCAAAACCATCTAATCACAAATTAGGGTTTTTAATGGAAAAAATCAACCATATCCTTGATTGTTGGCCTATCCTTGATCTCAAACCTTGGGGAGGGGTCCAAGACATTCCTAAATACCCTTTTAGGCCATCCATGAAGTTTAATTAAGCCCAAGGATTGATTTCACAAAAGGATCACAAAGTCAAAATTTCATCTGATGAAAAAGTCAATTGTACAAAAATCCCAGTTTGACTTTTTGGATTTTTGGTCAACCAAGGTTCCTTAACCCTAAAACAATGTTAATATGTGATTTGAATCATCATTCATCAAGAAAAATCAAAGAAAGTGAGTTAAGGGGTAACCATAAAAAAAAACTTAGAATTTTTCTAAAGTTATGGAACAAAGTGGCTAGAGTACCAACTTTACAAGGCCATATCTCTCAAACCCTAAGGCCTTTCTCTCCCATTCAAAGCTCAGAGGGAAGCTCTCATTACATACTTCAAAAGTGTCAACTACATCTCATTCCAATTCCTCATGGATTTCAAGTTATGATTGGATCAAAATCACTAAAAAACATGAAAGTGCATTTTTCCAACACTTAGAAGAAATTCTGCCCAAGGCAGATTTCAAGTGAAACACCAAAACTGGGAGGGCTGTTTCACATAGTTCTAGGTTGAATCAATTCAAGATGTAAACATCAAAGTTGTTGTGCATATTGCCTACAATCTAAGGAACTTACTGGCATAAAATAACTCAGCTTGAGCCAAGAGTTATGGCTGCTGCAAGACACCATGGCAAGGCTGTCATGAAAAATCAGTTTGTGAGATTTTTTGCCATACACGATTTTGAGCCAAAAAGCAATGATCACTATGCCACATTTATCCAATCTGATCCAACCTGCTAAGCTGAGTCAAAAAGCCAAGGGATCTTCCAACTTGAGGTTAATGCATTTTGTCACTTTATGCCTTGAATTCAAAGGCATTTATGTGCAATAGTGCACTTTCAATAAAGCCACTCTACTCAGTCAAGATGCTCACTTAAAAAACAAGTAAAACATTTGAAGAATGTGGATTTGGTCAAGACATAGCCATGCTCTTGGGAGAGGCTAGTTTGCCTTGCATGAGAAGAAATGCCACCAAGCCAAAGCCATTGAATGTGATCTGATCTTGTAGTCATTCACTATTCCTCAAAGACAAGAGTTGATTCACTATAAATAGAGGTCCTAACTGATCATTCAAACTACACCAAAGCAGCTTACAACATTGCTTTCTCTTATTTCCTTCTTAAACTCCAAATTTCATTGTTCTTGAGAAAGCACTATCAGGTTTTGAGTTTTAGGCCAATGCAACTCAGACCAATGATTCTCACACCTCACACACAACATATAGGAGTGATCTAAACCATTACATCCCATCTATAACATCAAAATCACCAAATGGCCACCCAATTGCACAAGACTCATGACTTACTGCAGAAGGAATCAGGTTGATCAATCCAGAGGTTTTCCAATAAACCTAAGCACTCAAACACATCCATTAAGGTACAAGGAAGCTGTCCAAATCATTGGAACTCATCTGTAACACCTCCAAACCAGAATTTGATTCTCACTTGCAGAGGTAAACCTTAAACTCTCAAACTCAATGAATCATGCATCATAAACATGTTTTGTGATTACCATTCTGTTTCTGGATGTTTGTAGATCATTTACCCTCAATCAATTGTTGTTTACAGTTCGTGTATAAGATTTCATTGAGTTCATGCCAATTTTAGGGTTCTTCAGGTTTTATCATATTATGTTTTGATTCACTTAATTTCAATCAAATTGAGAATTGCCATTGTGTTCCTCATCTGAAAACGCACGATTTTCATATTTGGATCATGTGAAATGGTTGAGAGATGAGTGAGATAGGAGGCTTCACGTATCTGAGCTTGAGGATGAAGATGGCCATGGCACCATGCTTCAGAAATTCAACTTGTTTGCTATATATTTTTCCCTTGCCATATATTAAATGAATTGGCATTGCGCCCCAGTGGTTGATCATCTGGTTTGTGTGTATTGAGCGAGCGAGAGGTCTGGGGTTCGAATCCCCCTCGCCCCAGACCTCTTTTTTATCACTTGACCCATTTTATTTTATTTTTTCATATTATTTTTGTTAATGATTTGGAAAATTAATTTCTCATTCAATTTTAATCATTTTTTATTGGTTCTTTTTCTGAAAAATCAAAAAAATATTAAAGTATTTTATTCTACAAAAAAAAAAAAAATCAGATTTATATTATTTATTTAATATAGTTGGTATTTTTGTGAATAAATTCATTTTTATTGTTTTAAAACATTTTAAAAGTGAATTTTTATCTTGAAAATCAAAATCAAATGAGTTCTAAATCATCTTGTGATTAAAACCTCATTTTTCAAACCTTAACCAAAAATCACTAGTGGTTTATTTAAACTTATTTGGTATTTTTATCATTTTTATTAATTTTCTTTAAAAAATTACTTTTAAAAATGAAAATTAGGGTTTCTTTGATTTTTGATCCTTATCAAATATTTCAAAATAAATCTCTGGGCCACTAATAGAGTGTAAGACCCAACCATCTTTTGTACATAAAATATTTTTTGGGCCTCAGTCATTGTATAAGTACCAGTACAATTTTCAGAACAACGGCGCGATCACTATTTTTTACCATGGGCCTCTCTTTGAGTTGTAAGCCCCATCACTTGTACAAAAATAAATCTTTGGGCCTCTCCTTGAGTTGTAAGACCCAACCCCCTTTGTACATAAAATGTTTTTTGGGTCTTAGTCATTGTATAAGTCCCACTGTGTTTTAAAAATCTCTGCGCGATCGCCATTTCAAAACAAAATCAACTAGGCCTACCCTTGTGTTGTAAGTCCTATTTCTTTTCTTTTTTCAAACTTTTGGGCCTCTCCTTAAGTTGTAAGACCCATCCCTTTGTACAGAAAACCTCTTTGGGCCTCAGTCATGGTATAAGTCTCAGTACAGTTTACAAAACAACTGTAAGATTACTTTTCTTCATCTGGGCCTCTCCTTAAGTATAAGCCCCAACAATCTTTTCAAAAACAACTTCCCTTTGATTTAGGTTCAAATGTACAGTTGTTATCAAAACTTTCTTTAATTTCTTTAAAACTAACAATACAGCTATGGAAGCTTTGTCGCTTGTAAGTTTTTATCCGCTTTCTTTTACTTACTTGCACATATACATGTATATATTTGTTTGAACAACATGGAAGCTTGCTCACCTGTAAGTTTTTATCAGCTTTCATTTACTTGCTTTCACACACACACACACACACACATATATATATATATATATAACTGTATTGTGGGAAGCTGCTCCCCTGTAAGTCCTTCTTTCATATCCTTTTAAATACTTGTCATATATCAACTGTATATATACTAGTATATCCATTTAGAGTTTTCCCCGACAACTAGGTCTAGAACTAGGTAAATCCAGTTGGTCACTCTTAAATACAGTCAAAACTAGATCCCCATAGGATTTCCAGATACAGTCTTTCCTTCTCTTGGGCTTAAACAATATGGAACAAAGGGAAAGGCATTATTCTCGGTGAAACTTTTCCCAGGCTGTCACTATTAGAAATTGTCAAAGAAATTCTATTCCCCAGAGATGAATTATTCTTGGTGAAACTTCTCTTGAATTTCTTCAAACCCTAAAACCGTTCATTAAAGGATTAATTCTCGGTGAAACATTTCTTGAACTTTTCTTGAGTTTGGGACTCACAGGCTTCCTAAAAGCATCCGCGTCTCCTCTTGGGCTTTGTACAAGGACCCTCCGGCTTCTTAGAAGTTCTTGTAACACCCTAATTCCCATCGCGAATAAATAATACATAAATAAAATCAGAGTAACTAAAAATTTATTTTTCCGACAGAAACAAGGATGTCACATTTAAATAAACAAAACATCATCCCTGCTCATAAATTTGATACATAGCATAAAATAGAATACCCTCAAAGGGGAAACTTTTTCCATATAAAGGGAAAGGTCAATTATGGAATAAAGCGGAAAGATCCATAACCGACTTGTTTTACAAAATAAATCATTTTAGAACATCAACTATATACCCAAAAGTACTACAAAATACATTCAACAAATGTATACATATATATATATATATATATATAAAATCGTTCCCCGACTCCCGTGCTAAGTATCAGAGCAGACACCAAGACCAACAACAGAACGGAGGACTAATCCTCACAAAAAGACCTCCAGCAACTCTAATCTGCAATGCCTCATAGAGCATTATAAAATAACAGAAGGGTGAGAAATAACAACTAAAATCAAGATTGCATAATAATATGCAAATACATAACAATTCACATGCATAGCTATTCTCACCACAAACACCACATACTAATACATATAACATACCATATATACGTAACATATATCTATTAATCCAACAATATAGCATATATCAAGTATCCAATATACTCACATATTTGCACATAAGGCATACCATGTCATAACATTTAGAAACACATCACACATCACATAGCACATGTCTACGTATAAACATATTATCCACAACCAATGCATTTATCACATATCCACATCAAATTACCAATGCTATCACAATCTCAACACATAACCAATCGATGCACAATTTCCACACATAATCAATCAAATCATGATTTTCCACACATAATGCATCCATTCACAATTCTCACACATAATCAATCTATGATTTATGTAAATGCACAGAGACCGACACAACGACTCTATGCAAATGCCATGCGGGTACCGACTTCCAACATTTCTCATCACTATTTCACTCAGGAACTCTGCTGGAACCATCTCTCGTTACATCACTGTAACTCCCCGTCGGGCATACGATGTTCCCCGTCGCTCATACCCACACGGGCACATGACGTTTATGGATCGCTCACACCCCACACGGGCACACGACCCGATCGCTCACACCCCACATGGGCACACGATCGTCTATAATCATCGCTTTTGGTCCTCTTATTTTTAAGGCGATTCATTCCTCTTATTTTTAAGGCGCACGATGTTATAGCAGATTCCCTCTGGAATCAATCCGTCACTCAGGACGTCACAAGAATGCATATCATGATGCTTGGCATACAATGACTCATGACATTCAAAATGCACACATATACACGTCCATAATCATGAATATATAATCAAACACCATCACAATGCATTTACTTGCCCTTAGGTCACAAACCATCAACCACAACAATTACAACAACTTGTCACATGCTTCAACATCATCACATTCATGCATTGCAAAACAATTCAAACAATGCATTTCAAACCATAAAGACCACCAAACAACATACATTGAATTTCACATAAGCAATGCATTTCATCATAATCCATAATTCACAATATTTCATCACATATATTCACCTCATATAACAGCACACAAGCTATACGTTACATATCCAAAAACAGATAGCATGATAACACATCAATCGCACACCAATACGACGGTAAAAATCCGACAACCGGACTATTTTTCAAAAACACGAATTAATTAAATCATCTTTTACCCTCCAAACCATTTTTAATAGAAAGAATATTTCATTAGCTTTCCAACGCTTCAAACGGGGGTCAAAACGGACTTACGGTTCAAAAGTTATGAAGAAAACAAAATCGGACATTTTGGAAAATTTGTGTCACGCGCGGGTATGCACAGGTCGAGTCTTTAGGTCGACGCAAGGGCACTATGAGTCGACCTAAAACCCTATGAGTCGACGCATACTGCGCAGAATTTGATAAAAACTCAGTTTTCGATCGTTAAATGACTTCCGGACCTCCGATTTCGATTCCTTAAAAAGCTGCGATCTCAGAATTCAACATACTACAATATTTTCACCATTAAAAAGCCATCCAACACATTTTACATTTTTTAAATATTTTGAAACATATTTTTATCAATTTACTTAACTCCAAACTCGCTCAAAACCACTCGAAAACACAAAAACAACCATTCCCGATTAATTCCTATCCTTACCCGATTAAATATCAACCTATACCAATGTTACCAGACATATCCAAACACTTTTACTCGATCACAACATCAATTTGCACAAAAACATCGATATATATCAAAAACTCAAAAGTTACAGATTCAACTCGATTTAATCAAACGATCACGCTAAATCAAGACATAACATCACACGACTCTACTACGCGATTTATTATGACTTTCATCCGTAAAAACATCGATTTCTAATCGTTTTTCTCATTTCAACCTAGAATTGAAAAATTATGAAAAACAAGTAAACATTCACACAATCACACACATATACATATACAAGCAAGATATAATCGCAACTTCTCACCCTTACCCGATTAATCGCGCTTGAAACGGAGTTATCTTCGATTTTTCCACTTTTCCTCTTCTCCTTTTTCTTTCTTCTCTTTTCTCTTCTCTTCTCTTTTCTTTTCTTTCTTTTTCTTTTCCTTACTATCTTTTCTCTCTTTTCTTTCTATTTATATAAAAACATAAAACTTACCCAAGCAAAAGACCAAAATACCCCTCAGCTCAAATATCTCCCAAACGCTCTCAAAATGCGATAAAACATAAACAACGATGAAAAATAATATATTGTCAAATAAAAGTAAATAATAAAATAATATAAAAATAAAATAATTAAATCGACTCGATTAAATAAATAAGACAAAATAGGGCGTTACAGTTCTTATGCCTTCTCTTGGGCTTCATACAAGGACCCTGAAGACCTCTTAAAGGTATAAGACAAAACTTAGTCATCCTTTGTTAGAGCAATCTTTCCAGTGTCAAATCTCAGACCAATTTAGGGTTGATTCTCATCTCTTAACACCTGCCTCCTCTTGGCATCATACAAAGATAAACTCTTCTGTACCAGTAGACTTGGACAGTCTAATCCCCTCTTGGATCCAAAAGACATTCTCAAGCACCTTACAAACATAGGAGAAACCCTGGTCATTCTGGATTAATCTCTAATAGAGTTAATTCCCCAACCAGGATCAGTTTATCATCAGTATAACACTATCCCAAATCAAAACCTCAAGGCATCTGATATCTCAACTCTTCTGTAACTCTCAGCAAGAGTTGATTCCCCATTTGGACCTGCCTCGGGATCTCAATAATCCCCAACACAAGTTAGCCTCCTTTTAGGCTTTGTATAATGATCCTTCCTTTCCTCAGCATAGTCAGCCTCCTCTTAGGCTTTGTACAATGATTCCCCCAGCAGAGCTAACCTTTTCAGACTCTCTTGTTGAGTCAATCACCATGTCTTGTACAAAAACTCTCTTGTTGAGCTCAAGCAATGGTGTAAAACAAAAGCACTCTCTTGTTGAGTCAACCTCTTTCAGCCTCAATCTTGGGATTTGTACAAGACACCATATAAATTTCCTAAGCAGAGTCAATCCTCTTTTTTAGCCTCAATCTTGGGCTTTGTACAAGACAGAAAATACTCTCCAGCAGAGTCAAACCTCTTTTTAGCCTCAATCTTGGGCTTTGTACAAGACACCTAAAATATCCTCAGTCTAGTCAGTAAAAGGTCTCTTTTAGCCTCAATCTTGGGCTTTGTACAAGACAGATAAAGATTTCTTTCCCACAGAGTCAGTCTTCTTTTCAGCCTCAAACTTGGGCTTCATACAAGACACATACAAACCTTCCCCAACGGAGTCAAAATCTTTTAGCCTCAATCTTGGGCTTTGTACAAGACAGACAGAACATTTCCCACGGAAAAGTCAAACTTTTAGCCCACTCTTAGGCTTTGTATAATAATATCCCCTAAAGAGTCAGTCTCTTTCAGCCTCAATCTTGGGCTTTGTACAAGACATATATAAACACTCTCTTGTTGAGTCAGTCTTTCCCAGCCTTCTCTTAGGCTTTGTATAAGGACTTCCCCAGTGGAGTCAATCAACCTCTTAGCTTCAACCTTGGGCTTCGATCAAGGCACACAAAAATCAACATACCCTCAGAGGAAACCAAAATCTCTCTGTAGGAAGTGATTTCTCTGTTTATCACTCTTCAAAATAGAAAATCAAAGAAAACCCTAATCCCAGATAACTGCTGTAAGTGGCGCACTTGTTGATTCAAATATCCAAGTTATTGTCCATCTTTTATCCTGGTAAATCCTCTCTTTCATCTAATTGCTGTAAGTGGCAAGCCACTGGATTATTTACATCCACGCCACTGTCCCTCTCTTAGCATGAGAAATTCCTAAGGAAAGATGGCATTGCTCTACACTGAGTTAAAGTTTTCTCCTTCAGGATATATCCCCTATAAAGGAAATTATGACATTGCTGGATTCACATATCCCAGTTAAAGTAATCCTCCTTTATAAACAGTCACCCAACAACTGTGATAAATAGACCAGATGTCTCCCTTTAGAGATGACAAATTCTCTCTTAGTCAAACCTTTAGCTTCAATCTTGGGCTTTGAACAAGACACAAATACTCCATTGAGCTTCAATCTTGGGCTTTAAACAAGACACAAATACTCCATTTAGCTTCAATCTTGGACTTTGAACAAGACACCAAAACATCATTTTTCCTCCCTTAGAATAGGAGGAACTACGATTGCTCTGATTTCCCTGTTTCATTTAAACGGGAATACGTAGGCATAAGATTGCGAAATCTTAGCGAGCATACTAATCAAAAACTCTAGGTCCAGTACCTTTATACCAATCAAAACTTAGGTCCAGTACCTTACCCAAAAACTTCGGAAAACCAAACATCAACAAAAACTCACTATCTCTCATATTTCCCAAGAAACTTTCCCAACCCATTTGCCGTAACCCGGAATTTGACCTCCCTCTTTTTCCTTTTGCATAAGCATGTGCATTCGCATCGCTAGCATACGCACTTGCACTTTTCCTCTTTTGATTTTTTGTTGCAGGATATTCAGGTTTTCCAAAACCGATTAATTACATCCTCACAAGATCATCACATCATCAAATCAAGCTCAAAATAAAGGTTTCCATGCTCACTCATCAAATCAAGAGGTGGAAAATCGAAACCGGGACTTCGGTATCATTTCCTAAGCAATTTGGGCAAAAATTGACTGAAGTAACCGGTTAACGTGTGGTGAGTAACCGGTTACTCAGTGCAAATTTGCGGTTCCTACTGCATTTTTGGGACAGCAGCCATGCACTCTCTTTGGTCTTTGGTTTTACTTGATTCTAGCAGTGTGTGGAACATTCTAGACATCTCTAGACATTTCAAGACATTCCAAGTGCATTTATTCCAATGCTTCACACTAAAATAAGCGCACAATGTTCCTTGATCTCCAAGTATGTGGACCTTTGGATATTGAAGCTCATAATGGGATTGTTACCGAGTTGGTTCTAATTAACCGAGTTAACCACTTTGACTCGGTGAGTCAAGCCTAACTAACTCCTAGCCTAGTTCAAAGCCACACAAAGCTAAGTCCAAACCTAATTCCAAACCTCTCACACTCCAAACCAAAAGTCTATATAAACAAACCTTCACTCATTTTCAAGGACCTTTAACCATTTACACAATTCACTCTCAATTCTCTCACATTCTCTCTGATTTTTCTCTGCTACATCTTCATCTTCATCTCAATTCTCTTCCCAAACCTCACCAAAGCTCATTTCTACTTGAAGGATGACCACTTTTACATCAAAAGTGATTATTTCTTGAGCTCAACTTCCATCATTCTTGCTATTACACTTGGATTTCTGGAGTTATTTTAGCTTGTGGATTAATCTTGAGTATTTTCTGCAAGTTTCAACGGTTCGAATTCGCATTTTGGAGCTTTATCGTATTTTGCTCGATTTCGACATGTTTCGTCACCAAATTGAAGATTCCTCTAGTTTTCTTTAATTTTTTTGCATAAAGAACACTTTGCAACAATTACCAAGGCACATCTCAGCCTTGTAGGTTGGTGGATCTCACTTTACTCTCTGTTTTGATTGTTTCTGCGCATTTTCGATATAATTTGGATCATTTTCGGTTTGATTTACCGTGCATTTGCTTGATCTTTGATCTCTATGATTATTGCTTGTGATTTGTGTTAATTGCTCTCATATGGTGTTTGGCATAAGTGATTAAATGCTGAAAATCACTTTTGGAAAGTTGTTTTCTTTTATTTTTTGCCACTGTCATAGTGGTAACCGGTTAACACGTGGTGAGTAACCGGTTACTCAGTTGTAATTTTCACCTGAAACGCAAATTTTCAAATAAGTAACCGGTTAATGTGTGGTGAGTAACTGGTTACTCAGTGCAATTTTCACCAGAAACTCAGTTTTTCAAGCAAGTAACCCGTTAACGCGTGGTGAGTAACCGGTTACCACTGTACAAAATGGCCATTTTCTTACATTTTTCAAGGGTGTTTGCCATGCTTTCTTCCTTTAACTTCCATGGATCAATGTGCTTGATGTTGGTGGATGTTTTAAGTGTCATTTCACTTCTGTTTGAAGCATGCTTATCAATTTACAACGTTTGATTCTTTCATTTATCGATTATTTGCAACTTTGGGAATGTTTGTCCATGAACATTTTGCATTTCATTGGATCACTTGTTAACATGTTTTGCAATGCATACTAATCTTCTTTTGGTACTGTTTTTGCATTTCATTCTTGCTTTGCATTAAGTTTGTTCTTGAGTGAGCAAACTTAATCCTTTAGAACCAATAATTCACTCCCTTTGCTTTAATGATTTTTCATTCTCTTTGGAGAATTGTTAGCATGGCATTTCCCTTTGATTAATTGATCGAAACCATGTTTCAATTAGTTGATCTTCCCCTTCCCTCTCTTTAGGATCTCTTTAGAACTTTTCTTTCTGAATTCCCCTGTGGAGTTGGAGTTTCTCGCTACACCTTGCATGGGAGCACTGTAAAAACTGAAGCTATTACGCTATTCATTTCACAACACAGGGAGCACTGTACAACTTGGAGCTGTTGTGCTGTCCGTTTCAATTTCTGCATTACACCCTGTGTGTTAGAAAAGGAATGAGAAGGGAGAATTCCTACTCTCATTCTGACTACTTCAGGTAGGGGACAAATGACCCTGTGCTTGGCTTAGTCACCTCTATCCCCAGGTTGTAGTGTATCCCCTTTCCCGGTTGAGTCGATCCTTGATCACTCATATCTCTTTCAATCCCTCTTTTGATCAA
This sequence comes from Lathyrus tuberosus, assembly GCA_022829125.1. Classification (NCBI taxonomy): domain Eukaryota; kingdom Viridiplantae; phylum Streptophyta; class Magnoliopsida; order Fabales; family Fabaceae; genus Lathyrus; species Lathyrus tuberosus. The sequence goes on from JALAZF010000168.1 coordinate 9,816,294, forward strand.
TCACCTTCTCGGTTAAGATCAGTGTTCATTGGGTTAACAAGCTTCCTTTGTTTCATTACCATATTTTTCTCTTGCGGTCGATCATGGTCTTTTGAATCGCCTGCAGAGTTCGCAACCTTCTCTTGGTTCTTCTCTTTTTGCTTGGTTAATCACTGACTGTCAGTTAAAACACCAATGTTTGCGTTCTTCTCAGTTAACCACAGTCCGTCTATTAAAACACCAAGTTTCCTTGGGTGAATCACCTTCTCTCGGTTAATCACCCGTTTCTTCAGTTAATCACAGTCTGTCTATTAAAATACTGAGCCCTTTTGAGTTAATCACCTTCTCTTGGTTAATCACTCATTCTTCTCGGTTAATCATAGTGTTTTGTTAAAAACCGAGTCCCCTAGTGGTTAGCGACCTCTTTTGGTTCAATACCCTTCTTCGTTGGTTAAGTACAGTTTGTTCGGTCAATACCAACATCTCTTCTGGGTCACGACCTTCGACCGGTCCTATACCCTTTCTTCTGGTTGATAACAGTTTACTGTTAAAACCAATGCTTCTCTATCCCCACAGAATTGCAGTCCTTTCTTTCTTCGGTTAACCACTACTAGTCAGTTAACATACCGATGACCCCTCAGAGTCAAACACCTTCCCTCGGTTCAGTACTCTCTTTTTGGTTTATCACAGTCCGTCTGTTGACACCAGCTTCTTTTCCCCACCAGTGTCTCTTTCTCTTCGGTTAACCACTGCCAGTCAGTTAACATACCGAGTCTCCTTATCTCTTGGTTGTGACACCATCCTTTTGTTTGTTTCCCAGTAGGGTCACTTACCCTCTAGTCCCTAGCAGTTCTTTGATCTTTCCTTCCCCAGCGGAGTTTCTTTCATTCCTTTATTTTTCTTGGTTTCGACACCAATCCTCTTTGTTACTCCCAGCAGAGTTTCTTTCGTTCCTTTTTTCTTTCTTGGTTTTGACACCATTCCTTCCTAGTTTCTTGTGAAATCGCTCTTACTGTTCGGTTTTCCCCAATAGAGTTTCTTTTCCTTTTGCTCTCGGCTTTAACGCCACTTCCCTCTTTCTTGTTTTGTTTTCCGTTTGGTTCCATGAACTACGGAAGCTCTGATTCTGCATTCTTTCGAATGTATGGTACATAGGCACGAGATCGCGATGATCTTGGCGAGCACATTTCCACCTTTCTTCCCTTCTCCCCTTCTTTTTTTCCTTTCTGTCCCCTGGTTCCATGAACTACAACGCTCTGATTTCCTCATTGTACTATGAGGGTACGTAGGCACGAGGGCCCCAATCCTCCGCGAGCATATTCTTTTCTTTCTTTCTTTCTTTTCTCTTCTCTCTCCTTTTCTTGTAGCTAGAAGCCTTTAGATAGATAACCCATCCAAGCCTAAAAGCAAGCGAATTGGTTCCCGTCGAGTAAAACGGATGCGTTAGGTGCTAGTACCTTCCTTTCGCATAACCGACCCCCGTTCCCGTTTCTCTTCCCCTCGGATTTTATCGATATTTTCCCTGTCCTTTGTGACTAAATAAAGTTCAGTGGCGACTCTGTGTTATCTTTGAGTGTGTGATTCACTCAGGTATAAACCAGTCATCTTCAGCTGGCGACTCTGCTGGGGAGTCCTTGCGCTTGCAGGTTGGGGTCTCGCCTAGTTTTGTTTGCTTTTCTTGCTTGTTTGGGTGTTTATCTTCTGCGCTTTATCTTTATGCTTTAGCTTTATGTTTATTTACTGCATTTCTTTACTGCTTTGAATATTCATATGCTGTATATTCTGGATATCTGCTATTTTTGTGATGTTGTTGGGATGGGTAGATATTATTGGAGAGAAAAGTCCTAACACCGGGCTTAGCATACACATAGGCTAGAATGTGGATAGTCGTAAGGCCTGCATTTTGCACGTTGGGTTACCACGAGAGCCACATCCCATATCACGATTCGCTTAAGAATACTTCCGTTCTGTGAGAATTCACTACGGCGGGGGGTTTTCACTCTGAGTCCTATAGTTTGGGCGACCTTTCTCGGGACCTCCTTGTTGTGTCTAGATCATACCTGTGAGGGGGATGGGTTTTGTAGGAAACCAAGCCACATACCTTTGTTTTCTCAGACACATCAGATTGGCATACACATTAGACTATGTTGCACCGACACAGAATTATGTGCAGATATCCAGATTATTCTGACATTGCTGGCTTTTTATTGTTTGTGTTGCATATCATTTCATCATGTAAATTAATTTTTGCATGTGCATTTCCAAGTTTTTGAGGACTTATTCTTTGTTGGCATTATCATAGAGTTGAGTACTGGTTGTCGAGACATTTTCAGCTACAAGTTTGTGGAGCCTAAACTGGGTACTTTGAGAGGTTTGGCATTCCTGTTGGTTGGAGATCACAGAGGGGTTTTCATAGATACTTATGGTAATCTATTGACCATTCTCAACACCGAAGTCAACATCACCGCCATTTATACTCTGATTTAGTTCTATGATCCGCCACTTAGGTGCTTCACATTTCCGGATTATCAGCTAGCACCTACACTCGAGGAGTATGCTTACATTCTAGGGGTTGAGATCAAGAGGCAGGTTCCCTATGCTTACACCATTGGTTGTCCGAAGTCTCCCCTTATTGCTGATGCGCTTTGCATTAGTAAGAAGGATGTGGAGGATAATCTCAAGACCAAAGGGAAAGGTATTCGAGGGTTTGCTTCAAAGTTCTTGGTTGACAAGTCCACTTCCTTCGCTAAAGACGGAAACTGGAAGGCTTTCAACGCCGTTCTTGCTTTGCTGATATAAGGGATTGTCTTGTTTCCGAACATGGAGGATTTCATAGATCAGGCTGCTATCAGTATCTTCTTGTCCAGGAACCCTATTTCGACACTCCTTGCGGATACCTACCATTCTATTCATTCCAGGAATGAAAAGAAGAAGGGAACCATTGTATGTTGTGCTCCTCTGTTGTACCGATGGTTCATGTTTCACCTTCCGCAGAAGGGTCCCTTTGTTGAGAATAAGGGTAATCTCAAGTGGTCTCAACGAATCATGTCTCTTACTGCTGATGATATTTCTTGGTAGTCTCGAGTCTTCGACGATACTATGATCATTCTTCATAGTGGGAAATTCTCCAATGTGCCTCCCTTGGGTACAAAGGGTGGAATTAACTACAATCCGAGAATGGCTTTCCAACAGTTGGGATACCCTATGGTTGCTAAGCCAGATCCTGAGGTAGTGGAGGAGTTCATCTTTCACGAAGGGGTTGATGACATGGGTTTGCTAATGAGGTCTAGTGCCGCTTGGTCTTAGATTCACTTTGAAGGAAGGGCCGATTTGGGTAAGAAGAATTGCGTAGCCAAGGAAGCTTACACACTTTGGGTCAAAGAGTGCGTCAAAGAGATCTTGTTGCCATTTTCTCCCGAGCCCTCCATGAATGCTAAGCCTCCTGAAATTGCCATTGTTCCTCCATCTAAGGTCGGCCAACTCAAGCTGATTATTGAGAAGTTGAAGAAGGAGAATGCTGATCTTCGTCTCAACCTTGATAAAGTCACTTCCGAGAATGATAGCCTACAGATTGAGCTCCGCCAGAAGCGTGAGCGTATGCTCAAAAAGGTGGAGGTTGAACAGAACAAGCGTAGAAAGGTGGGTGATGCTTTGAAAAGCAACTATGAGGGACTTGCTTCAAAAAAGAGACAACTCGCTGATATCCAGTATCAAGCCTACAAAGATGAATTGAGCTACAACAAGCAGCTTGAAGAGCTTCGAGGGAAGTTATCTGAGTTTAAGACAAAGTGGCAAAGTGAGCAAGATCGTGCTAATCAGTTAGCAAAGGACTTTTCTCAGTGTCAAGCCCAGTTCGACAAAGTCTTCGGTGAGATTCTGAAGCTGCAGGATCAAGCATATTAGAGCTGAGAGCAGATTAGTCAGCTCAACAAAGAGAGCACTCATTGGCAGCATCAAAGCCGTCATCTGCAGAACCTCTTGGATCAGAAAGATGCCTTTCTTCAGGATATGCTTCAGGGACCCAATCATTCTTTGTTGCGTAACCTCATGAAGGATGCGAAGTATTGGAGTGAGAGGCACGACCGCCTAGCCAGATTTGCTGAGCATGCATTGGAGGACCTATCTGGGTTGTCGAGGGATGCATATGACGATGTATTGCCGCACCAGCTTCCTTGGGCTGTTTTCCATTTCTTGTATGTGTGTAGGGTGGTATTTGATAGGATCCATGCATATTTTTTTGTAGCCTAAAAGGCAGATATTTGACTCGTACTCGATTTGTATTGTTGAATGAATGAATGAAATTTCTTGCCAATTGTATCTTTCGCACCTTTACTTGTATGCTTTATGATTTTTATCAAATAAGACAAGTTTAAGAATTCTTGGAATTTAAAATTTTATTTTTGCATGCATAACATACATTCATTTTCACACATATGCACGTCCCTTCATCCGAAACCGTTGCTCATCCTTGTCCGCCTTCTTTGTAGCAAGACGACGACTCGACATCGGTATTTCACTCGCTCAAATAAATCCAGAATCATGGCTAACTTCGAAGCTGAGAACGCTGCTTATAAGGAAACTCTGGCTCAATTCGAAGGTCGGATGGATTAGTTTCAGACAAACATGGATGCCATTATGGAACTCCTTCGCGCCCAGAAGGACGCTTCTGCTGCTGCCACTGTTGTTGCAACTGCTACTGATGCAACTGTTGTCACTCCTGTTGTGACTACTTCTCCTGTTGTTTCAGCTACTCCTGCCGTCGTTCCTTCTTCTGTTATGGTTGAAGTACCAGCTGAGCCTGTAAATCAGTCTAATGTGAACAAGATGCCCGCTGGTTTTCCATGGGGCATGCCTCTAAATTACACTTCTCAGATTGCAAATAATGGTAGTGCCTTCTTACCATATCAGCCTTTTGTTGCACCCATGCCTAATGGGAATGTGGCTGCATATCCATGGAGCATGCCTACTCCAATCTCAACTCCAGTGGTGAATGATGATCCTGAGAATCTTCAGGTTCAGACTCATCAAACTGCTGGATTGAATGACATTGATACCCTGGATGAGGAAGAGCTTGTGTATAGAGGTCCTCCTATTCATGTTCTTGTCTCGTCTCAGGCTGCTCAAACTGCTGTTCAGAATGTTCATCCAGGAATGTTCTATCCTGGGGCATCTTCCTCAGCAGCTGTGATACCTCCTCCGAATTATCCATTTGGTGTTTAGATGGGTCAGAATGCTGGTCAAATGGTTAATTCGGGTTTGGTGTATCCTTCTCAGTTCGCTACTCCGCAAGTGAATGCTCCCGCCGCATCTCAGCTGCCAAATCCTCAGATTCTTGTTAGGCCCACTAATCATAGTAGACCTGCTGACTACAAGTTGTTGGAAGACCGTATCATAGCTATTGAAGGGTTTTCTACTTTTGGCATGGAGGCCAAAGATTTGTGTTTGGTTCTGAATGTTGTGCTGCCGCAGAAATTCAAAATACCTGAGCTGTCAAAGTATAAAGGTTTGAGATGTCCACATAGTCACATCACTATGTACTGCAGGAAGATGACATCCTATATTGATAATGATGAACTGCTTATTCATTATTTTCAAGATAGTCTATCTAGTGCTTAATTGGATTGGTACATGAGCCTGGAGCGTAGCAAAATCCGTACTTGGAGGGATTTGTCTGAAGCATTTGTGAAACAATACAAATATAATCTTGACCTGGCGCCTACCAGATTGTAGTTGCAGAATCAGTCCCAATGTTCAGCTGAAAGATTCAAGGAGTATGCACAAAGATGGCGTGAGATGGCATCTCGCATACGACCTGCTCTCTCTGACAATGAGTTGGTTGACATATTTATGGGTACATTGCAAGGTTCATACTATGAGAAAATGGTGGGTAGTTCTTCATCGAACTTCGCTGATGTTGTAATCATTGGTGAACGGATTGAAAACGGTTTGAATACTGGAAAGATTCCTGGAGCTGCTTCTCAGCAGCCGGCCAGAAAATCTCAGAACAGTCAGTCCAAGAAGAAAGAAGGTGAAGCCAACGCTGTGACAGCTCAAGTTTCTCCTCAGTATTAAGCTCCCATGGCTCTCATGCCATACTATCCGTATCCGTACATTGTTGCTGCACATTATCAACAACCTCCATATCATTATCATCCACAACAACTAATTCAGAATGCTCAAAATCAGCAACAGAATCAACAGAACAACAAAAATCAACAGAATCAAAGCCGTCAGAACAAAAACAATCAAGGAAACCGTAAGCGTTTGAATTTCGACAGAATTCCGGTGTCATACACCGAGTTGTTTCCTTATCTGGTTCACCAAGGGGCAATTGTCCCCAAATAGATCGCACCTGCAATTCCCCCATTTGGCCCAAAGCATAATCCAAATGCGTCCTATGCTTATCATGCTGGATACATAAGACATGCAACAGAGGATTGCTTTGTCTTCAAGACCAAGGTTCAGGAACTCATTGATAAAAAGATTCTGACTTTCGCTGAGGAAGGACCTAACATTCAGAATAATCCATTGCCAGATCACGGTGGACCCGCGGTTAACATGATTGAGGATAGTTCAAGGGCTGAATTGATCATGGATGTTGACGAGGTAAAGACCCCGATAATTGTGGTTTTCAAGAAGTTGAATGAACATGGGTTGTTGAAAGGATTGCATGGTAGATGTCAGATTTGCGACGATAATCCTAACCAGTGTCGAAGGCTGAAAGGCTGTGTCTAGATTCTGATGAACCGTGGTGAGGTACAATTTGCCAGATCTAAACCTATTGAGGAAGTTGCGGCCATCTAGCCGTTTACTATCGTCTATAGGAAGATTCCTGTTGAATCCCCTAAGCAGAAGAAGGTACAACCCATCGTCGTTTTCCCGCCGAAGCCGTTTCCGTATCAGAATTCTAAGGAGGTACCGTGGAGGTATGGGTCAACTGTGTTTTCCGGTAATCAAGAGTTAGGTTTACTGAATATGAGATTGTAAATGTTACAGCCGTTGGAGGTATGACTCGTAGTGGATGGGCGTTTGCTCCAAAAGTCACTACAAAGCCTGTTAAAGTTCCAACTGTTGTTTCTCCCAAGGAGACACCTACATCTGTAACCCCTGTTGTTCAACAAGGGGCATCTACTTCTATTCCAGTGCCGACTATTCCGTCCGAGGATGTTTTAAAGAACAAAGAGACACTTGATGATCAAGAGTTCCTTAAGTTGATCAAGAAGAGTGACTTTAAAATTGTGGATCAGCTAGGGCAGACTCCTTCAAGGATCTTAATTTTGTCCTTACTCATGAGCTCTCCTGCGTACAGATCAGCTTTGTTGAAGGTCTTGAACAGTGCCCATGTCATGTAAGATATATCCGTCGTCTAGTTTGATGATGTAGTGGCCAATATAATAGCAAGTCGGTATTTGGGCTTTAATGAATCAGAATTACCTCCTGAAGGAAATGCCCACAATAAAGCACTGCACATATCCGTCACTTGTACAGATATCCTCTTATCTCGTGTTCTTGTGGACACCGGTTCTTCCCTCAATGTGATGCCTAAGGGCACATTGAGTCAATTACTGGTAGAAGGGAGCGAGATGAGACCAAGTGCCTTAGTTCTCAGAGCCTTTGACGGTTCTCGAAGGCAAGTCATTGGAGAAGTAGATTTACCCATCAAAATCGGGCCGCATTTGTTCACCATTACCTTTAAAGTGATGGATATCAATCCGGCGTACAGTTGCCTATTAGGTCGTCCCTGGATTCATGCCGCAAGGGCAGTTACATCCACTTTGCATCAGAAATTGAAATCTATGTTCGACGATCAGTTGGTCATCGTCTGTGGTGAAGAAGATCTGATTATGAGCGAGTTATCGTCTTTTCGATACGTCGAGACCAATGAAGGTATAACTGAGGTACCGTTGCAGTGTCTCGAGTTCTAAGATGTCATCTTTGCTTCAACTAATCAAAGTAGATCACCACAAGTGACCTTAGCATCTGCTAAGAGTGCTAAAGAAACCATAGAGCGAGGTGCCTTGCCAGGCTAGGGGCACGTGATTGATGTGGTTGAAAAGCATAATCGATTCAGATTGGGTTACCGTCCTAGTCGACAATCTATTTCACATGGTCAAAAGCAGTGCAACTCAATCAAGTTCAGTAGCGCATGTTTCCAGCAGGGTGACATCGTGGCTATTATTGATGACGCTGGTCCCAGTAATCAGACTCCGACCTTCATGCGCAAGTGTCCGCCGGGTTTCAAGCTCAACAACTGGACGTCTACCGTGATTCCTGTGGTTTTCCCATATAACATGTAATGCATTTTGCTTTCTCATTCCCTCGTCCTCTCCCGAGACGAGTGGATAGCTTGTAAAGGGCCTCACGCTTTTGCAATATTATGTGATCAATAAATAAAAGTTTTTTGCATTAAAAAAATCATGCTCTATTTTCCTTCTTTATTTTACTTTTCACAAACAAATGGTAAAAGTTTCTTTTACTTTTCACTTTTCAAAATAGCTCATACTGAACATATTCATAAACATGAAGAAATAATAAAAGCATTGATAACAACATGGCAAACATCCATTGCAATTCTGGAATTCCAATTAACCAAGCCGAAAAAGATGGTGAGGAAGATTGTGAATTACCGGCAAAACTAGCAAGGCTCATTAAGCACGAGCATAGAGAGATTCAGCCACATAAAGAGCTAGTGGAAGTTGTCAATCTTGGTACTGATGAGGTCAGAAGAGAAGTCAAGGTTGGCGCGTCTCTCGCAGAGCATGTACACTCCGAGTTGGTCAAGTTATTGAAAGAGTATGTTGATATCTTCGCCTGGTCCTATCAAGATATGCCTGGGTTGGATACTAACATTATTGAACATCACTTGCCACTCAAGCCAAGATGTCCTCTTGTCAAGAAGAAGCTCGGGATGACTAGACCCGACATGGCACTCAAAATCAGAGAAGAGGTAAAGAAACAGTTTGATGCTGGGTTCCTCGCCACTTCCGAATATCCTGAATGGATTGCCAACATTGTCCCAATTCCAAAGAAAGATGGGAAGGTCCAAATGTGAGTGGATTATCGAGATCTCAAGAAGGCAAGCCCGAAGGATGATTTCCCTTTGCCTCATATTGATGTCTTGGTGGATAACACAACGTAGTTCTCGGTCTTTTCGTTTATGGATGGGTTTTCAGGATATAATTAGATCAAAATGTCCCCAGCTAATATGGAGAAGACTACTTTCATCACGCCATGGGGTACATATTGCTACAAGGTTATGCCATTCGGTCTAAATAATGCAGGGGCAACATACCAACGTGCCATGAAAACCCTCTTTCATGATATGATTCATAAAGAGATTGAGCTTTATGTGGACGATATGATTGCCAAGTCCAAAACTGAAGATGATCACTTGGTTCATCTGAATAAATTGTTTGACAGACTCCGAAAGTTTAGATTGCGGTTGAATCCTGTGAAGTGCACCTTCGGAGTTCGATCTGGTAAACTGTTGGGCTTTATTGTGAGCCAGAAAGGCATCGAAGTTGATCCTGACAAGGTTAGGGCAATTCAGAACATGCCGCCTCCCAAAACAGAAAAAGAAGTCTGTGGCTTTCTGGGCATACTTAATTACATCTCAAGGTTCATTTCCCATTTGACGGCTACCTATGAACCAATGTTCAAATTACTAAGAAAAAATCAATCGGTTGAATGGAACAATGATTGTCAAGAAGCATTTGACAAAATAAAACAATACTTGCAAGAACCACCGATCTTAGTACCGCCGGTTCCTGGTAGGCCTTTAATCATGTATCTCACTGTTCTCGATGAATCAATGGGATGTGTATTGGGTCAACATGATGACACTAGAAGAAAGGAACATGCAATTTACTATCTGAGCAAGAAGTTCACTGATTGTGATACTAGATACTCACTCTTAGATAAAACTTGTTGTGCTCCGGTCTGGGCTGTTCGACGCCCACGACAATATATGATTTGCCATACTACTTTGTTGATATCCAAAATGGATCTGATAAAGTACATATTCAAAAAGCCTGTTGTCTCTGGAAGGATTGCTCGGTGGCAAATGCTGTTAACTGAATATGATATCCAACATGTTACCCATAAAGCAATAAAAGGGAGCATCTTGTCTGACTACCTTGCTCATCAACCTGTAGAGGGTTATCAACAAATGAAGTTTGACTTTCCCGATGAGGATGTTTTGTTTATCAGAGATTATGAGACTCCAGACCCTGACATAGGACCCAAACTAGGGGCGCGATGGACGCTCGTGTTCGATGGTGCCTCCAATTCTAGAGGTCATGGAATCGGTGCCATCCTTATGTCTTCAACAGGTTTTTACCTTCCCTTCACTGCCAGATTATGCTTTACATGCACCAATAATATGGCTGAATACGAAGCATGTATCTATGGTATTGAAGCGGCTATTGACATGAGAATCAAGATTCTTGAGGTCTATGGAGATTCTGCCTTGGTCATCGGTCATGTCAGAGGGAATTTTGTGACTCGGGATTCCAAGCTGGTTCCGTACCAACAACACATTGCAAAGTTGATTCCTTACTTTGATGAGATTTCTTTTCATCATATCCCCAGAGAGGAAAATCAAATAGCCGATGCACTTGCCACTCTAGCATCCATGTTCAAGGTCAAGTGGAAGAATGAAGCTACTCATATCCGCATTGATCACTTAAACAAGCCAGCAAACTGTTTAGCAATCGAGGATGAGTCTGAAGACAAGCCTTGGTTCTACGACATTAAGAGATATTTGGAAAAACAGAAATATCCCGAGGGTATTACTATCACTGACCAGAAGGCTCTTAGGCAGCTTTGCACCAAGTTCTTCTTAAGTGGTGGTGTACTGTACAAGAGAAATTATGATTCCGTGTTGCTCAGATGCGTGGATAGACACGAAGCAAACACGATCATAAGGTCCATCCATGAGGGCTGCGAGGGTGTACATGCTAAGGGTCCTGCTATGGCCAAGAAGATCCTTCGGGCTGGGTATTATTGGACAACAATGGAGGTAGATTGTTACAACTTTGCCAAAAAATGTCACAAGTGCCAAATCTACGGAGACAAGATCCATGTGCCTCCAACTCCATTGAATGTTTTGACTTCACCTTGGCCATTCTCTATGTGGGGTATAGATATAATTGGAATGATCAAACCGAAGGCTTCCAATGGTCATCGATTTATTCTAGTTGCTATCGACTACTTCACCAAGTGGGTTGAAGCTGCTTCCTATGCAAACATTACATGACAAGTGGTTGCCAGATTTATCAAGAAAGAGATAATCTGTCGCTATGGCATTCCTAGCAGCATTATCACGGACAATGCAAGCAAACTAAACAATAATATGATGAAGGAGTTATGTCAAGAATTTAAGATCGAGTACCACAACTCTTCACCATATCGGCCCAAGATGAATGGCGCTGTTGAAGCAGCAAACTAAAACATCAAGAGGATTGTCCAGAAAATGGTCAAGACATACAAAGATTGGCATGAAATGTTTCCCTTTGCACTACATGGATATAGAACTTCAGTCCTTACTTCTACTGGGGCAACTCCGTATTCGCTTGTGTATGGTATGGAGGCAGTTCTACCCATTGAAGTCGAAATTCCTTCGCTCAGAGTCATCATGGAAGCGGGTCTCGATGATGCGGAATGGGTTCGATCCAGATACGACCAGCTGAATGTCATCGAAGAGAAGCGCCTTACAGCCGTTTGTCATGGTCAATTGTATCAGACACGTCTCAAGCGAGCTTTTGACAAGAAAGTTCTCCCTCGAACATTCTGTGAAGTCGAACTCGTGCTCCAGATATATTCTCCTATTTACTTGGTTCCACGAGGCAAATGGACTCCCAACTACGAAGGACCCTTTGTTGTCAAGAAGGCCTTCTCCAGCGGAGCCCTGATCCTCACCACAATGGATGGGGAGGAGTTGCCATTGCCCGTGAACTCTGATACAGTAAAAAAATATTATGCTTGAAAAATGGATAAGAGTCCGCTAGATGGACATCCGCAAGGACAATCTAGGCAAAAAATAGACGTCCCGATGGAACAAAAAAAGAGATGTCCATGCAAAAGTTAGGGACAAGGAAAAAACAATAATAGCCCGCTAAAATGAAAACCCGAAATGGAGACTTAGGCAAAAATGGGTATCCCGGTGGACGAAAAAAAAATGAAAAAATGTCCAGGAAAAAATTAGGGATAAAGGCATTGACTGTGAACACTTGAGCCTCTCTTCGTCACAGCTAGACCTCAGACGGTAACAGAGCAGTCAAATCATCATCAATAGGTGCAAGGCGTTGGGACCTAGACTTACAGTGGATGGTAGCCAATGTTGTAATCAATGCAAAACATGATTTCCCTTTGCCATTTACATTTGTTTTTCAATTTTATTGCAAATTTCCTCATCAAGGATTTTTGCATCCTTGGACACATTCTATGTACAAAACTTTTACATTCAATAAAATGCATCCTTTGTTACTTCAATTGTTTTCATTCCAGTATTTTGTTTGCAAAATAAACAATTATTTGTGATCACATTGTCGCTTCTGGGATTTTCATCCAAGTACAAACGCGAAAGTGGCGTGGAAACAAAGTCGCCAGTAATGTGTATTTATCCCAAGAGAGGGAAAGGAAACACCGCGTAAACCTGAGAGAAAGGGAAAGCATGGTCTCGCGACCAAGAGAAACGGGTAAGGGAGTCGGTTACGCGAAAGGAAGGTATTAGCACCCCCTCGAGTCCATCGTACTCGACGGGATCCACGCTTGTTGTCTCGATAAAAGGGTGTAGGTTATCTGAATCTCAACTGCTAAACTGGAAATGGGAAACAAAAGGCAAAAGCGGAGAAACGGGGGGAAAAAGAAAAGAAGTGACTCGATAGGACATCTCCGTCCTAGGCCTACGTATTCCCTCGGGAGCGGGAAAATCAGAGTCAACGTAGTTTAGACTACGACTTGGGGGAAAAGTGAAAGGATTATGCTCGGAGAGATCTCGCACGATCTCCTGCCTAAGTATCCCGCTCGCACGCGAGAATCAAAGCGACGTAGTTCCCCTCACTAGGGATGTATTTTCTTTGTTTATGTTTTTTAGAGGAAGACGCCAACGTTCGCGTTCTAGCAGTTAGGTGTCGCAGCTCGTTGTACGAAGTCTTAGGCATTTACCTGTTTGCGGTAGAACGGAAGAGACGCATCCTTTATGAATGGAGTGAGGAAGATGAGAAGGGAATTGTGTGTTTTTGTCTTTTAAGAAGAAGTGTTATGATTATTTTTTGTTTATAACAGGTATTGCAGTAAAGTCTATGACATAGGAACGAATGCGTCGCATGGTCGTCCTAACAGGACGTATGCTAACACTCTAGAAAGACGGAGGGAAACCCTCCTCCTTCCATTTCCCATGTACTTAAGGCTCATGGCATACAATACTTGTTGTTTTTGTTACATGTTTTTGATTTTTGTTTTGAGATGAGAAAGAGAGACTCAAAGGTTTAAGAAAGGGAAAAATCTAAGTGGTGAAGACTAATAATCCTAATGTTGTCATGCATGGATGTCGTATGGTTGTGTGGAGTATAAGAACCACCTAAGCCTAAAGAAAAGAGAGGGATAGCACTATCTAATGCTTATCCTACCTCACCTTAATAAAAAATTAAGGATGAGCTAGGATCCCAAAGGGATGTGAGAAAGTTCTACACAGTCAAGCATTATATCATGTAATCCACAAAGAAAAAGAGAAGTAAAAGAAATGAGAGATGAAAGAAGGAATGAGAATGGATAAGCATCCATATGCTCATATGTCTTACCTCTGTCCTTACACAAAAGGTTAGCACAAAAATATCACAAGTATTGAATATAAGTGCTAAAAAGTAAACCAAACAAGACTAGTTGCTTTAAGATGCCAACTTAAGAAGAAAACAAATGTTAAACCAAAAAGAAATGAGTCCTAAGGGTTAAGGAACATTCAAAGTCAGTAGGTACATGCCAATGTATTCTACTAAGTTAAATAAGCCAAAATAAAGCAAACAAAATCCAACTATGCATCCAAAACTCACACAAATGCAAGTTATGCATTACTTAAGAAGTATGAATGCTTATGAAAGGTAAACATGTATTAATGCATGATTATAAGTCAATGTCAGTATTAAATGAAATTTATGAATGCATATGAATGTCATTGAATGAACATACAAGTCATGGATGCTAGCATTTAGAAAAATGAAGCAAGAAGAAGTGAACAAACAACAATTTAAATCCAACAATGATGCATACTTGTAATGCAAGTCAAAGATGAAGATGAAATGAGATCATACATGTCTAATGGATACAAATCAGTAGTATATGATATACAAGATGCAATTAAGAATGCAAGAATGACATGTGAAGTTCATACACAACTCATATTAACAAGTTAAGAAGAGAAAAAACAAACTAGGTCCTAACAAGTTCAAACAAGCACCTACAAGTTTATAAACTTATGCAAGATGCAAAAATGCAATTACAAGTCATGTTATATGATTGAGAATGATCACAAACATAACATGAATCAAGTTTAAATGTACATTTAAGATCACACAAGCATTGGTAAAATCAAAGCACCAAAGACATGCAAGGAGAGGAATACAAATCCACACAACATTTCAAGTTTGAACAAGAGCATACAAGTCAATTCAAGGTGAACAAGCAATGAACTATAACATGATAAAAAGGACCTATAATGACCAGCAAATGATGTCAAAGCATCTCAACAATCATCCCAATGAAACATGTTCAAAGCAATACCAAAACCCTAACATAATTCCTCTAACAAACACACATGCGAAGGTGCATTTATGCAATCCATAAAGTCATGTTATAAGGATGAGAAAATTGGATTATGCAAGTCACTTGAAGTGTAAACAGTGTTCAAACATGTATCAAAAGTGTGGATCAAAATTCATTACCAAAAAATGTCCAAAGATGCTTCACCATGTCATACAAATCACACTAACCAATAGCTCAAAGATAGCATTCAAAACCTAAGCTAAAATGCTTTTAAAAATCCACAAAAATTAAATGAAATGCCTCAAGATATCATAACAGCATGTACCAAGTCTTAGAAACAAATTCACTTTGGAACTATGTCAGATAATTCCACAACAATGCATGCATATGAACATATGATCATACAAAAAGAAAATAAAAGGAAATTATGGAAAAACTATTAAAACATATCAAAATCAAAAATAAAAATATGTAAAAATTATTTAAATGCATTAGGATGCCTCATGAATTTATTGGGGAATTTATCATGCATAAAAGTAATTTTACAAAATTAAAACCAAACATGTATCCAAAAGGAAACAAATAAACTAAGGAAATGAAGAAGGGGGTGCAACGCAAGTAAAAGGCCAGTTATAAATTGCATTGGGCTTAAGGCATGGTGTGTGAATATCAAAAAGTGCAAAGCCCAAAGGCGCGAGGGTCAGAGAGGTGCATGCTATGGATGTTAGTCAAAATATTGACTAAATGAGAGCCACAAGATCCAGTCAACACATGATGATCAAGAGAGTAAGCAAATCAAATGCATCACCACGCGTGCACATGATAAGATAACATGGAACCATCACACATGATCAAACATTTCATAATAATTCAGAAAATGAAAGCACGTGCAAGGGAGCACGTCTCATTAATGCGCTGACACCATTGTGTGCGTTAGATCAAAGCAATCGGACGGCTGTGTTATAACCTAGCAAATGAGTTAGGGTTCTTGAGGATGAGGAACACCACCGGCCAGAGAAGGCTCCGCTCATCTTCTCCGACCAACCTTCACCATGCCAAAACTAACATGTTACCAGAAATAAACAAGGCTTATACCAAAATGATCCTCAGGTTGAGTTGGTCATGAATCCATCATCAAAACGCACAAACAACTCACATACAAAGAGAATCGAAGAGAATAAGTTTGCCCTAGGATTTTGAAACTATGCACCTATGGTGCCTATCAACTAGCCATATCCACAAGAACTTCTATTAAGCTCCAAATCATGCAAAAACAAACTCAAATTAGGTAAAGTTGCAGAGGAACGATTAAATGAAACCTGCACTTTGAAGCTTTCTTTGATACAAGAGAAAACCAGAGAGGAGGGTCCTAGCTTCTTTGAGCTTCAAGCTGGCCAAATAAAGGCTATGGAAATGCTTGTTGTTGATGAGAAGTTCAGTTGCAGAAAATTGGAGAAGATTGGAGTACAATGCTGAGTCTCAATGCCTTGATTCCATTGATGCTTCTTGGAAGAGAATCAAAGAGAAGCTTGCAGAGATTGAAGAGAAATATGCTTCGTTAAAGAGAGAAACTCAGAGAGGGAGAGTGAAAAGTTTGAGAGAAATGAAGAATGAGCAAAGTTTTGTTAGAATTCTGTTATGGAAAGCTTATATAGGTATGGTTAACTGTTAACCACCTTGGTTAATAGTTAGAACCATGGTTAATTCAAAGGCGAATGGAGAAGGAAAGGTGTAGTGAGATTGAATATTGAAAATGGAGAAAGAGTGAAGAGTGTCAATGAGGTTAATGTGGCACGGGTTTAATTCAATGTGGAGGGAGCATGTGAGCTTATAGTGAGGTCATGATGGATGGTGGTAATGAAGCAAGGTACAATGCAGCCACAACATCTTGTTATGTAAGTTTCCTTTTCTCTTTTCCTTGTTTGTACAAATGTGGTAAGAGTGGGTACATGGACATGTATGTGTGTAAGAGTGTGTTGGTCTTGAAAAGGCAAGGCATTTGATGTATGTGTGGTGTTAGCATGCACATGAGAACAATGCAACAAGTTTGATCTAGTTTTGTTAACTTGGCTTGGAAGAAAAGCAAATGGCATGTAGTGATCTTTGGAGCATGGTATCTTGATGGTCACTGGGTGCACTAAAGTGTTCTTGGGGTCTTCGCAAAGAGGGGATGAAGTACAACAACATTGATGTTCAGAACAGATGCAATGGGGTCCTTTAACCTGTTTAAAATTGGCCATGAAAGTGTTTGCACATTTCTAAGTTGGCAGGCCAGCCAGACCTGGTCGTGTCTAGCCCATGCTCGCGTGAGTGAACCAGTTGAAGTGCCTGACTTTGCCTTATAGCATCTCTCAATACATTGATCATATGAAAAATCCTCCAACATCAAAGTTGAAGGGGAGATGGAGAGGAACAAGATAGATGTTGAATAATTTTTCATTTGGAGTCTCCATCATAGAGAAATTTTCCCTTGAACTTGGATAGAACATGCACACAAGGTGTTTGATGATATGACTGCGTGCTGACTGGTTATGACTTGCCATTTTGCCTTGATTTGTCTCAACTTTAATCCATCATATCTCTCTCAATTTTAATCCAATGGAGATGTTCTTGGTATGATTTTGAAGCTTGGAATGTGAACTTTTGATAGGCCTCCATAAACTTTCAACTTGGAGCTTGGAACATGGAGAAAGAATGCCCTAAAGTTGGGGTGCTCACCTTGCCAAAACTTGCCATAAATGGAAAGCCTAATTTCTATTTTTGGAAACTTTTCACATCTTTTGATTTCTTGTGAATCTCTTGCTATTTCTTGATCAAATCTTCACCAATGATCATATTTAAGATGAAGAGCATGAATTTGACCTTAAAAAGTCAAGAGTTGACTTTTCTCCTGCACAGTTGACTTTTCCCCAATTCTCCTAATTCTCAATCAATTGATCCATTGAAACCCCTCAAAATCAAATTAATGGACAATTCTTAATCCTTAGACCCTTGAGGACATGTAGAATATCATAGAATCAAATTTTGCCCAAAAAATCAGAAATAAACTGATTTTATGGCAAACCCTAATTTTGTACCCTCAGTCTAGGAGAAATCAGCACATCCTCCAAATCCAAACTCCTCTAAGTATGATGTGTATCCTCTCAAACAATGATGAGACATGCTATTGGGTGATGATAAAAGCTTAAAGATCTTGCCCATTGGGGTGATAAACTCAAAAATTCCAAAACCCTAATTTGAACAACCATGCTAGTAAAATAATGAACCGCTTCAATACATTGTGGAATTCCCTTCTCTTGATGACTTGAGGGCTCAAATAAGAGGAATTGAGATATGAGGAGCCCTTCTGACTTGTTTGGAAAAGCTTTACTCTTGTCCTTTGCCTTTGAATGGTCCATACCTTGAGACAACTGATCACATGTCTTGTAAATAATGATGTATGATTTAGTATGACCTATTATGAAATGCAAATGAATGAAGCATGAGCCAATTATTGGAGAAAAATAAGAGGGCAAAATTTGAGGTGTTACAGGTGCCCCTATTCAATTAACTGTGGACCTGAATGGATGAGAGCAACGACTGTTAGAAATTCAAGGTACATAGGGATTGAATAAAAAAATAATCGGAGAATTTACACTCTGTGGGTAAAAGGGAGAAATGTGACAAACAAAGCAGTTGTGATGGAGGATATTTGTGGAAAAGAGTCGGGAACAAACGAAATCTAAAGGGTGCCTGTCAGGAACGGTTAAAGTCTAAAACTTAGTATGCCTGTCGGGAACGGTCAAAGGTGTGCCTGTCGGAAACGGTTAAGCTTAAACTAAAGGGTTGTCTGTTGGGAACAACCAAAGTTTAAAACCTATGGTTACCTATCGAGAATGGTAAATGGGCCTGTCGGGGACGACTAGGTCTAAAGGGCGCCTGTCGGGAACGGCTAAAGTTGTAAACCTATGGGTTACCTATTGGGAATGGTAAATGGGCCTGTCGGGAACGGCTAGGTCTAAAACTTAAAGGTCGCCTGTCGGGAACGGCTAAAGCTGAGAACCTATGATTTATCTATCGGGAATGGTAAATGGGCCTGTCGGGAACGGCTAGGTCCTAAACTTATGGTCGCCTGTCGGGAACGTCTAAAGTTGAAAACCTATGGGATACCTATCGGGAATGGTAAATGGGCCAGTCTAGAACGGCTAGGTCTAAAACTTAAACGGGTGCCTGTCGGGAACGGCTAAAGTTCAAAACTTAGAAGGTGCCTATCGGGAATGGCTCCATAAAAACGCGGTTAAGATGTAAGATCAAAATATTTACAAATCGAGGAATAAGACTCTGTGGGGAGAAACGTGGTGAAACCCTGGTATTGCTTTGAAATGTCTGTTGGGGAATGAACGAGGCATTCTTTATGGTCTTTTAAATCTAATTGAATATAAACAAATTTAGGCTCTCGCACGAGGTATCAAAACTGGCTTATGCTTCGCATGCATATGTTTGAGTTTTTCCATGGCGTAATGCTCCATCTCAAATGGAAATGCTACGCGTTTTTGAGGATGCAATGATTACTATATGCAAAATGCAAGGAGGCTCCTCAGCAAAATAAATGTTGAGGATATGAAGCCAACTCCGCTGGGGATAACAAACTGGATTGTCCTTGTGGTCGCAAACCGTGCTGAGGAAACAAACATCTGATCTTCTGACAGCCCGTGGGGAAATATCAACTCAGCTGGGGAGGACATTGACCCAATCTGGTCTTTGAACTGCCAAGCTTGCTGAGGATTACTGTAAGGAATGATGACCTTGCTGGGGGCGTCATCTGAATCAATCTGCTTGGGGAAGAACTATAACCATAGAACTCCGCTAGGGAAATGATAACTTTCTGACCTGGCTACTGGGGAATTGAGATCAAACTAACTTCTACTGAGGAAGGAAATACCTGCTGAGGGACTGAGATCAACCATATTTCTTGCTAAGGGAAGAAACACTTGCTAGTGGACTGAAATCAACCCAAAACTCCTGCTGGGGATAACCTCTGAACAACCGATGAGTCTGAATTGTCAATAACTATTGGGCCTTAATTGCAGGCAACATCAATGATTTGATATGCCAAAGGAGGAGAATACTCTGACTTTCCACCATTTTCAAAACTACTTGGGAATATCCCGTCACTTTACACTACGGGGAATGAGGAATCCTTCTATACTGCTGGGGATGACAACCTGATCGAAAAAATAGCAAGTGTACTATTTTTACCGATGTAGTAATAATTTGGGGTTTTCCCCAGAGTCGATCTCTCGAGAACTGCTCAGAATATGTAGTGCAAATGTTATTTCAATTAGACAAAAGTTCCTTTTGGGGGTTTTGATTTTCAAACTAATTCTAACGACATAATAAAATAAGCAGAATAATAAAAGTGCTTTTTACGAATATTATGAAACATGCTAGGGAAGGTGTATAAATTGCTTAGTAAGAACCTTAAATTATAATCAAAGAGAAATGCCTCAAACCTTAATTTTACTGACCCTCAAATATTTTTCTTAAATTCCTTAACCGAAAAACCTTTGATATTTCCCCCTGACCGCAATTCCTTAGCAGTCAAGAGAAAATATCAAGCAATAATTCTGACAAGGTCTTTGAGTCACTACGGGGTATCCCTATTCCTAGGCAATATCTACCGCAATGTATTATACAAAAACAATAGATTGGTTTTTCAGGCCAAATCCCTAACCGTAAATCGTTCCCAATTTGTACGATCGAAAAAAAGTATTAATTTATTTGCATAACAAAAGATTAAGGTAAGAAAGCATAAACTCATCAAATAATTCATAACGGTTCCTTACATCACAATTCAGGGACACCCCCTGGCATTGGGGGGTTTAGCCTCTCATAATTTTCAAAACAAAAACAATAATAAGATTAAAAGTAGACATTACAATTTGATCGGATTGAAAATGATCCTTCAATAGCTTCCGCGCATGAACGATCTCTCTCTCCGAATCTCCTTGCTCCTCTCCCACTATCGTCAAATTGTCCGTAAAGTAAAAAGTGTCTAGTTTCCCCTCTCCACCTAGCCTAAATAGTTCCAAATCAACTAAAACAACATGAAATTCCCAGAATGCCCCTCGGAGCGTTAAAACTTAGAAAATATAAAAATCAGAAAATTTCATCTCCCATGCTTGCTGACACGGGCCGTGTCAGGCGACACGGGCACTCGTGTCAGCCTTCTGTTCCTCTGCGCAAAAATTCTTCACTCTAGGCCTGCTGACACGGGCCGTGTCAGCTGACACGGGCACCCGTGTCAGCCCTCTGACTTCAGCCTAATCTTCAATTTCAAATACATGCTGCTCCAAGCCTGTTGACACGGGCCGTGCCAGGCGACACGGGCACCCGTGTCAGCCCAATGTCTTCAATCCAACTTCATTCCGCATTTTGCAATTTTTTCTCAATTTTTCGCTCCGATTCTTCCTGAATGCTTATTTGAACCTGAAAGCACTAACGAACGCAACCAAGGCATAAAATGTGGTAAAAGAGCTATAAAACAAATAAACAATAACAAAAGATAAACTAAAACCAATAGTGAAATAACGAATGAAAACGACCGATCAAACTCCACCAAACTTAAACCGTTGCTTGACCTCAAGCAACAAGCTTGCATAAATATTTTTCAGATCAAACGGTACATATCAAATGAAAGACTTGTGAAGGTAAGGTGTGTCGAAACTCATACGTGAGTCTTTGGTCCGATCGGCTAAAACTAGTTCTCTTGGTACTCGTCTGTTAACAAAAGTATTACACAAACACATTTCGCGGTAAAACCACGGACCCAAATCCCCTTTCGGTTACCTCTCCAACTATGCTTTGGGCTTAAGTCTTTTCTTCAATTCTCTACCCCTTTCATTCAGATAATCAGATTAAGGCATTTTTCGTTTTCCCTCACATGTACAAAATTGATCGAAAGTTTTTCTAGGCACCATTATCTCTTTTTCTCGCTCATTGGCGTTTATTAGTCCACTTTGGGACGACAATTGAGACTCAACCGCCGTTAGGCTAAGTAACCGGGCGAGGGTTACCCAACTTAGAACGACAAGTTGTCTTTATCTCCATTATTCTTTTTTTTCGGTGCCTTAGGTCATTCTCTCAATCAACCCTGTACATGCAATTCTTTTTAGTCATGCCAGACTATCGTTATGAACTAATCAGGGAATACTTCTCAAATCCAAGCACTATGGCACAAATCTACACATTGGACCCGTTTCCTTACTCCAGGGAATCTAGGGTGTTTGGGTCATTCCTAAGTTTTCAATCTTTCCCAATGTCTCTAATTCTAACTCCTCTTCCCTCAAACTCAATATACTTTCTTGACCACCTCAAAACCACAGTATTCACAATAAAAAATTTTAACGGTTCAAATTCGGGGAGAATTTAGAATGGTTTTCAACATACAAAACAGACATGACCCGTACAAAAGGGAAAAACTAAAAACAGTAAATCCTCCCCCAAACTTGAACTACACATTGGCTCCAATGTGTTAGAACAAGAGCGAGAGAGGTAATTCACAGAGATCCTTCTCAGGATGCTGACGGTAATGCAACACCACTGCTACATCATCGTTTGCACATGTAGGATCCAGATTATTTCCTGCAACCAAAACAAAACAAACAACAACAAGAAAGAAATTAATCAGAAAAGCGTGGGTTGCCTCCCACGTAGCGCTTCGTTTAACGTCGCATGGCTCGACGGTCCACTCCCCATAGTTATGGGGGATACTTCAGCTTCCCTATCTTGTTGCGTGACCTTTCTGCTACTAAGAACTGACCTGATGGAGAGATACGAGCTACTTGTTGCCTCAAGTTAACACCCACTTCCATATCCTTACTTCGAAGTTTCTTTTTCTTTCTTTTCTTGATTTCATGAGTGAACCTTGGCGTATTGTTGCCATGTACAATAGATGACCGAGACTCTGCATTTTTGGAGATTATGCCCGAGACTTTTTCGGGAGGTGATCTTGTACTTCTGCTTCTTTCCACCATTCCGATCATTCCAATTGAAGCTTGCTTACCCTTACCTTCACTTTTCTTCTTGATATCCAGAACATTCAAAGTGATTTCCTCATCAAAAGATTTAAAAGTCACCGTGCCTTTGTCAATATCTAGATTGCACCGACTAGTGAGCAGGAAAGGTCTACTGAGGATGACAGGGGTGTCTTCATCTTCTAGAATATCCATGATCTCAAAGTCAACTGGAAAAACCAATTCACCGATCGTCACTAACACATCCTCAGCTACCCCATAAGATTTCTCAGTTGTGTGGTTTGCAAATTTTAAATTTGTTCCCGTATCGCTCACCCTTCCAATTCCCAACTTTTTATAAATGGACAATGGCATGAGACTAACACTAGCACCTGAATCAATCAGAACTTTTTTGAAATTTCTATCTTTTATCATGCATGGTATTGCCACAGATCCAGGATCCTTCTGCTTGGCAGGGATTCTCCTATTTTGGAGTACTTCACTACACTTCTCATTTACATTTTTCAGCTCTTCCTCCATAGGTTTCTTTTTAGTGATCATTTCTTTCATGCATTTCTGATACACTAGCATTTGCTCTAGTGCCTCAAAGAATGGCATATGAACCTCCAATTTTTTGAACAATGCGACAAACTTCTTAAAGTCCTTCTCTTGTGTCTCCTTCTTTGTCGCTCTTGAGGGGTACGGTAACTTAATCTGAGGTTTGACCGCTTCTTTTCCTTTCTCTTCGTAATTCTCACTTGACTCACCACTTCTAGCCACGATGGCATTCACATTCTGGTTATCTCTGGGGTTTGTCACTGTTGCACTCGGTAAGGCACCTGGTGTTTAGGAATGTGCTAGTTGTTGAGCTATCTGGCTCATCTGAACTTCAAGATTTTTTATGGAGGCTGTGGTATTCCTATAGCTATTCTGGGTCTCTTCCTGAAATTACAGGTTATGAGCTGCCATCTTCTCAATGGCAATCTCCCATTGTGCTTTTTGGGGAGCTTGCTGCTACTGAGGATATTGTTGCTGATTCTGATCTTTCCAGGAGAAGTTAGGATGATTCTTCCACCCTGGATTATAAGTTTGAGCGTAGGGATTATTCAGCTTCAAGAATTTTATCTCTTCAATTTGTTGCAGAGTTGCAACACAATGTACAGTAGAATGAGGTCCACTACAAATCTCGCACTTTACCGCTTGAACCGGTTGAACTTGTGCTACGGTTTATGTTTCAAGACTCATTTTCTTTAACCTTCTCTCAACCTCGGCCACAATTTGATCCTCCATTTTTACAACCTGTTCTGTTAGCTTCAAATCAATTATCTTCTTAGGTTGACTAACACTGCGATCATACAACTCAAGATTCTCATTTGCTGCTATCGCTTCAATTATCTTTTTAACGCCAGTGGCTGTAGAAAAGTTTGTAGAGCCACGGGCAGCTGTATCAATCAGTTGCTTTGTCTTCATCTTTAACCCATTCACAAAATTCTGCATTTTTTCGGTTGCGTCCATATTATGAGTGGGACATGCAACCAAACACCTCTTAAATCTCTTGTAAGCATCTCCAAGTGATTCTCCTTCTTTCTGCTTGAAATTAACAATGTCATATCTTTTTCGAATGTATACAGATGCAGGAAAATACTCGTTCAGAAATGTAGTCTCCATCTCTTGCCAAGTAGTAATACTCCCAGCGGGTAAGGAATAAAACCACTCTTCGGCATCCTCGAATAAAGTAAACGGGAACATCACCAACTTCTTTGCCTCTTCAGAGTGTCCCTCAATTGTCAAGGACGTGCTCATGGTAAGGAACCTTTGCAAGTGCTTGTTGGCATCTTCATTGATTCTTCCTGAAAATGACCTACTCTGAAGCTGTTGGATGGTAGATGGGTGCAGCTGGAACTGTGCAACAGTAACTGGTTGATTAACGATTGTCAATATGTTGCTGGAGCATTTGCTCGGCCATAATCACCGAGAAGTCTTTCGGCAGGTGGATCTTCCGCCATGATACTAGTTTCCGACTCGAAGTCTGAACCGGAATCTGTGTGCTGAGAGTGACCTGAAACTGACTCTTCTTTCTCGGGCTCAAGGATAATTGGTTCTGAAATCGATGCTGCCAGCCTTTCTAGCATAGCTTGCCGACGTCTGGCATGCAATGATCTTTCGGGTTCTGTGTCAAGAGAAAATTCTGCTGAGGGATTGCCTCGCATATACAGGTCAGACAGATAATAGTAATAATAAAAATTACAGGAAAATAAAATTAAAAATTTTAGTCACAGAGTGACAAAATTCCAATTGAACTAACAAACACTTAAAATTTGGAAGTCCCCGGCAATGGCGCCAAAAACTTGATCGGAAAAATAGCAAGTGTACTATTTTTACCGATGTAGTAATAATTTGGGGTTTTCCCCAGAGTCGATCTCTCGAGGACTGCTCAGAATATGTAGTGCAAATGTTATTTCAATTAGACAAAAGTTCCTTTTGGAGGTTTTGATTTTCAAACTAATTCTAACGACAGAATAAAATAAGCAGAATAATAAAAGTGCTTTTTACGAATATTATGAAACATGCTAGGGAAGGTGTATAAATTGCTTAGTAAGAACCTTAAATTATAATGAAAGAGAAATGCCTCAAACCTTAATTTTACTGACCCTCAAATATTTTTCTTAAATTCCTTAACCGAAAAACCTATGATATATCCCCCTGACCCTAATTCCTTAACAGTCAAGAGAAAATATCAAGCAATAGTTCTGACAAGGTCTTTGAGTCACTACGGGGTATCCCTATTCCTAGGCAATATCTACCGCAATGTATTATGCAAAAACAATAGATTGGTTTTTCAGGCCAAATCCCTAACCGTAAATCGTTCCCAATTTGTACGATAAAAAAAAAGTATTAATTTATTTGCATAACAAAAGATTAAGGTAAGAAAGCATAAACTCATCAAATAATTCATAACGGTTCCTTACATCAAAATTCAGGGACACCCCCTGGCATTGGGGGGTTTAGCCTCTCATAATTTTCAAAACAAAAACAATAATAAGATTAGAAGTAGACATTACAATTTGATCGGATTGAAAATGATCCTTCAATTGCTTCCGTGCATG
The DNA here is from genome assembly GCA_022829125.1 of Lathyrus tuberosus. Taxonomy (NCBI): domain Eukaryota; kingdom Viridiplantae; phylum Streptophyta; class Magnoliopsida; order Fabales; family Fabaceae; genus Lathyrus; species Lathyrus tuberosus. The sequence goes on from JALAZF010000168.1 coordinate 9,842,134, forward strand.
AACGATCTCTCTCTCCGAATCTCCTTGCTCCTCTCCCACTATCGTCAAATTGTCCGTAAAGTAAAAAGTGTCTAGTTTCCCCTCTCCACCTAGCCTAAATAGTTCCAAATCAACTAAAACAACATGAAATTCCCAGAATGCCCCTCGGAGCGTTAAAACTTAGAAAATATAAAAATCAAAAAATTTCATCTCCCAGGCTTGCTGACACGGGCCGTGTCAGGCGACACGGGCACCCGTGTCAGCCTTCTGTTCCTCTGTGCAAAAATTCTTCACTCCAGGCCTGCTGACACGGGCACTCATGTCAGCCCTCTGACTTTAGCCCAATCTTCAATTTCAAATACATGCTGCTCCAGGCTTGCTGACACGGGCCATGTCAGGCGACACGGGCACCCGTGTCAGCCCACTGTCTTCAATTCAACTTCATTCTGCATTTTGCAATTTTTTCTCGATTTTTCGCTCTGATTCTTCCTGAATGCTTATTTGAACCTGAAAGCACTAACGAACGCAACCAAGGCATAAAATGTGGTAAAAGAGCTATAAAACAAATAAACAATAACAAAAGATAAACTAAAACCTATAGTGAAATAACGAATGAAAACGACCGATCAAACTCCCCCAAGCTTAAACCGTTGCTTGACCTCAAGCAACAAGCTTGCATAAATATTTTTCAGATCAAACGGTACATATCAAATGAAAGACTTGTGAAGGTAAGGTGTGTCGATACTCATACGTGAGTCTTTGGTCCGATTAGCTAAAACTAGTTCTCTTGGTACTCGTCTGTTAACAAAAGTATTACACAAACACATTCCGCGGTAAAACCACAGACCCAAATCCCCCTTTCGGTTACCTCTCCAACTATGCTTTGGGCTTAAGTCTTTTCTTCAATTCTCTACCCCTTTCATTCGGATAATCAGATTAAGGCATTTTTCGTTTTCCCTCACATGTACAAAATTGATCGAAAGTATTTTTAGGCACCATTATCTCTTTTTCTCGCTCATTGGCGTTTATTAGTCCACTTTGGGACGACAATTGAGACTCAACCGCCGTTAGGCTAAGTAACCGGGTGAGGGTTACCCAACTTAGAAGGACAAGTTGTCTTTATCGCCATTATTCTTTTTTTCGGTGCCTTAGGTCATTCTCTCAATCAACCCTGTACATGCAATTCTTTTTAGTCATGCCGGACTATCGTTATGAACTAATCGGGGAATACTTCTCAAATCCAAGCACTATGGCACAAATCTACACGTTGGACTCGTTTCCTTACTCCAGGGAATCTAGGGTGTTCGGGTCATTCCTAAGTTATCAATCTTTCCCAATGTCCCTAATTCTAACTCCTCTTCCCTCAAACTCAATATACTTTCTTGACCACCTCAAAACCATAGTATTCACAATAAAAAATTTTAACGGTTCAAATTCGGGGAGAATTTAGAATGGTTTTCAACACACAAAACAGACATGACCCGTACAAAAGGGAAAAACTAAAAACAGTAAATCCTCCCCCAAACTTGAACTACACATTGGCTCCAATGTGTTAGAACAAGAGCGAGAGAGGTCACTCACAGAGATCCTTCTCAGGATGCTGACGGTAATGCAACACCACTGCTACATCATCGTTTGCACATGTAGGATCCAGATTATTTCCTGCAACCAAAACAAAACAAACAACAACAAGAAAGAAATTAATCAGAAAAGCGTGGGTTGCCTCCCACGTAGCGCTTCGTTTAACGTCGCATGGCTCGACGGTCCACTCCCCATACTTATGGGGGATACTTCAGCCTCCCTATCTTGTTGCGTGACCTTTCCGCTACAAAGAACTGACCTGATGGAGAGATACGAGCTACTTGTTGCCTCAAGTTAACACCCACTTCCATATCCTTACTTCGAAGTTTCTTTTTCTTTCTTTTCTTGATTTCATGAGTGAACCTTGGCGTATTGTTGCCATGTGCAATAGATGACCGAGACTCTGCATTTTTGGATATTATGCCCGAGACTTTTTTGGGAGGTGATCTTGCACTTCTGCTTCTTTCCACCATTCCGATCATTCCAATTGAAGCTTGCTTACCCTTACCTTCACTTTGCTTCTTGATATCCAGAACATTCAACGTGATTTCCTCATCAAAAGATTTAAAAGTCACCGTGCCTTTGTCAATATCTAGATTGCACCGACTAGTGAGCAGGAAAGGTCTACCGAGGATGACAGGGGTGTCTTCATCTTCTAGAATATCCATGATCTCAAAGTCAACTGGAAAAAACAATTCACCGATCATCACTAACACATCCTCAGCTACCCCATAAGATTTCTCAGTTGTGTGGTTTGCAAATTTTAAATTTGTTCCCGTATCGCTCACCCTTCCAATTCCCAACTTTTTATAAATGGACAATGGCATGAGACTAACACTAGCACCTGAATCAATCAAAACTTTTTTGAAATTTCTGTCTTTTATCGTGCACGGTATTGCCACAGATCCAGGATCCTTCTGCTTGGTAGGGATTCTCCTATTTTGGAGTACTTCACTACACTTCTCATTTACATTTTTCAGCTCTTCCTCCATCGGTTTCTTTTTAGTGATCATCTCTTTCATGCATTTCTGATACACTGGAATTTGCTCTAGTGCCTCAAAGAATGGCATATGAACCTCAAATTTTTTGAACAATGCGATAAACTTCTCAAAGTCCTTCTTTTGTGTCTCCTTCTTTGTCGCTCTTGAGGGGTACGGTAACTTGATCTGAGGTTTGACCGCTTCTTTTCCTTTCTCTCCGTAATTCTCACTTGACTCGCCACTTCTAGCCATGATGGCATTCACATTCTGGTTATCTCTGGGGTTTGTCACTGTTGCACTCGGTAAGGCACCTGGTGTTTGGGAATGTGCTAGTTGTTGAGCTATCTGGCTCATCTGAACCTTAAGATTTTTTATGGAGGCTGTGGTATTCCTATAGCTATTCTGGGTCTCTTCCTGAAATTGCAGGTTATGAGCTGCCATCTTCTCAATGGCAATCTCCCATTGTGATTTTTGGGGAGCTTGCTGCTGCTGAGGATATTGTTGCTGATTCTGATCTTTCCAGGAGAAGTTATGATGATTCTTCCACCCTGGATTATAAGTTTGAGCGTAGGGATTATTCTGCTTCAAGAATTTTATGTCTTCAATTTGTTGCGAAGTTGCAACACAATGTGCAGTAGAATGAGGTCCACTACAAATCTCACACTTTACCGCTTGAACCGGGTGAACCTGTGCTACGGTTTGTGTTTCAAGACTCATTTTCTTTAACCTTCTCTCAACCTCGGCCGCAATTTGATCCTCCATTTTTACAACCTGTTCTGTTAGCTTCAAATCAATTATCTTCTCAGGTTGACTAACACTGCGATCATACAACTCAAGATTCTCATTTGCTGCTATCGTTTCAATTATCTTTTTAACGCCAGTGGCTGTAGAAAAGTTTGTAGAGCCACCGGCAGCTGTATCAATCTGTTGCTTTGTCTTCATCTTTAACCCATTCACAAAATTATGCATTTGTTCGGTTGCGTCCATATTATGAGTGGGACATGCAACTAAACACCTCTTAAATCTCTTGTAAGCATCTCCAAGTGATTCTCCTTCTTTCTGCTTGAAATTAACAATGTCATATCTTTTCTGAATGTATACAGATGCAGGAAAATACTCGTTCAGAAATGTAGTCTCCATCTCTTGCCAAGTAGTAATACTCCCAGCGGGTAAGGAATAAAACCACTCTTCGGCGTCCTCGAATAAAGTAAACGGGAACATCACCAACTTCTTTGCCTCTTCAGAGTGTCCCTCAATTTTCAAGGACGTGCTCATGGTAAGGAACCTTTGCAAGTGCTTGTTGGCATCTTCATTGATTCTTCCTGAAAACGGCCTACTCTGAAGCTGTCGGATGGTAGATGGGTGCAGCTGGAACTGTGCAACAGTAACTGGTTGATTAACGATTGTCAACCGTGCTGCTGAAGCGTTTGCTCGGCCATAATCACCGAGAAGTCTTTCGGCAGGTGGATCTTCCGCCATGATACTAGTTTCCGACTCGGAGTCTGAACTGGAATCTGTGTGCTGAGAGTGACCTGAAACTGACTCTTCTTTCTCGGGCTCAAGGATAATTGGTTCTGAAATCGATGCTGCCAGCCTTTCTAGCTTAGCTTGCCGACGTCTGGCGTGCAATGATCTTTCGGGTTCTGTGTCAAGAGAAAATTCTGCTGAGGGATTGCCTCGCATATACAGGTCAGACAGATAATAGTAATAATAAAAATAACAGGAAAATAAAATTAAAAATTTTAGTCACAGAGTGACAAAATTCCAATTGAACTAACAAACACTTAAAATTTGGCAATCCCCGGCAACGACGCCAAAAACTTGATCGGAAAAATAGCAAGTGTACTATTTTTACCGATGTAGTAATAATTTGGGGTTTTCCCCAGAGTCGATCTCTCGAGGACTGCTCAGAATATGTAGTGCAAATGTTATTTCAATTAGACAAAAGTTCCTTTTGGGGGTTTTGATTTTCAAACTAATTCTAACGACAGAATAAAATAAGCAGAATAATAAAAGTGCTTTTTATGAATATTATGAAACATGCTAGGGAAGGTGTATAAATTTCTTAGTAAGAACCTTAAATTATAATCAAAGAGAAATGCCTCAAACCTTAATTTTACTGACCCTCAAATATTTTTCTTAAATTCCTTAACCGAAAAACCTTTGATATTTCCCCCTGACCCTAATTCCTTAGCAGTCAAGAGAAAATATCAAGCAATAGTTCTGACAAGGTCTTTGAGTCACTACGGGGTATCCCTATTCCTAGGCAATATCTACCGCAATGTATTATGAAAAAACAATAGATTGGTTTTTCAGGCCAAATCCCTAACCGTAAATCGTTCCCAATTTGTACGATAAAAAAAAAGTATTAATTTATTTGCATAACAAAAGATTAAGGTAAGAAAGCATAAACTCATCAAATAATTCATAACGGTTCCTTACATCACAATTCAGGGACACCCCCTGGCATTGGGGGGTTTAGCCTCTCATAATTAAAAAAAAAAAACAATAATAAGATTAGAAGTAGACATTACAATTTGATTGGATTGAAAATGATCCTTCAATTGCTTCCGCACATGAACGATCTCTCTCTCCGAATCTCCTTGCTCCTCTCCCACTATCGTCAAATTGTCCGTAAAGTAAAAAGTGTCTATTTTCCCCTCTCCACCTAGCCTAAATAGTTCCAAATCAACTAAAATAACATGAAATTCCCTGAATGCCCCTCGGAGCATTAAAACTTAGAAAATATAAAAATTAGAAAATTTCATCTCCCAGGCTTGCTGACACGGGACGTGTCAGGCGACACGGGCACCCGTGTCAGCCTTCTGTTCCTCTGCGCAAAAATTCTTCACTCCAGGCCTGCTGACACGGGCCGTGTCAGTTGACACGGGCACCCGTGTCAGCCCTCTGACTTCAGCCCAATCTTCAATTTCAAATACATGCTGCTCCAGGCCTGCTGACACAGGCCGTGTCAGGCGACACGGGCACCCGTGTCAGCCCACTGTCTTTAATTCAACTTCATTCCGCATTTTGCAAATTTTTCTCGATTTTTCGCTCCGATTCTTCCTGAATGCTTATTTGAACCTGAAAGCACTAACGAACGCAACCAAGGCATAAAATGTGGTAAAAGAGCTATAAAACAAATAAAAAATAACAAAAGATAAACTAAAACCAATAGTGAAATAACGAATGAAAACGACCGATCACAACCTCAAGGAAGAACTTTTCTGCTGAGGGACCTGTTTTTGCTTGGGGAAAACCATGATCATGGACTCCACTGGGGAAATCAAACTTCCCTATGTCTTGCTAGGAAGAGGGATATTCAGATACTCTGTTGGGGAGAGGAACTCCATTGCATTCTGCTGGGGAAAAGAGATCAAAGATGCCTCATGCTGAGAATGACCTCTATTTCAAGTTTCTGAGTTGATCAACTGCCCATTGATCATCATTAGTGAACAACGATTCATTTAATTCTCTATTTGCCCCAGACTGCAAGGTCTATGAAAGAATTTTGCCTCGAGAGGATTTTACAGAAGACGTAGCATTCAAAATGCCCCAGTGTCTTCAAACTCTTTGAGAGGTGCTTCTGACTAGCCATTTTCTGAAAAGGATAACTTCTCGTGCTCTTGATGTGGTCTGCCCCAGTACGAGCCTTGAAGTAACTTTGCCCCTGACTGGCTGATCATTGAGAGATTTTCCAAATCGACTTGATTGCCCCATATTAAACGCTTTTGGAGAGATTTATCAAATCTCGACGTGATTTCCCCCAGTTTGGCTAAACTTTGAAGAGATTTCTCGACGTGATTTCCCCTGATCGGTTGAACCTCGGAATGGCTTGCCCATTTGGCGTGATCATTTGATGACTTGCCCCTGCTCAACGTAGTCTTCTGGCGTTTGCATCTTATCTTGATCAATCTTTCCATTGTAGAAACTTTCCTGATGTCCTGTACTTACTCGCAAGTCAAAGAATTCGTTTTGAAGATGACAATTTTAATGCAATGCATATGACAATTTTAACATCCAAGTCTGTTCACTAGAAAAATGTGGTGACATATAGCGAACAAATCACTTATCAGAATGTCACATCGATACCACCATGAATGGTAAGAAAGATCCTCTTGGGAGTCAGAACTGACGCGATATTAACCGAAGTATGCTTTCGAGACAACCCTGCTTCAATTAGGTCTTTTGAAGGTTGTAACGTGGCCTGTTCACGGTTTAAGAAAGAAAGGATATAAGGCTCAAAGTTTTATTTTAACCCACCCATTCTCCTTGATGTTCTCCAGTCCTACGTTCATCTAATTCGACACAAGTGCTCACCTTCCAAAAGGTTATTGCATGTCATCATCGATGGTCAAGGAACCCACACTGCTTTCGGAATGGAAATCGTTCCTTTCGTCTTTGGTGCCTGTAGTCACACGACTCATTTTTTGTTCGAGGATTTTTCTTTTGTAATCCCTTTTGCTTTTTCTATTTGCTTCTTTTTTTCGTTTGTTTCCCTGATTTTTCTTGGACCAAATTCTTTTGAATTATTTTCGATTTTGGTGTCCAGCGGGATGCCCAAATTTTGCCTACGTCATTTGCTTTCAAGCTTTCGACTTAGCGGGCTTTCTCCTTTTTCTTTTTCTCTTTATTCTTTTTAACGAATCGTGTGACACTGGCTCGTCTTGACTTTGTTGAAAGGATTGTGACTGCTTCACTCCTTGCGATGAGGGGTAACCATTGTGGTTTCATGCTCCTTGGCCTCCTGATGAGAAAAAAAGGTAATGGATCCTTAGATGCGCTCTCCTTTTGAAATTTGAGCGCTTGGTCAAATCAACTGACAACTATCCTGCCCATGGGTTAAGTGTTAGGGTTTTTTTCTTCACAATAAACTCCTACTACTAGGCTCGACGGGGTGGACAAGGGATTATCTTCCTTATGTCTCTGGTGTTTAAGGAGTAGAAACAATGTCTGTACATCATCAACGGGGTTTTATTTCAAAAGCATACAATCAGAAGCTTTGCGTCTTTCAATTTTGTCACCCTCCCTCGGATCCTGCTTAAACAAGCACATGATATCAATAAAAAGTATGAGTAAACACAAATGGATTTAGTCAAAACATGCATAATCATTTCATTAGCATTATCAATTAAAAACATACGAGTTTTACAAATGAGTTTGTACTTTAATAGAAAAGAAACTACAAATGAAAAGAAATGACATGATATAACAATTACCAGCTTCGAGGAACGGGGCTTTCCAAGCTTGATTTGCCACTGAGCTAGCCATCTTCAGAATTTCTCATCGAAGTCAGTCTGATAACCATCTGCACAACAGCTCTCGGTGACTTCTTCCATGACCTGGACTGATGAACCCACATGACTGGACGAAGGAGAATTATTGATCTGAATACCCTGCAGTCTTCAGTTGAATGCCCTTGTGCCCCAGCATGGTAATCACAACGGGCGTTGACATCAAAACATGGTGGGTATGGAAAAGGCACTGGGCTCAATTCCTTGATCAGATCTAGAAGTATCTGACTGTACGACAATGGGGTCATTTTCTGCAAAACATCACCAAATGTTGCTTTAAACAACTATCCCCTTTGTACTTTTCAAACTTCGGCGCTTTGAACTTTGGGAGGCAACACAAGGCCCGATACCAAACACATGCTCGAAGCGTTCCAATCAAGAGTAGTACGCCTCACCAGGACTTTAAGTTTCTCCTCCAACACACGGTATCTTTCATCAAACTCAGCAGATCGTGGGTCCTTAGGCTTCATGTTTGGAACTACCCCTTGAACATCTAGCACAGAGAATGCAAAACTGCGATAATCAGCGGCGTCAAGAGAAGATGAGTGTCCGCCTTGAACAATGGGATACTCTTGTATAACAGGATCCTCAACAGGGATTCGCACCGGCTGAGCTTGGGCAACATTGTTCACCGGAGGTGGAATAACATTCTCAGTCCTCTGAACACTGGCCTCTCCCCTAGTCATGGCTTTCATAGCTTCCACAAGCTGGTCCAACTGACTCTTCATCAACTTAACATCAGCCCTAGTCACGGACTGATTCTATTCCCCTGAGTCCATGATTCTTCCGAGATACTAATCCAAGTCCAATACGAAAGTCGGGAAACCAACCGCAGGTCGAGGCAAAGGATGGATGAGCTCACTGGTCTGGCCTGGAGAAAGATATGCAAAATGATGCAAGATGCAAATGCAATGCCAAGTTATGAATGCAATATAACATGGGATCAAAGCTTCCATATATTCTGAATGAGTGGGCTGCACTGCTGACGACTAAATAATTTCATGGGTCTATTCTGGAGAGAATACTGAGATACCAGAATATCCGAATAATCGGAACACTAGAATGCCAGAATATCGGCATAATCAGAATACCAGAATAATCAGGGTGCCAGAATAATCGGAATACCAGGATATCCGAATAATCATAATATCATAATACCAGGCTGATAAGTCCACACTGATAGGGAAACTAGAAGACCGGGTAGGATGAAGGTTAAGGTTGCCTGAAAACCTGTAAACACCCGTCCATTCTCACATGTGGGTACTAAAACCATGGTTCCTCAGTTTCGGATTCTCGATTTGAGAAGCAATAGTACATTCATCCCTCGGGGTACAATACTATCGCCAAACAAAGAGGTCGTCCATTGATTCCCCAAAAATAAGGCAATCCTATGGAAGTTCCCAGTTTTGGGTCCTTGGATCGAGAATCATAATGGGTTTGCCATTTCTGGTCTACCATTATCGTTCTCGGGAGGAGTGCCTCTACTGAGTCCTTGGGAATGGTCACCAGAGTCGACAGCTTATACAAGGATATCTAATGACCTGCATAACATGCAGTATCAGATACCACCTATATGGGCCTCATCTGGCTGTGGATCTCGCGAAGACTTAACGTGATAACACCACGCAAGCGATTGACTATCCACTCTAAATCCTATGGGTATGCTCAAGCCTGGGAAGTGGGCTTATTTCTCAGAACACCCTGCCCACCAAATAGTAAAATCCAGCATAGTATAATATATGACAACAGTAAACGAAAAGCATGTAAATGCAATAAAACAGTAAACATGCAACAATTCTATAAATAAAGCGAGTAAAAAAACAGATAAACACCCTAAAATCGAAAAAAACAAGCGCTAGGATTGACTCGCATAGGGGATGGACCAGCCAGAGGTCAATTTCTCCCCAGCAGAGTCGTCAGCTGTCGCTCCCGGGATTTTCATCCAAGTACAAACGCGAAAGTGGCGCGGAAACAGAGTCGCCAGCAATGTGTATTTATCCCAAGAGAGGGAAAGGAAACACTGCGTAAACCTGAGGGAAAGGGAAAGCATGGTCTCGCGACCAAGAGAAATAGGTAAGGGAGTCGGTTACGCGAGAGGAAGGTATTAGCACCCCCTCGCGTCCATCGTACTCGACGGGATCCACGCTTGTTGTCTCGATCAAAGGGTGTAGGTTATCTGAATCTCAACTGCTAAACTGGAAACGGGAAACAAAAGGCGAAAGCGAAGAAACGGGGGGAAAAAGAAAAGAAGTGACTCGATGGACATCGCCGTCCTAGGCCTACGTATTCCCTCGGGAGCGGGAAAATCAGAGTCAACGTAGTTCGGACTACGGCTTGGGGGAAAAGTGAAAGGATTATGCTCGGCGAGATCTCGCACGATCTCCTGCCTACGTATCCCGCTCGCACGCGAGAATCAGAGCGACGTAGTTCCCCTCACTAGGGATAGATTTGCTTTGTTTTTTTAGAGGAAGACGCCAACGTTCGCATTCTAGCAGTTAGGTGTCGCAGCTCGTCGTACGGAGTCTTAGGCATTTACCTATTTGCGGTAGAAAGGAAGAGACGCATCCTTTATGAATGGAGTGAGGAAGATGAGAAGGGAATTGTGTGTTTTTGTCTTTTAAGAAGAAGTGTTTTGATTATTTTGTGTTTATAACAGGTATTGCCGTAAAGTCTATGACATAGGAACGAATGTATCGCATGGCCGTCCTAACAGGACGTATGATAACACTCTAGAAAGACAGAGGGAAACCCTCCTCCTTCCATTTCCCTTGTACTTAAGGCTCATGGCGTACAATACTTGTTGTTTTTGTTACATGTTTTTGATTTTTGTTTTGAGATGAGAAAGAGAGACTCAAAGGTGTTAAGAAAGGGAAAAGTCTAAGTGGGGAAGACTAATAATCCTAATGTTGTCATGCATGGATGTCGTATGGTTGTGTGGAGTATAAGAACCACCTAGGCCTAAAGAAAAGGGAGGGATAGCACTATCTAATGCTTATCCTACCTCACCTAAATAAAAAATTAAGGATGAGCTAGGATCCCAAAGGGATGTGAGAAAGTTCTACACAATCAAGCATTATATCATGTAATCCACAAAGAAAAAGAGAAGTAAAAGAAATGAGATATGAAAGAAGGAATGAGCATGGATAAGCATCCATATGCTCATATGTCTTACCTCTACCCCTACACAAAAGGTTAGCACAAAAATATCACAAGTATTGAATATAAGTGCTAAAAAGTAAACCAAACAAGACTAGTTGCTTTAAGAAGGCAACTTAAGAAGAAAACAAATGTTAAACCAAAATGAAATGAGTCCTAAAGGTTAAGGAACATTCAAAGTCAGTAGGTACATGCCAATGTATCCTACTAAGTTAAACAAGCCAAAAGAAAGCAAACAAAATCCAACTATGCATCCAAAGCTATCACAAATGCAAGTTATGCATTACTTAAGAAGTATGAATGCTTATGAAAGGTAAACATGTATTAATGAATGATTATAGGTCAAGGTAAGAATTAAATGACATTTATAAATGCATATGAATATCATTGAATGAACATACAAGTCATGGATGCTAGCATTTATAAAAATGAAGCAAGAAGAAGTGAACAAACAACAATTTAAATCCAACAATGATGCATACTTGTAATGCAAGTCAAAGATGAAGATGAAATGAGATCATACATGTCTAATGGATACAAATCAGTAGTATATGATATACAAGATGCAATTAAGAATGCAAGAATGACACGTGAAGTTCATACACAACTCATATTAACAAGTTAAGAAGAGAAGAAACAAACTAGGTCCTAACAAGTTCAAACAAGCACCTCCAAGTTTATGAACTTATGCAAGATGCAAAAAAGCAATTACAAGTCATGTTATATGATTGAGAATGATAAAAAACAGAACATGAATAAAGTTTAAATGTACATTTAAGATCACACACGCATTGGTAAAATCAAAGCACCAAAGACATGCAAGGATAGGAATACAAATCCACAAAACATTTCAAGTTTGAACAAAGCATACAAGTCAATTCAAGGTGGACAAGCAATGAACTATAACATGATAAAAATGACCTATAATGCCCAGCAAATGATGTCAAAGCATCTCAATAATCGTCCCAATGAAACATGTTCAAAGCAATACCAAAACCCTAACATAATTCCTCTAACAAACACACATGCGAAGGTGCATTTATGCAATCCATAAAGTCATGTTATAAGGATGAGAAAATTGGAATATGAAAGTCACTTGAAGTGTAAACAGTGTGCAAACATGTATCAAAAGTGTGGATCAAAATTCATTACCAAATAATGTCCAAAGATGCTTCACCATGTCATACAAATCACACTAACCAATGGCTCAAAGATAGCATTCAAACCCTAAGATAAAATGCTTCTAAAAATCCAAAAAAAATTAAATGAAATGCCTCAAGATATCATAACATCATGTACCAAGTCTTAGAAACAAATTCACTTTGGAACTATGTTAGATAAATCCACAACAATGCATGCATATGAACATATGATCATACAAAAAGAAAATAAAAGGAAATTATGGAAAACTATTAAAACATATAAAAATTAGAAATAAAAATATGTAAAAATTAGTTAAATGCATTAGGATGCCTCATGAATTTATTGGGGAATTTATCATGCTTAAAAGTAATTTTACAAAATTAAAACCAAACATGTATCCAAAAGGAAACAAAAAAAAAACCAAGGAAATGAAGCAGGGGGTGCAGCGCAAGTAAAAGGCCAGTTATAAATTGCATTGGGCTCAAGGCATGGTGTGTGAATAGCAAAAATTGAAAATCCCAAAGGTGCGTGGGTCAGAGAGGTGCATGCTATGGATGTTAGTCAAAATATTGACTCAATGAGAGCCACAAGATCCAGTCAACACATGATGATCAAGAGAGTAAGCAAATCAAATGAATCACCACGCGTGCACATGATAAGATAACATGGAACCATCTCACATGATCAAACATTTCACAATAATTCAGAAAATGAAAGGACGTGCAAGGGAGCACGTCTCATTAATGCGCTGGCACCATTGTGTGAGTTAGATCAAAGCATCGGACGACTGTGTTATAACTTGGAAAATGAGTTAGGGTTCTTGAGGATGAGGAACACCACCGGCCGGAGAAGGCTCTGGTCATCTTCTCCGGCCAACCTTCACCGTGATAAAACTTACATGTTACCAGAAATGAACAAGGCTTATACCAAAATGATCCTCAGGCTGAGTAGGTCGTGAATCCATCATCAAAACGCACAAACAACTCACATACAAAGAGAATCGAAGAGAATAAGTTTACCCTAGGATTTTGAAACTATGCACCTATGGTGCCTATCAACTAGCCAGATCCACAAGAACTTCTATTAAGCTCCAAAACATGCAAAAACAAACTCAAATCAGGTAAAGTTACAGAGGAACGATTAAATGAAACCTGCACTTTGAAGCTTTCTTTGATGCAAGAGAAAACCAGAGAGGAGGGTCCTAGCTTCTTTGAGCTTCAAGCTGGCCAAATAAAGCCTATGGAAATGCTTGTTATTGATGAGAAGTTCAGTTGCAGAAAATTGGAGAAGATTGGAGTGCAATTCTGAGTCTCAATGCCTTGATTCCATTGATGCTTCTTGGAAGAGAATCAAAGAGAAGCTTGCAGAGATTGAAGAGAAATATGCTTCGTGAAAGAGAGAAACTCAGAGACAGAGAGTGAAAAGTTTGAGAGAAATGATGAATGAGCAAATTTTTGTTTGAATTCTGTTATGGAAAGCTTATATAGGTGTGGTTAACTGTTAACCACCTTGGTTAACAGTTAGAACCATGGTTAATTCAAAGGTGAATGGAGAAGGAAAGGTGTAGTGAGATTGAATATTGAAAATGGAGAAAGAGTGAAGAGAGTCAATGAGGTTAATGTGGCACGGGTTTAATTCAATGTGGAGGGAGCATGTGAGCTTATAGTGAGGTCATGATGGATGGTGGTAATGATGCAAGGTACAATGCAGCCACAACATCTTGTTATGCAAGTTTCCTTCTCCCTTTTCCTTGTTTGTACAAATGTGGCAAGAGTGGGTACATGGACATGTATGTGTGTAAGAGTGTGTTGGTCTTGAAAAGGCAAGGCATTTGATGTATGTGTGGTGTTAGCATGCACATGAGAACAATGCAATAAGTTTGATCTGGTTTTGTTAACTTGGCTTGGAAGAAAAGTAAATGGCATGTAGTGATCTTTGGAGCATGATATTTTGATGGTCACTGGGTACACTGAAGTGTTCTTGGGGTCTTCGCAAAGAGGGGATGGAGTACAACAACATTGATGTTCAGTACAGATGCAATGGGGTCCTTTAACCTGCTAAAAACTGACCATGAAAGTGTTTGCACATTTCTGAGTTGGCAGGCCAACCTGACCTGGTCGTGTCTAGCCCATGCGCGCGTGAGTGAACCAGTTGGAGTGCCTAACTTTGCCTCATAACATCTCTCAATACATTGATCATATGAAAAATCCTCCAACATCAAAGTTGCAGGGGAGATAGAGAGGAACAAGATAGATGTTGAACAATTTTTCATTTGGAGTCTCCATCATGGAGAAATTTTCCCTTGAACTTGGATAGAACATGCACACAAGGTGTTTGATGATATGACTGCGTGCTGACTGGTCATGACTCGCCATTTTGCCTTGATTTGTCTCAACTTTAATCCATCATATCTCTCTCAATTTTAATCCAATGGAGATGTTCTTGGTATGATTTTGAAGCTTGGAATGTGAACTTTTGATAGGCCTCCATAAACTTTCAATTTGGAGCTTGGAACATGGAGAAAGAATGCCCTAAAGTTGGGGTGCTCACCTTGCCAAAACTTGCCATAAATGGAAAGCCTAATTTCTATTTTTGGAAACTTTTCACATCTTTTGATTTCTTGTGAATCTCTTGCCATTTCTTGATCAAATCTTCACCAATGATCATATTTAAGATGAAGAGCATGAATTTGACCTTAAAAAGTCAAGAGTTGACTTTTCTCCTGCACAATTGACTTTTCCCCAATTCTCCTGATTCTCAATCAATTAATCCATTGAAACCCCTCCAAATCAAACTAATGGACAATTCTTCATCCTTAGACCCTTGAGGACATGTAGAATATCATAGAATCAAATCTTGTCCAGAAAATTAGAAATAAACTGATTTTATGGCAAACCCTAATTTTGTACCCTCTGTCTAGGAGAAATCAGCACATCCTCCAAATCCAAACTCCTCTGAGTATGATGTGTATCCTCTCAAACAATGATGAGACATGCTATTGGGTGATGATAAAATCTTAAAGATCTTGCCCATTGGGGTGATAAACTCAAGAATTCCAAAACCCTAATTTGAACAACCATGCTAGGAAATGATGAACTGCTTCAATACTTTGTGGAATTCCCTTCTCTTGATGACTTGAGAGCTCAAGTGAGAGGAATTGAGATATGAGGAGCCCTTGTGACTAGTTTGGAATAACTCTACTCTTGTCCTTTGCCTTTGAATGGTCCATACCTTGAGACAACTGATCACATGTCTTGCAAATAATGATGTATGATTTAGTATGACCTATTATGAAATGCAAATGAATGAAGCATGAGCCAATTATTGGAGAAAAATAATAGGGCAAATTTTGAGGTGTTACACACATAATACTATAAAACGTTGAGAACAATAAAAAGCTAAATCAATCGAGAAATCATTATGCATTGCATACGTTACTGGTAACTCCTGCAGGATAATCAGTAATATCCATTGGTAAGTCTAACGCACGGCCGACAATGTGACAGTTCTTTAAAGAAGTTGTTGTTTCCTCACCAATTCCTCAGCAGAGCCATCATTTCCCCGGCAGTCGCCATTGTGGTTCTCAGGAAAGTTTGATTACTTTCCACTTCCCCGACAGATCCATAATGTCTCTAGCAAATTTGTCATGATGTACCTTGAGGAAAGACGAGTTTGTTCTTTTCCCCAGCACGGGTCGTGCATTATCCACATCATGTCAGCACGTCACGCACCCGCAATTGTACGATTTGGTTCTTCTCCTGCTCCAAGCAGAGAAGATCCTCCGAGCCTTGTAACAGAGTCAGTGGAAGCTTAGAAATTGGTGTTTGTTGATTTCATTTCCCCAAGCAGGTGAAATCGTGATGGAAAAGGTTGCCCTGATTCTCTTACCCCCTGCAACATCGTTGGTGATAGTTCTTCCCCAGAGGAGCCTTCACCATCTTCCTTGGGTGTCCTCGGCAAGAGTAATCACCCTTTGAGGGCCTTTCCCCTTGGCAGGCCTGGTCTTCATTTATGGGTTTTCTCCCCAACCGAGGACGTCGCGATCGTTTTGCTACAATCTCTGCCCAACTCATCGCACATTACCTTAACCCGGACTTTTGCATTGCATGATATCAATCATCATATATAACGCATACATAGCATATGCATCGAGCAAACTCCCTTTCTTTTGGCCTGATTCATCCCTCAGCAGATATTCAGCCAAACTTCGCACCTATCACCTTTAGACACTCCCCAAACTCTTCTTTTGTCGCCGTCGGCAAAATTTTTGAGCTACTTTTTTATTTAATCCCCTTCTACCTCGAATCATCGAAAAGCTAGCGCAATTCATACATTCAGGTCCAAGAGGATTAAATAGGGGCAGCTGTCGTAACCCGAAATTTGACCTCCCTCTTTTGCCTTTTGCATAAGCATGTGCATTCGCATCGCTAGCATACGCACTTGCACTTTCCTCTTTTGATTTTTTGTTGCAGGATATTCAGGTTTTCCAAACCCGATTAATTGCATCCTCACAAGATCATCACATCATCAAATCAAGCTCAAAATAAAGGTTTCCATGCTCACTCATCAAATTAAGAGGTGGAAAATCGAAACGGGACTTTAGTATCATTTCCTAAGCAATTTGGGCAAAAATTGACTGAAGTAACCGGTTAAAGTGTGGTGAGTAACCGGTTACTCAGTGCAAATTTGCAGTTCCTGCTGTATTTTTGGGACAGCAGCCATGCACTGTCTTTGGTCTTTGGTTCTACTTGATTCTAGCGGTGTGTGGAACATTCTAGACATCTCTAGACATTTCAAGAGATTCCAAGTGCATTTATTCCAATGTTTCACTCTAAAATAAGGGCACCATGTTCCTTGATCTCCAAGTATGCGGACCTTTGGATATTGAAGCTCACATTGGGATTGTTACCGAGTTGGTTCTAACCAACCGAGTTAACCACCTTGACTCGGTGAGTCAAGCCTAACTAACTCCTAGCCTAGTTCCAAGCCACACAAAGCAAAGTCCAAACCTAATTCCAAACCTCTCACACTCCAAACCAAAAGTCTATATAAACAAACCTTCACTCATTTTCAAGGACCTTCAACCATTTTCACAATTCACTCTCAATTCTCTCACATTCTCTCTGATTTTTCTCTGCTACATCTTCATCTTCATCTCAATTCTCTTCCAAAACCTCACCAAAGCTCATTTCTACTTTGAAGGATAATCACTTTTACATCAAAAGTGATTATTTCTTGAGCTTAACTTCCATCATTCTTGCTTCTACACTTGGATTTCTGGAGTTATTTCAGCTTGTGGATTAATCTTGAGTATTTTCTGCAAGTTTCAACGGTTCGAATTCGCATTTTGGAGCTTTATCGTATTTTGCTCGATTTCGACACGTTTCGTCACCAAATTGAAGATTCCTCTGGTTTTCTTTAATTTTCTACATCAAAAACACTTTGCAACAATTACCAAGGCACATCTCAGCCTTGTAGGTTGGTGGATCTCACTTTACTCTCAGTTTCGATTGTTTCCACGCATTTCTGATATAATTTCGATCGTTTTCGGTTTGATTTACTGTGCATTTGCTTGATCTTTGATCTCCATGATTATTGCTTATGATTTGTGTTAATTGCTCTCATATTGTGCAATTTTCGTGGACAAATTCATGACCTAGCATGTGGTGTTTGGCATAAGTGATTAAATGTTGAAAATCACTTTTGGAAAGCTGTTTTCTGTTATTTTTTTGCCACTGTCACTGTGGTAACCGGTTAACACATGGTGAGTAACCGGTTAGTCAGTTGTAATTTTCACCTGAAACGCAAATTTTCAAATAAGTAACCGGTTAACGTGTGGTGAGTAATCGGTTACTCAGTGCAATTTTCACCAAAAACTCAGTTTTTCGAGCAAGTAACCGGTTAACGCGTGGTGAGTAATCGGTTACCACTGTACAAAATGGCCATTTTCTTACATTTTTCAAGGGTGTTTGCCATGCTTTCTTCCTTTAACTTCCATGGACCAATGTGCTTGATGTTGGTGGATGTTTTAAGTGTCATTTCACTTCTGTTTGAAGCATGCTTATCAATTTACAACGTTTGATTCTTTCATTTATCGATTATTCGCAACTTTGGCAATGTTTGTCCATGAACATTTTGCATTCCATTAAATCACTTGTTAACATGTTTTGCAATGCATACTAATCTTCTTTTGGTACTGTTTTTGCATTTCATTCTTGCTTTGCATTAAGTTTGTTCTTGAGTGAGCAAATTTAATCTTGTAGAACCAATAATTCACTCCCTTTGCTTTAATGATTTTTCATTCTCTTTGGAAAATTGTTAGCATGGAATTTCCCTTTGATTAATTGATCGAAACCATGTTTCGATTAGTTGATCTTCCCCTTCCCTCTCTTTAGGATCTCTTTAGAACTTTTCTTTCTGGATTCCCCTGTGGAGTTGGAGTTTCTCGCTACACCTTGCATGGGAGCACTGTACGAACTGAAGGTGTTACGCTATTCATTTCACAACACAAGGAGCACTTTACAAATTTGAGCTGTTGTGCTGTCCGTTTCAATTTCTGCATTACACCCTGTGTGTTAGAGAAGGAATGAGAAGGGAGAATTTATACTCTCATTCTGACTACTTCAGGTAGGGGACGAATGACCCTGTGCTTGGCTTAGTCACCTCTATCCCCAGGCTGTAGTGTATGAAGAAAAGAAAAACACAAGAAAGGGGGTTTGAATTGGGGTTTTCAAAAAAATTAAAGCAAAAAAGACACGTTTGGTTATCCTGGTTCGTTTGAACTCAAACTACTCCAGTCCACCCGCCAAGGTGATTTCGTCTCTCTCAGTCGAGGTCTTAATCCACTAATCAAAACTTTGATTACACAATCACAAAGACTTTCGTCAATGTCTTCTTGAGATAGAACCACAACTTGGTTTCTCAAGGAATCACGAAAACAACAAAGTAAAGTGTAAGAAAAATGCTTCTAGAAAGCAGTATCACAACTATGATTTTACACAAAGATTTAAGCGTGATTATAATTTGATGAAGATGAGAATTGTATGAGCGCTTGTGTCTTCATCCTTTTGATATCCCCTTTATATAGATGAGGAAATTTGATCCGTTGGAGTTATTTTTGGATGTTGATAAAAGTCATTTAATGACCTTTCCAAACATACAGATCTCATCTGAAAATAGCTGTTACTTCACGATTCTTGAATTGTAACGTATCAGAGTATGTTGTGAAGTTCTGGATAATCAGAGTTTAAACATGCAGCTTTGGTGCTGAGAGCGTGATATTACGTTGGATCAGATCTTCCAAGCAGATATTTTGTTCGCCAACGTCCTTTGCTTCAGAACTTCTTCAGATCTTCAAAACTTATATTCGTTTGCCAACGATATTTGCTTCATAATTTCTTTCAGATCTTCTTAGAACATTTTCTTAGTGCAGATTTGTCCAAGATATATTGCTTTGGAGTCAGAACTTCTCTACACAACAAAGAAGTAAATTAGGGAGCATATTTGTTCTTAATATTTGTTATCATCAAAACTATTAAAGGATGTAGAATCAAACTCTTGTTCTAACAATCTCCCCCTTTTTGATGATGACAAAAACTTATATATTTTGATAATTCAAGAGAGAATATAGAGTATAAGAAACTCACCCTGAGTTAAAAACTTCCCTGAAGATGTTTGTTTAGAGCTTTGGATGGAAGTTCTGATGGACACTTTTCCTGTTTGCTTAACAATATGGAAAATCAGGTTAAAAAAGAAAATGTTCGAGACTTAGTCCGGGTGTACTGTTATATTTCAAAATATTTTACGTTCTCCCCCTTTTTGTCATTAATCAAAAAGCAACACAAAAACACATAAAAGATCAAAATAGATTCATTGAATATAAGCAGATAATAGCAGAAACAACAGAAGCAAAAAAAACTAAGGTTGAGGTGCAGGTGGAAGTCGTGTGAACAATGCTTCCAGAAGACTTTTGATCTGATTGGATGATTCTTCTTGCTTGCCAAGCATCCCCTTAATTTCTGCATTTGTTTCATCCTGTTTATCCAAACGTTTCTTGACAGCCTCATTTTCTTTCTTCAACTCATCCAGAGTTTTCAGCACTAAAGAGGATGGAGTTGAATAAGAAGATACCAAATCCTCAGAGCTTTTTGTAGAATCTTTATTTGGAAAAACTTCAGCTGACTTTCCTTCGACTTCAGCCATTACCAGAGTTTGATATTCAGAGGTTTCTTCCTGAAGTTCTGAAACCATAGGAGTTTTCCTGCCTAGATGAAGAATGGGTTTCTTTTCCCAGAACTTTAGAACTTGCTCCTTGAAGATCTTTAGATGATCACATAAGTTCAGTTGATCTATTTCATAGCTGAGTTCCTCCATCTTCTGGGATTCAGTATTAAACCATTTTCTGAACTTAGTCCAGAGATAGTCAGAAGTAACTGGATTCAGATTCTCCACACATCCCTGCTTCAGAAAATTGACTCATTCCTGTATTTCTGCCTCGAATGCCAATAGAGAGTTACCAACATCTGTTTTGGATGTTTTTGGTTTTGGTTTGTGAATGGCTATTTTATGAGAAGTTGAGGCAAGTTTGTCTAGAGCTTCTAAGTCAACTATGATTCTGAGGGGGTCTTTTGAGAGGTTTGTTGAAGAAGGAGAGTCAGAAATGAGAATGGGAGAGGTAGGTGATGTATTTTCTGGAGTGGTGACATCTTGTGTGGGACTGGTGAGGATATGTGATGGTTGAAGGGTGTTGAGAGGACAGTTGATATCAGGGATAGAGGTGTTTGGGAATTGTTCAGGGTTTTGATTTGGATTTTCTGGTTGAGGAGCTTCAAGATTTTGTTTTGGATTTTCTGGTTGGGGAGCAGTGAAGAGAGGTTGAAAATGATCAATGTCAGACAGAACTTGTGCAAGTTCTGGTTGTGCGTTAATAAAATCGGTAGGAGTGGGGTCAATTTCGATGTCAAAATCGTCAAGAGTTTGTGGTGATGGTGGTGGATTTTCAGATGGCTTGGGAGAAGATGAGGTTTCAGATGTGGATACCAATATGGACTCAACAACAGAAATGAAAGATGAGTTACCTTTCCTTTTAGCAGCTTTGGGAGTTTTCTGAGAAGTTCCTTCAGAAGCTTTCCTTTTTCTTGATATTTTGGTGGCAACTTCTAGAGGTGCTTGCCTGAGATCTCGCAAGGAAACCTATCGAATGGTTCCATCACTTTTACATGCATCCAGATATCTGAGAATAATTTCTAGATGAGTATCTGCTGAGAAGAGAGGAAAATCTTTCAGAGGTATTATCCTGGTGGTGATGACTTCCTTTGTTTGTTGAGTTGGATCCTTCTTGATGGTCTCAATGATCTTCATATTCTTGAGGTTCTTGGCATTGAGAGGTTTTCCAACACTAGTCTCCAGATCACAAATTTTCCGTGCTTCAGTCAGATGTTCTATCAGCTTATTCTCTGTTAGAATATCTGAGATTAGTCTACCCAGAGGGATCAAATCTCTCTTGGTTCTTTTGTCTTCTCTTGTTTCCTTGACGCTGTTCTTCAGATGATTGAATAAATTGTGAGGAAGATTTACTCTTGTATTGGTGGAGATGAAGTACAGCAGGTACTGTTGATCGTTGTTGATGTAGTCAGAAGAGCTTGTAGGTTTCCTATGATAGATGCAACCCAAAATGATTCTAGCCCAAATTCTGTGACGCTCCTTTAGATCTTTGATTTTGTTGGAGTGTTGTCCGGAAGTGAAGATTTCCTTTGATACAGTTTTTAGGTCAGAACTCTTTTCCATCTCACTACATCTGATTCCTAATCCATCATGATCAATTAGTTTACCAATGATTTCTTCAGTGATGACAATCTTCTTTCCCATTACATAAGACGTTACTTGATGATTTGAGGCAGATGCAAAAATCTAGAATTCCTTAACAAGTTTAGGAAAAACTGGACCCATTAAGCGATCAAAGTACTTAGTCCATCCTTGAAACTCAACCTCAGGAGTAAGGTCATACCCATTTTCTTTCATGCTTTCAAAATCCACGATGAGTTCACAGAGAACTTCAAGAGAAGCAATGGGAGTGAGAAGAGTTCTTGTAGGCTCAACGTACCTTTCTTCATTGATTTGGTCAGCTGATTCTTGAGATAGCGTTTGTTGAGAGCAGGAAGCCATTGTTCACAGACTTAGGGTTTTGGAGAACACGAAGAAAAGCAAGAATTGTAAACAAGAAAGAGAAAGCGAAAGAGCAAAGTGAGTGAAGGTGAAAGTGTGAGAGTGTTTGAAGTGGCATATATAAGAGTGAACAACGGAAAGAAAAAAAATAATGAGCAATTAAAACAATAAACATAATGATTAAGAGCTATAATGATTTCTGACAAGGGAGATAGCGTGAAATTTTTTGGGGTTACTGATGTGACTGGCGCCTCGATATGTCAATTCAGCCGTTTCAGTTTCCCAGAGTTTGAACACGTGTTCAACTTCAGAGGAAAACCTGGAGCATTGGTTGACAGATGTTTGCTAGAGTGAACTGCATGATTTATCCTTGAAATGAAAGGTTTTCAGATCTTCTGGATAGATTCTGAGACAATCTTCTTTCTCACTTCTGAAGAATTATTGGTCAGATGTTCACAAAAAGAAATTCTAAGAGTTAAATATACAGAAATAACATTTTCATTCTGGACATAATTCCATACTAAGATTTTTCAGAATAAAATTAAATCTATCTTCAGCAAGGGGTTTGGTGAAAATATCAGCCCATTGATGGTCTGTGTCTATAAATTTTAAAAAAAGAATTCCCTTCTGAGTATAGTCCCTAATGAAGTGATGTTTAATTTCTATATGTTTAGCCCTAGAATGCAAAATAGGATTTTTAGAAAGACAGATAGCAGAAATATTGTCACAGAGGATAGGGATGTTACTCTCGTAAATGGGAAAATCTTCAAGCTGATTCTTCATCTAGAGCATCTGAGTACTGCATCCAGCTGCAACTATATATTCAGCAGTTGAAAGTGCAATGGTGGATTGTCTTTTGCTGGACCAAGAGATTAAATTGTCTCCCAGAAACTGGCAACTTCCAGAGGTACTTTTTCTTTCTATTCTTTCTCCAGCAAAGTCAGCGTCGCAGTATCCTACCAATTTGTATTCTCTGGACTTTCTATAGCAAAGACCAAGATTAGTAGTACCTTTCAGATATCTGAAAATTCGCTTAACTGCTGTTAAGTGGGATTCTCTAGGATCTGATTGGAATCTAGCACAAAGATAGACGCTATAGAGAATATCAGGTCTTGAAGCAGTTAAATAAAGGAGAGAACCAATCATACCTCTGTAGAGCTTCTGTTCTACGTTCTTACTTACCTCTTCTTTTCCAGAATGCATGTGGGATGCATAGGAGTTTTGGAAGGCTTACTTTCTGACATGTCGAATTTCTTCAGAAGATCTTTGACATACTTGCTTTGATGTATGTAAGTTCCTTCTGGAGTTTGATTGATTTGAATTCCCAGAAAGAACTTGAGTTCTCCCATTAGGCTCATTTCAAATTCTACCTGCATAGTCTTAGCAAATTCTTTGCCCAGGGAGCTTTTAGTAGATCCAAAAATTATATCATCTACGTATATTTGACAGATCAGAATGTGATTTTTAAATGACTTACAGAATAGAGTTGTGTCCACCTTCCCTCTGGTAAAATCATTTTCTAAGAGAAAGTTACTTAGTCTCTCATACCAAGCTCTGGGAGCTTGCTTTAGGCCATATAACGATTTCTTAAGTTTATAAACATATTCTGGATGTTTTGTGTTTTCAAAACCAGGGGGTTGATGTACATAAACTTCTTCATCAATGTAACCATTTAAAAATTCTGGATGAGTGCAAGAGCTTTAGTCTCTTTGACTTGAGTGTTGCCTTCATGTGTCATTCTCAGAGAATCAAACATGTGTTTGGCAGATTCTCTGTTTGTGATCTTCTCATATTCTGTGTGCGAGATAGCGCTTAAGAGGATTGTTCTGGCCTTGTGATGATTTCTGAAATCTTTCTTTTGTTGATCTGTCATAGTTTTCCTTTCAATCTTTTGACCATCTTTTCCAACGGGATGACTGTAACCATCAGTTACCGTATCCCAGAGATCGCCTTCATGAGCCAGAAAGAAACTTTCGATTATGTCTTTCCAGTAATAAAAAATTTCACCAACGAACACTGGTGGTTTGCCACTGATTTTGTCATTGTTGTTCTGAACTGGTTCCGCCATAGTGTTTTTCTTGAAGGATCTTTTTCTGACACGGTTAAGTGTTAGCACCCAGAACAGGCGCTCTGATGCCAATTGAAGAAAAGAAAACACAAGAAAGGGGGTTTGAATTGGGGTTTTCAAAAAAATTAAAGCAAAAAAGACACGTTTGGTTATCCTGGTTCGTTTGAACTCAAACTACTCCAGTCCACCCGCCAAGGTGATTTCGCCTCTCTCAGTCGAGGTCTTAATCCACTAATCAATACTTTGATTACACAATCACAAAGACTTTCGTCAATGTCTTCTTGAGATACAACCACAACTTGGTTTCTCAAGGAATCACAAAAACAACAAAGTAAAGTGTAAGAAAAATGCTTCTAGAAAGCAGTATCACAACTGTGATTTTACACAAAGATTTAAACGTGATTATAATTTGATGAAGATGAGAATTGTATGAGCGCTTGTGTCTTCATCCTTTTGAGATCCCCTTTATATAGATGAGGAAATTTGATCCATTGGAGTTATTTATGGATGTTGATAAAAGTCATTTAATATCCTTTCCAAAAATACAGATCTCATCTGAAAATAGCTGTTACTTCATGATTCTTGAATTGTAACGTATCAGAGTATGTTGTGAAGTTCTGGATCATCAGAGTTTAAACATGCAGCTTTGGTGCTGAGAGCGTGATATTACGTTGGATCAGATATTCCAAGCGGATATTTTGTTCGCCAACATCCTTTGCTTCAGAACTTCTTCAGATCTTCTAAACTTATATTCGTTCGCCAATGATATTTGCTTCAGAATTTCTTTCAGATCTTCTTAGAACATTTTCTTAGTGCAGATTTGTCCAAGATATATTGCTTTGGAGTCAGAACTTATCTACACAACAAAGAAGTAAATTATGGAGCATATTTGTTCTTAATATTTGTTATCATCAAAACTATTAAAGGATGTAGAATCAAACTCTTGTTCTAACAGTGTATCCCCTTTCTCAGTCGAGTCGATCCTTGATCACTCCTATCTCTTTTAATCCCTCTTTTGATCACTCACCTTCTCGGTTAAGATCAGTGTTCATTGGGTTAGCAAGCTTCCTTTGTTTCAATACCCTATTTTTCTCTTGCGGTCGATCATGGTCTTTTGAATCCCCTGCAGAGTTCGCAACCTTCTCTTGGTTCTTCTCCTTTTGCTTGGTTAATCACTGTCTGTCAGTTAAAACACCAATGTTTGCATTCTTCTCAGTTAACCACAGTCCTTCTGTTAAAACACTGAGTTTCCTTAGGTGAATCACCTTCTCTCGGTTAATCACTCGTTCTTCAGTTAATCACAGTCTGTCTGTTAAAATACTGAGCCCTTTTGAGTTAATCACCTTCTCTTGGTTAATCACTCATTCTTCTCGGTTAATCATAGTGTTCTGTTAAAAACTGAATCCCCTAGCCGTTAGCAACCTCTTTTGGTTCAATACCCTTCTTTGTTGGTCAAGTACTGTTTTTTCGGTCAACACCAACATCTCTTCTGGGTCACGAACTTCGATCGGTCCTATACCTTTTCTTCTGGTTGATCACAGTTTGCTGTTAAAACCAATGCTTCTCTATCCCCACAGAGTTGCAGTCCTTTATTTCTTCGGTTAACCACTGCCAGTCAGTTAACATACCGATGCCCCCTCAGAGTCAAACCCCTTCCCTCGGTTCAGTACTCTCTTTTTGGTTTATCACAGTCTGTCTGTTGACACCAGCTTCTTTTCCCCACCAGAGTCTCTTTCTCTTCAGTTAACCACTTGTTGTACCCCAAAATTTGCCTGCCTTATTTTCTAACATTTAAATTATTTTTTAATTTTGATTTTATAAGTTTTTTGGTTCAATTTTTACTAACATTTAAACAGTAAGTTTTACTCAAAAAATAGGTAACAGTTTACTTTAAATTGTTTAAATAACAAATAGTTGTTTGACCTTCATATGCTTTCAAGTGCATTTTTGTATCGAATAAATGAATTGGCACAACTGGAAAGGAGATATGGCTTGCAAGTATGAGGTCGCGGGTTCGAATCTCACATGTTACATTTTGAATTTGTTTCTGTTATTTGTTACTAACTTTCTTTCCATTTTAAATTATTTTCAAAAAATGACAAAATTGTATTTTTTTATTATTTGTTTTTAATTTTCGTTTTTTATTTTAAGGCATTTTTGAAAAATATTTATTGATTTGATTTTATGCACTTTTTACCAAAAAGGAGTGCAAAAAATTATAATAGATGCAAAAAAATATTTTTCTTTTTGTGTACTCATAAAAATCAGATACTATTTGATTTTTATTCAGATATTATTTGATTAATAGGATTATTACTGTTTTTAATTTAATTTAATTTTAATCATTTTTATTGTTTAATTTTTATTTAGTATTATTTAATTTGGGCCTAAAATTATCCATTAAGGACTTTTTTGGATTTTAGAAAATAGTTAACCCTAATTTGTTTCATTATATATATATATATATATATATATATATATATATATATATGTGTGTGTGTGTGTGTGTGTGTGTGTGTGTGTGGGTGTACGGAGTGGAGGACCGCGAAAAAAAAAAAGAAACTAAGAGAAACACGCGGCCGGAATTGTCAAATAGTAAGTAACGTAGCAATCTTTTCTCATTCCGATCCTCACTAATTTTTCCATCGGCATACCATCACGTAATAATTTTTATAATCCTATTGTTAATACATATTGCTTTCTAATATATAGTTTTATTTGTTCATCTTTTTATTTTTATTATTTTTTTATTATATTATAATTTTTAGATTGAACCGTGTCGATACACTATTTGCATATTGATGTGCATAATGCGTGACATTTGTATTGGTTCGATCTGGTTGCGATGATCCAATTTCTGCGGTAGCAACAGTATTGTTTTTTTACACCTTTTAAAAGTCCTTTCGCTCTTCTATTTTTATAAATTCAGATCCGCAGAATTTGGATCCGGTTGCGATGATCGCGCTTTCGCGTTAGCAACTTTGTTGGTTTTTATCAAATTTTAAAAAAAAATTCTTTTACTTTTTATTTAGATCGGTACAATTCGGATCCGGTTGCGATGATCCCAATTCCGTGGTAGCAACATTGTTGTTTTTTTTTACACGTTTTAAAATTTCTTTTTGCTTTATGTTTTTGATAAATTTAGATCCGCCTGATTTGGATCCGGTTGCGATGACCGTGCTTTCGCGTTAGCAACTTTGTTGGTTTTTATCAAATTTTAAAAAATTCTTTTACTTTATTTTTCTTTTTATTTAGATCGGTACGATTTGGATCCGGTTGTGATGTTCCCAGTTTCGCGGTAGCAACATTGTTGTTTTTTTTTACATGTTTTAAAATTTCTGTTTGCTTTACGTTTTTTGATAAATTTAGAACCGCCTCCTCCCTCCGTTTTTTTACTAATAAGGGTTCGTATCAAGTTTTTCTGACATTTTTCTTTCACTTATTTATTTATTTGCTATTTAAATTCCTAGAAAAATTGTATAGATCGCACAGTTTGTTTGTAATAGCCGTAGTTTTATTTCCCGCAAGGTTTGTTATACTTATGTATCTCTCCCAAAGCCTTGTAATAGCGTAGGGATTTTACTTTCCGCACTTTACATTCCGCTATTTTATTTTACAACTGTGTAGTAATTAGGGTTTGTATGGAAAAACTAAAAAAAAAAAATCTAGAAAACCCTAATTCAAGATATATAATTGAAACTAATCCACTCAATCACACTTGCACCTCTAGGGTAGCCTCTCTCAGTTGCCTTACGAGCATGGTCATGTCCCTCGAACGTAGGGATACTTTAGCAAAAGACACTTACGAATAATATCATTATAGTCCCTTCGATATAAAGATCATAGTCCCTCGATGACCCTTCGAGTTACCTACAAAAATGATCTTGTCCCTCGATGACCCTTCGAGTTGCCTACGAAAAATGATTTTGTCCCTCGATGACCCTACGGAAAAATGATGATAGTCCTTTCGAATTGCTAAGGTATCCTTACATGTTGCCTTCTATGACCATTCGATGACCCTTCACTGTCCCTTCACATCCAATAGATAGGACTACCTACCCACTAATGGTATGGATAGTACTATCTCTCAAGGAAAAGGATAAGTACAAGAAAGACCTTATAAATTAAGGGTAAGTAACTTTTAAATGCTTGCTCACAACTAAAAAAAAAACAAATACTTTTCACATCTCACACTTTCAAAAATATTTTCTAAAACAAACACTTTGTATACATTCTTACGCGAATTATTACAAAGTCAAACCTTTACAAAAATATTTTCAAAAACAAACACTTTGTATACATTCTTACACGAATTATTACAAAGTCAACTTTTTACAAAATATTTTCTAAACACACACCACATTTCAAAAAAAGCAAGTTAAAGTGAGCAAGCAATTAAGAACCCATAGATAACTACGGATGAAAAGGGGTGCTAACACCTTCCCTTTTCATAAATTACCCCCCGAACTCAAAATCTTTTCAAAAAGGTCTTTCCTGTTCTTTTCACCTTTCCTAAATAAATTGGATAAAAGAAAAGTCGGTGGCGACTCTTGCTAACCGCAACATGTTTTGTGAAAACAAAATTAAAAAGTCAGTTCTCCACCGTATTACAGAACTGGCGACTTTGCTGGGGACGAGCTTAAAAGAGGGGTTACCTTAGGGTTTAGATCACTTTAACTGCTTTAATTATCTGTTTTGTGTGCTTTACATTTCAGGGTTTTGTCTTGGGGGGCATTACTTGGGTAAATGATCCTACACCCGGATCTAGGACCTTAGGTAAGTGGCAAGAGAGATAGGAGACTGTACGGCATGTACCGCTACGGTTGATATGGTAGCAATCGTTAGTGTAACACTTTGGTTTGTATTGATGTTCCTCGAGGCTTGGATTGGGGATAACATTAGGCTGCCGCGTGGTGTCATTAAGCACTAATTTGCCCTTAGAACCCTAGTTGAACTTAGCCTTGGCCATTAGAAGGTAGTGAGATAGCCGGTTTGGCATGTTCTAAAGTTGGTTGATACTCGAGGCTACGCTCATTGAGATTGGACTTTCGGGATGTTTTGGTCGGCCGCTCGAGTGTCGCACCAAAATAAAGCCTGCGAGAAAGATCCGTGATATGAGATTCCTAGAACCCAGTTACTATTTTAGGACAGGTTGAACCAACTAAACCTTGGTATGGGAAGGGTACTTACCTTTGGACTTCATGCAAGCCTTTAAACCTAAGGTTGCTTGTGTGACTTGTTTGTATTCACTATCTAACAACTTGAATTCCTTGCAGGATTTGTTTGTACTCTAACAACTTGAACTCTTTGCGGGACTTACTTGTCTTCATGCTTTTACTTAATGCATACCATCCATATACCATCATAACATAGCATGTTAACTAACCTTTTTTAAGGATCTTAGGGATTTATGGCGTACAATTTGCAGGTGCTATTACGGAAGGATTATCAAAATCCAGATTTCTATCAAGGGGCAAGAGGATTTATTTTCCTCTAGCCAGATGCCTTCAAACTCAAAAGAACAGTATCCTGAATCAGAGGCTTTGACCCACTTGATATGGCGAGCTTGATTCTTATAGAATGACGTTCAAAGATGAAAAGTCAAAGTTCTTCAGACAAAGCTGCAACCAAATTCAATTTCTAATGTTGCAAACTAGATTCCATAAATATCCTTGAAAACATTGCATATGCATTTACATACATATCATAACAGGTTTCCACAACGGGTTTCTCATCTCCTCGCTGTTTATTTCAGCAGAAAATGACATTATAACAAGCTGTCAAGGATCTCCAGACTCAGATCACCCAATTCCAAGAGATGATCCTGAGCCTATTCAAGGGGCAAGAAGAGTTGAAAGCCCACCTCACTAAGGACATGAAAAAGAAAAATCCTGAAGACAACAAGGATGATCAATTAGAACAACTGCAAGCTGAGATGGCAGAGATGAGAATCTAGATGTATGGTCAGATGACTCTTATCCAAAACTTAGCTCGGGGCAAGAAGAGTTGAGAGTCCTCATCAATAAACTTCAAGACAACAGAGTCGGGGATCAGATCATCAGTCGGCCTCCAAGGAAACAAGCTGACTTGGTTGAGAAAAAGATGAGGATAAAAGAAGGAAAGAGACAGGTTACTACTGATAGTCTTTCAATTGAAGGAAGAAGGCCTTATAGGGTTGTCGCACCACCAGTTCAACAACAGAAAGATCAGCGTAGGCGGCATGGTGGTCAACGTACTTGGAAATCTAAACCTAAATGACCATTTACCCTGTTGCACATACCGCTGTCTCAGGCTTTGCAACAATTGCTCAATCAGAACTTGATAACTCTGTTGCCTTCATACTCAGCTCCAGCCAACCCTGCTCCTGGTTACAAACCTAACGCAAGATGTGCTTATCATTCGAATAGTCCTGGTCATGATACTGAAGACTGTGGTCTATTGAAACATAGGATCCAAGACCTGATTGACGAAGGAGTCCTTGAGTTCATACCAAATGGTCAGATTGAGTTCTTCTATATCGAAGCTGCAAGACACATCGTCTGAAGTGACAGGTTCAGGAAGGGAAGCTTTGAAATCATTTGAATTTTCATTTGTAATTTCTTTTGTTGGCTTAAGCACTTACTATTATGTCAAACTTTGGTTTTTTCACATTAATGCATTGCGTATGTTCGTCTTGAATTTATCCATTCGTTTCACTATATTTAAACTATGCTTCTTACTTCTCTTTTGTGATATTTAACTCTCGTTAAAGCTGTAAGCCTTTAGAGGGAGGATGACGAAAGCAGTACCATAATTTCATACGGTATGCTTTTGAACAGACCGTGCTGACGATGTACAGGCATTGTTTCAAATCCTAAACAGTGGAGTTATAAGGAAGTTAATCCCTAGCCAACCCCTTTGAGCCTAAGAAGTAGGAGTTTTCCTTCTCATGCAAATTAAAACCCTTAATCATAACCTGAGGCAGGGTAGTTTCCTCAGTTAACTCAATTATGCCAGTTGATCTTTTGTACACAATTAGTGATGGTTCCCTGTAATCATTAAGTCAGGCAGTCAATATCTATCAAAAGAAAAGCCCACTAAGTCAAAACCTATGAAGGAGACTTAGTAAAAATTGAGACATCCCGCTGACTGTGATCTCAAAATAAACAGTTCAGGCAAAAGTTAGGGATAACAAAGTCAAAAAGAGGTCACTACAAACCCTCAAAAGAAAAATGTTACAAAAAATAATGACTGCCTTTTCAAATAAACTTCCGGTTTTTGAACCATCACCAAACATCAGTGTTAAAATTCCAAAATCTCTAGGAATCTGAATGCATAGTTAACTGAGTATAGGACTGAAGAACATTATGGAGAATGAGTTGGGTACAAATAAACTTTGAGCCTCTATCCTTTGTTTCTTAAATCGTGAACCAGGCCACGTTACAACCCTTTAAAAGTCCTAGCTGAAGCATGGTTAGTTCGAAGGCATACTGTTACCAAAAGGTATCCTGACTCCTTTAGGGCTTATTATAAATCTTGAGTTGACATCACAGTTTTTACAAACATGGTTTTTCTAAATAATTCTTTTTCAAAACTTCAAGACAGACATAAGCGTTGCATTTTGAATATCATTGTTTGCATATAACTAAGTGTTTGACAGCAGAGAAGTTCACATGATGAACATTCAATGAACAAAAGTCCTCCCGACAGACAAAGTTGCTTCAGAGGTGCATCGAAAAGCAGAAATATTTCCTGCGCTGACTCAGTTGGTTAAAAGCCAATGTATACAAGGGGCATGGTCACTATCTTCCAATCAAGGGGCATATTATTATGGGGCATCCCAATTATTTCTCTTGAGGCAGCTCTTTTCAAATACTTCCATTCTGGGGCAAATCATTCTCCGCTAGGGGCAACGCTTTCTTTTCAAATCTGATCAGATCAAGTTCAATTGCAAGCTCCTCAACCATTAACCAGGGAATACACGATCCACCGCAGTCTGGAAGCACATTCCTCCTGTTACATGGCATTGATCCCGAGTTTCAGTAAGAGCCATTGTGGGAGTTACTTGTCTGTGCCAATAGTATCAGATGGTGTCAGTATCATGTCTTCGGATCCAGTCATGATAATTCCTAGAAATTTTTTGGGGAATTCGAGACTATCGAAAGTTCTAAATACATGTGATCTCCGGGGCAAACGAACTTTTACGTGCGAAGAGCCATTCGTAATCAAGAAGATATTTTCTGACGACGCTACGAGGATTACTACCATGGACAACGAAGATTTCTCGCACCCTGTGAACGCGGACATAGTCAAAAAATACTACGCATGAAAAAGACCGCTAGGTTGACAAGCCTAGGCAAAAATAAGGGCATCCCGGCGAACCAAAAAGGTTTGGGAAAAAAATTAGGGACATATATAAAAGAATTGTACACCTGGCAAGTCGAAAACCTGAAAAGGCGGCTTGGACAAGAAAGGGTATCCTGGTGGACTAAAAACCTAAAAAGGTGGTCCAGGCAGAAGTTAGGGATTAAAGCGTACGACTATGTCCCATTGGATCATCCACTTACGAGTCAGTACCAGTTTTCATTGACAACTCCATTCAAACAACGTATATCAATCTTATCATTTTCTACCGACAGCAAGTGATGAAATACTTGAAGACATAGGGGCAATAGCAGAGTTGAAGCCCGAAGTGATCTTTTCCACCCGGTTTTCTATCACAGAATCAGCATTTACTAAAGACTCTTGGAGGTTGGAATCCCCAAGAAGTCCTGTATCCAACGGATCTTAACAAAATCACCCCCACGGAGCCGGTGTCATGGTAATATCCCTACAGACCAATCTCCATGGGACTATCTCTACAGAGCTATTTTCACAAGCTCGTCCCCAGTAGAGTTTATTCCTCAGCAGCGTTGCTTACCCAGTGGAGATCATCCTCAACAGAGATATACTCCCCAGCAGAATTAACATACTCTCAAGCAACAGTTGGGATACTTTCCAACAATTCACTCCCATATCCCCAAAGGATTGCCCAACAAGACAGAAGTTTGATTCTTTCCACAGCACATTCTAGAGAGTTCCCCAACAGAGTTTATTTCCCCAACATCTCCTTCACGATAGAATTTCTCTCTTCAGCCAGGTCTATTCGAGATTGCGTCCCCAGTAGAGTACATAAAGAAACCTCCCCAACGGACGACCTGACATGACCATCTTCCCCAATAGATCCCCTAACAGATAGGAATTTGATCATTCCCTAACCTATTGCAGATATGTCCTCAGCATAGCCTATGGAATTTTGATCCCCATCAGATAATATTCCCTCTTGGAAGTATACAGAATTCAATTCCCCAGCGGAGTTTTCTTCTCCAACACTACAAATTACCCGACAGAGTTCTCTTCTCTAGTAGGATTTCGTCCATGGTTGCTACTCCCAGAAGAGTGGTCACCCATGTCCGAAACTTGGTCAGATAGTGCATCGGAGGATTATCCATCTCTTTTATCCCCAGTCAGGGTACATAAGAATTAAATCCTTCAATAAAAAGCATGACGAACGACCGACTCTCCTGATAGAATACTTCTATCCCCAAGCGGAAGTCAAAGATCCCCAGCGGAATATTCCCAAACGGAAAGTATGAATCTCCAGTAGAGTCATTCCAAATAGGATCTGAAGATTTATTTTCTCCATCCCTAGCAACAGTCAGGGATTTATTTCCCCAATCAGACGTTACTATTCAAAGCCACCGCTACCTTCAGCGACTTTTCATACCCATACATCATTTACAATACATCATAGCATATGCATACAAAACGCATATAACATTCTCATTTATTTTAATAGCATCATTACGCAATGCATTACATATATCATGACGTTGCATAAAACTAACTTAGTTTTTTCAGGTTAGTTCTCAAACGGACAAATATTGTCAACAATTTATCATCCTTTAGATACAATCAGTCGAAGATTCATTCTGATACTCCTTTGGATGCAGTCAGGAGTAGACTCATTCTAGTACATCTTCTAGACACAATTCAGATACAATCAAGACACAGATTCATTCTGATACTCATTCCAGTACATCTTCTAGACACAGTTCAGATACAATCAAGACACAGATTCATTCTGATACTTATTCCAGTACATCTTCTAGACACGGTTCAGATACAATCAAGACACAGATTCATTCTAATACTCATTCCAGTACATATTCTAGACACAGTTTAGATACAATCAAGACACAGATTCATTCTGATACTTATTCCAATACATCTTTTAGATACAGTCGGTCGAAGACTCATTCTAATACTAATCTTTTATATACAGTCGGTCGAAGACTCATTCTAATACTAATTTTTCAGATACAGTCAGACGTAGACTCATTCTGATACGGCACTCAGATACAGTTAGGCAAAGACTCATTCTGATCTCCTTATAGATACAGTCAAGATGTAGACTCATTCTAGAACATCATACAGATACAATCAAGGCATAAGAATCATTCTGGCACTCCCCAGCACGTCTGCTAGATACAGTTGGACACAGACTCATTCTAGTATATTCCTCAGATACAGTCAAACCTAGACTCATTCTGATACTCCTATCAGCAGTTACTTTGGATGGCATCTATAAGACCATCTCCATCCTGTCATCTTTCCGAATGGCATCTTTAAGTCCATTCAAGCAATACAATCAACCAACAAGCGCTACTTCGTGCATCCGTGAGTGCAAATTTCGGGGCACTTAAGTGTTCAATCCTCTTCCACCTTCAGATCACGAATGGCAGACATGCCAATCTAACTCCTCAGGTTTAAGAAGATTGAACAGGGGCAGCTATTGTACCCCAAAATTTGCCTGCCTTATTTTCTAACATTTAAATTATTTTTTAACTTTGATTTTATAAGTTTTTTGGTTCAATTTTTACTAACATTTAAACAGTAAGTTTTACTCAAAAAATAGGTAACAGTTTACTTTAAATTGTTTAAATAACAAATAGTTGTTTGACCTTCATATGCTTTCAAGTGCATTTTTGTTTCGAATAAATGAATTGGCACAATTGGAAAGGAGATAAGGCTCTCAAGTATGAGGTCGCGGGTTCGAATCTCACATGTTACATTTTGAATTTGTTTCTGTTATTTGTTACTAACTTTCTTTCCATTTTAAATTATTTTTAAAAAATGACAAAATTGTATTTTTTTTATTATTTGTTTTTAATTTTCATTTTTTATTTTAAGGCATTTTTGAAAAATAGTTATTTATTTGATTTTATGCACTTTTTACCAAAAAGGAGTGCAAAAAATTATAATAGATGCAAAAAAATATTTTTCTTTTTGTGTACTCATAAAAATCAGATACTATTTGATTTTTATTCAGATATTATTTGATCAATAGGATTATTACTGTTTTTAATTTAATTTAATTTTAATCATTTTTATTGTTTATTTTTTATTTAGTATTATTTAATTTGGGCATAAATTATCCATTAAGGACTTTTTTGGATTTTAGAAAATAGTTAACCCTAATTTGTTTCATTATATATATATATATGTGTGTGTGTGTGTGTGTGTGTGTGTGTGTGTGTGTACGGAGTGGAGGACCGGGAAAAAAAAAAGAAACTAAGAGAAACACGCGGCCGGAATTGTCAAATAGTAAGTAACGTAGCAATCTTTTCTCATTCCGATCCTCACTAATTTTTCCATCGGCATACCATCATGTAATAATTTTTATAATCCTATTGTTAATACATATTGCTTTCTAATATATAGTTTTATTTGTTCATCTTTTTATTTTTATTATTTTTTTTATTTTTTATTTATTATTTATTTATTATATTATTATTTTTAGATTGAACCGTGTCGATACGCTATTTGCATATTGATGTGCATAATGCGTGACATTTGTATTGGTTCGATCTGGTTGTGATGATCCAATTTCCGCGGTAGCAACACTATTGTTTTTTTACACCTTTTAAAAGTCCTTTCGCTTTTCTATTTTTATAAATTCAGATCCACAGAATTTGGATCCGGTTGTCATGATCGCGCTTTCGCGTTAGCAACTTTGTTGGTTTTTATCAAATTAAAAAAAAAAATCTTTTACTTTTTATTTAGATCGGTACAATTCGGATCCGGTTGCGATGATCCCAATTCCGCGGTAGCAACATTGTTGTTTTTTTTTACACGTTTTAAAATTTCTTTTTGCTTTATGTTTTTGATAAATTTAGATCCGCCTGATTTGGATCCGGTTGCGATGATCGCGCTTTCGCGTTAGCAACTTTGTTGGTTTTTATCAAATTTTAAAAAATTCTTTTACTTTATTTTTCTTTTTATTTAGATCGGTACGATTTGGATCCGGTTGCGATGATCTCAGTTTTGCGGTAGCAACATTGTTGTTTTTTTTTACATGTTTTAAAATTTCTGTTTGCTTTACATTTTTTGATAAATTTAGATCCGCCTCCTCCCTCCGTTTTTTTACTAATAAGGGTTCGTATCAAGTTTTTCTGACATTTTTCTTTCACTTATTTATTTATTTGCTATTTAAATTCCTAGAAAAATTGTATAGATCGCACAGTTTGTTTGTAATAGCCGTAGTTTTATTTTCCGCAAGGTTTGTTATACTTATGTATCTCTCCAAAGCCTTGTAATAGCGTAGGGATTTTACTTTCTGCACTTTACATTCCGCTATTTTATTTTACAACTGTGTAGTAATTAGGGTTTGTATGGCAAAACTAAAAAAAACAATCTAGAAAACCCTAATTCAAGATAAATAATTGAAACTAATCCACTCAATCACACTTGCACCTCTAGGGTAGCCTCTCTCAGTTGCCTTACGAACATGGTCATGTCCCTCGAACGTAGGGATACTTTAGCAAAAGAAACTTACGAATAATATCATCATAGTCCCCTCGATATAAAGATCATAGTCCCTCGATGACCCTTCGAGTTACCTACGAAAATGATCTTGTCCCTCGATGACCCTTCGAGTTGCCTACGAAAAATCATTTTGTCCCTCGATGACCCTACGGAAAAATGATGATAGTCCCTTCGAATTGCTAAGGTATCCTTACATGTTGCCTTCTATGACCATTCGATGACCCTTCACTGTCCCTTCACATCCAATAGACAGGACTACCTACCCACTAATGGTATGGATAGTACTATCTCTCAAGGAAAAGGATAAGTACAAGAAAGACCTTATAAATTAAGGGTAAGTAACTTTTAAATGCTTGCTCACAACTAAAAAAAAAACAAATACTTTTCACATCTCACACTTTCAAAAGTATTTTCTAAAACAAACACTTTGTATACATTCTTACGCGAATTATTACAAAGTCAAACCTTTACAAAAATATTTTCAAAAACAAACACTTTGTATACATTCTTACACGAATTATTACAAAGTCAACTTTTTACAAAATATTTTCTAAACACACACCACATTTAAAAAAAAACAAGTTAAAGTGAGCAAGCAATTAAGAGCCCGTAGATAACTACGGATGAAAAGGGGTGCTAACACATTCCCTTTTCATAACTTACCCCCCGAACTCAAAATCTTTTCAAAAAGGTCTTTCCTGTTCTTTTCACCTTTCCTAAATAAATTGGATAAAAGAAAAGTCAGTGGCGACTCTTGCTAACTGCAACATGTTTTGTGAAAACAAAATTAAAAAGTCAGTTCTCCACCGTATTACACCACTGCCCGTCAGTTAACATACCGAGTCTCCTTATCTCTTGGTTGTGACACCATCCTTTTGTTTGTTTCCCAGTAGGGTCGCTTACCCTCTGGTCCCTAGCAGTTCTTTGATCTTTCCTTCCCCAACGGAGTTTCTTTCATTCCTTTATTTTTCTTGGTTTCGACACCAATCCTCTTTGTTACTCCCAACGAAGTTTCTTTCCTTCCTTTTTTCTTTCTTGGTTTTGACACCATTCCTTTCTAGTTTCTTATGCAATCGCTCTTACTGTTCGGTTTTCCCCAGTAGAGTTTCTTTTCCTTTTGCTCTCGGCTTTAACGCCACTTCTCTCTTTCTTGTTTTGTTTTCCGTTTGGTTCCATGAACTACAGAAGCTTTGATTCTGCATTCTTTCAAATGTATGATACGTAGGCACGAGATCGCAATGATCTTGGCGAGCACATTTCCACCTTTCTTCCCTTCTCCCCTTCTTTTTTCCTTTCTGTCCCCTGGTTCCATGAACTACGACGCTCTGATTTCCTCATTGCACTATGGGGATACGTAGGCACGAGGGCCCCAATCCTCCACGAGCACTTTCTTTTCTTTCTTTCTTTCTTTTCTCTTCTCTCTCCTTTTCTTGTAGCTAGAAGCCTTTAGATAGATAACCCATCCAAGCCTAGAAGCAAGCGAAATGGTTCCCGTCGAGTACAACAGATGCGTTAGGTGCTAGTACCTTCCTTTCGCATAACCGACCCTCGTTCGCATTTCTCTTCCCCTCGGGTTTTATCGATATTTTCCCTGTCCTTTGGGACTAAATAAAGTTCGGTGGCGACTCTGTGTTATCTTTGAGTGTGCGATTCACTCAGGTATAAATCATCCATCTTCACCATTAACGGATAAACACCATCAAGTAAAAAGCTGAACCTAAAGCTAATAACATGTGGATAACCACATATAGGATGGGTAATTGACAACTCCCCATTGTATAACCTGACCCCGAACTCCCCAAATCTGTTTAAGCGTTTGTTCAGTTAAACATTCGCGTGCAAGGTTAGTTTTAGATAACTTCCCTTTCCCTTCCAGCTTCACGGGATAAATAAGAAATCAGAAAGTAGCACCCCCCTCCTCTTCATTGAGGAGAAAACCCAATTTCTGCGATAAGGTGATCGCGTCACCGACAAAAATCGCACGCTACAAAAAATGGCGACTCTGCTGGGGAGTCCCATTAGGATCTGTCTTACCTTAGTCATCATCGTCACCATTTTCCAACCGAAAAATGGCGACTCTGCTGGGGAGTCCCATTAGGATTTGTCTTACCTTAGTCATCATCGTCACCATATTCCAACAGAAAAATGGCGACTCTGCTGGGGACGTCTTTGATCTGTTTAGGATATAGACTAGAATTCTTAAGAGGTCTAGGATGTTAGTTTTAGGAATGAATATATATATATATATATATATCGCTTTTCCTACTTGATATCCGTGTTTATTTTTCTACTAATGGGAATGCGGGTGATGCCACATGTGGAAAGTTTGAGTGATACCTAAGATATGTGATGGCATAGACGGGTGGTCTTACAGGGAGTGATTCCCGAATAAGCGACCCCGGTAGACCATCAAATCAGTGGAGATGCCCTTTGCAGATTCAATGTCTAATGACTTCGGTTGTGAAAGTAGATTATTCGATTGTGGTATCCATGAAACTGAGGATTTAATAGACTGAAACCATGTGACTATTTAGTAGTGCGAAAGCTATCGGAAATAGTTGTCACGCGATACTACCCTCAATTAAGATTACTCTAAGATACTACAACTCGCTCGGGTGAACCAGCTTGTTGTTGTTATCCCAAGAGGGGTCAATGATTTTGAGGACAGGTACAAAAGTTCACCATAGTACAACCTTTGGGAATGGGTAGAGCCATGACTCCATGCTCGTGACGCTAAACCTTTGAACCCATGTTTTTTCTATGTTTTTGTGTGCTGCATTCATGCATTCATTTCATTAAAAAACTTTAAACAAAGAAAAATTTTCTCTTATAATCTCTCTCTTTTTCAAATTGAACTAAAAAAATGATTGCAAATATCAGAGAAAAAGATTGCGTTATGGATTTCGGTAGAAGGAAGACTCACAAGTACACCTTCAAGGTTCCAAAATTAGAGGATTTAAGAGGGTTGGCAAGGATGATCACCAACCCTGATGCTTTCAGAGCTAAGTACAGAGGACTGTTGTCTCTATTAAGGGTCCACGTAGTTGAAGGAATCCTGTCTATGCTGATTCAGTTTTACGATCCGGTTTATCACTGTTTAACATTCTCGGATTATTAGCTAGCACCAGCACTAGAGGAGTACTCTCACCTAACTGATTTACCCATCACTGACCAAGCTCCCTTTTCTGGATTGGAAGAAATTCCAAAGGATCAAACCATTGCAAGAGAAATCTATTTGGACGAGTCAGAAGTTAGGACTCACATGATTGCTAAGGACGGAATCCCAGGTTTACCGGCCAAGTTTTTGATAGATAACGCCCTGTACTTTTCCAGTATAGGAAACGTTACTTCTTTCGAAGATATCTTTGTCCTACTCATATACGGGTTATTCCTGTTTCCCAACATCGATAACTTCGTTGATATCAATGCCATTAAGATATTTTTGATTAGAAACCCTGTACCGACGTTGCTCGCAGATGCTTATCATTCTGTACACTTAAGGAATTTGTACAGCAGAGGAATGATCACATGTTGTGTACCCCTGCTATACAAATGGTTCACTTCCCATTTACCTAAGTCTACTGCTTTATAGGATCATAAGAGTACTCTACGCTGGTCACAGAGAATCATGTCTCTTACCAACTCTAACATAGATTGGTACAGCCAGATCTATGACGGGATAAGAATCATTGACCATTGTGGAAACTTCCCTAATGTACCCCTTATAGGAACTAAAGGATGAATTAACTTTCATCCAGTTTTAGTTCGTCGTCAAGTCGGATACCCGATGAGACATATCCCGCGTAATGTTCATCTGGAAGGTCTTTTCTTCAAGGAAGGAGAAAATGACACGGCACTAAAGACAGAAATAGTGCATGCTTGGAAGCGTGTTCACAGGAAAGGAACAAAGTCTCTAGGAAAACTAGACTGTGTCTCTGTGGAACCTTATCT
This sequence comes from Lathyrus tuberosus, assembly GCA_022829125.1. Lineage (NCBI taxonomy): Eukaryota > Viridiplantae > Streptophyta > Magnoliopsida > Fabales > Fabaceae > Lathyrus > Lathyrus tuberosus. Next base: position 9,883,296 of record JALAZF010000168.1, read on the forward strand.
CCACTAGGTACAAACTAGAGCTCTCAAGTTGAGGATGCCTTACCCTTGTCAAGAAGTTCTTCTGCTAAAGGAATATGTCCTTTATTTTATGTCTGATGCGGAATAACTTCAGGTCACTCTCAATAAAGTTCAATGGGAAAAGAAATCTTGGAAGAACAAGTACCAGATTCTTAATGTAGAGTGTACCAAAATACAGTAACTGTTAAAAGAAAAAGGATGCTCTGATTAAGATATTAGAGCAACATGTTGTAAAAAGTCAGGAAGACCGAAGAAATTTGCTCGCTCTTTTCACTTGGCAAAGGACTGACAACCCGACAACGGCTCAAGAGCCCCAGTCAAACAAAAGGAAAATACTAGAACCATCACCTGAGCTCTCCTCAGAGAGGACTCAGGATCCATACGCTTAGACATTTCCTTTTACAACACTTTATATACTACTGTATTTCCATTTCCGCAATCTTTGAATTCAATAAAACGGGGTCTCCCCACTGTATGATATTTGCAATCCAATTGTTGAAGTTTCTTTTGATTAAAATTAATTAAAATATAATTATTGTATGTCATTCATTATTCTCACATAACACATTCTTCTCACCTTCGAATCTCACATATGTGTCACGATTCTAGAGTCAAACTGTCTCATTCGTACAATACTCGGGCCAATAGACAAAAGAAAATGGACAATCTTGAGGAAGAGAACAGAGAGCTGAGAGAAGAAATCGACGCTCTAAAGGAGGATTTGAGGAAACTTCACAATGACATGCAATCCCTGGCAACAGCTTAGAGGTAACAACAAAGGACTGTGATCTCGGAGATCACATCTGCTCCCATAGTGGAGACGTATGATCATCGGTACAACATGCCTAAAGATCGTCCCTGGGGCATGCCTATCAACTTTATCCCTGAAGGATATTTTCCGCCGGTCACGGAAGACCCAGAAACTGCAGCAGGAACCGCTGAGCCTGAAGGTTACAAACTTCGGGAAAGCGAAGACGCAAGAGTGATGATAGCAACTCCTGAAGGTTACAAACTTCGGGGCATGGAAGCACCAAGAGTCACTGACGTGATGACTATACCATAACCCGTGGTACACACTGTCCCGGAAGGACATATTCCACAAGAAATCTCTAGTGGAAACGAAAGTATGTACGACAGAATGAATGAGTTCTAGGAATAATTCCTGGAGATGCAGAAGGAACTGCATGCCATTCACGGCCAGTATTTATTTGGAAAGGACGCTGCAGACCTTTGTCTGGTCCCTAATGTGAAAATCCTGCACAAATTCAAGGTGCCTGACTTTGAAATTTACAAGGGCAACTCTTGCCCTCAAAGTCATTTGGTGATGTACGCTTGAAAAATGTCAACGCAGATTGAAAATCAACAGCTACTGATCCATTACTTTCATGATAGTTTAACTGGTGCCGCACTCAAATGGTACATTGGTTTAAACTGCACCAATATCGTTACTTTCAGAGATCTTGCGCTGCCTTCGTTCAGCAGTAAAAATACAACTTGGACATGGCACCAGATAGAGATCAGCTCAGAGCAATGTCGCAAAAGGACAAGGAAACGTTTAAGGAATATGCTCAGAGATGGCGTGAAATTGCCTTCCAGATTTGTCCACCTCTTAAGGAAAAAGAGATGACAAAAATCGTTTTGAAGACCTTGGGCTTATTTTACTATAACCGAATGGTCGCCAGTGTGCCCAGCGACTTTACTGAAATGGTAAATATGGGAGTACGTCTTGAGGAACCAGTCCGAGAAAGACGTCTGGTCAAAGATACAGGACCATCAAGCAGTACCAAAAGATACTGTAGTGCTTTCCCTAAGAAAAAAGAGCAATATATTGGTAATATCTCTCTCAGAGAGCAAAGGCGACGGTACCAACCAGTAGCCGCTGTAACTCCTGCTATCAACCCTACGCCTATTCCAACGTATCAACCTCAGGTTGCTCAGAGCAACCCAAATCAACAACATTATCAGCAAAGGACACAACAGCCTCTTCAGCAGGCTCGTCCTCAGTACAACATCAATCGTACGACGCGACCGCCAGGTTTTGACCCTATACCAATGTTGTACACTGAACTGTTTCCACTACTACTGGTCAAGGGGAACGTCCAAACTAGGTCTCCTCTTACAGTACTGAAGAATATGCATTTTTGGTTCAAAGCGGATCAAACTTGCCCTTACCATAACATAGAAAACTGTCTCAGCTTCAAGTCCGATGTGCAGAAGCTTGTCAGGAACGGGGTCTTATCCTTCAAGGATACAAATCCAAATGTTCAGATGAACCCGTTGCCTCAACACAAGAAAGCTGCAGTAAATTTGATAGAGGAAGAGTCTAACCGCAGCTATCAAATTCACGATGTACTCCTATTGGGAACCAACCTAGTCAAGTTCCATTGCAGACATAGTGGATACGGGCATGTACCATTTCATAATTATCATCAATATTATATCTGCTCTAAAGACAATTAAGGATGTTCCGTAGTGCAATCAGCTCTATAAGAACAGATGGATCTCGGGTGGATCCAGGATCACTGAATCCGTGAGGTCAACATGACTTATACAAATTCCAACATCATTCAAAACCACGACATCCGTGTGATGAATGTCAATTTGGTGGCAATGCACTCAAGACAAAGCCAACATCATGATCTGCCATGGCACGATTACAATTTCGGTCTGATCTGCTCAGTAAATAATCAGGGATGCTCTTTTATACAAGAGATCCTCCAGCGTTAGATGGATCTTGGATGGATCCAGGACTACCATGATAGAAGTCATTATCAAGTTAATATGATTCAAATCTTTGATGTTCGCTTGATGAATACCAGCTTGGTGGAATTACACGCTAAGCAAGTCCGGCTCGATTTTCTGACTTCGCATGATTATCCGAACTGTAAAGTATGTCGTGAGAGTGACCAAGGATGTGCACTTATCCAAAGAACACTTCAACACTTATTGAACCACTGGTGGCTTCCGATCTATCTAGATGAAGACACACAACAAGTCAGTATGACTTACGGGAACCCTACCAGACATCAAAGTCAGGATGTTTGATCAATGGAAACGAATCTGGTAAGGTTGCACTGCATACAAAGGGGACGTGGTCGGGTGCCACCACACAACTATAAGCACTATAGAGTTTGCTCAGAGAACAACCAAGGGTTCTACCTTGTGCGAGAAGCCCTTCAAAGTCAGTTGGACCACAAGGAGGTTCGACCAGGTTCAAGCTCTGTCTCGATCAACATAATCCAAGACTGTCTTCCCAATCAAGGCAAAGAAGTTGTCATAATCCCTAAACAAGAAATGGCCAAAGACGTATGCGCCATAATTCCTCTACTCCATGAATCAAGAGTTCCTCTTGATAGTGGAAAGATTCTCAACCTCGAACCAATTGAGGCCGGCTATGATGGTCAGAAAAATCAAAAGGCTCCTGTAGTTATCTATCTGCCGGGACCAGTACTGTACAAATCCGATAAGGCTATCCCTTACAAATACGGTGTAACAACAATTGAGAATGGAAAGGAAATTCCATCACCCTCCATCGTGAATATTACAGACATCAGTCGAGTGACACGGAGTGGTCAAATCTTCAACCGAGGAGTTGGAGAACCCACCAGAGAAAAGGAACCTCAAACAGAAGTTCCCATTCAACTAGTCGGTCAATCCAGTAATCCCGTCCTTTCAAAGAACAACGATGAGATGCTGAAGCTCATCCAAAAGAGCGAATACAATATTGTGGACCAACTGTTGCAAACTCTGTCGAGAATCTCTGTGTTATCTCTTTTACTCAGTTCTGAAGCTCACAGAGAAGCTCTACAGAAAGTCTTAGAGCAAGCCTTTGTGGAACAAGATGTGGCAATAAGAAAATTTGACAGCATCATCTCCAACATCACTTCTTGTAACAATTTGGGATTCAGTGATGAAGAACTGCCGGAAGACGGCAAAAATCACAACATGACACTTAACATCACAGTCAACTGCTAGGACGATGCTTTAGCCAGCGTACTGGTAGACACCGGATCAGCTCTGAGTGTTATGCCAAAATCTACTCTAATGCGAATATCATTTCAAGGATCTTCGATGAGAGGCAATGAGGTCATCGTCAAAGCATTTGACGGATCCCGAAAAACAGTTATCGGCGAAGTCGACCTTCCCACAACTATCGATCCTCACACTTTCCAAGTCACTTTCCAGGTCATGGACATCCAGGCAGCATACAGCTGTTTGTTGGGAAGACCTTGGATACACGAGGCTGGGGCAGTCACTTCAACACTTCACCAGAAGCTGAAGTTCGTCAAAAATGACCAACTAGTCACACTCTGTGGAGAACAAGCCTTGATCGTGAGCAACTTATCATCGTCCACTTGTGTAGAACCAAAGGAGGTTGTTGGAACCCAGCTCCAAGTACTTTCGGTGAGCAATGACAACCAATCAGAAAATGGAACATCGATTTCCTCGTACAAAGATGCTCTCTAAGTGATCAAAAGTAACAATGCAAAAGGATGGGGACAACTTGTCATTCCTACTAACAACAAGACAAAGAAAGGTCTTGGTTTTTCTTCAACCTGTACCCAGACTGGTCAAGTACACCGCTCCTGAAAGCTCTCGAATCAGGCTCGAAGACATCTAGCCCACTGGATTGGGAGATCCACCTGAGAGTCCAAACACTGTGCAAAATACAACAGAAGAGTTCGTCTACGACAACTCCGCCTGGGAGGAAGACTCCAACGATCACTAGAAATCAGCGTCATTTCTGAGGACAAACCAAGAAAGAAGGTACCAGACTTTGTGATTCACCGAGGAGTTCGCCTAGAATGGGTTGCTGTCGATGTCCTGAAAATCGTCCATAAGTCTAAGTAATTGCCATCTTTGTTTTAACCTTTCACCCTGCCCCGGTGAAACGAATGTTTTGATAGGGCCCACTTTATGTAAATGTCCCTCTTCGCTTTGCCCAAAGCGACAGAGTTTTGTTTTATAGGGCTCTAGTTTCAGGAATCGACCAAATCATAAATAAAATAAACGTCGTTCTGTAATTTTCGCATTTATTGTTGTTTTCGCTTTTCGCTTTTTCAGAAAATGGTAATCCTAAAAAACAAATCAAAATAATAAAAACAAGCATTTTTCAGAAAATACACTGCACACACTCTTACATTCTCTCTATCTCTTCTAAAAACAATCATCACGCCATGCAGATTGCTTGTTTTAAACCCCATTGAAACATACGATCCAATGCCTTCTCCCAACTTTGAATTCCCGGTATTTGAGGGTGAAGAAGAAAATGACGAAGAAATTCCAGAAGAGATCTCCCGGTTACTCAGATAAGAGGAAAGGTCCATTGAACCTCACAAAGAGCCGTTGGAAACAGTAAACTTGGGATCTGAAGAAGAGAGGAAAGAAGTCAAGATTGGGGCACTACTCAGTCTAACTGTCAAAGAAGGCTTGATAAAACTTCTTAAAGAGTTTCCCGATGTGTTCGCTTGATCCTATCAGGATATGCCAGGGTTGGATACCATCATTGTGGAACATCATCTACCATTAAGATCAGAATGTCCGCAGGTAAAACAAAGGTTGAGACGGACTCATCCAGACATGGCCATCAAAATCAAAGAGGAAGTACAGAAATAGATTGACGCGGGTTTCCTCGCCACATCAGAATATCCTCAATGGTTAACTAACATAGTACCAGTTCCAAAAAAGGACGGAAAGGTCAGAATGTGTGTAGACTACAGGGATCTGAACAAAGCCAGTCCAAAGGATGACTTTCCCTTACCACACATAGACATGCTGGTAGATAGTACAGCAAATTTCAAAGTTTTCTCCTTCATGGATGGATTCTCGGGCTATAATTAAATCAAAATGGCGCCGAAAGACATGGAGAAAACTTCATTCATCACCCCATGGGGCACTTTTTGTTACAAGGTAATGCCATTCGGTTTGAAAAATGCTGGGGCAACCTATCAAAGGGCCATGACTACTCTACTTCATGACATAATACACAAAGAAATTGAGGTATATGTCGATGACATGATTGCCAAATCTAAAACGAAAGAGGAGCATGTGACCCACTTGTCAAAACTATTCGAGCGTCTGAGGAAATACAAACTCCGCTTAAATCCCAAAAATGCACATTCGGTGTCCGCTCAGGGAAACTACTAGGGTTCATCGTCAGCCAGAAAGGAATTGAGGTTGATCCTGACAAAGTCAAGGCCATTCAAGAAATGCCTTCTCCAAAGACTGAGAAATAAGTCAGAGGATTCCTGGGACGTTTGAATTACATTTCCAGATTTATATTCCTCATGACTGCGACATGCGCGCCAATCTTCAAATTACTCAAAAAGAATCAGGACTGCGTATGGACAGAAGACTGCCAAACCGTCTTCGACAGTATCAAGGAATACCTGTTGAATCCACCGATTCTGTCACCTCCAGTGGAGGGAAGATCGTTGATCATCTATTTATCAGTCTTGGAAGACTCAATGGGTTGTGTACTTGGCCAACAAGACGAAACAAAAAGAAAAGAGTATGCCATCTACTATTTGAGCAAGAAATTTACCGATTGTGAAACTCGGTACACTATGCTTGAAAAAACTTGTTGTGCCTTGGCTTGGGCAGCCAAACGTCTTCCCCAGTATATGATTCGTCACACTACTTGGTTATTCTCCGAAATGGATCCAATCAAGTATGTCTTTGAAAAGCCTGCTCTCACAGAAAGGATTTCCCGTTGGCAAATGTTGTTATCAGAATATGACATCGAGTACCATGCTTAGAAAGCCGTCAAAGGAAGCATTTTAGCCGAACATTTGGCTTATCAACCGATTGACAATCAGGAATCAGTCGGATTTGACTTCCCAGACGAATATGTTATGTACTTGAAAATGAAAGATTGCATTGAACCACTACCCAGTGAAGGGCCAGAACCAGGTTCCCAATGGGGACTAATTTTTTACGGAGCTGTCAACCATTATGGAAATGGAATTGGGGAAATCATCATAACACCTCAAGGTACCCATATTCCTTTCACCGCCCGATTGACATTCAAGTGTACCAACAATGAGGCCGAATACAAAGCTTGTATCATGGGTCTCGAAGAAGCGATTGACTTAAGAATTAAGAACTTGGATGTGTATGGAGACTCAGCCTTGATTATCAATCAGATCAAAGGAGATTGGAATACATACTAATCAGGGTTGATTCCTTACAAAGATTATGCAAGAAGGTTGTTGCCATTCTTCAACAAAATCGAGTTTCATCACATCCCTCGTGAAGAGAATCACATGGCTGATGCACTAGCCACTCTCTCTTCCATGATTAGTGTAGGTCAATGGAACAATGTACCTAAGATTGACATAATGCGCCTAGAAAGGCCCACATACATCTTCATGATCGAAGCAGTCATAGACGACAAACCTTGGTATCACGATATCAAATGCTTCCTTAAAAAATAAGAATACCCACCTTGGGCATCTAGAAAAGACAGAAAGACCCTCAGAAGGCTAGCATGTAGCTTTTTCCTGAGCGGTGATACACTCTATAAAAGAAAATTTTGACATGGTCTTGCTCCGATGCGTAGACAGACTAGAAGTAAACATGCTATTAAAAGAAATTCACGAAGGATCCTTTGGCACTCATGCCAACGGATACGCTATGGCCAGAAAAATTCTAAGAGCAGGGTATTATTGGTTGACCATGGAATCCGATTGCTACAAGTACATGAGGAAGTTTCATAAGTGTCAGATATACGCAGACAAAATCCATGTGCCGCCAACGCATCTCAAAGTTGTTTCTTCCCCATGGCCTTTTTCTATATGGGGAATCAACATGATTGGCATGATAGAACCCAAGGCTTCAAACGGACACCGGTTCATCCTAGTAGCCATTAATTACTTCACCAAATGGGTCGAAGCAGCATCATACACCAATGTAAATCGACAAGTGGTGGTCCAATTTATAAAAAATAATATGATCTGCCGTTATGATGTTCCAAGCCAGATCATTACTGATAATGGATCTAATTTAAACAACAAGATGATGAAGGAGTTGTGTGCTGAGTTCAAAATTGAACACCATAACTCATCTCCCTACCGACCTAATATGAACAGCGCGGTAGAAGCGACTAACAAAAACATCAAAAAGATCATTCAAAAGATGGTTGTAACCTACAAAGACTAGCACGAGATGCTACCCTTTGCTCTTCACGGTTATCACACATCTGTCCGCACTTCAACAGGGGCAACCCCTTTCTCTCTAGTGTATAGCATGGAGGCAGTGCTCCCTATAGAAGTAGAGATCCCATCAATCTGGGTATTGATGGAAGCTAAGCTAACAGAGGCTGAATGGTGTCAAAGTCGACACGATGAACTGAATCTGATCGAAGAAAAGCGAATAACAGCACTATGCCATGGTCAGTTGTATCAGTAAAGGATGAAGAAAGCGTTTGACAAAAAGGTTCGACCCCGTGTCTTCAGGAAAGGAGACCTCGTGCTCAAGAAGATACAATCATTCCTCACTGATTCCCGGGGCAAATGGACTCCGACCTACGATGGCCCCTATGTGGTCAAGAAAGCCTTCTCAGGCGGTGCCTTGAGACTCGCAACCATGGATGGAGAGGAATTCACCTACCCCACGAATGTTGACATAGTCAAGAAATATTTCTCCTAAACAAAAAAAAAACAAAAAAAAAAACGTCTCAGTGGATTGAAAACCCAAAAGGGCGGTCCAGGTAAAAATTTGAGACACAAGCAAAAAAATCATCCCGGTGGATTGGAAATCTCAAAGTACAATCCAGGCAAAAATAAAGGATTAACGGCAAGTAACTACGTCTGACAAGGTTAAATCCCTCAGCAGTCACGCCATCCATTAAGAAAGATCCAGTCAAGGTCATCTTCGACAGAAGCTCAGGATGTCCATAATTCAAAGTTGGTAGAAGGATAACGGTCGTTATGCTTCAATGTAGCCCTTTTCCCTTAAATTACCATTTTCTAAACTTTGTAAATACTCTATGGGATCACGTGCTTGGCTGATTTCCATTCTATCAATAAAATTTGATCCCTAATGCTTTTTATTGCAATTCTCATATGTTTTAGCTTTACAGAATGATGTTTTTAACATGATCAACGATTCGTGAAATAAAACAAAAATGAATTTACTTGTCAAATTTTTCTGCTTTTAAAATAAAGATGGCAATTCTTTTGACTGTTGAACATCGAAAGAACATCAATCGCTTCTCCGAAAGTGGTTGAACTTCAAAGTGCAGAATCAAAGTACTCCTTCTAAACCAGTACACCTGAATGGAGGATCAACCGTGTCAGATACCATTTTTCATCTGACACCCTGGCAGAGTTCTTACCTCCTAAGTCCAACCAACGCTGTTCCCCGCAGGAACTATTTTTCCTAAGCAAGGAAGGATTGCTATCTAGAACCATTGATACTTTTTATTCCCAGTAATGGCTGAGTATCCAGTCATGTGCATTCACTAGTTTGTATGTCGTGTCATTTTTGTCAGCATATGCATACATACATCATGCATTATTGATTCACATTCATAATCATATTGCATCACTATCACTCTAGTCGGTCTTATCCCCTAGTGATAAGAGTTCTTTCATTAATCGGGTTGTCAGTTCTTTCCTCGTCAGGAAATGTTGCGTCTGAACAATCTCTCAAGTTTATTTCTGGATTGGAGTTGGTCCTTGACCACTTTGATAACTTGAACATCTGAAAAACAAGAAGACCTTCGACAAGCGTCACTCTTCACCATTGAAGATGATATCTTCGCTTTCCCGAATTAAGGAAAATGCCCAGAGAAAGCCTCACAACCAAAGATTCTCAGTAACACATTGATTTTTCTCCCCAAGAGAGTCAATGATAATGAAGTCATCCGCACCTCAAAAATGGATTACATCACATGGCATTTCTCCGAGAAGATCTCGAAGAAAAGTATGATGTTATATCCCCAAGCAGGAAACAGCCTCTCAAGAGACTCGTTTTCCCCAGTAGAGTCAACAAATGGTGTCTCCAACAGAGAAGTTTGAACACCTCTACAACTCAGACGAATGGGTTCCCCAGCGAGTCTGACATCAAAACTTTTCCCATCAAATAGCATCTTCCCAGGAAAATTCGTCGAGAAGTTTGAAGAAAAATGCTACAAATAGCGTCCCTTGTCAAGAAAGTTTATTGACAAAAGAAACTGAGACCAGTTCCGTGGCTAAAAAACCAGGATCGAGGGGAAGTTTATATCAGAAACTGAGACCAGTTCTGTGGCTAAAAACCAGGATTGAGGGGAAGTTTATATCAGAAACTGAGACCTGTTCTATGGCTAAAGATCAGGATCGAGGGGAAGTTTCATCCTTTTCTAAGCATCATTTCTTAGCAAAAGAAGATGGATGAGCAAGCAGCCATTCATAAACACCATCAAAATTTCGGGTATTCCGATATTTAGTCCTCTTGCACTCCGATATTCATAACCACCATCAAAATTTCTAGATTCACATATCCCAGTTAAAGTAATCCTCCTTTATAAACAGTCACCCAACAACTGTGATAAACAGACGAGATGTCTCCCTTTAGAGATGACAAATTCTTTCTCAGTCAAACCTTTTAGCTTCAATCTTGGGCTTTGAACAAGACACAAATAAACCTTTTAGCTTCACTCTTGGGCTTTGAACAAGACACCAAAACATATTTTTCCTCCCATAGAATAGGAGGAACTCTGATTGCTCTGATTTCTCTGTTTCTTTAAACGGAAATACGTAGGTGTCATACCCCAAATTTTGACCACCAAGATTTCCCATCAATGTGCAAATCATCATCACAATATGGATATACTTTCATGCCTCATCAATCTCCTCAAAGATGGTTGAGCATTCACCACAATCAAGAATTAGGATTTTTGAGCCCTCTCATAACACTTAGACAAAGGATCAATCAAGAAATGACATGATCTTCAACTTGTCTAACCTCTCAAACACCCATAAAGGATCAAGAGGACTCCCACATCAAGAATCAAGCACAAAGTTGCAACATTCCAAGTGGATTAAGCCTCAAGATCGCCTGTGTCACCAAATTAGGATTTGGTCGACTGAGGCCTCCAGATGAAAATTTCCATCTGGGCATGAGCCAATGTCTCAATGTATGGCCTAACAAACTCAAAAGTATCTCAAGAGCCCATCCACAATGGCAAAATCACCTTGAAGGTCCATCTATCAAAAAAATCAGGAATTAGGGTTTTGACCTAATTCAACCCTTGGGTTAACTTGTGAAGTGAGGCATGGCTTGAAGCTTCAAAATGAACTTCAAAGACCTCAAATACATCATATTGACATGTTTACAAGATTTTATTGGCTCAAAAAGCTCAAGTCATAAGCCACAAGAACTCAAAACCATCTGATCACAAATTAGGGTTTCTAATGGAAAAAGTTAACCCTATCCTTGACTGTTGGCCTATCCTTGATCTCAAACCTTGGGGAAGGGTCCAAGACATTCCTAAATACCCTTTGAGGCCATCCATGAAGTTTAATTAAGTCCAAGGATTAATTTCACAAAAGGATCACAAAGTCAAAATTCCATCTGATGAAAAGCCAACTGTAAAAAATCCAAGTTTGACTTTTTGGATTTTTGGTCAACCAAGGTTCCTTAACCATAAAACAGTGTTAATATGTGACTTGAATCATCATTCATCAAGAAAAATCAAAGAAAGTGAGTTAACTTGCTAAAGGGGTAACCATAAAAAAAACTTAGAATTTTTCTAAGTTATGGAACAAAGTGGCTAGGGTACCAACTTTGCAAGGCCATATCTCTCAAACCCTAAGGCCTTTCTCTCCTATTCAAAGCTCAGAGGCAAGCTCTCATTACATACTTCAAAAGTGTCAACTACATATCATTCCAATTCCTCATGGATTTCAAGTTATGATTGGATCAAAATCACTAAAAAACATGAAAGTGCATTTTTCCAACACTAAGATGAAATTCTGCCCAAGCCAGATTTCAAGTGAAACACCAAAACTGGGAGGGCTGTTTCACATAGTTCTAAGCTGAATCAATTCAAGATGTAAACATCAAAGTTGTTGTGCATATTGCCTATAATCCAAGGAACTTATTGGCATGAAACAACTCAGCTTGAGCCAAGAGTTATGGCTGCTGCAAGACACCATGGCAAGGCTGTCATGAAAAATCAGTTTGTGAGATTTCTTGCCATACACGATTTTGAGCCAAAAAGCAATGATCACTATGCCACATTCATCCAATCTGATCCTAATCCATCTGACCCAACCTGCTAAGCTGAGTCAAAAGCCAAGGGATCTTCCAACTTGAGGTTAATGCATTTTATCACATTATGCCTTGAATTCAAAGGCATTTATGTGCAATAGTACACTTTCAATAAAGCCACTCTACTCAGTCAAGATGCTCACTTAAAAATAATTAAAACATCTGAAGAATGTGGATTTGGTCAAGACATAGCCCTGCTCTTGGGAGAGGCTAATTTGCCTTGCATGAGAAGAAATGTCACCAAGCCAAAGCCATTGAATGTGATATGATCTTGCAGCCATTCACTATTCCTCCAAGACAGGAGTTGATCCACTATAAATAGAGGTCCTAACTGATCATTCAAACTACACCAAAGCAGCTTACAACATTGCTTTCTCTCATTTCCTTCTTAAACTCCAAATTTCATTGTTCTTGAGAAAGCACTACCGGGTTTTGAGTTGTAGGCCAATGCAACTCAAACCAATGATTCTCACACCTCACACACAACATATAGGAGTGATCTAAACCATTACATCCCATCTGTAACATCAAAATCACCAAATGGCCACCCAATTGCACAAGACTCATGACTTACTGCAGAAGGAATCAGGCTGATTAATCCAGAGGTTTTCCAATCAACCTAAGCACTCAAACACATCCATTGAGGTGCAAGAAAGCTGTCCAAATCATTGGAACTCATCTGTAACACCTCCAAACCAGAATTTGATTCTCACTTGCAGAGGTAAACCTTAAACTCTCAAACTCAATGAATCATGCATCATAAACATGTTTTGTGATTACCATTGTGTTTCTGGATGTTTGTAGATCATTTACCCTCAATCAATTGTTGTTTACAGTTCGTGTATAGGATTTCATTGAGTTCATGCCAATTTTAGGGTTCTTCGGGTTTTATCATATTATGTTTTGATTCACTTAATTTCAATAAAATTGAGTATTGCCATTGTGTTCCTCATCTGAAAACGCATGATTTTCATATTTGGATCATGTGAAATGGTTGAGAGATGAGTGAGATAAGAGGCTTCACGTATCTGAGCTTGAGGATGAAGATGGCCATGGTGCCATGCTTCAGAAATTCAACTTGTTTGCTATATATTTTTCCCTTGCCATATATTAAATGAATTGGCATTGCGCACCAGTGGTTGATCAACTGGTTTGTGTGTATTGAGCGAGCGAGAGGTTTGGGGTTCGAATTCCCCTCGCCCCAAACCTCTTTTTTATCACTTGTCCCATTTTATTTTATTTTTTCATATTATTTTTGTTAATGATTTGGAAAATTAATTTCTCATTCAATTTTAATCATTTTTGTTGGTTCTTTTTCTGAAAAATCACAAAAATATTAAAGTATTTTATTCTACAAAAAAAATCAGATTTATATTATTTATTTAATATAGTTGGTATTTTTGTGAATAAATTCATTTGTATTCTTTTTAAACATTTTAAAAGTGAATTTTTATCTTGAAAATCAAAATCAAATGAGTTCTAAATCATCTTGTGATTAAAACCTCATTTTTCAAATCTTAACCAAAAATCACAAGTGGTTTATTTAAACTTATTTGGTATTTTTATCATTTTTATTAATTTTCTTTAAAAAATTACATTTAAAAATGAAAATTAGGGTTTCTTTGATTTTTGATCCTTATCAAATATTTCAAAATAAATCTCTGGGCCTCTAATAGAGTGTAAGACCTAACCATCTTTTGTACATAAAATATTTTTTGGGCCTCAGTCATTGTATAAGTCCTAGTACAATTTTCAGAGCAACGGTGCGATCACTGTTTTTTACCATGGGCCTCTCCTTGAGTTGTAAGCCCCATCACTTGTATAAAAATAAATATTTGGGCCTCTCCTTGAGTTGTAAGATCCAACCCCCTTTATACATAAAATGTTTTTTGAGCCTCAGTCATTGTATAAGTTCCACTGTGTTTTAAAAATCTCGGTGCGATCGCCATTTCAAAACAAAATCAACTGGGCCTACCCTTGTGTTGTAAGTCCAATTTCTTTTCTTTTTTCAAACTTTTGGGCCTCTCCTTGAGTTGTAAGACCCATCCCTTTATAAATAAAACCTCTTTGGGCCTCAGTCATGGTATAAGTCCCAGTACAGTTTACAAAACAACTATAAGATTTCTGTTCTTTATCTGGGCCTCTCTTTAAGTATAAGCCCCAACAATCTTTTCAAAAACAACTTCCCTTTGATTTAGGTTCAAATGTAGAGTTGTTATCAAAACTTTCTTTAATTTCTTTAAAACTAACAATACAGCTATGGAAGCTTGCTCGCCTGTAAGTTTTTATCCGCTTTCTTTTACGTACTTGCACATATACATGTATATATTTGTTTTAACAACATGGAAGCTTGCTCACCGATAAGTTTTTATCAGCTTTCATTTACTTGCTTTCATATATATACATACATATATATATATATATAACTGTATTATGGGAAGTTGCTCCCCTGTAAGTTTTTCTTTCATATCCTTTTAAATACTTGTTATATATCAACTGTATATATACTAGTATATCTGTATATATATATATATATATATATGTATATAACTGTATTATGGGAAGCTGTTCCCCTGTAAGTTTTTCTTTCATATCCTTTTAAATACTTGTCATATATCAACTGTATATATACTAGTATATCTATTTAGAGTTTTCCCCGACAACTAGGTCTAGAACTAGGTAAAGCCAGTTGGTCACTCTTAAATACAGTCAAAACTAGATCCCCATTGGATTTCCAGATACAGTCTTGCCTTCTCTTGGGCTTAAACAATATGGAACAAAGGAAAAGGCATTATTCTCAGTGAAACTTTTCCCAGGATGTCACTATTAGAAATTGTCAAAGAAATTCTATTCCCCAGAGATGAATTCTATTCCCCAAAGAAATTCTTCAAACCCTAGAACCGTTCATTAACTGATTAATTCTCGGTGAAACCTTTCTTGAACTTTTCTTAAGTTTGGGACCCACAGGCTTCCTAAAAGCATCCCCGCCTCCTCTTAGGATTTGTACAAGGACCCTCCGGCTTCTTAGAAGTTCTCATGCCTTCTCTTGGGCTTCATACAAGGACCCTGAAGACCTCTTAAAGGTATAAGACAGAACTTAGTCATCCTTTATTAGAGCAGTCTTTCCAGTGTCAAATCTCAGACCAATTTAGGGTTGATTCTCATCCCTTAACACCTGCCTCCTCTTGGGCATCATACAAAGATAAACTCTTCCATACCAGTAGACTTGGACAATTTAATCCCCTCTTGGATCCAAAAGACATTCTCAAGCACCTTACAAACATAGGAGAAACCCTGGTCATTCTGGATCAATCTCCAATAGAGTTAAAACCCATGGGTTCTAAAACCCAGTCTCTCTCCTAAAATTCCCCAGCCATGATCAGTTTATCATCAGTATAACACTATCCCAAATCAGAACCTCAAGGCATCTGATATCTCAACTCTTCTGTAACCCTCAGCAAAAGTTGATTCCCCATTTAGACCTGCCTCGGGATCTCAATAATCCCCAGCAGAAGTTAGGCTCCTCTTAGGCTTTGTATAATGATCCTTCCTTTCCTCAGCATAGTCAGCCTCCTCTTGGGCTTTGTACAATGATTCCCCCAACGGAGCTAACCATTTCAGACTCTCTTGTTGAGTCAATCACCTCTTAATACTCTCTTGTTGAGTCAACCCTTTTAGCCTCATTCTTGGGTTTTGTACAAGACAAATAAATCCATTCTCTTGTTAAGACAATCTTTCTCAGCCTCCTCTTAGGCTTGGTATAAAGATTTCCCCTAGAAGAAGCTAGCCTCCTCTTAGGCTTTGTATAACGATTTCTCCATCTTTTTCAGCCACAATCCTGGGCTTTGTACAGGACAGATAAAAGCACTCTCTTGTTGAGTGAAACCCTTTTCAGCCTCAATCTTGGGCTTTGTACAAGACACCATATAAATTTCCTAAGCAGAGTCAATCCTCTTTTTTAGCCTCAATCTTGGGCTTTGTACAAGACAGACAATACTCTCCAGCAGAGTCAAACCTCTTTTCAGCCTCAGTCTTAGGCTTTGTACAAGACACCTAAAATATCCTCAGTCGAGTCAGTAAAAGGTCTCTTTTAGCCTCAATATTGGGCTTTGTACAAGACAAATAATGATTTCTTTCCCACAGAGTCAGTCTTCTTTTCAGCCTCAAACTTGGGCTTCGTACAAGACACATACAAACCCTCCCCAACGGAGTCAAAATCTTTTAGCCTCAATCTTGGGCTTTGTACAAGATAGACAGAACATTTCCCTAGAAAATTCAAACTTTTAGCCAACTCTTAGGCTTTGTATAATGATATCCCCTAAAGAGTCAGTCTCTTTCAGCCTCAATCTTGGGCTTTGTACAAGACATATATAAACACTCTCTTGTTGAGTCAGTCTTTCCCTGCCTTCTCTTAGGATTTATATAAGGACTTCCCCAGTGGAGTCAATCAACCTCTTAGCTTCAACCTTGGGCTTCAATCAAGGCACACAAAAATCAACATACCCTTAGAGGAAACCAAAATCTCTCTGTAGGAAGTCATTTCTCTGTTTATCACTCTTCAAAATAGAAAATCAAAACAAACCCTAATCCCAGATAACTGCTGTAAGTGGCGCACTTGTTGATTCAAATATCCAAGTTGTTGTCCATCTTTTATCCTGGTAAATCCTGTCTTTCATCTAATTGCTGTAAGCGGCAAGTGTAACACCCCAGTCAGTTTTGTCAGTTTTGTCTTTTTATTTAATTGAGTCGTTTCGATTATTTTATTATTATATTATTTTATTTCTGACTTTTATCTGAAAATATGTTATTTTTCATCGTGATTATATTTTATCACGTTTTGGGAGTGTTTGCGAGATATTTGAGTGTAGGGGTATTTTGGGTCTTTTTGATTTATTTTGATTGAGTTAGAATATAAATAGAAAGAAAAGAGAGAAAGTAGTAAGGAAAAGAAGAAAAGAGAAGGGAAAGAAGAAAAGAGAAAAACTTGAGAAAGAAGAAATCAATCTCCCAACTTTTCTACACGCGATTTAATCGGGTAAGGGTGCGAAACTCGATTATCTTATCATTGTGTATGATTATGTATGTGTGTGTGCATGTTGTTTTGCGTTTTTCCATAGTTTTTCGGTTATAGGTCGAAAACGCGTAAACGAGTATAAATCGATGTTTTCACGGACGAAAATCGATATAAATTGTTTTGTATGATCTCACTATGTTTAGAAACCATTGCTAATAATTGTTTTGCTGTTGGAAGTGATTTGGGTGGAAAAAATGGGTTTTTGGGGTTTGGAAACGAAGCAGAATTTTTCTACATCTGGTGTAAAGTGCTGGGCGGTTTTCTCATTTCGCCGGGCGGTTCAGGATTTCGCCGGGCGGTTTTGAGAGGCGCAGCGTTGTCATGATTCTGCCTCTATTGAGTTATTTGGGAGAATTGGTGAAGCCTCTGCTTCGCCGGGCAAAGTAGCGGCGAAGGGCAAGTGCCGGGCGGTTTATGGGTTTCGCCGGGCGGTTTTTAGGGTTTTTCACATTTTTATTTTCTTTGTAATTTCATAACTTTTGACCTGATTATCCGTTTTGAACGTTCTTTATATCATTGGAAAGCTTATGAAATGTTCTTTCTTGAAAAAGTGATTTCGGGATTGTTGGCCAATTAAATTAGGCCAGGAATTAGAAAATGTGTTATTTTATCGACTTTTGCCGTTTTAATTGTGTGAACTTGATGTGTATATGCAATATGCTGTTGGTGTGGATATTGTATGACTTGTGTACTGTTGTGTGATGAAATTGCATGAAATACATATTGTGATGATGATTGGTGGCCTTAGGGCAAGAAAATGTAATGTGTGGTAATTGATGATATATGAATGATTATGGATGGGTATATGTGTGCATTTTAAATGTCATGAGTCATTGTATGCCAAGCATCATGATATGCATTCTTGTGACGTCCTGAGTGACGGATTGATTCCAGAGGGAATCCGCTATAACATCGTGAGCCTTAAAAATAAGAGGAATGAATCGCCTTAAAAATAACAGGACCGAAAGCAATGGTTATAGACGATCGTGTGCCCCATGTGGGGTGTGAGCGATCGGGTCGTGTGCCCGTGTGGGGTGTGAGCGATCCATAAACATCGTGTACCCGTGTGGGGTATGAGCGATGGGGAATATCGTATGCTCAATGGGGAGTTACAGTGATGTAACGAGCGATGATTCCAGCAGAGTTCCTGAGTGAACTAGTGATGAGAAATGTTGGAAGTCGGTACCGCATGTGCATTGCATAGAGTCGTTGTGTCGGTCTCTGTGCATTTGCATAAATCATGGATTAATTGTGTATGGAATTGTGAATGCGATTGATGAGATAGAATATGTATAATTGTATTAATGATGAGTGTATTGTGTATGACTGATGTGTGTTGGTATTGGATGTCTGAGACTTGCGTTGTGTTGTATTTGACTGTGGTGCATTTGTGGTGAGAATATTTTACTTGTGCATTTCTGTGTTAATATAAAATTATATGAAACTGTATTATGATTGTGTTTCTCACCCTTCTGCTGTTTTATAATGCTCTATGAGGCATTGCATATTAGAGTTGCTGGAGGTCTTTTTGTGAAGCTTAGGTCTTCATTCTTTTGTCGGTCGGCTCTGATATGTGACACCGGGTAGTTAGGGAGGCCGTTTGTGATTATTTGTATTATGTATATGTATCTTTTGGATTATACATGTATGGTTGTATATGACACATACACTTTTATGATATATATATATATGAGATTCAGTTACGGATTTTCCGCTTTTATTCTGTAATTGGATTGTGGGTGTAATACTACCTGAATTGTTGCATATCTTTATGAGCAGGTGTTGTATGTTTGTTTCAAATTGATGTGACCCCCTCGGTCTATACCGGGCATGTTTTAAATATACTCTGATGAAATTTTGAATTTTATTTATTGCTTTAATAGTTTGGGGATATAGATTGGGGGTGTTGTGGCAAGCCTCTGGATTATTTACATCCACGCCACTGTCCCTCTCTTAGCATGAGAAATTCCTAAGGAAAGATGGCATTGCTCTACACTGAGTTAAAGTTTTCTCCTTCAGGATAAATCCCCTATAAAGGAAATTATGACATTACTAGATTCACATATCCCAGTTAAAGTAATCCTCCTTTATAAACAATCACCCAACAACTGTGATAAACAGACCAGATGTCTCCCTTTAGAGATGACAAATTCTCTCACTGTCAAACCTTTAGCTTCAATCTTGGGCTTTGAACAAGGCACAAATACTCCATTTAGCTTCAATATTGGGCTTTGAACAAGACACCAAAACATCATTTTTCCTCCCTTAAAATAGGAGGAACTACGATTGCTCTGATTTTCCTGTTTCATTTAAACGGGAATACGTAGGCATAAGATTGCGAAATCTTAGCGAGCATACTAATAAAAAACTCTAGGTCCAGTACCTTCATACCAATCAAAACTTAGGGCCAGTACCTTACCCAAAAACTTCAGAAAAACCGAACATCAACAAGAACTCACTCTTCATCATATTTCCCAACCCATTAACGGATAAAGACCATCAAGTAAAAAGCAGAACCTAAAGCTAACAACCTATGGAAAACCGCATATAGGATGGGTAATTGACAACTCCCCATTGTATAACCTGACCCCGAACTCCCCGAATCTCTTTAAGCGTTTGTTCAGTTAAACATTCGCGTGCAAGGTTAGTTTTAGATAGCTTCCCTTTTCCTTCCAGCTTCACGGGATAAATAAGAAATCAGAAAGTAGCACCCCCTCCTCTTCATTGAGGAGAAACCCCAATTTCTACGATAAGGTGGTCGCGTCACCGACAAAAAATCGCACGCTACAGTAGGCATAAGATTGCGAAATCTTAGCGAGCATACCAAACAAAAACCTTAGGTTCAATACCTTCATACTAAACAAAAACTTTAGGTCCAGTACCTTCACATCAATCAAAACTGAGGTCCAGTACCTCACCAAAATCATCAAAAACTCACTCTCTATCTCAAACGTTTCCCAACCCATTTACAGATAAACACCATCATGTATAAAGCGTAACCTAATTGCTAACAACCTGTGGATAACCACATATAGGATGGGTAATTGACAACTCCTCATTGTATAACCTGACCCCGAACTCCCCGAATCTCTTTAAGCATTTGTTCAGTTAAACATTCGCATGCAAGGTTAGTTTTAGATAGCTTCCCTTTCCCTTCCAGCTTCACGGGATAAATAAGAAATCAGAAAGTAGCACCCCCTCCTACCATTGTGGTGAGGAGAAACCCATTTGCGATAAGGTGGTCGCGTCACCGACAAAAATCGCACGCTACAGTATCCATGAACTATGGGCTCTTTGATTCTTTATTCATTCGAATGTAAGATACGTAGGCACAAGATTGCAATGATCTTAGCGAGCACACTTTTTCTTTTTCCACCGTTTGCGTCTACCTTTTTCTTTTTTCCACCGTTTGCACACTTTCATCTTTTTCCGTCAAACCTCGTAGTCGAACTACGACTGCTCTGATTCTTTATTCTCTTCTGAGTAAGATATGTAGGCATAAGGTTGTGATGATCTCGGCGAGCACATTTCCATATTTTTCCGTCAAACCCCGTAGTCGAACTACAATTGCTCTGATTACTTATTCTCGTCCGAATGAGCATACGTAGGCACAAGGGACCCAATCCTTGGCGAGCACCCTATCCTAAAACCACCCATCTTCCCCTTAGCATCTTTTCCTTTTATCTTATCGTTTCGCATTTATCATTGAGAATAAAACAAATAAGCTTAGCTAACGTTCATCACGATTCAATTAAGAGGTTCCCGTTGAGTACAACGGACATGAGGGGGGGGGGGGTGCGCGTACCTTCCCCTCATGTAACTGACTCCCGAACCCAGAATGTGGTTGCGACGACCATGTTCTTATCTCCCTTTAAAGGATTTCTCGATATTTTCTCATGAGGGTCGTGTCTTCGATTGAATTTTTGAGGTGCGACAGATGCGTCTAAGATGGGTCTTGGTGGAGTATTGATGCAGAATAGACAAGTTGTTGCTTATGCTTCGAGACATATGAGAGTTCATGAAAGGAATTATCCTACGCATGACTTAGAGTTGGTAGATGTGGTGTTCGTGTTGAAAATTTGGATACATTATCTTTTTGGCTCTAAATTTGAGGTGTTCAGTGATTATAAGAGTTTGAAGTACTTGTTCAACCAGAAATAGTTGGATATGAGGGAGAGGAGGTGGTTGGAGTTATTGAAGGATTTTGATTTTGATTTGAATTACCATCAGGGTAAAGCAAACGTAGTGGCTAATGCATTGAGTGGGAAGTCATTACATATGTCGATGCTTATAGTGAGAGAATTGGAATTAATCGAACAGTTCCGAGATCGGACTTTGGTATGTGAAGAGACTCCTGATAGTGTGAAGTTAGGTATGTTTAAGCTGACTAGTGGTATTCTGGAAGAAATTAGAGTGGGTCAACAATCTGACTTGAAGTTAGTTGTCTAATCGACCTTGATTAACTAAGGTAACGGAGGTGAATTCCGAATTGATGAGAATGGTGTGATGAGGTTCAGAGATAGAGTGCGTGTTCCAGATGTCCCATAAATCAATAAGAGTATTCTTGAAGAAGGGTCCCAAAGTAGATTGAGTACTCATCCAGGTTCTACGAAGATGTACCAGGATTTGCAAAAATTATTTTGGTGGCCATGTATGAAAAAGGATATTGATGAGTTTGTATATGCATGTTTGACTTGTCAGAAGTCGAAGATTGAGCATCAGAAGCCTTTAGGTATGATGCAACCGTTGAATACTCCAGAATGGAAATGGTATAGTGTTTCCATATGGATTTTGTGTCGGGATTGTCGAAGACTCCGAAGGGGAATGATTCAATTTGGGTAATTGTGGGCAGGTTAACTAAATCGGCTCATTTCTTACCAATGAAGATTAACCATTCTATGCAGAAGTTAGCTGAGATGTACATTGAGGAAATTGTGAAGTTGCATGGGATACCTTCGAGTAGTGTGTCGAATAGAGACCCGAGATTTACACCGAGGTTTTGGAAAAGTTTACAAGATGCTTTGGGAACTAAGTTGAGGATGAGTTATGCATATCATCTGCAGACGGATGATCAGACAGAGAGGACTATCCAGTCTTTGGAGGATTTACTGAGGGCTTGTGTGTTGGATCAAGGAGGATCTTGGGATAGCCATTTGTCGTTGATTGAGTTCACCTACAACAACAGTTTTCATGCTAGTATTGGGATGGCGCCGTATGAAGCTTTGTATGGCA
This sequence comes from Lathyrus tuberosus, assembly GCA_022829125.1. NCBI lineage: Eukaryota > Viridiplantae > Streptophyta > Magnoliopsida > Fabales > Fabaceae > Lathyrus > Lathyrus tuberosus. The sequence goes on from JALAZF010000168.1 coordinate 9,905,875, forward strand.
GAAGGTGTAGAACTCCATTGTGTTGGTACGAGTCAGGAGAGAGTGTTGTACTCGAACCTGAGATTGTGCAGGAGATGACTGAGAAGATTAAGATGATTTAAGAAAGGATGAGAGTTTCGCAGAGTCGTCAAAAGAGTTATCATGATAAGATAAGGAAATCACTTGAATTCCAAGAGGCAGATCACGTGTTTTTGAGAGTTACGCCGGTGACTGGTGTGGGTCGATCTTTGAAGTCTAGGAAGCTCACTCCATGTTTTGTTGGTCCATATCAGATTATGCAGAGGATAGGAGAAGTAGCTTATCAGATTTCTTTACCGCCGTCGCTTGCGAATTTACATAATGTGCTTTATGTATCTCAGTTGAGGAAGTATATTCCGGATTCGTCGCACATGATCCAGATGGATAACGTACATGTGAGAGATAACCTGATTGTTGAAGCATTACCTGTGTGGATTGATGGATGAGAAATGAAACAACTGCAGGGTAAAGACATAGCTTTGGTGACAGTGTTATGGGGTAGACCAGCTGGTGAGAGTTGGACTTGGGAACATGAAGATCAGATGAGGGAGTCGTATTCGACTCTGTTTCCTTCAGGTAATTTTCGAGGGCGGAAATTCTTTAAGTGGGGGAAATTTGTAACACCCCAAAATAATTATAATATTTATTTAATTAAATTATTATAAATATTCGCATTTTTCGGTGAATTTTGGTGAAATATTTGATGTCTGATGATTTGTGTTGTGGGGTATTGAGGATATTAAGAGGGTATTGAGAATAATTAGAAGTGTATGTTTTGTTAGAATTATTTTGATAATAATAATAGTGGAATATGTGAATATCTTATTATTATTATTTTAAATAAATAATTGGAACACTAAGGGCAAGATGGTAAAGTTGGGTGAAATAAGTGAGGATAAAGTTGGGAAATCATATTAAGGGTCCAAGGGGTAAGAGTGACATAAAGGAAAAAAAGAGAGTGGAGAAGTCATTTTTGGTATGATCGCGAAAGTTGGAAAGAGCTCTGAGGAAAGGAGAAGAGGAAGCTAGGGGTCAGAGCAATTTCTGAAGAACTTAAGAGGATGAATCAGAATCGAATTATCTAAGGTATGGGGAGTATTACTTTTCATTGTAATGGATATAAAGTGTAGATGTAGGTAGTTAGTTTTGGGGTTTTTGAGAATGGTGAGATTATGATGAAATTGGGGTTTTGAGTTGTATGAGATGATATGTATGAAACCTAGTATGATGTGCTGTTGTTATTGTGTTAATTGCATTGTGATTTATGAGTAATTTTGGACTGTTTGGTAGTGGAATCGTAAGGGTGGGGTTCTGATCTTCTAAGGGTTAGTATGTTGAATAGTGGGTTGTTTAGTGATATGCTTTGGTTGATTGATTGATATTCCAAAAATGTTGTTTGCATAATTGTGTGATAATCTGTTTTGGATTGTTAATGAGTTTCCTCCATTGTTGAGTTTGAAGGTCTGAGTCAAAAGTATGAATTCATGATGATAGGGTATTAATCTATGAGTAAACCTATGAATAATTTAGTTTTAGAACGTTATTTTAGTGTAAAATCGAGTCTATGATGATGGGTTTTTGTATCATAGGCTTTGGTGTGAAATTGTTTTTAAGAAAAGTGATTTTTGGGGTTCGGAACTGTATGAGTCGACCTCTAGAACCCCTGGGTCGACTCATAGCCACCCGAATGCAAAATTGTGGAAATTTTAATAGTATGCACTGACTCATAGGTTTTGAGTCGACCTAAGTACTCTATGTGTCGACCTCTGATTCGACTCATAGGCAAAAAAATGCGAGAAACGGTTCGGTCATAACTTTTTAACCGTTAATCCAAATGACGAACCATTCGAAGCGTTGGAAAGCTAATGAGCTGAACTTTAACATGGTAGAACTAGATGAGTCATTTTTCTAATATTTTTATGTCTAATATGTTGAAGATTATGACTATTACTTATTGTGCATGTTAAGAAATCTCGTTGTAAGTGGTGAAATTTGAATGATGTTATAAAGAGGTTGTTGTGGTGTTATTAGTGTAAATTGAGCATGTTTGATGATGTTATTGTGAGTGCATAATATATACATGTATGTCTATACTGTATGAAATACATTTTTATGCTTGATGGCCAATTTGGGCGGTGTACAATAACCATGGTGGTGGGTTATTGCACACGATGATATTGTTGTTATTGTATGCATAAATAGTTGCATTGCATACATTTGTGGTTAGATGGTCCGTTTTTGGTGAGCCTAAATCCCCTTTGTGTGGATTGGGGCCGGTAGTTGATTCGGAGGTGATGGATCAGTGAGTGGTTCTGATCCTAGGAGGTGGGGATAAGAATGGTGAACCTGAGTGTTCACGAAATTTGGTACCACATGCATGAGTCTATGTTGTTGCATTCCATGCTATGTGGAATTGCATATATGTGAATTGTTTGATGATGATATGACTTAAGTGATGCTTTGATGATGAATTGTTGATTTGATGACTTTATGAACGAAGATGTATATATGTTACTATGATATGATGGTGTGAGTATAATACTTGGTGAATGATGATGCATGGATTTCAAGATGATGTTGTTTTTGTATGATGAATGCCATCTTAATATATCTTATCTCTATATCTTGTATAATGACTTGTGATTACTCACCCTGCCTGTTCGAATGTTGCCTCCACGTGGGTAATGCGCAGGTGATCAAGATTAGCTCCCTTGGTGCGTGAAGAACTGACTCGATGTATTTTGGTTATTTCTGTTGAGTAGAGGGTCTTGCTCTGATATGTAACATCGGGTCGGGACGTTTGAGTTGAATCGTTGTGTTCTTTTGTTGTTGACAATCATGAAGTTATGAGTTCTTATTTTTAAAACTTTTTTAATTACAAATTATGCTGATGATTTTGAATCTTTTCGCTGCGTAGTAATTGATTGAAATTATGATTAATAAAACTCGTGTTACGGAGTAAGAAGTTATTGTGATTTTATGACGATATGTGGCACCCTTGTGGTGATAGACTCTGATATAATTGTTCATAATTATCGTGAATGTTCTTTGGGGTAGAAGGGTGTTACACCTCCACTGCGTGGAATACGCTTAACAGAGTTAAAGTTATTCATCAAATTGTAGGTGATCATATCCACCCACCATATATTAGTCCACATGTTCCATACAAAGCATATTAGTTCGTAACTAAACTAGGGTTTTAACGACTACTTGTCCACGACACACACCAAGGCACCCTTGCGTCCAAGCATCACCATCTAACTCAATTTCCATAACCTATTATCTTAGTAGTTCTTTCACCTAATTATACTTTTAGGTTTCCTCACTCATCTTCATAAGATTTTAATCATGTTATTACACAAACTAAAAAACTAAAATTTACAACATAAAGCATGCATTAAGATATATATTTCACAACCTATATGAGGCGCACATGGTAACTGTTAGATGATGGCTATGGATCTAGAAGGGGGGTTGAATAGATCCCTTCAGTTTTACACGCAAATGGTTACCAAAAAAAAATAGTTTTAAAATGTTTAACGGAAGCAACCACTGGATTGTACGTCTACCACGAACCTTCTACTAAAAGGATCGGATATGCACAAATATATTGAGAATGAGTATGAAAGAGAAAAAATCAGTTTGATTACTACACTTAAAGACGCAATCAACAAAATATCGCTTGCTTGATGTTAATCCAAACCAATGAGGTAAAACGATAAACAATTAAAAGCAATGCATTCGATTTTTGCTTTGAAACAAATTATCAAACACCTAGTGTGCGTAAACACACTAAGTGCAGAATTTATATGGAATGTAAAGTTAAGCTGCTCCTAGATACAACTCAAGGAATTGTATCAATTTGACAAAACAATTTATCAGCTCAAGATTACGATACCTCAGAAATTTCGATAAATTGAGACTTCGCAAATTCGAATAAACTGAAATGTAAAAGAGTTAAGGGAAAGAGAGAACAAATGAGATTTGATTAGGCAGTTCCCCAATCGTCCTCGCTTTGGTTACCTCTGCCCCCAATTCCACAATTGGAATTGAGATATATATATATTTTGTTGTTGCAAATTGTTCATTACAAGAGAATAACTATGAGCATTCAAGATCTCAAACGTGTTCAATTGTTGATGCAGAGTCATCTCTTCCCTTGATTCAAGACGAATCAAGTGCTTCGAATATGGTTGATCCAATTACCGTCTCACGCTACTAAACCGAAAGAAACCACTATTCTTCGGTTACCTTCACTTGATCAATTACGATCTACCAAAAATTCAAACCCAAACCTCTCTTCTACGATCCTCGGATTACAGCTACAAAACCGAACAATTGCTACAATCTTCGGTTACCTTCACCCGGCTGAATCCCTGTAGAACGAAACGGTTTGTGCAAAAACCCCCAAAATCTCTTTGATTCTTGGAGGATAAAACCAACTAGTTTTATTCAAGAAACACCTACCAAGCTCTCAACCCAGAAAATGAAGATCATACACTTCCTAAATTCTGAACGTTATCACTTCGATCAATGGGCGACACAAACAAAGATGATTATGTGTGATTGTTTGTTTACTCAATGAAGAAGATGAAGATGAAGAGAAAAATGGTATCTATTTTCATGTTTCTTGTTATTTTTGATAATGAGATGACCAAACTATTTATGGAGAATGAATTGACCCACTAAAATTTATAACAGAAATAACAAAAAAAATTAAGTGAAAAAATAAGTTAAGGCGAGTTTGGGTTGACTCATACTTTAATGAGGGTCGGCGTGCGCTGACCCGTGGAAAATACTGAGAAAATTTGACAAGCATGCGTCGACCCAAAGGCATCATGCGTCGACGCAAGAATACAATTTTTGCATCCCCAGAATCATGCGCTTTCCCGATCGGTTACACCAGTTTTGCACTAGTAAGCATGAGTCGACTCATGCACAGGGTAGGTCAGTGTATAACCTGTATTTTTACATAAAACTCATTTTTTTTGCACATTTTAACTAACCAAGACCCAGACAAACATACTAGACACCAGTATAATGATCATGCACATGTATTAATGGATAAGACAAAGTCCTATATGTCTAGACACATGAACAACATGGATTAGATGCAATTTTCCCGACAAGTGAAGTGATACTGCTCAAATTACAATCTAATACTTAGCATATTTGTTGACATCATTAAAACAAAGTAGATGAAAGATCTTTGCCCCCACATACTCCCCCTTTTTTATGATGACAACATTTTTTTAGCTTTCACGTGATTTGTAATTTGAGAGAGAACAAGCTCACGCTCCCCCTGTCTTTAACATTTGGTTAATTTTTGCTAATTTTCTACTTGCTATCCCTCTCCCCCTTTGTCAACATCAAAAAGAAGAGAAGAAGGTGGTCAAAATAATTACACTATAACAAGTAAAGATGCATCCACATATTTGCAACATAGCAACACTAACACGCATCCACATATGATGCAGTTAACGTAAAATTTTAAACGGATAAATACGGAACATAAGACGCAAGGACAATTCATTCCATAGGAAAAAAATCAAAGCAAACTGAAGCAAAATACAAAGTTAAACAACAGGAAAGAACATGCAATCCAAACAGGAAAACATAAAAATAAAACACAAGTATAATATGATGCCTTAATTTCTACGGTCTCCTCCCCCTATATGGATGACCTCTTCCCCCATAGTGTTGGCCGAGTGGTGGCAAATCCTCTAGGTGCAGGTTAAGTTCGATCAGCGTGTGATTGAGAGTAACAATACTGTTAGCAAGATTCAGATTCTGTTGAGTCAAATTCTCGTCCAGTTGGGAGAATCGATTCATAGAGGCATCTGCAAACCTGTTGAAGTTAGTGATGTGAGCCGAGACTTGATCGGATAAGTTTGTGAACCTTTCTTCCTGAGCATTGTAGCGGCTCTCTTGTAATGCTTGGAATTCTTGCAGTTGAAGATTCATCTCATTTAACCTTGCCAGAATCTCTTCAGATGCCTGGAAATCATACTTAGGTTGTGGAGTTGGAGGTGCCGAATAATCAGGTTGCTGCCAACCATACTCCTCGCCATAGGTGGGAGGAACATATGCGTCACCAAGAGTAGTCCAGCAAATTGTTTTGTTAATCTCCCCATCCCTGATTCTCAGAATTGTCCTTATGTTGATCGCCCATCCATGCTTCGTTGTCTTCCTCTTGCATAACCACATCAGCATTGTTAACATCTTGATTGTCACTATCATGTACTTCCTCATCATCATTTCCTTCATAATGAATAGGTTCTTCAGGTTCAGGTTGAAAAGGATGAGTGGATATATGTCGGTAGTTGAATTTCTTATTAACGGAATCCCAATTGTAACCCATCATGGTGAGGGTTTGTGGTTGAAATTGTTGTTCAGATGTAATCTCAATGTAAGGAATATCTGGAACCAAAATGCCAGCCTTGTTCAAAATGTTCTGAATGCAGGATGCATAACCTAGAGCCAGAAATTTGTTGGAGCTGCAGGTAATGAACATCCGATATGCAAAATAGTATGGCCAGTTGATTTTGATCCGATTCTTCAAAATATACATGAGATGAACCTCTGCCTTCTCAACTTGTGAGTATCCACCTTTCTTAGGTCTCAAAGTACGAGCAACAATCCATTCCAAAATGCGGTCTTCAAATTTCAAATGACTGGCAGTGACATTTTTCGGAAAGACGTCACTTGCCACAACATAGAGTTCAGAGCAATCTTAAACTCAAAGTTACGAACAAACGTTTTGTTGGTTACTTTCGGAAGATTGTCATCAGTATCCATATTAAACAAAGTAGACCATAAATCATTATTCACATCATGAAGTGCATTATTTATAGAAAGCTTAAACTCAGCCCCTTAAATTTACCCTTAATTCCACAGTAGAACACTCGAACCAAATCACTATTGTACTTATCATCACATTCCAGGAACTCATTAAGATTCTGAACACTGAGCATTTTAGCTATCTCAGGAATGTGATAATCTGGACCCATCAATACATAAAAACCATGTTGTGGTATAACAGCACGATTACTAATCAATGGCTCATAAGGACCAGATGGTGCATCCGAAATTAAAGAGTTAATAGTTACCGGTTGTGAAGAGGTTCCGGCAGATGAAGCTCTGGTTGTTCTTTTACCGGTTGTGCGTTTGGAAGCCATTGTTGATGAAGAGTTGAAGAAGATGAACAGTATTTCGCAGAAGTTGTAGAGGAATGATGATCAGCCGTTAGAAACCCTTGTTGTTATACCCTTGAGGATTCACTCTTTGTGGGTTTTGATTTTTAGGGGTTTTGATGAGATTTTGATGGAGATTAATGGATATTGATGAGGTATAATAGAAGAAACAGAGAGAGGGAGACCACAAAATCTGACATGTTTACATGCAATGAACAAGAAATTAGGAGTAATGAAGATATGTAGTGCGAATAGGTAGCATTAGGTCGGCGCACGCATTCCCATTAAAGTAGGGATTCTAAGCGTGTCAGTTATGCGTCGACCTATAGACATGGTGCGTCGGCGCACACTTACTGGGACTTGAAAAATTTTTAAAAAATAAGATGCGCCGAAAGCAGGTGATCCTGCGCTAACCCGTGTGTTTTCTTTTGAAATTGCATCAGCTCATGAGTCGACCCATAACATGGTCCGGTCGACTCATCCAAGACAAAAATGAAACAAAATTGAAATTTATGCAATCATAAGTTCCAAAAAGATAAATAAGCATACACACACATAGAACAAACATCCAAGTGAACAATATATGCACAACATGTAATAAACATCAAGTTTGAAGTAGTTAACATGGCATAAAATATGTTAAACATATATGAATCAGAACGATATTACCTTGATCACTATGACGATGAGAGCCCTCACATATAGCTAAATATCTCTTTGCATTGTTAGTTAAAAGAATAAACAAGCATGTATATATGTGAAGATCATTATCTTAAAGGATTATCAAACACGATCTGAGATATCGAGAATGTCAAGTTCCCTACGGATGTGAAAGAAAGGCTCAGTGGCTAACGGTTTTGTAAAAATGTCAGCAAGTTGATTTTTAGTATCAACATGCTCAAAGATCACATCACCTTTCTCTACATGATCCCTAAGAAAATGATGGCGTATTTCGATATGCTTGGTGCGTGAATGTAATACGGGGTTCTTAGTTAGGTTTATTGCACTAGTGTTATCACACAAAATGGGAATACACTCAAGTTTTAAATTGAAGTCAAGCAATTATTGTTTAAACCATAAGACTTGAGCACAACAACTTCCTGCGGAAATGTATTCTGCCTCGGCTGTTGACAAAGCAACCGAAACCTATTTCTTGCTATGCCAACTCACCAAGGAATTTGCAAAAAGGTGACATGTGTCACTAGTAATTTTCCTATCCAACTTGTACCCGGCAAAGTCGGAATCGGAATAACCAACTAAGGAACAAACACTACCTTTGGAATACCACAACCCATACTTTGGAGTACCGGAAAGGTATTGAAGTAAGCGCTTAACTGCTTTTAAGTGGGATTCCTTGGGACGTGCTTGATACCTCGCCCACATGCATACACTGAACATAATGTCGGGTCGTGATGCGGTAAGATAAAGAAGAGATCTAATCATACCTCGATACTTCTTTACCTCTACATCCTTACCATTTTCGTCACGATCAAGATTGGCACAAGTAGGCATTGGAGTATCTATTGCTTTGCAGTTTAGCATGTCGAAACATTTCAGAAGCTCAAGACAGTATTTTGTTTGACTCACGAATGTGCCCTCTTCGATTTGTTTGATTTGCAATCCGAGGAAATAGTTAAGCTCCCCCATCATGCTCATTTCAAACTCCCCCTGCATGAAACTAGAAAACTCCTTGACCAAGGTCATGTTAGTAGAGCCAAAGATAATATCATCATCATAAATTTGTACCAAGATTAAATGTTTTCCTTGACGTTTAATAAAGAGGGTTGTGTCAACCTTCCCTCTTGAATACCCTTGATCAAGTAAAAATTTGCTTAGACGTTCATACCAAGCCCTAGGGGCTTGTTTAAGTCGGTACAAAGCACGTTTAAGTTTGTAGACATGATCAGGATATTCATGGGATTCAAAACCCGGAGGTTGGGCAACATAAACCTCTTCATTTATATATATATTAAGGAAAGCACTTTTAACATCCATTTGGAATAATTTGAAGTTCTTAGTGCAAGCATAAGCAAGTAAAAGGCGTATAGCCTCGAGTCGGGCAACCGGCGCATAAATTTCCTCATAGTCGATTCCTTCCTCTTGGTTATAGCCTTGCGCTACAAGCCGCACTTTGTTATGTGTTATTACTCCATTTTCATCAAGTTTATTCCTAAACACCCATCGGGTGCCGATTACTCGATGATCTCGCGGAGGGGGGCAAGGTCCCAAACCTCATTTCTCCTGAATTGATTTAGTTCATCTTGCATTGATAGAAACCAATGCTCATCGAGTAACGCCTCCTTAGCGTTTTTAGGTTCTACTTGTGACACAAAAGCAGAGTAATAGCAAAAATTACTAAGTTTAGTGCGAGTAGTTACTCCCTTAGAGATATCACTGAGAATGTTGTCAATTGGATGGTCTTTTGAAGACTTCCAAGCTGGAGGAAGTTCATCTTTATCAGAATGATGATCATCCTCACTTTTCACTGGTTGGTGATCCTTTTCCTCCTCAATACGTACTGCTTCAGGCTGATCAGTTCCCTTATCAGTGTCCTTGAGTATGTCTTTAGTAGGTACACCTGCACCATGAAAAGAACTACCTTCTCCGACATTTCTCGGATAAGACTCATCAAAGGTAACATGAACTGACTCTTCAACTACACGTAACCTCTTATTATAAATTCTATGCGCTTTACTTGACTGAGAGTATCCAAGAAAAATACCCTAGTCGACCTTGGCATCAAACTTACCAAGAGTCTCTTTCCCACTGTTTAACGCAAAGCATTTACAACCAAATACATGAAGGTGAGAGATATTTGGCTTACGCCATTTTAAAAGCTCATACGGTGTCTTGTTTAGAATAGGCCGGATGAGCACCCTATTCAAAACATAACAAGCCGTACTTATGGGGCCGGCCCAAAAGTATTTTGGTAGTCCACTATCATTGATCATAGCCCTTCCAAGTTCCTCAAAAACTCTATTTTTACGTTCCACTACCCCATTTTGTTGAGGGGTACGTGGTGAGGAAAAATTATGATCAATTCCGTTGGAATCACAAAATGCTTCAAACAAATGATTTTCAAACTCACCCCCATGGTCACTTCTAATTGACCCAATGTTTGTGTTTAACTTGTTCTGAGATAACTTAGCAAATCGTTCAAAGGCCGAAAAGGTATCACTTTTATTTACTAAGAAAATAGTCCAGCAAAACCTAGAAAAATCATCGACTATTACAAAACCATAATAGTTACCACCTAGGCTTTTAACCCTAGATGGTCCAAAGAGGTCCATATGGAGGAGCTCAAGGGGTCTCATAGTTGAAACAATGTTCTTAGATTTAAAAGAGATCCTTGTTTGCTTCCCCATTTGACAAGCATCACAAAGATGATCCTTTGTGAATTTGATTTTGGGCAAACCAATCACTAGGCCTTTAGAGACAATTTTGTTAAGCAAATCAAAGTTGATGTGCGCCAACCGTCTATGCCACAACCATGAATCCTCATTCATAGTGACTAGACACTTGTCGCCATTCAACGATACTTCATCTAAGTCTAGCATATAGACGTTATTCACCCTCAAGCCCTTAAACACGTCCTTTTTGTCACCATCTTCAATTATGAAACAATCTTTCGAAAATGATACTTTATAGTTTTTGTCAAATAGTTGACTAATGCTTAAAAGGTTATGTCTAAGACCTTCCACAAGAAGTACATCAGAGATAGTAGTAGATGAGGGGTTACCTACACTACCTTTACCAAGAATTTGTCCCTTGTTGTTATCTCCGTAGGTGACAAACCCCTTTTTCTTTGCCACAAAGTCGATAAAAAGAGATATATCTCCGGTCATATGTCTCAAGCAGCCACTATCCAGAACCAATCTTCTTTTGGTGGTCTCAAGACTTTGTACCTCTTTTGCTTTGTTGTGGCGTGCCATAAGACAAAAGTTAATGGATTCACTTTCGCCGCTTGATGAATTATCTTTCTCTGACTCACTATCGCTTTCCCAAGCGATGTATGCTCGTCGAGACTTGTTGGATTTTTTGTTTGCGCAACTCTTGTCATTACCCCTATCTTTGTCTTTCTTTAGAGATGGACAATCCAGCTTGTAGTGCCCTGATTTTCCACAGTTGTAGCACGTCCCTTTTACCTTGCCATTTTTATTTCCTTCGCTTCTAGATTGCTTCCTAAACTTGACTAGATTTTTGTCCGAGTGTTGAATCTCGTTCTTACGAATGTATCTATTATACCTCTTCACAAATAAGCCCATATCATCACCGGATTCTTCATCTTTGTCATTATTGGCTTCATCATCACTTAGCTCCTGATGTGTGGACTTTGAATAAGAAGCCTTAAGAGCTATCAACTTCTTCTCCGTATCTTTTGCCTTCTCTTTCTTGATACTCTTTTCATGTTTATCCAAGCTAATGAACACTTGCTCATGCTCATCGAGTTTACCAAAAAGTGTTATGAGGTCTAGTGTAGCAAGATCGTTGGCCTCCATGATAGCGGTGACCTTCGGTTGCCATTTCCTGTTTAAACAACTCAAAATCTTGTTAGTAGCAACCTCATTTGGAATTGGTTTACCAAGAACATGCAATTTGTTGATAATGTGAGTAAATCGTTTTTGCATATCCGCAATGGTTTCCCCTTGCTTCATTTAAAACAAATCAAACTCTTGCGTTAGTGTATTAATACGAGCCATCTTAACATCATTAGTGCCTTCGTGGGATACTTGTAAAGCATCCCACATGGCTTTGGCCGTTTCACATTGGGAGACTCGATAATACTCGTCAACTCCCAAGGAAGAGATGATCATATTACGAGCCTACCAATCATAGCTGTACTTTTTCTCGTCCTCCTCATTCCATTGAGCTTTGGGTTTAGGAACGACAATGCCTTCCGCATTTTTCATAGTAATTTCCATGGGACCGTTTAAAATAACGTTTCAAACCTTCCGACCTATGGAATTTATATGAACGTGCATACAATCCTTCCAGTAGCTATAATTCTCGCTTGTAAAAACTGGAGCTCTATTATAAGCCCCTTTAGGTTCGTTCGCCATGATCCAAGAAGTTTTACCGAAACACCAGAATTAACCGGAGCTCGTGATACCACTTGTTAGATGATGGCTATGGATCTAGAAGGGGGGGTTGAATAGATCCCTTGAGTTTTACACGCAAATGGTTACCAAAAAAATTTAGTTTTAAAATGTTTAACGGAAGCAACCACTGGATTGTACGTCTACCACGAACCTTAGACTAAAAGGATCGGATATGCACGAATATATTGAGAATAAGTATGGAAGAGAAAAATTCAGTTTGATTACTACACTTAAAAACGCAATCAACAAAATATCGCTTGCTTGATGTTAATCCAAACCAATGAGGTAAAACGATAAACTATTAAAAGCAATGCATTCGATTTTTGTTTTGAAACAAATTATGAAACACCTAGTGTGCTTAAACACACTAAGTGCATAATTTCTATGGAATGTAAAGTTAAGCTGCTCCTAGATACAACTCAAGGAATTGTACCAATTTGACAAAACAATTTATCAGCTCAAGATTACGATACCTAGGAAATTTCGATAAATTGAGACTTCGCAAATTCGAATAAACTGAAATGTAAAAGAGTTAAGGGAAAGAGAGAACAAACGATATTTGATTAGGCAGTTCCCCAATCGTCCTCGCTTTGGGTACCTCTGCCCCCAATTCCACAATTGGAATTGAGATATATATATATATTTTGCTGTTGCAAATTGTTTATTACAAGAGAAGAACTATGAACATTCAAGATCTCGAACGTCTTGGATTGTTGATGCAGAGTCTTCTCTTCCCTTGATTCAAGACGAATCAAGTGCTTCGAATATGGTTGATCCAATTACCGTCGCACGCTACTAAACTGAAGGAAACCACCGTTCTTCGGTTACCTTCACTCAATCAATTGCAATCTACCAAATATCCGAACTCAAACCTCTCTTCTACGATCCTCCGATTACAGCTACTAAACTGAATAATTTCTCTAATCTTCGGTTACCTTCGCCCGGCTGAATCCCTGTAGAACGAAACGGTTTGTACAAAAACCCCCAAAATCTCTTTGATTCTTGGAGTATAAAACCAACTGGTTTTATTCAAGAAACACCTACCAAGCTCTCAACCCAGAAAATTAAGATCATACACTTCCTAAATTCTGAACGTTATCACTTCGATCAATGGGCGACACAAACAAAGATGATTATGTGTGATTGTTTGTTTACTCAATAAAGAAGATGAAGATGAAGAGAAAAATGGTATCTATTTTCACGTTTCTTGTTATTTTGGATAATGAGATGACCAAACTATTTATGGAGAATGAATTGGCCCACTAAAAGTTATAACAGAAATAACAAAAAAAATTAAGTGAAAAAATCAGTTCAGGCGAGTTTGGGTCGACTCATACTTTAATGAGGGTCGGCGTGCGCTGACCCATGGAAAATACTGAGAAAATTTGACAAGTATGCGTCGACCCAAAGGCATCATGCGTCGACGCAAGAATGCAATTTTTGCATCCCCAGAATCATGTGTTTTCCCGATCGTTTTCACCAGTTTTGCACTAGTAAGCATGAGTCGACTCATGCACAGGGTAGGTCAGCGCATAACCTGTATTTTTACATAAAACTCATTTTTTTTACACATTTTAACTGACCAAGACCCAGACAAACATACTAGACACCAGTATAATGATCATGCACATGTATTAATGGATAAGACAAAGTCCTATATGTCTAGACACATGAACAACATGGATTAGATGCAATTTGCCCGACAAGTGAAGTGATATCGCTCAAATTACAATCTAATACTTAGCATATTTGTTGACATCATTAAAACAAAGTAGATGAAATATCTTAGCCCTCACAGTAACATAACATAATACAACCATCAACAAGGTTAATGATCGCGACTTTATGAGTCTATCGGGATTACTAACTGCAAGTGCACGGTCTAATCGCGTAGTTTTAAAAGATATCGAACCCACAAGGACTGATAATCAAACTAATGTTATCGGATTGTTACTATGTTTAGCTAAGGCAGATGATTTTATAGGTTAAGGTGCAAACGGGAAACTAATGGTAAACTAGAATTTAGATTCAAATAAAATATAATGGAATATCGGTACGTAATCTGAGGGATATTCTTCTATCTACCTTGTTTTAATGATGTCAACAAACATGTAAGAAATTAGATTGTAATTTGAGCGGTATCACTTCACGTGTCGGGCATATTGCGTCTAATCATTATCGTTCATGTGTCTAGATGCATAGGACCTTGTCTTTCCCATAAATAAATACCCATTATCATTTTAGTAGTGTCTAGTATGTGCTTCTGAACTTGGTCAGGTGAAAATTCTCAGAAAATTGAATTTCCTGAAAAAAAAATGCAGTTTATGCGCTGACCCTCCCAGTTCATGCGCTAACCTCTAAATTCATGCGCTGACCTAGCAAATCCTGCAGGAAAGCGCACAACTTAATTAAAACAAAAACTTGTTTCTATGCGTCGACGCATGGGGTTGGTAGGTCGACGCATGACTTCCAAAATCTGTGTTTTTCACTTAATTTTTTTCTGTTATTTCTGTTATTATTTTGTGTGGGTCATTTTATTTTCCTATAAATATTTTTGGTCATCTCTTTATTCCATAATAAGAAACGTGAAAAATATATGTCATTTCTCTCTTCATCTTCATCTTCTTCATTGAGTAAACAAACAATCACACATAATCATCTTTGTTTGTGTCGCCCATTGTTCGAATTGATAACGTTCAGAATTTAGGAAGTGTGATCTTCATTTTCTGGGTTGAGAGCTTGGTAGGTGTTTCTTGAATAAAACCAGTTGGTTTTGTCCTCCAAGAATCGGATTGATTTTGGGGTTTTTTGCACAAACCTTTTCATTCTACAGGGATTCGGCTGGGCGAAGGTAACCGAAAATTGGCGCAATTGTTTGGTTTAGTAGATGTAATCAGAGGATCGTAGAAGAGAGGTTTGGGTTTGAATTTTTAGTAGATTGCAATTGATCGAGTGAAGGTAACCGAAGAACGGTGGATTCTTTCGGTTTAGAAGCGTGGGACGATAATTGGATCAACCATATTCGAAGGACTTGATTCATCTTGAATCAAGGGAAGAGAAAATTCTGCATCAACGATCGAAGACGTTCGAGGGTTTGGATGTTCATAATTTTCTCATGTAATAAACAATTTGCAACAACTATATATATATATATATATATATATATATATATATATATATATATATATATATATATATCAATTCCATTTGTGGAGTTGGGGGCAGACGTACCCAAAGCGAGGACGATTGGGGAACTGCCTAATCAAATCGTGTTTGTTCTCTCTCTCCTAAACTCTTTTACATTTCAGTTTGTTCGAATTTGTGAAGTCGCAAGTTATTGAAATTTTTGTCGTAGAGTAATTGTAAGCTGATAAACTGTTTTGTTAAATTGATACAATTCCTTGAATTGTATCTTGGAGCAGCTTTACATTACCCTCCATTGAAATTCTGCACTTAGTGTGTTTACGCACACTAGGTGTTTGATAATTTGTTTCAAAGCAAATTTCGAACACGTTGCCTTAAATTGCTTATCACTTTACCTCATTGGATTGGAATAAACATCAAGCAAGTGATATTTTGTTGATTGCGTTTTGTTAGGTGTAGTAATCAAACTGAATTTTTTCTCTTCCATACTCATTCCCGATATATTCGTGCATATCTGATCCTTTTAGTAGAAGGTTCATTGTAGACGATCTATCCAGTGGATGCTTCCGTTAAACAATTTTAAAAACAAATTTTTGTAATCCAATTGCGTGTAAAACTCAAGGGATCTATTCAACACCCCTTCTAGATCCATAGCCATCGTCTAACAAGTGGTATCACGAGCTCCGGTTAATTCTGGTGCTTCGGTAAAACTTCTTGGATCATGGTGAACGAACCTAAAGGGGCTTATAATAGAGCTCCAGTTTTTACAAGCGAAAATTACAGCTACTGGAAGGATTGTATGTGCGTCCATATTAATTCCATAGATCAGAAGGTTTGGAACGTTATTTTAAACGGTCCCATGCAAATTACTATGACTAACGCGGAAGGCGTTGTCGTTCCTAAACCCGAAGACCAATGGACTGAGGAGGATGAGAAAAAGTACAGTTATGATTGGAAGACTCGTAATATGATCATCTCCTCCTTGGGAGTTGACGAGTATTATCGAGTCTCCCATTGTGAAACGGCCAAAGCCATGTGGGATGCTTTACAAATAGCCCACGAAGGCACTAATGATGTTAAGATGGCTCGTATTAATACACTAACGCAAGAGTTTGAATTGTTTTACATGAAGCAAGGGGAAACCATTGCGGATATGCAAAAATGATTTACTCATATTATCAAAAAATTGCATGTTCTTGGTAAACCAATTCCAAATGAGGTTTCTACTAACAAAATTCTGAGATGTCTTAATAGGGAATGGCAACCGAAGGTCACCGCTATCAAGGAGGCCAACGATCTTGCTACATTAGACCTCACAACACTTTTTGGTAAACTCGATGAGCATGAGCAAGTGCTCATTGGCTTGGAAAAGCATGAAAAGAGCATCAAGAAGGAGAAGACAAAAGATACGGAAAATAAGTCGATCGCTCTTAAGGCTTCTTGTTCTAAGTCCACACACCAAGAGCTTAGCGATAGTGAAACCAACAACGACGAAGATGATGAATCCGGTGAAAACATGGGCCTATTTGTGAAGAGATACAATAGGTATGTACGAAAAAAAGAAATCCAACACTCGGATAAGAATCTAGTCAAGTTTAGAAAGCAATCTAGAAATGAAGGAAACAAGAGTAGCAAAGCCAAAGGATCTTGCTTCAATTGTGGGAAATTCGGACACTACAGACTGGACTGTCCATTGCTTAAGAAGGACAAAGACAAGGACAAGGGTCGTCAAAATAAGAAGTCAAATAAGTCAAGACGAGCTTACATCACTTGGGAAAGCGATAGTGAGTCCGAAAAAGGGGACAGCTCTAGTGGCGAAAGAGAGTCTGTAAATCTATGTCTTATGGCTCAACGAAGCAAGAAAACGGAGGTAAAACACTCTAAATATGAAAATTCTCATAATATGTCTCATGATTAATTAATAAGAGCTTTTGATACATTGCACCATGAGGCTATGGAAGCTTTTCAACGCTTAGCCTCAAACAAAAAGATTTTTAGACACTTGGAGAAAAAGGTTGCCGATTCCGAAAGGAAATTGGTGGATCTTAAAAACTCCATGGTGGATGTATCAAAAACTAAGATTGATGAGAATAAGTTTCCATGGTTCAAGTTTGGGGCTGTGATACTTGTCATATTTGGCAAGAAGAGGTGAGAACCCTCAAGGCCAAGTTAGAAAATGCTCTTAAGCCTAAAATTACATTTGCTATTGATCGATCACATTATCGAGAAAGCATGAATAATCCGTATCAAAAGTATACGTATGTGATTCGAGATAGTGATAGCAAAGGTAAGTTCCAAATGAACCGTGATTACTTATATTGTTGCAAGCCTGGTCATACTATTGTTAAATGTCGTTTTAGAAGATTTCTTGTTCCAAAAGGCATTTATCAATGGTTACCCAAGGGCTGTCTTGGTTTCACTCACCTTGAAGGACCCAATGAGAATTGGGTACCTACTCTCCCTTGATTATTTTTGTAGGTACAAAGTCTTGAGACCACCGAAAGAAGATGGGTTCTGGATAGTGGCTGCTCGAGACATATGACCGGTGACATATCTCTTTTCATCGACTTTGTGGCGAAGAAAAAGGGGTTTGTCACCTACGGAGACAACAATAAGGGACAAATTCTCGGCAAAGGTAGTGTAGGTAACCCCTAATCTTCTACTATCTCTGATGTGCTGCTTGTGAAAGGCCTTAGACACAACCTTTTAAGCATTAGTCAACTATGTGATAAGAATTATAAAGTATCTTTTTCAAAGGATTGTTGCATAGTTGAAGATAGCAACAAAAAGAATGTGTTTAAGAGCTTGAGGGTGAACAACGTCTATATACTAGACTTAAATGAGGTATCGTTGAATAGAGACAAGTGTCTAGTCGCTATGAATGAAGATTCATGGTTGTGGCATAGACGGTTGGCTCACATCAACTTTGATTTGCTTAACAAAATAGTCTCTAAAGACCTAGTCATCGGTTTGCCCAAAATTAAATTCACAAAGGATCACCTTTGTGATGCGTGTCAAATGGGGAAGCAAACAAGGATCTCATTTAAATCTAAAAACATCGTTTCAACTATGAGACCCCTTGAGCTCCTCCATATGGACCTTTTTGGACCATCTAGGGTTAAAAGTCTAGGTGGTAACTATTATGGGTTTATTATAGTTAATGATTTTTCTAGGTTTTGCTGGACCATTTTCTTAGCAAATAAGAGTGATACCTTTTCAGCCTTTGAACGATTTTCTAAGTTATCTCAGAACAAGTTAAACACAAATATTGGGTCAATTAGAAGTGACCATGGGGGTGAGTTTGAAAATCATTTGTTTGAAGTATTTTGTGATTCCAACGAAATTGATCATAATTTTTCCGCACCATGCACCCCTCAACACAATGGGGTAGTGGAACATAAAAATAGAGTTTTGGAAGAACTTGGAAGGACTATGATTAATGATAGTGGATTACCAAAATACTTTTGGGCCGACGCCATAAGTACGACTTGTTACGTTTTGAATAGGGTGCTCATCCCGCCTATTCTAAACAAGACACCGTATGAGCTTTTAAAAGGGCGTAAGCCAAATATCTCTCACCTTCATGTATTTGGTTGCAAATGTTTTGTGTTAAACAATGGGAAAGAGACTCTTGGTAAGTTTGATGCCAAGGCCGACGAGGGTATTTTTCTTGGATACTCTCAGTCAAGTAAAGTGTATAGAATTTATAATAAAAGGTTACGTGTAGTTGAAGAGTCAGTTCATGTTATGTTTGACGAGTCTTATCTGAGAAATGTCAGAGAAGGTAGTTATTTTCATGGTGCAGGTGTACCTACTGAAGACATACTCAAGGACACTGATAAGGGAACTGATCAGCTTGAAGTAGTGCGTATTGAGGAGGAAAAGGATCACCAACCAGTGAAAAGTGAGGATGGTCATCATGTTGATAAAGATGAACTTCCTCCAGCTTGGAAGTCTTCAAAAGACCATCCAATTGACAACATTCTTGGTGATATCTCTAAGGAAGTAACCACTCGCTCTAAACTTAGTAATTTTTGCTATTACTCTGCTTTTGTCTCCCAAGTTGAACCTAAAAATGCTAAGGAGGCGTTACTCGATGAGCATTGGTTTTTGTCAATGCAAGATGAACTAAACCAATTCAGGAGAAATGAGGATTGGGACCTTGTCCCACCTCCGCGAGATCATCGAGTAATCGGCACCCGATGGGTGTTTAGGAATAAACTTGATGAAAATGGAGTAATAACACGTAACAAAGCGCCGCTTGTAGCGCAAGGCTATAACCAAGAGGAAGGAATCGACTATGAGGAAACTTATGCGCCGGTTGCCCGACTCGAGGCTATATGCCTTTTACTTGCTTATACTTGCACTAAAAATTTCAAATTATTCCAAATGGACGTTAAAAGTGCATTCCTCAATGGATATATAAATGAAGAGGTTTATGTTGCCCAACCTCCGGGTTTTGAATCTCATGAATATCCTGATCATGTCTACAAACTTAAACGTGCTTTGTACGGACTTAAACAAGCCCCTAAGGCTTGGTATAAACGTCTAAGCAAATTTCTACTTGATCAAGGGTATTCAAGAGGAAAGGTTGACACAACCCTCTTTATTAAACGTCAAGGAAAACACTTAATTTTGGTACAAATTTATGTTGACGATATTATATTTGGGTCTACTAACATGACCTTGGTCAAGGAGTTTTCTAGTTTGATGCAGGGGGAGTTTGAAATGAGCATGATGGGGGAGCTCAACTATTTCCTCGGATTGCAAATCAAACAACCTGAAGAGGGCACATTCGTGAGTCAAACGAAATATTGTCTTGAGTTACTAAAACGTTTTAATATGCTGAACTGCAAAGCAATAGACACTCCTATGCCTACAAGTGCTAATCTTGATCGTGACGAAAAGGGTAAGGATATTGAGGTAAAGAAGTATCGAGGTATGATAGGATCTCTCCTTTATCTTACCGCATCACGTCCCGATATAATGTTTAATGTATGCATGTGTGCGAGGTATCAGGCACATCCCAAGGAATCCTACTTAAAAGCTGTTAAGCGCATACTTCGATACCTGTCTGGTACTCCAAAGTATGGGCTGTGGTATTCCAAAGGTAGTAATTATTCCTTAGTTGGCTACTCCGATTCCGACTTTGCCGGGTGCAAGGTGGATAGGAAAAGTACTAGTGGTACGTGTCACCTTTTTGCAAATTCCTTGGTGAGTTGGCATAGCAAGAAACAGGTTTCCGTTGCTTTGTCAACAGCCGAGGCGGAATAATTTCTTGACAATAATTTCTTGATTTCAATTTAAACCTTGAGCGTATTCCAATTTTGTGCGATAACACTAGTGCGATTAACCTAACTAAGAACCCCGTATTGCATTCACGCACCAAGCATATCGAAATACGCCATCATTTTCTTAGGGATCATGTAGAGAAATGTGATGTGATTTTTGAGCACGTTGACACTAAAAATCAACTTGCCGATATTTTTACGAAACCATTAGCTACAAAGCCTTTCTTTCACATCCGTATAGAACTTGGCATTCTTGATATCTCGGATCGTGCTTAATAACCTCTTAAGGTAGTGATCTTCACATATATACATGCTTGTTTATTCTTTTAACTAACAATGCAAAGAGATATTTAGCTATATGTGAGGGCTCTTATCGTCATGATGATCAAGGTAATATCGTTCCAATTTATAGATGTTTATCATGTTTTGTGCCATATAAATTACTCTAATCTTGATGTTTATTGCATTTTGAGCACTTATCGTTCATGTGGATGTTTTGGTATACATATATGTGCTTGTTTATTTATCTTTTGGAACTTAAATTGCAAAAATTTCATTTCTGCCTCAAGTTTGCATGTGCATGCGTCGACGCATGACTTATGTGCTGACCTAGGATAAACTTTCGGGAAAGCGCATAACCAAGTGTTCAATTTTTTAATAAAATTCATGAATCATGCGCCGACGCATAGATCCACAGGTCGACGCATAAACCTGACGTTCAGATTTCCTTCTTTACTGGGACGCGTGCGCCGACCTAGTGCTGCCTATTTTCACTACATATTTTCATTGCACATTGATGTATGTTTATTGCATGTCATCCCATTAGATTTTGTGGTCAATCTCTCCTTATCTTCCTCCATTAAACCTCATCAATAACCATTATTCTCCACTAAATCCTCATAAAAAACCCTAAAATTCAAAAACCCACCAATAGTGATTTCTCTATATTACTACTACAAGGGTTTCTAAGGGCTGCACATATCTCCTCTTCACTTTCTGCGAAAATCAAGTGTCATCATCTTTTTTCAACTCTTCTTCAACCATGGCTTCAAGAAGAAATCCTAGTAGAAGGGGAACGAGAGGTTCATCTTCACAACCAGCACCAACCAGAACATCATCTTCACAACGGGTAACCTTTAAGTCTTTAATTTCTGAAAGGCTAGCTATTCCTTTTGAGCAACTATTCTGTAACCGCGCGGTTATAAGACAACATGGCTTTTATCCTCTGATGGGTCCAGATTTTCACATTCCTGAGATTTCTGAACTTGTGAATTTTCAAAATCTTGGTGAATTTCTAGAATGTGATGATAAGTATAGTGAAGATTTGACTCGATTGTTCTACTGTGGAATCAAGGGTAAATTTCATGGGGCTGAATTTAAAATTTCTATGAATAATGCACAATTTGAAGTGACCAATGATGTATGGTCTGCACTGTTTGTATTGGACACTGATGACACTCTCCCAAAGGTCACAGATAAAATTTTTGTTAGGAACTATGAGTTCAAAATTGCTCTGAATTCGATGTTACAGGAACCATATCCAGATGATGTTGTAGCAAGTGAAGTATTTTCGAAAAATGTCACTACCAGCCACTTGAAATTTAAAGACTGAATTCTTCAATGGATTGTTGCTCGCATCTTGAGGCCTAAGAAAGGAGGGTACTCAAGAGTTGAGCAGGCAGAGGTTCATCTCATTTATATTCTAAAGAATCGGATCAAGATCAACTGGCCTTATTATTTTGCTTATAGGATGTTCGTTACTCGTAGCTCCAGCAAATTTCCGGCACTTAGTTATGCATCTGTTGTTGCAAACATTTTGAATCACTTTGACATTTATGTTCCAAACATTTGTCATATTCATATTACAGCTGAACAACAATTTCTTGCCAAAACCCTTACCATGATGGGTTACTTTTGGGATTCACGAGAGAACAAGTTTACTTATCGACCTCGTTCCACCCATCCTGAACCTGATGCACCTGTTCACCTTGAAGAAGATGATGATAAGGATGCTCCAGAAAATGCTAATCAAGATGTTAATGATGAAGATGTGGTTATGCAGGACGAGAACAATGAGGCATGGATGGGCAATTAATCTGAAGAACCCTCTAAAAATCAGGGCTGGGGGCAGTGGTAACAAAATTGCTGGACTGTTTTTGGAAACGCCTATGTTCCTCCAACCTATGGTGAGGACTCTGAATGGCAGCAACCTGACAATTCTGCTCCTCAAACTCCACCATCTCAACATGATCCGCAGGCTTCTGAAAAAATTCTTGCTAGGTTGAACGAATTGACTCTTCAACATCAAGAATTTCAAGCTTTGCAAGATACGCGCTACACTGCTCGGGAAGAATGATTCACCAATCTGTCTAATCAAGTCTCCTCTCACTTTACCAACTTCAACAATGTTGCTAACGCCGTTATGAATCGTTTCAATCAGATGGACGCCAACTTGACCCAACAAAACTTGAACCTGACAAATAGTCTTGGCAACCTAAACAGCACGCTGATTGAACTCAACCTACAACTAGAGGATCTCCCACCACCAAGCCAACACTATAGGGGAAGAGGTCATCCGTTTAGGGGGAGAAGGCCATAGAGTTTAGGGCATCATATTTCATTTGTGATTGCATTTATGTCTTGTTGTTTGTTTTTCTATTGGTGCTTAACTTTGACTTTTGGTTCCGTTTGTTTGAACTCTTCCGGATTGAATGTATTGCTTTTAAGTTTTTGTTCTTTATTTATCCATTGCTAATTTTTACATTAGCTGTATCATATGTGGATGCGTGTTAATGTTTGTATGTTGCAAATATGTGATGATCCCTTACGTATTATAGTGTTTTACTTTGACCACTTTTTTTTCTTCTTTTTGATGTTGTCAAAGTGGGAGAAGAATAACAAAAAGCAGATTTATTAACCAAGTGTCAAAGACAGGGGGAGCTTTGCTCACGTTGCTCACTCTCAAATTACAAATCTCATGACAGTTAAGAAAGTGTTGCCATCATAAAAAAGGGGAAGTATGTGAGGGATATTCTTATATCTACCTTGTTTTAATGATGTCAACAAACATGTAAGAAATTAGATTGTAATTTGAGCGGTATCCCTTCACGTGTCGGACATATTGCGTCTAATCATTATCGTTCATGTGTCTAGATGCATAAAACCTTGTCTTTCCCATAAATAAATGTCCATTCACTACTACAAAAAAGCTATTTAATAGCGTTTTTTTTTGCTTTTTGATAGCGCTTAAAAGCGCTATTAACCAGGCTGCTATTGTAAATATTTTTTTATAGCACTTTAAAAGCGCTATTATAGTACTGGTAATTAATAGCTTTTTTCCAAAAGCGCTATTATAGTACCAGTATTTAATAGCGTTTTTTTAAAAGTGCTACAGAAGTATACATTATGCTTTGATTTTGATAGCACTTTAAACAAAGCGCTACTATAAGGGACATGTTAGATAGCGCTTTTTCATAAAAGTGCTATTATAATATGTTTATTAATATCACTCTCTCTTCAAAACGCTATTGTAGTACAGTTATTTTTTCACACAAAATCATACTTTTGGTATATATATATATTTATATATATATATATATATATGTATGTATGTATGTATGTATGTATGTACGTACGTATGTATATATATATATATATATATATATATATATATATATATATATATATATATATATATATATATATATATCATTTGCATTTTATGACATTAGAATTCATAAAAAATAATGATTAACCAACTAAAATATTTGAAAACAAACAAATTAACAAACCATATTCAACATTGATCTCAATGAAATTAAGCTAAAACTTTTGCCACTAGTTATTAATTTGGCTAAGAGTACTTCAAACCAAATTCTAAACAAAAAGTACAATCACTTGGCTAGACATATTCTTTAAACTAAAGAAAAAACATCTAAAAAAACAAAAGGACAACAAAACAACATCAAGTAGTAACCACTTCACGAACCAAAGCACTGCTACACCCAGAGATATAATCAATTTGCTAGCTAGGCAAAATAACTGCTTCTTGTTTTCCTGTATCATAGAAAGAATATTGATTATGTATTGTACAATAATAATCAGAAAACTAAAAGCTGAAAGAAAAATTTTAATCACAATATAATCTTTAAGAATACACTATAAGAATACATGGTCAATGATATTTCTAAAAGTTATTTTGGGACCGCAGAACTTATTCATAACATCACGCCGACTATAGTAGTAGCTGCATTAATTTTACAACTAATGGAAGCATTGATTATAATACATGAATGAAAGAAGTCTTCAAAATCTTGTTGGGGAAATGATAACAAGGGCCTAGAAGCTGTAATAGGCAAGGCTGCGCATGCTGAAATTGGTAAGAAGTTTCTGTGCTAAATGAAGGGGCCTATATGTGATCTAATGTGATGTTGGATACACTTTGGCCAGCCTGAACAAATCATTCAGTGAACACAAGCCCACTAGCTAATTTAGTAAGCTAACACCTTAGCATTCCTTAACATAATTTTCAGATTCAATAATAAAGATCCAATAAACACCATAACACATTCTTCTAAGTTCAAATAGAACCTTTAATTAAATTCACAACATTTGCACGATTTAGTTTATTGAGCAACCAATTAACTTCAGCCAAGCCTCCCTAACTATAAAGTTGACAGTAGAACCAATTTCATAATTAGCTAACAAACATTCGCAATCAACACTGACTGCAGTAGACTGACATTATAATGAATTTACTAGTTCCAGCTCGGAATTAACCAAATATATATACGATTCAATGACCAAATAAATAAATAAATTTAAAAACTATCTTTATTTTTATACATTATAATCTATACAGGTTTATGTGGATAAGAATGTTTGATAAAAAAATTATAGATTTATGGTTAAACATTTGCATCGATATTTTAAATATTTATTATTATTATATATTAAATATTTATTATTATTATTATATATTAAATATATTTATTAGTAAGACATGATATTAGGATCTAGGATATTAGTAAAACTATCAATTGGTGTACTTATCGATACAATAGTCATTGTGTTTTTGTTTAGCTTAGTCTTTTTATAAGAATGCAACTGACAAAAAGTGCATTCTTATATGGTGGAGGATGTTGTAGGCTTTAAATAGGTCGGTTAAGATAGTCCAAAATTTTCTATGTACATAATTAATATATTGCATATTATTAATGCAGGAGCTTCATGAGAAGTTGTTGCTTTCAAATAGTGCCCTGACTCCCTTCAAAAAAAAGTTACTATGTTACATATGTTTGACTTCTTCAATCCTATATACTTCAAAATCCCACTGACATTTGACAATCCTTTATTTTTATTTTTATTTTTTTGAAAAGGCAAAATAATTTATTAATATAACTCTTTCAAGCACAAGGCATGCACAGAATGAGCAACACCAATACAAAAATACCAGTCATAACCGAACAATCCAAACTCCAGACAACATGGTATGGCAAACTCCCCACAAAAAGTCCTCAATGCAACTAAAAACTGCAGCAGACAACCATAATACAAGCTAACCTCAATACAACTCCACAAACACAAAATGCTAGAATAAAAACCACTGATCTATGTCTACCTCCTCAACAAAGCAAAGACATTTAGAAACCAATACTTCCACCTGAACTTCCATGGCATAGGATGCCAAATCCACAAACTCCCTATTAATAGAACCAAATCAGAACGCACTGCCACCCAAGGCTAACAACAGCCGAAGACCAACAGAGCATCACCGGGATAAACGAACTGCATGCAGCTATAAAACAAAAACAGAGCAGGTCCGCGACACCAACAACGACTAAATCAAGGAGAAATTTCAAGGACTGCCACCTATTGAAAAACCTCCGACCCGAACTAAAATTGCAGCAACAGAGTTACCAGCTTTCTCCTCGAGATGCACTATATATCAAGATCGGCGAGAACTATAAATTAAATGATTCCTGATGCATTCATATTTCAGTAAAGTGAACACTCTCCTTCTGATGGACAGCCTGCACACGAATAAAAGTCGCCATGGATGACTACAGAGAACGCTCTCGCAACCTAAGTGTGACCATCTCTATCTATCTTTCTCATTTATCTATTTCAATTTGATTTGTTTTCAAGTTCGTGTTTAGTTTTGATTCTGGTAAACACAGGTTTTCGATGCTATCAGCCGCCCAAAAATATCAGATAAATGTGGTGGTGGTCCAGGACCCCTTTCTATAAACGAAAATGTTCGTCTTCGTCTCACTCCCCTCTGCAGCAGTGAGGGAGGGCCACCTTGATATTCTTGAGGCCTTACTTAAATCAGGGGCATCACAACCTGCTTGTGAAGAGGCTCTTCTAAAGGCAAGCTGCCATGGACAAGAAAGGTGTGCTGAATTGCTCATGAGTTCTGATTTGGTCCGACCTCATATTGCTGTACATGCATTTGTGGCCGCATGCTGCCGGGGGTTTGTCGACGTGGTTAAGACACTCATAAAGGTACATTTTTGCAGCAGCATGATTCTATATATTTAATAATGGCAACTCTGAGCTGATATATGATAAGTAGCATCCACAATGTCTTGGTGGCACATTAAAAGGTTAGCTCCATGCTGATGTCTTCTTTATAGAGACTTCTCTACAAGTTACTTACAACTGACAGGTCCTCACAACTTCACATAATAATATTACGAAACTAGTGTCACCTTGAGTAGTATTTAGCTGTCATCCTCTATAGTAGACTTTTAAATAAACCTATGTCTTTCAATACTCAGTTTTTATTGGTAATTTTAACGTACGCTTATAGGTAAGTACTTGGTGTAATATGTTAAGTTTGACATCTTTTTTTCAATGGCAGTGTGGTGTGGATGCAAGTGCGACGGACCGGGTGCTTTTACAGTCACTTAAGCCTTCTCTCCACACAAACGTGGTTGCAGCTGTAGTTCATAGGCAGGTTCATGTTGTCAGTTTGCTCCTTCATGTAAACTTTTATGTCGGACCTGCAAACACTAGCCAACAGAGCAGAGGTCGACCAAACCAGAAGGCACAAGCTCACCCCTAAGCCACAACATTGTCCAACGCATACAAGAGCAAACCAAGGCAACATTCTAAACTCAGATAGCCATCTTGGACTGCCTTAAGGCCTAAGAACTGATTGAACCAACATTCTAAACTAACTTTGTCTTCAATAACAGTCTTACATAAAGGACATCAATTGACAGCAACTAGGTTTCAATTTTACAATTAAATACAAACTTAAAAGGGAAAGAAAAATTCATGATTCAAAGCTTGGGCTAAAATATTGCAAAGCTAAAATAAAATTAGGTTAAAATTAGGTTAAAATAATCTGAGAAAAGAAAGATTACCAGATACCAATGAAGAGAGGGATGGCTGGGGTGAGATGCTAAAGGACTTAGTTCGACGGAGAATGAGTTTTCTTCGTTCTTTCTTTTCGGTGATGAATCGATGATGAATTGATGAATGATGGTGAAGAGTGTGTTTCCTGTCGATGGCGTAAGTTTACGACAGCGTTTCTTGTCGATGGCGAAAGTTTATGGTTTGAAGAGAGAAGAGTGTGTGGGTGGCTGAAGTGTTTCTTATCGATGATGAATCTGAATGATGAGAGGTTTTGTTTTTTTGCTGTACATTCCAAAAGTTGTGCGCCAAAAGTATCCTCCAAAATTAATGCTAAAATGTAGGTGTACGTGTTTGTTTTATTTATTTTATTATTTATTATATATTTTATAATATAATAGCACTTTTTTATAAATGCTAATAAAGAATATTAAAGTAATAGCGTATTCTTAAAAAGTGTTATTTTAATGAAGAGTATTGATAACGTTTTCAAGAAAGTGCTATTTTAGTAAAATTTAATAATAGCGTTTTTTTACAAAGTGCTATCAAAGTCATATTGTCTGTATCCTATGATAGCATTTTCAAGAAAGTACTATCTTACTAAAGTTTAATAATAGCGTTTTTTTACAAAGTGCTATTATAGATGTATGTGTTCCCTTTTTAATAGCACTTTCTTTAAAAGCGCTATTAAATTGACCGATACAAAAGATCAATTTTGGCGTAGTGATTATAATTTTAGTAGTGTCTAGTATGCGTTTCTGAACTTGGTCACGTGAAAATGCTCAGAAAATTGAATTTCCTGAAAAAAATGCAGTTCATGCGCTGACCCTCCGAGTTCATGTGCTAACCTCCAAATTCATGCGCTGACCTAGCAAATCATGCGGGAAAGCGCACAACTTAATTGACACAAAAACTTGTTTCTATGCGTCGACGCATAGGGTTGGTAGGTCGACGCATGACTTCCAAAATCTGTGCTTTTCACTTAATTTTTTTTTCTGTTATTTCTGTTATTATTTTGTGTGGGTCATTTTATTTTCCTATAAATAGTTTTGGTAATCTCTTTATTCCATAACAAGAAACGTGAAAAATATATGTCATTTCTCTCTTCATCTTCATCTTCTTCATTGAGTAAACAAACAATCACACATAATCATCTTTGTTTGTGTCGCCCATTGTTCGAAGTGATAACGTTCAGAATTTAGGAAGTGTGATCTTCATTTTCTGGGTTGAGAGCTTGGCAGCTGTTTCTTGAATAAAACCAGTTGGTTTTGTCCTCAAAGAATAGGATTGATTTTGGGGGTTTTTGCACAAACCTTTTCATTCTACAGGAATTCGGCTGGGCGAAGGTAACTGGAAATTGGCGCAATTGTTCGGTTTATTAGCTGTAATCAGAGGATCGTAGAAGAGAGGTTTGGGTTCGAATTTTTGGTAGATTGCAATTGATCGAGTGAAGGTAACCGAAGAACGGTGGATTCTTTCGGTTTAGTAGTGTGGGACGATAATTTGATCAACCATATTCGAAGGACTTGATTCATCTTGAATCAAGGGAAGAGAAAATTCAGCATCAACAATCGAAGATGTTCGAGGGTTTGGATGTTCATAATTTTCTCTTGTAATAAACAATTTGCAACAACTATATATATATACATATCTCAATTCCATTTGTGGAGTTGGGGGCAGACGTACCCAAAGCGAGGACGATTAGGGAACTGCCTAATCAAATCGTGTTTGTTCTCTCTCTCCTTAACTCTTTTACATTTCAGCTTGTTTGAATTTGTGAAGTCGCAAGTTATTGAAATTTCTTTCGTAGAGTAATTGTAAGCTGATAAACTGTTTTGTTAAATTGATACAATTTCTTGAATTGTATCTTGGAGCAGTTTTACATTACCCTCCATAGAAATTCTGCACTTAGTGTGTTTACGCACACTAGGTGTTTGATAATTTGTTTCAAAGCAAATTTCGAACACGTTACCTTAAAATGCTTATCTCTTTACCTCATTGGATTGGAATAAACATCAAGCAAGTGATATTTTGTTGACTGCGTTTTGTTAGGTGTAGTAATCAAACTGAATTTTTTCTCTTCCATACTCATTCCCGATATATTCGTGCATATCCGATCCTTTTAGTAGAAGGTTCGTTGTAGACGATCTATCCAGTGGCTGCTTCCATTAAACAATTTTAAAAACAAATTTTTGTAATCCAATTGCGCGTAAAACTCAAGGAATCTATTCAACCCCCCCTTCTAGATCCATAGCCATCGTCTACCATCGGGGATTCGACAAATCGTCGGCGTATAAATAAGTCAAAGTATTCTTCAGTAGAAAATATTAATTTAAAAGTCTTTACCTCACACTCTCGTGTTTATTGACTCTGAGTATACTCCTAAATCAGAATGTTTGCTCTCGCTAAGCCATTTGAATTTAAAAGTACTTTTTGAAAACTAACAAGTCCTAATTGATTTTAAAGTGCTCTCGTTGTGTTTAAAATCAATGTCCAATTTCAGCTATCCGGTTAAAATCTCAAACTCTCGTTGTATTGATCGTAACCTTCGTTACCTTTTTACTCTCGTAACAAAAGTCCATTTAATTTAAGAAATTGAAACCAGAGAAATAAATTGTCAATAGTTAGCCAAGACTGATCGAATCCCTTTTTGGTCGACTTAATTACATACCGATATAAACGGTTTAGCCGGACATTTTAACCAGTACAAACATACACAAACAGTAGAGGTAAAACCTTAATTCAAACATAGTGTAAAAATAAAGGCAATGCTTATTAATTAATAGAAACCTGGAAAATAATGGAGTCTTGAAACTACAACCCTCCACAAGTCGGCAGGATTGCTTAATTAAACGATGAATGTTTAGAATGAATAAATTAACTAACTAAAGTGCAATAGTTCCCCAGTGTAGGAAACTATCGCTATTTAAGTGCTTGGAAGGTAAAATGGGAAAGCAAAAAGTAAAAGAAATTACAAGCTCTGAACTGCAGAAAAATGTCGTAAGGTAGAGGTCGAGAGAGAGAGATTCCAAATGTTCCTAACTGCCTCCCTTTTATAGTGTTAAGCAGTTGTCGTGAAAGAGAGAAAAAATCTCCAGGTGGATGTTAGTGGTCCGAAAATATATGAGTCACTTCCTTGAATATTTCCTTGACTGGTTGAATTGGATCGTGGGTTGAATTGACACTGATAACCGTTGAGTGGTCCACGTAATTTAAATTATATTCTGAGAAAAACATCTGTGCCGGTCGCCATACACCTTGTGACGGGGGTCACACTTTGAAGGCGTTACGGTCGCCATGGCCTTGTGACGGTCGTCACACTATTTAAGTGCAGAATTTCTATTCTTCTGTCATCTGTCTTCTTTTCTTCTCCTTTCTTCCCCATTCTTTCTTCTTTTCTCATGCAGGTTGATTGAGATAAAATACCTTAAAATGAACTTGAACACTTGCAAATAAAACGTGAATAAATGAAAACGATGAAATAATTTAATGTAATTAAAGCCAAATATGTGATGTAATATCATATTATCAAACTCCCCTACACTTGAACCTTTGCTTGTCCTCAAGCAAATAATTAGTTCAAAAACATTGATCCAATACAAATACCTGACACATCTCCGAATCGTACGTGGTTGTCCGACATTTTGTTAAAATGACAAATACTCAAATCAAACATGAACAATACATTAATGACACAAAAACATGGAACATAATCATAAACCCCCCCCCCTTTTACAGACCGGTCCGAATCATTCTACTATAGCTTAACCTAATGCTTCTCGTTTCTATTTCACCCGTTTTCATTCTGACGCAATCACATTAAGCCCTTTGCCTTTGCACGTACATAGTAGAGTAGCCTGTTAGTGATTTTGATCCTTTAAACAAGGGGTCTGATACACAAGTGTGGTACCCATTTATATATATACCGATTGCAAGTTGTGGAGGATCGAACCGTAATTCGCCCTACCGAGTTCAGTACCAAGTACCTCTGAACCAACTAACAACAGGTTTCTCTTGCCTTTCACATATCTTGCATCCTTTAGATTCGGTGCATTTTCTTTTTATTTTCCACAGTCAAAGGCGTGAAAATTTTCAATTTTGGCATCTTTAATTTTGGCATCTTTAGGCATCAATCACTTATTTGCATCGGCTCTCCACGTAGCTTGTGCTTAAACGGTGCTAACTGCTAATATAAACTACTTGGGGCTAGTTTAGAACTAAAGCTTAAGGTCTCGGTATAAAAGGTATTCAAACTGATCACGCATATTCGAGGGGTCTAGGGTGTCAAGACGGTATCAATTTTGTTTAATATTTCTCATGTTTCTAACGTAGCCTGCGTGCAAAACAACCTATATACTCTAAGGGCGTGTCAAGTTATGTATCGAATCCATAAAAGAAATTTTTTTCGTTGTTAAGGCTAAATAAAGTGGGGAAATTAAATAGTACGGAAAACATATGCATATAATAACTTGTTGTTACATTAACATTGATGAAGGGAAATAACAACAAAAACTAGAAAAATAATTAAAAACAAATACTTCCTCTCCCACACTAGATCGTACATTGTCCTCAATGTTTCGAGATAATGTAGAAGAGAAAGGAATAACTGAAGAAAAAGAAAAGTAAGCTACTGGGGTCCATGTGATCTGCCTCGTGCTCGTCCACATCCGTTCTGTCCAAACTGATGTGGCATACCCACATGATAGATGTAGTCATGCAAGCCATCCACTCGCATAGTCAAGGCGCCCATCTCATCGATGACGCTTGACATCCTTCGCTCCATCCTCTCGCCTTGGTCGCGCTGATCTTGTTGGATTTGTTGCAGGAGACTCATCATGTCAGCATGCTGTGTCTGGTACCTCTGGTCTCTCTGGGCATCCAACTCATTTCTCTGTATGATGGATGCGATGATGTCATCATTAGTAGCAGGAGCGCGGTCACTTCTTCGACAGCGTCGGGAAGATGAGCTTGTAAACTGTTCAATGTGTTGTTGTTGGTCTTCCTCGGGTGCACCCTGCTCCATCTCATCATAATCATTATCAGGCTGACCTTCGGGTGCAGCCTCATTAGGCTCAGGGGCATCCAAATCAAAGATCCAATTTGCCATCCTTTGTGGATCTATACGAGCAGGGCAAGGCAAAACAATACTTCTAACTACCCTGTTCCGCACCATAAGGTTGTACTTCTTATCATCTCTGGCTTTAATCAAATGTGCATTGCGGTAATACTCTATATGCAGATATGCAGTCGGTACAGATGGCAGGTCCGCAAACCTATCTCCTAAATTCAAGGTCAGTGCTATAGAAGTGACTATTCCTCCAAAACAGAAAGGAGTAGCACATCTCACACAATGCATGAAGAAAAGCTCCTTGGAGTTTACCTTATGGTTGTTGACTCTCCCGAAAATGGTGTGGCCTAAGACACGTTGATAATAACGTATGGCTAAGTTATGGATGAGTGAGGCATTCCATACCCCAAATGCTACGTTCGGCCAGTTTGGATCATGAGGGATACGATACTGAACACCGTCTCCTCGTGGAAAATTCAGCATGTTGCCTAGCTCGTCTTGGGTCAAATAATATTCAGTGTTGAACATTCTGAACGAAGCGGAGCCGGTGAGATATTGTGCATCATCTGAGGGCGTGTTGTAGGAGAAAGAACATAAAATTTTTAAGGTTAAGGCTTCATATATCGGAAGGTTTTGGGTGCAAAGATGAGTCAGCCCTGAATTAGTAAGCATCCATTAGACACCATCCATTAATATAAGCTCTTGTAGACAAGATATGTCGAGATACCTCGTTGGTTGAATTGAGCGCCTGTAGAACTTGAGGTATTTCTCTCTTTGATGTTCACCAGCTTCCATCACGAAAAATGATTGATGAGAGGTTAGGTGCTTCAGCCATGGTGCATGCAAAGAAAAATGGGTAGTGTGTGTTTTCGTGTTTTCAGTACAGAGGGATGAAATTGTGAGTTTGAAATATGGGTTACGGTGTTTAAATAGAGGTTGAGGGAATGTGGAAAAAATGAAAAATAAATGGGGAAGATTGAAAGGGTTAGTAATTTGGTCGGTTATGGAGTTATGGGGGTTGAGAGAATGGGACAGTGAAGAAGAAGAGAAGGTATGAGGAAGAAGAGCAGTTCTGTTTTATTCAGAACAGACGCGTTTTGGCTCTGTGATGATCGCCACAGATGGCCTCACGGTCGTCACACTTAGAATGCCTGTGACGGGTGTCACAGGAATGTTACGGTCACCATACTCCAAAACTTTAGAAAATTTAGAATTCTAATTATAGCATCAGTAATGCATAACACTTCACACACACTTCACACATATGACATAATTGATATATTTGCACCACAGTATTCAATGAGAATTATAAATATAGATGTAATGGAAATTTATTTAATGCTACAAACACAACAAATAACGAAACACAAAGATAAATAACAGTGAAATAAATATCCATTAACTGAAGTAAAGTAGTTCAGTATCCAAAAATTAGCAGTAGCAGATGCAAACATATGAAGTACCAGTAGGTTCAATTTAAATCCAAAAATAACAGTGAAAAATTAAAATTCAAATTAAAGGAAAATGCGGTAAATGTCAAAAAATAAAATCAGCCAATATTGCGTCTCAGAGACTCCACTGCTTGGTTCAGATGATCGAGCTGCTCGACAGTAATGTCCCTTAAACCGATGACATCAAGACGGATAGTACGGAGCTCGTCTCGCATGCCATTGAGTTCAGTACGAAAGGCTTCCAATGTGGTATGGATGTTTGCAGGAGGAATGGTATTAGAATCATTAATAGGGTGGTCTGGAAAATCATGGTAATGTGGAGGTGTTTTGAGGTCTATTTCAATATCGAAGACATGGTCATCAAGTTCTTTCTCAAATTGTGGTACGTCCAAATCATACAGCCAGTTATGGCGGTTGTGCACACTAGTTCGTTCGTCGTCAGGCAATGTAAAGTGAGGAACAACCTCGTTATTGATCAGCAGTTGAAACGGGGGTGGTCTGAGACTTCCTATTAATCTGCTGTTGAAACAGAAGGTGATGTTCATGGGCCTATATCCTCCTAAAGGGTTTACTCGAGAGAGACGTGTCCTAAATCCCATGGCTTCAGCAATTTTGGTCACTAGGCCACCTATTAGAATAGGACCATGATCAGGTTGAGCAATCCTAAGGAGGCTGTCAAGCATATAGGTAGCCCCATTAACAGGTCGAGATTGAAACACACAAAACAGGATAAAGAGCTCATCTCTGGACACTAGGGTATCATTAGCAGATTTTCCAAAAAGGGTAAAGGCCAAGATCATATGGAAATATCTAATGGTCGGGTTATGAATATAAGTGGACACCATAGGGTGCGGGTCATGATGTGGTCGTCCCGAAATACTACCCCAGAAAAAGTTAAGTTCATTTTCCATAAGAAAATCTTCTTGTGCCATAGAGAAAACGTCAGGGCCATTGGGGAAACCCAACAATTCCGCGATTTCTCGCTTGTTAAAACGATAAGTGTATCCAAACAACCTGAAGGTTATCCTACCCTTATTAAATCCCATGCCATAATTAGGGTCATAGGCCAGTGAGCTCAAAAATTCAAGAGTTAACCTATGGTCAGTCGAGTGCTTCTTCCTAGGAAAACCCTCCCAACCTATTTGGTTAAACATAAAATCTATGTTGTCACCTATGCCTAGAGCAGTTATGGTAGGTCCATGGGCAAATTTGGTTAAAGCCATAGGTCTAAGAGAAAGAGACTCGTAAAGGTGCCATTGGGCAGCGTTCTTGAATAACACAACCATGGTATATTCATTATCCATCTTTAAAGTTAGTAGGAAGAATGAAATCAGTGGAGAAGGAAGAAGGTAGAAAAAAAATAAAGTCCTGGAAGCATAAAGTAAGACAATCAGCACTGATTTTTAAAATAATTAAAAATACCACATTTTTAGTGAAGTAAATTTGGATGAAAATAAAAATAAATAAAAAATTGAAAATAAAATAAATTATTAAAATAAGGAGAAACGAAGTAATAAACAAAAGAAATTTCGTGGGTTGCCTCCCACGCAGCGCTTCATTTAATGTCGGGAGCTCGACACAGTTTATCAGAAATATCAGCTTAAGGGCATTGCAGGCATTTCTGCCAGTTTTAGACTAGTTGAAAAATCTCTGTTGTCTACACAATGATAGTGTTTCAAACGTTGCCCA
Organism: Lathyrus tuberosus; assembly: GCA_022829125.1. Lineage (NCBI taxonomy): Eukaryota > Viridiplantae > Streptophyta > Magnoliopsida > Fabales > Fabaceae > Lathyrus > Lathyrus tuberosus. Next base: position 9,942,190 of record JALAZF010000168.1, read on the forward strand.
TTTATGATAAACGGTTCACTAGATTTACCTTTTATTTCAACTGCACCGCTTAACAGGACTTTAGTTACCTCAAAGTGACCAGACCACCTAGAACGAAGTTTGCCTGGGAAGAATCTAAGTCTAGATTTAAACAAAAGCACAATGTCTCCTACATTAAATTCTTTCCTTGCTATACGTTTGTCATGCCATTTTTTTGTTCTCTCTTTGTATATTCGGGCATTCTCGTAAGCGTCTAATCTAAGTTCTTCTAGTTCATGTAAATCTAGAATTCTCTTTTCTCCCGCAGCGGTATAATTTAAATTAATATTTTTGATAGCCCAATAGGCCTTATGTTCTATTTCTACCGGCAGGTGACAAGATTTGCCATAAACTAGCTTAAATGGCGTGGTTCCTATGGGAGTTTTATAAGCTGCCCTATAAGCCCACAAAGCTTCGTGTAGTTTTGAAGACCAATCTTTCCTAGAGGTGGCAACGGTCTTTTCTAAGATCTGTTTAATTTCTCTATTTGAGACCTCTACTTGCCCACTCGTTTGGGGGTGGTAAGGTGTCGCTACACGGTGTTTGACTCCATATTTTGATAGAAGTTTCTCAAAGATTTTCGAGATAAAGTGGGATCCTCCATCACTGATTACCAGTCTCGGAACATCGAATCTAGGAAAAATTATATTCTTAAAGAGCTTATTCACTACTCGTGCATCGTTTGTAGAAGAGGCTACAACCTCGATCCATTTTGAAACATAATCAACAGCAACGAGTATGTATTTGTTACCAAAAGAGGACGGAAACGGTCCCATGAAGTCTATTCCCCACACGTCAAAGACTTCTACTTCTAAAATGCCCTTTTGAGGCATTTCATCGCGTCTAGAGATGTTGCCAGTGCATTGACACCAGTCGCAATTTATAACCGTGATATGGACATCTTTCTATAGAGTAGGCCAAAAGAGGCCAGCTTGGAAGATCTTAGCACAAGTCTTCGAAGTGCTCGCGTGCCCATCATAGAGAGCGGAATGACAGTGAGAGATTATACTTTCTACTTCATCTTCGGGTACACAACGACGGAAAATACCATCAGCGCCCCTCTTGAAGAGCAGTGGTTCGTCCCAATAATAGTGTTTAAGGTCATGGAAGAATTTCTTCTTTTGTTGGTAGGTTAGATCAGGTGGTAGTACTCCAGTTGCTAGATAGTTAACAAAATCAGCATACCACGGCAGCGTGGTCTTAGTGTAAACAGCTTCTACAACTTCGTTGGTTTCTGCATCATTATAAATCAAAGATTGTTCAATTGTATTACTCTCCAAATGGGCTAAGAGTCTTTCATAAGGGAAATCGTCATAAATAAGTACTTGGTCAGGTTGGATATTTTCCATTCTCGACAGGTGATCAGCTACTACATTTTCAGTGCCCTTGTGGTCTTTGATTTCCAAATCAAATTCTTGTAGGAGCAGAATCCACCTCAGAAGCCTTGGTTTGGCGTCTTTTTTACTTAATAGGTACCTAATTGCGGCGTGATCTGTATATATAATTATTTTTGCTTCTACTAGGTAGGAACGAAATTTATCCAAAGCGAACACGACAGCTAAAAGTTCCTTTTCTGTGGTATTGTAGTTCATTTGTGCATGATCTAAGGTTCTACTAGCATAGTAAATTGCATGAAGCTTTTTATGCTTTATTTGTCCTAAGAATGCACCTAGAGCGTAATCACTCACATTCCACATAATCTTGAATGGTTCATTCCAATCTGGGGGTTGCATAATGGGCGCTGATATTAATGCTTGCTTAAGTGTTCGAAATGCGTCTAAGCATTTGTCATCAAAGACGAATTTAGCGTCTTTCATCAACAGCTCAGTTAGAGGCTTGGTTATCTTAGAGAAATCTTTAATGAAACGTCGATAAAAACCGGCGTGTCCTAGAAAACTTCTTATTTCTCTAACGGTTTTAGGCGGTTGGAGATTTTCTATAACTTCGATTTTTGCTTTATCGACTTCAATCCCCTTATTGGATACTATATGTCCAAGTACAATTCCTTGTCGGACCATGAAATGGCATTTTTCCCAATTGAGCACTAGGTTGACACTTACGCATCGTTCAAGCACCATTTCGAGGTTCGATAGACATCCTTCAAAACTTTCCCACAGACAGAGAAATCGTCCATAAAGACTTCCATTATACCATCTAAGAAATCAGAGAAGATGGACATCATGCATCTCTGGAATGTTGCAGGTGCGTTGCATAATCCGAACGGCATCCGCCGTTAGGCAAAGGTACCATAGGGACATGTGAAAGTAGTATTTTCTTGGTCATCAAGATGGATAGGAATTTGGAAAAATCCTGAATATCCGTCTAAATAGCAAAAATGGGAGTGTTTAGCCAGACGTTCAAGCATTTGATCTATGAAGGGTAAAAGGAAATGATCTTTACGAGTGGCTTTGTTTAGTTTCCTATAGTCAATACACATTCTTCATCCGGTTTGAGTACGTTGTGCTACGGATTCGCCTTTTTCATTATTGATAACTGTAACACCTCCTTTCTTAGGTACAACGTGAACTGGGCTAATCCATTCACTATCTGATATTTGGTATATGATTCCTGCTTCTAACAACTTCTGCACTTCTCTCTTAACGACATCACTCAGAATGGGATTGATTCTCCTTTGATGTTCTCTAGAGGTTTTACAGTCTTCCTCAAGCATGATGTGATGCATACAGATAGAGGGACTTATTCCTTTTAAATCTGAGATGTTATAGCCTAAGGCAGTTGGGTATTTTCTCAGGACATGTAATAATTTTTCAGTTTCTATTTGTCCTAAATCTGCGTTGACTATAACTGGTCGTTCGAGTTCTGTATCTAGGAATTCATACCTTAGATCTTTGGGTAGTGTTTTCAGTTCTACAGCTGGTTTCTTTGGGCAAGGCATAGGGTCAGGAGTAAGTGCGAGACATTCACTTAGATTATTATCTTGGTATTCCCCACGCTAATTATCATCTTCAAAAATTCGTGGCATTGGAATTTTCAGCACTTCAGAACACGTATTTTGTTGTTTCTCCATTTCTTTAACGCATTCATCGATAACATCGAAGAAACAGCACAAATCCTCTATAGCAGGTGCTTTGAAGAATTGTGAGAGGATAAATTCTACCTTTTCTTCGCCAACCTCAAAAGTTAGTTTTCCTTTTTTCACATCTATGATGGCTCCGACTGTGGCTAGGAATGGTCTTCCTAAAATGATAGGGATGTTTGAGTCTTCCTTAATGTCTATAATTATGAAACTGTAGGAATATAGAATTGTCCTATACGTACTGGAACGTTTTCTAGCATACCTAAAGGAAATTTCACTGAACGATCAGCTAGTTGTACGGACATTTTTGTTGGTCTCAATTCTCCCATGTTGAGCCTTTTACAAATAGATAAGGGCATTAAGCTAATACTGGCTCCTAAGTCGCACAGGGCTTTGTCTATGACAAACTTTCCAATCACACATGGTATAGAAAAACTACCAGAGTCTTTTAGCTTAGGAGGCATGTTGTTTTGGATTATAGCGCTACACTTTGCAGTAAGCATAACAGTTTCAGTATCCTCGAGCTTTTTCTTATTAGATAGAATTTCTTTTAAGAACTTAGCATAGGAGGGCATTTGCGTGATTGCTTCTGTAAAAGGTATTGTAACATTCAATTGTTTCAGAAGTTCAACGAATTTCTTAAATTTCCCTATGTTTTTAGATTTAGCGAATCTTTGGGGGTACGGGATAGGTGGTTTATAAGGTGGCGGAGACACATATGGTTCTTCTTTCTCTTCGGCCTCTTTGCCATCATCTTCTTTTTCGTTTTCCTTTGGTTCATCTTCCTTTTCAGACTCCTTACTAGGCTTTTGATACATGACTGGATTTTTGATCCTTGGGTCAGTTGGTCCATCTAGTTCTGTTCCACTCCGAAGTGTTATAGCATTTGCATGTCCCTTCGGGTTAGGTTGAGGTTGTCCTGGAAAATTACCAGCTGGGGCAGCGGTAACTGCTTGTTGTTGAGCCACTTGTGAGATTTATGTTTCTAACATTTTGTTGTGAGTGGCTAGAGCGTCAACCTTGTTGGCTAATTGTTTAATTTGCTCACTAGTGTGAACATTTTGGTTAAGGAACTCCTTGTTTTGTTGAGCTTGTGCACCAATGAAGTTCTCCATCATTGTTTCAAGGTTAGACTTTATAGGAACATTAGGAGCATCTACGGCAGCCTTTTGATAACCCGGTGGTACAACAGGTGCTTGTCCAGGCGCATACAAAGCGTTGTTGTTTTTGTACGAAAGGTTCAGATGGTTTTTCCAACCTGGGTTGTAGGTGTTTGAGTAAGGGTTTCCTTGAGCATAATTCACTTGGTCTGTGGAAACTCCTGTTAAAATTTGACATTCAAGGGCAGCATGCCCAGGAACTCTGCATAACTCACAATTTGGAGCTACGGTAGCCACGGTGGCTATAGGTGTCAGGGTCAAACTTTCAACCTTTTGAGTAAGAGCATCTACCTTAGCATTTACTTGGTCAAGGCCACTTATCTTGTACATACCGCCTTTCGTTGGAGGTTTCTCCACGGAGTTTCTTTCACTTCCCCACTGATAGTGATTTTGAGCCATACTTTCGATAAGTGCATGAGCCTCAGCGTAGGGTTTATCCATTAGTACGCCACCCGCGGCAGCGTCTATTGTCATTCTTGTGTTATACAAGAGACCATTGTAAAAGGTATGGATGATCAACTACTCTTCTAGACCGTGATGTGGACAAAGCCTCATCATGTCCTTGTATCTTTCCCATGCTTCGAAAAGAGATTCGTTGTCCTTTTGTTTGAATCCATTAATTTGGGCTCTTAGCATAGACGACTTGCTTGGTGGGAAATATCGTGCTAAGAATACATTTTTCAACTCATCCCACGTAGTGACAAAGTTGGACGGTAGAGACTGGAACCAAGCTCTAGCTCTATCTCTTAATGAGAAAGGGAAAAGACGTAGTCTTATTGCTTCAGGGCTGACACCATTTGCTTTCACTGTGTCTGCATATTGCAAGGACACTGACAAATGTAAGTTCGGGTCCTCCGTGGGACCACCAGAAAATTGGTTATGTTGTACAGCTGACAACAACGAAGGTTTTAGCTCAAAGTTATTTGCCTAGATGGCAGGGGCAGCGATGCTGTTATGTGGTTCAGCCTGCGAAGGAATGGCATAGTACTTAAGAGGACGGTTCTGCGGTCCTTCTTCCATGTCTGGTTCAGTTTCAGGTTTAGATTCTGATTCAGATTCAGATTCTGAGTCAGAAAAAGGAATTTTGTGTTCTAAACAGTATTCTCTAATTCGTCGTCTTACGCTAAGAAGACGCTCAGGTTCGTCTGTCGGTTGCTTTAGGTCTTCGCCTTTTGAGCGAGTACTTGGCATACAACCAACAAATTAGGGAATTTATTGCCTTAGTCTATACGGCGCAACAAAGGAATCACACTATTGACTAAATCAGTCCCCGACAACGGTGCCAAAAACTTGATCGTGACTTTATGAGTCTATCAGGGTTACTAACGGCAAGTGCACAATCTAATCGCGTAGTTTTAAAAGATATCGAACCTACAGGGACTGATAATCAAACTAATGTTATCGGATTGTTACTATGTTTAGTTAAGGCTGATGATTTTATAGGTTAAGGTGCAAACGGGAAACTAATGGTAAACTAGAATTTATATTCAAATAAAATATAATGGAATATCGGTAGGTAACTTGTCTACCATCGGGGATTCGACAATTCGTCGGCGTATAAATAAGTCAAAGTATTCTTCAGTAGAAAATATTAATTTAAAAGTCTTTACCTCACACTCTCGTGTTTATTGACTCTGACTATACTTCTAAATCAGAATATTTTCTCTCACTAAGCCATTTGAATTTAAAAGTACTTTTTGAAAACTAACAAGTCCTAATTGATTTTAAAGTGTTATCGCTGTGTTTAAAATTAATGTCCAATTTCAGCTATCTGGTTAAAATCTCAAACTCTCGTTGTATTGATCGTAACCTTCGTTACCTTTTTACTCTCGTAACAAAAGTCCATTTAATTTAAGAAATTGAAACCAGAGAAACAAATTGTTAATAGTTAGCCACGACCGATCGAATCCCTTTCAGGTCGACTTAATTACATACCGATATAAACGGTTTAGCCGGACATTTTAACTAGTACAAACATACACAAACAGTAGAGGTAAAACATTAATTCAAACATAGTGTAAAAATAAAGGCAATGCTTATTAATTAATAGAAACCTGGAAAACAATGGAGTCTTGAAACTACAACCCTCCACAAGTCGGAAGGATTGCTTAATTAAACGATGAAGGCTTAGAATGAATAAATTAACTAACTAAAGTGCAATAGTTCCCTAGTGTAAGAAACTATTGCTATTTAAGTGCTTGGAAGGTAAAATGGGAAAGAAAAAGTAAAAGAAATTACAAGCTCTGAACTGCAGAAAAATGTCGTAAGGTAGAGGTCGAGAGAGAGATCCCAAATGTTCCTAACTGCCTCCCTTTTATAGTGTTAAGCAGTTGTCGAGAAAGAGAGAAAAAATCTCCAGGTGGATGTTAGTGGCCGGGAAATATATGAGTCACTTCCTTGAATATTTCCTTGACTGGTTGAATTGGATCTTGGGTTGAATTGACACTGATAACCGTTGAGTAGTCCACGTATTAAATTATATTCTGAGAAAAACATCTGTGCCGGTCGCCATACGCCTTGTGACAAGGGTCACACTTTGAAGGCGTTACGGTCGCCACGGCCTTGTGACGGTCGTCACACTATTTAAGTGCATAATTTATATTCTTCTATCATCTGTCTTCTTTTCTTCTCCTTTGTTCCCTATTCTTTCTTCTTTTCTCATGCAGGTTGATTGAGATAAAATACCTGAAAATGAACTTGAACACTTGCAAATAAAACGTGAATAAACGAAAACGATGAAATAATTTAATTTAATTAAAGCCAAATATGTGATGCAATATCGTATTATCAGTTAACACGGTTATCACACCACACGCCTCATTCTACCTTATTCCACTCCCAAGTCTCATAACAACATTCGTTCGATCATCCTATGGTGGGAGTTCCTCGTACTTAAAGGGAATAATTCATAGATACACCTGTCTATATCATAGTTCTCTACGTTAGCTTTCTAACGCTTCTATCCTCTTATCAATTAAGGCTTCCATTCACGCTTATGAAAGAAACGGGGAGACAAGGTAACATCAATTCATCATATCATACCTAATGATTTATTACCATTATCCTATAAATACTTGGAATATAAACATGTTTTCACTTAACTAGTAAGTAGAGCATTGAAATGACTTTCCAACACTTCTGACTGTGGATCAAACGGAGTTACGGTTCTCGAGTTATGGCAAAAATAAGAATCAAATATCTCTCAATACTGTCGTGCTCGCCTGACGAACTGGCGGCGAGCTCGCCTGGTGAATTGAGGGTGAGACAAGTCAGTGGCAACACGCTGCGGTCTCGCCCGACAAAGACCCAGCGAGACCAACTCTTCCCGGGCTCGCTCGACGAAGCTGATAGAACCCAGAATTTTTAGAACGCAATTTGGAAGGTGAAATGGCCAATTCTTCAACCCACATGATCATATTACATCCGATAACCCAAATTAACATGGTTAAACATATATAGGCATGCAAATCATTAAAGTCATCATGAAATCATCAACAACAACATAAAAGCAACATCAATCCAACATCAACACAAAACCCTAGTTCCCCACACATGAATTTCCTTCCCCAAAGCTAAATCTAACTATGGAACTCACCTTATCACGTAGAGATAATGAAGATGGATGAAGAAATTGAGATCAAATTATGATGATCCACGTTTCTTCTTCTTCTTCTTTTCTTTTTCCTCTTTCTCTCTTTCTCATCTTCTATACTTTTCTCTTTCTCTCTTTCTTCTTCTTTTTCTTTTTCTATTATTTTCCTTTTTCTCCTTTCTCTCTTTATTGATATCTATCTTCTCCTCATTTTTTCTTCTTTTTCCTTTCTTTTATTCTTATCCACCTTCTTCTTTCTTTTCCACCACACAAATACAACATATATATATATATATATATATATATATATATATATATATATATATATATAATATAATATTAAGTAGTGATACAAAACATCTCAATTGATATTTTGTCTCTTAGTACCAATTGTCCAATTATTAATGTTACCAAAATGTTCCCTCTCGTACTTATTAATAATTATCCCTCTATTTTAATAAAGGTTGATCCCTTCAGAGTTCACTAGTTATTCTATTGGTCCCAACTGACAACATTTAAAACACTTAGGAGCTCTAATTATTCTAACTTACAAAAGATAGAGTACATAAGAACTCAGTTGATCTCAACTAACAATCAATTGAGCATTTTAGGGAATATAGGTTATTACATTCTCAGCACCTCCAAAAGACTTTTCTAAGATGTCACATTCGATGATTCTGCATCACCAACTTTTTCAAAGTTGTGGATCAACGCATTAATGAATAATAAAGAGGGTTTGAAAATCTTTCTTCTTCAAATCTTTATGTCCATCCTTTTGTTCAATGGTCACTCTATTCTTCACAAGATCCCAAACATCTTGACTGCAGAAAACATCCTTCATCTGTTTACATCAATTATCATAATTCTTGCCATTCAAAATAGGAAGATTTGATGGAAAATACTCGTTTGGTTGAGAAGCCATTGCTCTATGCTTCCCAAGAATCGCAGCAAGTGCTCTAGATATCAGATGTTGGAATCAATCTTGATACTACAAGATTCAATCACATTCTTGATTGATTCAAGATCCTTGTTCTTCACTCTTCACTCGAGTGATTCAATCACACGCTTGATTGTAAGATGATTCCTTCACACAATAATTTGAAGAAGAAAATAAATTTTGAAGTTATAAGAGAGAAGATAGAATTTAGAGAGTATTGGTTATTGAAGTGAAAGGAAGAATGTATTGATATTTTCTTATTGATCTTATTATTTACAAATACAAATTGTCTTTCTATTTCTAATAAGACTACTTGCACATCAAACAATCTCACACTAACTAATTTTGATAGTTTGTATTTGACTTTGTCGAATACATACAACTTTGACTATTAAAAGTTGTTTCGTCTCTATCGTATATATGTAGAATCTTCTATTATAAACTGTATTCGACTCTATCGAATCATGCATTTACACATGCTTAATACAATAAATTATATACGCCCTCTGTCTCAAAATAAGAGTCTTTCTAGCTAAAAAAATTTGTTCCAAAATAAGAGTCTTTTTACGTTTTCAAGACAATAATAATTAATTTTTACCAATTTTATCCCTAATAAATATTATTTACACAACTTTCAAGATTTTACATCACATTACACCTTTCAAACAATCAATAGTAATTAAGGGTAATTTTGTAAAATTGTTACATTTAATTACTCAATCATTACTTTTCTTAACTATGTGCATCAACCTTAAAAGACTTGTATTTTGAGACGGAAGGAGTATTTAACAATAATCTCATTAGATGCTGAATTAAATATATTTCATGACATCATAGTAATTTTTCAATTAGATATCTTACATTTCAAAACTGAAAAATGTGAAAAATTGAAAGTTATAAAACAAATCCATGAAGAAGGATGGGTGATGTGTTATGTCTGCATATCAACTGAACGATGAGACTCTGCAGGATGCTTTGCGGGATGGAAGAACGTCTTTTTTTTTCTTACAAGGAGAGCTGTTTTGTTTTTTTACTGACCTCCAATTTGTAATTAAAATCAATGCAAATAAACTATGTATGTTATATTATCATTTGCATTTGTTTTGCCATTAAAATCTGCATTTCCTAAGCTTCTCATCGTCATCCTTAAAATTGAATCATTCCATTTCAACCTAAATTGTAAAGCTCCTCATCCCTAAAGTTGGATCCTACAATTGTAATCTAAAATGGATTACAACTAAACAATCTTCCATTTCAAACAAACCATCATTAATGGGTAATGACAGTCGTTGTTGCTCTGCTCTTTGAAGCCACAATCTCTTTCAATCTAGAGATTCAAGATGGTAGCAACTAGCAAGAGATCTCAAATTAAGGATTGACAATTTTATAATTTTATAGATCTTATTATAGTTTGTGTAATTCTAAATTTGGCTGCTCTATGCTGCCAGCCCAATTTTTAAGAAAAAACTTGGTTATTAATGTTCATGTGAACAACTTTTATGTTAATTTCCTAACATGGTGGCGCAGTGGCGCTAAATGATGGTAGTTGTCAAATTGCTAGATTTGTTGATTTAGCATGCTCGGTTTATGAATACACATTTCTCCTTGACTACACATGTCCTGAGTAACATTAGATAGTCATCCACTTGAATCAAAGTTGAGCATTTGTGTTGTGATAGGTCGTGGACAATTCAAAATCTGAATCTAAACAATGCTCACATTTTCTTTACACTAGCTATAAACTGACGCCTTTTCACATGACACAATTTTTTTCCCCATTATTCAGACATGGACCATGCAAGTAGACACTATTACAGCCTTCTCTCTGTTCAATTATTACAGAAGTAAATATTTATTTCCCTTGTGCATTTACTTTATTTTACAATTGGTTCCCCATTTTTATCTCACAAATGCTTCATGTACTTTATTGAAAACTAAATTTACTTTATAGCTTTTGCTTATATGGTTTATCTTACCACAGAAGGAAGAGGAGAATTTGGTATCAAGTACAAGTCATGTTTTCTTTTGATGCTAGCTCCAAATTGCTCAGTCATGTCCAAATCCTCACCTTTCATTCCATTGGGAAGCTTCCAATCAAAGTGATACAACAACAATGCAAGGGTTAGCTCAACATTTATCAAACCGAATGTGATGCCCGGGCACATTCTTCTTCCACCACCAAAAGGAATGTACTCAAAATTACTCCCTTTGTAGTCAATAGAGCTACCGATGAATCTTTCTGGACAGAACCTCTCTGGTTCAAACCAGTACTTAGGATCTCTTCCGATTGCCCATGCATTAACTATCACTTTGGTTTTGATTGGTATATGATACCCATCTATCTCACATGCTTGCCCACATTCTCTTGGAAGTAAAAGAGGAGCCGGAGGGTGTAGTCTTAAGGTCTCTTTCACAATAAACTTCAAATATTCAAGTTCATTTATGCAGTTTTCACCAATATTTCCTTTCATGTTGAAGATTTCTCTCACTTCATGTTGTGCTTTCTTCATCACTCTTGGATCCCTTATCAACTCCGACATTGCCCAAACTATGGTAGAAGCTGATGTATCACCTCCAGCACCAAAGATGTCCTGAAATGTAAAATGCAAGAATTTCAAAATAGACAACTAAAAGAGATATTCAAATGTCATCCAATACATCAACACAAGGTTTTAAACCATGGTTGCGCCACACTCCTTGATATTGCAAAAAATTGCATACTTGAATTCAGTGGTTGCTGAGACACCAAAAACCTTGATGTCGTGGCTGATTGCAATTTTTTTTTAAATAGAAAAAGCATGCTTTAATATGGAAAATAATAATATTGTTCTATTTCAAAGAGATCATTGAGTAAGTATCAAACAGTGATTTAAGTTCTACTTCAAGAAGTTTATAATCCTTACCAGGATTATAGCCTTGATATTGTTGTCAGTTAAGCATATATCTTGGTCAATATCATTACCACCCTGGAAATTTAGAAGAACATTTACTAGATCTTCTTCTGCATCACCTTGGCCTTGTTTTGCTTTTGACTTTGCTTCTTTATGTTCAGTGATGACTTTTTCTAGTAACTCATCAACTTGTCTATGCAGCCACTCAAGTTTTGGCCTCAAACCAGAAACAAGGTGAAGCCATTTAGCTGAAGGAAACAGTTCAGCTATGTCAAAGCCTCCTGCAACTGCTTCTCCATTTCCCAAAGACGGAAGCCCTTCTTGGACTTTGCATTTGTTACCAAATGCAGCCTTTGTAATGATAGAAAATGTTGATGAAACCACAAGTTGAGTGATGTTGATGGGTAATCCTTGCTGTGAATCAATCCTTTTGATGAGATTTGTGAGCACTTGTTCTCTTATTGGCTGGAATGAACTGACACGTTTTTGGGTTAAAAGCTCCATTGTGCATATTTTTCTCAGCTGTCTCCAATAATTTCCATAAGGTGAAAATGCAATACCTGTGCATCCATATGATATTATTTCCATAGCTACAATTTTAGGCCTAGATGCAAATATGATATCATGGGTTTTAAGTACCTCCTTGGCATACTCTGGTGAGGAAACAACAACTGCAAAGATCTCTCCAAGTTGTAGTTGCATCAAGGGTCCATGTATTTTAGCCATGTCTCTTAGTTTTCTATGTGGTGTAGAGGTAACTAGATGGTGTATGTGTCCTATAATAGGAAGCTTCCATGGTCCTGGGGGGAGGTTTGTAGATGAGCCTGTTTTCTTGAGATTCCTCCCAATTTTCAGTGCCACAAGAATGAAGAGGAAAATGGAAACAACGGCAAATAACTCAAAAGTGTGAGAATCCATGGAGAATAAAGTAGATAATACTAGCTTGGTATTACAAAGTGCTAGCTATGAGCAAGGTTTTAAATATAGTTAAGATTGCATGGGAAGGGAATAATATAATACTACCAAATAGTACCGTTTATTATAGTGCTTCTAATAAATTTGATAATAATGGTTTTCAACAGTAGCTGACAAGCGGCATCATAGTTTTTGGGATTTCTAAAACGGAACCGCAAATGCATTTATAGTGGCATCAATTTAATTTGAAAGGTGTCTTCGGGTGCTCTCTACCGTGTAATAGGTTTTTACATAAGCATTTCGTACGGTTTTTTTTATTTTTAATTTTAATCATTTAACAATTGCTTTAAATCGCTATAAAATTTTAGTAATTATTTTTGTGACAGCTTAAAATTTTGAAAATAAAAAAAATTAAAATTTTGGGTTGGTCAAAAACCGTCGCTAAATAATTAAAAATTGAAAAAAAAATGAACTAAAACCACATCTAAATAATTGAAATTGAATAAAAAATAGTGACGAAAACACAGTTTACTTACTTAATTACGTGAGTTAGACAACACCGTGTCTTCGTGTCTGGTTTTGTTTCATTACCCACTTTAGGTTTATTTCATTACCCACTAGGTTTGTTTCTATTGTTTGGGTTTTTGAAAATGTGAACTAAAGTGGTATATAGTAGCATCCATTCCATTTCATTCACTTCTTTTATTTTTTTTCCCTTCAGTTTACATATATTTTTACTTATTAAATTATTCATATCTTACTTTAAAAGAATACTATTCATTAATTTGGAATATTTTTTGCATCGAATAAATTTGTCTATTTTATTTTTTATTTTTATTTTGTACTATCTAATTTTCTTTTTATAACTCAATTTTATTTTATTAATCAATTATTGTTGTATGAAAATATTATTCATTTGTTGATCTTTTAGGGTTTTTTTCTCTTTTTTAGTAGATGATATACCACTAAATAATATTACAACATAATATGAATCATACTAAAGTCACATATTCATTGTTTTTTTTTTCACTTTCAATATATATAAATAATATTAAAACACAAATTATTCTATATGTTTAACACACACAGAGAGAAGCTTTGCCCTCTTTCTAGACACTCTTTCCACTGCTAACCTTTTAAAACCCTAATCACCCATTTAACCACCTTGTTCATCCATAATTCCTCTTTCCAAACCTCCATCATCAACCATTATTCAATTTTCTCTCATTTTCTGGCTTTCATTTCTCCATTTTTTTCCGTTATCATATTTCCCAAACTTTTTTTTTTCTTTTTTCCCCTTTTCAACCATTTTACTAGTTCAATGTTTTTCTTGTTCATGGAATGGCAAAAGATAAACCATAAGGGTAAACCATTTAGGAGACAACAGCCCAAATGAGACGTTTTTGTTGGAGAAGATAACAGATCGACCATGTGGAAGGAGGATGGATTTAGGAAGGTTACTTCTATATACTTCTCAGAATTCCCAAATGCATGCAGAGCTAGAAAGATTTTCAATCTTTTCAAGAAGCACAGAGACATTGTGGAAGTGGTTATTACTCCCAGGAAGAACAAACCAGGTCGCAGATTTGGATTTGTGAGATTTGTCGATGTGGAAGACGAAATCCTTTTAGCGGTTCGCCTTGATAATATTTTATAGGGGATAGAAAGATCTACGATAATGTACCAAGATTTCCGAGAGAACAAAATCATTTCAACGAAGAAGACGAGAAGAGTAGCAAGAGTTCTTTTTTTAGAAACACGAGGAAGGGTTTTGCCAATCAACTTGTGAAGGCTTACACTTATAAAGGAAATTTTGTCGGATCTAAGTCTTATGCTAAGGCAGTCAACATCAATAATCAAGGCCATCCTCGTCAAGATCCAGCTCATCTGGTATTTTCAACTGAAGTAGAGGAGTGCCAAAGACTTAAAAAAGCTTATGCGAGTAAGTTCTTGATTCCAAGGATGTCTTACAATATTTTGAACCAATTTCACGTAGAATGGTACTTTCAAGTCATGGTTACGCCATTAGGTGTGAATCCCTGTTTGTTAGAGGAGGTAGATGTTGGAACAAGATTGTTCATATCCCTTGGGTTTTAATGATAACAAAGTATTTAGAGAATAAATTGGTATGCTAACATATGTTCAAGTGTGAAGGATCACAAACTAAGAATTCACCATGAATTATTTCAGTTGAAAGCATAAGTGGAAAATTAATGTTACTCAGATTCTGGATGATCAGAATCTGGCGACTCTGAATATGTTCATCAGCATCTGAAGGATCAGACTCTGATATATTGTTCTAACCTCTGGTGACAGCTTAGAGCCTGAAGGCAAAAGGTGTCTCTGATTTGTACTCTGCACCGAAAGCAGACCAGTCTTGTTAAGCGCCATATTTATGGGAAGAGTCAACTAGGGTTTGTTTTTGTATGGCTTAAAAGATGGTGATGTGACCTCTTCAGTCTGCTCTACCTTTTGGTAGATACCTAGTACTTTGAAAGGTGTTGTAAATAATGCCATTATCCGGTGGGCAATACTTCTAACTAGATGCTAGTCTCCAACATCTCTCTTGGCATACTTATTCACTAAGTTTTTATTGTTCAAACCTCCAACGACTCTTTTGTTAGAACAAGGTTTGGTTCTACAATAATACCTCTGAGTTTTGATGATAACAAACAAGTATGTTTGTATGAACAATTTTGGTATTCTTATGTTTGTTATTTTTGAGAATTTAACAAATAGGTTCTGCTTCTGATAAATAGCGTGGCTAAGTTATTAGAAGAGAATTGTTCCGCTTCTGTGCTACATTTGTTCTGCTGAACAGTAGCATTTGTTTCAGAAGACTCTGAAGCTGTATGACTCTGATACGATGACTTAAGAAAAACAAGTTCTGAAGATCTGAAGACAGAAGTTTTGATGAACAAGTCCAGATGCTAAAGACTTAAGAAAACAAGTTTTAAAGATCTGAAGACAGGAGTTCTGATGAACAAGTCCAGATACTGAAGACTTATGCTTCTAAGACTACGGGTTCTGAAGACCACGTGCTGAAGACTCTGAAGATGTAGCTCTGCAGACTCTGAAGACTTAAAGCTCTTAAGACCCAAGTTACGTTTTTCCCTTCTTCTAACTCATGCTCTCAGAAGCCTCTGAAGTCAGTAAGTCGAGAAGACTAAGCAACGTGGTACAACAGTACAGGAGTACGACGAGGACACTTTGCTCCACTCTGGCTAGGGCGAACGCAAATGTACTATTTGTCTCCCACGTTCTTTCAAGCCGCCATAATTCTGAAATGTAAGAAATATCCTTAAATGGTCATATCACATGCATGGCTATATAAAGGCTTGAAGACTTCAAGAATGGTTGCGCCAATCTTCACTGTTCATACGCTTTATTGTTCATATCATTCTTAAGTCATTTCGTTCTTAAATCTGTTTACATATCAGCTTGTGTAAAAGCAATTTTCTGTAAACACATTATATTTTCAAACAGTTGTTTGATTTCCTTGAGAGACTGGTTAGGTCAAAATTCTTGAGAAGTGAAATTCTGGTATCAGACGTGTGATGTTAAGGTGTGATGTCACAACAACACACTCTGCATAATGGATAGCAATAACAGTAAAATAACACCAAGAATTATTGACCCAGTTCGGTTACAACCAACCTACTCTGGGGGCTACCAAGCCAGGGATGGAATTCACTACTTGTAGATATAATTTACAGACTCAACGACCCGTTGACAATCTCCTAAACTTATACTCTACTAATGACTTCCTACCTAAGAAACCACTTAGGTATGAGAACACCACTCAATCCCTTACAAACACTCAAAGAAACCACTTTGAGTACCCTTGATCTTACTTCACAGCTTCGATCAAACTACACAACTCTCTTTGCTTCACAGCTTTAGACAGGACAGAAACTCAACACCTATTCAAACCCTTGAATAGTGTAAATACAAGTACTTTAAACAAACTCTAGACACTAAGCCTTCTGCTCTTGATCTTCTGAATGTTTTCTGTACTTTTTCCTTTGGTCTTGTGCGCTTTATATAGCTCCTGAATTGGGCTTGGACTTGTCACAATATTTGATCAGATTTGTTAATTAAAACTGAATCTTCAAAACAGATTTTATCCCCAAAATATTTTTAAATCTTCAACCTTTTAATTCTCCAACAGACCTGCAATCAAATCTCCCATGTAACAGAAAATATCTATCCCAAGATATTCTCATCCAATGAGTTAACCACTCTCCACAATTCCAGCTAATACGCGTGCCCTAATAATATATCCTGCTGTTATTAATTCTGCAGGTCTGATGTTACAACATCACCTGTGTGACATCAGACATCCAACTTCAGCATTTAACAACTTAACACAGCCCAGTGTTAAGACTTCAATGTTACAACATCAGCAGCTTGACATCAACATTGAATAACCTTTGTTTTACCAAAATTCCAGCCAATCCAGGAACTATCAATCTCCCCCTTTGGCTAATTTTGGCTAAAACAATCTCTGCACTCTGCAATCAACTTCTGCACTCTGCAATCAACTTCTGCACTCTGCAACTTCAGAGATTTCAGCAGCAGAATAATCTTCAATCAATTTGAAACTCATTAGCAGCAGTTTGACACTTTGTATAGTCTTTATTACTTGATCTGCTGCAGCACCATCTTCATTATTGACAACAGCCAATTGGTGCTTCTCCTTGAAAACATGAACCAGCATCACAGCTGTTCAGTAGCTCATAATGTGCAACAATTTACTCCCCCTAGATGTCTGCTTGGCTGCACTCTTCACATGTCATGATATCTTCAAAACTCCCCCTCAATAACTGCATTACCACTTTTCAACTAAACACCTTTTAGCAGCATCAATCTATCTCCCCCTTAATCTCTGCATCACATTAGCAGCATATGGCAATAATCCTCTTGACTATCTTGGCTATGTTCTCCCCCTTTTTAGCCACAATTAGGCAAACTTCACCTGGCAATTGACTACACATTTTCAGAATTACCCCAACTGCCCACAACCCCTCTAGCAGATTCAGTCTTCATAAATACAGATTCCCAATTTGCTTCTTAACCTTTCAAATTGGTTTGCATCCAAGGCTTTAGTGAATATGTCAGCCAGCTGGTTCTCTGTGGCTACATGTTCCAAGGTAACAACTTTTTCTTCTACCAGATCCCTTATGAAATTATGCCTTATGTCTATGTGCTTTGTCCTACTGTGCTGTATAGGATTTTTAGATATATTAATTGCACTCAGATTATCGCAGTACAAAGTCATAACATCTTGTTTAACATTGTATTCACTCAACATCTGCTTCATCCATACCAGCTGAGAGCAACTACTTCCTGCTGCTATATACTCCGCTTCAGCAGTTGAGAGAGATACACAATTCTGCTTCTTGCTGAACCAGGAAATCAGATTGTTCCCTAGAAAGAAACACCCTCCTGAAGTGCTTTTTCTATCATCTGCACTTCCAGCCCAATCAGCATCACAGTATCCTTTTAAAACTGTCCCAGAATCACGGCTATATAACATTCCATAGTCACTTGTGCCATTTACATATTTCAGAATCCTCTTCACCTGATTCAAGTGACTTACCTTAGGATCAGACTGATATCTAGCACACACTCCAACAGCAAAGGAAATATCAGGTCTGCTTGCTGTGAGATATAGTAAACTCCCAATCATACTTCTGTACAAGCTGTGATCCACACTCACTCCATTCTCATCCTTGGATAGCTTCAAATGGGTGGGAGCAGGTGTCCTTTTGTGATTGGCTTTATCTAGGCCAAACTTATTTACTATGCTCTTGGCATATTTGCTTTGAGAAATAAAGATATAATCCTCCATTTGTCTGACTTGCAACCCAAGGAAGTAGCTAAGTTCTCCAACCAAACTCATTTCAAATTCTGATTGCATTTGTTGGACAAACTGTTTTACCATAGCATCTGACATCCCCCCAAATACAATGTCATCCACATAAATTTGGGCTACCATTAATTTTCCTCCTTCTTCCTTGACAAACAAGGTTTTGTCAATGCCTCCTTTTCTATACCCATTTGCCACTAAGAATTCTGTCAACCGCTCATACCAGGCCCTTGGAGCTTGTTTTAAGCCATACAGTGCCTTCCTCAGTTTGAACACATGATTGGGAAAGTTTGGATCAGTGAATCCTTTAGGTTGATCTACATAGACTTCTTCATTCAGATAGCCATTTAGAAAGGCACTCTTCACATCCATTTGGAACAGCTTGAATCTTAGGTTACAAGCCATACCCAAAAGTAGTCTGATGGATTCTAGTCTCGCCACTGGAGCAAACGTCTCATCAAAGTCGATTCCCTCCACTTGAGTATAACCTTGTGCAACAAGTCTTGCTTTGTTTCTTGTAACCACTCCAAGCTCGTCTGACTTGTTTTTGTAGATCCACTTTGTTCCAATAACATTCACCCCTTCTGGTCTTGGCACAAGATCCCAAACTTCATTTCTCTTGAATTGCTCCAGTTCTTCTTGCATAGCATTTATCCAAAATTCATCTGTCAGAGCTTCCTTGACATTTTTTGGCTCAATTTTGGATACGAAGCACGAGCTAGCTATGATTTCTCTGGACCTAGTTCTTACTCCAGAATTTGGATCACCTATGATCAGCTCCTTAGGATGATCCTTCTGAATCCTGATAGAAGGATCCTTCTGAGGTTGCTCAGGCTCAGTGTCAGCAGTACTTGGGGATGGATTTCTATCTTCAACTTCAACAGCTACCTCATCAGTTAATGTTCCAATATCTTCTATGACATCCTCAACTTCATGCTTTTCTTCATCATCAATCACAACATTGATTGACTCCATCATCACTTTGGTCCTGGAGTTGAAGACCCGATAAGCTCTGCTGTTGATGGAGTACCCCAAAAATATCCCTTCATCGCTTTTGGAATCTAATTTCCTTCTCTGCTCTCTATCTGCCAGAATGTAACATTTACTACCGAACACATGGAAGTACTTAACATTAGGTTTTCTTCCCTTCCATAGTTCATATAGAGTGGATGAAGTGCCTCTTCTTAGGGTGACTCTGTTGTGAATGTAGCAGGCAGTGTTCATGGCTTCAGCCCAGAAGTGATAAGGTAGTTTCTTGGCATGAATCATTGCTCTAGCCGACTCTTGTATAGTTCTGTTCTTCCTCTCAACAACTCCATTTTGCTGAGGGGTGATACGAGATGAAAACTCATGGCTTATACCTTCAGACGAGCAAAATTATTCAAACTTACTATTTTCAAACTCTCTTCCATGATCACTTCTAATTCTGATGACCTTACTCTCCTTTTCTCTTTGGAGTTTATGACAGAGCTCTTTAAAGACATCAAACACCTCAGATTTGTCTTTGATGAAATTTACCCAGGTGTATCTGGAGTAGTCATCCACAACTACATAAGCATATTTCTTTCCACCCAGACTTTCAACCTACATAGGTCCCATCAAATCCATATAAAGGAGTTCCAATACTTTGGAGGTGGTGTCATGTTGAAGCTTCGGATGAAACATCTTTGTCTGCTTTCCTTTTTGACAGTCTCCACACACCTTTCCTTCCTCAATGCTAAGTTTGGGAATCCCTCTGACTGCTTCTGAGGAGATAATTCTCTTCATTCCCTTTAGGTGAAGATGTCCCAGCTTCTGATGCCAGATTTTGACATCATCTTCTTTAGCAAGCACACACGTGGAGGAATTTGAATTTTGCGGCACCCAAAGATAACAGTTGTCCTTAGATCTAACTCCCTTCATAATGACTTCTCCTTTGTCATCTTTCACATTACATTCGGACTTTGTGAAGTCTACTTTGAATCCTTGATCACAAAGTTGACTAATACTAATCAAATTAGCTGCTAGTCCTTTAACAAGAAGAACATTCTCCAGCTTGGGAGTACTGTCACAGTTTAGTTTTCCAATTCCCTTTATCTCTCCTTTGATCCCATCACCAAATGTAACATAGCCAGAAGACTGAGGTTTCACATCAACAAGCAGATTCTTTACTCCAGTCATGTGTCTTGAATACCCACTGTCAAAATACCAGTCATCTTTGGTAGAAACCCTCAAGGACGTGTGAGCTATCAAGCTGGTAACTTTAGGTATCCATTTCTTCATCACCTTAGGCCTAACCTCTTGCTGTTTGGGTTGATGAGTAGAATTAGGATATCCGTGAAGCTTGAAGCACGAGGACTGCATATGACCAATCCTGCCACAATAGAAGCATCTGACTCTGCCATTTCTAAAGTGGTTAAATCTTCTCCCACTTTGATAATTCTATGGCTGCCACCCATACTATTGTCTCCTTATTCCATAGTTGAGTTGTCTTCTGCTGTATTGATGATGATGTCTCTTAGGCTGTCTTCTATGGTGATGAGGTTTCCTTCTTTCATAAGTCACAGCATTGTTGTACGCATAACCATACCATTTTTCCTGATGTTGATACCTCTGCTGAGACATGTTCTGCTTGAACTTGACAGCTTGCATATTCTGGTGAAATTGGGGAGGCATATACTGACTAGCTCCTTAGGGCTGTATCTTCCTCTGATGAGGGCCATTCTTCTTCTCAGCATTTTGGGGCTGAACAACCTTCTTTGGGAAAGGGCCTTGTTTTGTAGGTTGATGTTGAGACAACGGTTGAGACATCTCCCTTTTTGTTCCTGAAGTGCTAGCCACATATCCTATGCTTGATTTATCTCCAGCAGATTTCTCTAACTGAAGAATTTTATCAAGATCAGCAGTACCACTGTTCATCATCCTAATGAATTTAGTCATCTGATCCAGTTGGGACTTAACTAGCACAACTTCGTTTTCCCGATCAGCTTTTTCATTTTCAAGCTGAGCAATCAGTTGCTTGTGATACTTGTTTTCTTGACAAATCTCAGCACTTTTCAAACACAGCTCTCGATAAGTAGAAGCTAGCTCCTCATAAGTTATTTCTTCATCACTACCATCATCAGACACAACAGTTCCTGTTAAGGCTCTAGCATGCTTTGCTGACTCACCATCATTTTCACTATCAGATTCAGACCAGGAAACTGACATGCCCTTCTTCTGCTTCTTCAAGAATGTGGGACATTCTTTCTTGACATGTCCATACCCTTCACATTCAAAGCACTGAACACCTCTATCCTGAGTAATCTTCTCTTCATCTTTCTCTTTTGGATTGGTGGTGTCAGAGGAACTGTTCTTGACGCTAGGCTTGTAGTTATTGTTCCATATTTTTAACACTTTGTTGAACTGCCTTCCCACCATTGCAATGGCTTGTGACAAATCTTCCTGAGAATCTTTGACTACCTTATCTTCTGCAGGAGTGGAGACCAAAGCAATACCCTTGGGTTTCTTTTCTGGTTCTTCTTCATTTAAACCAAGTTCAAAAGTCTGAAGAGATCCAATGAGCTCATCTACTCTCATCTTGCTGATGTCTTGAGCTTCTTCAATGGCAGTCACTTTCATCTTGTACCTCTTAGGTAAGGACCTAAGGATCTTTCTTACGAGCTTTTCCTCTGACATCTTCTCACCAAGAGCACTGGATGCATTAGCCAGTTCCAGAACATTCATGTGGAAGTCATGAATGGTTTCATCATCCTTCATCTTCAGGCTTTCAAATTTTGATGTTATAATCTGAAGTCGTGACATCTTGACTCTAGATGTTCCTTCATGAGTAGCCTGCAAGATATCCCACGATTCTTTAGAAACTTCACAGGTATTGATTAACCTGAAGATATTCTTATCCACTCCATTGAAGATGGCATTTAGAGCTTTGGAATTTCCAAGGGCGAGCTCATCTTCCTCCTTGGTCCATTCTTCTTCAGGCTTTAGCTTAGAGGTGCCTTCTTTATCTTTGCCAGCATCATCCTTCTCACACATGACAGGAGCTTTCCATTCTTTAATAACAGCTTTACAAGCCCTACTGTCCAAGGATTTTAAGAAGGTGGTCATCCTTGGCTTCCAATAGTCATAATTGGATCCATCCAAAATAGGAGGTCTGTTGACGAATCCTCCAACTTCTTTGTCCATCTTTACACCAGAAAGTAACTTCCCTAGATCTCACCCAGAGACAGACAGGATGCCTGCTCTGATACCAATTGAAATTCTGGTATCAGACGTGTGATGTTAAGGTGTGATGTCACAACAACACACTCTGCATAATGGACATCAATAACAGTAAAATAACACCAAGAATTGTTGACCCAGTTCGGTTACAACCAACCTACTCTGGGGGCTACCAAGCCAGGGATGGAATTCACTACTTGTAGATATAATTTACAGACTCAACGACCCGTTGACAATCTCCTAAACTTATACTCTACTAATGACTTCCCACCTAAGAAACCACTTAGGTATGAGAACACCACTCAATCCCTTACAAACACTCAAAGAAACCACTTTGAGTACCCTTGATCTTACTTCACAGCTTCGATCAAACTACACAACTCTCTTTGCTTCACAGCTTTAGAGAGGACATAAACTCAACACCTATTCAAACCCTAGAATAGTGTAAATACAAGTACTTTAAACAAACTCTAGACACTAAGCCTTCTGCTCTTGATCTTCTGAATGTTTTCTGTACTTTTTCCTTTGGCCTTGTGCGCTTTATATAGCTCCTGAATTAGACTTGGACTTGTCACAATATTTGATCAGATTTGTTAATTAAAACTGAATCTTCAAAACAGATTTTATCCCCAAAATCTTTTTAAATCTTCAACCTTTTAATTCTCCAACAGACCTGCAATCAAATCTCCCATGTAACAGAAAATATCTATCCCAAGATATTCTCATCCAATGAGTTAACCACTCTCCACAATTCCAGCTAATACGCGTGCCCTAATAACATATCCTGTTGTTATTAATTCTGCAGGTCTGATGTTACAACATCACCTGTGTGACATCAGACATCCAACTTCAGCATTTAACAACTTAACACAGCCCAGTGTTAAGACTTCAATGTTACAACATCAGCACCTTGACATCAACATTGAATAATCTTTGTTTTACCAAAATTCCAGCCAATCCAGGAACTATCAAGAAGTCTAGAACTAGTGTGTCTTAAAGGTTAATTCCTTAAGGGACCAGTTTGGTCAGAAGCCTTAAGAAGAGACAGGTAGTCTGTGTATTGTTAGTCACCAGTAGTTGCTAGTGTAGTTGTAATCAATTTGGTTATAGTGGATTAAGACCTCGCTTGAGAGAGGCAAAATCACCTTGGCGGGTGGACTAGACTAGCTTAAGGGTTTCTCAAGTGAACTAGTATAAACATACTGTGTTCTTTCTTTTCAGCTCTCTTGCTTTATTATCAAGAAGTGAAGATTATTTGTAAAGGGGATTATTTTTAAAGAATAGTTTTTATTTTACAAACCCAATTCAACCCCCCTGAAGGGAAATTGGCGATCTAAACGCAGCAGAAAATAAAATTTTCCCTTTAGAGATCCTTACGAAAGATCATGATCTGTGATAGAAAGGTTACCTCTTGTGGCGATGAAACCTTTGATTCCAAATCTATGGATGATCACGAGCGTTGTACGATGAACAACGCCTCTACTCAGTCCACACGGACAGCTTCCTTCAGTCACAGTGCAAGCTGATTACGATTGAAGGTTTTGAGTGAGGGAGATGAAAAATAGAATACGGCCAGGGTTTCAACAACAACTACTTTGAGCTTCTGCACAAGGGTTCTATTTATAGAACTACTTGTGTGGGCTATAAGCTAAAAAGCCCAACTCAATAATAATATTATTATATTATTATAGTAACTATTATTATAATAAATATAATTTTATTATTATTATTATATTTTATAACTATTATAAAATTAATAATAACTATTATTATGTTACATGGTACCTTACCATATTCCGTATTCCATTCAAGTGCACCGTACCTTACAGTGTTCCTTATTTACTCTATCTCTTCTCCAACTGTCCTTATGTGTGTGACCCTGTAGGATTTCGCGACGTTGGCAATTATATTAAATCATGTATTTATCATAATAAACAGTGAGCGGTATCCAGCAACACATCACTGCTACCCAAGTCACAAAATTGTCATGTGATCTGACAAAACCTTTTGTGATAGTACTTGTGTGTACAATTACCCTTTTGCCCCTATATTTATATTGAACACAAGGCATATACCGTGTCATCCTTGTCTAGTTCAATATTGGGCCCTTAGACATTTATCCTGTTATGCAGGATGGGCAAATTCCATCTAGGCTACTCATGTCCCTCAGCATGCTTTGTGAAGTACCCATCAACTGTATTTATGATCATCCAGTTATGGACAATGTTTGATTAGAAATAAAGTACTTGACTCTACATCTAGGGTACATAGTAGTTTCAGGTCGAAGGGGGTATACACCACTATCACCATGGGAGTAACTTATGACACTTTACATAACATTCTATGTAGTACTCTCATAGTGGGTCAATCCAGTATAAATATTACTCCTAATATTCATTCCTATGTCAAGACTTGATAACTCCTTATCCATGATCCATGAGATGTGATCATCAGTCTATCTACATAATAGTCTTAATGCTTTAAGGCTATCCCATTTCACATTAAAGCTCGACTATGGATGCTTTAAGAATAGTGTCCTTATGTTTAATGGAATCTCATGATTAAGTCATACTTAATGTTTCATTAAACGAACTAGCTATTCTAGGGACTTTATCATTTTGGAAAAACAAACATAATAAAGAAATGCCTTTTATTATTAATAAATAATTTGATACAAGTACCAAAAGTATTGGCCTCTAGGGCTTACACCAACAATCTCCCACTAGCACTAGAGCCAATCAGGCATACCCCTAATATCCATAGATCTAGTATGACCATCATGCTTCAGCTGTGCAAGAGGTTTTGTTAGCGGGTCAGCAATATTGTCAAGCGTAGGTACTCTGCATATCTTCACATCTGCACGATCTATTATCTCTCGAATGAGATGATAACGCCTAAGTATGTGTTTGGATCATTGGTGAGATCTAGGCTCCTTAGCTTGTGCGATAACACCATTGTCAATAGAGATCAATGAGGTCCACAATGCTAGGGATTATGCCAAGTTCATTAATGAACTTCTTAATCCAAACAACTTCCTTCCCTGCATTTGAGGCAGCAATATACTCAGCCTCGGTTGTAGAATCAACAACTGTTTCTTGCTTTGAACTTTTCCAGCTCACAACGCCACCATTTAGGTAGAACACATAACCAGATTACGATCTAAAGTCATCCTTATCTGTCTGGAAGCTAGCATCGGTGTAACCAATTACCGCGAGCTCTTCCTAACCTCCATATATCAAGAATGAGTCCTTAGTCCTTCTCAAGTACTTAAGGATATTCTTGACAGCTACCCAGTGAGCATCACCAGGATCAGATTGGTACCTACTCGTTGCAGTTAAAGCATACGAGACATCTGGTCGAGTACATAACATGACATACATGATAGATCCTATTGCAGATGAATATGAAATCTTATTCATGCGATCCCTTTCTTCCTTTGTTGAAGGGGATTGTGTTTTTGATAGACATAGGCCATGTTGCATAGGTATGAATCCTTTCTTGGAATCATGCATATTAAAGCGTCTCAACACTTTGTCTATGTATGTACTCTGACTTAGATCAAGCAGTTTTTGTGATCTATCTCTATAGATCTTGATTCCTAATATATAGGCTGCTTCACCAAGGTCCTTCATAGAAAAGCATTTCCCTAACCAAGCTTTTACTTGTTGCAAGGTAGGGATATCGTTTCCAATGAGTAATATGTCATCTACATATAATACCAGGAAAACGATTATGCTCCCACTAACCTTCTTATAGACACAAGGCTCATCTTCATTCTTTATGAATCCATATTGTTTTACAGTTTCATCAAAACGAAGATTCCAGCTTCTGGAAGCTTGCTTTAATCCGTAGATTGATCGTTGTAACTTGCATATCTTTTGGGCTTCTTCGGGTATGTCAAATCCTTCAGGTTGTGTCATGTACACATCCTCAAGAAGATTCCCATTAAGGAAAGCAGTATTGACATCCATCTGCCATATTTCATAATCATGATATGCAGCGATATCAAGTAAACTCCGAACAGATTTAAGCATTGCAACTGGTGAAAAGGTTTCATCATAGTCTACACCATGAATTTTTTTATAACCTTTAGCAACTAGTCTTGCCTTATAGGTATGTACCTTACCATCCATGTCAGTCATCTTTTTGAAGACCCACTTGCATCCTATAGGATTAATTCCTACAGGAGGCTCTACCAAGGTCCAAACCTAGTTTGTGTACATGGAATCCATTTCAGATTTAATGGTTTTTAGCCACTTCTCAGACTCAGGACCAGTTATGGCCTCTTGATAGGTTACAGGCTCATCTTGATCCATGAGTAATACTTCACCTTAATCATTTATGAGATATCCATATCTCTCTGGTTGGTGACATATCCTGCTCGACCTACGTTGGTCTTGTTCTACTTGAGCAGGTTGCTCTTCCATAACTACTTGTGGTTCCTGTTCTAATTCCTCCATAGGTGTATCAATGCTTTGTGATTCTTGAATTTCTTCAAGCTCTACTTTCCTCCCACTGATTCCTTTAGAAATAAAGTCCCTTTCCAAGAAAACTCCAGTTCGAGCGACAAACACTTTGCCCTCAGAAGGATTGTAGAAGTAATACCCTCTTGTTTCTTTAGGATACCCCACAAATAAGCATTTGTCAGATTTGGGCTCAAGCTTAGTTGAAATTTGTCATTTTACATAAACTTCACAACCCCAAATCTTCATGTAAGACATATGTGGTTTCTTACCACTCCATATTTCATATGGTGTCTTTTCAACCTTTTTGGATGGAACACGGTTAAGTGTGTAAGCTGCTGTCAGTAGTGCATGTCCCCAAAAGGAGTTTGGAAGATCGGCATGACTCATCATGGATCGGACCATGTCTAACAAGGTTCGATTTCTTCTCTCAGATACACCATTCCATTGTGGTGTTCCAGGAGGAGTGAGTTGGGATAGAATCCCACACTCTTTTAGATGGTCATCAAACTCTAGGCTTAAATATTCACCGCCTCAATCTGATCGAAGAGTTTTAATATTCTTACCTAGTTGGTTTTGTACTTCATTCTTAAATTCCTTGAACTTTTCAAAGGATTCAGATTTGTGTTTCATTAAACAGACATAACCATATCTACTAAAATCATCGGTAAATGTGATGAAGTATTGAAAACCTCCTCTGGCTGGTATGTTCAGTGGTCCACATACGCCAGTGTGTTTGAGGGCCAAAAGATCATTAGCCCTTTCACCTTTTCCTATTAATGGGGACTTTGTCATCTTTCCAATTAAACAAGATCTGCATGTATCATATGATTCGTAATCAAAAGAGTCCAATAGTCCATCTTTATGGAGTTTGGAGATGCATTTCTCATTTATATGGCCTAAGCGACAATGCCAAAGGTAACTTGGATTTAACTCGTTAGGTTTCATCCTTTTAGTATTAATGTTATAAATTGGCATTTCAAGATCAAGGACATATAATCCATTGTTCATTTGTGCAGTAGCATAGAATATATCATTCAAATAAATAGAGCAACAATTGTTCTTTATTATAAATGAAAAACCAAACTTGTCCAAACAAGAAACGGAAATAATATTCCTGCTAATTGCAGGTACATAATAACAGTTCTCTAACTGAATTATTAAACCACTAGGTAAAGTCAAAACATAAGTTCCTACGGCTAAAGCAGCAACCTTTGCTCCATTTCCAACTCGTAGGTCGACTTCACCTTTTGCCAAATCTCTACTCCTTTTTAGCCCCTGTACATTGATACAAATGTGAGAACCACATCTAGTATCTAATACCCATGTTGCAGAAGTAGATAAATTTATTTCTATAACAAAAATACCTGAAGTCGAAGTCACCACTCCATTCTTCTTATCTTCCAGGTACTTTGGGCAGTTTCTCTTCCAATGTCCGGTCTTACCGCAATAGAAGCAAGTGCCCTCCTTTGCTATACCTCCACTAGGCTTCAAAGCAAGGGTAGTATGTTTGGGTTTGGCAACTTCCTTGCCTTTCCATTTACCAACCTGCTTGGTGGGCCTTTTGTTCCGTTTCTTTCCATTACTGACGATCAGAATGGATTTCCCTTTTGTCTTCAGGTTTTGCTCAGCAGTCCTTAACATGCTTAGCAATTCATGAAGAGTTTTGTCCATGTTATTCATGTTGAAATTAAGGACAAATTGACCGAAGCTTTCCGACAACGATTGCAGGATCAAATCAGTCGCAAGGTCCTTTTTGAGGGAAAATCCCAATCTTTCAAGATTCTCCACATACCCAATCATCTTGAGTACATGGGGACCTACTGGGGTTCCCTCAGAAAGCTTGGCTTGAAAAAGGGCTTTTGAAATTTCAAACCTTTCATGCCTTGCCTGCTCTTGATAGAGCATTTTCAGATGTTCGATCATATCGAACGCTGCCATGTTTTCATGTTGCTTTTGCAATTCAGAATTTATGGTAGCCAGCATGAGATAAGCAGTTTCATTGGCATCATCGACATGCTTCTTATAAGCATCTCTTTCAGCCTTAGGAGCAGAACTAGGAGGTTCCTCATCAGGAACAGGTGTCTCTAAGACATACAGCTTTATGTCATGTTTGAGGACAATCCTCAGATTTCGGTGCCAATCCAGAAAATTTGTCCCAGACAATTTTTCCTTATCCAGGATTGTTCGCAAAATGATATTAGATGTGTTTGTTGTCATGGTAATCTACAAAATGGAATGGAAAAATATAAGTATCATAACATATTCAATTAGGCCTTTAATTAAATATGCTCCCACTATTTTACTCAAACCAAATGACCCTCATCATTTGATTCAGAAAATCCCGTTGGAAGATTTTCTAGTGGATCAAGATTCATATTTCACTTTGTTTTAAGTCAACGTTAGGCTGATTACACAAAACTTAGCTATTTAGGTAGGAACTCCTTCCAATTGTATCCAATACAATTCTTGAATATTTCAGTTGGGTGAATAACTCCTTATTCCAATCCATCATATGGACTATTCCCAACTCTTGTTTCTAAACGCATATAATCTTATTATATTTTGTTTAGTTAAGTTTGACCCATTATTTTAGAAATTGGATATTACAATGATCCCATCGCACCTTACTAATATGGAACATGCACCTCGCGTTAGGTGAAACCTACAATATTCGATACTAGTCTTTATGAGTTCTAAAACTTGGAAAGCAAAAACTTAATATTTAGTTTTGAGGGATTTTTAATTAGTTTGATCTCACCAGCTTATTTATCATATAAATCGTTCCTCACACATGCATCAACATACATACAATATATATCAACATACATACATACAAATGAAATAGTTATGGCCTCTAGCGCAATTGTTCTCCCAAGCCAATGAGAGAACTTAAGCTAAACCTAATAACGATCTTCACTTCTCCAAGCAAGATCTCCAAGGCTGTCCTTCTTTGTTTTGTAGTCTTCTCTTTCTTCATAATAATACATTACATAAAGGAAACTCGTTTTACATACGGGGGAGTGAGATGAGAAAAGAAGTTACATGATGAGAATAAGAGAGAGGCACGACACGCAGGTCGTATTTATAAAATCCAAAACAAAGAAAAATAAACTAAGGCCATAACTGATCACCACAAGAAAAATAATAAATAAATTTTATTATTATTAATTTAAATCCTGTTTATTAAATAAATCAAATTAAATTTTCGGCGAATGCATGACCTAAAGCGCAGACTGCATTGACGCAACATTTGCGCCATCATACTGCCTGTGACGACCGTCACAGTTTCCATGGTGACCGTCACACATCAGCCCATGACGACCGTCACAAAGCTATGACGACTGTCACACCTGAAACTATGGAGACCGTCATGCTAACAGAACGCGTGACTTTTGATCGTAGGCCTCTTTGACGGTGCAACCCTTATACCGTCATAAACCTTGATGCAACAATTTCATACCATCAAAACACCATGATCAATAATTCAGTATGATTGATCCGTATGTTATCGCTTCACCATACTAAAGTTGGATTCCGAAGTAGATAACCACAGATCACTCAATCGAATGATAATCATTACGTGATTTGAACTAACGAAATAAAATAGTATATCCAATATACCATCTTTGCATCAAAGTTAATCATATCACATATGAATTAGATCGATCATATATGTGTAACTTATGGACGATTGACATATCGCTGCTTCACCATACTATTGTCGGATTCCGAAGCATAGTCAATATCAATCATCCAAACCGTACACTATCTGATGCCAAAAAACTCAATATCTGGATTTGATTTAATTTTTACGTGTTTTAATCCAATTAAAACAAAAATGACCGAAAATAAACAATTACCAGACTCATGGTTTTGTAACCAGGCTCTGATACCACTGAAGGGAAATTTATGATCTAAACGAAGCGGAAAATAAAATTTTCCCTTTAGAGATCCTTACGAAAGATCATGATCTGTGATAGAAAGGTTACCTCTTGTGGCGATGAAACCTTTGATTCCAAATCTATGGATGATCACAAGCGTTGTACGATGAACAACGCCTCTACTCAGTCCACACGAACAGCTTCCTTTAGTCACAGTGCTAGCTGATTACGATTGAAGGTTTTGAGTGAGGGAGATGAAAAATAGAATACGGCCAGGGTTTCAACAACAACTACTTTGAGCTTCCGCACAAGGGTTCTATTTATAGAACTACTTGTGTGGGCTACAAGCTAAAAAGCCCAACTCAATAATAATATTATTATATTATTATAATAACTATTATTATAATAAATATAATTTTATTATTATTATATTTTATAACTATTATAAAATTAATAATAACTATTATTATATTACATGGTACCTTACCATATTCCGTATTCCATTCAAGTGCACCGTACCTTACGGTGTTCCTTATTTACTCTATCTCTTCTCCAGCTGTCCTTATTTGTGTGACCCTGTAGGATTTCGCGACGTTGGCAATTATTTTAAATCATGTATTTAACATAATAAACAGTGAGCGATATCTAGCAACACATCACTGCTACCCAAGTCACAAAATTGTCATGTGATCTGACAAAACCTTTTGTGATAGTACTTGTGTGTACAATTACCCTTTTGCCCCTATGTCTATATTGAACACAAGGCATATACCGTGTCATCCTTGTCCAGTTCAATATTGGGCCCTTAGACATTTATCCTGTTATGCAGGATGGGCGAATTCCATCTAGGCTACTCATGTCCCTCAGCATGCTTTGTGAAGTACCCATCAACTGTCTTTATGATCATCCAGTTACGGACAATGTTTGATCAGCAATAAAGTTCTTGACTCTACATCTAGGGTACATAGTAGTTTCAGGTCGAAGGGTGGTATACATTACTATCACCATGGGAGTAACTTATGACACTTTGCATAACATTCTATGTAGTACTCTCATAGTGGGTCAATCCAGTATAAATATTACTCCTAATATTCATACCTATGTCAAGACTTGATAACTCCTTATCCATGATCCATGAGATGTGATCATCAGCCTATCTACATAATAGTCTTAATGCTTTAAGGCTATCCCATTTCACATTAAAGCTCGACTATGGATGCTTTAAGAATAGTGTCCTTATGTTTAATGGAATCTCATGATTAAGTCATACTTAATGTTTCATTAAATGAACTAGCTATTCTAGGGACTTTATCATTTTGGTAAAATAAACATAATAAAGAAATTCCTTTTATTATTAAAAAATAATTTGATACAAGTACCAAAAGTATTGGCGTCTAGGGCTTACACCAACAATTAAATCAGAGCTCCGGTTCTGAGAAGATAAAAAGTTTGAATTTTTATCAAGCACCTAACAGTGTTCAGTACCAATCCAAAGTGTGAATAACAATGGCTGCCCCAACTGCTTCTAATGTCACTTCTGATAATAATGAAAGAGACTCATATAGTGCAAAACCTCCTATCTTTGATGGCGAGAAATTTGACTATTGGAAAGACATAATCGAAAGTTACTTTCTGGGATTTGATTTGGATCTATGGGATTTGGTAGTTGATGGCTAAAAATTCCTAGTAGACTTTGAAGGCAAAAAGATTGTCAGAAGCTCATTCACAGAGGCTCAAAAGAAAACCTATAAGAATCATCACAGAGCGAGAACGATTCTGCTAAATGCTATTTCATATACAGAGTATGAAAAGATTACAGATAGAGAGTCTGCAAAGTCTATCTTTGACTCTCTTCAGATGACTCATGAAGGCAACGCTCAAGTTAAGGAGACAAATGCTCTGGCCCTAATCCAGAAGTATGAGGCCTTCAGAATTGAAGACAACAAATCAGTGGAAACTATGTTTTCAAGATTCCAGATGCTTGTTGCAGGACTCAAAGTTCTGGACAAAGGTTACTCTACTGTTGATCATGTAACGCCCCATTTTGTCTTATTTATTTAATCGAGTCGATTTAATTATTTTTGTTTTATATTATTTTATTCTTGACTTTTATTTGACAATATATTATTTTTCATCGCTGTTTATGTTTTATCGCGTTTTGAGAGCGTTTGCGAGATATTTGAGTTGAGGGGTAAAATAGTCTTTTTAGGGGTTTAGATATTTTTATATAAATAGAGATTAGAGAGAAATAGAGAGAAAAGAAAAGGAAGAGAAAGAAAAGAGAAGATAGAAAGGAAGAGGAAAGAAAAAGGGAGAAAGAGCAAAATCGACATAACTCCGTTTCGAGCGCGATTAATCGGGTAAGGGTGAGAAGTTTCAATTATATCTTGCTTGTGTATGTATATGTGTTGTTTGTTGTAATTGTTTTGGTTGTTTCGCGACTTTTCTTACCGATTGAAATTAGGAGCAATTGATAGAAATCGAGGTTTTCACGGATGAAATTCGATATAAACTGCGTAAAATACTTGTCGTTAGGTTTGGATTATGTTTTGGTTGTTATAGTATGTTTTGGAAGTGTTTGGGTGGAAGAAATGAGGGATTTTGACCCCAAATGACCTATGTTATCGCTGCTGGAAATTCTGGGTTTCGCAGGTTCGCATTGCGAGCCAAAGCGAAGGAAACAGTGAATGTTCGCTAGCTGTTCGCATTGCGAACTTTAGGCCTTTTGTTTCTGCCACGGTTCGCTGGGAGCTTCGCATTGTGAACGTGACAGATTTTCAGTTTTTGTTTTCTTCATAACTTTTGATCCGTAGATCGGATTGAGGCACGGTCGGATGCGTTGGAAAGCTCTTTCAATGCTCTTTATGATAGTGGAATAGGATCATATGTTTAAGCCATGGATTGATAAAAAAATATGGAAAAGTAATGTATGAGTGAAAAGTGTGGTTTATGTTTCCACCATAACTCCCGAATCGAGAGTCCGATTGATGTGGGACTTGAGGCATTAGATAGATAACTTAAGATGCTATTAAATGGTGATGTTAGACCATGATTTAACCAAGAATATTTGGTAGAGGATAATTAGTGGTTTGTAGGTTTTATTGTGCTTGTTTGTGTCCAATGCGATTTGTTATCTTCATATAAATGTGGGGCTTTTGTGCTATTTATATGATGTTGATGCATGTGATAATGATGTTGTTATAATGTTGTTGTGTGGTAAAATAAATTGTTTAATTGAATATCAATGCATGTTGTTATGATGTTGTTGTGGGTAGCCTTTGTGGCGTGAATCCTAGTGTTTGAATTGTTATGAGTGTATATTCTAAAATGCTAATTGTTGTGGTTTATGGATTGTGATGAAATGCATTGTGTTATGTTAGATCATATATGCATGATTATGGATGTTGTAATGGTTCACATGGATGTGTATATGTGTGCATTTGGTTGTCATGAGTCTTTGTATGCCAAGCATCATGATATGCATTCTTGTGATGTCGTGTGCCCTAGTGGGTGTGAGCGACAAAACGATTCCAGAGGGAATCCGCTATAACATCGTGAGTCTTATATCGAGAGGACCTAAAGCGATGATTATAGATGATCGTGAGCCTTATACAAAGAGGACCTAAAGCGATCGGATTGTGAGCCTTATATAAAGAGGACCTAAAGC
Source organism: Lathyrus tuberosus (assembly GCA_022829125.1). Taxonomy (NCBI): domain Eukaryota; kingdom Viridiplantae; phylum Streptophyta; class Magnoliopsida; order Fabales; family Fabaceae; genus Lathyrus; species Lathyrus tuberosus. The sequence goes on from JALAZF010000168.1 coordinate 9,976,826, forward strand.
AATCCATAAATGTCGTGAGCCTTATACCAAGAGGACCTAAAGCGACGGGGAACATCGTTTTCCCGACGGGGAGTTACACTAAGTAACAAGCGATTATTCCAATAGTTCCTGAGTGAACTAATGATGTGATGATGGATGGAACGGTACCGCATTGAATTTGCATAGAGTTGTGTGTCAGTCTCTTTGCATTTGTATAAATCATGAATGGATTGATTTTGTGTGGAATTGTGAATGGCATTGATGAATTGAAATATATATATGTTGGTGATAATTGTATTGTGCATGATTGATATGCCTTGGTGATGGATATATGAAATATGTATTGTGTTGTATTATCTTTGAATTATGGTGTAAGTGGTGGTGAGAATATTTTACATGTGTATTTGTGTATTATTATATAATTGTGTTTCTCACCCTTCTGCTGTGGTTTGTTGCTCTATGAGGCAATTGCAGATTAGTAGTCTTGGAGGCTTTTGTGAAGATTAGTTCTCCATTCTTTTGTCGGTCTTGGTGTCTGCTCTGATACGTAGCACGAGAGTCAGGGAACAATTATGTTATATATGTATACCTTTGTTAGATTTATTTTGTATTACCTTTGTGTGTATATTTTGATGTTATAAAACAATTTATTTTGTAAAACAAGTCAGTTATGGATCTTTCCGCTTTATTCCATAATTGAACTTTCCTTTTATATGGAAAACGTTTCTCTTTAATGTTATCCCAGTTTGTGTTATGTATCAAATAATTGAGCAGGGTTTGTGTTTTTCTTTCTTTAACTGTGACATCCTTGATTCTGTCGGAAAAAATAAAATTTTCGTTACTCTGATTTATTTATGTATTATTTATTCATGATGGGAATTGGGGTGTTACAGATCATGTCAAGAAGATTATCAGGAGTCTGCCTGTAAAATGGAGACCAATGGTAACTGCTTTGAAATTGGCAAAGGATCTGAACAACATGAGTCTTGAGGAACTGATTAGTTCTTTAAGAAGTCATGAGATAGAACTTCAAGAAGATGAACCTCAGAGAAGAGGTAAGTCTATTGCTTTGAAGTCTAAGTTTGAAAAGATAAAGGATTACCAAGCAGAGGAGAACTTAGAAGAATCTGAAGAAGATTCAGACGAAGATGAACTGTCTCTCATATCAAGAAAGATAAATAAGCTGTGGAAAGATAAACAGAGCAAGTTCAGAGGGCTGGGAAGAAAAGGTAGATCTGAGTCTACATATGGTCAAAGGAAAGCTTCTGAAAAAGAAACTACTTGCTATGAATGCAAGGAGCCTGGACATTATAAGAATGAATGCCCAAAGCTCAAGAAAGATAGAAAACCTAATAAGGTTTTCAAAGATAAAAAGGGTCTTATGGCAACAAGGGATGATTCAGAGTCAGAAGAAGAAGATTCTGATGAAGAACACGCCAACGTGGCACTCATGGCAAACACCAGCATAAACGAAGACTTATCAGAGGATCAACTGACACTTGATGAAGAGTCAGATTCTGATGACGACAAAGAGGTACTTTCTTCCTTATCTCGTTCTGAACTTGAATTAGGTTTATCAGAACTTATGAAAAGGTATCAACTTCTTCTAAGTAAACACAAAATTCTGAAAAAGACTTTTGTGGTTGCTTCTGAGAATTCTATTAAGAGCGAGCCAAATATTTCTGATTTAAATAAAAAAAATTCTTTAGAAAAATCTAATGCTACTCTAAAAAGTAAAGTCTCTAAGCTAGAAGAAGAGATTATTTCTAACATATCTGCTACTGATGAAGTAATCAGATATAATAGAGCTTTTCAGTACTTCCTTGCTAAAAGCATAGATAGAAGCAAGATGGCTTCAATGATCTATGGAGTTAGCAGAACCAGAAGTAGAGGTCTGGGATATTCAGGACCATCAAAACCATTTGATGAGACTCTGAGTATTAAACTAAAACCTCTGTCTGAATACTTTGTGCCTGCTGGCACCGAACTGAAATGTTCTGAACTAGAAAGTTCTGATTCTATTGCACCACAATCACAGACACAGAAGAAAACTTCTAAGCCTAAATATCATGCACAAATTCCACTTGATTATCCTGTTGCACAGAAATCCAAAGGTGTCAGAACCATTGGAAAGATTAACAAGAAAAGACCCAGAAAATGGGTACCTAAAAGTGAGATAATCTATGTTGTAGACATCCTTGATGGCGCCACTGAAACACCAGTCATGGTACCTGGAAAGTGGATGCTCGCGACACATGACGGGAGGAAGGCGTATGTTCCAAGCTTTGGAACTTATGTTTGGAGGCGTCGTTGATTTCAGAGGAAACCAGAAGGGAAAGATCATTGGCTCTGGAACTGTTGGTAATGCTAAACTTTCTTCCATCAACAACGTTCTTTTAGTTGAGGGTTTAATGCATAACTTATTGTAAATTAGTCAACTTAGTGACAATGGTTATGATGTTATCTTTAATCAAACGTCCTGTAAGGCTATTAGTCAGAAGGATGGGTCAGTTTTATTCAATGGTAAGAGGAAAAACAATACTTATAAGATCAGACTATTAGATTTGAAAAATTAGAATGTAAAATGTCTTATGTCCGTTAATGAAGAGCAATGGGTCTGGAACAGACGTCTGGGTCATGTTAGCTTGAGAAAAATTTCTCAGCTGAACAAGTTAGGACTTGTCAGGGGCTTGCCCAATCTGAAGTATTCTTTAGATGCTCTTTGTGAAGCATGTCAGAAAGGAAAATTTTCAAAAACTTCTTTTAAAGCAAAAACGATTATTTCCACCTCAAAACCATTAGAACTTCTTCACATTGACTTATTTGGACCAGTGAAAACTGCTTTAGTCAATGGAAAGAAATATGGACTAGTCATCGTTGATGATTACAATCGTTGGACATGGGTAAAATTCTTAAGACACAAGGATGAGTCACATTCTGTGGTTGCTTCCTTCTGCACCCAAGTGCAAAATGAAAAGAATTGTAAAATTGTTAGATTCAAAAGTGATCATGGTGGAGAATTTGAAAACAAAGATTTTGAAAAACTTTTTGATTCTTATGACATAGTCCATGATTTCTCTTGTCCTAGAACTCCACAACAGAATGGGGTTGTAGAAAGAAAGAATAGGACATTGCAAGAAATGGCTCGCACCATGATCCAAGAAACTCACATGGCTAAGCACTTTTGGGCAGAGGCAGTTAACACATCATGTTATATTCAAAATAGAATCTCAATAAGACCTATTTTGGGTAAGACTCCTTATGAATTGTGGAAGAATAGAAAGCCCAAAATTTCTTATTTTCATCTTTTTGGATGTGTCTGCTTTATGTTGAACACTAAAGAGAATCTGGGCAAGTTTGATTCCAAAGCACAGAAGTGTCTGTTGTTAGGATATTCTGAACGCTCAAAAGGCTACAGAGTTTATAACACAGAATCACGAATTGTGGAAGAATCAATGCATGTCAGGTTCGATGATAAGCTTGACTCTAAAAAGTCAAAGCTAGTTGAAAAGTTTGCAGATTTGGAGATCAGTTTTTCAGAACCTAAGGAAAAGGCAGAGGAAATCAAAGATTCAGAAGCTCCTACTTCTGATATTGTTGTTGCTCCCGCTGATCCTCCACAACAAAAGAAAAGCAGAGTTGCAACTTCACACCCTGAAGAATTGATTTTGGGAAATAAGGACGCTCCTATCAGAACCAGACCAGCCTTTAAACCTTCTGAAGAAACACTTCTGGGTTTGGTGTCCTTGATCAAGCCAACATCTGTTGATAAAGCTCTACTAGACAAAGACTGGATTCTGGCGATGGAAGAAGAACTTAACCAGTTTTCAAAGAACGATGTTTGGGATCTTGTTCAGAAGCCTAAAGGTGCCTACGTTATTGGAACTAAATGGGTATTCAGGAACAAGCTCAATGAGAAGGGTGAGGTTGTCAGAAACAAGGCACGACTGGTTGCACAAGGTTATAGTCAACAAGAAGGAATAGACTATACAGAAACCTTTGCTCCAGTCGACAGGTTAGAAGTCATACGCTTATTAATTTCCTTTTCTGTAAATCATAACATCATCTTATATCAGATGGATGTTAAGAGTGCATTTTTTAATGCTTATATATCAGAAGAAGTTTATGTCAAACAACCTCCTGGATTTGAAAATTCTGAGAAGTTAGATTTTGTTTTTAAACTTAAAAAATCTCTTTATGGTATGAAAAAAGCTCCCAGAGCTTGGTATGCCAGATTGAGTAATTTTCTTTTAGAAAATAACTTCACTAGAGGAAAGGTTGACACCACCCTCTTCTGTAAAATGTTCAAAAATGATATGCTTATAGTTCAGATTTATGTAGATGATATTGTTTTTGGTTCTGCTTGTAGTACCCTAAATTTTGACCAGTGGTTTGTTACTTTCTTTGGATTTTTATGCTAGCAGAGGTATCACTTAGATGTCATTGGGCTTCTGAGTTTGTTAGCAGCTTTTAGGCCCATCTGAGGATTGATTTTGTATAAAGAGTTTTCATCATTAGTGGTTTTTTTAATTTAGAGGGAGCTTGTTCAATTTTTAATAATTTGTTAGGATTTTATTTTTATTTTTATTTATTTTTAGAGATAATTATTTTAGAGCTAATTAGGAAGTTTGGACCTTTTTAATTTAATGGTATAATAACCAAGATTTTATTTTAGAATTAATTATTATTTTTTAATATTGTTATTAATTTATTTTTTGAAGGATTAAATATATCAATTGTTTATCTATTTTGTTTTTTTAAAAGGTCATTAGAATTAATTAAATAGGTTTAAATTTTAAGTATATTATTTTTAATTGTTAATTAGGAATAATTTTTAAGTTTTAGAATTTAATTATATGTTATTAATTATTAATTAGGGTTAATTTTTATGTTATTTAAGAATGTGAATTTAAGTTTAGGAGGGACCGGTTGTGATTATTATACTATTACTTTTATTATTATTGTTTATTTATTAATATGGTTATTAATTATTATTTATTTTGTTTTTATTTATTTATTAATATGGTTATATTATTTATTTTATTTTTATGGTCGTGGTTAAATTATTAATCTTTATAATTTTTATTTATTTTATTTTTATATGGTTGTGGTCATATTAGGTTTTTATTATTATTGATTTTATCTTTTTTTTTTAACAGTCAAAATTGTTGACCAAGAGGAGGTCATCTTCTTCCGCATTTGGAACCCTAATCTGCGCAGGAAATAGAAAAATCAAATCAAAGCAGATTTGATTCTTAACACAAAGAATCAATTTCCATTAAATTTTTCAAATCAAATTACAATTTGATTGAGTGTATAAATCAAAAGCCTAATTACACAATAAAATCAAATCAGACCTAATTACATCAAAGTTTTCCTAAAACAAATCTAATCTCATAATTTTTTAACCTAATTCAAATGCCGATAAAAACTGAAGAGGATTCAGAAAAGAGACCCCTAGGCAAACGAACCCAGCGGCGACACGAATCCCAGATTTCCTTTTGATTACCTGTAAAAGATCAAAAGAAGATAGAGATTAGAGGAGAAGATCAACAGAGATAATAGGATAAAATATGACCAGTATCACTGCAGGGGAGGTAAACACGAATTTCTTAGCTTTTGCATGTTTGACTTTTGATTGTTGCGTGTTTAAAGCTTTAGGGTTTCTGGATTTCTTAGGGTTAGGGTTCTAAGGTTAGGGTTAGGGTTCATACGACCAGGGTTAGGTTTCATAGAACCTAGTTATGGTTCTTGGGGTTCTTAAGGTTTTCTGGGTTTTGGGATGAAGGTTAGGGCTAAGGTTCTTAAGGTTCTTCACGAACCCTGAAGAACATGAAGAAATATGGGATGGGGGGTTAGGGTTCTTGTGGGGATAAAGATTTCGGTTGATTACTCACTGGAATCTAGGCTTTGACGGGTTTGGGGTGGTGGCGCACGGTGGCCGGAGGCCCATCGGCGAGTAGAGAATTAGAGAGAGGTGAGAGAGCTTAAGAATTAGAGAGAGAAAGCGAAGGGGAAAATGGAGGGGGTCTGAGAGAGAATGGGATTACGTACTCCCTCCGTGTGACCTTGGATGTGAACCAAGTGTCCCCCCCCCCCCTGAACCACCTAGATCGTTTGACTATCTGAGTCAACGAATGCTTCCTTACGCGTGCGCACTGTGAGTCACCTTTGACTCTACATCTGGACAATTCGTTTAGCGTACTTGGAATAGTAATCAAGATCAATGGCCAGGATTCCAAGGCCTGGAGATCCTTCTGATCAAGATCAGGCATCCCAGGATGAGTCAAATGTTGACTCTTCTCCATGCATCACCAGCAGGTCTGTGGCTTCGGGGCTTTGCGCCCTCTGCTGTTGACACCCCCCACCCTCATGGGCCCATTATTTTTTCAGTAGAAAACGCACCCCCTGGGTGTTATTTAATTAATTAAATTAATTACTTAATTTAATTATTTAATTAGGATTTAAATATTAATTAGGATTTATAAAAATAGGATTTTAGGATTACTATTATTAGGATAAATAATTAAAAAAATTTAGGTTAATTTTGGGTTTGTTTTCTTTTAAATAAAAAAGGTTTTGTATATTTAAAATAATTTGTTTACTTCTTTAAAATAAGGATATTTTTTATAAATGGGATTTTGTTCCTGGTTCTTTTTTTGGGATGAGGTATTTTGGAAATTTTGAGTTTTATTAAAATTTGGTGTAGGATTTATTTTAAGAAAAAATTAGTATTTTTTTGGATTTTTAAATTGGATTTAAATATGGGCTTGGGGATGAAAATAAATTAAAGTAAATTTAATTTAATTTTTGGGATTAAATTTCTTTTATTTTTGGGAGTATGGTAAATTTAGAAATTACATTTTGGAATGGGAATCATTTAGGGATTAATTTTTCTATTTTGGCATGATGGCCTTATGGAGTTTATTTAGTTAAAAATTATTAAATTCTATAGAATGTTAGGGATTTATTTTTTTTAATATAAGGGATATAAAAGGATTTTTTTAAGGATTTAAAATTAAGGGATAAAACTCTTTGTTCGAGAGTCTAAATAAGGGATGGAATTTAGGAATAGCACTCTTAGGTTCTGAGAGTATAAATATAGGCCAAGGGATAAGGGATTTTGGGATAAAACTCTTAGGTTCCAAGAGTATAAACATAGGACAAGAGATAAGGGATTTTGGGATAAAACTCTCCATCCAAGAGTATAAATAATGGACAAGGATTTTCGGGATTTAAGGGATAGAACTCCTTATCTAGGAGTATAAATAATAGATTTGGGGATAAAACTTTTTATCCAAGAGTATAAATAGTGGATTAGGTTTGGGATTAGGTTTAGGGATAGGATTAGGGGGTAGGAATAGGGGAGGTGAACTATGGTTATTTTGATCCTTCAAAATTGAAGGTATGTAGGCATATGGTTGTAAACCCTAGCGAGTACAATAATAAAAAACTTAGGATTTTTTTTGTAAATAAGTAAAAAGTCAGACAACAAACAAACATACCCTAAAATCTAAGGAGGATCCCATTGAGTACAATGGAAGTGAGGGGTGCCTAACACCTTCCTCTCACTTAACCGACTCCCGAACCTTAGGAATCTCTACCTTTAGGATTAGGATTTTAGGGTTATCATTTATTTTCCTTAAAAAAAATATAATGGCGACTCGAATAATTTTGCCAGTCGCGACTCTGCTGGGGACACCTCCCTAAAGAGAGTCCATCCTAACCTTAGGTTTTAGGGTTTTTGTCTGTCTGTCTTGGGTGTTTATTGTTTTTTTTTCCTTTTTTTATTCTCATGATTTATTATATGTTTTTAATTTGTTTTATTTATTATATTTGTTATTTTTTTGTTATTGTCATTATTGCATTGGTTTGGGATATGGTGATGTGTGAAGCTAAAACCCAAGCTTGGAGTATACCCTAAGTTAGGAAGTGGAATGGAAATGTTAATGGAAGGAATGTAACATCCCGACTATATATTGATGCAACACTCAGATAGACCCTCCAAAGTTGTCTTCCTGTTAAGGTCAGCCCTTAACATAATTGATGATTTGGATGTGGTTGAAGATTCTGAGGACCTTTAGAAAACCCTATCAACCCTCAAGGGTCTTTACTAGGGTCTTCCTAGATGAGACTTATCCCAAAGGTTTACCGTAAGAAGGCTTGATCCTTCTCATGATAAAACAAGGGTATAGTCCATAAATTCTAGGGCCGTTATGCTGTCCAAAACTGTATATCCTACATTTGAAGGGATTGGGTAAATAAGACTTAGATCTAACCTTATTATAGGGGGTCTACCTAGTTAAGGTCATGCTTGCATTTCACCTTACCTTAACCAATTAAAAAAATTTAATTAAAATATTCATTCATCATGTTCATGAAATTTTTTGTTTGCATCACAAGAATCTTAAATCTTTTTTTTTAAAAAGAGAGCAAAGAAAGGAAATGGACTCCGGAAAAAGAAAGACTATTCCAATTAATGTAAAGACATATGATATTGAAGGGCTAAAAATGTATGCCATGGGGTTGCCTGATGGAAGGAGGAAGTCTATTACCTGAAATTATGGGAAGATCTTGGACCTTGTAACAATTCCTGTTCGAGAAGAAGGGTTGAGAGCACTAGCTCAGTTCTATGACACCGAGTTAAGATGCTTCCAGTTTCAGAATTTCCAAATGGCTCCCACTCTTGAAGAATTCCGTAAGATTTTGGATTTCCCTATAGCAAGAAAGGTACCATTCATGAGATAGGATATTCCCTTCACTAGGGGAGATTGCTGGATATTTTCACATCCGTGAAGATATCTTAAAAAACAAATTGAGGTTTCACGAAGGTTTCCATGGCTTCTCAAAGGGTTTTTGGGAAAAGAAAGCCAATGATTATGCCATTAATAACGATTGGAAAATGGTGGACAATATTATGGTGCTCCTCATCTTTGGTTTGATCTTATTCCCGAGTGCGAAAGATTTTGTGGATATAGTTGCCATCAATATGTTCTTAGCTACCACCATCGGCGAACAAGATACTACAACGACTCTCCTAGCAGATGTCTATCATACCCTCCAACAAAGACACGAAAGGAAGAATGGAGTTATGATATGTTGCGCCCCATTACTATATAAATGGCTCAGTTCACACTTAACAAAGGGTATAGATGACCTTGGGCGAATGAACAAGCATGCGTGGTCCCAATATTTGGTCTCCCTCGTCGATACCGATATCATGTGGTTCCCAAACGTCCTCAACCGTGAAGATTTGATCTTAAGCTGTGGAAATTATTGTAATGTGCCTTTAATTGGATCGAGAGGGTGCATTAACTATAACCCTATCTTAGCCATGAGACAGTTGGAGCACCCCTTAACATACAAACCTGAAGATAGACTACTTAGGGGTTTTATTCTGCAAGGTAAGGTAACTAAGGATCATTCCACGGTCGTGGAAATTATTCAGGCATGGAGACATTGTATTAAGGGGAAAGGTAGTCTCAAGAGACCAAGGGAGGAATCCAGGGTACCCTATGACCAATGGATGAAGGAAAGAGTGCAAATAGTAAAGTTACCTTTCGTGTTGCAATACCCCACTGAACCAAAAGCTTCTACTATGATTTCCATGGAGGAAGTAGAGAAGCTCAAAGAGACTGTCCTACGATTGGGGAAAGAAAAAGAAGAGTGAGAGGGTAAATTTTATCAGGCCACAGGAGAAAGCAGTCAATTGAGAAGGAGCCTCAATGAAGCTCTAGAGCAGTCAAGGATTAACGAAGGGATGGCCCAAATGGAGGAAGGGAAGAAGGAATGAGCTTATGCCGACCTTCAAGCCGTAAGTTTAAGTCTCAAAGACCATAAGGAGCAATTAGATATAGCCTGGCATCAAAGGGATGAATGGAGGGACACATGGTTAACCTCTACGCAAAGGGAGTTCAAGGAGGGATGTGATAGGCGTATCCAGAGCCTAGAAGCTAAAGTCCAAAGCTTGGGCAACGCCCTTCTCGAGAGCAAAAGGCAAGCTTTAGATGCAACATTGCGGATAAAATCTGCCGAAGAACTTCTTGCCTTACGGCCAGAAGGATAGAGGGAAACTCAGGAAGAAAACCGAGAACTTAAATGGTTATACGAGGAGCTTGAGGAGTCTTACGAAGATCTAAGGGCGTGGGGCATTTATGTCAAAGAACATAACCAACAATTGGAGCGAACTACTAGGGGGACATGGAGATTATGGTAGAGTTGCAAAGAAAATAGGCGTATTATCGAGAAAGATATAAGAAGTTGGTTATCCTATCCAACGATTTGATTTATGAGATCCCTCGAAGCTTAATAGAGGCAGAATACATGGCAGATATCTTCAAGCCAGTAAAAGAGATCACAGATTTTCTTAGACTTTGTCGAGAAATGGTAGACGAGTTTAGGGCAAATATTAGGAGGCAGATTTAGTTTTTCTATGTAATGGTTTCTTTTTTTTAGTTTATTTACCTTTCAGTTATGAATAATTTAAGGGTTTACCCTTAGTTTGGTTTCTTTATGTAATGAACAGGGCTTTGACCCTCATACTTTCTTTTTGCAATTAATAAGAGTATTTGAATTTCTATTATTCTTGGCTTTGCTCTCAATAAATAAAGGTTTAAGATTCCTATGACAAAATAATTCCTGCATACTCATACATTCATGAACGCATAAAAACATAAATATTTTTTAAATAAAAAAAAGCATCAAACGGAAATCATTTTTTCAATATCTTCTCTCAGAATCATCATAACAATTTGACGTCTCGACTCTACACCCGCGCCCACCAAAAGAAAGCTATGGAACAATTGGAACAGAACCAAGCTACTCTAAGGGGAGATGTGGATGCTGTTAAAGGAAATGTGGAGGAAATGAAGGACAAAATCGACCAACTGACTCGAGCTATTCAGAATTTGATAGCAAGAGACACCGAGGATAGCAACCGTAGGAGTGTCCCTACCCCTCCTCCCCAGTATGAAGATAATAATCCTCTCTTGGGATTTGTGGCTGACTTGGAACGTGAAGCATTGGAGGCAGGTAAAGGGAAGACTAACACTCAGCCTCCTGGAGGGTCTGTGCCTCCGCCTGAGCCTAATGGAGAATCACGACCTATACAGATAACTGTCGCTCGTGAGGTCGCCGATGACTAGTACCTCCAATATGGTGAGGAAGATTCAAGACAGGTAGTTCGTGAAACCAAACTGGCTGCCATGAAAGGAAGAAGGTCTGATGAAAAGTATAAGATAATTGAAGAGCGATTAAGGGTTGTGGAAGGATCCAAGGTCTTTGGGGTTGATGCCTTGGAAATGTTTCTGGTACCCGATGTGGTCATACCTCCTAAGTTTAAGGCACCTGACTTTGAAAAGTAAAAAGGAGTTAGTTGCCCTAAAAATCACATCCGGATGTTCGCCCGAAAGATGGGTGCCCATGCTACTAATGAGAAGCTGATGATACACATTTTCCAAGACAGCCTTAGTGGGGTGTCCTTAGACTGGTACATGCAATTGGAGAGGACTCACATTAAGACTTAGGAAGACCTTGCAGGCGCCTTTCTGAAGCAGTACAAATATAATGTAGACATGGCGCCTAATCGAATGCAACTACAAAACATGTCTAAAAAAGGGAATGAATCTTTAAAGGAATATGCCCAGAGATGGAGGGAACTAGCCTCTCGTGTGCAACCTCCATTGCTGGAAAGTGAGCTGGTAGATATGTTCATGGGAACACTGCAAGGGATATATTACAAAAAGATGATTGGGTATGTCTCAACTGGATTTGCGGATTTAGTTATCATTGGGGAAAGGATCAAGAATGGATTAAAAAGCGGAAAGATTCGAAAGTTGTCTTCCAGTCAACATAACAACAAAAGGTACTCTGGAAATAACTCAAAGAAGGAGGCCAGTGCCATTTCTGCTGATAGGTATACTTAAGTACCTTATAACCCTTATATGGCGGCTACAGCCTCTAATCAAGCGTCTCCTACGCTCCAAATCCAACAGCCAAGGACGCTACCTCCGCAAAATCAACAGCAACAAAAGTATCCCCGAAGGGAACAAAGGAGGCCATGGAAGGACTTTGACCCTATACCCGCCACATATGTTCAGATCCTGCCAATGCTAATACAAAAGGGGTTGGTAGAAATCAAGTCGTTAGGGCCTCCTCCTACGCCTCCTCCTCGAGGATATGATGCTAATGCTAGATGTGATTATCATGCTGGATCGCCGAGGCGTACGACTGAAAAGTGTTTAGCCCTCAAGTTTAGGGTGCAAGATATGCTGGATCAGAAGGTCATTAATTTCACTTATGACAATCCAAATGTAGAAGATAATCCTTTTCCAGGGCATGCTGGGCCAACTGTTAACTCCATTGAGGGACTGGGAGAGGATGTCCTAATCAAAGGGGTAGACCAAGTAAAAACCCCTATGACGAAAGTGAGGGAAGTATTAATTGGGTACGAGGAGTTTGAAAAGCTGCACGGTGACTGCGAGGATTGCGCGTCTGATCCCGACAACTGTAAGAAGATGAAGAGGGTCCTCCAATAATTAATGGACCAAGGGATAGTACATATTGGGTACTAAAGAAGTATGAATGAGGTGGCTGCCTTAGAATCCCAGGGGCAAGTACCTTCTGAGATTCCGTACCAGAAAATGGGAGTTGCGACTCCTATTCAAATACCAGTTCCAAGGTCTGCACGGGCGTCTATTTAAATACCAGTTCCAAGGCCTACGCAAGTACCCATTCAAATACCAGTTTCGAGGCCTGCACGAACTCCCATTCAGCTATCAATTCTGATACCTACACGAACACCAATTCAAATACCTATTCCTGCACCAGTCAAAGTTCCAATGCCTACAAGGTCAGAAGGCCCCATCGCCTTCTATGTTCCAGCACCATTTCCATATGAGAGCACTAAGACGGTACCTTGGAAGTATGACATCACCGCCTCCGTGCGAGGAAAGCCTATAATACCATCACCAGTTGTTACTAACATAGCCGTTATTGGAGGAATGACCCGTAGTGGAAGAGTATACTCCTCGGAACAACCTAAGAAGGATACCCCCCGAAAGCTTAAATGGGAAAGAAACCACAAATACAGGTGAAGGATCTTCCAAGAAGAATATACCTCAAGAAGACGCCGAGGAATTTTTAAGAATCATAAAGAAAAGTGATTATAGGGTGGTGGACCAACTAAATCAAACACCGTCTAAGATCTCCATTCTATCCTTGTTATTATACTTGGAGGCACATAGGGAATCCCTGCTGAAGGTCCTGAATGAAGCACATGTCACCAAAGATATATCAGTGGTTCAGTTCAACGAAGTAGTCGCCAATATCGCCACCAGCACCTGTCTAGGTTTCAGCAGTGAGGAATTACCTCCCGAGGGGCAAGCACATAATAAGGCCTTGCATCTATCAGTCAAGTGTCAAGACACTATTCTTTCAAGAGTGCTAGTGGATACGGGGCCTGCTTTAAATGTCATGCCTAAGGATACCCTTATGAAATTAACATCTGTAAGGACCTTTATGAAGACCAGTTCCCTGGTTGTTAGGGCTTTCGACGGTTCGAAGAGAATGGTAATTGGGGAGGTGGACATACCTATAGTGGTGGGATCACATACCTTCATGATCACTTTCCAAGTCGTGGACATCAATCCCTCATACACTTGTCTCCTAGGACGACTGTGGATTCATGCTGCGAGCGCAGTTACTTCCACACTTCATCAGAAGTTAAAGTTCATATCTGGGGACAAATTAATAATTGTCGATGGGGAGGAAGACATGTTCTTCAGCCATCTCTCGTCATTCAGATACATAGAAGTGGATGGGGAGACGTTTGAAATACCTTTCCAAGCTTTGGAAGTTGCAACGGTCAGTCGTAAGCAAGTCGCTCGACAAGAGGAAAGGCCAAAAAGGATCACAGACTTAATCCAGAATGGGGATACTAGGGGCTGGGGCAAGGTGATAGAGGTACCTAAAAAGAAGGATCGGTTCAGGCTGGGTTACAAACCAGCTAATAAAGGGGTTCAAAAGTCTTGTCAGATGACATTTCCTCCTCTCAAAGAAACTTTCCATAATGCCGGATTCAGAGATGAAGATCAAGTGACTGCAATTGAAGAGGAAAACAAGGGGATACCAGATTGGGTGTGCCATTGCTCACCAGACACAGTTCTCAACAATTGGAGGGCCGTCAAGATTCCTGAGATGATTTCTGTTTCGAAGTAATTTATTTTTTTCTTAAAATAATAATAAGTCATTTGCTATGCCCAAGGCAAATGGACAAGCTTTGTAGGGCCACCTTTTGTTTCATTGAATTATTTAATAATAAAATCGCATTTTTGTTTTCAATCAAGATCTTTTTCTTTCATATTTGTTCCCTTTCTTTCAAATGGAAATACACTTCTTTGTTTTATTACTTTCATTCCCATAAATTCAAAAAATAATAAAGGATAAAAATCTCCCTCATGCAGATTTAAAAATGAACCTATTGAAAACGACACTACTATAATTCCTTACAACTTCGAGTTCCCAATTAACCAAGCGGAAGAAGGTGATGAGGACGATGGTGAACTTCCTGAAGAGTTAGCCAGACTGTTAAAGCAAGAGGACAAAGTGATACAACCTCATCAAGAACCAGTAGATGTGATCAATCTAGGAACTGAAGAGGACAAAAAAGAGGTTAAAGTTGGTGCTTCTTTAAACAGGGACGTAAAGGAAAAGTTGATCAAATTACTATAAAAGTATGTAGATGTATTCGCTTGGTCTTACCAAGATATGCCTGGGTTGGATACATATATTGTTGAACATAAGCTACCGCTCAAACCTGAATGCCCTCCGGTTAAACAAAAGTTAAGGGGGACCAGACCGGATATGACTCTCAAAATCAAGGAAGAAGTTAAAAAGCAGTTTGACGCCGGGTTCTTAGCCGCAGTAAAGTATCCAGAATGGGTGGCCAACATTGTGCCCGTGCCAAAGAAGGATGGAAAGGTCAGAATGTGTGTAAACTACCAAGATTTCAATAGAGCAAGTCCTAAAGATGATTTTCCACTACCCCACATTGACGTGTTGGTGGATAACACTGCTCAATTTTCAGTCTTCTCATTCATGGATGGGTTTTTCGGATATAATCAGATCAAGATGGCTCCCTCCGACATGGAAAAAACTACCTTTATTACTCCCTGGGGAACCTTATGTTACAAGGTAATGCCTTTTCGATTAAAGAACATAGGGGCAACTTATCAAAGAGCAATGGTCACTCTCTTTCATGACATGATGCATAAGGAAATAAAGGTTTACATAGATTATATGATTGCCAAATCACAAACTGAGGAAGATCACATAGTCAATTTACAAAAGTTGTTTGAACGACTGAGAAAGTTCAAGCTACGACTAAATCCTGCGAAGTGCACTATTGGGGTCAGATCCGGGAAGTTGTTGGGGTTCATAGTCAGTCAAAGAGGTATAGAAGTCGATCCCGATAAAGTAAGGGCCATTCAAGAAATGCCAGCTCCGAGGACTGAAAAATAAGTACATTGATTCCTGGGGAGATTAAATTACATTGCTAGGTTCATCTCCCACCTTACTGCTACTTGTGAGTCAATCTTCAAGCTGTTGAGGAAAGGTCAAACCATCGAGTGGGGTGAAAACTTTCAAAAGGCCTTCGATCGAATTAAAGAATATTTGCAAGAACCACCCATATTGGTGCCACCAGTACCTGGAAGACCGCTCATAACATACCTAACGGTGCTTGACAATTCGATGGCCTGTGTACTCGGGCAACAAGACGAAACAGGGAGAAAAGAGCACATAATTTATTACTTGAGTAAGAAATTCACAGATTGCGAATCTAGATACTCACTCTTGGAGAAGACCTGTTGTGCTCTTGTATGGCCGCCCGCCGATTAAGACAATACATGGTGTGCCATACTACTTTATTGATATCAAGAATGGACCCCATCAAGTACATATTCGAGAAGTCTGCAGTGACTGGGAGAGTGGCTCGGTGGCAGATGTTACTAACTGAGTACGACATCTAATATGTCACCCAAAAGGCTATAAAAGGGAGCGTATTAGCTGATCATCTCGCTCATCAACCAGTGGACGACTATCAACCTATGCAATTTGATTTCCCCGATGAGGATGTGATGGCCGTAAGAGATGATGAAATCCCAGATTCCTACGAAGGACCTGAGCCCGGATCTCGATGGAGGCTTATATTCGATGGTGCCTTAAATGCAGAAGGACATGGGGTAGGGGCTGTTATCACTTCCCCAACAGGATTCCACATACCTTTCACCGCGAGAATATGCTTCACGTGTACTAACAATATGGCAGAATATGAGGCGTGTATCTTGGGAATCAGCGAAGCCATTAACCTCAGAATCAAGATTTTAGAGGTATACGGAGATTTGGCTCTCGTCATCAATCAAGTCAAGGGAGAATGCAGAACACTTAATGCTAAACTAACTCGATATCGAGATTGTGTCTGGAAAATGATCACCTATTTCGATGGGATCTCTTTCCATCATATTCCTAGAGAGAAAAATCAACTGGCAAATGCTTTGGCAACTTTGGCATCCATGTTCAAAGTCAAATGGTACAATGAAGCGCCGGCTATAAGAATTAATCGCCTGGATGAACCATCTTACTGTGCAGCAGCTGAGGTCGGAGTGGATGATAAACCATGGTTTCACGACATCAAACAATTCCTCCCAAAACAAGAATATCCTGCAAATGCCTCAAGTGGGGATAAGAAAACACTTAGAAGACTGGCAGCTCAGTTTTTTCTCGACGAGGATGTACTTTATAAAAGGAATCATGACATGGTGCTGCTCAGGTGTCTAGATGGATATGAACAGGACATGCTTATCATAGAAATCCACGAGGGATCCTTTGGAACCCATGCAAATGGGCATGCAATGGCTAAAAAGATCCTCCGAGAAGGGTATTATTGGCTGACTATGGAATCAGACTGCTTCAAATATGTCAAGAAGTGCCACAAGTTCCAAATCTACGCGGATAAAGTTCATGTGCCACCGACCCCTTTGAACGTCTTAACTGCTCTGTGGCCTTTCTCTATGTGGGGAATAGACATAATTGGGATGATCGAGCCGAAAGCATCGAACGGACACCAAATCATTTTAGTTGCTATCGACTACTTCACTAAATGGGTAGATGCTGCTTCTTACACTAATGTGACAAGACAAGTAATTGCACGATTCATCAAGAAAGAGATAATTTGTCACTATGGGGTTCCTAACAAAATCATCACGAATAATGGGCTTAATCTAAATAACAAGGTAATGGATGAGCTGTGCGAGAGTTTCAAAATCAATCACCATAACTCATTGCTTTATTGACCAAAGATGAACGGCGTGGTAGAAGCAGCTAACAAGAACATCAAGTAGATTATCCAGAAAATGGTGAAGACCTACAAAGATTGGAACAAAATGCTCCCTTTCACGCTACATGGTTACAGAACCTCAGTTCGTACTTCAACAAGAGCTACTCATTTTTCCTTGGTATATGTCATAGAAGCAGTACTCCCGGTGGAAGTAGAAATTCCTTCACTAAGGGTTATAATGGAGACTAAGCTAGATGAAGCAGAATAGATACAAAACAGATTTGATCAACAGAATCTCATAGAGGAAAAGCGCATGGCTGTTGTATGTCATGGTCAATTATATCAGCGGAGACTCAAAAAGGCATTCGACAAGAAAGTTCGTCCTTGCTTATTCGAAGAAGGAGACTTGGTGTTAAGGAAGGTGCTACCCATCTATAAAGATCCTCGTGGCAAATGGGCCCCGAACTATGAAGGACCATATGTCGTAAAGAGCGCATTCTCTGGCGGAGCTTTGATGTTGACTACTATGGATGGAGCGAATTTACCACGACCAGTGAATTCTGATTCAATCAAAAAATACTATGCCTAGAAAAAGAGGATAAAAGCCCGCTAAGTCAAAAACCCCAAAGGGCGACTTAGGCAAAAGTTAGGGCGTCCCGGTGGATTGAAAACTGGAAAGAGCAATCCAGGCAAATATTAGGGACTTAAATAAAAAATGATACCCGACAAGTTGAAAACCCTAAAGGGCAGCTTAGTCGAAAAAATGGTATATAATCCTGGTTGACTAAGACTCAAAAAGAGCGATCCAAGAAAAATTAAGGATACCCGAAAGGCATATGACTGATAACACTTATGGTTACACAACGGGAATTCGGAAAGGAATGATCAATCCAGTCGTCATATTCATAAGCGAAGTGTCATGGCCTCGAAGAATTAGGGATATTAGTTGTGTTTGAATTTAATAGGGACATAAATAAATTTGTTTTTTTTTCTTATTTCCATTTTTCATCTTTTGTAGTAATTCCTAGGAGGATTACTTTCCTCATGTACTATTGCCTGTTTATAGGCCCATTTCAATAAATAATATTTTCTCTGCTTTCCAATTATCCCGCTTGATTACAAAATGTTGATTAATGATAGAATAATGCATTGAAACATTGGGTATAATCAAAAGCTTTAAAAAGGAAAATGTATTTTACTTCGATTTCGAGACGGTAAAGGGATCATATTCTTCTAATTTAAGTACAGGGTCTATATATTAACGGTCACGATTCAATCATTATGGGAGTTTCTTTAAAGGAATAATACGCATCTCCAGATATCAAGAGCATATGACTTGCTACACTCATCAAGGGGTCAAAAGGTTTAAGGGTCGGGAAGTCGGAATGTTACAGAAGATATTGGTTTCCGCAAATACATGCATTGTGTATCATAAAAGAGGCGTTAGCCCAAATAATGCATCATGCATAAGAGCACACATACTTTCAAACATGCATACATGGCATAAGGTTTATAACTATTCTCAGGGGTATCAGGGTTCAATCGGATATTTCACTATGGGTTTATTACTATGGATCTTAGGATAATCAGCGTAGTACCTATCAGACTCTGCGGTCAAAATTAGGGTCCTTCTTGTATTTAATCATCTCCTCTTCAAAAGAGGAAGACACATTAACTTCCTCTTGTCATACCCCAAATTTTGACCACTAAGATTTCCCATCATTGTGCAAATCATCATCACAATATGGATGAACCATCATGCCTCATCAAATGCCTCAAGGGTTGTTGAGCATTCACTACAATCAAAATTAGGGTTTTAAGCCCTCTCAGAGCCTTAGACAAAGGATCAATCAAGGAATGACATGATCTTCAACTTGTCTAACCTCTCAAACATCCACAAATGATCAAAAAGGACTCCCACATCAGGATTAAGCATAAGGATGCTCCCTTCTAGGTGGATCAAGTCTCAAGATCGACAATGTCACCAAATTAGGGTTTTGGTCGACCAGGGCCTCCAGATGGAAAATTTCCTCTGGGCATGAGCCAAAGATCCAAAACATAACCTAATATACTCCATGGAGCCTCATGGACCCAATCATCAAGTCAATTTTGCCTCAGGGGACGCATTCACTAAAAAATCAGGAATTAGGGTTTCTTGACCTAATTCACCCCTAAGTTGACTTTTGGGACAAATCCTGAACCAAGACCTCAAGACATGATTGGAGGGTCTTTAATATACTATTTTGATCCATTTGGAACAATGGATTAATCCAAGAAGCTTGAGCAACAAGTCTCAATTTCATCTGCACCACAATTAGGGTTTCGCGAGGAAAGTCAACTATAACTTTGACTTTTGACCAGGACATGCTCCCAAACCCTAAGACATGATTCAATATACCCTATGACACCCATGGAACATGTCCATCAAGTTTGATTTAGGTCAAGGACATGATTTCCTGAAGAATTGCACAGTTTGGAATTCATCTGATAAAAAGTCAACTGTGCACAAAAGTCAACTTTGACTTTTTGAGATTTTTCACCAAAATGGATTTTTAACCCTAAAATGATGTTAATGTATGATTTGAATCATCATTCATCAAGAAAAATCAAAGAAAGTGGGATAACTTGTAAAAGGGGTAACCATAAAAACTTAGAAAAATTTCTAAGTTATGGAGAAAGTGTCACTAATGTGCCAAATTTGGAGGACCATAACTCCTAAACCACAATGATGAATAGAGATTAGCAACTATTTCTAAAATAAGAGTTAACCATTGAATTGACACAAAACAAATTGAAGAGAAGTAAATTTCTGAATTAATTCTTGCCTTCACTCAAACCCTAAAAAGGGTTTAAATACACATTACAAGGTTCTGGATCAGCACTAATGGGCCTGGCCCAAAAGATGAAAAACTAAATAAAATACTAAACTGAAAATTAAATTAATTAAGCACATAAGCATCCAAGTATTTGGGCTTTTTAATATTACGTTTGGGCTTGCTAACACTACTCTCTGGCCCACTAACAACCTTGTCCTCAAGGTTGGAAGTAATAAGAGAATGGGCTGGGTCGAATGCTGAAGCCCAATTGGTCTTAGGTTGATCGTTGGGTTCCTTTGGAAGCTGAGTTGAAGGAGTGATTTGGGCGGTGGGGAACAGCTGTTGTGCATGCGTGCCAGTTGTAAAGTGAGAGGATTGGAAAAGATCACGCGTGGGGCTTTGGGAATCTGAAGCCGTGTGGGAAAGTGAAACCTCACGTGGTGTGTACAGGTAGCCGTTGGGAATTGTGGACGCTTCAGATTGAAAGGGCGGAGAATCCAAAGAATTGAATGGTTGAGATTGAATGGCAGGTGAAACATTGGGGTAAGTGGACTGATTGGTAGATATGTTTGAAGACTTAGAAGTCTTTCTCACTTCATTCATTTGTGTTTCCAAGTGCAGTTCTCTCTCTTTCTTTGCATCGTCATTTTCTCTTGCTTTGCTTTCAACTCTCTTTTTCTTTTCTTCGCCTTGTTCTCTCCCTTTGTTTGCAGAACCAGCTTCCTTTCCTTCATTCGGTTTATGTTGCAACTCCACATACTGAGTTGTAACACTTTGTTGTTCATTAAGTTGTGAAGTTCCGCCATTAAAACTGGAGTTGTGAGGTTCGCTTGGTTTCGACATAGTAGTGGTTAAATCCTCTGTTGGAGATCCTTGTGCATGTGAGTTATCAGAAGATGGGGGAAGCGGTCGGTAGTGAACAGAGGGGTTTCCACCATGATACGCCTTCAACTGAGATACATGGATGACAGGATGAATTTTCACTGATGGAGGAAGCTCAAGGTCATAGGCAACTGGTCCGATACGACGACGGATGCGAAACGGTCCAAAGTACCATTTGGAGAGCTTTTGAGAGCTGCGACGGTGAACGGAGACTTGCCGGTAGGGTTGAAGGCGAAGTAGCACCAGATCTCCTACCTCAAAGGTACACTCTTGACGTTTTTTGTTACTTTGAATTACCATGCGTTGCCTTGCTCGCTCTAGATTATTTTTCAGAGTGCTAATAATTTCCTGTCTTTGTTGCATGTTAAACTCCAAATCTGGGATGGTAGTGAGCCCTTGACGATACTGAGGAAAAGAGGGTGGTTCTCTTCCATAAAGAGCTTCGAACGGGGTCATCTTGGTGGCTGAATGATACGCTGTGTTATGCCAATATTCAGCAAGATGTAAGTATTTAAACCATTGATTGGGGTTCTCGCTGGTAAAGCATCTAAGATATGTTTCAACGCATCTGTTCATAACCTCCGTTTGTCCATCTGTTTCAGGGTGGTAAGCAGAGCTGAACTTTAAAGTTGTGCCTTGAACCCGAAACAACTCCTTCCAGAAAGAACTCAAGAAAAGCGGATCTCTATCCGAAACGATGGAAGTTGGCACCCCGTGTAAACGACACACTTCAGTAGAGAAACGTCGTGCGAGATCTCGAGCAGTAAAGTGTGTGGGTAGAGCAAGGAGGTGGATATACTTTGTCAATCTGTCACAAATAACCCAAATCGTGGTATGCCCGAAAGATGACGGTAAGTGAGTAATGAAGTCCATTGACAGTTCATCCTATACTTTATTTGGAACTTCCAGTGGTTGTAGTAACCCTTGTCTTTTTTTTGTTAAGTATTTATTGTGTTGACAGGTGTTGCAGCTTTTGACAAATGACTCAACATCCTTGTAGATCTTCGGCCACAAGAACGAAGCAGAGAGGCGAGCTAAAGTGGGTTGGACACCTGAATGACCTGTAATAGGAGTGGAGTGGAATTCATGTATGATGGCTTGTCTAAGTTCTTTGACATCAGGTATAAAGACCTTTTCTTTGTAATAAAGAATCCCGTTCTTAAACTGAAATAATTTCTGCGCATCTAACTCTGAGTTCACTTTTGTCAATAGATTCTGGCCATCCAGGGTGCTGTAGTATTCGATCAACTGTGATATGAGAAGTGGAACTGGGGATGAGATAGAAAGCATGAGGGCGTCGTTATCTTGTTCAATACGACTCAGAGCATCAGCCACCTGATTAGTTTTGCCAGGTTTGTAAAAGATATCAAACTGAAACCCTTGTAGTTTTGCTGCCCATTTCTGTTGCTCTGGTGTCTGTATGGTCTGGACTAGGAGATTCTTTAAACTTTTCTGATCTGTATAAATGTGAAAATGCCTCCCTATCAAATACTGACACCATTTTTTTACTGATTCAGTGATTGCATACATTTCTCGCACATACACTGATGAAGCTTGCATTCGACTGCACAACTTTTTGCTGAAGAAAGCCAAAGGATGACCCTGTTGGGAGAGAACCGCACCAACGGCGAAAGCAGAAGCATCAGTCTCAAGAACAAAGGTTTTGGAGAAGTCAGGAAGGCACAAGATAGGAGTTTCAGTCATTTTTTGTTTTAACTTTGTAAATGCTGCTTCGGCAGATGGATTCCATGTAAAAGAAGTAGAATGTAGTAAATCGGTGAGAGGAGCGGCGAGAGAGGCGTAATGGCGCACAAAGCGTCTATAAAAGCCGGTGAGGCCTAAAAAACCCCTGAGTGTCGTGAGTGAATGTGGCCTCGGCCATTCCGTAATAGCTTGAATTTTTGCTGGATCTGGGGTTACACCATCACAAGAAATAATGTGACCTAGATAATCAACATTAGGAACAGCAAATACACATTTGGACATTTTTGCATAAAACTGATGAGATAAAAGCAACTCTAAAATCAAAGATAAGTGACTTGCATGTTCAGAAAGACAAGAACTATAAATTAAAATATCATCAAAGAAAACCAAAACAAACCGTCTTAGAAAAGGTCTCAACAAGTCGTTCATTGCAGACTGAAATGAACTAGGAGCATTAGTTAGCCCAAATGGCATCACTAAAAACTCATAGTGTCCATCAAAAGTTTGAAAAGCAGTTTTGTGTGTATCCTCAGGTGTAACTCTAATTTGGTGATAACCAGATCGAAGATCGATCTTAGAAAAAATAGTTGCCGATCCCAATTCATCAAAGATTTCATCAATGGTAGGTATAGGGAATCGATCGCGAACAGTAACAGCGTTTAAGGCTCGATAATCCACACAAAATCGCCAACTACCATCCTTTTTTTAACCAATAGGACCGGTGAGGAGTATGGGCTGTGGCTGGGTTTTATGATCCCCTCTTTAAGCATGTCTTGAATGATAGAAGTCATGGCGTCCTTTTGTGAATGTGGGTATCGATAGGGTTTTACGTTGACAGGTGGGGTGTTGGGGAGGATGGGTATATGGTGGTCGTGGGGACGGTTAGGTGGTAGGCCGTGTGGTTTTTGGAAAACTGCAGCAAAGGACTTAAGGATGGTGGTAATTTTTGGAGGTAGTGAGGTGGGTAAGGAGTCAATGGGATTGATGTCTTCTATAGGTGAAGTGGGCTGACACAGTAGTAAATGGAATGATGCAATAGAATCTGTGTGGATTAGATGGCAAATTTGGTTGTAGGAAGAGGCTGTAGGGATGGTTTTGTTGTCACCAGTGATAGTAATGTCACTGTTGTTGTAGGTGAAAGACAGTTTAGGGATTGAGAAATCTGCCATGAGTGGTCCAAGGGTTCTCAACCATTCCATTCCGAGGACAACATCTGCGCCCTCAATAGGCAGTAGGTGAAAAGGAATTGTGAATAATGTATTTTGGAGGGATATTGGAACTTGTGGGCAAAGACCAGAGCAATTCAATTTTGAACCATTGCCAACCATGACTGAAAAATTGGGAATTGGTGTGTTTGGGAGTTTAAGATGATTGGCAATACGAGGCTGTAGGATGTTATGTGTGCTGCCTGTATCAATTAAAACGGTGACCGGAAGACCATGAATAACACCATTGTATTTCAAAGTCTTAGGAGATGGCTGACCACAAGCAGCTTGTGGAGATAATTGAAAGTAGGTCTCCTCTAGTTCTATTTGACTAACCGTTTCCTCCACAATATGGGTAGTATCCTGTTGTAAAGTGTCCTCATCATCCACCAATAACAACAAAAATTTTCCAGCAGCACATTTGTGACCTGGAATGAACTTTTCATCACAATTGAAGCACAAACCTTGAGCACGTCGCTCCTGTAGTTGAGTATTTGAAAGACGTCTAATGGGGAATTTAGGAGGTTGGGCTGGTTGAGGTGGTTTAGGTTGGGCCGTAAGAGGAACAGGAGATTGTGGGGTTGGGGTGGGTTTAGTGTAAGGGCTGGAAAAGGGTTTTTGGTACTTGGGTTTAGATTCCCTGATTTTGGATTCAATCAGCTTAGCTAACCCAATGGCTTGGGAAATTGAAGTGGGTTTGTGAATAGCAATTTCGTTTTGGATTTCCGGAATTAAACCTGAAATAAAACAATTTAGCACAGCCTCGTGTGAAAGACCAACAACTTGATTCCCTAATTTCTCAAATGCTGCTTGATATTCCACAACCGAACTAGTTTGTTTGAGTTTAAATAGTTCAGCTTGGTGATTAGCAAACGTTGATGGGCTGAATCTTAATTCCAAGGCTCGAGTGAACGAAGGCCAATCCGTTAAAAATTGGTTGTGATGCATCCATTTAAACCATCCAAGAGCCTCTCCTTTCATATAAAAGGACATCATAGACAACCGATTTTCTGGGGGTAAGTTATAAAAACCAAAAAATTGGTCAGCTTGGAATAACCATTCCAAAGGGTTGGAACCATCGAATAGAGCAAGTTCTAACTTAGGGGTACGGAATGGGGGTAAAGGGGGAATCTGATTGTATAGGGTCTGTTGTGGAATTGAGTTTGTATAAGGGCTGGTTTGCTGAAAAATAGGTGCAGCAAAAGGGTAAGTTGTGTAGGGGAGTGGAATATGGGTTAGAGGAGTGTGTGTGTAGGAGGTGACGTTTGGTGGGATAGTGATATTCGGTACTGTAGCAGAGTGATGTAAAGGGGTGTGTGTGGGTGAGATAACAGCAGAAATTGGTGATGTGACCATGGGTATAGAAATTGTGTGAGCTGTACCTGAAGAACCAGCCATTGTAGGAACAGTAGTAGAGATATTGGGAGGACCCTTTTGTGACAGCAGTTTGTTTAGAGAAGCCATGACCGATTCATAGCGAGAGTCTTCCACCTTTCTTTCGTTCTCCAATCTTGTGTTGATGAGACCAAGATTTTGCTGCGTTTTTTCTAGATCTGCGCGCACCACATCAAATCTCTCATCTAGATCTGAATGTATTTGGTTGATTGCATTATCAAGGTGAAGGTGTGAAGTTTGAACAGCTTGTTCAACAATTTCTTGGGGGGTGGGTTGTGTTGGTTTTGGGGGGGCCATGAATTCCAAATGAAAGCACCAATGATGAATAGAGATTAGCAACTATTTCTAAAATAAGAGTTAACCATTGAATTGACACAAAACAAATTGAAGAGAAGTAAATTTCTGAATTAATTCTTGCCTTCACTCAAACCCTAAAAAGGGTTTAAATACACATTACAAGGTTCTGGATCAGCACTAATGGGCCTGGCCCAAAAGATAAAAAACTAAATAAAATACTAAACTGAAAATTAAATTAATTAAGCACATAAGCACCAAGTATTTGGGCTTTTTAATATTACGTTTGGGCTTGCTAACACACAAGGCCATTGTTCCCCATTCAAAGCTTGATTTGTAGATCACATTTCCCTCTACAAAAGCTTCATACTGACCTATGTCCAAATTCCTCATGAATTTTGAGTTATGGAGTGATCAAAATCAAGAAAAGTCACTTTGTTCCCACACTTAGTGAAAATTTCACTAAGTCAGATTTTGCCTTACTTTTTTCCAAATGTAGGGACATTTTTCACTTGGATTCAGAAGAGATCAAAACCAAACATGTTCAAACAGTTGTTGTATCATGTAAGGGCTTTCCAAAATGGCCAAGAAAATTACCAATTCAATTTGAGCCATGAGATATGACATTGGCAAGTTACCTTGCTGAAATCTGCCAAGGCAAGGAAGATTTTGCACTTTTGGTCGATTTGCCAAAATCAGACAAATCCAAATGCTCCTATCCACTTGGACACCTCTGAGGATTGAATCTAAAGGGGACAATCACTGAGCCAAGCCTCCAAAATCTTTGGAACAAGAAATAGCATGTTGAACCTAGAATTGCCAAAATAAGGACAAGACTCCAATTTTGGAATGGAGCATTCAATGGAAGCATCAAGGTGGCATGGACTGAGCCATTCTCAACTGAATTCAGTCAAGACTTATCCAATACCAAGGGAACCACAACTCTGTGCCCTAACCTCTAGTCAATGGCTAGAGGAGACTTGGATTCTCATTGGACAACATTGGCCAAACCTCAGCTGCAGTTGCTATTCACTGTGGATCCCAAAACAAACTTGCTCTACTATAAATAGAGCTCAATTGTGATCAGTTTGAGTACACCAAAGCCATCAAACAGATGATTTCCTCAAAATCTCTTCTTTCGCTCCAATTTTGCCTTCTAAGGCAAGTCACTATCGGGTTTTGAGTTTGAGAGCTTTTCCAATCAAACCAATCACACACACACCTCACATACATCATATAGAACTGATCCAAACACTCACATAACATCTGGAACACAGATTTCACAAAATCACCAGGCAATTGCTCAAGTTCTTGACAGTTTTGCAGTTGAGGTGCCATCTTCAACTCCAAACCATTTCAATCCATTCCAAGCATTCATACACACTCCATGGCACCTAGGGAAGCTATCTAGATCATTGGAACCTAGCTGTAACACCTCTAACACAAATCACGACCACCAGCTACAAGTGGTAAGCATGAGCTCTTCTAACTCTATGATCCATGCAATTTTTGCTGCACAATAATTTGGCCATATGTTCATAATCATGCATGGAATGTTTCCCCTCAATTAATTGCATTGTTTGAATCGTGTATCAAAAATCCTAGCCTTCATGTAGAAATTAGGGTTCTTGAGGATTTTTTTATGATTTCTTGTTATATGTTTAATTTAAATGAAATTAAATACCATAGACATGATCGTGAGGTTGAAACGAGTTGATTGGTATGTGGATTACATGATATGATTAAGTATTCAGTGAGATTGGAGAGAAAATGCAAATCAGCCAAACCCAGAACACGCGCGTGTTCTTCAACTGTTCTTGGCGCCTTTTTTGAATTTTCAAATATTTGAATTTTGTGATTTTATTTAATTGATTCAAAAATTAATTTTTCTCTGAGTTTTAATGATTTGGAGTTGATTCTTTTTTTAATAATTCACAAAAATGTTAAAATATTTTATTTTCCCAAAAAATCCCAAAAATATTATTTATTTCATATAATTGATATTTTTGCAAAGAATTAATATTTTAATTGTTTTTGACATTTTGAATATTTTTTCCACCTTGATTTTGCAACTTTTAATGCTTTCTAATTATTTTGTAGGTCAATACTTAATTTTTGAAGCATTAATCCAATATCACAATTTGTTTTTCATATGTTAAACAATTTTGATCATTTTAATTGAATTTTTATTTAATTAAATACATTTTTGAAAACAAATTAGGGTTTTTGGATTAATTCAACCCTCATAAAACCTTTTAAAACTTTTGGGCCTCTAATAGAGTGTAAGACCCAACCCTTTGTAAATACAACCTATTTTGGGCCTCACTTATGGTATAAGTCCCGTTGTATTTCAAAAAGTTCGACGCGATCATCATCCGTTGAAAAATAACTTGGGTCTCTCCTTGAGCTATAAGACCCATTCAACACTTTTGGACCTCTAATAGAGTGTAAGACCCAACCCCCTTTTAACCAAAACAATTTTGGGCCTCACTTATTGTATAAGTCCCTCTGCGTTAAAAGAAAACCTCCGCGCGATCGCCATTTTAAACGAAAAAATCAATTGGGCCTACCCTCGTGTTGTAAGCCCCACTCTTTTTCTTTAAACCTCTTTGGGCCTCTTAAGAGAGTGTAAGACCCATCCCTTTGTACAGAAAACAATTTTGGGCCTCAGTCACTTGTATAAGTCCCTCTGTACAAATTCAAACAGTGCGCTCACTGAGAAAACCTTGGGCCTCTCCTTGAGCTGTAAGCCCCAAATCTTTTTTTTTCAAATCACTTTCTCCTTTGATTTTGAATATAATATTGTTATCAAAGCTTTCTTTGTTGAACAACTAACCAAACATCATGGAAGCTCTACAACCGAGTAAGTGTTTATACGCTTTCATTTACCGCTTTCATATACATATAACTGTATTGTGGGGCTGTTTCACTGTAAGTCTTCTTTCATAAACTCACATCAACTGTGTAATAATAGTATAGATATTTAGAGTTTCCCCAGCAACTACGTCTAGAACTAGGTGACGCTGTTTCGTTTATTCGTAGAAATAGACAACTAGATTCCCAATAGGATCACCAGATACAGTCTTCTCTTCGGCTGTCCTCATTAGGAATTGTCAAGAAACTATACTCCCAGAGATGAATGTATTCTCCGTGAATGGCATCTTTGAGTTTCTTCCAAATTCTCGAACTTTCCTGATTTGATCTATTCCTTGTGAATAGCTTGCCTTGAATTTCTCGGGGTTTGGGGACTCACGGGCTTCTTAAAAGCATCGACCTCCTCTTGGGCATCGTACAAGGACCCACAGGCTTCCTAAAAGCAACCCCGCCTCCTCTTGGGCTTAGTACAAGGACCCGTCGGCTTCTTAGAAGTATTCACAGCCTCCTCTTAGGCTTCGTATAATGATCTCTTCCTCCGGGAATGATAGCCTCCTCTTGGGCTTCGTACAAGGACCTCTCGGCTTCTTAAAAGTTTCCAGCCTCCTCTTAGGCTTCGTACAAATTGTCCCGACGACCTCCTAGAGGTATAGGAACAGAACTTAATCATCTGCATAGAACAGTCCTTTCAAAGAGTCTACTACTGTTTCTCAAAGCATAGTACAAAAGATGAAACTCTAGACTTGGACAGTCTAATCTCCTTGAGTCTTTAAGACATTCTCAAGTGACCCCTTCGTTAAATAGGAAGGAAACCCGTAGACTCGGACAGTCTCAATCCCCCTTTGGATTTCCCGTTTCCTCAAAGAAAAGGAAATATCCCTGATCCTCGAATCAAATCCCTAAGTGCAAACATTACTCATATAAGAACTGATTTTCTCTTTAAAATCGGTATACTGGACCTGTCACTCAACTGAAACAGTCACCATAGCCTCCTCTTGGCCTTTATACAATGATTCTTCTCAGCGAAGCAAACGTTTAGCCTCTCTCTCGGGCTTTGTATATGACACATAAGAGACTCCCTCGTTGAGCCAATCACCCCTTTCGCCTCCATCTCGGGCTTTATACGAGATACAAAAAAGTTCTTATTGAACCAAACAAATTTTAGCCTCCATCTCGGGCTTTGTACGAGATACAAAAACACTCTCTTGTTGAGTATAAAAGATCCTCTTGTAGGATCAACCCCTTTTAGCCTCTCTCTCGGGCTTTGTACGAGACACATATTAGCCTCCTCTTAGGCTTTGTATAAGAAAATCACTGGTTAATCCAATCAACCTTTTAGCATCAAAGTTGTGCCTCGTTCACAATACACAAACATCAACAACTCCTTCCCCTTCATCTAATCGCTGTAAGCGGCAAGCCTCTGGATTATTTACATCCATGCCACTGTCCCTCTTTTAGCATGAGAAATTCCTAAGGAAAGATAGCATTGCTCTACACTGAGTTAAAGTCTTCTCATTCAGGTTAAAATCCCCTATAAAGGAAATTATGGCATTGTCGGATTCACACATCCCGGTTAAAGTAATTCTCCTTTATAAACAGTTGTGATATACAACCACCCCTCTTTAGAGATGACAAATTCTCTCTAAAGTCAACACCCTTTTAGCTTCACATCTTGGGCTTTGAACAAGATACAAACTACCTTTAGCTTCACATCTTGGGCTTTGAACAAGATACAAACCACCTTTCGCTTCACGTCTTGGGCTTTGAACAAGACACCAAAACAACCATTTCCTCCCATAGAATAGGAGGAACTACGAACGCTCTGATTTCCCTGTTTCGGTAAACGGGAATACGTAGGCATAAGATTGAAAGAAAAGATCTTAGCGAGCACACTAAATAAAAACCCAAAATCCCATATTTTCATATATCTGTCCTAACGTCCTAATCTATAGCCTAAAAAACCTTTTATCAACAAAATAACCTAGGGGAGACCCCGAATCTTTGTAGCATTTTTAAATCAACAATTTTGACTATTTAACCTCAGTATGCAAGCAGGGTTAGTTAGAGACATCTATTTCCCTTCCTTCATCAGCTTTAATAGGATAAAAAATGAATCGAGCTGTAGTACCAGAGCGATCGTGCTTCGCAACCACATCCAAAAATCACTCGCTACAGAAAAATGGCGACTCTGCTGGGGAGTCACATGAGGATCTGTTTTACCTTAGTCATCATCATCCCCATTTTCCACAGAAAAATGGCGACTCTGCTGGGGACAGCGCAGGTCTCTTTTGGGATCTTGTTCTCTTTTTGTCCCCTAGGTAGAAACCTTGACATCACTAGGATCTTAGGTCAAAACGCCGTTAATTTGGAATGAAACCGCAGGATGGTAATTCCGCCGGGAAACCCATTTTCTGTCAGGAACATAGGATTCATAGCTTTAAAGGTCTAGGACTTTAGGACAAAATATATATACTGCTTTTCCTAATTGCTATACGTGTTTATTTTTCTGATAATGGGAATGCGTGTGATGCCGCATGTGGAAAGATTGAGTATACACTTAAGATAAGTGATGGCGACGAGGTCGACCATCAACCTCAGTGGAGGCTGACCAATGCAACCCATTCTCTCACCTAGACAATAGGCCGATTGTGATGTCTGAGAAGCTGAGGAGCCAAACCCTTTCGTAGTGCAGAAACTATCGGGAATAGTTGTTATGCGATACTACCCTCATTTGAGGCTGGTGATCTATTCTCGGTGAATGACACTTACTCTAAGATTGCTCTACAAACTCGCTGGCGATCCGCTTGTTGTTTTGCTTTCCTGGGAGGAGCTGATGATAATGAGTACAGGTACAAAAATCACCCTAGTATAAACCTTTGGAGATGGGTAGAGCCTTGACTTCATGACAACGACCCTTTGACCCCATGTTTTTTTCTATGTTTTTGTGTGCTGCATTCATGCATTCATCTAAAAAACATTAAAACATTCAAAAAAAATTCTCTTCTAGTCTCTCTATTTTTCAAATTAAACTAAGACTGTGATTGCAAATATCAGAGAAAAGGATTGTGCTAATGGATTTCGGTAGAAGGAGAACTCATACGTACACCTTCAAGGTTCCAAAACTAGAGGATTTAAGAGGTTTGCCGAGAATGATCACAAACCAAGAGGCTTTCAGAGCCAAGTACGGAGGTTTGCTACCACTGTTAAGAGTCCATGTGATTGAGGGAATCATGGACGCACTCGTTTAATTCTACAATCTGGTTTATCACTGTTTCACATTCCCAGATTACCAGCTTGTACCAATGCTGGAGGAATACTCTTATCTGATCGATCTACACATTACAGATCGAGCTCCATTTTCTGGACTGGAAGAAATTCCAAAGAGTCAGACAGTTGCAAGAGCAATTCATTTGGATGAGTCAGAGGTCAGGACTCACATGACCACCAAGGGTGGCATACAAGGATTGCCAGCCCAGTTTCTAACAAAGAAAGCTCTGTATTTTGCCAGTATAGGAAATGTGTCTGCTTTTGAAAGCGTCTTTGTCTTGCTCACCTACGGGTTATTTTTGTTTCCCAACATCAATAACTTCTTCGATATCAACTCCATTAAGGTTTTTCTCATTGGAAACCCTGTGCCGACTTTGCTCGCAGATGCGTATCATTCTGTACACTTGGGGAATTTGTACAGCGGAGGGGAGATCACATGTTGTGTACCTTTGCTTTACAAATGGTTTATCTCCCACTTGCCCAAGTCTGCTGCTTTTTGGGATTGCAAGAGTGCCTTAAGTTGGTCGCAGAAGATCATGTCTCTTACCAACTCTGATATAGATTGGTGTAATAGGATTTATGATGGAATCAGGATCATTGACCGTTGTGGAAACTTCCATAACGTACCCCTTATAGGAACTAAGGGAGGAATCAACTACCATCCGGTATTGGTTCTTCGTCAATTTGGATACCCGATGAGACACATCCCACGGGGTGTCCATCTGGAAGGTCTTTTCTTCAAGGAAGGAGAAAGTGACAGAGCACTAAAGATGGAAATAGTGCACGCTTGGAAACATGTTCATAAGAAAGGACGGGAGTCTCTAGGAAAACCGGACTGTGTCTCGGTGGAGCCTTATCTGACTGTGTCTCGGTGGAGCCTTATCTCCATTGGGTACAAACTAGAGCTCTCAAGCTAAAGATGCCTTATCCTCGTTACGTAATTCTTCCGCCGAGGGAATCTGTCATGTACTTCATGACGGAAACTGAAAAGCTTCAGGTTACTCTCAACAAAGTTCAAAAGGAGAGAAGGTCTTGGAAGAACAAGTACCGCACCCTCGACGTAGAGTACATCAAAATACAGCAATTACTGAAAGAGAATGACGCTCTAATTGAAATTTTGGAGCAGCATGCTGTAGAGAATCAAGATGACCAAAGGAATTTGCTCGCTCCTTTCATTTGGCAAAGGAATGACAACCTGACAACGGCTCAAGAGCCCCGGTCAAAGAAAAGGAAGATACCAGAATCAGCACTCGAGTTCTCTCGGGACCTCTTAGCTTAGGTTTCTGTTTCTGCACTTTGTAATCTACTGTATTTTCGTTTCCGCAATCCTTTGAATTTCAATAAAAAGGGGTTTCCCCACCGTTTGATATTTGTAATCTAATTGTCGAAGTTTATTTTGATTAAACCATAAACAACAATTAATATAATCATTGTATTCATCATTCTCACATCGCGTATTCTTCTTACCTACGAATCTCACGTTTGTGTCTCGGTTCTAGAGTCAAACTGTCTCATTCGTACAATACTCGGGCCAATCGTCAGAAAAAGATGGATGATCTTGAGGAAGAAAACAAAGAGTTGAAAGAAGAGATTGACGCTCTGAGAGAGGATATGAGAAAGCTTCGTAACGACATGCAAGCCATGGCAGAAGCTCAGCTACAAAGGACTGTGATCTCAGAGATCACCTCAGCGCCCATAGTGGAGAAGTTTGATCCTAGGTATCAGATGCCGAAAGATCATCCTTGGGGCACGCCTATTAACTATATCCCAAAAGGATATGTTCCGCCGATCACTGATGATCAGGGAATCATAGCAGAAGCCGCTGGTCCTGAAGGTTACAAACTTCGGGAAAGCGAAGATGCCAGAGGCATATTGAAGACTCCTGAAGGTTACAAACTTCGGGAAACACCAAGACTCACTGCCGTAGTCACGCTACCACCCCCTGTGGTGCATACTGTCCCGGAAGGACAGATTCCACCGATACCTTCTGGTAAAACAGAAACTATGTTCGACCAAATGGATGAATTCCCGAAACAGTTCTTGGAAATGCAGAAGGAACTGCCAGCCATTCGCGGTCAGGATCTATTTGGAAAGGATGCTGCAGACCTTTGTCTGGTCCCCAATATGAAAGTCCCGCACAAGTTCCAAGTGCCCGACTTTGAAAAATACAAGGGTAACTCTTGCCCTCAGAGCCATCTGGTGATGTACGCTCGGCGGATGTCAGCTCAGACAGAGAATCAGGACCTACTAATTCACTACTTTCAGGATATTTTAACCGGTGCCGCACTTAAATGGTACATGGGTTTAAACTGTACTATGATCAGTACGTTCAGAGATCTTGGCACTGCCTTCGTCCAACAATACAAATACAATTTGGACATGGCACCCGACAGAGATCAACTCAGATCGATGTCGCAAAAGGACAAGGAAACCTTTAAGGAGTATGCTCAAAGATGGCGTGAAATTGCCGCTCAAATTTGTCCACCTCTTGAGGAAAAAGAGATGACAAAGATCTTCTTAAAAACCTTAAGCTCATTTTACTATGACCGAATGGTTGCCAGTGCACCCAGTGATTTCACTGAGATGTTCGGCATGGGCGTACGTCTTGAGGAAGTCGTCCGAGAAGGACGTTTGGTAAAAAACACTGGATCGACGAGCGGTACTAAAAAATACAGTAGTGCTCTCCCTAAGAAAAAAGAGCAAGATATTGGGAATATCTCTCTTGGAAAGCAAAGGCGACGTTATCAACCGGTAGCAGCTGTGACTCCTGCTATCAACCCTGCGCCTATTCCTACGTATCAACCTCAGGTTGCGCAGAGCCAACCTAATCAGCAAAGGACACAACAGCCTCTTCAGCAGGCTCGTCCTACATATAACAACAAACGTACAACAAGGCCACCAGGATTTGATCCTATACCCATGTCGTACGCAGAACTATTTCCGCTACTACTGGCTAAGGGGCATATCCAGACTAAGTCCCCTCTTACAGTACCGAAAAATCTGCCTTTTATGTTTAAGGTGGATCAAACTTGCCCTTACCACCAAGGAGGTCCAGGGCATAACATTGAGAATTGTCTCAATTTCAAGTCTGACGTGCAAAAGCTTGTTAGGAGCGGGCTCTTATCTTTCAAAGATACGAATCCCAATGTTCTCACAAACCCGCTGCCTCAACACGAGAAGGCTGCAGTCAACCTAATTGAGAAAGAGACTAACAATGTCTATCAAATTCACGATGTACTCTTGTTGAAGACCAATCTGGTCAAGATGCATTGTAGACAGAGTGGATATGGCCATGTGCCACCTCATAACTATCACCAGTGTGATATCTGCTCTAAAGACAACCAGGGATGTTCTGTGGTGTAAGCAGCCCTACAGGAACAAATGGATCTCGGATGGATCCAAGAGCACCGAGTTCGTGGAGTTAACATGGTTTACACGAATTCCAACGTCATTCAAAACCACAACATCTGTGCAATGAATATCAACTTGGTGGCAATGCACTCAAGGCAAAGCCAGTATCATAATCTGCCGCGGCACGATTACAGTTCTTGTCTGACTTGCTTGGTAAACAAACAGGGATGCTCTTTCATACAAGAAGCCCTCCAGCGTCAGATGGATCTTGGATGGATCCAAGACTACCATGATAGGAACCCTTATCAGATCAACATGGTTCAGATCTTCGATATTCGCGTGATGAATACCAACCTGGTAGAGTTACATGCTGAGCAGGTCCGACTCAGATTCTTAATATCACACGACTATCAAAGCTGTAAAGCAGGTTGCGAAATTGATCGAGGTTGTACCCTTGTCCAGGAGGCACTTCAGCACTTGTTAAATCACTGGTGGATGCCAATCTATATGGATGAAGATACTCAGCAGATTAGTATCAATAACAGAAATCCCACTCGGCGTCAAAGTCAGGATGTCCGATCAGTGGAAGCTAACCTAGTGAGGTTACATTGTATTCAAAGTGGGCGTGGCCAGGTGCCCCCACACAACTATGAACGTTGTGGTGTCTGTTCGAAAAGTAACCAAGGGTGTTACCTTATGAGAGCAGCTCTTCAGGGTCAGGTGGATCGTGGAGAGATTCGCCCAAATCCAGGTTCTGGACCCATCAATTGGACGCCGAACTACCTTGCCGATCAAGTCAAGGATGTTGTCACAGTCTCTGGTCGTCACCAGACCAGGGATGTTTTTGCCATTATCCCTCTACTTGACGAATCTAAAGCTCCCAACCGGGAACGGATTGAGATTACTTATGATGGTCAGAAAAATCAGAAGGTTCCCATAGTCATCTATCTGCCGGGACCACTACCGTATGAATCAACTAAGGCTATCCCTTACAAATACGGTGCAACGACAGTTGAAAATGGAAAGGAAATTCCATTACCCTCCGTCGTGAATATTGCAGACATCAGTCGTGTAACACTGAGTGGTAGAATCTTCAACAGAGGAGTTGGAGAACCTAACAAGGAAAAGGAACTTCAGACAGAAGCTCCCGATCCATCAGTCGGTCAATCCAGTAATCCCGGCCTTTCAAAAAATAATGATGAGATGTTGAAGCTCATCCAAAGGAGTGAATATAACATTGTTGATCAGCTGTTACAGACTCCTTCAAAGATCTCAGTGTTATCACTGTTACTCAGTTCAGAAGCCCACAGGGGGGCTCTACAGAAAGTCTTGGAGCAGGCCTTTGTGGAACAGGATGTAACAATTAGACAGTTCGATAGCATTGTCTCTAACATCACTTCCTACAATAATTTGGGATTTAGTGATGAGGAATTACCTGAAGAGGGTCGCCGTCATAACATGGCACTCAATATTACAGTTAACTGCCAGGACGATGCTTTAGCCAGCGTACTGGTAGACACAGGGTCAGCCCTGAATGTTATGCCGAAGTCCAATTTGATGCAATTATCATTCAAAGGCCCTCCGATGAGAATCAGCGAGGTCCTCGTCAAAGCGTTCGACGGATCCATAAAAATGGTTATCGGCGAAGTCGATCTTCCCATAACTATCGGTCCTCACACTTTCCAAGTCACTTTCCAGGTCATGGACATCCGGGCAACATACAGTTGTTTATTAGGAAGACCTTGGATACATCAGGCTGGAGCGGTCACTTTGACCCTCCACCAAGAGCTAAAGTTCGTTCAGAACGGCCAACTCATCACAGTCTGTGGAGAACAGACCTTGCTCGTGAGTAACTTATCGTCATCTTCTTGTGTAGAACCTGAGGAGGTTATTGGAACTCAGTTCCAAGTCGGTGAGCAAGGAGAATCAATCCCAAGGAGGAACCTCGATTTCCTCATACAAAGATGCTATCAAAGCGGTCGAGAGTACCGATACAACCGGATGGGGACAGCTTGTCATTCCTATTGACAATTAAACAAAGAAGGGTCTTGGTTTTCTGCAACCTGTACCCAGACAGCTGCCAGCGATGGAAGTCTTTATCCCATTCAAAACTTCTTCCACAGTGGAGGTTTTCTTCACCCAGTCCCTCAAGTAGTCCATGCAATCAATGAGGAAGATCCCTCTGACACAGAGGAAGAGTGGAAGTCCTATCTTAACAAGGACGGTTATATGTCTCATGACGAAACGCAAACTCCTTTTTGCTTTCCTACAGAGAGTCCTAGATTTATACCCAGGTCAGATGTCGAAATGATATATGGAGGTTGTGATCCGGAAGGATGCCGTGCTCCGCCAAATTTATTTGAGGAAGACACTCCGATGAAAGACAATTTTGACTACACCTACTATGGCCCAATGGATGGTCTGCCAATGTGGCAACCTTATCCAGGAGATTTGGGGGCAAGAGAGTCAGTCGAACAATGAAAATCAGCTAACCGTCATTGAATAGAATACCTGTGTCTCCACCATGTCATGGGATCAACACTCAGGTCATTCAGAAACTACTCAACATGACGATGAATTTGCAATGTTCGCAAGACTTGAATTCATTAATTACGCTTTTCCTGAGGTCAACGTCATCGAGAGGGATGACTCCTCCAGTTCCAAAGAAGTGTGGGACACCTTGGGACAACCGAGTGGAAAATACGACTATATGGTCCAGTACACCGCTCCCGAAAACTCTCGTATCAAGCTCGAAGACATCCAGCCGACTGGATGGGGAGATACAACTGAGAGCACAAATGCTATGCAAAATACAACTGTGGAATTCTCCTACGACAACTCTGCTTGGGAGACAAATTCCAACGATCCTACTCCACCAGAAATCAGTGTTATCTCTGAAGACAAATCAAGGAAGGTACCAGACTTTGTGATTCACCGAGGAGTTCGCCGCCAATGGGTTGCTGTTGATTTTTCGAAGGTCGTTCACCAGTCAAAGTAATTGCCATCTTTTAACCTTTCACCCTGCCCAGGTGAAGTGGATATTTTGATAGGGCTCGCTTTCTGTAAATTTTTCCTCTTCGCTCCGCCCAAAGTGACAGAGTTTTGTTTTATAGGGCCGTAGTTTCAAGGATCGACTTGTTCATTAATAAAATAACGTCGTTCTGTAATTTCCGCATTAATTGTTGTTTTCTCTTTTTGCTTTTCTCAGAAAATGGTAATCCTAAAAAAACAATAATAAAAATAAGCAGTAAAATAATACACTGCACACACTTTGGCATTCTCTCTATTTCTTCTAAACACGAATTATCACGTCATGCGGATTGCTTGTTTTAAACCCCGTTGAAACATACGATCCAATGCCTTCTCCCGACTTTGGATTCCCGATATTTAGGGCTGAAGAAGAAGTTGACAACGAAATTCCAGAAGAGATCTCTCGACTACTCAGACAAGAGGAAAGGTCCATTGAACCTCACAAAGAGCCGTTGGAAATGGTAAACTTGGGTTCAGAAAAAGAGAGAAAAGAAATCAGGATTGGGGCACTGCTCAGTCCAACTGCACGAGAGGGTTTGATAAAGCTTCTCAGAGAATTCCCCGATGTATACGCTTGGTCCTATCAGGATATGCCAGGGTTGGATACCAGCATCGTGGAACATCACTTACCGTTAAGATCGGAATGTCCGCCAGTAAAACAAAGGTTGAGACGCACTCACCCGGACATGGCCATCAAAATCAAAGAGGAGGTACAGAAACAGATTGACGCGGGTTTCCTCGCTACATTAGAATATCCTCAATGGTTAGCCAACATCGTACCCGTTCCCAAAAAGGACGGAAAGGTCAGAATGTGTGTTGATTACAGGGATCTAAACAAGGCTAGTCCAAAGGACGACTTTCCTTTACCACACATTGACATGCTGGTAGACAGCACAACAAAGTTCAAAATTTCCTCCTTCATGGATGGATTCTCGGGCTATAACCAGATCAAAATGGCGCCGAAAGACATGGAGAAAACTTCGTTCATCACCCCATGGGGCACCTTTTGTTACAAGGTGATGTCGTTCGGCTTGAAGAACGCAGGGGCAACCTATCAAAGGGCCATGACTACTCTGTTTCATGACATGATACACAAAGAAATCAAGGTATATGTCGATGATATGATTGCAAAATCAAAAACAGAGAGTGAGCACGTTGAACATCTATCAAAATTGTTCGAACGTCTAAGAAAATTCAAGCTCCGCTTGAATCCCAACAAGTGCACCTTCGGTGTCCGTTCGGGGAAACTCTTAGGGTTCATCGTCAGCCAGAAAGGGATTGAGGTTGATCCTTACAAGGTCAAGGCCATTCAAGAAATGCCTTCTCCGAAAACTGACAAACAAGTCAGAGGATTCCTGGGACGTTTAAACTACATCTCCAGATTCATATTCCTCATGACTGCCATGTGTGCGCCGATTTTCAAATTACTCAAAAAGAACCAGGATTGCATTTGGTCAGAAGATTGCCAAACTGCCTTCGACAGTATTAAGGAATACCTGTTGAATCCGCCGATTCTGTCACCTCCAGTGGAAGGAAGACCACTGATCATTTACCTCACAGTCCTAGAGGACTCAATGGGATGTGTACTTGGCCAACAGGACGAAACAAAATGGAAAGAGTTTGCCATCTACTATCTAAGCAAGAAATTCACCGACTGCGAGACTCGGTACACTATGCTTGAGAAAACTTGTTGCGCTTTGGCTTGGGCAGCCAAACGTCTTCGCCAGTACATGATTCGTCACACTACTTGGTTGGTCTCCGAGATGGATCCAATCAAGTATGTCTTTGAAAAACCTGCTCTCACGGGAAGAATTGCCCGTTGGCAGATGTTGTCATCAGAATATGACATAGAGTACCACGCTCAGAAAGCCGTTAAAGGAAGTATTTTAGCCGATCATTTGGCTCATCAACCGATTGACGATCAAGAATCAATCGGGTTCGACTTCCCAGACGAAGATGTCATGTATTTGAAAATGAAAGATTGCGATGAACCATTACCCAGTGAAGGGCCAGAACCAGGTTCCCAATGGGGACTTATCTTTGACGGAGTAGTTAATCATTATAGAAATGGAATTGGGGCAATCATTGTTACCCCTCAGGGTACCCACATTCCTTTCACCGCTCGACTTACGTTCAAGTGTACCAACAACGAGGCCGAATACGAAGCTTGTATCATGGGTCTCAAAGAAGCAATTGATTTAAGGATAAAAAACTTGGACGTATACGACAATTCAGCCCTGGTTATCAATCAGATTAAAGGATATTGGAACACATACCAATCAGGACTGATTCCTTATAAGGACTACGCAAGAAGGTTTCTACCTTTCTTTAACAGAGTTGAGTTTCATCATATCCCTCGCGATGAGAATCACATGGCTGATGCATTAGCCATTATCTCTTCTATGATTAGTGTAGGTCAATAGAATGACATACCTAAGATCGACATAATGCGCCTTGAAAGGCCCGCTTACATCTTCACGATCGAAGTAGTCATAGACGATAGACCTTGGTATCACGATATCAAATGCTTCCTTCAGAAACAAGAGTACCCATCTGGGGCACTCAGAAAAGACAGGAAAACCCTCAGAAGACTGGCTGGAAACTTCTTCCTGAGCGGTGATATTCTATATAAGAGAAACTTCGACATGGTCTTGCTCCGATCCATCGACAGACCAGAGGAAGACATGCTGTTGAAAGAAATTCATGAAGGATCCTTTGGCACTCATGCCAACGGACACACAATGGCGAGGAAAATTCTGAGAGCAGGGTATTATTGATTGACCATGGAATCCGACTGCTACAAGTACATGAGGAGGTGTCACAAGTGTCAGATATACTCCGATAAAATTCATGTACCTCCATCACATCTCAAAGTTCTTTCTTCCCCGCGGCCTTTTTCCATATGGGGAATCGACATGATTGGCTTGATCGAACCTAAGGCTTCAAACGAACATCGGTTCATCCTGGTAGCCATTGACTATTTCACCAAGTGGGTCGAAGCAGCGTCGTACGCTAATGTAACCCGACAAGTGGTGGTCCAATTTATCAAAAACAATATCATTTGCCGTTATGGTGTTCCAAGCCAGATCATTACTGATAATGGATCTAACTTGAACAACAAGATGATGAAAGAGTTGTGCGTTGAGTTCAAGATCGAACACCATAACTCATCTCCCTACCGACCCAAGATGAATGGAGCGGTAGAAGCGGCTAACAAGAACATCAAGAGGATTGTTCAGAAGATGGTTGTAACCTATAAAGACTGGGAGGAGATGCTAGCCTTTGCTCTTCATGGTTATCGAACATCTGTCCGCACTTCAACAGGGGCAACCCCTTTCTCTCCAGTATATGGCATGGAGGCAGTTCTCCCCATAGAAGTAGAGATCCCATCAATCCGGGTATTAATGGAAGCTAAGCTTTTAGAAGCTGAATGG
Source organism: Lathyrus tuberosus (assembly GCA_022829125.1). NCBI lineage: Eukaryota > Viridiplantae > Streptophyta > Magnoliopsida > Fabales > Fabaceae > Lathyrus > Lathyrus tuberosus. The sequence goes on from JALAZF010000168.1 coordinate 10,018,392, forward strand.
TGTCAAAGCCGACACGACGAATTAAACCTAATTGAAGATAAGAGAATCACGACACTATGCCATGGTCAGTTGTATTAGCAGAGAATGAAGAAGGCGCTCGACAAAAAGGTCCGACCTCGTGTCTTTAGAAAAGGAGACCTTGTGCTCAAGAAGATACAATCTTTTCTCACTGATTCCCAGGGCAAGTGGACTCCAAATTATGATGGCCCTTATGTGGTCACAAAAGCTTTCTCAGGCGGTGCCTTGAGACTTGCAACCATGGACGGAGAAGAATTTGCCTACCCCACGAATGTTGATGTAGTCAAGAAATACTTTGCCTAAACTTAAAAAAAAAAAAACGTCTCGGTGGATTGAAAACCCGAAGGGGCGGTCCAGGCAAAAGTTAGAGACATGAAAAAAATCATCCCGATGGATTGGAAATCTCATAGTACAATCCAGGCAAAAATTAGGGATAATGGCAAGTAACTATGTTCAACAGAGGCAAGTCCCTCAGCAGTAGCAACAGTTACATCATCCATAGAAGGAAAACTCCAGTCAAGGTCATCTTCGACAGAAGCTCAGGATGTCCCGAATTCAAAGTTGGTAGAAGGATAGTGGTCGTTATGTTTCAACGTAGCCCTTTTCCCTGTAAATTACCATTTTCAAACTTTGTATATACTCTTTGGAATCACGCGTTTGGCTGATCTCCATCTTATCAATAAAATTTGAGCCCTTGTGCTTTTGTTTGTAATTCTTATTTGTTTTAGCTTTACAGAACGACATTTTAACATGATCAACGATTCTTGAAATGAAACAAAAATGAATTTACTCGTTAAAACTTTTTCTGCTTTTAAACTAAAGATGGCAATTGCTTTTGACTGTTGAACATCGAAAGGACGTCGATTGCGTCTCCAAAGGCATTTGAATTTCAAAGTACAGAATCAAAGTACTCCTTCTAGGCCAGTACGCCTGAACGAAGGATCAACTGTATGAGATGCGGCTTTCCCATCTGATACCCTCGGCCGAGTTCTTATATCCTAAGCCCGATCAATGGTATTCCCCGCAGGGACTACCTCTCCTAAGCAAGGTAGAATTGCTACATTTTGGACCAACGGTACTTCTTCGCCCCGCAATGGCCGAGTATCCAGTCGTGTTCACCTGTCAGTTTGTATGGCTCGTCAGTTTTGTCAGCATATACATACATACATCATGCATTATTGACTTTGCATTCACATTTCATATTGCATCACTATCACTCTAAGCGGTCTTGTCCCCTAGTGTTAGAAGTTCTTTCAATCGAGTTGTAAGTTCTTGCTTTGTCAGGAAACGCTGCGTTCGAACAATCTCGCCTCCAGTGTATCTCTGGATTAGAGTTGGCACTCGACCACTTTGATAACTTGAACCTCTAAAAAGCCAGAGAAGCTTTCTACAGATGTCACTCTTCGCCATTGAAGATGATATCCTTGCTTTCCCGGATTAAAGAAAAATCCCCAGAGAAAGCCTCCTAAGCAGAGATATGGCGGTACAGCTGCTTTTCTCCAAAAAATTCGCTGACGAAAAGGTCATCAGCACCTCAAAATTGGATCACATCATATGGCATTTCTCTGAGAAGATCCCGAGAAAAGTATGATGTAAATACCCAAGTGGAAGCAGTCTCTCAAGAGACTCGGTTTCCCCAGATAGAGTCAACAACTGGCGTCTCCAACAGAGAAGTTTGTGCAACTCTGCAACTAAGACGTCTGGGTTCCCCAGCAAGTCTGACATCAAACCTTTTTCCGTCAAATGGCATCTCCCCAGGAAAATTCGGCGAGAAGTTTGAGGAAAACTGCTACGCATAACGTCCCTTGTCAATTAAGTTTATTGACAAAAGAAACTTAGACCAGTTCCTTGGTAGGAAACCAGGATCGAGGGGAAGTTTATTTAAGAAACTGAGACCAGTTCCTTGGTAGGAAACCGGGATCGAGGGGAAGTTTAAATCCGAAACTAAGACCAGTTCCTTGGTAGGAAACCAGGATCGAGGGGAATTTTATTTCAGAAACTAAGACCAGTTCCTTGGTAGGAAACCAGGATCGAGGGGAAGTTCATCTCAAAAGAAAACTGAGACCAGTTCCTTGGTTGAAGACCAGGATCGAGGGGAAGTTTACCTTTTCTAAGCATCATTGCTTAGCAAAAGAAGATGAATGCGCAGGCTGCCATTCATAGCCATCAAAATTTCGGGTATTCCGATATTTAATCCTCTTGCACCCCGAATGCCCGAATACCTTCGTCATTCACACCTTCGGGTCCAAGAAGATTAAATAGGGGCATCTGTCATACCCCAAATTTTGACCACTAAGATTTCCCATCATTGTGCAAATCATCATCACAATATGTATGAACCATCATGCCTCATCAAATGCCTCAAGGGTTGTTGAGCATTCACTACAATCAAAATTATGGTTTTAAGCCCTCTCAGAGCCTTAGACAAAGGATCAATCAAGGAATGACATGATCTTCAACTTGTCTAACCTCTCAAACATCCATAAATGATCAAAAAGGACTCCCACTTCAAGGATTAAGCACAAGGATGCTCCCTTCTAGGTGGATCAAGTCTCAAGATCGACAGTGTCACCAAATTAGGGTTTTGGTCGACCAGGGCCTCCAGATGGAAAATTTCCTCTGGGCATGAGCCAAAGATCTAAAACATAACCTAATATACTCCATGGAGCCACATGGACCCAATCATCAAGTCAATTTTGCCTCAGGGGATGCATTCACTAAAAAATCAAGAATTAGGGTTTCTTGACCTAATTCACCCCTAAGTTGACTTTTGGGACAAATCCTGAACCAAGACCTCAAGACATGATTGGAGGGTCTTTAATATACTATTTTGATCCATTTGGAACAATGGATCAATCCAAGAAGCTTGAGCAACAAGTCTCAATTTCATCTGCACCACAATTAGGGTTTTGCGAGGAAAGTCAACTGTAACTTTGACTTTTGACTAGGACATGCTACCAAACCCTAATACATGATTCAATATACCCTATGACACCCATGGAACATGTCCATCAAGTTTGATTCAGGTCAAGGACATGATTTCCTGAAGAATTGCACAGTTTGGAATTCATCTGATAAAAAGTCAATTGTGCACAAAAGTCAACTTTGACTTTTTGAGATTTTTCACCAAAATGGATTTTTAACCCTAAAATGATGTTAATGTATGATTTGAATCATCATTCATCAAGAAAAATCAAAGAAAGTGGGATAACTTGTAAAAGGGGTAACCATAAAAACTTAGAAAAATTTCTAAGTTATGGAGAAAGTGCCACTAATGTGCCAACTTTGGAGGACCATAACTCCTAAACCACAAGGCCATTGTTCCCCATTCAAAGCTTGATTTGTAGATCAAATTGCCCTCTACAAAAGCTTCATACTGACCTATGTCCAAATTCCTCATGGATTTTGAGTTATGGAGTGATCAAAATCAAGAAAAGTCACTTTGTTCCCACACTTAGTGAAAATTTCACTAAGTCAGATTTTGCCTTACTTTTTTCCAAATGTAGGGAAATTTTTCACTTGGATTCAGAAGAGATCAAAACCAAACATGTTCAAACAGTTGTTGTATCATGTAAGGGCTTTCCAAAATGGCCAAGAACATTACCAAATTCAATTTGAGCCATGAGATATGACATTGGCAAGTTGCCTTGCTGAAATCTGCCAAGGCAAGGCAGATTTTGCACTTTTGGTCAATTTGGCAAAATCAACGAAATCCAAATGCTCCTATCCACTTGGACACCTCTGAGGATTGAATCTAAAGGGGACAATCACTGAGCCAAGCCTCCAAAGTCTTTGGAACAAGAAATAGCATGTTGAACTTAGAATTGCCAAAATAGGGACAAGACTCCAATTTTGGAATAGAGCATTCAATGGAAGCATCAAGGTGGCTTGGACTGAGCCATTCTTAACTGAATTCAGTCAAGACTTATCCAAGACCAAGGGAACCACAACTTTGTGCCCTAACCTTTAGTCAATGGCTAGAGGAGACTTGGATTCTCATTGGACAACATTGGCCAAACCTCTGCTGCAGTTGCCATTCACTGTGGATCCGAAAACAAACCTGCTCTACTATAAATAGAACTCAATTGTGATCAGTTTGTGTACACCAAAGCCATCAAACATATGCTTTCCTCAAAATCTCTTCTTTCGCTCCAATTTTGCCTTCTAAGGCAAGTCACTATCGGGTTTTGAGTTTGAGAGCTTTTCCAATTAAACCAATCACACACACACCTCACATACATCATATAGAAGTGATCCAAACACTCACATAACATCTGGAACACAGATTTCACAAAATCACCAGCCAATTGCTCAAGTTCTTGACAGTTTTGCAGTTGAGGTGCCATCTTCAACTCCAAACCATTTCAATCTATTCCAAGCATTCATACACACTCCATGGCACCTAGGGAAGCTATCCAGATCATTGGAACCTAGCTGTAACACCTCCAACACAAATCACGATCACCAGCTGCAAGTGGTAAGCATGAGCTCTTCTAACTCTATGATCCATGCAATTTTTGCTGCACAATAATTTGGTCATATGTTCATAATCATGCATGGAATGTTTCCCCTCAATTAATTGCATTGTTTGAATCGTGTATCAAAAATCCTAGCCTTCATGCAGAAATTAGGGTTCTTGAGGATTTTTCATGATTTCTTGTTATATGTTTAATTTAAATGAAATTAAATACCATAGACATGACCGTGAGGTTGAAACGAGTTGATTGGTATGTGGATTACATGATATGATTAAGTATTCAGTGAGATTGGAGAGAAAATGCAAATCAGCCAAACCCAGAACACGCGCGTGTTCTTCAGCTGTTCTTGGCGCCTTTTTTGAATTTTCAAATAATTGAATTTTGTGATTTTATTTAATTGATTCAAAAATTAATTTCTCTCTGAGTTTTAATGATTAGGAGTTGATTCTTTTTTTAATAATTCACAAAAATGTTAAAATATTTTATTTTCCCAAAAAATCCCAAAAATATTATTTATTTCATATAATTGATATTTTTGCAAAGAATTAATATTTTAATTGTTTTTGACATTTTGAATATTTTTTCCACCTTGATTTTGCAACTTTTAATGCTTTCTAATTATTTTGTAGGTCAATACTTAATTTTTGAAGCATTAATCCAAGATCACAATTTGTTTTTCATATGTTAAACAATTTTGATCATTTTAATTGAATTTTTATTCAATTAAATACATTTTTGAAAACAAATTAGGGTTTTTGGATTAATTCAACCCTCATAAAACCTTTTAAAACTTTTGGGCCTCTAATAGAGTGTAAGACCCAACCCTTTGTAAATACAACCTATTTTGGGCCTCACTTATGGTATAAGTCCCGTTGTATTTCAAAAAGTTCGACGCGATCATCATCCGTTGAAAAATAACTTGGGTCTCTTCTTGAGCTATAAGACCCATTCAAAACTTTTGGGCCTCTAATAGAGTGTAAGACCCAACCCCCTTTTAACCAAAACAATTTTGGGCCTCACTTATTGTATAAGTCCCTCTGCGTTAAAAGAAAACCTCGGCGCGATCGCCATTTTAAACGAAAAAATCAATTGGGCCTACCCTCGTGTTGTAAGCCCCACTCTTTTTCTTTAAACCTCTTTGGGTCTCTTAAGAGAGTGTAAGACCCATCCCTTTGTACAGAAAACAAATTTTGGGCCTCAGTCACTTGTATAAGTCCCTCTGTACAAATTCAAATAGTGCGCTCACTGATAAAACCCTGGGCCTCTCCTTGAGCTGTAAGCCCCAAATCTTTCTTTTTCAAATCACTTTCTCCTTTGATTTTGAATTTAATATTGTTATCAAAGCTTTCTTTGTTGAACAACTAACCAAACAGCATGGAAGCTCTACAACCGAGTAAGTGTTTATACGCTTTCATTTACCGCTTTCATATACATATAACTGTATTGTGGGGTTGTTTCACTGTAAGTCTTCTTTCATAAACTCACATCAACTGTGTAATAATAGTATAGATATTTAGAGTTTCCCCAGCAACTACGTCTAGAACTAGGTGACGCTGTTTCGTTTATTCGTAGAAATAGACAACTAGATTCCCAATAGGATCACCAGATACAGTCTTCTCTTCGGCTGTCCTCATTAGGAATTGTCAAGAAACTATACTCCCAGAGATGAATGTATTCTCCGTGAATGGCATCTTTGAGTTTCTTCCAAATTCTCGAACTTTCCTGATTTGATCTATTCCTTGTGAATAGCTTGCCTTGAATTTCTCGGGGTTTGGGGACTCACGGGCTTCTTAAAAGCATCGACCTCCTCTTGGGCATCGTACAAGGACCCACAGGCTTCCTAAAAGCAACCCCGCCTCCTCTTGGGCTTAGTACAAGGACCCGTCGGCTTCTTAGAAGTATTCACAGCCTCCTCTTAGGCTTCGTATAATGATCTCTTCCTCCGAGAATGATAGCCTCCTCTTGGGCTTCGTACAAGGACCTCTCGGCTTCTTAAAAGTTTCCAGCCTCCTCTTGGGCTTCGTACAAATTATCCCGACGACCTCCTAGAGGTATAGGAACAAAACTTAATCATCTGCATAGAACAGTCCTTTCAAAGAGTCTACTACTGTTTCTCAAAGCATAGTACAAAAGATGAAACTCTAGACTTGGACAATCTAATCTCCTTGAGTCTTTAAGACATTCTCAAGTGACCCATTCGTTAAATAGGAAGGAAACCCGTAGACTCAGACAGTCTCAATACCCCTTTGGATTTCCCGTTTCCTCAAAGAAAAGGAAATATCCCTGATCCTCGAATCAAACCCCTAAGTGCAAACATTACTCATATAAGAACCGATTTTCTCTTTAAAATCGCTATACTGGACCTGTCACTCAACTGAAACAGTCACCATAGCCTCCTCTTGGGCTTTATACAATGATTCTTCCCAGCGAAGCAAATGTTTAGCCTCTCTCTCGGGCTTTGTACGAGACACATAAGAGACTCCCTCGTTGAGTCAATCACCCTTTTCGCCTCCATCTCGGGCTTTATACGAGATACAAAAAGGTTCTTATTGAACCAAACAAATTTTAGCCTCCATCTCAGGCTTTGTACGAGATACAAAAACACTCTCTTGTTGAGTATAAAAGATCCTCTTGTAGGATCAACCCCTTTTAGCCTCTCTCTCGGGCTTTGTACGAGACACATATTAGCCTCCTCTTAGGCTTTGTATAAGAAAATCACTGGTTGATCCAATCAACCTTTTAGCATCAAAGATGTGCCTCGTTCACAGTACACAAACATTAACAACTCCTTCCCCTTCATCTAATCGCTGTAAGCGGCAAGCCTCTGGATTATTTACATCCATGCCACTGTCCCTCTTTTAGCATGAGAAATTCCTAAGGAAAGATAACATTGCTCTACACTGAGTTAAAGTCTTCTCCTTTAGGTTAAAATCCACTATAAAGGAAATTATGGCATTGCCGGATTCACACATCCCGGTTAAAGTAATTCTCCTTTATAAATAGTTGTGATATACAACCCCCCCCCCTCTTTAGAGATGACAAATTCTCTCTAAAGTCAACACCCTTTCAGCTTCACATCTTGGGCTTTGAACAAGATACAAACTACCTTTCGCTTCACATCTTGGGCTTTGAACAAGATACAAACCACCTTTCACTTCTCGTCTTGGGCTTTGAACAAGACACCAAAACAACCCTTTCCTCCCATAGAATAGGAGGAACTACGAACGCTCTGATTTCCCTGTTTCGGTAAACGGGAATACGTAGGCATAAGATTGAAAGAAAAGATCTTAGCGAGCACACTAAATAAAAACCCAAAATCCCATATTTTCATATATCTGTCCTAACGTCCTAACCTATAGCCTAAGAAACCTTTCGTCAACAAAATAACCTAGGGGAGACCCCGAATCTTTGTAGCATCTGTAAATCAACAGTTTTGACTGTTTAACCTCAGTATGCAAGCAGGGTTAGTTGGAGACATCTATTTTCCTTCCTTCATCAGCTTTAATAGGATAAAAAATGAATCGAGCTGTAGTACCAGAGCGATCGTGCTTCGCAACCACATCCAAAAATCACTCGCTACACCTCTTTCTGATTCGAAGACGATTAAATAGGGGCAGTTGTAGTACCCTAAATTTTGACCAGTGGTTTGTTACTTTTTTTGGATTTTTATGCTAGCAGAGGTATCAGTTAGATGTCATTGGACTTCTGAGTTTGTTAGCAGCTTTTAGGTCCATCTGAGGATTGATTTTGTATAAAGAGTTTTTATCATTAGTGGTTTTTTTTATTTAGAGGGAGCTTGTTCAATTTTTAATAATTTGTTAGGATTTTTATTTTATTTTATTTATTTTTAGAGATAATTATTTTTGAGTTAATTAGGAAGTTTGGACCTTTTTAATTTAATGGTATAATAACCAAGATTTTATTTTAGAATTAATTATTATTTTTTAATATTGTTATTAATTTATTTTTGAAGGATTAAATATATCAGTTGTTTATCTATTTTGTTTTTTTAAAAGGTCATTAGAATTAATTAAATAGGTTTAAATTTTAAGTATATTATTTTTAATTGTTAATTAGGAATAATTTTTAAGTTTTAGAATTTAATTATATGTTATTAATTATTAATTAGGGTTAATTTTTATGTTATTTAAGAATGTGAATTTAAGTTTATGAGGGACCGGTTGTGATTATTATACTATTACTTTTATTATTATTGTTTATTTATTAATATGGTTATTAATTATTATTTATTTTGTTTTTATTTATTTATTAATATGGTTATATTATTTATTTTATTTTTATGGTTGTGGTTATATTATTAATCTTTATAATTTTTATTTATTTTATTTTTATACGGTTGTGGTCATATTAGGTTTTTATTATTATTTATTTTATCTTATTTTTTATTTTTATTTTTATTGAACGGTCAAAATTGTTGACCAAGAGGAGGTCATCTTCTTCCCCATTTGGAACCCTAATGTGTGCAGGAAATAGAAAAATCAAATCAAAGCAGATTTGATTCTTAACACAAAGAATCAATTTTCATTAAACTTTTCAAATCAAATTACAATCTGATTGAGTGTACAAATCAAAACCCTAATTACACAATAAAATCAAATCAGATCTAATTACATCAAATTTTTCCTAAAACAAATCTAATCTCATATTTTTTTAACCTAATTCTAATGCCTATAAAATCTGAAGAGGATTTTGAAAAGAGACCCCTAGGCAAACGAACCCAGCGGCGACACGAATCCCATATTTCCTTTTGATTACCTGCAAAAAATCAAAAGAAGAAAGAGATTAGAGGAGAAGATCAACAGAGATAATAGGATAAAATACGACCAGTATCACTTCAAGGGAGGTAAACACGAATTGCTTAGCTTTTGCATGTTTGACTTTTGATTGTTGCGTGTTTAAAGCTTTAGGGTTTCTGGATTTCTTAGGGTTAGGGTTCTAAGGTTAGGGATAGGGTTCATATGACCAGGGTTAGGGTTCATAGAACCCAGTTAGGGTTCTTGGGGTTCTTAAGGTTTTTTGGGTTTTGGGATGAAGGTTAGGGCTAGGGTTCTTAGGGTTCTTCACGAACCTTGAAGAACATGAAGAAATCTGGGATGGGGTGGGTTAGGGTTCTTGTGGGGATGAAGATTCTGGTTGATTACTCACCGGAATTTGGGCTTTGAGGGGTTTGGGGTGGTGGCGCACGGTGGTCGGAGGCCCACCGGCGAGTAGAGAATTAGAGAGAGGCGAGAGAGCTTAAGAATTAGAGAGAGAGGGAGAGTATTAGAGAGAGAAAGCGAAGGGGAAAATGGAGGGGGTCTGAGAGAGAATGGGATTACGTACTCCCTCCGTGTGATCTTGGATTTGCGCCAAGTGTCCCCCCCTAAACCACCCAGACGTTTGACTATCTGAGTCAACAAGTGCTTCCTTACGCGTGCACACCGTGAGTCACCTTTGACTCTACATCTGGCATGTTCGTTTAGCGTACCTGGAATAGTAATCAAGATCAATGGCCAGGATTCCAAGGCCTGGAGATCCTTCTGATCAAGATCAGGCGTCCCAGAATGAGTCAAACGTTGACCCTTTTCCACACATCACCAGCAGGCATGTGGCTTCGGGGCTTTGCACCCTCTGCTGTTGACACCCCTACCCTCATGGGCCCATTGCTTTTTCAGTAGAAAACGCACCCCCTGGGTGTTATTTAATTAATTAAATTAATTACTTAATTTAATTATTTAATTAGGATTTAAATATTAATTAGGATTTATAAAAATAGGAATTTAGGATTACTATTATTAGGGTAAATAATTAAGATTTTTTAGGTTAATTTTGGGTTTGTTTTCTTTTAAATAAAAAAGGTTTTATATATTTAAAATAATTTGTTTATTTATTTAAAATAAGGATATTTTTTATAAATGGGATTTTGTTCCTGGTTTTTTTTTGGGATGAGGTATTATGGAAATTTTGAGTTTTATTAAAATTTGGTGTAGGATTTATTCTAAGAAAAAATTAGTATTTTTTAGGATTTTTAAATTGGATTTAAATATGGGTTTTGGGATGAAAATAAATTAAAGTAAATTTAATTTAATTTTTGGGATTAAATTTCTTTTATTTTTGGGAGTATGGTAAATTTAGAAATTACATTTTTGAATGGGAATAATTTAGGGATTAATTTTGCGATTTTGGCATGATGGCCTTATGGAGTTTATTTAGTTAAAAATTATTAAATTCTCTAGAATGTTAGGGATTTATTTTTTTTAATATAAGGGATATAAAAGGATTTTTTTTAAGGATTTAAAATTAAGGGATAAAACTCTTTGTCCGAGAGTCTAAATAAGGGATGGGATTTAGGGATAGCACTCTTAGGTTCCGAGAGTATAAATATAGGCCAAGGGATATGGGATTTTGGGATAAAACTCTTAGGTTCCAAGAGTATAAACATAGGACAAGGGATAAGGGATTTTGGGATAAAACTCTCCATCCGAGAGTTTAAACAATGGACAAGGATTTTTGGATAAAACTCTTCCTCCGAGAGTATATATAATGGATAGGATTTTGGGATAAAACTCTTCCTCCGAGAGTATAAATAAACAGATTGGGATTTAAGGGATATAACTCCTTATCTAGGAGTATAAATAATAGATTTAGGGATAAAACTCTTTATCCAAGAGTATAAATAGTGGATTAGGTTTGGGATTAGGGTTAGGGATAGGATTAGGGGGTAGGAATAGGGGAGGTGAACTACGGTTACTCTGATCCTTCAAAATTGAAGGTACGTAGGAATAGGGTTGTAAACCCTAGTGAGTACAATAATAAAAAATTTAGGATTTTTTTTGTAAATAAGTAAAAAGTCAGACAACAAACAAACATACCCTAAAATTTAAGGAGGATCCCATTGAGTACAATGGAAGTGAGGGGTGCCTAACACCTTCCTCTCACTTAACCAACTCCTGAACCTTAGGAATCTCTGTCTTTAGGATTAAGATTTTCGGTTTATCATTTATTTTCCTTAAAAAAATATGATGGCAACTCGAATATTTTTGCCGACCGCGACACTGCTAATCCCTCTCTCTGTGAAGAGTTTTCTAAGCTAATGCAGGCAGAATTCGAGATGAGTCTGATGGCTGAATTGAAGTTCTTTCTGGGAATTCAAATTGACCAAAAAACAGAGGCTACTTACATTCATCAAAGTAAGTACACCAAATAACTTCTAAAAAAATTCAACATGATGGATTGTAAACCAGCTAAGACTCCAATGCATCCAACATGTATTATGGAAAAGGAAGAGGTAAGTGGAAAGGTTTGTCAGAAGCTCTATCGTGGTATGATAGGCTCTCTTCTGTACTTAACTGCTTCTAGACCTGATACTCTTTTCAGTGTTCATTTGTGTGCTAGATTTCAATCAGATCCTAGAGAATCTCATTTAACTGCTGTTAAAAGAATTCTAAGGTATCTGAAAAGAACTACTAACCTTGGCTTAATGTATGAGAAAACATCAGAGTACTCTCTTTCTGGTTATTGTGATGCAGATTACGCAGGAGACAGATTGGAAAGAAAAAACACCTCTGGAAATGTAAGTTTCTTGGGAAGAATCTGATCTCATGGTCAAGCAAATGGCAATAAATAATTGCTCTCTCAACCGCAGAAGCAGAGTACATATCCGCGTCTCTATGCAGTACGCAGATGCTATGGATGAAGAATCGGCTAGAAGATTATCAGATACATGAGAGTAACATTCCTATCTTTTGTGATAATACTGCTGCTATCTGTTTAAGTAAGAATCCAATCTTACATTCTAGGGCTAAGCACATAGAAATTAAACATCATTTTATTAAAGACTATGTTCAGAAGGGAATCTTTTGTTTAAAATTTATAGATACAGTCCATCAATGAGCTGATATTTTTACAAAACCTTTGGCTGAAGATAGATTTCTATTTATTCTGAAGCATTTGAAAATGGACTACTGTCCAGAGTAAGATTTCATCAAAATCAGATGTGTTTAGTCAGAGTCTGAAGATATCAGATTTTCATTTAAACTAAGAAGCATTTGTTTTTAACCTTAGTCATCAGAAAATGCTTTGTTATAAGTGTCTCTGATCAGACGGAAACCTTTTGGTTTTCTAGACTCTAAGGATATTAAAACGTGTCACTTAGAGTACACAATGAGCAGTACTTTTCTTGGAATTGGTTAAATCATGATTACATTCATTTATTAATCCTCGTTATTATGTCTAACTCTTCACTCCACTCACACGTTATATACCCACTCACACCACTTCACTTCTTTTACACATTATTAATCCTCGTTATTATCTCTCTTTCCCAAAACCGCTTTGAGTGCTTTCTTCATCTTCAATAACAAACTTCATCTTCATTCTTTCTACCTCAAAAATCATCATGATGACTACCTCTCAACAAGAATTCGTTAGTTTCGCTGCTTAAATGGAACAATCATTGAACCCCTCCACTGGGTTATCATCTTAATCAGCTCCCCCGTCTACAACTTCCACAACCGCTGCAACTGTCACTTCAACTTCATCGTCACTTCCTGTGATTGATGAAACTCATATCACTCAAAGGGATGCTTCAGTTAACTGCATTATTGATGTAGAAAATCTGGTTGTTCTTAAAGAACTAGATGTTGATTTTGAAAATCTTGCCTTGAATGGACACGATCTCTCCGCTGAACTAAACTTTCAAGGTTGGAATTAATATTTTCAAAGGCTTAAAGGTCCTATTTTTGAGGCACTTGTGAAAGACTTCTGGAGGCAAGCAGATTGTAACCGTCTTCATGTAGTTTCTCATGTTCTGGGAAAGAAGATAGTCATTACTGAGAAATCAATCTCATATCTTCTGGGGATGAACTTCTTGGAAAACAAGTGAATTTATGGAATGAAAGGAAACTCCAAGTTTGTGAAAGAAACCATTGACAAAGCTATCTTCTTTACCTACTCTCCGGAGAAATTGAAGTATAAGAGTAAGGATTTACATGAAAATCCGAGAATTTGGCACAAGATCATTCTGAGTTGCATCAATCCAAGACCGTCATCAAGTTCTTCTGACTACATCAATGTAAATCATAAGTACATGCTGTATTATCTGCTTACAAATCAGAAGATGTGTCTACCTTCCATTCTGTTTTATTATTTAGGGGATATTGTGAGAAAGACAAGGACAACAGCTTCGCCAGATAAGACTGTGCACACTTACATTCCGTTTGGAAGGTTGCTTTCTGATAATTTTATTGAAAGTGGTCTGGTGAAATTTCTAACTGAAGAAGCCAGGTATACAGAAGATTTGACACCAAGCATTGGAGATTCTTTCAATGCCACTCAACTTAGGAATATGGGATTTATTAAGGAAGTACGTATGAAACCTCATTCTGTATCCCAAGAGTATGTGATTAGTCACAAGATTCCGGTGGATGACTATCCACTCCTTCACAAAGGCGACAGTCCTGCAATAATCGCTGCTTTTGTTGCTATGATGATGGAAGCAGGACATGACATGTCTGGGTTCAGATATGAAAACCTTGCTCTTGCACCACCTCTTGTTGATCCTACCAGAGGCAAAAGGAAGCAAGTTGAAGAGGCCTCTGAACTTAATAGGAAAAAGAAGGATGACAAGTCTGGAACTTCCAAGAATCTAGCTCTGGATTCTTACTCTGAGAAATCTAGTAAGTTTGTTTCTGCTTCTTCTATTTCAATAGCTGTTACACAGTCGATTAATGCTTTATCATCATCACAAACCACTTCTGATCCAAACATCTTTCATATCCCTACTTCCACTTCTCAAGTCATTTTTAAACCACCTTCATTTTCTATTCCACCCCCAATAACCTCTCTGAAGAAACAATTTCTGATACTATTGAAATTGTCACCTCTGAGCCTTATACAATCTCAGATCTTTTTGAGCCTTTTACACCTACTTCTGAACCAATACCTTCTAAAACAATTTCTGCCGAACCTTACCTTGCCTTGGTTGTTTATGAAAAGCCCCTTCCTAAAACCCTTGATGAATGCATTAATTTGTTTCGTAACAAGGCCTTGAAAAGGGTAGCTAAATTATGAGCAGAAGCTAACACTAGCACCAAGCCTTTGGAGCTTGAATGTTCTTGGCAAGAGTTTCAGAAATGGTTAGACTCTGAGTTTGAAAGAATCTCAAATTTCTCAGAAGCTTCCAAAGTTGCTTCAGTTCAACTGGTGAAGGATAAAGAAGAAGAGAAAGAAAGGATAAGACAATTCAAGCTTCTTGCTGCAAAGCAAAAAGAAGTTGAAGAAAGAGCTGCTGAAGCAGCAAGGCTTCTAGCAGAAGAATAAGCTAGCATCGCTGAAGCTGCAGAGAAAGCCAATCAAGCCGTTCTCGTTACTTCCTCCTCTGAATCTGTTCTTGTGCGTTTGGAACATGCAATTGAAGAAATCAAAGAAGATCATCAGACTATGAAAGAAGAACATAAGATCTTCAAAGAAAGCATTGCTGAATAGAAAGTTGTCAATAACTCTCTTCAGAATATGCTTCAATAGATTTTGAACAAGCTGCCTACAAATCCCTCATCCTCTGGAACTTAGGCACCTAGCCACTTAGGCGTTTATTTTTCCTTTTGGCTCTGAATATTAGGCCTTTGTTTGTTTTGATCTTCTGATCCTTTTGAATTAATGAAATTTCAACTTTTTGATTTTGACAAAAAGGGGGAGAAGTATAATGAATGTGATATTTTGATTCTCATAATCAATTTCTGAAAAAATAAGCTGCTTACATTCTAACCAATAAACTTCTGTTTCTGTTAGATTTGTCTTCTTGTTTTCTTTTTCAAGAAATATGGAATCCGAGTTTTTTTGGCATCCAATGTTTTTGACTCTGATATTTCAAGATCTCAATTGGTACAATTGACTTTTGGAAACTGAATCAAGACTCTAAAGATCTCAATATCTGACCTATTGCAACCAGGGGAAGTTCACCTAGAGGGTTCACAAGTCAGGATATTTGACCTTCATCCAGTCTGAGATTCAGTGGGAGATTCTCATCTGAAGGATAAGTATTCCCTAACCTTCTTATTTCGGTTATCTTTTTATGTTATGTACAAAATTGTGTCATCAAAATACATAGTTTTGTCATCATAAAAAAGGGGGAGATTGTTAGAACAAGGTTTGGTTCTGCAATAATACCTCTGAGTTTTCATGATAACAAACAAGTATGTTTGTATGAATAATTTTGGTATTCTAATGTTTGTTATTTTTGAGAATTTAACAAACAAGTTCTGCTTCTGATAAATAGTGTGGCTAAGTTATTAGAAGAGAATTATTCCGCTTCTACACTACATTTGTTCTGTTGAACAGTAGCATTTTCTTTAGAAGACTCTGAAGCTGTATGACTCTGATACGATGACTTAAGAAAAACAAGTTCTGAAGATCTGAAGACCGAAGTTCTGATGAACAAGTCCAGATGCTGAAGACTTAAGAAAACAAGTTCTGAAGATCTGAAGATTGAAGTTCTGATGAACAAGTTCAGATGCTGAAGACTTATGCTTCTAAGACTACGGGTTCTGAAGACCAAGTGCTAAAGACTCTGAAGATGTAGCTATGCAGACTCTGAAGACTTAAAGCTCTTAAGACTCAAGTTACATTTTTCCCTTCTTCTAACTCATACTCTCAGAAGCCTCTGAAGGTAGGAAGTTGAGAAGACAAAGCAACGTGGTACAACAGTACGACGAGGACACTTTTCTCCACCCCGGCTAGGGCGGACGCAAATGTACTATTTGTCTCCCACGTTCTTTCAATCCGCCATAATTCTGAAATGTCAGAAATATCCTTCAACGGTCATATCACATGCATGGCTATATAAAGGCTTGAAGACATCAAGAATGGTTGCGCCAATCTTCATTGTTCATACGCTTTATTGTTCATATCATTCTGAAGTCATTTCGTTCTTAAATTTGTTTACATATCAGCTTGTGTATAAGCAATTTTCTGTAAATACATTGTATTTTCAAATAGTTGTTTGATTTCCTTGAGATACCGGTTAGGTCAGAATTCTTGAGAAGTCTAGGACTAGTGTGTCTTAGAGGTTAATTCCTTAAGGGACTAGTTTGGTCAGAAGCCTTAAGATGAAATGGTTAGTCTGTGTATTGTTAGTCACTAGCAGTTGCTAGTGCAGTTGTAATCAGTTTGGTTATAGTGGATTAAGACCTCGCTTGAGAGAGGCAAAATCACCTTGGCGGGTGGACTAGATTAGCTTGAGGGTTTCTCAAGTGAACTAGTATAAACATACTGTGTTCTTTCTTTTCAACTCTCTTGCTTTATTATCAAGAAGTGAATATTATTTGTAAAGGAGATTATTTTTAAAGAATAGTTTTTATTTTAAAAACCCAATTCAAACCCCCACTTTCTTGTGTTTTTCACACCTTCATCTTTCTCTACCTCTATAAAATGAAGCTGAAGACTTGAAGGAAGGTTACAACATCACACTGCTTTATAAGATCTTTGGCATAACTCTGAGATGTTATTTTTGTAAATGATATTGCATAAGGTCCTTAAGATTTCTTATCTTAGATTATCATATAAATCTTAGAAAGTTTGAGAACCTTTGTGATTGTTGCACAACTGTCATACTTCTGATTGTATATCAAAGTATAGTAGTTACCTTTTCTACTAAACTATTTGTTTAAAGTAAAGGAAGTCTCTTGCCTGCGCGCTTGAACATTTAAGTCTCTTGTGGGTGTACTTGAGCAAGTGAAGTCACTTTCTAGATTGATTGAGAAGAAGTTTATTGCAAGGTTTCTTGAGAAGAATTTTCCTTCTTGGTTGATTAAGCATTAAAGTCTCTTGCAAGTGTGCTTTAGTAATTGTAATATGTTTGGTTATAGTGAAAAGCTATTGCTGAGGCAATGGGACTGGGTTACTCACAGTTGAGGAGAGGAACCAGGATAATCTTTATGTGTTGCTTGTATTTACTTTTGATCCTTATATTTCATCAATTATTACTTATCCTGATACTATACTCTGAACGTGGTTCAAATTCTGAAGTTCTTAAATCAGAAGTGAAACAGATTTTTGGAATACACAATTGAACCCCCCATTCTTGTTTATTTTTCTAACCTTCATTTGGCATCAGAGAAAAATATTTGCATTAACACTTACTAGTGGTGCATAAAATATCCTGCGAAAAAATACTACTTTCTTTATGGCTGGTAGTTCTTCTGTAACCAGTCCTAGAGAAGATTCTCCTCGTGGCAGCAACAACCACAATCAAAGTACATCTGGGAAAAATAATTATATTTCTAGACCACCAACATTCAGTGGTGACTTCACTGAATTTGAATGGTGGAAGAGTAAGATGTACACTCATATCATTGGTTTAGATGATGAGTTGTAGGACATCCTTAAAGATGGCATTAACTTTCAGGTCGGTGGTGTTGAAATGGTTACTGATAGGAAGTCTCTCACTCCTTATCAGAAAAATATCTATAGAAAACATCATAGAGTGGGAGGCATTCTTGTTGATGCCTTGCCTCATTCCGAGTATGTAAAGATTATAAATAAGTCTGCTTCTAAGACTATCTTTAAATCTTTATATGCTACCTATGAAGGTAATCAACATGTGCAAGAAGCCAAAGCTAATCTTTTGGTTCAAAAATATGAGTTGTTCATAATGAAAGATGATGGTGAGAACATTGAATCTATGTTCTTAAGATTTCAAGTTCTTATTGTACATGCCAAATATATTTGATACCGAGTTGAGTAGTCAGATAAAGGTAAGCACGGACTAGACTATGGTAGCAGGAAAGATCATACAATGAAGAGAGCTAGACAAGCATCATACACAACCTGGCCCGGTCAGGGAGCCCGACTCCCATCCGCCGAGTTCTTACAAGGTCGGGTACTATACCCCACATACCTGTCATTGTTGTCGATCATGAGCTCAACAAGCGTCATTCCAACAGTTGTAACGGCGGCGACGCATCAATGCAGACGTTATCCTATCTTCAAAGCGTGCATTCATGAAGAAGAGTTACAATAATGATGGACATGCAACGTCTGAAGGCCAAGAGGCATCTCTTAATGGCCTGGCTTAAATGAAGGAAGAAGGATGCTATAAAAGGGGCTCCCACATGAGGGTTAAGCAAGACACATCCATCTTGAGACAATATACATCACCAGTATAGCTCTCAAATCCCCAAACATACTCTATAATATAGACATCGTAGCTCTCCTTGTCCAGAATAAGGAGAACTAGCACTTTTGGTGGTCTAACCATTTTTGGCTAGAACATTTGGCGCCTACCGTGGGGCCTAGGTAAAACTTTCCCAGGCCAAACCTCTCACTAACGACATGACTTCTGAAAGAGATCCTCCCGATATGGCTCAACTACTAGCTATGATGGAAACCATGAGACAACATAATGAAACATTGCAAGACAACATACAAGAGCTGTAGCAGCAAAGTCAAGCTAACAGTGATAGTGAGGAGGAGGTTCTCGAACCTCAACCTTTCTCTCAAGAGATCTTGGACGACCACGTACCCAAAAACTTCAAAGCACCATCATTAACTTCTTATGATGGGAAGACAAACCCTCAGGAGCGTGTCATTGCCATCAACAATCAGATGGCCATAGTTGCCCCTTCGGACTCATGGTCGGAACCTTGAAGGATATAGCCCTAAGATGGTACATGAGCCTTCCTTGGCTCTTCATCATAAGCTACCAGGGCCTAACTAAGAAGTTAGTACAACACTTATTTGCAAGCAAATGCTGGAAGGTATCCATGACTGCATTGTTCAGTGTTCGACAGAAGCAGGCGGAATCACTACGTGAGTACCTGGCTCGATTCAATGATGAAACCCTCAAAGTATCTCATCCAAACCAATAACTGTTCGTAGGGGCTTTTCAGCATGGATTACGAGCCGCGCAATTCAACGAGTCCCTGGCTTAGAAGCCGGCTATCAGCATGGACGAGATCACTACCCGGGTTGAATGTTACATCAAAGGAGAAGAAAGAAACCAAGAGAAAATATCCCGGGACAGCAATGAAAAGACAAAGAGTAAAGAAGAAGCGTCAAACAGGAGGAAGGAGCATCCTCGGGGAGCTGTACGCGAGCGACACACTCCCAGGCCATACAGACAGTTATATGAGCCGGATAGGGACCTCACCCCGCTAAATACCAGCAGGGGAGACATCCTTAAAGAAGTCGGCCACATGAATCTGTTACAAGAGCCTCATCGTCCCAAAAGAGCCAACACAATCATGGGAAGGCAACCTGAGGCTTGGTGTAATTACCACTGTGTACGGGGACATCACACCGAGGAATGTTAGCGGCTGAAAAAAGAAATTGACGCCTTAATCCAGATGGGACATCTATTGACATATGTGAAGGATTCTCGACCACAAAATAACAAGATAAGTCCTCGCCGAGATGATCAGGGACCAGAAAAGTCATCCCAGAAGAAGGGTTCAGATGCCGAGGACGGTCACGAGATAAAGGCAGTCTGACACACCCTAAACACCATTTCTGGAGGGTTTGCTACTGGTGAAGAGACTAGTCCAGCCAGAAAGAGATATACTAGAGCAGTTATGCATGTCAACCAGAGGTCCCCAGAAAAACTGGAAGGAAACTTAGATGTTGTAACATTCTCCAAACGGGACCCCATAAGGGTCCTAGCTCATGAAAATGATCCTATGGTTATCAAAGTGTAGGTACGAGGTCAGAGCATGAAAGGGGTACTGGTAGACCCTGGAAGTTCGGCCGACGTGTTGTATTGGGATACTTTCAGAGAAATGGGGCTTGATACGATTGAGTTATTGCAATCCAAGGAAGTCTAGTAGGATTCTCGGGAGAGCAAGTCCAAGTGCTCAGACATCTAGTATTGTCGACTAACTTCGGTAACACTGATAATGCAAAGACTATCTGGGTAAGGTACTTGATAGTCAATGTTGCTTCACCCTATAACATCATTATAGGACGACCATCATTCAACACCCTCGAGGCTTCGCTTTCAACACCATATTCGACCATAAAATTCCCACTTGGAGATGGTCGGGTTGGGATTTTCAAAAGCGACTAGGGGCTGGCGAGAAAGTGTTATAAGGATAGCTTAAAGTTGAGAAGAAAAGAACCAGCCGGAGAAGCAAATTCCAAAAGTTTCCCTAAATCCACCTGGTCAACATAGTGCCCGACAAAGGAAAGAAACAAGTCCAGGTTGGGCATCTACCGACCCATGATACACCCATCGGAGTCAACTCATTCCCCGAAGAAGAGAAAGGGATCGTGCAAGTACTAAAGAACAACCTAGTCCTTTCCTCTGGGAAGCCTTACATGGTGGATCCGGGGTATCAAATCCAACCCGGAAATGCATATCTTCCAGATAGTCTTGAAAAGGATTCATCCTTTCCTTTAGAAGCATGGAAGCCCTGCTCAGATAATCTTGAATATGTCAACTGTCGTCTTGATGAAGTCGCAGGGATGGTGGAACGAGAATTTATCAACTTTTCACAACCTGAAATCAATATCAGTGAGGACGACAATCCCTCAGAGACTTAGGATACCTTGGAACAACCAAGCAGAAAATTTGACTTCCTAGTAAAGTATACTGCTCTTGAGAGCTCTCGCACTGGGTTTGAAGACGTTCAGTAAACTAGACCGGGAGATCTTTCCGATCAAGGAGCATACAAGCCGAAACATTAGAATGAGTAGAACTACCTATGACTTGGGATGTATTCAATCTTAAGATGTATTTCAGCTAAGACATTATGTAATTCAATACTGAATAAAGGATCCAAGTCGCACTCTTTTCCATTGCGAGGGCGAGGGTTTTTAACGAGGCGCCTGGACTTAAACAATTGTTATGTCTTGTTTATAGGTATTCGGCTGGAGAGAATGAGTTATAACTCGGTAAACTCCTATAAACATGTCAACATGCTCCGCGTACATAGGTCACCCATAAACGATCCACGTACAAGGGTTGATTAAACCACTATAAACATGTCGAATTTCTCTGCGTACATAGGTCGCCCATAAACGGGTTGATTAAACTCCTATAAAAGTGTCGACTTGCTCCGCGTACATAGGTCGCCCATAAACGGGTCGATTAAACTCCTATAAACGTGTCGATTTGCTCTGCGTACATAGGTCGCCCATAAACGGGTTGATTAAACTCCTATAAATGTGTTGACTTGCTCCGCGTACATAGGTCGCCCATAAACGGGTTGATTAAACTCCTATAAACGTGTCAACTTGCTCCGCGTACATAGGTCGCCCACAAACGCTCCGCTTACACGGGTTAAACAAACATTTCTAATAGTTTTGTGCACACAAGCCTGACAATCTGATATAATGATGATGAAACATCTAAGCCCAAAGCATGTCAAAAGATACTTGGGGCTTGTAAGTAAAAGGTCATGCATGGCAAACTGCCAATAAGAAAAGGGCAAATCTCTGTAGAAAGGACGCCCGGGTACATACCATAATCAGCGCCTATGCCTACAAGAGTCCAGAACTCTCAAAAGTGAGAAGACTATACACAAGATAACTAAAGGCTCCTTAATAATTAGCCTCACAGTAAGCTACCTGAAAGGTCAGGGAAATCAAGCAAAAGCGAAAGCAAAAATAATACCCGACAATCTATAATCGGACACCCTAAGTTAATCTAACTTAGTGCCCGAGGGGCTGGATATATGTACGGGATTATTTTGCAAAGAAACAAACATGATATAAGCATTAAAAATAACAGCCTCAGAAGGGCCAAACATTGTACGTTACAAAGCCCGAAGGCTAAAAAGTCATGAGCATGAGGGGGGACAACACCACACTCCCTCGCCAAAATGTAAAAGTGCATCCAGAAGGATGACTAACTAAAACCAATAACAACAAGATCAAGTAGCAGCCGAAGTGTCATTGACAACATCATTTAAGGTCGGGTTCACATTCCCGTCAGAATCATTGACCGGGCTTTGAGACCTCTTCGGGCTATCCTTCTCCAGCTTGCCAAGGTCCACAAAATGGCCATCCTGCACCACTTTGAAGTAATCCATCTCTAACAAATTCAGGCCAGGATGGAGACAGAGAACTTGATCTTTAGCTCTCTCAAAAGTTTCGTCACCAGCAAACAAAATATCGATATGAGTTTTCTTCAGAGCTTCTTTAATATCGTTGTTGGATGATAAGAGCTCGGTATTAGAAGCCTCGGATACCTTCAACTGGTCAGTAAGCTTGGCTAAGGCTGATTTATGATCAGACTCCAAAATCTCTTGTTTCTTTCTTGATTTAGCCAAATCCTTCTCCAAGCTAGAAAGTTTCTTAGACTGAGATTCCTAGGAACTCTTCAACTGAGCAACTTCATCCTTAAATTTTGACTCAAGCTTTTCAGAGTCATCAGATAATTCAAACAAACCACGGGCGAGGACAACACACCTCATCAGATAAGAACTAAGATTCTGAGTAATTTTATGCTGACCAATGGATTTAACTTTATTAACATCCTCGGTAGCATTGAGATGATCACGCAGGCATCTGAAGCCATCAAAATCATTGGACCAAAAATTGAATTCCCCAGACGCGGAATTCTCCCCTGGGCCTCTCGTGAGGGAGTTAATCTCCATTTCAGCTTGACGAATATCCTCATTCATTTGAACCTTCAACTTCTTCGGGTCACATTGAGAAACCTCATCCTGAGCAGGTAAAATGAGAGGCTGAGGCTCAACCTTACTCGGGGTGGCTTTAGTGCTCGTACCCCTAGGCCGTTTTGGTGCCTAGACTTCTAATCCACCTAAGTCGGACTTAGATGCAGACGCACCCCTAATTCCTCTCCGGGCTTCCCGGGCTGCTTGCATTAATTTCTTATGCTCGGCTACAGATAGATCAGTCATCTTGTCTACAAACAAACAACCTAAGGTTAGAATAAAAAGGAAGACGAGGAATATTTAAAATAATAAATAATGATTACACAAAAAGGCAAGGAGTTGTTCGTCATCTAAAGGCAACAATTCCTTAATCCTCATCATACGGAATGAATCAAGAATAGCTATAGACTGGCGTTCCAAATAATTCAGTTTATCATAGTTAAATCCAGTGATTGATAAGGGATCTTTGGTCCTGTATTAAGGAAAGTGTGGATGCCCATCTAAGGCGTATAACACCTGTGGACATCTCAGGCCACAACGAACTCTCAAAAAACAATCTTTATAATTCTTATAATTTAAGGTGTAGGTCTGAAGGAAACTTCGGTCGGGCATTCCACTAATTTGAACCCAGCTTCGGTTATTAATTCCTTTTACCTCAAAGAAGGAAAAGAATAAACCTATGGTCGGAACTATGTCAAAATCGGAAAAAGGGATACAGATGTTAAAATCCTCCATAATACTAGGATAAAAGTTGAAAAAGTCTTCAGAACATCTTTTGGCCAGGGTATATATACTCTTTCCTTAGGGCCGCCAGTTCCAAAATAACGTCATCTTCGAAACCAGTAGAGGATATAATCCTCAGGGATCGGATTTTAGAAATTTCGAGGTCGTCAGCAGTACTATTATTATGGTTCATAACCTCAGAATCAAAGGAAGCAGCAGTCTCTATTAGAATTTCTATAGAACCTGAAGAGTCAGAGTCAAAGTCACATTCAGAAGTGAGAATCTCATTATAAAACTTACCCATGACTCACCTATACTCTTCTACCCCTATAGAATCCTTCATCTCTTACATGTTTTTTTCCCATATTCTTTTTCTCTCATTGTCACTCTTATGAATAACCTTACCCTCATTCTCACATTCCCTAAGAACTACCATTTTGTGTTAAAAAGAAAATAAAGGAAGATCAAGAGGGAAAGGAAAAAATACCTGAAGTGAAGAGCGCTTGGAGAGGAAATCATATTCGTTTAAACAAGAACGTAGGAGTGAAGGAAAGAGAAGCCTGACTTTAATAGAAGTCTAACGTTCGAAAAAATGGCTAGAGAATAGCCACTCATGGTGTATTAAAGTCATCATAACTCTAGGGAAGATCAGGGGGCACGACCGTTCGAAGATTTTGACACGTAAGGACCTAAGAAGAAAAGCCGATCTATAACTCACACCTATATCCGGGCTCATGTTACTGCCGAGTATGACACCCTTATAAATGGTTATAGTACTCAGGGGGCTTATGTACATGCCAAATATATTTGATGCCGAATTGAGTAGTCGGATAAAGGTAAGAAAGGACTAGACTATGGTAGCAGGAAAGATCGAACAATAAAGAGAGCTAAACAAGCATCATACACAACCTGGCTCGGTCAGGGAGTCCGACACCCATCATCCGAGTTCTTACAAGGCCAGGTACTATACCCCACCAACCTGGCACTGATGCCGATCATGAGCTCAACAAGCGTCGTTCCAACAGTTGTAACGGTGGTGGCGTATCAATGTAGACGTTATCCTATCTTCAAAGCGTGCATTCATGAAGAAGAGTTACAACAATGATGGCCATGTAACGTCTGAAGGCCAAGAGGCTTCTCTTAATGGCCTGGCTTAAATGAAGGAAGAAAGAGGCTATAAAAGGGGTTCCCACATGAGGGTTAAGCAAGACACATCCATCTTGAGATAATATACAACACCTGTATAGCTCTCAAATCCCCAAGCATACTCTATAGTATAGACAGCGTAGCTCTCCTTGTCCAGAATAAGGAGAACTAGCACTTTTGGTGGTCTAACCATTTTTTGCTAGAACACTTATGTCAGGACTTCGGGTCTTGAACAAGAGCTATACTACTTTGGACCATGTCAACAAGATTCTTAGGAGTCTTCCTGCCAAATACACACCCAAAGTAACTTCTATTCAAGAAGCTAAAGACTTAAACACTCTAAGTCTTTAAAGTCTTGTTAGCAATCTCCAAAGTGTAATACCCTAATTTTTACCCATAAGATCCAACATATCATTTTCATCTCATGCCACGAACAAGATCACAAGCTTTTCTTGAGGGAGATCACCAAGCAACCATGTTTTCTTGTTTGTTTGATGTTTGTTTATGTTTATGTTTACTAACCCTTAATTAAAATCCCAAAATATGTTTGTTTTTCCCTTTACTAACCTTTTTCAAGAAGAAATTTGGATCAAGAATATCAAATACCAGTTCCTCAACTCGAATTAAATTCATCTGAACAAAGTCAAAGTTGATCTGCAAACAATTCAAAATCATCTGATCA
This sequence comes from Lathyrus tuberosus, assembly GCA_022829125.1. Classification (NCBI taxonomy): domain Eukaryota; kingdom Viridiplantae; phylum Streptophyta; class Magnoliopsida; order Fabales; family Fabaceae; genus Lathyrus; species Lathyrus tuberosus. Next base: position 10,044,050 of record JALAZF010000168.1, read on the forward strand.
AGAGTTTTCAAGTTTTAATTGACTATTATTCAAGAGACTCCAAGGTTCATATGTTTATTTCCATGCCTTCTTTGACAAGTCAAAAGAATTGAGCCATAGCCAAGGCAGCACATCAAAAATCCATTTTTTCACTTTTTCACCGTGTTAATCGATTAACACATTTATACATGCAAATGGTTAATCAATTAACCAGTGCATTTTTTGTGAAAATGAGCCAAATTCAAATTCTGCACCATTTTGGCACCAAAATTCACTTGTTTAATCATGAGAATATTCTAGACCATCTCATTTTAATTCCCCTACATGATCATAATTAATTCCCACCATACACCCTTATTAATCACCACTTGATCTTGATTTTTCCTTCATATTCAAATTCCATGCCTAATTTTGGTTCCAAACCAAACTCCAATCCACCAAAATTTCCAAGCCTAAATTCTATAAATAGAGGCCTCATTTCATTCATTCTTCAAGCTTTTGATAGCCAAATTCACCTTGCAAAAATTTCTCTCAATTCTTTATCTACCCAAATTCACCAAAGCTCTTTCTTCCATTGAAAGCTAGTAAGTTCTACATTGGATCTTACTGATCTTTGAGCTAAACCTCCATCCAAACACTTTTTCATCATCAATTTCTATAGATCAAGGCTTTGGAGTGTGGTTCTTGAAGTTGATTTGAAGTATTTTCAGATTTAAAGTGGTAATTCACTCATTCCACCATTGTTGTGATTGATCAATCTTCCACAATGTGATCTCTTGTTGATTCTTGTTGCTTGATCTTTGGATCTTTCAAATTGTGTTCCATTGGTGTTATTTGTTGTTTTACTTGAATTTTCGTGCTAATTTGCATTCATGATCATGAGGTGTTAGTGAATGCTGAATTTTTTTTTCAAAATTTTTTTGCTGTCATAGTAGTGTTAATCGATTAACACATTTGCACATGCAAATGGTTAATCGATTAACTAGTAACAAATTTGTGTTTTTGGTTCTGTTTTGGGACTGTTTTAGTTCTTTTCCTTTCTTCTTCCATTTCCTTTTGATCTTTGCCTTGGTTTGCAATTTTAAAGGTCCTATTCCTCTTTAAATTCAATGGACTTAGGGTGTAGATGAAGTTGGATAAACATTCACTAATTCAAATCTATCTTCAAAGTGAATTGTTCAATTCATTTTAGGTGCTTTGAGTTAATGATATGTTTAGTGCTTTAATCCACCAAGATGAGTGGTTGAACTTAAAGATGGAATGATTTTAGAATTGTAATTCAATTTGGCTTTCTCCTCCCTTTTTTTTTTTTCTTTTGATCGATGAAAATCTTCGATATCATTGGAACTTATCTTAAGTTCTCGATGAAGATGAAATTGTTACCATTTCTCTTTTCGTGTGGTATTGCTTTCGGAGATTGATCTACATATCACTTCTCTATAATGCACTAGCACTAACATTGTTATTGACTGGCCTCAGATAGTCGTGGCTTCTACATAAGTCGGATTACGATTTCTTAACATAGCGCTAAATTGTCCCAAAATTGAAAAACTGTTGTGATTTGTAAGCGAATTATCAGTCTCCTATTATTCCATGGTGTAGTTTGAAATAGATTGGATTTCTCTTGTTACCCGTGGGGGTTAGTTGGCATACTCGTTGATTTTATCCGAGTTGGAGCCCTCCCCATAGTAATGTATGAGACCATGTTTTCATTCTCATGGATGTTTAGTCGAGCATTTCCAAAAACACAACAAAACTTATTCTCTCATTTTGGATCAATATTGCTCTATATTGTTATATTAATTGTGCTATGTTTATGCATCTTTCTTACTCCATATCTCTCTTTATTTTTTATGCTTTATGTTATCATATCATATCATATCATATTATTTGTTTATGTTTCCGCTATTTTTCCTTTGTCCACTTAGACCATTTGTTTATGTTTATGCTCCTTTTCTTTTGTCCATTTGGACCAAAAACATTAATAAAGGCTTAAACCCCTAAAAAAACTTGTTCTCTTAATTTTGGACTATGGTTACTATCCTTTGCATTGGACATGGAACTTTGGACTTAGAACTAGGATCTTAACCTATGCTTGGAAGTTTGTGAAAGAAAACCTTGGATTTTTGGCTACTTGGAGTTCTCATTTGAAGACCTATCTTGATCAAGGCCTAATCTAAAGGAAAGAATGCTTATATTATGGAGCTTTCCTGTGTGGTTAGATCGTTCTTATCCTTAGCTTTTATCTTTATGCAATAGGATAGTCACTTCTTCTCCACCCCTTCGTTAATTGTCAAAATCTAATCTCTTTTTCAAAATCTTCTTGTTTTCGAAACTTAAACTGCTTTCACAATAAAACCTTGACCTTGGTCAAGTGATTTTCAAACTTTGTTTTATTTAATAAATGTTAATCATACTTTGACTAATTTCAAAAAGACATAAAAAACACTTCACCTCATTCAAACCTTTTGTGCCTTTGTGCATTTTTTCTTTGAAACTTTTTAAAAGGATTAGACATGAGTCATCTTCTTTGATGAGATGTAAAGCTCCTAACCATGGTTTTTTGTGTAAAGTATGGTCATTTTCCACGTAGATGTTGAAGTGATTAGTCTTTTTGATTTTTATCCAAGCAAATCCTTCATCTTAATGTGATGCAAATGCCTCTTTCACATACTTTTGGGTAATTAGTTGAAAAATATCTTTTGAGAATGGAAAGTTGTCTTTTCAAGATAAAATAAATCATAACCAACAAATTTTTGTTATTTGTACCATGAACTACAAGGTTTTGATCCTATATTGCACTTTGTGGGTACGTAGGCATGAGGCGATAAGTTTCTCCAAACACAAAAATCTTAAAAAATACTTCTCTTCTCATCTCCCCGATCTTATTTCAAACAAACATTTTCAAACCAAAAAGTGTAGATATTTCAAAGGGTTCCTATAGAGTGCTATAGACGTTTTGGATGCTAACACCTTCCCTTAGCGTAATCAACCCCCTTACCCAGTCTCTGATCTTTTGTTCTTGTTTTAGAACTTGATTAGGTTTTGTTCGTTCTTTTTTCCTTTCCTTTTGGATAAAATAAAAGTGCGGTGGCGACTCTTGCATTTTTTACTTAAATTAATCAATAGCTTACACTTACAAATTTCCCTGCTACACAAAGTTAAGAAATGAGTTAAATGGAGATGACACTAAAAAGCAAGTTTAAACCTTAGATTTAAATTCTTTTGAGAGATTTGAGAAATCTTCTCAAACTAAAAAGCTCAAAGAAGCCACTTAGGATGAAGCTTCTGATTAAGAGTCTGATGATGATGAACTAGCTTTTATCATCAAAATATTTCAACAACTGGCCCGAAAGAAGAACAAATTCTCTAGTAAGAAAGATGGCTTCAAAGGGTCCGATTCTGGGAGTAAAGACCAGGATGGCTGTTACAACTGCAAGAAACCTGATCACTTCATTGCTGAATGTCCTGATCTCCACAAAGACAAATGTAGGAAGGAAAAACCTAGAAGAATAACTTCAAAGGCAAGTTCAAGAAGAGTCTCAGGGAAACATGGGAAGAACTTGACAATGAAGGAGAAGATGAAGAAACCAACCTTTCCCTGATGGCTTCAACCTTTTCAGATTCAAACATTGAAGTTGGTTCAGATTCAGAGTTAAAAGACACAGATCAGGTAGTTTCCAAACTCACTATATCTGATTTGGACACTTTTTATCATAATTTTATGGAAAGATGCTAGCAGAAAGCCAAACATGTGAAAATACTATCAGACCAACATGATCTTTAAAAAGATGTGCTAAAACATTCAAAAGAAAAAATTGAGAAACTTGAGAAAGATCAAATCGCTTTAGCACAAAACATGTCGGACAAATATCTGGATAAAAATGAAATAGCTCTCCAAAATTTCATTATATATGGGTTTGAAAGAAGTAAACTTGCTTCCTTGATATATGAAGTAAGTAAGAGCAAAAGAGAATGTCCTGGATACCATAAAAAACATTATAATCCAACGAATGTTTTGGTAAAACCATCAGACCCTTCTTCTTTAACAATTCTCAAAAAGGGATGAATGCTTACTTTATGCATGCTGTTGAAAATGGTAAAATTCTGAATCAATCAGAACCTATTACAGATAACTCTTAGGTTCTTAAGGAATCGAGATCTCAGACTCAAGATTCAAAGGTTCCAAGTAAATTAGAACCTAAGACCCTCAAATAAAAGACTTTGAAGAACTCAGAACCCAAGACTATTGTATCTAAGGTTTCAAAAGATTCAGAAGTTAAGGTCAAAATGTATTCTAGACTAAGTTTCAGGAATGAGTTTAGACCTTAATATAAGGCTGACACATAAAGCAAGAAGAAAACCGGCAAAACTAACCTCATAGGACCCATAAGAGTATGGGTACCAAAGAATGAGATTGTTTTTTCTTGCAGATGTGCTTAAAGGAAAGAACAAAGCCACAACTGCTCTAGGACAGTGGTTTCTTATAACCTTAAAAAATAAGAAGGAATACATTCCAAATCCTAACTTTGAGAGAGGAAAAAGGTGTGGAATCCTGAAGAAACTAGAAATATGAGATCATTGGTAGTGTGAATATTGAAGTCCTCTTATGTTGAACTGGTTCTTTAGACTTGTGGTTTTATCTCTGAAGGTATTCAATTGTATTTAGAAGTCTGAAAAGGATTTTGGTGGTGATCAGAAGAGCATTGTTGGAACAAGAATGTTCCCCTTGGACAATCTCAAAAGTTGATACTGCTAAAAGCGAGGTATGATTATCTCTGTTTTTATTAGATAATTTCTAATCCTAACATTTGTTAATGTTTGTCAGAAGATCTTCATATTTATGAAAGAATAATTACACTCCAATGTGATAATTTTACTTCTATCAGTTGGGCATAAAATCCTACTCTAAATCAAAGTCTGATGATGTTCAGAAGATACCTTGATTAGAAATCTCTAAGTCAACTTCTGATGAAGATATAGCCTCTAAAGCATCTCATCATATACTATGAATAGGATTAACTACCTATGATATGCACACAAGTGGACATCCTTTGGTAACTGCCTCTGGCATCTGTCCTCTTACGTGTCATAAATTTGAAACGTCTTTTAACACATGGATTGTAATTATTGAGTAAAAACTTCTTTGTTCTTGGTGGTTTACATTTACTTCTCTAATATCTGTTTCTTTTTACATTTATGTTGATTGTTGTTTGAAATCCCTTTTTCACTCAAAAACACTATGTATATCAGAAACACACATTTCAATTCTCACTTCCTACACTTTTCTTTTTCAAACCTTCTCTGAAAAACCCTTTTTCAAAAAGTAAACCCTAAAAGCTCCTCTCATTAATGGCGTCCTCATCGAATGCTCAACACGCACACATGAATGTCGACTCTGGCAAAAGTATGGCCATCAAGCCCAAGTCCATGGATTTGAATCAAGATGATCTAAAGCTATTGGTGGAACATATTATTGATTTTGTGTCGTTCAATTATAATGGGTATGATCTTTAGAGCTTCTTCAGAGTTCATGAGTGTTCTCCTATCTTTGAAATGCTGAATAAACCAACTTATCCTTATCTTGTGAAGGATTTCTAGGTTTGGGCAGAAGTGTTTGATGAATTTGCTGCATTTGAGGAACTTATACTTCTAGTGGAGAAGAACAGTTCTTTGAAGGGGAAGAAGAGAAAATAATTTGGATTGAAGAAGTTTGAAGAAGTGGAAATCAGGTCTACTGTGATGGGTGTTGATGTGATAATCACTCAGAAGACTATTGCTAAACTTTTAAGAGCTCCGAATTCTGGAAGGTTCATTGTGGGTACCAAAGACAACAATCTTGAAGTTGAGGTTGTTAAGAGTTACTTGTTTGAGAATGCTGATAAACTTGGTTCCTATGACTTTGGAAAGGTCAAGAACATGAACAAGGAATTCAGGCTTCTATTTAGAATCTTAATTGGTTGTCTGATTCCTAGAGAAGGAAGCACTTATCAGATTTCTTGGGATCACAAACATTTCCTCTTCTACTTGAAAAATGAAGACAAGATAAATCTGTCTGCCTATATTTTCCATCATTTTTGTGAAGCAATCAGAGATAGCATCAAGCTTCAAAAGAAGAATGTGCCTTATGCTAGACTATTGTCAAAATTGTTCTTTCAGGGTCATCTAATTGATTCTCTGAAAAACTTGCCTGACAATGGAGATCTGAAGGAAATATATGGAAATGTTTTATCTACTTCTATTTTGGGTAATATGAAGCTTATGAAGAAAGGAGATTTTCATACCCTAAATTTTACCCCGAGCTTTTACTTGCATCTGCATAGTGCAATCGTTTCATTTTTGTCATACATTCCTTCAGTCGAAAGCATTCATCAGGGGTTTAGACGAAAAGTCAGGAGTTCTCAGAATTATTTTTTTCTCTCTTTTTTCCTCTCTTTCTTTCCTTCTTTTTTCTCCTTTTCCTTTTCTCTTTTACTGCTACTACATCATCATCTACACTTTAACACAACACAACACCACAACAAATATCTAAACACAAAATATCTTGATTTCTTTCTCTCTCTCTCTCTCCCTCCCAACATGATACAAACTGCCCTTCTCATCAACAGTAACACAACTTCAAAAGAAACCAAACATATGTCTCACTTTTTCTCATAAAAACACACTCCACAAACCAAACACATCTCTCATCTTTTCTTATAAAACACATAACCTCACCACCATCAACCTCTACTCTCCAAAACATCAACAACAAACTTCATCATCATCTAAACTTCTACTACCATAAAGTTCATACAACCACCAACATAAACACAACATTCATCACCTTCATTTCCGTTCATCCACCACGAAACACAGTTAACAACCACCACCAACCCATTTTCACATAGAAACCTCATTTTTTAGCATTTCTTCACAAAAGAGTGAGATTTTGCAAATAGAAGCTGGATTCGCATCCAAGTTTGATTCTTCGACGTGGATGCTCATTCATCTTATCTCAAGACTTGTAAAGCAAGCTACCATGGTTATGGGTCGCTAATTTCCTTTGTATCAAAGGTAGAGGTAGTCTACTTTAGCTTTATGTATTTCTTTTTATTAGCCTTGTTTGTGAACAAGTGATGATTAATATATGGTGAATATTTTTGTACTTAATGATCCATTCTTGTTTTGTAAAACTCTAGACATAGATTTTGTGGAACTTGACCTAAAATATTTATTTATAAATTTATAGATTTGAGAGATTAGTCTATGGTTGATATTTACTTTGTATTGAACTTAAAGCTTACTATATTGGTTGTTATATGGAGAGATCGTGTAGCGATGAATATGGTACTTCTCATGACGCCTCTCTAGAGATAAACAGTGTTGAGAGAATACGCGATGATATTAATCAGATCCAACTTCACATCCAAGATTGAAAGAATGCGTATAAGTTAGGGTAGATTAAAACTACTTTTGATATACTTTCTTAATCAAACACTTTAGAATTTATAAGCTTTGCTACTAAAATCGTGACAATTTATGAATCAAACTTTGAAACCCTTTTTCTTGAAACGGTAAACTATTGAACGACAAGTATCAAATATCAGGACAATCCCTATGGAGATGATAACAAAAACCCACCTATAGTACAAATCGTAACAAAATGGTATCGTTGCCAGGGATTGTTGTTGATATTGCAAGCATTGCAATAGTTTATTGATTTTAAGATCTTTGTATTGTGATCTCTTACCTCTATTAATTTTTCTTGTGCTATTTAATTTGTTTGGTTAAGTGTGCAGATTCTATTTATGCGAGGAAGTGTATCTGCGGACCAACGAAAAGACAAGAAGCTTCTTGTGATTTATTATGCAAGAAAAACATTAGATGAAGCTTAAATGAACTACGCCACAACAGAAAAGGAACTCCTAGCTGTCATTTTCGCATTAGACAAATTTCGTTCTTATGTAGTAGGAGCTAAAATAATTGTCTATACTGACCACGCCACTATTAGGTACCTATTAAGTAAAAAGGACGCCAAACCAAGACTCTTGAGATGGATCTTGCTATTACAAGAATTTGATTTAGAGATCAAAGATAAAAAAAAAAAGGCACTGAAAATGTTGTAGCTAATCACCTCTCTAGACTTAAGAATATAAAAGCCGAACAAGTGCCCATCAATGATGATTTCCCCTATGACCAACTTGTAGCCCAGTTAGAAAATAACCTAACTCACACAAATGAATGTTCTCAAATTAATCTTGACATAGAAAACAAAGAAGTAATGGAAGCAGTCTTTACTAAACTCGTAGTACCTTGGTATGCTGACTTTGTCAACTGCTAATTGTTTTTTTTTAAACATTGTTGTTTAATGAAGTGATCATGCATTTTCTAAATTAATCATGTCACATTCGCTCTTTTTTCTTCTCATATATCAAAAAACAAAAAAAAAACCTATATACCTCTTGTCCACTTTCTTTATCAAACTGTTGTTTTAGCAAAGATTGGAGGGAGGATGACAAAAATGAAATACCTATAATTGCTGCTGGTATGCTTTTAGATAAAATCCCGTTGATGATGTACATGCATTGTTTCAAATCCCCTAAACACAGGCGAGATAAGGAGTTAGTCCCTAGTTAACCACTTCGAGCCTAGAAATAGGAGTTTACTTCGGACTTTCAAACCCTTACGCTAAACTTGGGGCATAGGTAATGTTCAATTAATCTGACTACACATTCAAACTACAAGATGAAACATCTCATCTGGGGATCAACCATGCTATTCTTCGCACACATCCTGAAGTATCGAAAGGACCTTGCAAAATTCAAAATTTATGGCGGTTGCTTTTTCATTGACCAATGACTTGGCAGTCACAAGCCTTTCCAAAATAAAGAGAAAAAATAAAATAAAAAAAGAATCAAAAGCCTGCTAAGTCGAACACCCCAAAGAAGAGATTTAGGCAAAATCAAGGTAATCCCAATGGACTCGAAAAAAGAAAATCAGTCCTTGCAAAAGTTAGGGATCAAAAGAAAATCAGAAGAGGTCATCAAATCCTCAGCAAAGCAAAAAGTGATTCAGTGACCACCATGTCAAGAATAAAAAGATCACAGACATCCATGAAAAAACGAAATAAGGTGACTGCCATTTCAAGCGAATCTTGAATCCTCATTTTCTCTCTTACACCATCAAACTTTGGATGCGTGTGTCAATTTAACTGAACATAGGACTGGAGAACATCACAAAGAAGGGGTGGGTACAAACAAAATTTTGATCCTTAGATCCTTTGTTTCTATAACCGTGAACCAGACAACGTTACAACCCTTAAAAGATCTAATTGAAGCAGGGTTTATTTTGAAGGCATGCTGCAACAAGATTGTGTAAACTGACTCCTATAAGATTTGCTCATCACATTCTTGCTATATCCTTCACATTAGATAAATCAGCATTACATTTGGACTAATGGTCCATTCGTCACACACTATCACATCATTCCAATAATGATTATTTTTTTTCAAAACTTGCATGAGCATCACATTAAAATTACCATTTGTGAATAAAAAATTTTTAACTGCAAGTTAGTACTCAACATCAAGGAAATTCTAATAAGGAGCATGCAAAGAGGACTGGATCATTCAACAAAGTTGACCAGAATTAAGATCGGCTCATAACCCTACGGATCAGGGGCATATCATATCAACCTAAGGAATCAGTCAGTCTAAAGCAAGTCCTCAAACATCAGTTGATCATGGGGCAAATCATTCAAGAATCTGTTGATCAGAAAGTATCATCTCAAGGCTCTACCAACCAGGGGCAGGCCACCCAGAGGATCTTATGATTAATGGCAAAGTGCCTCCAATGATTCAATCAGCACAAATTAAGTCGCTTCAACACTCATTCTAGGGCAAGCTACCTCAATAGTACACTGAAGCCAACCACTCCAAGAGTCGGTTAATCAAGGGTAAATCCTTTCACGACTTAAAATTCTAGGGCGAGCCATTTCGAGGTCATCTTATGGTACAACTGCTTCCAACTTCCTTTCAAGGAAAAATTCTCCAAAGACCCACCAAACTGGGGCAAGATGAGCCATAGAGGGGTAAGCCCTCCATACCTTCAAAGCTTCTCAAGCAAACTTCATCAGTAATCTCAAAGTTTAGGACAAGTGTCAGGGAATCATGTTATTATCCCATCCAATAACCTCTACCTGTCAACAGAAGCCTTGCTGCCAAAACCTTTTATCCATTACCCACCTCAGGGGCTTGGAGCATTCATATCATTGGATAAATCACCCTCATACAACAGTCATGTCGCTTCACTCGAGCGTAAAGCCATGCATATCATCTCATTTATCGAGCCTAACCCCACAACTTGAATCTAACCTCAAAAAGCCTTGTATCCCAAATCACTTCAAAACCAGTTCCTGTCAGGCGGATCATCTCAAAATACCGGTTCTCATCTGGTATATAGCTTCTAAACCAGTTCCCGCATGGTAAACACCATTTCAAAGTCCAGTTCTCGTCAGTAAAACCATAAAGTCAGTTCTCGTCTGATACAAAAAAAAAGAAGTCAATTCTCATCTGACAACTTAAACTTTTTCTACCAGCTCTCATTTGGTAGTCTATCCCTTTAAAACTAGTTCTCGTCTGGTGATTCACCTTCAAAGTCCACTTTCGTTGGCAACCAAGAATAAAACCCAATCACCATCAATCTGGTCCTACACCAAAACTAAAAGCCCAATCATACTTGGCACCCCAAACCAAAAGCCCAACCATACTTGGCACAATCATGACCTGTGAATCACATATCCTCATATCCCTAGGAGCCCGATCTTGCAAAGCATAAGCCAGTTTTGATAACTAGCCAAAAATTCCTGAATCAATAATATATCCCCACAGAGAATGTCGAGCCTATTCCCCAACAAATATTTCAATTGATCCCTAAGGCCATAGATATGTTGATCTAACCCTCTCTTTACCCTTTGTTTCCCCAGTGGAGTCATCTTTCTATATACAATTTCTAGGGGATGTAAATCCATTGATTTATTTCTTATGTTTAGATCTGTTGATCTTGTCTCTCTCTTTCGGGATGTAAATTCGTCGATCCTACTCCTTGTTATTTTCTTGGGCTGTAGAACCGTTGATCCCACCTCTTCTTCTTAGATCCTTTGATCTTAATCCCCTTTCATTTTCTTGGGTTGTAGATTCGTTGATCTTACATCCTATTCCCCAGCTTTTAAGTCGTAGATCTTTGATCTTACTTCTTTTGGGTTGTAGATCCATTGATCCTACTTCCTTTCCATAGATCTGTTGATCTTCCTTTGAGTCGCAAATCTATTGATGTTGCTTCTCTTTTCTTTTGAGTTGTAAATCTGTTGATCTTACTTCTCTCTATCTTAGGGTCGTGGATCCGTTGATCCTTTTCCCTGGTTGTAGATTCGTTGATCCTACTTCCTTTCCATAGATTCGTTGATCTTTCTTTGAGTCGCAAATCCATTAATATTGCTTCTCGTCTTTTTTTTTGGGTTATAGATTCGTTGATCCTACTTCTTTTCCGTAGATCAGTCGATCTTACCTCTCTTTATCTTCCTTTCAGTCGCAAATCCATTGATGTTTCTTTTCTTCATCTTTTGGGTTATAGATCTGTTGATCCTACTTCCATTTCATAGGTCCGGTGATTTTCTTTTGAGTTGCAAATCGGTTGATGTTGCCTCTTTTCATTTTGTGGGCTGTAGATCCGTTGATCTTACTCCCTATTCATAGATTCGTCGATCTTACCTCTCTTTATCTTCCTTTGGGTCGTAGATATGTTGATCTCGACTTTCTTCTATCATACCTTACCCTATTACCCCATTACTGGTTGCCGTTATTTAACCATACTCAAACCTTTTCACCAAATATATAGTCTTTCATGTGTCCGTAACATTGCATATCATAGCATATCATCATAACTGTTCTGCATCATAGCATACTATCCCTTTGTATCTCCAGCATATCACTGCATTTATCCCTTTTCTAATCAGTCAAAATTCTAAGTATTCTAGTATTTAATCCTCTTCTACCTCGAATGTCTAAAAGTCGTCGCTATTCCTACCTTCAGGTCCAAGAAGATTAAATAGGGGCAACTGTCATACCCCCAAATTTTGACCAGGTATTTTAAAACTTGCATTCATTTGTCTTGTATTTTCACTTTGCATCATTTGTATAGTTTAACATGCATTTCATCTTACGCAATTCCCGTATTATCTGCCAGAATAAAACTGTCGGATTTACAATCAAATTGGTCAATTTGAAAGTCAATTGTGCAAAAAATCGGTGGATGAAAAGTTTCAAAATTGAGCCTGCAGACGTCATTTAATTTCATCTACGTTTCGCGTAATTTAACCTGGCATTCCGATTTTAATTTTTGATGACTTTTCGACCATGTTTTGATCAGCCTGAGCATTTTTACTGGTCCCGATTCATTTTGAAATTTGGTGCGTTCATTTTTAATTTTTGAGCACTTTGGTACCCGACTTTTTATTTGTTTTTTTATCATATTATTTTTATTTTTAGTTAAATAATTATTTAATTTTTTTAGATAATTAGGATTTTATTTTAATTTAATTTAATTTATTTTATCTTTTATTTTATCTTTTTATATCATATTTAAATATATTTGTTTTTATTTCTTTTTAGTAAACTTAGCCATTAAGTTTGAAAAAGCATGTTCTTTATTTGTTTCATATAGTAAACCTATTTCTTTTAATAACACTACATAGCATGAGTTTGGAGGATATCTACACAAGAAACATGGCCACACCAGATTCCTCTAAAAAATTTTCAAAACAAAGATCATCATCATTTCATGAGCTCACTTGCACAATAAACTTATCTTATTCCCTCATAACAAGATGCTAGTCGTGTAGCTTTTCTCCACAACAAAACTCAACCAACACGTCATTTCCTCCCTATAACTTCTTCACTCATCTTCTTCACAAAGACAAAAAAATTCACAAACATTGCATCTCACACTACCACCTACCAAAATCACTACCCAAACTTTCCTTCTTTTTCTTCAACCCCTCACCATCAACTTTCTCCTTCATTCACCCTTTATATAAAACTTCATCACTAACTTTTCATCCCCTCATAAACTCACTCCATAACTTCTTTTCACCACAACAACAGCAACCTCACATTACGTAGCAGCTTCCCGAAAACCACCCCCAGAATACACAATAACGCCATGTAAAAAAAGCTTTACCACTTTTCATTTTCAAACTTCCTTCGTTCCCCTACCATGAGCTTCACCCTTACAAACACCCTCATGTAACTCTCATTGTTTTTCACTCACCTTCTTTAGCCAGTAAACAATGCAACACCATCCTCAAAGTGCAACAACAATAACAATAGAATCACAAACGAAACAAAGTTAAAAAAGGGAACAAATCCGTACCATTACACCATTGTCGTAAAGCCGAGAATTTCTTCACACACCACCTTTATGCAGCACCACCATCAAAACTCATAACACCATACAACCTCCATTCAACACAAAACTTCCTCTGCTCAGCCATGTCTAACACACTCATCACACACCATTAGCTTGGCCACACCACAACTTTCATCTCCCTCCTTATTCAAATGCAAACAGTAACAAACACACTTCTCATCTTCCAACCTTCAATCACACGAGTCACACCTCACCTACAAGTTTTGAAACCACAATGTAAAAGCACCATAACCCTCACTCTCATGTGAAGGACAACATGCTTAAAACCACTATACCTCTTCTCTGTTGCACGACTGACCCTCACTATTTTCCATCCGTCCAATCACTATTTCCTTTTCTTCCGGTGTCGACAAGCTTGATGTTATCACGGTCACCAACTTAAAAACTTAATACCAATTCTGACAATGTCGAACTCGCTCACATTTGTTAAAATAACTCACGATAACCAATCATCATACTGTTTTATCGATTACGCCACCGAGAGAGAGCGCGAGAGCCGCAAAACAGAGTGAATGAGAAGAGGAAGATGCAAGATAGATCGAGATTGAAATTTGAGAGAGAGAGAGAGAGAGAGATTTTTGCACGAGAGGATAGCGATTAGGGACTTGTGAGTACGATTCAAGTGCCTTCGGTTTTGTCGCTTCTTCCACTGTGCGCGAGGAGGAAAGCGTGTTTTGTTCCTTGACTGATTTCATTTGGTTTGTTTTGTGCTTGGCCTTGCTTGATTAGTTGTGACACTTAACTATTTTGTTCTTGACTCCAATTGCATGTTCCCTTAGGATCTCCTAGTTCAACTTAATTTTTGATTTAGATTGAAGTAGGATAGATTTTAGGTTCTTAATCCAAGCATGACAACAATAGGGTAGGTCTCCCTTCATCTTCGACTCTAGGTCCATCTTGCATGATCACATTAGGTTAGCATTTTCCCTTTACTTCAACTTTAGAACCATCATTGCATGAAAATATTTAGGATCCAGTCTCCCTTAGATTTTTCTTTCTTTTTGCATCCAAATCCTTTTCTTGCATCAAAAATCCAAAAACGCTTAATAAACATGATGCGTGTAGTACGTCACGAGCCTTAAGTACATGGGGGAATGATGAGCAGGAATTTCTCTTTACCTCTTCTAGAGAGCTTTGTGCGCGAGCCGTCTCAGATCGTTTGTTCAAAGTGTTCACTCCTACTATCATAGACTTTAGTACAATACGCATCTCAAACTCTTTCAAAAACCCTAACAAAAACACTTCCACAAATTCAAATTATTTTCCTTCGGGATTTCTTCAAAACCTTTTTAGAAAGGGCATGTTATTTCCGTTCTACCGCAATACAAGTAACACATAAGACTCCACGAGCGAGCGACAATACACCTAACTGCTAGAACGCAAATGTTAGCACCGTCCATAAAATCACCAACAAACCGTTGCCACGAACTACGAATATGAATGCTCTAATTTCTTATACTTGTTGAGAATACGTAGGCACAAAGGCCCTAATCCTTGGCGAGCAACCTTCCCTTTTTTCCACCGTAGTCCTCTGAATTGCGATTGCTCTGACTTTCCCATTGCACAAGTGAATACGTAGACACATGATTGTGAAATCCTGGCGAGCCCCCTTTTGTTTCTCTCCCTTTTATTTTCCCTTTTCATTTCTACAATCCCTTAACAAGTTAAGCTTTAGATATACACACCCTTAGATTAGAACAACAAGAGTGGATCATGTTGAGTACAACGGACGCGAGGGGTTCTAACACCTTCCTCTTGCGTAATCGACTCTTGAACCCCGAATTTGGTTGTGGACCATTTTCTCCCCCTTATGAGGTTTTCTTGAGGTTTTCCTTTCCCCGTTGGGATAAATAAAGTTCAATGGCAACTCTGTGTCTTCGCCAGTTATTTTTCACGTAGTGATACCATGTTTTCAATGAGTTGATAGACGTCTTCACAGGGTTTGTCCATTAGAGCACCGCCAGCTGCAACGTCTATGTTCAACTTGGTGTTGTACAGCAAACCATTGTAGAAAGTATGGATAATCAACCATGGTTCAAGTCCATGATGTGGGCAAAGCCTCAACATATCCTTGTATCTTTCCCAAGCTTCGAAAAGAGATTCATTGTCTTTCTGTCTAAATCTGTTGATTTGAGCTCTTAGCATAGCAGTCTTACTAGGTGGAAAGTATCTTGCTAAGAAGACTTTCTTTAACTCGTCCCACGTAGTGATAGATTTTGATGGTAAGGACTGGAGTCAAGCTCTAGCTTTGTCTCTTAAATAAAAAGGGAAAAAACGTAGTCTTATGGCTTCAGGATTAACACTATTTGCTTTCACTATATCTGCGTACTGCACAAACACTGATAAATGAAGATTCAGATTGTCCGTAGGGCTACCAGAGAACTGGTTTTGTTGTATGACTTGTAACAATGAAGGTTTCAACTCAAAATCGTTTCGGTCGATGGCAGGGGCTGCAATGTTGTTGTGTGGCTCATCTTGTGATGGAGCAGCATATTCCTTAAGAGGACGATTTTGATTTTGAGCCATAATTGGTTGTGGTTCTGGTTTTAGTTCTGGGATATCTGGATCAGAAATATTATATTTTATTCAGAATTATTGGATTTGGCGTCTTAGATTAATAAAACGCTCCACTTCATCAATCGGTTGCTCTAACTCTTCGTCTTGAGAGCGAGTGCTTAGCATGCAATCAATGAATTAAGGGAAAATTTGTTGCCTTAGTTTATATTGCACAACAATGGAATCACAATATTGACTAAATTAGTCCCTGACAACGGCGCCAAAAACTTGATCGCGACTTTATGAGTCTATCGGATTACCTAACTACAAGTATACAGTCTATCACGTAGTTTTAAAAGATATCGAACCCACAAGGACAAATAGTAAATCTATTGTTATCTATTGGAACTGTGTAAAGCTAAGGCTAATGATTACTTAGTTTGGATATAATTAAAAACTAGAATTAAAATAAGATTTAGAAAAATATTAAGAACGGGAGGCCGGAATATGAATTTTGTGTACCTCGGGGACCCTGTAATTCATTGGCATTTGTTTTATTTTAAATTACTTTCAGTAGAAAATACCAGTTTAAAAACTCTGTCTCACACTCTCGTGCTGTTGATTAAAGCTACACTCCATAACCATGAGATTTTGCTCTCGCTCGCCCATTTCAATTAAGAAGCATTTTTCAAAAACTAAATAAGTCCTAATTGATGCCTAAAGTTCTCTTGTATTTAGGATCAATTCCCAGTTTCAACTATCCAGTTTAACTCTCACACTCTCACGCTATCGACTCAAACCTTAATTTTTTTCACTCTCGTGCGAAAACGTTTGAATTAGAATTGAAAACTAAATCCAAAAAAATTGTTTAAGAAAATTTAACGCCAAATTCATTACCGAATCCCGTCGGAACGACGGTCCTCATATACCAGACTCAAAGACGTTTAGCTAGACATGGATTTAAACTTGAACAAGTTAAGAATGATAATAGAAAGTAAAGACAACATGATAATCAAGCAAAAGATGCGATAAGTAAGAATAATAATCAATACTGTAAAAACCTAAAAAACTTGGATTAAATGCGGGAAAACTTCAAGTGCGACGAACAAAAATAAAATAAACTTTAACAATGTCGGCAGGATTGTGATTTAAGAGTACAGTAACCTAAAACTAAAGTTGTGATAATCCCTCAATGCGAGCGATTATCACTTTGAATGTAAATATTTGCTTAAAAACTAAAAAGCCTGAGCTTCCGCGTACAAGAACTTGAATGTCTCAAACTCTGAAAATTCAATCTTATATAGAGGTCTGGTATTGCAACTGTCTTCAAATTCGTGTAGAAGTCATGGCGAATTTGTAGGGAAGTGGGGAAGAATGGGCTAATTCTATTTTCCACAAATTCTGTTACTGCGCAGCCATGGCAACTGCCATTAGGCTCATGGCGTACGCCATGAGTTTATGTTGAGGGTGACGTGGCTGAGGCATATGGCGAACGCCATTAGGCTGGTGGCGAATGCCATGCACCAGAAACTTGCTTGTTCTGCATTTTTCTTCCTTTTCTCGCTCCTTTTCCGGTTTCTTCGCATTGATGCTCCATAATTGACAAGTGCCTGAAATGAAAATAAAATACAACATAAAATTATAAAAACACGATAAAACGACACTAAATAGAATGTGAATCGGGTCTAAATATATGATATGTTTTCACGTTATCAATTTACTCACCTCCCGTAAAGATAAAATATTCATAATCAAGCAACTTAACCAATCAAACTTGTTTTCCTCCCTTGTGGGACTTCGGAAACATTTTCAAAAATGAGTATGCTTTATCCATATCAATGTGAAAGAAACAAAGGCATATGTCTCCAAGAGCGAGCAATAAGCAAAGGTTTAATCACTCGATATGTCTAAAGGATTACTCCTTACAAGCAATCAACCCACTAGTTCTTAGTTATTAGAACTGCATAGCCTTGAGTTCTTCATAGTCCTTGAAGATACATAGGAGCGGGATTTTGAAATCTTGTCAGGCATCCCTTTAATAAAACATCCCTTTTAATAAAAAGTACCCATTTAATAAAATGTTATTTTTTCTCCTTTCTCACTCGATAAGTAGAAGATTGCTAATTAATATCACGCTAACACTCTAACACGGAACTAACAAAATGAGTCCCATCGAGTACTGTGGAAGTGAGGGGTATTAATACCTTTTCCTTGCATAATCAACTCCCAAACTCGATTTGGTTGCGATGACCATTTCTGTTTGTTTTTTTGTGGGTTTTATTGATATTTTCTCTTTCCCTCTCTGGGAATGAATAAAGTTTGGTGGCTACTCTATTTTGTTTATATTTTGAGTGTTCCTTATGCCCGAGTATTTTTCACGTCGCGATAGAGATGTTGTGGCTTCAAGGGAACCTTTCTCTTTCAGGTGTACAAATCCTAATTATCTGGAGGATTATCCTGTCATCACCAAGATGGATAATTCTGAATTAATCAAGAACTTCATTGAACAATCTTTCAAGGAAGGTAATGTAATCAGAATCAAAGAAATTCCTAACAAGCCTATTGAAATGTTTAAGGCTTCTAACAAGAGGAAGCAGGTGGCTTCAGATGTTCAGAAACCCTCCAAGAAGAAATCTGTTCATTAGAAAAATATTGTGAAAGAAATTGAGGAGGTCATTGCATCTACTGAGTTGATGCCCTCCAAGACTAGGAGTAGAAGGTCTCCCAATAAAGTTTCTTTTGTCTTTTTCATATCAGAAGCACCTAAAAGGAAAAAGAGATTGAGGAAAATGGCTGAGTTGAAAGAGGGAGAAGAGGAAGAAGAAGAGGATGTTGGTGTATCCCTGATTAAGAAGAAGAAGACTGCAGATGTCTCTCTGTTCAGAAGGATACAATTGGGTCTATCTTAAAGTTTGCTCAACTTTTGGCATCTATGATATTGGATCAGTCATTGAAGCCTTCAGAATTTACTGATAATGGGAATCAAGAGGCTGCTACTGTTGGTGGGCTGGAATCTTCTGTGGCTCAAGCTGCAGAAGTTATGGATAAATTAAAGACTATTGTGTTTGAAGCTCTTATTGTTCTTGAATAAGTTGTCTTAGAAGTTGTGGCTACTTTAAAAGCTTTGAATGTTGGTGGAAGAGGTATCAATCTGAACCTATTATCTGAAGATGTTTATTATTAATCCACCCTTAATAGAAAATCACAACCCCCTCACCTATTCCCTCACCTGTTCATTTTCCTTTACACCATTCCTCACACATTGTTGAACCCATGGAAGATCAAAATCAGTTATCTCTTCAAACTATGTATAATCAACAATCACCCATTAACACTATGATTGAACCCCTTATAGACATTTCTATTGGTAAAACATCTTCATCAAGTCCTGAATCAGTACATGATAAGACACGTTTGATTGCTAGTTTTAACCTAAAGCCCTTTGACCCTAAACCTGTCTTTGTCAACCCTATCCCAGCCATCCCCATCAAAACCTTTTCTCCTCAAGACCACCCTTCTAACCAAGCATGTTCTGCTTCTGAAGCTAAACATGAAACCTTTGTCTAACTAGATTTTACCTTTCCACCTAGAACACCTCAACCATCACCAATACTCTCACCTCAACCCTCACCTCATGCACCCCCTTAAAGAGACTCTAACCCTGTTCAGAGTCAACCTCAGGATTAAGTTGCATGTGAACTATAGACTGAAACTGAACAAACTGTTCAGAATCTATCTTTTGTTCAAGTTACTTTTGATCCCAGTGTTGATTCTGAAGAGATTCCCTTTAACTACCTTCACCCTGAAATATATCTAAACCTACCCGTCCATTCAAACCAATCATCCGAACCTGGACCCTCTCATACAAACAATCCATCCACCTCACAAACTATCCAAACCAACCTCGATGTAATAAAAATGTTTAATTGGATAGTTTTATGAATTTGGTCCTTGAGAAGTCCTTTGCTTCTGAATCTATACCATATTCTGCTAAATGGGATTCTATTCAGACTTCTGTTGCATTAACTATTTAGAATCTAAAGGATGCCACTTTAGATTGTGTTATATCTTCTTGTTCAAGACAAGATGTTATAGAGAAGAGCTTAGCTTCAATTGTTACATCTCAACAAGCTATGACTAACAAGCAGAAGTACATGGACGAAAGGATGAAGTATATGGATGTCAAACAAGACATCATGGTTGCATACCTCAGAGCCATTTTGGATTTGTTTAAGAATCTTAGATTTAGGCTCTAAGAACCCTTTCTTTTTATTTGTCTTCTGAACTCATTTTTTTGTGATTAATTAATATATGCCATTAATTGTTCTTGTTCATTCATGTTACTTGATTTATCTATCTTGTGGCCGTTTTTGCACGCTTATGTTTTTATAGTAAGCCATATTTATCTGGGAATTGTTATTATTATTCTGATAAATGTGTTATATGGTTTTTGCTTGGTTATATTTTGGATGAGTTATTTTTTTGGTCATTTCTTGGATGTGTATATGCATTCAAATAAGAATAAAATCATTTAGAGTCAATATCATTTCCATAAAAAGGGAAAAAATTTTCATTCATTGATGGAAAGATTACACAGCTCAAGGATTACATTATCTTATCAAGATCTGAACTATAACCCTTAGCACTAACAGAAAATTTCCACCCATACACTCGTTCTTCACTTCCCTCGTCAAAATCATAGAAGAATTTCTTCTTTGGAACTTTTCTTCTTCTTCTTCTTCTTCTTCTTCTTCTTCTTCACCCGTAAGGCATCTAGTGTTACGATTGACCATGTTAGCTGGGATTCTTCCACAGGTTGTTATGAGTGTGGTGCGGGGACCTCCGCTGAAATGATGTTTATCGCCTTCTTGGTTGGAGAACTCATAGGTCCTGAAGATAAGAAGAGTTGGATGAAAAGATGAGAAGTATGTCTTTGATGGTATGCTTTTATAGAGGAAGTTGAGCGTCTTGTACGTTGCAATGGGTAGATGTATTATTTCTTTTATGGTGTGTTTTTCATTGGTGTCTCTGATATTGATGTTTTGCTTGTGTTATCTTTGCAAGATTGGTTGGTGTGTAGTTTTAGCCAAAATAAGCCAAAGGGGGAGATTGTTATTTCTTTGATTTTGTGGTTGGCATTTATTTTTCTAAAACTATTCTAGCAGCAAGATGTTGAAACAAGATGTTCTAATATTCTGCATTAAACATGTCGGATAAAGATGTCCCATCCTGAATCATAGGACATCGCGTCTGATTTTGGTTTAAAAGGAAGATTCTGTTGTTGGTATTTGTTACTGAATATTCTGTGAATATTTAGTTATCCTATGTGGCATCCAAAGTTTTTTGGGTTGAGTTTTTGTGTGTTGGTTTTCGGATTTTCAACATTTTCTAAATATGGAGACATATTAGGAAACTTTAGATTGAAGACCTATTTTCTTGGAGTTTATTTTGCAGAATTGTGTGCAGTCTCTTTGCTGCGTTTTTGAAGCCCAATCCAGTCCAGATTTAATGCTATATATTGACTGGTGTAAACCTAGTTTAGGTGTGGAACTTACGTGTGTTTTGTTAGGGTTTTTGAGTGTTATTTGTGAGCCTAACTGGTATCATTCTGATAACAGTACAAGGACTGGTTTTGTGTTGTAAGTTCTGTCAGTTACTCATAAACTTTTAAGCATTGAGTTTCATGTGTGTCAATTCTCATAAGCTTTTGAAGTATTGAGAATTGTGTGTTTTGAAAGTGTGGCTTTCGTTTTGTTACTTGTGTTGAAAGGAACCAGTCACAGTTTGTGATTGAAGAGGGATTTGAGGAGGGCCTCATACCTAGGTGAGTCTTAGGTAGAAGTAATATGAAGGGTAGTGATTAAGTGAGCGGATTGTAACTGGGTGTGGTGGCTGTATGATCTGTGAATTGATACTATCGTATATTGATTTCGTCCCTGGCTTGGTAGCCCCCAGAGTAGGATTGTTGATCCGAACTAGGTAAACATATCACTGTGTTCTTTACTTTCTGCACTGTTATTATTATTGTTAAATTGTTCATTGTGTTGGATATCAGTGTCTCAACATCTGTGTAGGACATCTGATATCTGTGCCAGAATTTCAATTGGCATCAAGAGCTTGCACCCTTGTTTGGTTCTGGGTGAGATTCAGGGAAGGTACTTTCTGGTGCAATGGACAAGGATGGAGAATTTTTGAACAAACCACCTCTGCTTGATGGTTCCAACTATGAATACTGGAAACCAAGGATGGTAGCATTCATCAAATCCATGGATGATCAAGCATGGAAAGCTGTTATCAAAGGATGGGAACCCCCAAAGGTTAGAGATGGAGAAGGTAATCCTACTGATGTGGTGAAGGAAGAGGAAGACTGGGATGATGCAGACTACAAAGGGTCCTTGGGAAATTCTAAAGCCATGAATGCATAGTTTAATGGTATTAATAAGAATATCTTCAGGTTAATTGAACATTGCACCATTGCAAAAGAGGCGTGGCAGGTCTTGAAGGTTGTGCATGTAGGGACTTCAAAGGTGAAGATGTCAAAACTTCAGCTTCTCACTACCAAGTTTGAGAATTTGAAGATGAAGGAAGATGAGAGCATTCATGATTTTCACATGAACATTATTGAGATAGCTAATGCTTCAAGTGCCCTAGGAGAAAAGATGTCTGATAGCAAACTGGTCAGAAAAATCCTCAGATCTCTACCTAAGAGATTTGACATGAAAGTGACTGCTATAGAGGAAGCTCAGGACATAGATAAGATGAAAGTGGATGAACTTGTGGGATCACTTCAAACATTTGAATTGGGGATCAGTGAAAAGTCTGAAAAGAAGAAGAGCATAGCTTTTGTGTCAAATGCTGGTGATTTAGACGATGAAGGTAACCTGGTCAGAGATGAAGGGTGTCTAAAGATCTGGTATTGCTTGGAAAACAATTTAACAAAGTGTTTAAAAGGATGGACTGGAAGTCAAGAGAAAATGTTCAGAATAAGTCACTCGACATCAGAAAAAACCAGGATGGAGGCAGAAGGTCCAGAACTGAAGAAGACTCCAATCAAGGGAAGAGAGTTCAGTGTTTTGAATGTGAGGGATTTAGGCACATAAAAACTGAGTGTCCCACGTATCTCAAAAGGCAGAAGAAGAGCTTATCTGTGTCTTGGTCAGAAGGAGAGTCTGAGAGTGATCTTGAAGAAGAATCAGTAAAATTGGTGACAGCCTTGACTAGAATCTATAAGTCTGATGGAGAAACAACTTCTGAGTCTGATTCTGACAAAGAATCTTATATTGGAGAACTCACTAAGTAGGGAGTTATCACTGGGTTCTCAGAGTTGTGTATCAAGAATGAAGAGAGGTGCCAGATAATATTAGAACAAAAGGTTCTAATAGCTCAACTAGAAGCTGAAAAGGAAGAACATCTATCAATCATTGCTGATCTTAAAGAGGAGGTTGTATGGCAAAAGTCAAAACTTGAAAATATGACCAAATCTATAAGAATACTAAACAATGGTTCCACGCAGCTGGATGATATTCTTCAGACTGGGAAAAATGCTGGAAATGTACAAGGTCTTGGTTTTAACAATCAAGCAGAGAACTACAAGAAGTCTGTATTAAAGTTTGTTCCTCAGAAAATAAAGCAAGAGGAGAAGATGTCAAATCACATGTTTCAACATCAGATGAAACATCAAAAAATAGTATGTAGTTCAAAGTATAAACCATGGAGATATCATTACTGTGGAAAGATTGGTCACTTAAAGTCCTTTTGCTACAATTTGCATGGTTATCCCAAAACTGCTCATCAACAAAATAAAGGACTGAATTGGGCTAAAGTAAAGAAAAGATGGACTCCTAGAAATATGATGGCTGGTTTCATAGCACATACCTCTCTCAGAGCATCTGCAAGGGAAGATTGGTACTTTGACAGTGGTTGTTCAAGACACATGACTGGTGTGAAGAAATTTTTGTTAGATATCAAGCCTCACTCTACCAATTATGTCACTTTTGGGGATGGATCAAAAGGTGAAATAAAAGGTGTTGGAAAGCTGGACTACACAGGACAACCAAATCTGGATCGTGTTCTATTTGTCAAAGGGCTGACTGCAAATTTGATCAGTATAAGCCAACTGTGTGATCTAGGACTCAAAGTAAATTTCACAAAATCTGAATGCCTAGTAACCAATGAAGAAAATGAAGTTGTCATGAAGGGAACCAGGTCTAAGGATAACTGCTATCTGTGGAATCCTCAAGAATCAGAAAGTTTGTCTACCTGTTTGATGTCAAAGGAAGATGAAACCAAACTGTGGCATCAGAAATTGGGTCACTTACATTTGAAAGGGATGAAGAAAGTTCTGTCAAGTGAGGCTGTTAGAGGTATTCCCAAGCTGAAGATTGATGAGGATAGAATATGTGGTGAATGTCAAGTTGGGAAGCAAACAAGGATGTCACACAAAAAGCTTCAACATCTTACCACAAGTTCTAGAGTTCTGGAGCTACTTCACATGGACTTAATGGGACCTATGCAGGTTGAAAGTCTTGGTGGGAAGAAGTATGCCTATGTTGTCGTTGATGATTACTCCAGATTCACCTGGATAAGCTTTATCAGAGAGAAGTCTGAAGTATTTGCAGCTTTCAAAGAATTGTGTCAAAGGATTCAATGAGAAAAGGATTGTAGTGTTATACGAATCAGAAGTGACCATGGGAAAGAATTTGAAAATAGCAGGTTTGAAGAGTTTTGTTTATCTGAAGGAATCACTCATGAATTCTCATCACCAATCACTCCTCAGAAAAATGGTGTGGTGGAACGCAAGAATAGGACTATTCAAGAGTGTGCAAGGGTCATGATTCATGCCAAAAAGCTTCCATATCATTTTTGGGCTGAAGCCATGAATACAGCGTGCTATATACACAATAGGGTGACTATCAGATCAGGTACTTTTGTTACTCTTTATGAGCTATGGAAAGGTAGAAAGCCAAATGTGAAATATTTCCATGTTTTTGGGAGTAAGTGCTATATCTTGGTGGATCGTGAGCAGAGGCGAAAGATGGATCCTACGAGTGAGGAAGGGATATTTTTGGGATACTCTACAAAAAGTAAAGCATATAGGGTATTTAATTCCAGAACTAAGGTGATGATGGAATCCATAAATGTGGTGGTTGATGACTCTGGTAAAGACGAAGATGTCCCAGATGATGTTGGAACATGCTTTCCCATGAACAATGAAATCTCACAAGACACTGAGTCCGTAGAAGATAATGCTCAAGAGACCGACACTAGACCTGAGAATGACGAGGTAGAGGATGCTAACAGGGGACCCTCTATAAGGGTTCAGAAGGATCACCCTAAGGAGTTGATTATTGGAAATCTGAATGAAGGTGTAAGAACCAGATCGAGGAAGGCTGTGTCAAATGCCTGTTTTGTTTCAAAGCTTGAACCAAAGAATGTTAAAGAGGCATTGATGAGTTCTGGATAAGTGCTATGCAGGATGAGCTTTGTCAATTCAAGAGGAATGAAGTCTGGGAACTGGTACCACGACCAGCAGGAATAAATGTGATTGGAACAAAGTGGGTTTATAAGAATAAGTCTGATGAACAAGGAGTTGTTACCAGAAACAAAGCCAGACTAGTTGCTCAAGGATACACACAGATTGAAGGAGTAGATTTTGATAAAACATTTGCTCCTGTGGCTCGATTGGAATCCATCAGATTGTTGCTAGGAGTGGCATGTTTTTTGAAATTCAAATTGTTTCAAATGGATGTCAAGAGTGCCTTTCTGAATGGCTATCTTAATGAGGAAGTTTATGTTGAGCAGCCTAAAAGGTTTGTGGATCCAAATTTTCCTGATCATGTTTACAAGCTAAAGAAGGCTTTATATGGTTTGAAACAAGCTCCAAGAGCTTGGTATTAAAGGCTGACTGAGTTCTTAGTCAAACATGGATACAGGAAAGGTGGTATTGATAAAACACTCTTTGTCAAGGAGAAGGATGGGAAACTAATGATTGCTCAAATTTATGTAGATGATATTGTGTTTGGTGGGATGTCGGATGAAATGGTCCAACATTTTGTCAACCAAATGCAATCTGAATTTGAAATGAGCTTGGTAGGTGAATTGACTTACTTCCTTGGATTGCAAGTCAAGCAGATGGAAGATTCCATTTTTATTTGTCAGAGCAAATATGCGAGGAATATTGTGAAGAAGTTTGGATTAGATAATGCCAAGCACAAGAGAACTCCTGCTCCTACTCACTTGAAGTTATCCAAAGATGAAAAGGGAGTGAATGTTGAACATAGTTTATACAGAAGCATGATTGGCAATCTGCTGTATCTCACAGCAAGTAGGCCAGACATAACCTTTGCAGTTGGTGTATGTGCAAGATACCAAGCAGAACCCAAGGTCAGTCACATCAATCAAGTTAAGATAATTCTTAAGTATGTGAGTGGTACATGTGATTATGGGTTGCTGTACTCCCATGACTCAAGTTCCATCTTAGTAGGATACTGTGATGCTGATTGGGCTGGAAGTGCTGATGATAGGAAAAGTACCTCTGGAGGTTGTTTCTTTTTGTCAAATAATCTTATTTCATGGTTTAGTAAGAAGCAGAATTTTGTATCTCTTTCTACTGCTGAAGCTGAGTACATAGCAGCTGGAAGTAGTTGTGCTCAACTGGTGTGGATGAAGCAAATGTTATCTGAGTATAATGTCACACAAGATGTCATGAAATTATTTTGTGACAACCTGAGTGCTATTAATATTTCTAAAAATCCTATTCAACATAGCAAGACTAAGCACATTGATATCAGACATCACTTCATCAGAGAAGTTGTGGAGGACAAAGTCATAACTCTTGAGCATGTTAGCAAGAAAATCAGCTTGCTGACATATTTACCAAGGCTCTGGATGCAGTTCAGTTTGAAGACCTGAGGAGTAGACTTGGGGTTTGTATTTATGAAGAACTATAGCAATTAATGTTCTTTCTGGCTGCCAGACTAAAAAGAATAAAGGTAATTCTGGTAGTGCAGCTTGTGCAGGTGTTTATGAAGGGAAAGATGCTGAAGCTTGTGCATGACATTTGGTCATGTGATGTTGTGTGCATCTACTTTCTGTTGCTGTTTATTCTGGTTTATGACTTGACCATTTCTAAAAATTAATAATTGTTCTACTTGCCTTTGTCATATTTATTGTAAAAAAGGGGGAGTAGTGTGCTTGTGGTGTGCTTGTGCTGGTGCTGCAGCTGAGGGGGAGAATGTTGAATGTTGTTGTGTTGCTGCAGTTGAGGGGGAGTTTTTTTTTGGTGTGAATTTTTGCTGCTATGCTGTGTTTTATGTTGGTGTTATGGTGTGTTTTTCATTGCTGTCTCTGATATTGATGTTTTGCTTGTGTTATCTTTGCAAGATTGGTTGGTGTGTAGTTTTAGCCAAAATAAGCCAAATGGGGAGATTGTTATTTCTTTGATTTTGTGGTAGGCATTTATTTTGCTAAAACTATTCTAGCAGCAAGATGTTGAAACAAGATGTTCTAATATTCTGCATTAAACATGTCGGATAAAGATGTCCCATCCTGGATCATAGGACATCGCGTCTGATTTTGGTTTAAAAGGAAAATTCTGTTGTTGGTATTTGTTACTGAATATTCTGTGAATATTTAGTTATCCTATGTGGCATCCAAAGTTTTTTTGGTTGAGTTTTTGTGTGTTGGTTTTCGGATTTTCAACATTTTCTAAATATGGAGACGTATTAGGAAACTTTAGATTGAAGACCTATTTTCTTGGAGTTTATTTTGCAGAATTGTGTGCAGTCTCTTTGCTGCGTTTTTGAAGCCCAATCCAGTCCAGATTTAATGCCATATATTGACTGGTGTAAACCTAGTTTAGGTGTGGAACTTACGTGTGTTTTGTTAGGGTTTTTGAGTGTTATTTGTGAGCCTAACTGGTATCATTCTGATAACAGTACAAGGACTGGTTTTGTGTTGTAAGTTCTGTCAGTTACTCATAAGCTTTTAAGCATTGAGTTTCTTGTGTGTCAATTCTCATAACCTTTTGAAGTATTGAGAATTGTGTGTTTTGAAAGTGTGGCTTTCGTTTTGTTACTTGTGTTGAAAGGAACCAGTCACAGTTTGTGATTGAAGAGGGATTTGAGGAGGGCCTCATACCTAGGTGAGTCTTAGGTAGAAGTCATAGGAAGGGTAGTGATTAAGTGAGCGGATTGTAACTGGGTGTGGTGGCTGTATGATCTGTGAATTGATAATATCGTATATTGATTTCGTCCCTAGCTTGGTAACCCCCAGAGTAGGATTGTTGATCCAAACTGGGTAAACATATCACTGTGTTCTTTACTTTCTGCACTGTTATTATTATTGTTAACTTGTTCATTGTGTTGGATATCAGTGTCTCAACATATGTGTAGGACATATGATATCTGTGCCAGAATTTCTATTGGCATCAAGAGCTTGCACGCTTGTTTGGTTCTAGGTGAGATTCAGGGAAGGTACTTTCTGGTGCAATGGAGAAGGATGGAGGATTTTTGAACAAACCACCTCTGCTTGATGGTTCCAACTATGACTAGTGGAAACCAAGGATGGTAGCATTCATCAAATCCATGGATGATCAAGCATGGAAAGCTGTTATCAAAGGATGGGAACCCCCAAAGGTTAGAGATGGAGAAGGTAATCCTACTGATGTGGTGAAGGAAGAGGAAGACTGGGATGATGCAGACTACAAAGGGTCCTTGGGAAATTCCAAAGCCATGAATGCACAGTTTAATGGTGTTAATAAGAATATCTTCAGGTTAATTGAACATTGTACCATTGCAAAAGAGGTGTGGCAGGTCTTGAAGGTTGCACATGAAGGGACTTCATAGGTGAAGATGTCAAAACTTCAGCTTCTCACTACCAAGTTTGAGAATTTGAAGATGAAGGAAGATGAGAGCATTCATGATTTTCACACGAACATTATTGAGATAGCTAATGCTTCAAGTGCCCTAGGTGAAAAGATGTTTGATAGCAAACTGGTCAGAAAAATCCTCAGATCTCTACCTAAGAGATTTGACATGAAAGTGACTACTATAGAGGAAGCTCAGGACATAGATAAGATGAAAGTAGATAAACTTGTGGGATCACTTCAAACATTTAAATTGGGGATCAGTGAAAAGTCTGAAAAGAAGAAGAGCATAGCTTTTGTGTCAAATGCTGGTGATTCAGACGATGAAGGTAACCAGGTCATAGATGAAAGGGTATCTAAAGATCTGGTATTGCTTGGAAAACAATTTAACAAAGTGTTTAAAAGGATGGACTGGAATTCAAGAGCAAATGTTCAGAACAAGTCACTCGACATCAGTAAAACCAGGATGGAGGCAGAAGGTCCAGAACTGAAGAAGACTCCAATCAAGGGAAGAGAGTTCAGTGTTTTGAATGTGAGGGATTTGGGCACATAAAAACTGAGTGTCCCACGTATCTCAAAAGGTAGAAGAAGGGCTTATCTGTGTCTTGGTTAGAAGGAGAGTCTGAGAGTGATCTTGAAGAAGAATCAATAAAATTGGTGACAGCCTTGACTGGAATCTATAAGTCTGATGGAGAAACAACTTGTGAGTCTGATTCTGACAAAGAATCTTATATTGGAGAACTCACTAAGCAGGAAGTTATCACTGGGTTCTCAGAGTTGTGTATCAAGAATGAAGAGAGGTGCCAGATAATATTAGAACAGAAGGTTCTGATAGCTCAACTAGAAGCTGAAAAGGAAGAACATCTATCAATCATTGCTGTTCTTAAAGAGGAGGTTGTATGGAAAAAGTCAAAACTTGACAATATGACCAAATCTATAAAAATGTTGAACAATGGTTCCACGCAGCTGGATGAGATTCTTCAGACTGGGAAAAATGCTGGAAATGCACAAGGTCTTGGTTTTAACAATCAAGCAGAGAACTACAAGAAGTCTGTATTAAAGTTTGTTCCTCAAAAAATAAAGCAAGAGGAGGAGATGTCAAATCACATATTTCAACATCAGATGAAACATCAGAAAATAGTATGTAATTCAAAGTATAAACCATGGAGATATCATTACTGTGGAAAGATTGGTCACTTAAAGTCCTTTTGCTACAATTTGCATGGTTATCCCAAAACTACTCATCAATAAAATAAAGGACTGAATTGGGCTAAAGTAAAGAAAAGATGGACTCCTAGAAATATGATGGTTGGTTTCATAGCACATACCTCTCCCAGAGCATCTGCAAGGGAAGATTGGTACTTTGACAGTGGTTGTTCAAGACACGTGACTGGTGTGAAGAAATTTTTGTTAGATATCAAGCCTCACTCTACCAATTATGTCACTTTTGGGGATGGATCTAAAGGTGAAATAAAAGGTGTTGGAAAGCTGGACTACACAGGACAACCAAATCTGGATCGTGTTCTATTTGTCAAAGGGCTAACTGCAAATTTGATCAGTATAAGTCAACTGTGTGATCTAGGACTCAAAGTAAATTTCACAAAATCTGAATGCCTAGTAACCAATGAAGAAAATGAAGTTGTCGTGAAGGGAACCAGGTCTAAGGACAACTGCTATCTGTGGAATCCTCAAGAATCAGAAAGTTTGTCTACCTGTTTAATGTCAAAGGAAGATGAAACCAAACTGTGGCATCAGAAATTGGGTCACTTACATTTGAAAGGGATGAAGAAAGTTCTGTCAAGTGAGGCTGTTAGAGGTATTCCCAAGCTGAAGATTAATGAGGATAGAATATGTGGTGAATGTCAAGTTGGGAAGCAAACAAGGATGTCACACAAAAAGCTTCAACATCTTACCACAAGTTCTAGAGTTCTGGAGCTGCTTCACATGGACTTAATGGGACCTATGCAGGTTGAAAGTCTTGGAGAGAAGAAGTATGCCTATGTTGTCGTTGATGATTACTCCAGATTCACCTGGATAAGCTTTATCAGAGAGAAGTCTGAAGTATTTGCAGCTTTCAAAGAATTGTGTCAAAGGATTCAACGAGAAAAAGATTATGGTGTTGTACGAATCAGAATTGACCATGGGAAAGAATTTTAAAATAGCAGGTTTGAAGAGTTTTGTTTATCTGAAGGAATCACTCATGAATTCTCATCACCAATCACTCCTCAGCAAAATGGTGTGGTGGAACGCAAGAATTGGACTATTCAAGAGTGTGTAAGGGTCATGATTCATGCCAAAAAGCTTCCATATCATTTTTGGGCTGAAGCCATGAATACAACGTGTTATATACACAATAAGGTGACTATCAGATCAGGTACTTCTGTTACTCTTTATGAGCTATGGAAAGGTAGAAAGCCAAATGTGAAATATTTCCATGTTTTTGGGAGTAAGTGCTATATCTTGGCGGATCGTGAGCAGAGGCGAAAGATGGATCCTAAGAGTGAGGAAGGGATATTTTTGGGATACTCTACAAATAATAAAGCATATAGGGTATTTAATTCCAGAACTAAGGTGATGATGGAATCCATAAATGTGGTGGTTAATGACTCTGGCAAAGACGAAGATGTCCCAGATGATGTTGGAACATGCTTTCCCATGAACAATGAAATCTCACAAGACACTGAGTCCGTAGAAGATAATGCTCAAGAGACCGACACTAGACCTGAGAATGACGAGGTAGAGGATGCTAACAGGGGACCCTCTATAAGGGTTCAGAAGGATCACCCTAAGGAGTTAATTATTGGAAATCTGAATGAAGGTGTAAGAACCAGATCGAGGGAGGCTGTGTCAAATGCCTGTTTTGTTTCAAAGCTTGAACCAAAGAATGTTAAAGAGGCATTGACTGATGAGTTCTGGATAAGTGCTATGCAGGATGAGCTTTGTCAATTCAAGAGGAATGAAGTCTGGGAACTGGTACCACACCCAGCAGGAACAAATGTGATTGGAACAAAGTGGGTTTATAAGAATAAGTCTGATGAACAAGGAGTTGTTACCAGAAACAAAGCCAGACTATTTGCTCAAGGATACACACAGATTGAAGGAGTAGATTTTGATGAAACATTTGCTCCTGTGGCTCGATTGGAATCCATCAGATTGTTGCTAGGAGTGGCATGTTTTTTGAAATTCAAATTGTTTCAAATGGATGTCAAGAGTGCCTTTCTGAATGGCTATCTTAATGAGGAAGTTTATGTTGAGCAGCCTAAAGGGTTTGTATATCCAAATTTTCCTGATCATGTCTACAAGCGAAAGAAGGCTTTGTATGGTTTGAAACAATCTCCAAGAGCTTGGTATGAAAGGCTGACTGAGTTCTTAGTCAAACATGGATACAGGAAATGTGGTATTGATAAAACACTCTTTGTCAAGGAGAAGGATGGGAAACTAATGATTGCTCAGATTTATGCAGATGATATTGTGTTTAGTGGGATGTCGGATGAAATGGTCCAACATTTTGTCAACCAAATGCAATCTGAATTTGAAATGAGCTTGGTAGGTGAATTGACTTACTTCCTTGGATTGCAAGTCAAGCAGATGGAAGATTCCATTTTTATTTGTCAGAGCAAATATGCGAGGAATATTATGAAGAAGTTTGGATTAGATAATGCCAAGCACAAGAGAACTCCTGCTCCTACTCACTTGAAGTTATCCAAAGATGAAAATGGAGTGAATGTTGAACAGAGTTTATACAGAAGCATAATTGGCAGTCTGCTGTATCTCACAGCAAGTAAGCCAGACATAACCTTTGCAGTTGGTGTATGTGCAAGATACCAAGCAGAACCCAAGGTCAGTCACATCAATCAAGTTAAGAGAATTCTTAAGTATGTGAGTGGTACATGTGATTATGGGTTGTTGTACTCCCATGACTCAAGTTCCATCTTAGTAGGATACTGTGATGCTGATTGGGCTGGAAGTGCTGATGATAGGAAAAGTACCTCTGGAGCTTATTTCTTTTTGGGAAATAATTTTATTTCATGGTTTAGTAAGAAGCAGAATTCTGTATCTCTTTCTACTGCTGAAGCTGAGTACATAGCAGCTGGAAGTAGTTGTGCTCAACTGGTGTGGATGAAGCAAATGTTATCTGAGTATAATGTCACACAAGATGTCATGAAATTATTTTGTGACAACCTGAGTGCTATTAATATTTCTAAAAATCCTATTCAACATAGCAGGACTAAGCACATTTATATCAGGCATCACTTCATCAGAGAACTTGTGGAGGACGAAGTCATAACTCTTGAGCATGTTAGCACAGAAAATCAGCTTGCTGACATATTTACCAAGGCTCTGGATGCAGTTCAGTTTGAAAACCTGAGGAGTTGACCTGGGGTATGTATTTATGAAGAACTATAGCAATTAATGTTCTTACTGGCTACCAGACTAAAAAGAATAAAGGTAATTCTGGTAGTGCAGCTTGTGCAGGTGTTTATGAAGGGAAAGATGCTGAAGCTTGTGCATGACATTTGGTCATGTGATGTTATGTGCATCTACTTTTTGTTGCTGTTTATTCTGGTTTATGACTTGACCATTTCTAAAAATTAATAATTGTTCTACTTGCCTTTGTCATATTTATGGCAAAAAAGGGGGAGTAGTGTGCTTGTGGTGTGCTTGTGCTGGTGCTGCAGCTGAGGGGAAGAATGTTGAACGTTGTTGTGTTGCTGCAGTTGAGGGGGAGTTTTTTTTTTGTGTGAATTTTTGCTGCTATGCTGTGTTTTGTGTTGGTGTTATGGTGTGTTTTTTATTGTTGTCTCTGATATTGATGTTTTGCTTGTGTTATCTTTGCAAGATTGGTTGGTGTGTAGTTTTAGCCAAAATAAGCCAAAGGGGGAGATTGTTATTTCTTTGATTTTGTGGTTGGCATTTATTTTGCTAAAACTATTTTAGCAGCAAGATGTTCTAATTTTCTGCATTAAACATGTCGGAGAAAGATGTCTCATCCTGGATCATAGGACATCGCGTCTGATTTTGGTTTAAAAGGAAGATTCTGTTGTTGGTATTTGTTACTGAATATTCTGTGAATATTTAGTTATCCTATGTGGCATCCAAAGTTTTTTGGGTTGAGTTTTTGTGTGTTGGTTTTCGGATTTTCAACATTTTCTAAATATGGAGACATATTAGGAAACTTTAGATTGAAGACCTATTTTCTTGGAGTTTATTTTGCAGAATTGTGTGCAGTCTCTTTGCTGCATTTTTGAAGCCCAGTCCAGTCCAGATTTAATGCTATATATTGACTGGTGTAAACCTAGTTTAGGTGTGGAACTTACGTGTGTTTTGTTAGGGTTTTTTAGTGTTATTTGTGAGCCTAACTGGTATCATTCTGATAACAGTACAAGGACTGGTTTTGTGTTGTAAGTTCTGTCAGTTACTCATAAGCTTTTAAGCATTGAGTTTCGTCCCTGGCTTGGTAGCCCCCAGAGTAGGATTGTTGATCCGAACTGGGTAAACATATCACTGTGTTCTTTACTTTCTGCACTGTTATTATTATTGTTAACTTGTTCATTATGTTGGATATCAATGTCTCAACATCTGTGTAGGACATCTGATATCTGTGCCAGAATTTCAAGATGGAACATCTGATCATTTAATGCATGCAATGATGATTTGTGATGGTTGATATTCTTGAATGACGTGTAACACCTTGAGAAAGGAAGAAAAAGTTTAACCATTTTTTCCGTTTCTTTGTATTGTGAAGAGTAAAGGTTGTTCAAACTATGTTTTATCAGAATTAACTTTTTTTCCATATATATGTTTGTATTATTAAATATTTTTGTCCTCTTCTATGCTGACATGTCTGAAATCGTCTTTTTGTTGATGACAAAAGGGGGAGAAAATTCATGGAAGTATTTAAGAAGGTTAATAGTATTTTTTAATGCTTTTAATTTACCTAAACCCTAATTATTCATTTATTTTGATAATGCTTTCTTCTGAACATATTTTTTTATTAAAATAAGTTTAAATTAGCTTGGATAGAACTTAGGGGGAGCTTACGAAACTCAACCTATGGACCATTAGACTCAGGAGGAGCTTACAAACCTCAGACTCTGATGTTGACAAGTTATTTAAAACTACCAAACATTGTTCTTAAATACATTTGTTTGTCATCATAAAAAAGGAAGAGATTGTTGGAACAAGATTGTTTATATCCCTTGAATTTTGATGATAACAAAGTATTTAGAGAACATATGGGGTATACTAACATATGTTCAAGTGTGTAGGATCGCAAACTAAGAATTCACCATGAATTAATATTGTTGAAAGCATAAGTGGAGAAGTAATGTTACTAAAATTCTGGATGATCAGAATCTTATGACTCTGAATATGTTCATCAACATCTGAAGTATGAGACTCTGGTATACTATTCTAGCCTCTGGTGACAGCTCAGACCCTAAAGGAAAAAGGTGCCATTGGTTCGTACTCTGCACCAAAAGCAGACTGGTCTTGTCAAGTGCTAGATTTCTGGGAAGAGTCAACTAGGGTTTGGTTTTTCAAGGCTCAAGGGATGGTGATGTAACCTCTTTATTCTGTTCTACCTTTTAGTAGACATCTAGTACTTCGAAAGGTGTTGTGAACAATGCCATTATCTAATGGACAATATTTCTAACCAGATGCTAGTCTCCAACGTCTCTCTTGGCATACTTCTTCACTAAGTTTGTTGTTGTTCAAACCTCAAATGACTCTTTCTCTACCTCTATAAAAGGAAACTGAAGACTTGAAGGAAGGTTACAACATCACAATGCATTATAAGATCTTTGGCATAACTCTGAGCTGTTATTTTTGTAAATTTTATTGCATAAGATCTTAAGATTTCTTATCTTAAATTATATTAGAAATCTTAGAAAGGTTGAGAACCTTTGTGATTGTTGCACAACTATTATACTTCTGATTGTGTATCGAAGTATAATAATTATTTTTTCTACTAAACTATTTGTTTAAAGTAATGGAAGCCTCTTGCATGCGTGCTTGCGAATTAAAGTCTCTTATCTATATACTTGAGCAAGTGAAGTCTCTTTCTAGGTTGATTGAGTAGAAGTCCCTTGCAAGGTTGCTTGAGCAGAAGCCTCTTTCTAGAATGATTGAGCATTGAAGTCTCTTGTAAGTGTGCTTGAGCAGTTGTAATCTATTTGGTTATAATGAAAAGCTCTTGTTGAGGCAAGGGGACTGGACTACTCTCAGTTGAGGAGAGGAACCAAAATAATCTTTGTATGTTGCTTTCATTTGCTTCT
Organism: Lathyrus tuberosus; assembly: GCA_022829125.1. Taxonomy (NCBI): domain Eukaryota; kingdom Viridiplantae; phylum Streptophyta; class Magnoliopsida; order Fabales; family Fabaceae; genus Lathyrus; species Lathyrus tuberosus. Next base: position 10,080,134 of record JALAZF010000168.1, read on the forward strand.
GATCCTTATATTTCCGCCACAATTACTTATTCTAATATCAGACTCTAAACGTGGTTCAAATTATGAAGTTTTTAAATTACAAGTGAAAAAGATTTTTGGAATACACAATTCAACCCTCGCTTCTTGTATATTTTCTCAACTTCAGTAGATAGCGAAGAAATTAAGGATTTAATGGAAGGGGCTGAATGTTCGTGGGGTCAATGGTTCTAAAAAATTCGTCAATGGAAGGAGACTGATGTTGACCTAAAAAGGATGGTGTAGACAAGATGCTATAAAGTGACGTGTCATGCTTGGACACCAGATTTCTTCGAGTGTATTTTGTCCTCTCTAGGTTCTTATATATGTTTCAATGAAGCTATGTCTAAAAAGGAGTGCATGGACGTGGCGAGGTTCACGATTAAAACCAGGTGTATGTTAGTTATTAATGAATTCTTCAATGTTAAAGTTAATAATGAGATGTTCTGTATAAAGCTAATAGAAGATTCTCAAGGTCCTTTTCGGTTAGTAATTAGACAGAAGAAATATGTCAAATCCCTTTAGTCAGATGGGTATTCTGATGATAGCTCAGAGAATTGGAACTTAAAGGAGTACATCAGGTCTGAGGATGAAATGGAAAGTATTGGGTGTGAAGTTAGTGTTAACCATACCTTTGACTCTAAGGGTAATTTAAATAAATCATTGGTGATGTACTCTTAGACTAAGACTACTAGTACTAAGATGCATGAAGATGATCATATTCTGGATCTAGTTAGAGATAGAGAGTTGGATCAGTGTTGTGTTAATCTATCTTCCCAAGAGTTTGAAGAGATGCTGAATTCCAAAGGTCTAACCCATTTCAATGAGCCAACACTCAGGGAAGGGACTTCAAGTCAAGGGCACAAGGTGAAACACAGGGCAGCTGAGAATAATTCTAAGGTTCTCAACAAGGGGAAAAGGGCAACATAGGTAGACAAACACTCAAACATAGTTTTGTTTTCAGTTATTTCGATTGAAGACGAAGATAAGCGCTTTTCTGGAGGATCCATTCTATGATGCAAATCTGTTTCTGATTCTGATGTTCGCCAAGGAAACAAAAGATTTTGTTCTAACCTTGATTCTAATGTAGTTGACAAGATTTGGAAAGCTATTTCCAACCTGGGAGTTGTGGGGATCCAGAATAAATCATCCATAGTGCAGAAGATCAAAGATTTGAAAGCTAGAGACAAATCTGGGAAGAGAAGCAAGAGGGAGTCCAAGAAAAGGTCCTAATGATTATTGTTTCATAAAACATAAGAGGGGGGTGGCGGCAAGTCAAAGAGAAGGAGTATTAAGCGTCTACTTACTTCATGTAATGCAGAAGTATGTTTAATCCACGAATCCAAATTTAAATATGTAGATAGCTCTTTGGCTAGTAGTATTTGGTATAATCATGATGCTGATTGGTCTGCTAAGAACTCTATAGGCTTATTTGGGGGTCTGCTTATTTTGTGGAGGCCTAGGTCTTTGAAAGTTTTATTTACTTTTAAGGGGGGTGGTTTCTGTTAGAACAAGATTTGTTCATGACATAATTTCCTTGGATTTTGATGATAACAAGGTATTGAAAGAAAAATGGTTTATTTGATGTGTGTTACATGTGTGCGGGTTCTAATACTTATAAATATTATAGTCAGAATTTGTTTTACATTAGCACACTTGGGAGTTGCTGAATTGCTAACTTCAGGTGGCAGAATCTAAAGAACACTTGCTAAGTGATGTTTGGCATAGACTCTGAAGCTGAAGGTCTCAGCATCAGAAGAAGAAACATAATTGTCTCTACACTTAGTGAATGCAAATTGGTTTCTGGTACCATTCGGAGTTGGTGGTAAAGCTGAAGTTGTCAGTACTGCAGAAAGCAAGTTGTGTTATCAAATTAGTTTGTCAGTTAGAGTCTACAAATTACAAGGCTCAAGAAAGGCTGGCATGCTTTATGGATATCTACTCTCAACGGCTCTAATAGTACAGGATCTCTTGAAGACTCAAAGGTTAAACATGTTACACATTGGATCAAGATCTTCTGGTGTATCTATCTTCAATGTCTCTTGTACTATGGAGCAAAAGCAAAGACTCTTGATCAAGTTACCTCTTCAACGGCTAGTTTCTGCAAAGGTTATATATATAGCTAAAGGTTTAAACTGAATCTTTAATCAAGGATTATCTAGAAGAAGGAGTAACAAGATCAACAATATTCAACACAATTGTATATGCAGATTTTCTGTTGTAGGTTGTAATTATAAAAGCTTTAAGATTTCTTACACATTGAATATCTTAGAAATCTTAAGTGCTTTAGGTCTTTGTTATGGTGATTTCCTGTACCTCTGATACTTGTATCAAGTACACCTTGTTCTCTATTCTGCTGAACTTATTTAGCAGTTTAGATCAAAGTCTTTTGCTATGTGCTTGAGCAAAAGTCTTAAATCATTGGGACTTAAGCAAGGAAGTCTCGAACCAAGATGCTTGAGCCATGTAAGTATCTTGTTATGTGCTTGAGCAATGCAAGTCTTAATCAACTAGGTTGATTGAGCATAAGTCTTAAGTTATTGGGACTTAAGCAAGGAAGTCTTGAGCCAAGATGCTTGAGCCACGTAAGTCTCTTGCTATGTGCTTGAGCTGTGAAAGTCTTAATCAAGTGGATTGATTGAGCAGGAAAGGCTTGGACCAGTGTGGCTTGAGCAGGTTACATCAGTACATAAAATTGGGAGTAGTAAGTCTTGAATCTGAGGGGTTTAAGCAAGGAGGCTGGTTTTATGGGACTTGCAGCAGAAGTATCAGCCAGTGTGGCTTGAGCAGGTTAGCTTGATACATGGAATTGGGATCAGTAAGTCTTGAATTTGAGGGGTTCAAGCAATGAGGCTCATTTCATGGGACTTGGAGCAGAATGCTTAGCGAGAGTGGCATGGAGCAGAAGTCTTGGGTCCGAGGGACTTGAGCAAAAGTCTTGGACCGAGGGCCTAAGCAAGGAAGTCTTAGGTTCGTGGAACCTAAGCAAGAAGTCTCGAGTGAGGAGCTTGAGCAAGAAGTCTTGGACCTTGGGTCTAAGAAAATGTAAAAGTCTTATGCAGAATGCATAAGTGATTGTAATCATGATTTGATTATAGTGAGAATCTCTTGTGAAGCAAGGGGACTTGACTACTCTCAGTTTAGGAGGAACCAATATAAATATTTGTGTCTTCTAATATTATTTATTTGATTCTGTTAACATTCCGCTGATAAGAAGTAACTAGAATCTAAACACCTGTTTAGATTCTGAACTCTGATCAGATGCAAACTAAGAAAACGGAAAACACAATTCAACCCCCATTCTTGTGTACTTTTCTCACCTTTAGTTTCTTAGGTATTTATTCTTAATGGAAAAGTGGAGTTTATTTTATTTTTATATTTACTCTCCTATAATATTTTAGATAAAAGGAAGATGTGGAGTAAGTTGATAGCTTTAAAATTAAATTTTAATTTTGGGGAGTGGTGTATGGGGGATTACAATTCTATTCTTAATAGAGAAGAGAGGAAGGGGAGACACGAGGGGCATATGAGGTCAGAAATGCAAGGGTTTATGGAATTTATCTCTGATATGGGTGTGGTGAACATTCCTTGCTTAGGTAAAAAGATCACTTGGTTTAATGGAGATGGGTTATCAATGAGTAGTCATGAAAGATTCATTATTTCTAACACACTTATTTCTAGATGGGTAGTGGTAGGATAGCTTGTTAGGGACAGAGATATCTCTGATCACTGTCCCATCTAGCTGAAAGCTAATGTTCTAGATTGGGCCCCTAAACCCTTCAGATTTAATAATTGTTGGTTTTACCATAAAAAGTTTGATGAGTTCATCAAGAGGGAGTATAATAGTTTCTCTATAGTGGGGGAAAAGGCTTATATAATCAAAGAGAAACTCAAGTTACTTATGGGTAGTTTGAGGAAATGGAACATGGAGGTTTTTGGTTGCATCGATTTGAAGTTGGAAGGAGATATTAGTCAGATCAATGTTATTGGTGATCAGCTTTGTAGGAGTACATAAGAGATGTTTCAGAATCTTTCATCTGATAGAAGGGAGACAACTAAATCTATGTGGGAGAAACTCTATATAAAGACAGTTTAATTAGACAAAAATCTAGAGTGAATCGGTAAAGAGATGGAGATCTAAATACTAGATACTTCCACTCAGTGCTTAAGATAAAAAGTTTGAAGAACTCTATTGTTTCTTTGAATACTCTTGGAGGTACGGTGAAGAATGTGTAGGGCATGAAAGAGGAAGTTAGTAGATTTTATGAATAGTTGTTCACTGAGTTAGATACGAACATACCTACTCTTGATGGGATTAATTTCAAATGTCTTTCTCAGGATCAAAACTGGAATTTGGAGAATCCTTTTTAACAAAAAGAAGTAAAAGCAACGGTGTGGGATTGTGATGGAAACAAGAGTCCAGGACCCGATGGTTTCAATTTAGAGTTTCTTAAGAAAAATTAGGGTGTGTTGAGGAATGATCTTTTAGGTTTTGTTCAGAAATTTCATGTTAATGCTATTTTTCCTAAAGCTGATATCTCCTCATTTTTAACTTTGATCCCTAAAAATAAGAATCTTATTTGTTTGGAAGAATATAGACTAATTTGCTTAGTAGGTAGTTTGTATAAGATTCTTTTTAGAATCTTGGCCTCAAGGTTAAAATTGGTTCTAGGCAGTATTCTTTCTATGTCTCAATCTTCTTTTATCCCTTGTAGACAACTGTTAGATGGAGTGATTGTTGCTAATGAGTTAACTTATGAAGCTGTTAAAAGTAGGAAGAGTTGTATGTTCCTTAAACTTGACTTTGAGAAAGCTTATGAGAGAGTCTATTGGGACTATCTTAGATTCATGTTAAAGATGTTAAGGTTTGATGATTTATGGTGTAGGTGTACGGAGGCTTGTGTTTTCTTCAGTTACATGTCTATCCTTATTAATGGTAGCCCTTCAAAGGAAATTAAAGTGGAGAGGGGTTGAAATAGGGTGATCCTCTCACCCATTTTCTCTTTGTGTTGGTGGTAGAAGGTTTGGCAAGGCTAGTCAAGAAAGCTGTGGATATATGAGAGTATCATGGTTTTAGGATTTTTAGAGAAATTTCTTTTGAAATTCTTCAGTTTGCAAATGATACATTGCTGATTTGTAAAGGAAGCTGGCAGAGTTTATGGAGTGTGAAATCTATTATTAGAAGTTTTGAGTTGGTTTTAGGTTTGAGGGTGAATTTTAGGATGCTCAAATTGTATGCCATCAACCTTGGCAATCATTTTATCCAGGCTGCATCATATTTCTTATCTTGTAAGGTTGATTAAATCCCGTTCAAATTTTTTTGTATCTCTATGGTGTGTAATCCTAGAAAGTTAGATGGTTGAAAATTCTTAGTGGAGAAAGTGAAGAAAAAACTATCAACTTGGAGAAGTAGGTATTTATCTATAGGGGTAAGAGTCACTTTAATTAACTCAACCCTCAATAACATTCCAATTTTTTACCTTTCCTTTTACAAAGTCCCTGTGAAAGTTAGGAAGGAAGTGGAGAAGATACACCAAAAAAATTTGTGAGTTGGGGGGGGGGGGGGTGGGGGGGGGGGGGGGGGGGGGGGGGGGGGGGGATCTGAACCTAAAAAGAAGATTCAATGGGTAAGTTAGAAGTAGATTTGTACTTCAAAAGATAAAAGTGATCTTTGAGTTAAGGATATTGATAAGTTCAACAAAGCTTTTTTATGTAAGTGGAAGTGAAGATTTTTGGTGGAGAAGGACACCATTTGGTCAGGCCAAATCAGATTCAGGTATGCCAATTTTAAAACTCATATTTGGTGTGATGTTATCTCTGGAAGAAGAAAAAATGGGTCTATTAGGTGGGAGGATTTTGGGAAAGTTTGTGTAGTCAGTGGTTTAAGAGAGCCAACTTTTGCAGGGGAAACATTTTATGTTCTATTGGTGAGGGTCGTAAAATCCCATTCTGGAAAGCTAAAAATGGACAGGTGCCCTTTGTTTACAAAAGAAATTTCTTGCAGTTTATCAAGCATCAAGTTTGAAAGAGATATTCATTATTTAAGTGAGAGGGTGAAGCGACGGTATCTTGACATGGAGGACTGCAAATTTGGAGAATCTTCTAAATTATTCTTTGGGAAACTTGGTTATAGAATTGGAATCATTCTGATTGAGTTCTTACCAGTATTTGATTCAATAGACAAATTGTTAGGGGGGGGTTCTGTGCAGGAGTGTTACAATCTCTTTCTCCTATATGATAATTATGTTTCAGAGTTGGAGGAGTCTTTAGTTGAGGCTTTGGGTGGAGTTTGGAGAAACAAAATCCCACCAAGAATCATGTTATTTGGTTGGAGGTTATTCCTCAATAGACTTTCTAGTAGAGAGAAACTAAAGAAAAGAGGAATCATATCAAACCCCATGATTCGCCTTGTGTTTTTTGCTTTTTGGAGGGAAAAAATATTGTGCAGCTATTGTTTCAATGTTCGGTTTCAAAGCAAGTTTGGAAGACTGTGGAGAAGTGGATTGGGATTCTAGTTGATGTCAACAATTCCTGCTTAAACAATTATTCTATATTTATGAAAGGGTTGCTAAAATAGGTTCCAGAAGGTAAAGAATGATTAAACTGGTGGGCTACAACTTGGTGCATTTTGTACAAAAGAAATAGAATTATTTTTCAAGGGGATTGCTGCAATGTGAATGAGATTGTCTCATCAATTCAGATGCTTGTTTGGAAGTGGAGTATTATTGGCAGCTCTTTCTCATCTAATTATAATTGTTATGATTTTTTAATAGCCCCCGTTGATTTCCTTAGGTAATTTATTTTTAATGTATTGTTTCTTCTTTTCTGCTAAAGGTTAGAACACCCCTAATACTCTAATTAGTTCCATCTCTTTAGGTTATAAAAAAAAAATCATCGAAACACACCAATATTATTAAAAATTAAAAATTGTTGTAATTCTTAAATAGAGTAGTTTAAGAGATGATGTTAACTAACTTATACTTAAGTTCATTAAAATAAAAAACAAAATAGAAAAGGTTCATTAGTATTGGAGTGAGTATTGTGATTCTGGTTAATATTTGAAAAATGTGTTAATCTTAAAAAAAAAATCAAAGTTGACGAGACACAAAAAATTATAAAATATAAAATATTAATTATTTTAATAAAAGATACGTCCTCTGTTTTAAAATGACTTTCGTTTAAGGTTTTTGCACACAGATTAAAGAATGTGATAATATTGTCATAAGACATTGCAATTTTACTAAATTAACCTTATTAATGTGTTGGAAGTAATGTACAAAAATTAGAGAACACAATTGAAAAAATATTAGGCATGGCAATGGCGCGGGGGCGGGTTTAGCTAGCCCCGCACCCGCACCCGCCTCCCTGTAACAGACCCGGTCCTGCCCTCAAACCTAGTCGGGGTGAAAATTTAGCACCCAGACTCGCCCCCAAGAGAAACAGGTATACCCGCACCCGCCCCGCCCCCATCCGCAAAAAAATGATTTCTTTTAAATAGTAATAAAAATTAATAATTTTATTAAAAACCTGGCAATTTTAATGATAAATATGTTTTTAAAGATGATGATTTGAGTGAATGGTGAGAAATGACTAATGAATATTTTTAATTACTTATCTAAAAGTGAATAAATGTATAATAAAATAATTTAAATAAGGATATTAAAGTGAATTCTATAAGACCGAGTGAGGCGGGGGTGGGTGCGGGGTGGGTAGTAGCATCCCCGCCCCTGCACCCGCAATTACATACAGGGTTTTCCCCGCACCTGCACCCGCACCCGCAATTACAAACAGGGTTTTTTCCGCACCCACACCCACTCAAACTGGATTTCCTCAGTTAATTTTGGGCCGGGTCCGGACGGGCCCTGATGGGCCCGAGTTTTCTTGCCATGACTAAAAAATATCAATCATTTCAACATTGAAAAATGAAAATGACAATCATTTTGAAACAAATTTTTTTTAAAATGACGATTATTTTGAAACAGATGAAGTATGTTCTTAACATTACAAAATATTAATGTTTTATAAATAAAAATTAAAATAGAATAAAAAAATTATAATCACTTTATTCCGTCTACTTTTCAAACAATGGAATGAAAATTTTATTCCTTTCTACCATAAAATATTATGATACTAAAACGAAAACATCATTCAACTCCGTTTCATTTTATTTTATTTCATTGTATCACGTCCCATCAATTCAAAGATATCCTTATACTAAATTGATAAGCTTGGATTTGAGTAGAGAATTTTAAAAAATGAAGTAATAAGAAATAAAAAGATTTGAAAGACTTATTTTTTATAATACAAAATTCTTCTAAACTAAGAATTAAAAAATTATATTGAATAAGAATTTTGGAAGGGTTACACGCATTTTCTAAAATTTAGTATATGTTGTTTTAATAATTAAAATATTAAATGTTATATACATAAAAGATAATTGTTTATTATTTTATATAAAAGCTCTCTTTCAAAAATAATTAATATTTGTTTTTCACTAATCATTTTATTTCAAAGTCCTCACATCACTTTTCTTTCAAACTTTCAAATAAATTTTTAGTGTCAATTTAAAAAAAATAAATAAACATAAGTGGTAGAATATTCGGATCTACTTTAATAAGTAGAAATCAAGAATAGATAAGACTATTGTGGTTGAGATAAATCTTTATGCACAAATATTAATCATGCCTTTTCAATAATAAATGAAAATAAAAAATATTGAATAGAAATCTCATTTCACTTTTTAGAAATTTTTTTTAATATAACTTAATTTTTCAAAAAAAATACCAAATAAACCAGTTTTTCAAAATAAATTACAAAATGGCATGGTTTGGAATGGGGTTATAAGGGTGGCGCCATTTGGAATGACGTCTCAGTTAGAGGCCAGAAGCCATTCCAAATGGCGCCTCAGGGGATGGCGCCCTCAGGTGTCCTCTTTTTTTTTCTTTTTTTTTTTAAAATTTATTTTATTTTAAGAATGGATAATAAAAAAAGTTGTAGGGAAATATACGTCGTCAGGGCCAATGTGGTTCTAGCAGGTTGCGGTAGACTGTTATGGCGTTCCGGGGGGTTTCTATCGTAGCTCATTTTCGGAACCTGCCCATCTGAAAATGTAGTTAGAAAAATGAATTAGTTACACTTGAAACATATCAGTATTAGGCGCATGGATGTGTATAGTCTTACCTTAATGCGTATGGAAATGTAAATGGGTTCCGGGTTTATTGGAGCTAGTGTTGGCATTCTCGACCAACCCCCACGCCTGAAAGGAGATAGGCGCAACCATAAAATGTACACGCATTTTTTTTTGGCATTTTTGCAGAGTGCACTATACAGATGTGCCAGGACAGCTGAACCCCAACTATATTCGTGCACACTGTTAATGTTAGACAAACAACGGGAGATACATAATATTTACAGTGTTTCCAGTGCTCACTGGAAACAAAAAACGAACTGACGCGAACAATAGCAACAAATAACATCTAGTTTTTTGTATTATGTGTAAGGGGAGGGAATCCTCGTCTAATACGATGGAGTCATGGTATTCCCTAAGGCGTTTTAAGTTAATACCTTGCCCCCTACACCTACCGTCGGGTGAAGGCTCAACTTCTTCAATCTCAAGGGGGGTGCCCAACAAGTCGAAGCAAAATTGGCTATTTATATTTACGGGGGGCCGTTGACGGCCATGCCATCTATGCGGAGGCCCGAGTAACATATACACGTCTTGTAGAGTGACCGTGCATTCACCAAAAGGAAGGTGAAAGGTGTGGGTCTCCGGCCTCCATCTTTCTAGCAAGGCCAGAATGAACTTTGGGTCTACATGGTATGATGGGATTTTTATCACATCTCCAAATCCACATCCTGTTAGATATGGTTCAGTGATAGGGTCGTGAGGGATGTATGCGTGCCCACGACAACGGAATCTTGAAACCTCCTAAACAAAAAAACAAGCACAATTACTAACAGAATAAAAGACATCAAGGTTTAATATTGTAAAACAAAATACTACAAGAAAACTTACGAAGTCTTCAATGTTTTCCGGCGTTCCTCGGTGGTTGCTTCCCATCGTGAGTAAAGCCATTTTCGTAACTGGTTGTGAGATGCAAAGGTTTGGGATGCAAAGGTTTCAGAAAATAAGAGAAGAAGAAGTGAGAGTAGTTTGGGATGAGATGAAACTTGTAAATGTGAATGGGTTTTTATAATGGTGTGGGGGAGTCACATGTGTAGGCATGCATGCTTCTTAACCTTTGCAGTCTGCCATGTGTAGGCATGCATGCTTTCTTAGCCTTTGCAGTCTGCCATGTGTAGGCATGCATGTGTAGTCATGTCAACAGTGGCCTGAAACAAAAATAATGGAGCAGAGGCATGCGAATGAACAGTATATGCAGTGTATAGAACTTCACATTCATCAGTCTAGAGGCATGTGAATGAATAGTAGATGCAGACTATAGGCCTGCAAATTCATCAGTCTAGAGACATGTGAATGAATAGTATACGTTTTAAAATTAAAAAAAAAAACAGTAAACAATTTAAAATTAAAAAATAAAATAAAAAAAACATAAAATAAAAATAATTGTCCACGTTTTAAATAAAAAAAAAAAAAATAGAATGCACTAAGGCGCCAATCTGGGATGGCGCATCTCAGTTGATTTTTTTTCACTTTCCATTTAGCCTGAGGCGCCATTTGAAATGACTTCTGGCCTCGTAACTGAGACGTCATCCCAAATGGCGCCTCCCTTATACAACCTACCCAAACCATGCTATTTTGGATTTTTTTTTGGAAAATTGGTTTATTTAGTATTTTTTTTTTAAAAAATAAGTTATAATTAAAAAAAAACTCCACTTTTTAATTATAGTAAGAATCCCTTAAACTTTTAATTTTGATCATTTAAAAAAGCTTTTCAACATTTTAAGTAGTTGACACGTCCTCAAAATTTAGTTTATATTGTCTTTATCCGTAGACACAACTTTCTTTCTCTTTTCTTATAAAAACTAGTAAGATTTCGTACAAGTCAATTTGTTTTGTCATAACGTAAGGTTGTGTGGAATTTTATTTTTGAACAGTAAAAGCTCAATTTATATATAACACGACACGTTTCAAAATTTAGTTTATACTCTTTCCTTCATCCGTAGAAAAATTTCCTTCCTCTTTTTCTTATAAGCTCAATAAAAACTAGTAAGATACTTCACGGGTCAATTTGTTTGGTTAGAATATAAGGTTGTATAGAATTTATTTTAAAACAAATGTTAAATTTTGATGACATGTAATATCACCTTGATATCATTAAAATAGAGTTGATACAAATAATATTGTTGTAGTTGATGTGGAGCAAAATACCATAAAAAATTAGAAATACTCATATATGAGTAGAACATTAAAATGCTATTCTTAACATTAGTTTTGACACCAATATTTACACTCAAATATTATTCACTATTATTTATACACTGAACAATATTTTTTTAAAAATAAAAAATATTATTTTATTAAACTTATTTTGTAACATAAATAAATATAGGGATTTGTTATTTATCAATTTTATTATTGTATTAACCATAAAAATATAATAATATTAACCATTTATTTTATTTATAATTTATTAGTCAACTTTACTATTTTATTAACCAATAAAATACATAACATTAACTAAATTTTGACATTAAATTATAAAATATAATAACTAATATTTATACTCCAGTAACTAACTTTATTTTACTAATTTTTTTTTTTAATTTTGAAAATTCATTAATCAAATTATGAAATGTAAGCGTAACATTTTAGTGTCAAAATATCATTATTGGACGAGTAAAATGCCAACAAATTTAGAAAGAGTACATCTAAAATAAGTAGAATAATGTAAGAGCAAAATGCCATCAGAACTGAAACAACCTCATGATATAAATAGAAATAAGGAAGTTAGAAAAATGATATTTTTATACAAAAGAATCAGAAATTAATTGGAATTGCAATATATTAGGAATTGGAAAGGAAATTTTTTACTTATCAGATGTTGTAAGAAACCTCTTTAAATACAACATTTGTTGTTTATTGCCAAACTTGCTTTGTTTGTCATGAATCAATATTTTCAACTATTCTTTGATTTTGACTCTAAAAAACGCAACATATAGTTGATCATGACTAAAAAATCTCTTTTGTCTAATATAATTTCAACATAGTTTAGTGATTGTCCTAGAGATTTATTAATCGTCATGACAAATAAAACTATTGAAATTTGTTTTCTTACAAGCTAGAATGACCAATGTGATTGGGAATGAGACACAAACATCCTTGGAATATAAATCATATTTCTAATGTTTTTGCTAGAAATAATTTTAGCTTCAATGATGTTGTAAAATTGATAGAATAATTAAAATCACTTCTAAAGAAGTATTCAGAGTTCACTCACACTAAAAAATTTGATTTGTGGGACAAACAACAATGATAACCAAAATAAATGACATTTAGCAATAATAACTTTTAATTCAATAAGACGGTGAATAAACTTGGCAGAAGAAGATAAAAGAAGGCACGAAATACAAAAGGTTTGTTTACCCATTTCGATCTAATGAACTATGTCTGGAGAGAGAACATCTCTCTAATTCACTATACTCCAAAAGTTGTTACAAGAGATTACAAATGAGTAACAAGAAATTATCCTTCTAAGTTCCTAAGAACAAACCCTATTTTCTATCCCAATATTTCTCAATCTCTCCAACTCTCAATATAGTAATCACACAAACTCAAGTTGTTTAGAAGTATTTTATAATTTCCTTAGATACATCAAAAGGTTTCCCTAAGCCCTAAACCCTTATTTCTCTCTTCAGCTCTAAAGTTGTCAAGATTGTCACAATACAATAATAGAAGAGATACATATTTCTAATTGTTAAAACCTAATAGTTCCACAATAAGCCTAAAACATAACTCATTAATTGTTAAAATAAAATATTATAAATATCTTATAATATCTTTTAGAACATTATAAATATATCATAATATCTTTTATATTAATATAGAGTGTCTAGAATATTTATAAATTAGTATAAAATATTCATTCAATATTCTAACATTAACGAATGGATCTGCGAATTGATAGATCAAACCTTATATCCATGAACCGCCCGAACTTGACATTTTTACTGCTTTTTGACTTCATGATTTCTGGCAATCTCGAAACATATTTTTTTTCTCTTCATTGCTCAAAAGTTTTAAGACATATTTCAACAATCTCCACCTTGACTTGAAATAATAGTGATGTCAATTTAACCATCAACCACTTGCGACTGTCTACCGTGTTGAAACACTATTCAACAACCTTGATCAAGTTCAAGCCACCGTTGCACCTTTATCTTACCACTTGCTTCCAATCAGAATTTTTAGCCTAGGCAATATAACAAGCCTACAAGAATGGTTTTTCAACCATCGTTGACTCCACCTGCTTTCGAATGTCTCCCCGAAGGTAAGTGTTTTTGAATGTTGCAACCCTTTAGCCACATTCAAAGCATAACATCCAAGGATAGCATAATCATCCTTTGAGATCCTACGATTTCCCTTCTCACCTTATCACGAGTCAAATGATAATTAGAGGCCTCTGTAATCATTCTCTCACTACTAATATCCATAGTAGGAAACTCCACCTTAAACTAAGTTTTCTCCGCCATAGTTTCTAAAAGCTTCATCATTTGGTTTTTACTCTTCTTCCCTTATGGAACTCTCTACCAACCAAGTATTCTACTTTGGTACCAACCTTAATCAAAAAACTCAATGACAACACAGAGATCTCATGTATTTGTATCCACTGTCTTCTGCAAAAACTCATTAAAGTGTTCTAAAACAGCCTCTAGAAAATCATCATGCCTTGACCTCAAATTCTATAACTTATATCTGTCATGAGAGTCTTGACTTGCTGCATAAATTTATGTATACAATGTGACTCACAATTCGACTCAATGCATGTGGTACCAATTTGGACATTATAGGTTTGTTACTGATCTCGTTCACTCAACAATGGTTCCTCATTCGAACCGAGTCCCCACTTCTAAATCATGGGTCCCCACTTCTGAACCCCGGACGAGTCACTGGTCCCCAATTCTGAACATGTGATTCACCTATCTCAACACACTAACACTAAATAATGCATGACATACAAAGTAATGCAACAACAACACGTATGGTTCCACTTCTAGCCATAACCAACATGCAATGCAACATTCATAATAGTCACCACTTCTGAACAACCCACCTTAACACAAACAATTATAATTACATTCACAACACGTAATTATATTCGCAAAATTACAACTCATAAACATAATTATAATTCTCCACTTATAATCATGAAAATTAATTCAACTATTATTTCATCATCAAAATAATGCACCTTAATTAATTAATTTCATCAAATACACCAAAACAGCAAACAATCATTGACCATGCAAGAAAATAACATTGGAATCCGGATCGAATGCCCAAAAAAGGTCCTCGACGGTCGTGACGACCAGCTCGTCACCTGGGTGACAACTGTTACCCAGCTCGTCACCGCTCCCTCTCACAACTCGTCACCCCTATGACGACTGGAGGGAGAAATCTCTAGCAGAGCTCATTTGAAGCTCCGATTTTGATCCCCATCATCCCAAATAACACAGAAAATGATATACACATATTATACAATAACTAAACCATCATATATACATAAATTTACATCCAAACTCATCAATTAATCATGAATTCAAGAATTTAGCCATAAAACCAAATACACAACAATGGTGATCTTAACATTCAGATTTATATCCATTCATCAAACATAAAATTCAGTAACACACAGTGCATGAATTTCATATCACATACATTGATTATCATATATTTCAAATGATTATATTCAAAAACTCATCAAACACATCAATGGAGAAAAACCTAGAGGAAGGTGAGGATCCCTCTATACCCTTCATGAAATAACACATATATTATAGTAGTTTCCCCCTTACCTGAATTTTCAACAACTAAACATGTTTTGTTATGGTGCTCTTCTTCTCCCTCAAGCCCGTGTTCTCATTCTCTTCCACTTGCCTCTTTTTTCAATTTGCACAACTTCTACGTATCAGTAACTTTGGCTCCCCTCACATATTCTATTTATTTTAACCTAAAATATAATTAACTATCTTTTCCCACTTTTTACCCCTTCACTCATCTCTACTTTCACCATTTTACCTTATTTTTCTAATAATTCTAATTTATGCCCCAATATCACTATTCCTCCTATTTTATTATTATTCTATTAGTTTAATCAAATAAAGCTCCAATAAATTATAATAAACCCCAAAAAATTACATAACACACGCTATCACCAAAAGAAATAATTAAAAGTATATCAAATCACCCAAATAATTAAATAAAAGCAATAAAAATTCAATTAAATAAATTCAACGAATTCAGGGTGTTACACTAGCCGCCACTTATTCTCCTTGTTTACTTTCTCCTTACTCAGCTACGTCTTAGTGGGTGGATGTTCATGCTTCGGAGATGACCGGTCAAGGATGCCACGATGATTTCCAAGGTTATGCCCTCTCCTTGATCTGGTAGGAGAATTCGGTAGATTCTTTTTTCCCCTTCAACATCAGCGTTAATGATGGTTGGTTCCCCTTGCAAATTATAATACTTGAGCTTGAGGTGGACCGACGAGGCTACAAAATCTAGTGTGGTTGTGAAGGGTCTTCCTAGAATAAAATTTTAGATGCTCCTACCAGGGACGACGAGGAATTGCAAATTGACCATTCGAACGTCATTTGCTTCGCCTACCAATACCATCAACTTAACATGCCCCTAAGTATGGGTGGTCGCTCCTTTGAATGCTTTCAAGTTTGATACTTTATATGGCTATAAGCTTCCTCTTTCCAGGACCATCTTTTCAACCAACTAAGAGTACATGATGTCGCAAGAGTTGCTACAGTCAATTAGGATTTGGGAGACATCATTGCCCTATTGTGTCTATAATCACCATGGGAGATTTCATTAGGGATGTCACCCACCTTCTCAAAGTCCCAGAATTCAAATATATTTTTTCTGTTGGGTGGTTCCTTCCTTTCTCATTTTTCCCTTTTCCACGTACTTGGTCAGTAGACCTCTTTTGATCAATCTTTTGATGGAATCCTTCAGTTGGATACATGCGCTAGTGTTGTGGTCGTTCCTTTTATGAAAGCGGAAGTGCTTCAACTTATCAGCCCAGTGTTACAACTAAGAAAATCAACCGGGGGAAACAACAGAAGAGTCGCCACCGAACGTTATTTATCCCGACGCAGGGAAAGTAAACGATCGAAGAAAACCTAAAGAAGGGAAAGACATGGTCATCGCAACCATAGTCTGGGTTCTGGAGCCGGTTATGCGAGAGGAAGGTATTAGCACCCCCTCGCGTCCATCGTACTCGATGGGATCCACGCTTGTTGTTCTGATTAAAGGATGTAGGTGTCTGAAGCTCTAATGCTAACTAGAAACGGAAAACAAAAGGTGACTCGGTAGGACATCGCCGTCCTAGGCCTACGTATTCCCTCGGGAGTGGGAAAGTCGGAGTCAACGTAGTTCGAAGGGCTACGGGATTGTGGAGGAAAGTTTCTCGCCAAGACATCGTCGTCTTGTGCCTATGTATCCTTAATCAAACAAGAAAGAAGAAATCAGAGCAGTTGTAGTTTGACCTATGGGTCAAAAAGGTATCGATCGCACTGGGGCGAGAGAAAAGGCTCGATTAACTGGTTGGTCTCGATCGCACTGGGGCAAGAGAAAAAGAGAAGTTAGTTGTTAGTGTGCTTGCAAAGACATTGTCGTCTTGTGCCTACGTATCTCATATGGAATAAGAATTAGAGCATTTGTAGTTCACACTACTACGGGGAAATAGGATCTCAATTGCATTGGGGCGAGAGAAAAGGACACACATAAGACCTAAGGGAAACTTGATCCTACAAGTTATCATGCAAAGTGGCCCTAAGGTCAGGATTAGATGGGAAGCCTACCTAATGTCGTCATGCTTGGATTGAAAGCCCAATGTCTCTCCTACCTCCAACTTAATCAGAAATTAAGTGGAACTAGGAATCCTAAGGGATCGTGTGAATAAACACAAGTAAACACAGGACAACTCAATCACAAAATAAACGATGTCGTGATCTCAACTAAGAAACAAAATTGAGTCACTCCTCATCCTCAAGTAAAGGAAAATAACCAGAAAAGGACGATGTCGTGATCTCAACTATGAGGAAGTTGAGTGACTCTTCGTCCATCACAAAGTAAGACAGGCAGGGGAGCAAACAACATCAAAGTATCAATGAATTGTCATCCAAGCCAAATATCTAGCTAGGAGTGAAAACTCCTCACTCAACAACAAGTTGTAAGCAAAAAGGCTAAACCCTAAGCATGTTCGTACAAGGGTGCAAGTGGTACCTATCGGAGAAGGTCTGTTGCCTCTTCAAAGCGCGCAACAAGGCCAAGACTAGGTTCCAAGGTGGAAGAGAGTCAAGTTATCAAGTACTTCAAGTAAGTGAGAGGATCCAACAATCCAGTATCTAACATCAAGTTCAGTACACGTCAGAATCTAACAGGAATCAAATGTAAGCAACTATCATAAAAAATAATCAACAAGGAGAACCAGAATTAACATCATGAATTGGTCCAAACGATATCCGGGACTAAGCATAATCTGTATCAAGAAATCTCATCAGTCTAAACAATGTTATGAAAAATATTCCACCCAAAATCTCCACAAGACTAATCAACACTTATATGACAAGAGAAATGAACCAAGAATTAACCACAAGGCTTAATGAAAATTCAATTAGGAATTCAGTTAGAATCAACTGGGAAATTACTTACAAGAATTCTAAACAAAGTTGTTCACAAGAAATTCAAGTTAAAACTAAATCCTAAACAACACAAAAGTGATTAAGAATCGAATTGTCTGAACAAGTATCCACAATCACAATAACCAAAGTAAAGTTAACACTTCGTCAAAATTGATCAAGGTCAATTCGTCAAACAAAAATTAATCCGAACTAATCTAATTAAGGTTAATATCGAAGTAAGAACAAAAGGAAAAGAATTAGAATCTACTTCTAATTACAAAGATTAGCATTAATCCACCAATTAATCCAAAGTTAAAAATCACAAATCGAAATTAGAATCTAAACCAAAATTAAATCCTAATTCTAGCAATTAAATTCTAAAGCAAATATTGAATTCTAAACAAATATATAAACAAATATTCAAACAGCAGGGTGTAGAAGTAGATAGGATGTGTGTGATTAGTCTTCAGGCGTCTGGGACTTTAGTGCTAGGCCCAAACTTCCCTCTATTCGGCCATAGGGGGTGTGTGAGTAGATCTGGGTGCGAATAAAAATTCGCATGAGCCTGAGGCCCAATCCATTTTCCCGTACTTTTGTTGACCTAATAAGGTCTCAGCTTCAGCATCACGTACCTTCTACTTCACTAGTGTCGCATCTGCGAAAATAAACCGGCGAAAAAGACAGAAGAGTCGCCACCGAAAGTTATTTATCCCGATGCAGGGAAAGGAAACGATCAAAGAAAACCTCAACAAAAGGAAAGGAATGGTCATCGCAACCATAGCCTGGGTTCGGGAGTCGTTTATGCGAGAGGAAGGTATTAGCACCCCCTCGCGTCCATCGTACTCGATGGGATCCACGCTTGTTGTTATCGATCAAAGGGTGTAGGTATCTGAAGCTCAATTGCTAAACAGGCAAGGAAAGGAACGGGGAACGGGGAGAAGAAAAAGAAAAAGTGACTCGATAGGACATCGCCGTCCTAGGCTTACGTATTCCCTCGGGAGCGGGAAAGTCAGAGTCAACGTAGTTCGGGGAACTACGGGATTGTGGGGGAAGGTTGCTCGCCAAGACATCACCGTCTCGTGCCTATGTATCCTCAATCTAACCGGAGAGAGGAAGTCAGAGCAGTTGTAGTTTGACCTACGGGTCGGTTTTGTTTGGTTGGTGAAAGAGTCTCGATCGCACTAGGGCGAGAGAAAAGGAAGTTGATTGATTGGTTAATGTCTCAATCGTATGGGTGCGAGAGAAAGGGGAAGTTAGTTGTTAGTGTGCTCACTGAGATATCGCATCTCGTCCCTAAGTATCCTCAATCTAACCGAAAAGAGGAATTAGAGCATCTGTAGTTCACGCTACTATGGAAAAATGGAAACGGTCTCGATCGCATGGGTGCGAGAGAAAAGGGGAAGTTAGTTGTTAGGAATTTTTTTGGTTAGAGATTGTGTTAGAAGTTAGTTTCCTTTCTGTTAGGGTTTTAAGGAGTGGTTATGACAGTTAGTCTTTGTAACTGAAATGTTGAATTCTATTAAGCTTCTGTTGCTACACCTTTTTCTTGCTGAAGCTTTTTTCATTTTATTGTTGATGCCTTTTTCTTGCTGAAGGTTTTCTATTATGTGTTATGTTAAATGGATTCTTTAAGGACATTAAGTTCAGCCATTTGCCTTTCATATGACTCTTTTGCAAACATATGAGTGGAGACTGATAGTATCAATATAGTCTCCATAGTTTTCTGGATTTGCTTCTTCACTGTAATACTTTAGTTCTCAATCCTAATCTCTTGGTTGGTTAAGTGATCAAGTGTAGAAGTGTGTTCCATGTTCCTACCATACAAAATAAATATCGAATCTCTACAAATTCACTTATTCCCACCACTTTAAGTTCTCTATGGTACAATTTGGCCTAAAGTTATAAACACGTTTCTATCTCATGAGTGCTGGCATTCCAAGCTCGTTAGGGAGATTTGGCTGAGCGACCTCGCCAACTACAACTGCAACTTACCGTCTTTGCCTTTCACGCAGATACACCACAGTTAGGAGGCACACAAAGAGGGTTAGAATTTTGGAATTTCCCTCCTCCAAATTCTCCCCTCAGGCTTCTAATTTTGGATAGACATCTGGCAAAGACTCAATTATGTGAACCAATATACTGTCAGCAAGGTTCATCTGAACCCACCGGCTTGTAAGTGCCAGTGTAACTGCGCTCTGATATTGATAGGAATCTAAAATTTTTTTAGAATTTAGGTTCATCAGAGGATGCACTAATTCCAGACGCTTGTCCACTAATGCCAGCACCATTGTCCAGTTTATTTAATTCCGTTGACACGATGTACCTTTGGCTTTCATGAGAACTTGAAGATGAAGAATCAGCTAAATTTGATACAATTCTATCTCTATCAACAATATATACATCACAGTTGTCAGGAGCACATATTAGTAATGAATTATGGGCCTTGGTCAATGCTACACCAAATCATACTCCGCCTCATTCAAATCAGTCATTAATGAAATAAATCCAAAAGAATCCTTAAAAAATTCTTGTTCAGGATTAGCACAACAAAAAACAAAAACGGATGGACTTTAACTGCAATTTGGATTTTGTTTAAATGTGAATTTTTGTAGTGTAAAGAAATTATTTAAGAAGGGTTCCGAAAATGGATACACAAATGTTTTTTTTTCTTTTCAAGTAATATTGCAAATGGGCTTAGAAAATAGATTAATGGATGGGTAATTGGTTTATTGAATTTTCAAATGGATAGAATATGGTTTGAAATTGGTTAAAAACAGATATCAAGAAAAAAAGGGTTGAAATTCAATTAACAAGAATATATGTGGATTAGTAAATGAGATGGTTTTTGAATTAGAACATGACTCCTGAAAGATGACGACCTTGAATGATGTCCTCCAAATAAACCATAACCATGCACTTCCCACCCTTAACTTGAACCGAATCCTTGAACAAAATCAACTCCTGAATAAATGCCTTTCTCACACTGAACCCTTTAATGAGGATAAGCCTTGAAACATGGAAAAAGGTATGACCAAGATAAACTTGACATGAAACCCTTAATTCAATGAGCCTCAGTTGATAAAATTCCACAAGCTTAACCATGAATAAGAAACCCCAACTATCCTTGAGCTATCTACTGAACGAAGAAATGGCTTGAGTTGAGAAGGAATCAAACCCTGATTCACACCCATGACATCCTGACCCCATGCTTTTGATGAATACTCTGAATAGGACAACCTTGGAGCTTGGTGAACCTCTGAATAGGAAGATATTCCTGATACTATGAATTCAAACCTTGCTTCAACTTGACCTAAACTTGGAACCAACTGAATCACCACTGCCTAGGGAAAATCACTGATAACAAGAAACTTCCTTTGATCCCACGCCATAGGTTCCCATGCAAATGTATGAATACGAGTATGACCTAATGGATATGCAGATGAGTGCGAAACAAAAGCCAGAAAAAGTTAGAAAAAGGTAGGGCAAATTTTGGGGTGCTACAGTTGCCTTTATTCAATCGACTTGGACCTGAAAGGATGATAGCAACGGCTTTCAGACATTCAAGGTAGAATATGATTGAATACAAAAAGAACCTCGAAATTTGCAAACTGCGAGGAGAGAAAATGTAAATGGAGCCCAGTCACACTTCGTCAAAGGAATTTGATGGAAAGACAACATACCCAAGAAAGAAAAGTGAACCCCAGAACTGCATCGGAAAGAACACCTACCCAACGGACCACGTCGTCAAAGGGATTTGACAGCAAGGAGACCTGACCGAAGAAACACATCGTCAAAGAATCGACGGAAAGAAAACCTGACTGAAGGAAACACGTCGTCAAAGGGGTTTGGCGGAAAGAAAAACTGACCGAAGAAAACACATCATAAAGGAATCAACAGAAAGAAAACCTAACCAAAGTAAACACGTCGTCAAAGGGGTTTGGCGAAAAGAAAAACTGACCGAAGAAAACACATCGTCAAGGAATCGACAGAAAGAAAACCTGACCGAAGGAACACATCGTCAAAGGATTGAAGGAAAGAACATGGAACCCAAGAGACACATCGTCAAAGGGGTTTGACAGAAAGAAAACCTGACCGAAGGAAACACGTCGTCAAAGGGGTTTAACAGAAAGAACACCTGCTCGAGGGAACACGTCGTCAAAGGGGTTTGACGAAAAGAAAACCTGACCGAAGGAAGCACATCGTCAAAGGGGTTTGACAGAAAGAAAACATCTAAAAACCTGACCGAGGGGGACACGTCGTCAAAGAGGTTTGACGAAAAGAAGACCTGCTTTGGAATGTCGTCATCAAGGGGTTGATGGACAAGGACTGATTGAAGGTAAGATCTACGTATGATCTATGACCCAAAAGAAAGGTAAGCAGTGGAGTTGACTGAAATGTCTGTTGGGGGAATGGCTCAACATTCTCTCTGGGGATATGTCACTGTCTTGACTGGAAACTAATTTGGGCTTCCACGCAAGGTACCAAATCTGGCTTATGCTTCACATGCATATGTTTGAATTTTCTTTCTATGGCGTAATGCTCCATACAAAATGGAAATGCTACGCGATTTAAGGATGCAATGATTACTATATGCAGAATGCCGATGTATGCATAGGCTATCGGGGAAAGAGGTATGTGCCAAGTACGATTGGACTTTACTGGCAAGGACAGGTGAAACCTGAAGGTAATTGATTTTTTGAAGGCGAACTTTTTCTGGGGTACCAATGGGGATTGGATTTTGAAATGAAGTGCCAATAGGGATTGGACTTTTGGTGGTCGCCAATAAGGATCTGGCTTTTGGATTTAGGAAGATACCAACAAAATGGGCTTCTGACGGTTTTACACAGCTTCATGCAATGCTATGCTAGGTGAATGATATGCATGGTAATGATTATGCAATGATGTTTATGATATGCAACAGAACCACTCCAGCAACATAAATGCTGAAAAGATGAGGCCACCTCCGCTGGGGATAACAAACTGAACTGTCTTCAGGGTCATAAATTATACTCGAGATCCCAACTAAACCTTCATTTTGCAGGAAAGTACGAGTAATAAACGTCTGCTGGGGAAACATCCCAGGAATTTGCCGAAGAGAAGTACCAATGACAATCGGCCTTTGGCCTACTGGGAAACACCCATCCACCACCAACAAATCTGCTTGGTGAATAATGGTTGATGATGTCAACTCAGATAGGGGACAACATCAGACTTACTCCTCTGATAGAGACTAACCTTCTACCCTTACTCTGTTGGGGAATGAAAACAACTTTACTTCCAACTAGGGAAGCACAAACCCAACACTCTTATCCTATACGGGAATATGAACTCTTGCTGAAGAGAAACAAACCTCACCAACCTGTATAGGGGAGAGCGAACTCCTGAACTCTTGCTGGGGAGAATGATTCATAATCTTCATATGCTCTGCTGAATGATGAAACTTCAACCATCTCTGCCGGGGAGAGAAACTCTACTGAGAACATCACGTGTTAGCTATCGACATGAACCTTGCCGATGTGATATGACCAAAAGGAAGTGCCCTGACGCAGCATAACCCATAAAGGAACCTGTCCTCAGGATGTATCATGAAGATCTGATATATCTTGTCTCAACATGTTGTACCCTAGTGACGTGACTTTGATTAACCGTTCTCCAGAGAAAATAACTTCTTGGGCTCTTGAAGTGGCCTACCTCAGCCTTGAAGTGAATTTGCCTCTGACTGACTAATCTCCAAGAGATTTTCTAAATCTCGACTTGATTTCCCCAGATTCTCGACATAATTGCCCCAGATTAACGGAACTTCAGAGATATTTCACAATGTAACTGCCCCGAATTGGCAACTTCTTAACACGACTTATCGGGAAAGCCCACACTCAACAGAATCACTTGGCAACATGTCTCTTGTCACGCTTATCCCTCAGAGTTTTCAAGCATTTCACTTTGGCGGGATCAAAATTCTTGACTGATGTTCACTTTATAAGCCTTACTGGTGAGAATTAGAATTATAATGCAACACGTATATTAATCTCGAAGTTTTTATCGAAAAGATATCGCCAATACCTGTGAACGAGTCACTGGTTAAGGTGTGACACTAATTTTTGAATGGAAAATAGCATGCACATGCAATACCAACAAAAGTCTTTTAGCACAACTCATGGGAGTCAGGAACGTTATCTCGTTGAAGTACGCCTTCAGAATAAACACTGTTTCAATTAGGACTTTTGAGGGTTGTAACGTGGCCTGGTCCGCGGTTTAAGAAAGAAGGATTTATGGCTCAAAATTTTGTTTGTACCCACGCATTGTCCTTGATATCCTTCGGTCCTACGTTCAGTTCGTTTGGCACAAACACTCATTTTTCAAAAAGGTATTGAATGGTACGAGGATAGAAGGAACCCACACGGCTTTCAGAGTGACAGTCACCCCTTTTATTTTTGGTGTCTGTGGTCACATGACTTGTTCTTTATTGAGGGTTTTTCTTTTTTTTGCAATCCTTTTTGCTTTTCATTCTTTTGTTTTTTATTTCCCTGATTTTTACCCGGACTGATTCTTTTTGAATCTTTCGCTTTTGAAGTCCAGCGGGATGCCCTAACTTTTGCCTCAGTCACTTGTTTTCAAGTTTCGACTTAGCGGGCTTTCTTTTTCTTTTTTCATTGATTCTTTTCTTTTTTTTCGGAACAAATCGTGTGACACTGGCTGTCTGACTTGTTTAAAAGGGTTGTGACTGCCTTACTCTTTGATTAGTGAGGGATAACCATAGATGTAATTGATCCTCGAATGGGACACTCTTTTTGAAATTTGAACGCTCGGTCAAATTGACTGACATCTACCCTGCCCCAGGTTAAGATTGGGGGTTTTTCATTTTCAGCAAGAAACTCCTACTTCTAGGCTCAACGGGGTTAACGAGGGTCTATCTCCCTTATATCTCCGGTGTTTGGGGAGTAGAAATAATGCATGTACATCATCAGCAAGGTTCTATCCAAAAGCATACAGTAAGAAAGTTTGCGTTTTCACCTCATCATCCTCCCTCAAAGAGTTTCAGCAAGAAAGTTGGTATTACAGTGCACAAAAATATTAAATGAGTGAACACGAATGAACTTCTTCAAGAAAAGCATAATTATGGCATTAAAACCATCATTCAAGAACAAACAAGTTTTTTACATGCAAAGACATTAACCAATAAGAAAAATTATAAATGAAAATGCAGTAAAGAAAGCTGATGTTCACCATTGCTGAGGAGGCTTGGCTCTGATTGGACCGATTGCTTCAGGAGATGTCTTTGCAGTCTCAAGTGCTCACTTGGGAAGCTTCAATTAACGTACAGACTGTCTGCAGTATAAATAATAACCCCAACATCAATGAGATCTTGTACCTTGTGTTTGAACACCTTGCAATCTTCAATTACATGCCCCTGTGTCCCTGAGTGGTGTAACACCCCGATTTTCCGTAAGAATATTTATTTAATTTATTTAAATATTATATTCGTGGTTTTCTGTGAATTTTGGTGTTTCGTGTCGATGCCGGTATTTTTGGTGGAGTTTTGGTTATTTTAATTAAATAATAGTATATAATATGAATATATTAGTATTATTATTAATTTAAATAATATTAGAGGAGTTAAGGGTAAGATGGACATTTGAGGAGTATTAGAGGGAGTATTATGGGAAAGCCCATATTTGAGGCCCAAGAGTTAAATTAACCAAAAAGGAGGAATTGAGGAGAATTAGGATTCATTTGTGGAGATCGTGGAAATAAGGAGAAAGTGCAGAGCTCTGAGGAAAAAGGGAAAAGCCGAGGATTTTCGTGAAGGTTTCCAAAGGCTCAAGAGAGAACTCATCGGATCGACAATCTAAGGTATGGGGAGTAATTACCTTTCATTGTTTTCATTATAGGATTCGATTGATTGAAGTGGATTTTGGGGTTTTTGAGGGTTTATAGGTTTTGAGGTAAACTGATGACTTTGAGGGCATGTTGTGAGATCGATTATTAAGAGTTGAAATAATCAGTAGAGTAGACCTTGGGGCTGATTTCCCCGTTGTTATAGTTTTAACCTGGTGGCGAGGGATTTATGGAGTTTATATGAAGCTTGAGAGTTTTGAAGGTTTAGGAAAATTAAGGTTTCCCATAGCGTCCTAAATTGACCTAACAGTCGTAGGTTTTAGGCCTTTAAATTCTGTGATATATTAGAACTGTTATGGGGATGTTTTTGGGTCAATTGGGACTGTAATCGCAGGTGCTTTAGAGGTTGTGGAGCTACTGATGCGTAGCAGTAATTTGTTGTAATCGCAGGTTCGCTAGGCGAACCATTGCTTCGCTAGGCGAATGTTCGCTAAGCGAGCGGCACAGCGAATGCGCGATAACGTGGGAGGGAGTACTGAGATGATCCTGGAGAGGAAAGGTGGGCTTCGCTGGGAGTTTCGCTAAGCGAAGGAATCAGCGAGTGGGTTCGCTAAGCGAGTCAACCAGTGAGTGTGACAGATGGTTGTATTTTGGTGTTGAGTATGGGGTCTGTGAAGTTCGCTGGCCACTTCGCTAAGCAAAGGCCACAGCGAACAGGTTCGCTAGGTGAACCCTGGAGCGAACGTCAGATGTTCGCAAATTTTTGTTTATGCTGTTGTGTTATTTTTGATGTTTTGATGATGTGATGTATGATAACTTGCCATGATGTCCTTGATGATATTGAGGTGATAAATTGTGATGTTTTGATGAATATATGATGATATGAATTTTGTGAAAAATGATGAATGATGATGCACTCATGATGTTTGTTGATGATGATTATTGATGTTGTGTATCATACATTCATATGCATACTCTGTGACGGCGCTTCATTCCCATTATGCGGATATGAGGTAATTATGACATGCTCCAGTTCCAAATGCAAGATCGATCCTATTGACGGGGATCTTTAGAGGGTTGATGGCCTAGTGTCCATCTATTATGACGATTGGTACCACATGCATGAGTCTTGTTATGCATTGCAATTTATGTGGCATTGATGAATTTGTGATATGGTGCTTCCTGATACTTTCCTTGATGATGACCTTGATGATGTCGTTTATGAAGATAATGCCGTTTTATGTATATCTTGTTTTATAATGACTATTATGAATTGTGATTACTCACCCTGCTTGTTTGAATTTTGCCTCCACGTGGATAACGTGCAGGTGATCAGGTTTAGCTTCGGATGCTTCGAGGACCTTGAAGTTTATTTCCTTTTGGTCAAGTTAGAGGGTTTTGCTTTGATAGTTTAACATTGGGTTGGGGTCCTTTGAGTCGAACTATGTTGTTTCCTTATTTTTGCTGTCATTTGATGATGTGGTTTTATTTTTTATTATTACGATGTTTGTGGAAAACCTTTTATTGAAAATTTTGAGTTCCGCTGCCATGTGAAGGCTTTTTTATTTATTTTGAGGAAAACCCTTTGTTTACAGGGTAATTGTGTTATTTTGATTTAATGAGAAATGTGCACCCTTTGATGGAATTTTTATGCCTTACTCTGATATTTGAGTTGTTTCTACTGCAACATTATTGGGGGTAGAAAAGGGTGTTACATTAGTGGTATCAGAGCAGGTCGGTCCGTCCGGCCAGGTTTTTACGTGATGTCTGTCCCTGTCAGTCGACAAGTGTGTGTACACTGTCGATGTTTTAGTTCTTCTAACCTTGTTGGTGGTGTGCAGGATGGCTGGAAGAAATTATCGTGCGATTGCTGATGCGTTGGAATCGGTTGCTAATGTGGTGGCGCAGCTGAATCCAAATGGTGGAGCTCCTGATGAGTTTTGTGCGTTGGGGAAGTTTCAGAGGAACAATCCACTGACTTTTGTGGGTACGCATGATACAGCAAGTGCACACAAGTGGCTGAAGGCGATCGAGAAGATTTTCCGAGTGATGGGGTGTTCTGATGAGCAACAGGTTCAGTTCGAAACGCATACGTTGGAAGAGAAAGATGAGGACTGGTGGGATAACACCCGTCAGAGACTTACGGATGTTGGCACTGTGATAACTTGGGCTGTGTTTAGGCAAGAGTTTCTGGGCAAGTATATTCCAGAGGATGCCCGTGGCAATAGAGAAGTGGAATTCCTTGAGCTGAAGCAAGGAGATATGGCTGTGGCAGAGTATGCCGCAAAGTTTGAGGCTTTGGTGGAGTTCTGTCCGCACTACAATCATGTTGATGCTGAGATGTCCAAGTGTCTCAAGTTTGAGAATGGGCTGAGACCAAAGATTAAGCAGGGTATTGGGTATCAGCAGATCCACAGGTATACTGAGTTGGTTGATAAGAGCCGAATCTACAATGACGATAGCAGAGCTCGATCTGCTCACTACAAGCAGTTGAGTGAGAAGAAAGGGCAGTATAGGGGTAAGCCTTATACAACTTCAACTGACAAAGGGAAGCATAAGGCTTCAGATGGGAAAAAGACAAGTGGGGGAGCAGCTCCCGCTTCTGGAAAGTTCCATAAGTGTGGCAAGCAAGGTCACCGTGCTGATGCGTGTACCAATAATGTGGTGAGGTGTTATCGATGTGGTAAGAAGGGGCATAGAGCTACTGACTGCAAGGATGAGGGTCCGACCTGTTTCAATTGTGGTGAGAAAGGTCATATCAGTACTCAATGTCAGAATCTAAAGAAGATTGCGACTGCTGTTCAGACCAGTGGCAGAGTGTTTACTTTGAGTGGTGCAGAGGCGCCAGAGAAGGCAACCTGATTCGAGGTACTTGTTTTATTAATAATATCGAGTTGGTTGCTATTATTGATACTGGTGCTACTCATTCTTTTATCTCGCTTGAATGTGCTAATAGATTGAGTTTGAAGTTATCTGACATGAATGGGAATATGGTAATAGAAACTCCAGCTAATGGTTCTGTTACTACTACCCTTGTGTGTTTGAGATGTCCTGTGACGATTTTTGAGAAGAGTTTTGTGATGGATTTGGTATGCTTACCCTTGCATCAAATTGACGTGATCTTTGGAATGAACTGGTTGGAGTTCAACCGTGTTCATATCAATTGTTATAACAAGACTGTAGAGTTTCCTGAGATTGATGATAGTGGGGAGTTGATGTTCTTGTCTGTTAAGCAAGTAGAGGAACTTCAAGAAGACGAAGCTTTGGTGTTTGCAATGTTTGCATCGTTGCAAATTGATCGTGAAGCTGCGAGTGTGAAGTTGCCTATTGTCTGTGAATTCCCAGATGTGTTTCCAGATGACATCATTGATTTGCCTCCAGAGCGTGAAATGGAGTCTGCAGTGGACTTAATACCAGGTACGAGTCCAATGTCGATGGCTCCTTATCGCATGTCAGCTTCTGAGTTAAGTGAATTGAAGAAACAACTGGAAGAATTGCTTGAGAAGAGGTTTGTTCGACCAAGTGTTTCTCCGTGGGGTGCTCCTGTGTTGCTAGTGAAGAAGAAAGATGGAAGTATGAGGTTGTGTGTTGATTATCGGCAGCTGAATAAAGTGACTATCAAGAATAAGTATCCGCTACCGAGAATCGACGATTTGATGGATCAGTTAGTAGGTGACTGTGTGTTTAGCAAGATTGATTTGAGGTCGGGTTATCATCAGATTTGAGTTAAGCCTGATGATATTCCGAAGACGGCTTTCAGGATGAGGTATGGACACTATGAATACACTGTGATGTCGTTTGGTGTATCTAATGCACCTGGTGTATTCATGGAGTACATGAATCAGATTTTTCATGAGTATTTGGATAAGTTTGTGGTGGTGTTTATCGATAACATCTTTATATATTCTAGATCTGAAAAAGAACATGCCGAGCATTTGAGGACTGTGTTGCAAGTGTTGAAAGAGGAGAAGTTGTATGCAAAGCTGTCGAAGTGTGAGTATTGGTTGAAGGAAGTGAGTTTCCTTGGCCATGTGATTTCAAGTGGTGGTGTTGATGTTGATCCTTCTAAGATTGATGTTGTGTTACAGTGGGAGACTTTGAAGTCCGCTACTGAGATACGAAGTTTTCTGGGATTAGCGGGTTACTACCGCAAGTTTATTGAAGGCTTTTCAAAATTGGCATTACCTTTGTCTCAGTTGACTCGAAAGGGTCAAACTTTTGTGTGGGATGTAGCTTGTGAAGAAAGTTTTGTGGAATTGAAGAAGAGATTAACTACTGATCCAGTGTTGATTTTGCCTAATCTGAGTGAATCTTTTGTGGTGTATTGTAATGCGTCGAAGATGGGTCTTGGTGTAGTATTGATGCAAAATGGACAAGTTGTTGCTTATGCTTCGAGACAATTGCGAGTTCATAAGAGGAATTATCCTACACATGACTTGGAATTAGCCGCGGTAGTGTTTGTGTTGAAGATTTGGAGACATTATCTGTTTGGCTCTAAATTTGAAGTGTTCAGTGATCATAAAAGTCTGAAGTACTTATTTAATCAGAAGGAATTGAATATGAGGCAGAGAAGGTGGTTAGAGCTGTTGAAGGATTTCGATTTTGATTTAAGTTATCATCCGGGTAAGGCAAATGTAGTGGCCGATGCGTTGAGCAGAAAGTCACTGCATATGTCGATGCTTATGGTGAAAGAATTGGAATTAATTGAGCAATTCAGAGATTTGAGTCTGGTATGTGAAGCGACTCCTGACAGTGTGAAGTTGGGAATGTTGAAGTTGACTAGTATTATTCTGGAAGAAATCGGAGTGGGACAGCAATCTGATTTAAAGTTGGTTGACCAATTGACTTTGAATAACCAAGGTAACGAAGGTGACTTCCGGGTTGACGAGAATGGTGTGATGATGTTCAGAGACAGGGTGTGTGTCCCAGATGTTTCAGATATTAAGAAGAGAATTCTTG
Source organism: Lathyrus tuberosus (assembly GCA_022829125.1). Lineage (NCBI taxonomy): Eukaryota > Viridiplantae > Streptophyta > Magnoliopsida > Fabales > Fabaceae > Lathyrus > Lathyrus tuberosus. The sequence continues at coordinate 10,110,758 of JALAZF010000168.1, forward strand.
AAGAAGGACATTGAAGTAGGTTGAGTATTCATCCCGGTGCTACTAAGATGTACCAAGATTTGAAAAAGTTGTTTTGGTGACCAGGTATGAAGAAGGATGTTGCGGAGTTTGTTTATGCGTGTTTGACTTGTCAGAAGTCGAAGGTTGAGCATCAGAATCCTTTAGGTATGATGCAGCCGTTGAGGACTCCAGAATGGAAATGGGATAGTATTTCCATGGATTTTGTGGTGGGATTGCCGAATATGCTAAGGGAAATGATTCAATTTGGGTGATCGTGGATAGATTAACTAAGTTGGCTCATTTCTTGCCGATAAAGATTAATCATTCAATGCAGAAGTTAGCCGAGATGTATATTGAGGAGATTGTGAAGTTGCATGGGATACCTTCGAGTATTGTGTCGGATAGAGATCTGAGATTTACATCGAGGTTCTGGAAGAGTTTGCAAGACGCGTTGGGTACCAAGTTGAGAATGAGTTTTGCCTATCATCCGTAGATGGACGGTCAGACAGAAAGGACTATCCAATCTTTAGAGGATTTGCTGAGGGCTTGTGTGTTGGATCATGGAGGATCATGGGATAGCCATTTTCCGTTGATTGAGTTCACGTACAATAATAGTTTTCATGCTAGTAATGGAATGGCGCCTTATGAAGCTTTGTATGGGAGAAGGTGTATGACTCCTTTGTGTTGGTATGAGTCGGGCGAGAGTGCTGTACTCGGGCCTGAAATTGTGCAAGAGACGACTGAGAAGATTAAGAAGATCCAAGAGAGAATGAAAGCTTCGCAGAGTCGTCAGAAGAGTTACCATGATAAGAGGAAGAAAGCACTTGAATTCCAAGAGGGAGATCACGTGTTTTTGAGGGTGACGGCAGTGACTGGTGTGGGTCGAGCTTTGAAGTCTAGGAAGCTCACTCCACATTTTGTTGGTCCATATCAGATATCGCAGAGGATATGAGAGGTAGCCTATCGAATTGCTTTCCCGTCGTCACTTGCGAATTTGCATGACGTGTTCCATGTGTCTTAGTTGAGGAAGTACGTTCCGGATCTGTCGCATGTGATTCAGATGGATGATGTACAAGTGAGAGATAATCTGACTGTGGAAGCATTGCATGTGCGTGTCGATGGTCGAGAGATGAAGCAATTGCGGGGTAAAGACATAAATTTGGTGAAAGTGTTGTGGGGTGGACCAGCTGGCGAAAGTTGGACTTGGGAACGCGAAGATCAGATGAGGGAGTTGTATCCGACTCTATTTCCTTGAGGTAATTTTCGAGGGCGAAAATCCTTTAAGTGGGGGAGAGTTGTAACACCCCGATTTTTCGTAAGAATATTTATTTAATTTATTTAAATATTATATTCGTGGTTTTCTGTGAATTTTGGGGTTTCGTGTCGATGCCGGTATTTTTGATGGAGTTTTGGTTATTTTAATTAAATAATAGTATATAATATGAATATATTAGTATTATTATTAATTTAAATAATATTAGAGGAGTTAAGGGTAAGATGGACATTTGAGGAGTATTAGAGGGAGTATTATGGGAAAGCCCATATTTGAGTCCCAAGAGTTAAATTAACCAAAAAGGAGGAATTGAGGAGAATTAGGATTCATTTGTGGAGATCGTGGAAATAAGGAGAAAGTGCAGAGCTCTGAGGTAAAAGGGAAAAGGCGAGGATTTTTGTGAAGGTTTCTAAAGGCTCAAGAGAGAACTCATCGGATCGACAATCTAAGGTATGTGGAGTAATTACCTTTCATTGTTTTCATTATAGGATTCGATTGATTGAAGTGGATTTTGGGGTTTTTGAGGGTTTATAGGTTTTGAGGTAAACTGATGACTTTGAGGGCATGTTGTGAGATCGATTATTAAGAGTTGAAATAATCAGTAGAGTAGACCTTGGGGCTGATTTCCCCGTTGTTATAGTTTTAACCCGGTGGCGAGGGATTTAGGGAGTTTATATAAAGCTTGAGAGTTTTGAAGGTTTAGGGAAATTAAGGTTTCCCGTAGCGTCCTAAATCGACCTAACAGTCGTAGGTTTTAGGCCTTTAAATTCTTTGATATATTAGAACTGTTATGGGGATGTTTTTGGGTCAATTGGGACTGTAATCGCAGGTGCTTTGGAGGTTGTGGAGCTACTGATGCGTAGCAGCGATTTGCTGTAATCGCAGGTTCGCTAGGAGAATGTTCGCCAAGGCTCGCTAAGCGAGCGGCGCAGCGAATGCGCGATAACGTGGGAGGGAGTACTGAGATGATTCTGGAGAGGAAAGGTGGGCTTCGCTGGGAGTTTTGCTAAGCGAAGGAATCAGCGAGTGGGTTCGCTAAGCGAGTCAACCAGCGAGTGTGACAGATGATTGTGTTCTGGTGTTGAGTGTGGGGTCTGTGAGGTTCGCTGGCCGCTTCGCTAAGCGAATGTCACAGCGAACAGGTTCGCTAGACGAACCCTGGAGCGAACGTCAGATGTTCGCAAATTTTTGTTTATGCTGTTGTGCTGTTTTTGATGTTTTTATGCTGTGATGTATGATGACTTGCCATGATGTCCTTGATGATATTGAGGTGATAAATTGTGATGTTTTGATGAATATATGATGCTATAAATTTTGTGAAAAATGATGAATGATGATGCACTCATGATGTTTATTGATGATGATGATTATTGACGTTGTGTATCATACATTCATATGCATACTTTGTGACGACGCTTCATTCCTATTGTGCAGATATGAGGTAATTATGACGTGCTCCGGCGGGATCGATCCTATTGACGGGGATCTTTGGAGGGTTGATGGCCTAGTGTCCATCTATTATGACGATTGGTACCACATGCATGAGTCTTGTTATGCATTGCAATTTATGTGGCATTGATGAATTTGTGATATGGTGCTTCCTGATATTTTCCTTGATATTGACCTTGATGATGTCGTTTATGAAGATAATGCCATTTTATGTATATCTTGTTTTATAATGATTATTATGAATTGTGATTACTCACCCTGCCTGTTTGAATGTTGCCTCCACGTGGGTAATGTACAGGTGATCAGGTTTAGCTTCAGATGCTTCGAGGACCTTGAAGCTTATTTGCTTTTGGTCGAGTTAGAGGGTCTTGATCTGATAGTGTAACATCGGGTTGGGGTCCTTTGAGTCGAACTATGTCGTTTCCTTATTTTTGCTGTCATTTGATGATGTGGTTTTATTTTTGATTATTACAATGTTTGTGGAAAACCTTTTATTGAGAATTTTGAGTTCCGCTGCCATGTGAAGGTTTTTTGATTTATTTTGAGGAAAACCCTTTGTTTACAGGGTAATTGTGTTATTTTGATTTAATGAGAAATGTGCACCCTTTGAGGGAATTTTTATGCCTTACTCTAATATTTGAGTTGTTTCTGCTGCAACATTATTGGGGGTAGAAAAGGGTGTTACAAGTGGTACTCGCACCTAGCACTCTTGTCATAATTTGGAGGAAGGGGATACGGAACAGGCGCAACTTCCCTTAGCTGAATCAAAGAGTCTTAAAGTAACCGAGCAAGCAGCTAAGTTCGAGGAATAGTAATGATATCAAACCTTCTCTCATGCCTTCTGGACTTTTGTTGACTCTTCAGATGGTAGCTCTGTTGCTGATACTGACTTGTACCTTCCTCTCGTTCGGGCAGTTTCATCCTTAGACCTGGCTTAGGAACAGGCAACAATTGAGGACGAGAAGGTTCTAAAACCACGGACTGCAAGAACTGCCCCTGACTTGGTGCAACTTCAGGAGGGAAAACATGGATATTCACTTCTTTTGCTGCAACAAGAGTAGGACCACCTTGTACACTCACGCTGCTCGTCGTGAACTCAATTGCTTTCGAATCAATCAAATCTTGGACAACATGCTGAAAGGCTCTACATTTTTCCACATTGTGCCCCGGTGCATCAGAGTGAAAATCGCAATGGGAATTTGCATCATAACCGGGTGGGGGCTTACCACCAAGAGGATTTATCGTCTGAAGTTCAACACATTAGAGCTGAAGTAGATGCCTCAACAGCTAAGCATAAGGCATAGGGAGCAGATCAAAGATTTTGTCGGCTTTCTTCGGCTTCGGTGGGTACTTCTTAACCTTGGGGTTGTCTTGGGAAATAGGAGATAGCTTCTGACGAGGAAGTTCAGGAACCCCAGGTTGTTGTCATACCTCAAATTTGTCTTACCTGTGTATATCTTCATTTATACATCCGCACACTGACAATTATTCAGAAAAAAATCCAAAAAAATCTGTTGTCTTCAACTTCATCCCTCTTTTATATTTATCCATTATCCATTTTTATGTCCATATCCATTTTTCAATTACCCATTATTCATTATCCAATTCATTCCCATTTCAATTTTCAATTCTATCCCAGTCATGTTTCGAGTTCATTCTAAAAATTCATTCATTCGAGTCCAAAGTCTTTCAAATTCCAATTTCCTTTCAAATTCTTTCAATTCATATTCAAATTTAATTCTATTCAAGTTCATTTCAAAATTTCAATTTTAAGTTTCATTTCTAATCAATTTCAATTCTTATTCCAATTTATCTCAAGTTCAAATTCATTCAATTTCATTCAAGTACAATCATCTCAATTTCAATTCACAATTTAATGCAATTACCAATTCCATTTCAATTCAAATCAATTTTTTTAACTTCTATTCAAAGCAATTTTCTTTTCTTTCTAATTCATTCAATTCTTAGTAATCAATTCTCCAAGGATCAATTCTAACCCAATTCACTTTTATTTTCAAATTTCAATTCACATTCAAAAAATAATAGTGTCAAGGTTCATTAAATTTTGTCTTATAATTTTTTTCCTTTTTACAAAAGAAGTCGATAGCACATACACATTCAAATTCATTACAGGTGTCCATTTACACTCCAAAGAGCCCATTGTCCAATTTTTTTGAGCCCACTACATCACAACAAATACTAAAGAAAATAACATGCTGCAGCATAGCAACAAAATTGCAGTCTACCCACAAATTGTTGCAGAATCAACAGCCTCAATACCATTACCTACTAGCCTTTATACTGCAGCTACATCAATTCAACTTTGCCAATTCACAAGCCTTTCGCACCACCCACCACCAGCAACACAAAATACACTAACCTGACCCCACAAATCCTTCCCAAAACCGCAAATCACCAGCACATGCGACTACACACTTAACCCTGTAATACACTGCCAAACCTTACACATAAATTGAAACCTGCTGTGCTGCACACCAAAAGCATATCCTGCTACAAACCACAGTCCATAACAAGCAAAAGTCTGCATCAAAACCTGAAACGCGACCTGCCATTTGAAAGTAACATATCAATACAACAAGACAACATTTGAAATTTGAAAATGGATTTGAGTTGTTTTAAAAAGAGTTGGCAGAACATCAAAGGGGGGATGACAAACCTGAAGAAAAAAAAACCCTTCATTCTGATTCTTTAAATATCCATTCCTCGTCACCCTCAACACGCACCATCATCCTCCAAACCGTCTCGCCTCACCCTCACTCTTCCTTCAACCTTTATCCTCACCACACCACCGCCGCCTCCATTCTTACCTGCGAGTAGCCCTTCAAACTTCCAAAACCCAGCAACCATTCAAGCTCCATTCCCAAATAAACACAACCTCAAACGTCCTAAAATCACCTTCCAAATCAAACATAACCCCAAAACCTTTTTTTACCCAAAATCAGTTCAAAATCAAAACCCAGAAATTCTTTCTTTACAAACTTCCAACACCCATTCCACCTACCCTTCGTTTTCCTCAACCGCCATCAATCATCACCCCTCTTTCACTAGACCACAGCCGAACCACAACAACCCTTCAAACCCGTTCCCATTCAAAACCCAGAACAACTCAAAACTACCACCGAACCAAAGAAAAGATGAAGAAGACAAGGGAGATGAAAAGAGATTGACTTTAGAACCACAAATCGTTCCGAAACACGAATCGAAACTGAATCGAATTGACGAAATAACTGGAGACAGAGGTACGAAGAAGGGAGATGGAACGGTTTGCGAGTAAAAGGTTGGAGATTCGATGGCCGAAATGCTCTTGTCTCATTTTCTTACCCGTTTGTCCATTTTTGAGTTATTGTGGTCTGTCAAAGTCAAACGTGTTTGATGATATTATACTGTGATTTCAGTTTTTTTCTTAGAAAGTGGTTCTGAATGCCGTGTGGTTTTCGTTTTAAAAAAAAGAAGAAAATAAGATATCATATACAATGAGGATATGAACCATGACCTGTTCCTTTTTTTTCTCTGTTGGGTTTCGCTTTTGGGCTCTATTAAGCCCATATCCGTGGCCGTTTTAGTCACTCACATTACCCCCTAGCGCCACTTCTTCATTTGTTTTTCGGTTGTTAGTTTCTTTTTTGGAAATTTCAGAATTTCATTTTTAAGACTTTGTATCTTTTTTTTTAAGAATAATAAGACTTTCACATTTATTTATTTACCTGTTTAATCGTGGAGGGGTTGGGTTTTGACTTTAGAATTTCATTTTATTCGATTATAACTTTTTATTTTGGGCCAATGACATAACAACCACCATAAGTTGGATTTATGTAAGTAGATCTATAATTTTGGTTAATATGAGGCCCACCATTTTTTTATTCATTTTTATTTCGATATTTATCATTTTAGTTTATTTTGTATTTATCATTTTATTTATTTGGATTTTTTTTAGTATTTTGGGTCAATGAAAACCAAACATGGACGATTTGTCGATTTCTCGACTTAATCTCGATAAAGGTGAGACCTTTACTATGTTTCATGTCATTTTCATTTTTATTTTATTTCTATCATTTTTGGTTCATTTACATTTATTTTAGGTCGATGAAAACCAAATATCGATCGATTTATCGATTTCTCGATTAAATCTCGATAAAGGTGAGACCTTTATCCTTTGTATTCATTTTCTCAATTTTATTTCATTTTTATTGTTGTTTACATTTATTTTTGGTCAATGAAAACCAAATATCGATTGATTTATCGATTTCTCGTTAAATCTCGATAAAGGTGAGATCTTTATACTTTGTATCCATACTCCTCGATTTAATTTCTTATTCGTCACTTCATATTCTTTTATTCATCTTTGGTCAATGAAAGTCAAAAGTCGTCGATTATCGATTTACCGATTAAATCCGATTAAGACGAAACCAACTTTAATTTTATGTCATATTATATCTTGTCATATTATCTTATTGTTCATAATGTCCATATCATATTATTCATATTATATCCATATTCATATCCATTTCATTTTATTCACCCTTAATCGAAAACAATTAATAAAATATCGAAACCCTAAAAGACAATTAACTAATGGACGGTTGATTACGATTATCACTTGCTCGACGCTTGTTCAAGGTTTAGTTTAGGACACTTGGCACACACACGGCTTCCTCTTGGGCTACCTTACAATGAGACCATTTATTTCTGTCAACACTTGTAATTTACATGTATCCCTCCCCCATTCCGATGTACGCACTTAATATTGTTTTGATTGTGGTTTGTTTACTAGGAGCACCCCTAAGGACTAGCATAGGCAACCCATTTTCAAACCAAAACCTCGATTCGTCGTCCAGACATTTTTCAAACAACCCATTTTCAAACTAATTCTCGATTCATCGTCGAGCCATTTTCAAACAAATCTCTTTTCAACCAAACCCTCGATTCGTCGTCGAGTCATCTTCAAACCAAACTCTTTTTCATACAATAAACCCTTGATTCAACGTCAAGCGAATTTTCATAATCAAACTCCAAAAACAATTAACGATTATCGTAACTCTTTAAGGTGAAAATGGGGGTTCAAGTCTTTGATCTTCCTTCGATTGTTTGGGTGCGAGTTCTCTTACTCGTGTGTGAGCAATTGACGCCTCTTCTTTTAACAAATCGATTCTTTTCAAATCAACCAAACGCATACAATAAACCCTTGATTTAACATCAAGTGTATTTTCACGATAAACCTCAAAACGACTAACAATTATCGTAATTCTGTTTCAAGGTGAAAAATGGGGGTTCAAGTCTTTGATCTTCCTTCGATTGTTTGGGTGCGAGTTCTCTTACTCGTGTGTGAGCAATTGGCGCCTCTCTTTAAAATCAACCAACTCCTTTATTTTGTGGGCGTACCACGAACTACGACTGCTCTAATTCTTTATTCTTGTCCGAGTAAAGATACGTAGGCACAAGATTGCGATGATCTTGGCGAGCACACAACCATCTTTTTCCGTCAAACCCCGTAGTCGAACTACGATTGCTCTGATTTCTCATTCTCGTCCGAATGAGCATACGTAGGCCCAAGGTCGCAATGATCTTGCCGAGCACCCTATTCTTAAATCCACCCCTTTTCCCTTAGTAATTAAAACCTTTTACTTTACCTTTCCGCATATACCATTGAGAAGAAAACAAAAATGCTTAGATAACACTCCTCACAATTCGAACTAAGAGGTTCCCGTTGAGTACAACGGACGTGAGGGGGTGCACGTACCTTCCCCTCACGTAACCGACTCCCGAACCCGGAATGTGGTTGCGACGACCATGTTCTTACCTCTCTCCTTAAAGGTTTTCTCGATATTTTCCTTTCCCTCTTTTGGGATAAATAAAGTTCGGTGGCGACTCTATCGAACCGTTTTCCGCGCCTTTCGCGCGAGGGTCATATTTTTGATGATTTTTTCGAGGTCCGACAGCTGGCGACGCTGCTGGGGACATGTTGCTCTATGCAACAGAGAGTCAAGCCTATCTTGATTCGAATCGCTAGCTCTTTAGCTTTGTTTTTCTTTTTCTTCTCATTCGCTTATTTACTTGCTTTCCTATTTCCTTATTTGTGTTACCTTTTGTAACATTGTTGGGTTGTTCTGATATTGGGAACTTTGTGAGATGGCTCTGCACCCGAGTCTGAGAAAAACCCTAGGATTAGGATGGTGGTTGTGTAGTGTAGGCTTGCGTGGTCTCTTCCGCGTGAGTTGAAGCGAAAACCACCGCTTGGAGTAGATTCCCTTGGAGATATTATTGTTGTGGTGAATCTTTACCATGGTGGTAATACTTTCGAGGTGGGTCGTCGATCCCAAGGACCATTAACCTAATTTACCCATGGTGGTTGGTAGTGTTAATTCTATGTGAGTTAATGCAAATGCCCCAATCAGATGAGATCCCTCGAACGTATTACTTCCTGACAGTAATATTTTTGACCTCGATCTAGGATTCTGAGAGCCCTATTTAGAACCCATGTGTCGATGGTTGTGTAGTGAGCGCCTCCGAGGAGTATTTCTCGTGGGGAAGAAATGAAGACCTCACCTAGACGAGATTATTTCGAGGGTATTATAGTCAGATGTCTCTTCGTCTCGGTTATAATGTTTTCGAAATATATCCATAACTCTAAGCACCTACCCATTTTAGAAACCTACCTGTGGATTTTCTTGATCCTAGTTGTGGTTCTTGACCCGTCACCTCCGACCAACCTCAGAACTGTTTGAAGCTGTTTGATCTTGCGATCCTGGATCTTGCATCTTGCATTGCATATCATGTCATTGCATTGCATCTATTACGCATCTTGCATTGCATTTTCAACCTCAGAATCTCACTTCAACCTCCTTCCTTCTCCAGTAAATCAAGCTGATTCCTTGACACCAGTACGCAACTCGAGCCAACATAAGAAGAACAATGGAGCAGATTCAGCAAGAGCAAGCTGCCTTCAAAGAAGAAATAGATTCTATGAAGGGAAATATTGATCAGATTCTTGAAGCCATCATGATGGCCAGAAGAGAAGAAGAACTGCGTGAAGCCGCTGCTGCCAACAACGCTGTGCCTGTGCAAGGGTCACCCTCAAGGCTCTCGGTTCCTGTTCCTAACCCTATCAATTATGGGATACCAATGAACTTTACACCTGCCGCAGAAGGAGCCATTTCTCAACCACCTCCAACATCTGGAGTCACCGTTGGAGCTATCCTGCAAGCTCAACCTGTTGTCACTCAGATTCCTATTCCTCATGCTGAAGAAAATCTGGTAGACCAGTATGATGAGGTCCAAAACTACCATGTTGCTATCCCAATTGCTAGTCCTACTGCTGCTCAGGATTCTGAAGCCATGAAGATGTGTCGTGATCTAGCTGAGAAACTCCGGGTCATGGAGGGGCGCAACTCAAAATCCCTGAATGCTCTAGAAATGTGCTTGGTGCCAGATGTTATCATTCCTCCCAAGTTTAAAGTGCAGGATTTCCCAAAGTACAAAGGTCTTAGTTGTCCTCACATGCATCTAAGGATGTACTGCCGCAAGATGGCTGCCCATGCCAAAGATGAAAAGCTGATGATCCATTGCTTCCAAGACAGCTTGTCTGGGGCATCACTCGAATGGTATATGCAGTTGAAGTGTAGCAATGTGCGCACTTGGGATGATCTAGCTGATGCATTTGTCAAGCAATACAAGTACAACACTGACCTTGCTCCGAATCGTACTCAACTTCAGGGTATGGCTCAAAAGGACAACGAATCCTTTAAGGAATACGCGCAATGCTGGAGAGAGCTAGCTGCAAGGGTGCATCCACCTTTGGTTGACCGTGAACTGATTGACATCTTTATGGGTACTTTGCAAGGCTAATACTATGAGAAGTTGATTGGTAATGTTTCTGTCGGATTCTCTGACTTGGTTATCGTCGGTGAGAGAATCGAAGAAGGTTTGAAAAGTGGAAAGATCCAAGGAGGATCTAGCAGCCAGTCTGTAGTCAAGAAGCCCTTCAATGGATACAAAAAGAAAGAGGGTGAAACAAATGCTGTCTCTGCTCAGAAAGGGCAAGCTCAACAAGCTCCCGCTCCAATGCCTTTTCAAATGCCATTTCAAATGCCATACTTCCAGTAACCGTATGTTGCTGCTGCGCAATACGCTCCAATGCCTTATCAGCCAACAGTTCAAGCTGTTCAAGCTCCAACGCCTCAACAACTGGCTCCTCATCAACAATCCTATAATCAATAAGGGTACCAGTATCCTCCTCAACATCAACAACAGAGAGCTGCTCAACAACGTCAGCCTAATCAACAAAGGACAAGGAGGTCTGATAGAGACTTTGATCACCTACCTACGATATATGCTCAGATCTTTGCTCAATTAGTGGAGAAGAGGGCCATTACTCCGAGAGACTTGGCTCCTCCAACTGTCATTCCCCCAAATTATGATGCTAATGCTCACTGCGAGTTTCATAAGGGTGCACCAGGGCATACGGTCGAGGACTGCAGAGCTTTCAAACACAAGGTTCAAGACATGATCGACTCAAAGTATCTCGTGTTCAATGGGAGGGCTCCAAACATCATCAAAAACCCTCTGCCGCCGCCAAGCTAGTGCCAGCAGCAAGCCAAGTTAAATCAAGTCAAGTCAAGTTCAAGTTTCCCCAAAGAAGGCAGTCATCATGCCATCCCATCATTTTGCATCCTTGTATTTTCGTCTTTATTTGTTTAAGTACTGTATGCTTTGAACATTGTCGTTTGTATTTGGTTTTCTTAATGTATTGATTATGCATGTTTTGAATCAGTTATGTCGTATTCACTCATTTATTCCATTTATTGCAAATCACATACACATTTATCCACTTCACTCTCTATATCAAACTGCTGTTAGCAATGATTGGAGGCAGGATGATGACAACAAAATACCCATAATTGCAAATCGTATGCTTTCAGATAGAATCCCGTCGATGATGTACAGGCATTGGTTCAACCCCCAAACACTGGAGAGATAAGGAGTTAATCCCTAGTAAACCACTTCGAGCCTAGAAGTAGCAGTTTCCTTCGGATATTTAAACCCTTACACTCAACCTGGGGCAGGGCAGTGTTCAGTTAACCCAACTACACACTCAAAATCACAAAGCAAAATTCCACAAGACATGACGGTTGTTCATCAATAACCATGACTTGACAGTCACTATCCTCCAACAAAACAAAACAAAAACAAAAATCAAAAGCCTGCTAAGTCAAGCACCTCAAAGGAGACTTAGGAAAAAATCAAGACAACCCTGATGGACTCGACAAGCAAAATCAGTCCATGCAAAAGATAGGGATCAAAAGCAAAAACAAAAGAGGCCCTCGAATCCTCAACAAAAACAGAATAAGATTCAGTGACCACCATGTCCAAATCAAGGGGCACTAACATCCATCAAAAACAAAATATGGTGACTTCCATGTCGAGCAAACCTTGAATCATCACTCTTACACCGTCAACCCTTTTGGAATACAAACATGTGCAGATTTAACTGAACGTAGGACTGGAGATCATCGCAAAGAAGGGGTGGGTACAAACCAAGTTTTGAGCCTTATATCCTTTGTTTCTTAAACCATGAACCAGGCCGCGTTACAACCCTCGAAAGACCTAATTGAGGCGAGGTTAATTCTGAAAGCGTACTATTGCAAGGTTGCGTAAACTGACTCCCCATATTTGGTAATCTTCCGAATTGGTGTCATTCTCCTTGCTATACCTTTCACACCGTCAAAATCAGCACACGTTTGGACTAACTGTCTCCAATAAACGACTTTTTTTAAAAACTTACATAGGCATTGCATTGAGAATACCATTTGTGAATGTTCAATTTTAATCGCAAATCAGTGCTAGACATCAAAGCAATTCTAACAAGGGGCAATCAAAGAAAAACTTGAGCTTTCAGTGGTGCCGACTCGAAGCAAGACTCCCTCAAAACACTCAGGCTGGGGTAGACCCTTCGGCAGCTCAATCAGGGGTGAGCCATCTCAAAGCACATCAAATCTCAACCTCCAAAGATCAGACTACTTCAGAATTGGTTAATCAGGGGCAGACCATTACCACGTTCAGATTGGGGCAAGACTCATTGCAGCAGGCATATCCTGTCTGTACTTTCAAGCAGTTCAGAGCAAGAGCATAATCTTCATGAGCTGATCACCATCAAGTCATCAAGACATCCTGACCATTAAGCATAGAGTTGTGGATCTCTTAGGAGTGAGCTCACAATTCATCAACAAGCAATCAAACTTAAGGCATCAAGAGCATCTTCATCTCCTTCAATCATGGCATCTTCAACGAACTGAGTGTCGAGGAAATCAAATCCCTCCCACCGCCCAAAAGTCCAATCCGCATTGGCAACCACCCAAAAGTCCACCATGCTGGCACCCTCTCCAAACTTATCTGATCACCTGTCTGCAATCATGTGCATCACATTCGTCATCATACGCATCATATGCATCGCATTCAGCATCATAAACATCATCTGCATCATATGCATACCCAAAAAACCAATCGTACTTCCCCAGCACTTGCATCTCCGTGCGTCAGCATTTGCATTTGCATTTCCATTCGACATGAAGCATCATCAAGCATTTACATGCGCATATCAAGATCCAGGATCAATCTCAAGACTGCAAGATGATCATCAGCCCAGCCAGGGGCATCTTCTTCAAATCCGTGGGCGTTCCTCACGAAGTTGTTTCAACCTTTTGCTGATCAAGACAAGATTTCAAGGCAATTTCAGCCCAGCCAGGGGCATCTCCTTCAGTTCATGGGCTTTCCTCATGAAAGTCTTCAACCTTCTGTTGATGAAGCTGTGATCTCCAAGCAAGTCAGTGGGCGTTCCTCATTGAATCTTTTCTTCGTGGTCAAACTACGACTGCCCTGATTCTTTATTCTCGTCCGAGTAAAGATATGTAGGCACAAGATTGCGTATATCTTGGCGGGTTACCTTCTCCATTTTTCACTATCTCCCTTTCCTTTTCGTGGGCTCTCCTCATTGTTTTCTTTACTTCAACCTTTGTGTGTGCCCTATTATCCTTTTGGAAATAGTAGGCTGTGTGTGTGTGCCCTATTATCTCGTCGGTAATAGCAGGCTGTGTGTGTGCCCTATTATCTCGTCGGTAATAGTAGGCTGTGTGTGTGTGCCCTATTATCTCGTCGATAATGGCAGGCTGTGTTGTGTGCCCTATTATCTCATCGATAATAGTAGGCTGTGTTGTGTGCCCTATTATCTCGTCGATAATAGCAGGTTGTGTCGTGTGCCCTATTATCTCGTCGATAATAGCAGGCTGTGTTGTGTGCCCTATTATCTCGTCGGTAATAGCAGGTTGTGTGTGTGTGCCCTATTATCTCGTTGGTAATAGCAGGCTGTGTGTGTGTGCCCTATTATCTCATCCGTAATAGCAGGTTGTGTATGTGTGCTCTATTATCTCGTCGGTAATAGCAGGCTGTATGTGTGCCCTATTATCTCGTCGGTAATAGCAGGGTGTGTTGTGTGCCCTATTATCTCGTCGGTAATAGCAGGCTATATGTGTGCCCTATTATCTCGTCGGTAATAGCAGTGTGTGTTGTGTGCCCTATTATCTCGTCGGTAATAGCAGGCTGTGTCGTGTGCCCTATTATCTCGTCGATAATAGCAGGTTGTGTTGTGTGCCCTATTATCTCGTCGGTAATAGCAGGCTGTGCGTGTGTGCCCTATTATATCGTCGGTAATAGTAGGCTTCGACCTCATTTTCATCCTTTTGGTGGAAGGTTCTTTGTGTGTGTGTTTACTATTATCCTTTTGGTGATAGGTCTGTCATCCTTTTGGTATCAGATATCTCGTATTTCAACTTCCAAATCCCTTCTCTTTCTTTTGGACAAATTTGTGGTTTTCTTCATATCTAATTGCCTTATACCTCGAAAGATCGAACGCCGTGGCAGTTCATCTAACCCGGTTTAAGCCAATTAGATAGGGGCATCTGTCATACCTCAAATTTGTCCTACCTGTGTATATCTTCATTTATACATCCGCCCACTGACAATTATTCCGAAAAAAATCCAAAAAAATCTGTTGTCTTCAACTTCATCCCTCTTTTATATTTATCCATTATCCATTTTTATGTCCATATCCATTTTTCAATTACCCATTATTCATTATCCAATTCATTCCCATTTCAATTTTCAATTCTATCCCAGCCATGTTTCGAGTTCATTCTAAAAATTCATTCATTCGAGTCCAAAGTCTTTCAAATTCCAATTTCCTTTCAAATTCTTTCAATTCATATTCAAATTTAATTCTATTCAAGTTCATTTCAAAATTTCAATTTTAAGTTTCATTTCTAATCAATTTCAATTCTTATTCCAATTTATCTCAAGTTCAAATTCATTCAATTTCATTCAAGTACAATCATCTCAATTTCAATTCACAATTTAATGCAATTACCAATTCCATTTCAATTCAATTCAATTTTTTTAACTTCTATTCAAAGCAATTTTCTTTTCTTTCTAATTCATTCAATTCTTAGTAATCAATTCTCCAAGGATCAATTCTAACCCAATTCACTTTTATTTTCAAATTTCCATTCACATTCAAAAAATAATAGTGTCAAGGTTCATTAAATTTTGTCTTATAATTTTTTTGCCTTTTTACAAAAGAAGTCGATAGCACATACACATTCAAATTCATTACAGGTGTCCATTTACACTCCAAAGAGCCCATTGTCCAATTTTTTTGAGCCCACTACATCACAACAAATACTAAAGAAAATAACATGCTGCAGCATAACAACAAAATTGCAGTCTACCCACAAATTGTTGCAGAATCAACAGCCTGAATACCATTACCTACTAGCCTTCATACTGCAGCTACATCAATTCAACTTTTCCAATTCACAAACCTTTCGCACCACCCACCACCAGCAACACAAAATACACTACCCTGACCCCACAAATCCTTCCAAAAACTGCAAATCACCAGCACATGCGACTACACACTTAACCCTGCAATACACTGCCAAACCTTACACATAAATTGAAACCTGTTGTGCTGCACACCAAAAGCACATCCTGCTACAAACCACAGTCCATAACAAGCAAAAGTCTGCATCAAAGCCTGAAACGCGACCTGCCATTTGAAAGTAACATATCAATACAACAAGACAACATTTGAAATTTGAAAATGGATTTGAGTTGTTTTAAAAAGAGTTGGCAGAACAGCAAAGGGGGGGACGACAAACCTGAAGAAAAAAAAACTCTTCATTCTGATTCTTCAAATATCCATTCCTCGTCACCCTCAACACGCACCATCATCCTCCAAACTTTCTCACCTCACCCTCACTCTTCCTTCAACCTTTATCCTCACCACACCACCACCACCTCCATTCTTACCCGCGAGCAGCCCTTCAAACTTCCAAAACCCAGCAACCATTTAACCTCCATTCCCAAATAAACACAACCTCAAACGTCCTAAAATCACCTTCCAAATCAAACATAACCCCAAAACCTTTTTTTACCCAAAATCAGTTCAAAATCAAAACCCAGAAATTCTTTCTTTAAAAACTTCCAACACCCATTCCACCTACCCTTCGTTTTCCTCAACCGCCATCAATCATCACCCCTTTTTCACTAGACCACAGTCGAACCGCAACAACCCTTCAAACCCGTTCCCATTCAAAACCCAAAACAACTCAAAACTACCACCGAACCAAAGAAAAGATGAAGAAAACAAGGGAGATGAAAAGAGATTGACTGTAGAACCACAAATCGTTCCAAAACACGAATCGAACCTGAATCGAATTGACGAAATAACTAGAGACAGAGGTACGAAGAAGGGAGACGGAACGGTTTGCTAGTAAAAGGTTGGAGATTCGATGGCCGAAATGCTCTTGTCTCATTTTCTTACTCGTTTGTCCATTTTTGAGTTATTGTGGTCTGTCAAAGTCAAACGTGTTTGATGATATTATACTGTGATTTGAGCTTTTTTCTTAGAAAGTGGTTCTGAATGCCGTGTGGTTTTTGTTTTAAAAAAAAAGAAGAAAATAAGATATCATATACAATGAGGATATGAACCATGACCTGTTCCTTTTTTTTCTCTGTTGGGTTTTGCTTTTGGGCTCTATTAAGCCCATATCCGTGGCCGTTTTAGTCACTCACATTACCCCCTAGCGCCACTTCTTCATTTGTTTTTCGGTTGTTAGTTTCTTTTTTGGAAATTTCAGAATTTCATTTTTAAGACTTTGTATCTTTTTTTTTTAAGAATAATAAGACTTTCACATTTATTTATTTACCTGTTTAATCGTGGAGGGGTTGGGTTTTGACTTTAGAATTTCATTTTATTCGATTATAACTTTTTATTTTGGGCCAATGACATAACAACCACCATAAATTGGATTTATAAAAGTAGATCTATAATTTTGGTTAATATGAGGCCCACCATTTTTTTTATTCATTTTTATTTCAATATTTATCATTTTAGTTTATTTTGTATTTATCATTTTATTTATTTAGATTTTTTTTAGTATTTTGGGTCAATGAAAACCAAACATCGACGATTTGTCGATTTCTCGACTTAATCTCGATAAAGGTGAGACCTTTACTATGTTTCATGTCATTTTCATTTTTATTTTATTTCTATCATTTTTGGTTCATTTACATTTATTTTAGGTCGATGAAAACCAAATATCGATCGATTTATCGATTTCTCGATTAAATCTCGATAAAGGTGAGACCTTTATCCTTTGTATTCATTTTCTCAATTTTATTTCATTTTTATTGTTGTTTACATTTATTTTTGGTCAATGAAAACCAAATATCGATTGATTTATCGATTTCCGATTAAATCTTGATAAAGGTGAGACCTTTATACTTTGTATCCATTCTCCTCGATTTAATTTCTTATTCGTCACTTCATATTCTTTTATTCATCTTTGGTCAATGAAAGTCAAAAGTCGTCGATTATCGATTTACCGATTAAGACAAGACCAACTTTAATTTTATGTCATATTATATCTTGTCATATTATCTTATTGTTCATATTGTCCATATCATATTATTCATATTATATCCATATTCATATCCATTTCATTTTATTCACCCTTAATCGAAAACAATTAATAAAATATCGAAACCCTAAAAAACAATTAACTAATGGACTGTTGATTACGATTATCACTTGCTCGACGCTTGTTCAAGGTTTAGTTTAGGACACTTGGCACACACACGGCTTCCTCTTGGGCTACCTTACAATGAGACCATTTATTTCTGTCAACACTTGTAATTTACATGTATCCCTCCCCCATTTCGATGTACGCACTTAATATTGTTTTGATTGTGGTTTGTTTACTAGGAGCACCCCTAGGGACTAGCATAGGCAACCTATTTTCAAACCAAAACCTCGATTCATCGTCGAGACATTTTTCAAACAACCCATTTTCAAACTAATTCCCGATTCATCGTCGAGCCATTTTCAAACAAACCTCTTTTCAACCAAACCCTCGATTCGTCGTCGAGTCATCTTCAAACCAAACTCTTTTTCATACAATAAACCCTTGATTCAACGTCAAGGGGATTTTCATAATAAAACTCCAAAAACAATTAACGATTATCGTAACTCTTTAAGGTGAAAAATGGGGGTTCAAGTCTTTGATCTTCCTTCGATTGTTTGGGTGCGAGTTCTCTTACTCGTGTGTGAGCAATTGACGCCTCTTCTTTTAACAAATCGATTCTTTTCAAATCAACCAAACGCATACAATAAACCCTTGATCCAACATCAAGCGGATTTTCACGATAAACCTCAAAACGACTAAAAATTATCGTAATTCTGTTTCAAGGTGAAAAATGGGGGTTCAAGTCTTTGATCTTCCTTCGATTGTTTGGGTGCGAGTTCTCTTACTCGTGTGTGAGCAATTAGCGCCTCTCTTTAAAATCAACCAACTCCCTTATTTCGTGGGCGTACCACAAACTACGACTGCTCTGATTCTTTATTCTCGTCCGAGTAAAGATACATAGGCACAAGATTGCGATGATCTTGGCGAGCACACTACCATCTTTTTCCGTCAAACCCCATAGTCGAACTACGATTGCTCTGATTTCTCATTCTCGTCCGAATGAGCATACGTAGGCCCGAGGTCGCGATGATCTTGTCGAGCACCCTATTCTTAAATCCACCCATTTCCCTTAGTAATCGAAACCTTTTACTTTACCTTTCCGCATATACCATTGAGAAGAAAACAAACAAGCTTAGATAACACTCCTCACAATTCGAACTAAGAGGTTCCCGTTGAGTACAACGAACGTGAGGGGGTGCACGTACCTTCCCCTCACGTAACCGACTCCCGAACCCAGAATGTGGTTGCGACGACCATGTTCTTACCTCTCTCCTTAAAGGTTTTCTCGATATTTTCCTTTCCCTCTTTTGGGATAAATTAAGTCCGGTGGCGACTCTGTCTAACCGTTTTCCGTGCCTTTCGCGCGAGGGTCGTATTTTCGATATTTTTTCGAGGTACGACAGCTGGCGACGCTGCTGGGGACATGTTGCTCCATGCAAGAGAGAGTCAAGCCTATCTTGATTCGAATCACTAGCTCTTTAGCTTTGTTTTTCTTTTTCTTCTCATTCGCTTATTTACTTGCTTTCCTATTTCCTTATTTGTGTTACCTTTTGTAACATTGTTGGGTTATTCTGATATTGGGAACTTTGTGAGATGGCTCTACACCCGAGTCTGAGAAAAACCCTAGGATTAGGATGGTGGTTGTGTAGTGTAGGCTTGCGTGGTCTCTTCCACGTAAGTTGAAGCGAAAACCACCTCTTGGAGTAGATTCCCTTGGAGATATTATTGTTGTGGTGAATCTTTACCATGGTGGTAATACTTTCGAGGTGGGTCGTCGATCCCAAGGACCATTAACCCAATTTACCCATGGTGGTTGGTAGTGTTAATTCTATGTGAGTTAATGCGAATGCCCCAATCAGATGAGATCCCTTGAACGTATTACTTCCTGACAGTAATATTTTTGACCTCGATCTAGGATTCTGAGAGCCCTATTTAGAACCCGTGTGTCGATGGTTGTGTAGTGAGCGCCTCCGAGGAGTCTTTCTCGTGGGGAAGAAACGAAGACCTCACCTAGATGAGATTATTTCGAGGGTATTATAGTCAGATGTCTCTTCGCCTCGGTTATAATGTTTTCGAAATATATCCATAACTCTAGGCACCTACCCATTTTAGAAACCTACCTGTGGGTTTTCTTGATCCTAGTTGTGGTTCTTGACCCGTCACCTCCGGCCAACCTCAGAACTGTTTGAAGCTGTTTGATCTTGCGATCCTGGATCTTGCATCTTGCATTGCATATCATGTCATTGCATTGCATCTGTTACGCATCTTGCATTGCATTTTCAACCTCAGAATCTCACTTCAACCTCCTTCCTTCTCCAGTAAATCAAGCTGATTCCTTGACACCAGTACGCAACTCGAGCCAACATAAGAAGAACGATGGAGCAGATTCAGCAAGAGCAAGCTGCCTTCAGAGAAGAAACAGATTCTATGAAGGGAAAGATTGATCAGATTCTTGAAGCCATCATGATGGCCAGAAGAGAAGAAGAACTGCGTGAAGCCGTTGCTGCCAATAACACTGTACCTGTGCAAGGGTCACCCTCAAGGCTCTCAGTTCCTGTTCCTAACCCTATCAATTATGGGATACCAATGAACTTTACGCCTGCCGCTGAAGGATCCATTTCTCAACCACCTCCAACATCTGGAGTCGCCGTTGGAGCTATCCCGCAAGCTCAACCTGTTGTCACTCAGATTCCTATTCCTCATGTTGAAGAAAATCTGGTAGACCAATATGATGAGGTCCAGAACTACCATGCTGCTATCCCAATTGCCAATCCTACTGCTGCTCAGGATTCTGAAGCCATGAAGATGTGTCATGATCTAGCTGAGAAACTTCGGGTCATGGAGGGGCGCAACTTAAAATCCCTGAATGCTCTGGAAATGTGCTTGGTGCCAGATGTTATCATTCATCCCAAGTTTAAAGTGCAGGATTTCCCAAAGTACAAAGGTCTTAGTTGTCCTCACATGCATCTAAGGATGTACTGCCGCAAGATGGCTGCCCATGCCAAAGATGAAAAGCTGATGATCCATTGCTTCCAAGACAGCTTGTCTGGGGCATCACTCGAATGGTATATGCAGTTGAAGCGTAGCAATGTGCGCACTTGGGATGATCTAGCTGATGCATTTGTCAAGCAACAAGTACAACACTGACCTCGCTCCGAATCGTACTCAACTTCAGGGTATGGCTCAAAAGGACAACGAATCCTTTAAGGAATACGCGCAACGCTGGAGAGAGCTAGCTGCAAGGGTGCATCCACCTCTGGTTGACCGTGAACTGATTGACATCTTTATGGGTAATTTGCAAGGCCAATACTATGAGAAGTTGATTGGTAATGTTTCTGCCGGATTCTCTGACTTGGTTATCGTCGGTGAGAGAATCGAATAAGGTCTGAAAAGTGGAAAGATCCAAGGAGGATCTAGCAGCCAGTCTACAGTCAAGAAGCCCTTCAATGGATACAAAAAGAAAGAGGGTGAAACAAATGATGTCTCTGCTCATAAAGGGAAATCTCAACAAGCTCCCGCTCCAATTCCTTTTCAAATGCCATACTTCCAGTATCCGTATGTTGCTGCTGCGCAATACGCTCCAATGCCTTATCAGCCAACAGTTCAAGCTGTTCAAGCTCCAACGCCTCAACAACAGGCTCCTCATCAACAATCCTACAATCAATAAGGGTACCAGTATCCTCCTCAACATCAACAACAGAGAGCTGCTCAACAACGTCAGCCTAATCAACAAAGGACAAGGAGGTCTGATAGAGACTTTGATCGCCTACCTACGACATATGCTCAGATCTTTGCTCAATTAATGGAGAAGAGGGCCATTACTCCGAGAGACTTGGCTCCTCCAACTGCCATTCCCCCCGATTATGATGCTAATGCTCACTGCGAGTTTCATAAGGGTGCACCAGGGAATACGATCGAGGACTGCAGAGCTTTCAAACACAAGGTTCAAGACATGATCGACTCAAAGTATCTCGTGTTCAATGGGAGGGCTCCAAATGTCATCAAAAACCCTCTGCCGCCGCTAAGCTAGTGCCAGCAGCAAGCTAAGTCAAATCAAGTCAAGTCAAGTTCAAGTTTCCCCAAAGAAGGCAGTCATCATGCCATCCCATCATTTTGCATCCTTGGATTTTCGTCTTTATTTGTTTAAGTACTGTATGCTTTGAACATTGTCATTTGTATTTGATTTTCTTAATGTATTGATTATGCATGTTTTGAATCAGTTATGTCGTATTCACTCATTTATTCCATTTATTGAAAATCACATACACATTTATCCACTTCACTCTCTATATCAAACTGTTGTTAGCAATGATTGAAGGGAGGATGATGACAACGAAATACCCATAATTGCAAATCGTATGCTTTCAGATAGAATCCCGCCGATGATGTACAGGCATTGTTTCAACCACCAAACATTGGAGAGATAAGGAGTTAATCCCTAGTAAACCACTTCGAGCCTAGAAGTAGCAGTTTCCTTCGGATATTTAAACCCTTACACTCAACCTGGGGCAGGGTAGTGTTCAGTTAACCCAACTACGCACTCGAAATCACAAAGCAAAATTCCACAAGACATGACGGTTGTTTATCAATAACCATGACTTGGCAGTCACTATCCTCCAACAAAACAAAACAAAAACAAAAATTAAAAGCCTGCTAAGTCAAGCACCTCAAAGGAGACTTAGGAAAAAATCAAGACAACCCTGATGGACTCGACAAGCAAAATCAGTCCATGCAAAAGATAGGGATCAAAAGCAAAAACAAAAGAGGCCCTCGAATCCTCAACAAAAACAGAATAAGATTCAGTGACCACCATGTCCAAATCAAGGGGCACTGACATCCATCAAAAATAAAATAAGGTGACTGCCATGTCGAGCAAACCTTGAATCATCACTCTTACACCGTCAACCCTTTTGGAATACAAATATGTGCAGATTTAACTGAACGTAGGACTGGAGATCATCGCAAAGAAGGGGTGGGTACAAACCAAGTTTTGAGCCTTATATCCTTTGTTTCTTAAACCATGAACCAGACTGCGTTACAACCCTCGAAAGACCTAATTGAGGCGAGGTTTATTCTGAAAGTGTACTATTGCAAGGTTGCGTAAACTGACTCCCTATATTTGCTAATCTTCCGCATTGGTGTCATTCTCCTTGCTATACCTTTCACACCGTCAAAATCAGCACACGTTTGGACTAACAGTCTCCAATAAACGACTCTTTTTAAAAACTTACATAGGCATTGCATTGAGAATACCATTTGTGAATGTTCAATTTTAATCGCAAATCAGTGCTAGACACCAAAGTAATTCTAACAAGGGGCAATCAAAGATAAACTTGAGCTTTCAGTGGTGCCGACCCGAAGCAAGACTCCCTCAAAACCCTCAGGCTGGGGTAGACCCTTCGACAGCTCAATCAGGGGCGAGCCATCTCAAAGCACATCAAATCTTAACCTCCAAAGATCAGACTACTTCAGAATTGGTTAATCAGGGGCAGACCATTACCACGTTCAGACTGGGGAAAGACTCATTGCAGCAGGCATATCCTGTTTGTACTTTCAAGCAGTTCAGAGCAAGAGTATAATCTTCATGAGCTGATCACCATCAAGTCATCAAGACATCCTGACCATTAAGCATAGAGTTGTGGATCTCTCAAGAGTGAGCCCACAATTCATCAACAAGCAATCAAACTTAAGGCATCAAGAGCATCTCCATCTCCTTCAACCATGGCGTCTTCAACGAACTGAGTGTCGAGGAAATCAAATCCCTCCCACCGCCCAAAAGTCCAATCCGCATTGGCAACCACCCAAAAGTCCACCATGCTGGTACCCTTTCCAAACTTATCCGATCACCCGTCTGCAATCATGTGCATCGCATTCGTCATCATACGCATCATATGCATTGCATTCATCATCATAAACATCATCTGTATCATATGCATACCCAAAAAACCAATCGTACTTCCCCAGCACTTGCATCTCCGCGCGTCAGCATTTGCATTTGCATTTCCATTCGACATGAAGCATCATTAAGCATTTACATGCGCATATCAAGATCCAGGATCAATCTCAAGACTGCATGATGATCATCAGCCCAGCCAGGGGCATCTTCTTCAAATCCGTGGGCGTTCCTCACGAAGTTGTTTCAACCTTTTGCTGATCAAGACAAGATTTCAAGGCAATTTCAGCCCAGCCAGGGGCATCTCCTTCAGTTCATGGGCGTTCCTCATGAAAGTCTTCAACCTTCTGTTGATGCAGCTGTGATCTCCAAGCAAGTCAGTGGGCGTTCCTCATTGAATCTTTTCTTCGTGGTCGACTACGACTACCCTGATTCTTTATTCTCGTCCGAGTAAAGATACGTAGGCACAAGATTGCATAGATCTTGGCGGGTTACCTTCTCCATTTTTCACTATCTCCCTTTCCTTTTCATGGGCTCTCCTCATTGTTTTCTTTACTTTAACCTTTGTGTATGCCCTATTATCCTTTTGATAATAGCAGGCTGTGTGTGTGTGCCCTATTATCTCGTCGGTAATAGCAGGCTGTGTGTGCCCTATTATCTCGTCGATAATAGAAGGTTGTGTGTGTGCCCTATTATCTCGTCGGTAATAGCAGGCTGTGTGTGTGCCCTATTATCTCGTCGGTAATAGCAGGCTGTGTTGTGTGCCCTATTATCCCGTCAATAATGGTAGGCTGTGTTGTGTGCCCTATTATCTCGTGGATAATAGCAGGCTGTGTTGTGTACCCTATTATCTCGTCGATAATAGGAGCTTGTGTCGTGTGCCCTATTATCTCGTCGATAATAGTAGGCGGTGTTGTGTGCCCTATTATCTCGTTGATAATAGCAGGCTATGTTGTGTGCCCTATTATCTCGTCGGTAATAGCAGGCTGTGTGTGTATGCCCTATTATCTCGTCGGTAATAGCAGGCTCTGTGTGTGTGCCCTATTATCTCGTCGGTAATAGCAGGCTATGTGTGTGTGTGTGCCCTATTATCTCGTCGGTAATAGCAGGTTGTGTGTGTGTGTGTGCCCTATTATCTCGTCGGTAATAGCAGGCTGTGTTGTGTGCCCTATTATCTCGTCGGTAATAGTAGGCTGTGTTGTGTGCCCTATTATCTCGTCGATAATGGCAGGCTGTGTTGTGTGCCCTATTATCTCGTCGATAATAGCAGGCTGTGTTGTGTGCCCTATTATCTCGTCGATAATAGCAGGCTGTGTCGTGTGCCCTATTATCTCGTCGATAATAGCAGGCGGTGTTGTGTGCCCTATTATCTCGTCGATAACAGGAAGCTGTGTTGTGTGCCCTATTATCTCTCCGGTAATAGCAGGTTGTGCGTGTGTGCCCTATTATCTAGTCGGTAATAGCAGGCTTCGACCTCATTTTCATCCTTTTGGTGGAAGGTTCTGTGTGTGTGTGTTTACTATTATCCTTTTGGTGATAGGTCTGTCATCCTTTTGGTATCAGATATCTCGTATTTCAACTTCCAAATCCCTTTTCTTTCTTTCGGATAAATTTGTGGTTTTCTTCATATCTAATTGCCTTATACCTCGAAAGACTGAACGTCGTGGCAGTTCATCTAACTCAGTTTAAGCCAATTAGATAGGGGCATCTGTCATACCTCAAATTTGTCCTACCTGTGTATATCTTCATTTATACATCCGCCCACTGACAATTATTCAGAAAAAAAATCCAAAAAAATCTGTTGTCTTCAACTTCATCCCTCTTTTATATTTATCCATTATCCATTTTTATGTCCATATCCATTTTTCAATTACCCATTATTCATTATCCAATTCATTCCCATTTCAATTTTCAATTCTATCCCAGTCATGTTTCGAGTTCATTCTAAAAATTCATTCATTCGAGTCCAAAGTCTTTCAAATTCCAATTTCCTTTCAAATTCTTTCAATTCATATTCAAATTTAATTCTATTCAAGTTCATTTCAAAATTTCAATTTTAAGTTTCATTTCTAATCAAATTCAATTCTTATTCCAATTTATCTCAAGTTCAAATTCATTCAATTTCATTCAAGTACAATCATCTCATTTTCAATTCACAATTTAATTCAATTACCAATTCCATTTCAATTCAAATCAATTTTTTTAACTTCTATTCAAAGCAATTTTCTTTTCTTTCTAATTCATTCAATTCTTAGTAATCAATTCTCCAAGGATCAATTCTAACCCAATTCACTTTTATTTTCAAATTTCAATTCACATTCAAAAAATAATAGTGTCAAGGTTCATTAAATTTTGTCTTATAATTTTTTTCCTTTTTACAAAAGAAGTCGATAGCACATACACATTCAAATTCATTACAGGTGTCCATTTACACTCCAAAGAGCCCATTGTCCAATTTTTTTGAGCCCACTACATCACAACAAATACTAAAGAAAATAACATGCTGCAGCATAGCAATAAAATTGCAGTCTACCCATAAATTGTTGCAGAATCAACAGCCTCAATACCATTACGTACTAGCCTTCGTACTGCAGCTACATCAATTCAACTTTGCCAATTCACAATCCTTTCGCACCACCCACCACCACCAACACAAAATACACTACCCTGACCCCACAAATCCTTCCCAAAACCGCAAATCACCAGCACATGTGACTACACACTTAACCCTGCAATACACTGCCAAACCTTACACATAAATTGAAACCTACTGTGCTGCACACCAAAAGCACATCCTACTACAAACCACAGTCCATAACAAGCAAAAGTCTGCATCAAATCCTGAAACGCGACCTGCCATTTGAAAGTAACATATCAATACAACAAGATAACATTTGAAATTTGAAAATGGATTTGAGTTGTTTTAAAAAGAGTTGACAGAACAACAAAGGGGGGGACGACAAACCTGAAGAAAAAAAACTCTTCATTCTGATTCTTCAAATATCCATTCCTCGTCACCCTCAACACGCACCATCATCCTCCAAACTGTCTCGCCTCACCCTCACTCTTCCTTCAACCTTTATCCCCACCACACCACCGCCGCCTCCATTCTTACCCGCAACAGCCCTTCAAACTTCCAAAACCCAGCAACCATTCAACCTCCATTCCCAAATAAACACAACCTCAAACGTCCTAAAATCACCTTCCAAATCAAACATAACCCCAAAACCTTTTTTTACCCAAAATCAGTTCAAAATCAAAACCCATAAATTCTTTCTTTACAAACTTCCAACGCCCATTCCACCTACCCTTCGTTTTCCTCAACCGCCATCAATCATCACCCCTCTTTCACTAGACCACAGCCGAACCGCAACAACCCTTCAAACCCGTTCCCATTCAAAACCCAGAACAACTCAAAACTACCACCGAACCAAAGAAAAGATGAAGAAGACAAGGGAGATGAAAAGAGATTGACTGTAGAACCACAAATCGTTTCGAAACACGAATCGAACCTGAATCAAATTGACAAAATAACTGGAGACGGAGGTACGAAGAAGGGAGACAGAACGGTTTGCGAGTAAAAGGTTGGAGATTCGATGGCCGAAATGCTCTTGTCTCATTTTCTTACCCGTTTGTCCATTTTTGAGTTATTGTGGTCTGTCAAAGTCAAACGTGTTTGATGATATTATACTGTGATTTGAGCTTTTTTCTTAGAAAGTGGTTCTGAATGCCGTGTGGTTTTCGTTTTAAAAAAAAGAAGAAAATAAGATATCATATACAATGAGGATATGAACCATGACCTGTTCCTTTTTTTTCTCTGTTGGGTTTCGCTTTTGGGCTCTATTAAGCCCATATCCGTGGCCGTTTTAGTCACTCACATTACCCCCTAGCGCCACTTCTTCATTTGTTTTTCGGTTGTTAGTTTCTTTTTTGGAAATTTCAGAATTTCATTTTTAAGACTTTGTATCTTTTTTTTTAAGAATAATAAGACTTTCACATTTATTTATTTACCTGTTTAATCGTGGAGGGGTTGGGTTTTGACTTTAGAATTTCATTTTATTCGATTATAACTTTTTATTTTGGGCCAATGACATAACAACCACCATAAATTGGATTTATGAAAGTAGATCTATAATTTTGGTTAATATGAGGCCCAC
The DNA here is from genome assembly GCA_022829125.1 of Lathyrus tuberosus. Classification (NCBI taxonomy): domain Eukaryota; kingdom Viridiplantae; phylum Streptophyta; class Magnoliopsida; order Fabales; family Fabaceae; genus Lathyrus; species Lathyrus tuberosus. The sequence goes on from JALAZF010000168.1 coordinate 10,138,625, forward strand.
CATTTTTTTATTCATTTTTATTTTGATATTTATCATTTTAGTTTATTTTGTATTTATCATTTTATTTATTTAGATTTTTTTTAGTATTTTGGGTCAATGAAAACCAAACATCGACGATTTGTCGATTTCTCGACTTAATCTCGATAAAGCTGAGACCTTTACTATGTTTCATGTCATTTTCATTTTTATTTTATTTCTATCATTTTTGGTTCATTTACATTTATTTTAGGTCGATGAAAACCAAATATCGATCGATTTATCAATTTCTCGATTAAATCTCGATAAAGGTGAGACCTTTATCCTTTGTATTCATTTTCTCGATTTTATTTCATTTTTATTGTTGTTTACATTTATTTTTGGTCAATGAAAACCAAATATCGATTGATTTATCGATTTCTCGATTAAATCTCGATAAAGGTGAGACCTTTATACTTTGTATCCATACTCCTCGATTTAATTTCTTATTCGTCACTTCATATTCTTTTATTCATCTTTGGTCAATGAAAGTCAAAAGTCGTCGATTATCGATTTACCGATTAAATCCGATTAAGACGAGACCAACTTTAATTTTATGTCATATTATATCTTGTCATATTATCTTATTGTTCATATTGTCCATATCATATTATTCATATTATATCCATATTCATATCCATTTCATTTTATTCACCCTTAATCGAAAACAATTAATAAAATATCTAAACCCTAAAAAACAATTAACTAATGGACTGTTGATTACGAATATCACTTGCTCGACGCTTGTTCAAGGTTTAGTTTAGGACACTTGGCACACACACGGCTTCCTCTTGGGCTACCTTACAATGAGACCATTTATTTCTGTCAACACTTTTAATTTACATGTATCCCTCCCCCATTCCAATGTACGCACTTAATATTGTTTTGATTGTGGTTTGTTTACTAGGAGCACCTCTAGGGACTAGCATAGGCAACCAATTTTCAAACCAAAACCTCGATTCGTCATCGAGACATTTTTCAAACAACCCATTTTCAAACTAATTCTCGATTCATCGTCGAGCCATTTTCAAACAAACATCTTTTCAACCAAACCCTCGATTCGTCGTCGAGTCATCTTCAAACCAAACTCTTTTTCATACAATAAACCCTTGATTCAACGTCAAGAGGATTTTCATAATCAAACTCCAAAAACAATTAACGATTATCGTAACTCTTTAAGGTGAAAAATGGGGGTTCAAGTCTTTGATCTTCCTTCGATTGTTTGGGTGCGAGTTCTCTTACTCGTGTCTGAGCAATTGACGCCTCTTCTTTTAACAAATCGATTCTTTTCAAATCAACCAAACGCATACAATAAACCCTTGATCCAACATCAAGCGGATTTTCACGATAAACCTCAAAACGACTAACAATTATCGTAATTCTGTTTCAAGGTGAAAAATGGGGGTTCAAGTCTTTGATCTTCCTTCGATTGTTTGGGTGCGAGTTCTCTTACTCGTGTGTGAGCAATTGGCGCCTCTCTTTAAAATCAACTAACTCCCTTATTTCGTGGGCGTACCACGAACTACGACTGCTCTGATTCTTTATTCTCGTCCGAGTAAAGATATGTAGGCACAAGATTGCGATGATCTTGGTGAGCACGTTACCATCTTTTTTCGTCAAACCCCATAGTCGAACTACGATTGCTTTGATTTCTCCTTCTCATCCGAATGAGCATACGTAGGCCCGAGGTCGCAATGATCTTGTCGAGCACCCTATTCTTAAATCCACCCCTTTCCCTTAGTAATCGAAACCTTTTACTTTACCTTTCCGCATATACCATTGAGAAGAAAACAAACAAGCTTAGATAACACTCCTCACAACTCGAACTAAGTGGTTCCCATTGAGTACAATGGACGTGAGGGGGTGCGCGTACCTTCCCCTCACGTAACCGACTCCCGAACCCAGAATGTGGTTGCGACGACCATGTTCTTACCTCTCTCCTTAAAGGTTTTCTCGATATTTTCCTTTCCCTCTTTTGGGATAAATAAAGTTTGATGGCGACTCTGTCAAACCGTTTTCCGCGCCTTTCGCGCGAGGGTCGTATTTTCGATTATTTTTTTGAGGTGCGACAGTTGTGCAGAAAATCCGTGAGGTAAATCACATTTTGGGATATATCCCACAGGAAATGGTGGAATGACAATTTCTGTTGCAGCCTCAGGCATGGGATTGTCATCCTTTCTGAGCACATTTCTCACAACTTCCATAACCAGGCTCATCTGAGTCTTCAGTTAATGAACCTCTTCCTTCAGCATTTTCTAGTCTTGCCTCAAACCTTGCATGTCCCCCATAAACTGCCCCATTTGGCTTCATACTTGCCTCAACTCTACTTGCATTTGGTCCAAGATCAGCTTCTGACTGGCTTGAGAAGTTAAGTCTGAAATTCTGAAGAAAACCAGACCAGGATGAGAATAACCAAGCCTCGAACACCTGTTATGCAAATGAGTATGAAAATGCAATGCAAATGCCATGTTCGAATGCAACAGACACGGGATCAAAGCTTACATATATTCTGAATAAGTGGTGTGCTGATAACTGAATAAGTTCATAGGTCTGCTCTAAAGATAATACCGAAATACCAGAATATCCAAATAATCAGAATACTAGAATAACAGAATACCGGCATAATCAGAATACCGGAATACCAGAATAATCAGGATACCGGAATACCATAATAATCCAAATACCATAATACCAGGCTGATAAGTCCACACATATGAGAAAACCAGAATACTGGGTAGGTTGAAGGTCAAGGCTACCTGCAAACTTGTGAACACCCGCCCATTCTCACATGTAGGTTCTAAAAAACCAAGGATCCTCAGCGTCACAAACTCCCAGGTAGAGAAATGATAATACGTTCACAATTTCTGGTTTGGCATCATTATCAATCGAGGAGGCCTCAACTGATTCTCCTAAAAAAAAGGTCATCCTATGGCAAGTTCTCATCTTCGGGTCCTCGGATCAAGAAACGTAATGGGTTTGCCATTTCTGGTCTGCCATTATCGCCCATTGGGAGGAGTGCCTCAACTGAGTCCTCGGGAATGGTCACCAGAGTCGACAGCTCATCAAGGGAACATCCAATGGCCTGCATCAACATGCAGTATCATATATCTCCTAGAGGAACCTCGTCTGGTTGTGGGTCTCGTGAACACTACACGTGATCACCACCACGCAAGCGACACGATTATCCACTTTAAAACCTGTGTGTATGCTCAAGCCTGGGTAATGAGCTTATCTCTCAGAACACCCATCCCACCAAAGAAAATAGGCAGTTCAGCACAGTCCAGAATATATGGCAACAGTGAATGTAAAGCAAGTTGTTGCGGTGAAAATCGGATAACAAATTATTAATTAATTTGCATCATATTTCTTTTACAACCGACTTTGATTTATCCAAAGGAAAGGTTCAAGATCGTTAGAAAAACCTAAAGGGAAGAGATCTAAGGTTCGGGGGTTGGTTACGCCTAGGGAAGGTATTAGCACCCTAAACGTCCGTAGTACTTTACGGGAGCCTCTTGTTAAATGTTATCTTATGTTTGCTAAAGGTTTTATGCTAAAGGTTAGTTAGCAGGGGAAGTGATAAATTCATTATGATGAATATCACTAAGAGTTGAGGAACTCTCTCCTAATGCTAGTTGTAATTTCTATGGCTTTGATGAGGCCAAGAAATTGAAGTTTTATCCTAAAAGGTTACCTAGGTTAAGGTGGGGGTCATGACTTATGAGTCAACATATTTCACCTTCCTTTGGAATGTGGGGGAGAATAGTTATAAATTACTAAGATAAAGAGATTAGTGCGAATACAATGATATAATAATACATGAATAAGATAAGATAAAAATCATGATATCAATGCAAAGTGAGAATTAAACATGTTAGACAATGATTAAATATAAGACGAAATAAAATGAAATAGTTTCGTCTTGATCATGATTTAATCGAGAAATCGATAATCAATGATTCTGACTTTCATCGACTAAAAAGAAGGTGGTCTCATGTTGATCAAAGTTTTGTCAACTCACTGAAATCAGTCAAACCATGAGGTTTGTTATGTCATCGACCAAAATAAAGAAAGTGGAATCGAAATAAAATCGGTCTCGTCTAAATCAAGATTGAATCGAGAAGTCGATAATCTTACTATTTGACTTTCATTGACCAAAATAGAATAAAAACCGAATTGGTCTCGTTTAAATCAAGATTTAATCGATAAAATCGATAATCTTGGATTTTTAACTTTCATTGACCAAAATAAAATAAAACTAAATTGGTCTCGTTTAAGTCAAGATTTAATCGATAAAATCGATAATCTTGGATTTTTAACTTCATCGACCAAAATAAAATAAAAACCAAATTGGTCTCGTTTAAATCAAGATTTAATCGATAAAATCGATAATCTTGGATTTTTAACTTTCATTGACCAAAATAAAATAAAACTAAATTGGTCTCGTTTAAGTCAAGATTTAATCGATAAAATCGATAATCTTGGATTTTTAACATCATCGACCAAAATAAAATAAAAACCAAATTGGTCTCGTTTAAATCAAGATTTAATCAATAAAATCGATAATCTTAGATTTTAACTTCATTGACCAAAATAGAATAGGAAATGGCCTCCTACAAGTCTAGACTTTTAGTGATTTTGAAAAAAATCAACTAAGTCAAAATTTATATGATGTCATTGGCCAAAAAAAAAAGATTGGAACAAAATGAATTACTATGAATAAAAATTAGAAAGAAAACATAGAAAACTAGTGATTAAAAAACTCAAAAAAAACTAGTTAAAAGAATAAAAATGAAAATGATTTTTTTTAAGAAAAATAGGAGAAGGGCATAGGCCCATGTGAGTATACGAATCATTTGGACCGAAAGGCCCATCATCATCTCAAAGGGGAGTATGCTAGAAACGGGTGGGTGTGTGAATCATGATAGGATCATCATGGGCTTCTAGCCCATTCACCCCAAAAGCAACCGCAGGCTACGTGTGGGTTGAACTCACTATCCAAACACGGATAGAAACAAGGGGTTGGTGTGAGCCAAAGCCATTATCAACATCTCCTCCCACGTCAAGGCTTCATCATCAACATTGTTTATTTTTTTATTTTTTTAAAATGAAAGCAAAAGTAAAAGCTGACCGAGTCAGCAACCATCAGCTCAAGGAAACGCGATTGAGGGAACAACATTTACAACCATCAGAAAAGAAAGAAAGGGACTATGTCTGTGCAAAGCCAACGTGTATCATCTCTTCTCAACCTTTGGCTTCATTTTTAACTCGCTTGCCCGACCGTCCTCTTTCAGGTTTGTGCTCGCAATTCCGTCTTTGGTTCGCTTGGTTAATTTTCCTTCGCTCAATCCTTCATCTTAAACTTCTTTTTTTTGGGTTCGATCTACGATTTGAGGTTCTGAAGGTGGATGGAGAGTTACGGGTTGAAGAAGCTGAAGGTTTTGGAGAAGATGATGGTGGTTCGCCGGAAGTGAGCGAGCGGTAAATGAGGGTTTCCACGGTTGTAGTTTGTTTTTGGGTTTCACGGGCGAATGGTTTGGGTTATCGTCGAGAGTGCGAGGCGGACGGAGGGAAATATTGAGAGGATCCGGAGAGGGTAAAGAGTTTGAAGGTTATGAAGATGGTGGTGGTGCTTCGGTTGGGTTGAGCGAAGAAACAGGGGAAGTTGAGGTTTTAAGGGTTGTTGAAGACGTTGGAGGAGAAGTTTGGTTATGAGAAAGAGAGGGAGGCCGAAGGGCGTTGGTTTTGTGTAGATGTTGTTGGTTGATGAAAGTTGAGGAATGCTTGATTGGTTGTTGTTGATAATGGTGAAGGCGGAGGTGTGAGCGAGAACTTATAGAAGGAGATTGGAAGGAAAACGTTCCAAGGTTATAGTTTTGTTGTGAAAACGAAAAAAAACAGGGTTGAATGATTTGAGTTTTTGTGTTTTCATTTTTTTCGAAGCAGGTTCCGCTCCCCTTCTTGGTTTCCTCTTCTGCTATTTAAACTTTTGAAAAAAACAGAACCTCTCTTCAACTTTTTTTGAATTTTTTTTATCGTTGTGTGTAGTTGTTTTCACTGCAGATTTGCAGGTTTGGCGCAGGGCTGTGGTGGAAGCAAGTTTACGTTGATGTTCAGAGGCTTTGGACGTACGGTTGTTTGAAATGTAGCTCAAATGACTTTGTTCTCATATGTAGTATCACGACTCTTAATGTGAACAAGACTTTGTATATGTTTTGTGACAAATCAAACAATGGGCCTTGTAATGAATTTGAAAATTTCTTAATCTTTGTTAGTAATTTTGAACGGTGGATCCCAATTGGGGTTTTGGAATGTTTAATGAAAAGGCTTAGTGAAATGGTTTGGAAAATAGATTTGGATAATTGGAAATGTTTCTTTTTAATTTTGAATTAATAATATAATTGATAATAACAATAATAAACTAATTAATATTCTAAATTAAAAAAAGTTAGAAAAAAAACTAAACGAATAATTAATCTAAATAATTAAAACTACTTATTAAAATTAAATTAAATTAAGATTGGTTTAAATTACTAAAAATAAAACACTTAAATATAAATGAAATAAAAAAAGGTCATATTGAATATAAATTAAAATAAAACAAATAAAAAACTAAGATAATTATTAAATTAAAAATATAGAGAAAGATAATAAAATAATAGCTAGCAGAAAAAAATGAGGGTAAAATTTGGGGTACAACAGTTGCCCCTATTTAAATATCTTCACCTGATGACATGAGAGATGAAGATCCTCATGTAATCAACAGTGAAAGATATTTAAATACAGATAACCAAAAATTTTTCCCTCAGATGCACACACATGCAATGCAACAGACAATGATGCTAAGAAGATGCAAGAAAATGCAGACACAACAAGACACTGAGGGGCAAACAGGAAGCAAAAGGACCAAAGAGCTTCACTGGGAAAGGACGAAGGTTAGTGTCCATGAGAAACACCTCACTAGGGATACAAGCTAACCAACAAAAGAGACTCACCGGGGAGACTCCAAAGAAACACCGGGGAACCAAAAGACAATCTCCACTGGGGAAAGATCCGGGGAGATAGACTACTGGGGACAAAACAAATCCACGTTCTTCCTGGGCATGAAACTTGGAAGAAAAACCTAATCACTAGGGATCAGTCAAAAGGACAAACAACCCAGCAAAAAAAAACTTCCTGGGGATTCTTATACCGACGAGTTCAAAATGGGATCTTCAAGAAAAGCCAGGAAGACAGAGACAAACTCTGCGCATCAGACAGGAGTCTTAAGGTTGAAGAAATTTGTTCCAAGAAGTTTAGCTTAAAGCAAGTTTTCAAAAGGATCCAAGATTAGGGTTCAATTTCAGACACGATTCGAACAAGAACAGTTTTAAGACCAGAAGACAATGCTTGACGCGATTCAAACAAAGTCCAAGTTCAAGTTTGACACGATTCAAACGATAACAGCTTTAAAACAAGAGGCAGTGTCCGACACGATTCGAACAAAGACTCTGTTCAGGTTTAACACGATTCAAACAAGAACAGGTTTTAAAGCAACAGACAATGCTTGACACGATTCAAACAAAGTCCAAGTTCAGGTAGGTTTGACACGATTTAAACGAGAACAACCTTAAAATAAAAGGACAATGCTTGACATGATTCAAACAAAGTCCAAGTTCAAGTCTGACACGATTCGAACAAGAACGGGTTTTAAAACTAGAAGACAGTGCTTGACATGATTCAAACAAAGTCCAAGTTCAAGTCTGATACGATTCAAACAAGAACAAGTTTAAAACAAGAGGCAATGTCCGACACGATTCGAACAAAGACTCTGTTCGTGTCCGACACGATTCGAACAAGAACGGTTTTAAAACAAGAAGACAATGCTTGACACGATTCAAACAAAGTCCAAGTTCAAGTTTGACATGATTCAAACAAGAACAGGTTTTACAAAATTCTTAATGTTAAACTTCTTGGGGGAACAGCAAAAGTTTAAAGATTCAAATCTGGCGCGCAAAGGTTAAGACCGAACAAGCACGACACAAAGCAAACCGGGAATGTCTTTACTTCACTCGGGAAATAAAGACAAGCAAACAACAGACCACAAACAGGAAAGAAGAAAGGATAACACAAGCCAACACCCTGAAACCCAACATCAAGGATAACCGGGGCAATCTTCTTTCACTGGAGATGGCGGATCCAAGCCAAAGATACAATACTACTAACTCTTCAGTACCAACTTGATTCCATAAAACCTCTTGATACTAGAGTAAAACTTGACTTATCTTTGTGTCTCTTAAAACTTTCCCGCTTCCAAGAATCAGATGAAAATGACGAAGTTATTGTATTCAAAGACCAATAACAAATCTAGTGACTAAGAATTATGTCGTTTAACAGCTGACTTCTCCGGGGACTCTTGTACTGAGGAGTTCATGATGGGAGCAAGGTTAATGAGCCAAGAATAGACTCTGGTATCCATATAAGAGTTGGTTGAGATAACACATAATCTAATTCATGAAGGAAAATCGGTAGGAGCCAGAAAGGTAACCTCATTGGAGATAGAACCAAGAAATGGGCTCCAATAAAGGTATCTAGAATGATTGATCATCAAGGCTAAACGCAACTAGATGACATTCTAGAAAGGATCCGAAATGAAGGTTGAACCGAAAAACGGTCTTCACTGGGAAAAGATATCCAAAGTGATGGAACAACAGGTTCAAGTATGACCGGTTGGCACTTTGGGAAAAGAAGAACCTTATTGGAGATTGAACCAAGAAATGGGCCCCAATAAAGTATCTAGGATGATTGATCATCCAGTCTAACGTGACTAAATGACATCCTAGAAACACCTCTAAAGTGATGGAACAACAGGTTCAAGTATGACCGGTTGGCGTTTTAGAAGTAACCTCTAAAGTGATAGAGCAACAGGTTCAAGTATGACCGGTTGGCGCTTTAGAAGTAACCTTGTTGGAGATAGAATCAAGAAATAGGCTCCAACAAAGTATCTAGAAGGATTGATCATCAAGGCTAAACGCGACTAGATGACATTCTAGAAAAGATCCGCAATGAAGGTTGAACCGAAAAACGGTCTTCACTGGGAAAAGACATCCAAAGTGATGGAACAACAGGTTCAAGCATGACCGGTTGGCACTTTGGAAAAAGAAACCTTATTGGAGATAGAACCAAGAAATGGGCCCCAATAAAGGTATAGAATGTGATAGGTTAGTACCGGGGTTGCATAACTGAAGATAAGGCTTCCTGGGGAAAACCCAATTACGGTTGCGAAGAGGTTGAATAGCACCAGAGATAGATAAGCTGCTTATAAGAGACTGCCAATCTTTTTCAAGAGATTGATGCTTCAAAGATATGTTGATATCACAATACTGTTGGAGAAATAATGTCTTCAATGAGGATCTTGTAAAAGATGCTTCTTGCGAGACATAGTGCAAAATAAATGCACGTGTGAAGATAGGTTAAAAACCACACCTGCCAGGGACCAAAGTTCAATCTAGGAACAAACTAGAAAGAAACGGTCAAACAAGACTCCAATTGAGGAATGAACTCAAATGGGGATTTATCTTATCCACATGTGGAAAAGATAGCCGAACCAACCATCATCCACGAGGATAAACTCCGTGGGGAATTCAGAAAAGAATGGGCACTTTATGCCTAGGGCTGACTTTCTATTGGAGAGAATAGACAAACCCAGTCACTTAGGGATACAACACCAAAGTGAACCCAAAACAGGCAAACACCAGAAAAGGAAGCAGAAATGCTAAGATGCTATGCATATGAGTGCTTATGCCATGCTTACGCTTATGCTGACAAAACAGACAAGAAGCGAGACCGGAGATGAAATAAACGTCTCGACAAAGAACACCCAGCCAAACTCAACAGGTTGGACCAACACTGGTGATGAAGAAGAATCAACAACTTCATTGGTGAAAAGAGTATTCCACTTGAGGTATCACGTCATGAGGATTGCCATCATGAGCTTGATTTCTTTGTTGGATGAGAATCCATTGCGAATTGTCAAGATTAGCTGACGTGGCAGCTTATTGGGGAGCTAGCAAGGAATATCACAAGAACAAAGTAGTTCTGCATCCTACTGGCGTAATGACCATCTTCAAATCTTGTCTTCCCCAGTCTATATGGTTTGTCAGAAGACGATAACAAGAGGATTTTATAGAAGAATTGGTATGCAAGGTGTTTCAATATCTTCACACTCTTGGAGAAATCTCGGCGTAACTGCCCCAGATTAAATGCATTCACACAACAAGGTTCTTGAACTTGCTTCAGACTGGTTGTTTGGCGATTTGGGGAACAAACTTGCCCCTATCAACTTGGTTAATCTATGAAGGAGATGTCCCTGACTAACTGTTTTTAGAGATTTGCCAAATCTCGACCTGATTGCCCCTGATTAACTGGTTTGTGAGGGTAAGTCATCAAAAGGATTTCACAGAAGAATTGACGCACCAGATGCTTCAATGTCTTCAAACTTTTGAAAAGAAATGAACCTAGACATGATTGCCCCAGTTCAACTGTATTCCTAATACTCAAGCTGTAGTAGAAACGATCGGGGAACAAAACTTGCCCCTGCTGATGGGTCACTGGAGCCCGTACTTGTCATGAAATGACCGGGAGAAGACTTGTCCCAGTATTTTGCCCCTGATTCGGTAGATTGGAAAATCCTTCTGCTTGGTTGCCCCTGATTCAATAACTCTTGGGATGGCGGATTAGTAAATCCTCACACCTGACTGCCCCTGACTGATATTCCTTTATCAAGTCGAATCCCCTAGCTGGCTATATTTGTTGGGATTCCTTTGATATTGAATTGTTTTTGCAAACAAGTATCGTTCATAAAAAAAATGGCAAAATTTAATGCAAAGTTTAATACAAAGTTTGAAAACAAAGCTTTGATAAAAAACGCACAGTGAAATGATTAAATAGTCGAAAACAAAGGTGGGTCTAGTCATTAAGGACGTGACCAACACACGCGAGTAACAAAGATTATTAGGAGTCAGATTACTCAACCTTGTTGTAGTATGCTTTTCAACACAACCTTACCTCAATTAGGTCTTTTAGGGGTTGTAATGTGGTTTGGTTCACGGTTCGTGAAACAAAGGATAAAGGCTCAAATCCTACGCTTAGTTAACTCAAGGTACACGTTCAAATCTCCAACAATAGAAAGTCACTTGTTTTGAAAGCTGACTGGCACCTTATGTGAAACGCTCGTGTTTGAATGCATAACCGAGTTAAACTGAGAACTACCCTGCCCCAAGGTTGAGATTTAAGGGTTTTTTTGTATAAAGAAAGAAAATTCCTACTTCTAGGCTCGAAGTGGTTAACAAGGGGTGAATTGAAACAATGCCTTACATCCTCGGCGAGGTTAATTTGAGAGCATATCACAGCAATTATGAACATGAGGTTTTCATCATCCTCCCTAATATTTGCTTTAACAAAAGTTTGAAAAAGGGGTGAAAAAGATATATATTTTTGCTTTTATGAAAATAAAAGTAAATGAGTGAAACGAATGGATTTAACCAAAAGATGCATAAATATTTCATTAATCTTGCCGATTTGGAATAACAATAGCTTATAGGCAACCACAGATTCAAAGGAAATACAATAAACTCGCTGAAACAGCCGAAAGATTGCCAGCTTTAGGGAATCAAATATAGAAAACCAAAGAGGAACTCGAACACAGACACCTAATCCCTCTTTGTCTTGATACCTCCTCCACATCATTACTTATCTCATGAGCGGGTACGGATTGTTCTTGATGATAGGCTGGGAGCCGTCGAAAGACAAAATGTTTCTCTCCACTAAGTCCTTCACAATATTCTTCAAAGCAAAGCAACCTTCTAAATTATGGCCTGGTGTACCTTCATGGAATGCACAATGAGCGTTGGGATTGTAAGAAGGTGGAAGCGGATCAGGAGGTGGGCCTGATGACCTTGTAGTTATTAATCCTTGTTGTACCAAAACAGGATACAATGCTGTATACGTCATAGGAATGGGAGGAATCGGAGGCCTTCCACCCTTTCTTTTGCCTGGAATATTCTGATGAGAAACTTGAGTCCGTTGTGAATAAGCAAGAGTGTTGGGCGCTCGTTAATACACTGGTGGTTGAGGAACTGACTGATAACCAGAAGCTTAGTGGTCGAATGTTGGCGCGATGACGGCCGCATAAGGTTGCTGAACAGAATAACACTGTTGCTGCTGACGCTTCCAGAACTGATTTTTCTTCCTTTTATTTGTCATCACCACATTAGTATCTCCTTCCCTTTTGAAGGATAACTTGGCATCGTCGCTTGGACTACCAACCCTCTTGGTCATTTTTCCACTCTTCAGACCAAGCTCTACTTTAATCCCCACAGCCACAATATCGGAAAAATTAGCGGACACGCTACTGATCATCCTTTCATAGAATTCCGGTCTCACCGTGTCAACAAACCAATCAGTTAACTCTTTTTCAGATAAAGGTGGCTCTACCTGTGAAGCCAGCTCTCTCCATCTCTGTGCATACTCTTTAAAAGACTCGGTATCACGCTGTGACATACTGAGTAATTGTCTGCGATCAAGCGCCAGGTCCATGTTATATCTATAATGCTTTACAAAAGCATCAGATACATCTTGAAAGCATTGGATCTTAGATTGGTACAAAGTCAAATACCACTTTGCAACATCCCCCTTCAAACTATCTTGGAAGCAGTGGATCATCAACTTATCATTATCCATAAATGCAACCATTCGTCGGTAATACATGACCAAATGCGACTTAGGACAGGTCATTCCTGAGTATAAGTCAAAATTGGGCAGTTTGAACTTGGGTGGAATTACCAAGCCTGAGACTAAGCACATGTCTTTAACATTAGTATTAGATACATTGCTCCTCTCCATTGCTTCCAATTTCCTCCGCATTGTCTCTATACTTTCCTTCAACCTTTCATGTCGATTATCCCCTTCTTTGGACATATTGACATGATCATGAACCAGATGTAGATTCTGAAAAACTGGGTGCATCTGGGCTTGCACTGCTACTGGAGTGAAGGTAGGAATAGCTTGAAAAGCCTCATTAACCAAAGGAACAACTTGTTGAGTAGAAGTGACGGCCGGAGCACGCATAAAGTTAAAAGGTATACCCAAAGTGGGGTTCACAATAGTAACGGGAGGTTCTACAGTTGTAGTGATAATCTCGGAGACCACCGTCGCTTGTGTATCCATCCTTGCACTCATAACTTGAATTGCTTCGAGAATCTGCCCCATTCCTCCTTGGAGCTCACTCAATTCATTGTTGACTCTGTCCATTTCACCGTATTGTTCAGACATCCTTTGTCGAGTTTGGCTCGGGTGACGACTCAAAGACGATTCTGAAGGGAAAACGACGACATAAGACGAAGACAGAGAGGAAATTCACATGCTGTGACATGATGCAAATGAGATGCTAATGCAAGCCAAATGGTTTCAAGGAACTCAAAGGCAAGTTGCGAGAAATTCTTTTGGAAAAAACTGAAGAAGTTTTTTTTGTTTTAAAATCCCTGATCCGTATTGATTTTTTTGAAAAGGAAACAAACATTTAAGTTCCTCGAAACCAAAGGGCTAAGAATGTTTGAATGTAGAGATGCACAAAGCACACGAGCACAAACATATGCACACAAAACAAATAAACCCTAGGTTTATAGGTCTCATGAATGGAGCCATGGTCTACCCATCCCAATATGTGTGCACTACTGGTTTTCATCTGCTGAACAGGGTTCTAAGAAGTTCCCAGAGTCGACAACCCATCTTTCGGATTTTATCGACTTTCCAATTGCTTGGTGATCGATAAAATTCTCAAGAGAATCTCGTCTGAGTGTAGTATCGTGTAGCAACCATTTGGGATTGCTCCCTCACAGTCATCGCACTACATCCTAAATAGGCCAAGTGGGGTAAAAGGGTAACTAAAGGTCATCAGTATCTCTGGCTCCTAGGTCGAAAGTAGTAATGCATTCACGATTGCTCGTTCAACATTTACCACTTCAGAGAGGGCCTCAACTGAGTGTGGACTTCAAGTTCCCTCCTTTGGGATTTCTCCCTCGAAGTTCCCTTGATTATGTCCACCATTCATAAGCATATGTGTTCTCTCAAGTCCAGGTTAGGACTTATCTCACTCATTGATGTCATGTCAACCCAAACCAAACAGGATAATATCAAACATAGAACAGATATACAAGCATACAAGCAGATATGACATACAGGCAATCATACAAGTAGATAAGCAAACATGAATAACATAAAACAAGATAGGCTTAACCCTCTTAGGAAAGGACCAGCTGTAGGTCTAACTTTCCCCAGTGAAGTCGCCATTTCTGTTGCGGTGAAAATCGGATAACAAATTATTAATTAATTTGCATCATATTTCTTTTACAACCGACTTTGATTTATCCAAAGGAAAGGTTCAAGATAGTTAGAAAAACCTAAAGGGAAGAGATCTAAGGTTCGGGGGTTGGTTACGCCTAGGGAAGGTAGTAGCACCCTAAACATCCGTAGTACTCTATGGGAGCCTCTTGTTAAATGTTATCTTATGTTTGCTAAAGGTTCTATGCTAAAGGTTAGTTAGCAGGGGAAGTGATAAATTCATTATGATGAATATCACTAAGAGTTGAGGAACTCTCTCCTAATGCTCGATGTAATTTCTATGGCTCTGATGAGGCCAAGAAATTGAAGTTTTATCCTAAAAGGTTACCTAGGTTAAGGTGGGGGTCATGACTTATGAGTCAACATATTTCACCTTCCTTTGGAATGTGGGGGAGAATAGTTATAAATTACTAAGATAAAGAGATTAGTGCGAATACAATGATACAATAATACATGAATAAGATAAGATAAAAATCATGATATCAATGCAAAGTGAGAATTAAACATGTTAGACAATGATTAAATATAAGACGAAATAAAATGAAATAGTTTCGTCTTGATCATGATTTAATCGAGAAATCAATAATCAATGATTCTGACTTTCATCGACTAAAAAGAAGGTGGTCTCATGTTGATCAATGTTTTGTCAACTCACTGAAATCAGCCAAACCATGAGGTTTGTTATGTCATCGACCAAAATAAAGAAAGTGGAATCGAAATAAAATCAGTCTCGTCTAAATCAAGATTGAATCGAGAAGTCGATAATCTTAATATTTGACTTTCATTGACCAAAATAGAATAAAAACCGAATTAGTCTCATTTAAATCAAGATTTAATTGAGAAAATCGATAATCTTGGATTTTTAACTTTCATTGACCAAAATAAAATAAAACTAAATTGGTCTCGTTTAAGTCAAGATTTAATCGATAAAATCGATAATCTTGGATTTTTAACTTCATCGACCAAAATAAAATAAAAACCAAATTGGTCTCGTTTAAATCAAGATTTAATCGATAAAATCGATAATCTTGGATTTTTAACTTTCATTGACCAAAATAAAATAAAACTAAATTGGTCTCGTTTAAGTCAAGATTTAATCGATAAAATCGATAATCTTGGATTTTTAACTTCATCGACCAAAATAAAATAAAAACCAAATTGGTCTCGTTTAAATCAAGATTTAATCGATAAAATCGATAATCTTAGATTTTAACTTCATTGACCAAAATAGAATAGGAAATGGCCTCCTGCAAATCTAGACTTTTAGTGATTTTGAAAAAAATCAACTAAGTCAAAATTTATATGATGTCATTGGCCAAAAAAAAGATTGGAACAAAATGAATTACTATGAATAAAAATTAGAAAGAAAACATAGAAAACTAGTGATTAAAAAACTATAAAAAAAAACTAGTTAAAAGAATAAAAATGAAAATGATTTTTTTAAAGAAAAATAGGAGAAGGGCATAGGCCCATGTGAGTATACGAATCATTTGGACCGAAAGGCTCATCATCATCTCAAAGGGGAGTATGCTAGAAACAGGTGGGTGTGTGAATCATGATAGGATCATCATGGGCTTCTAGCTCATTCACCCCAAAAGCAACCGCATGCTACGTGTGGGTTGAACTCACTATCCAAACACGGATAGAAACAAGGGGTTGGTGTGAGCCAAAGCCATTATCAACATCTCCTCCCACGTCAAGGCTTCATCATCAACATTGTTTATTTTTTTATTTTTTTAAAATGAAAGCAAAAGTAAAAGTTGATCGAGTTAGCAACCATCAACTCAAGGAAACGCGATTAGGGAACAACATTTACAACCATCAGAAAAGAAAGAAAAGGACTATGTCTGTGCAAAGCCAATGTGTATCATCTCTTCTGAACCTTTGGCTTCATTTTTAACTCGCTTGGCCGACCGTCCTCTTTCAGGTTTGTGCTTGCAATTCCGTCTTTGGTTCGCTTGGTTAATTTTCCTTCGCTCAATCCTTTATCTTAAACTTATTTTTTTTGGGTTCGATCTACGATTTGAGGTTCTGAAGGTGGATGGAGAGTTACGGGTTGAAGAAGCTGAAGGTTTTGGAGAAGATGATGGTGGTTCGCCGGAAGTGAGCGAGCGATAAATGAGGGTTTTCACGGTTGTAGTTTGTTTCTGGGTTTCACGGACGGATGGTTTGGGTTGTCGTCGAGAGTGAGAGGCGGACGGAGGGAAATATTGAGAGGATCCGGAGAGGGTAAAGAGTTTGAAGGTTATGAAGATGGTGGTGGTGCTTCGGTTGGGTTGAGCGAAGAAACAGGGGAAGTGGGGGTTTTAAGGGTTGTTGAAGACGTTGGAGGAGAAGTTTGGTTATGAGAAAGAGAGGGAGGCCGAAGGGCGTTGGTTTTGTGTAGATGTTGTTGGTTGATGAAAGCTAGGGAAGGCTTGATTGGTTGTTGTTGATAATGGTGAAGGCGGAGGTGTGAGCGAGAACTCATAGAAGGAGATTGGAAGGAAAACGTTCCAAGGTTATAGTTTTGTTGTGAAAACGAAAAAAAACAGGGTTGAATCATTTGAGTTTTTGTGTTTTCATTTTTTTCGAAGCAGGTTCCGCTCCCCTTCTTGGTTTCCTCTTCTGCTATTTAACCTTTTGAAAAAAATAGAACCTCTCTTCAACTTTTTTAGAATTTTTTTGATTGTTGTGTGTAGTTGTTTTCACTGCAGATTTGCAGGTTTGGTGCAGGGCTATGGTGGAAGCAGGTTTACGTTGATGTTCAGAGGCTTTGGACGTACAATTGTTTGAAATGTAGCTCAAATGACTTTGTTCTCATATGTAGTATCACGACTCTTAATGTGAACAAGACTTTGTATATGTTTTGTGACAAATCAAACAATGGGCCTTGTAATGATTTTGAAAATTTCTTAATCTTTGTTAGTAATTTTGAACGGTGGATCCCAATTGGGGTTTTGGAATGTTTAATGAAAAGGCTTAGTGAAATGGTTTGGAAAATAGATTTGGATAATTGGAAATGTTTCTTTTTAATTTTGAATTAATAATATAATTGATAATAACAATAATAAACTAATTAATATTCTAAATTAAAAAAAGTTAGAAAAAAAATAAACGAATAATTAATCTAATTAATTAAAACTACTTATTAAAATTAAATTAAATTAAGATTGGTTTAAATTACTAAAAATAAAACACTTAAATATAAATGAAATAAAAAAAGGTCATATTGAATATAAATTAAAATAAAACAAATAAAAAACTAAGATAATTATTAAATTAAAAATATAGAGAAAGATAATAAAATAACAGCTAGCAGAAAAAAATGAGGGTAAAATTTGGGGTACAACACAAGTAAATACGGTGAAAGCAATAAACAATGCGATAAAACCATAAATAAAGCAAGTAAAGCATACAGGTAAACACCCTATAATCGAAAACACACAAGTGCTAGGATTGACTCGCTTAGGGAATCGAATTCCCCAGCAGAGTCGCCAGCTGTCGCATCTGCGAAAATCAACCAACAGAAAAGACAGAAGAGTCGCCACCGAACATAATTTATCCTGACGCAGGGAAAGGAAACGATAAAATAAAACCTCAACAAAGGGAAAGGAATGGTCATCGCAACCATAGCCTGGGTTCGAGAGTCGGTTACGCGAGAGGAAGGTATTAGCACCCCCTCGCGTCCATCGTACTCGATGGGATCCACGCTTGTTGTTATCGATCAAAGGGTGTAGGTATCTAAAGCTCAACTGCTAAACAGGCAAGGAAAGGAACCGGGAACGAGGAAAAGAAAAAGAAAAAGTGACTCGATAGGACATCGCCGTCCTAGGCCTACGTATTCCCTCGGGAGCGGGAAAGTCAGAGTCAACGTAGTTCAGGGGACTACGAGATTGTGGGGAAGGTTGCTCGCCAAGACATCGTCGTCTCGTGCCTACGTATCCTCAATCTAACCAGAGAGAGGAAGTCAGAGCAGTCGTAGTTTGACCTATGAGTCGGTTTTGTTTGGTTGGTGAAAGAGTCTCGATCGCACAGGGCGAGAGAAAGGAAAGTTGATTGATTGGTTAACGTCTCGATCGCATGGGTGCGAGAGAAAGGGGAAGTTAGTTGTTAGTGTGCTCGCTGAGATATCCCATCTCGTGCCTACGTATCCTAAATCTAACCGAAAAAAGGAATCAGAGCATCCGTAGCTCATGCTACTACGGAAAAACGGAAATGGTCTCGATCGCATGGGTGCGAGAGAAAAGGGGAAGTTAGTTGTTAGGATTTTTTTGGTTAGAGATTGTGTTAGAAGTTAGTTTCCTTTCTGTTATGGTTTTAGGAGTGGTTATGACAGTTAGTCTTTGTAACTGAAATGTTGAATTCTATTAAGTTTCTGCTGCTATGCCTTTTTCTTGCTAAAGCTTTTTACACTTTATTGCTGATGCCTTTTTCTTACTGAAGCTTTTCCGTTATGTGTTGTATTAAATGGATTCTTTGTGGACATTAAGTTCAGCCATTTGCCTTTCATATGACTCTTTTGCAAACATATGAGTGGAGACTGATAGTATCAACATAGTCTCCATAGTTTTCTGGATTTGCTTCTTCACTGTAATACTTTAGTTCTCAATCCTCATCTCTTGGTTGGTTAAGTGATCAAGTGTAGATGCGTGTTCCATGTTCCTACCTTACAAAATAAATATCGAATATCTAAAAATTCACTTATTCCCACCACTGTAAGTTCTCTATGGTACATTTTGGCCTAAAGTTATAAACATGTTTCTATCTCATGAGTGCTGGCATTCCAAGCTCATTAGTGAGATTTGGCTGAGCGACCTCGCCAACTACAACTGCAGCTTACCGTCTTTGCCTCTCGCGCAGATACAACACAATTAGGATGCACACAAAGAGGGTTAGAATTATGGCATTTTCCCTCCTCCAAATCTCCACCCAGGCTTCTAATTTTGGATAGACATCTGGCAAAGACTCAATTATGTTAACCAATATACTGTCAGCATGGTTCATCCAAACCCATAGGCTTGTAAGTGCCAGTGTAACTGCGCTCTGATATTGATAGGAATCTGAAATTTTTTTAGACTTTAGGTTAAACAGAGGATGCACTAATTCCAGGCGTTTGTTCACTAATGCCAGCACCATTGTCCAGTTTATTTAATTCCGTTGACACGGTGTACCTTTGGCCTTCATGAGAACGTGAAGATGAAGAATCAACTAACTTTGATACAATTATATCTTTATCTACAACATATACATCACAGTTGTCAAGAGCACATCTTAGTAATGAATTATGGGTCTTGGTCAATGCTACACCAAAGCATACTCCGCCTCATTCAAATCAGTCATCAATGAAACAAACCCAAGAGAATCCTTAAAAAAATTCTTGTTTAGGATCAGCACAACAAAAAACAAAAATGGATGGACTTTAACTGCAATTTGGATTTTGTTTGAATGTGAATTTTTGTAGTGTAAAGAAATTATTTAAGAAGGGTTCCGAAAATGGATACACAAATGTTTTTTTCTTTTCAAGTAATATTGCAAATGGGCTTAGAAAATAGATTAATGGATGGGTAATTGGTTTATTGAATTTTCAAATGGATAGAATATGGTTTGAAATTGGTTAAAAACAGATATCAAGAAAAAATGGGTTGAAATTAAATTAACAAGAATAGATTTGGATTAGTAAATGAGATGGTTTTTGAATTAGAACATGACTCCTGAAAGATGACGACCTTGAATGATGTCCTCCAAATAAACCATAACCATGAACTTCCCACCCTTAACTTGAACCAAATCCTTGAACAAAATCAACTCCTGAATCAATGCCTTTCTCACACTGAACCCTTTAATGAGGATAAGCCTTGAAGCATGGAAAGAGGTATGACCAAGATAAACTTGACATGAAATCCTTAATCCAATGAGCCTTAGTTGATAAAAGTCTACAAGCTTAACCATGAATTAGAAACCCCAACTATCCTTGAGCTGTATACTGAATGAAGAAACGACTTGAGTTGAGAAGGAATCAAACCCTGATTCACACCCATGACATTCTGACCCCATGCTTCTGATGAATACTCTGAATAGGACAACCTTGGAGCTTGGTGAACCTCTGAATAGGAAGATACTCCTAATACTATGAATTCAAACCTTGCTTCAACTTGACCTGAACTTGGAACCAACTGAATCACCACTGCCTAGGGCAAATCACTGATAACAAGAAAATTCCTTTGATTCCACACCTTAGGAGCCCATGCAAATGTATGAATACGAGTATGACCTAATGGATATGCAGATGAGTGCGAAACAAAAGCCAAAAAAAGTTAGAAAAAAATAGGGCAAATTTTGAAGTGCTATAACTAGTACTAGTTACTAGAAACCTAGCCCCAATTCTCTTTGCAGGCCCTAACATATTAAGCATACCTATAACATTTGTATTACATTTGTATTGATTGTCTTGAAGCAAGATGATAGATCATGACGAATTAACTCAAACCTAGGGTTCCCAAACAAATTCTCGTTTCTACCAGTAAAATTTATCAATCACAATAACATCATTCCCTTTACCAATCAACTTATCCACCAGATGACTTCCAACAAATCCAGCACCACCACTCTCAACCGCCGACCACCAATCCCCGCCGGAAATCGTTCAACTCTACCATTATCACCACCGGTATTAAACTGGACAAATTCAACAAATCTAGGGAGAAATGACGTACCCTCTGGTGGACTTATCCGAGAAATCATCGGCTGAATGATGAAAACGTTGAACCGCTCAAAATCCCTACCAAATGAAGAGAAGACGTTGTTCCCTCAAGAGGTAGTTAATCGATCTAAGGAGCGATCGTGCATACTTCATCGATTTGGGGGAGTATGGTGGAGTTTCACCTTGTCTGCTTCCCATCTCTTCTTCTCTTCTATAACCTTCTCCTTCCAAACCTCAACCCCTTCCATTCATTTCTCAACCACATCGCCGTCGGAAAGGCCGAACAGAAACGAAATATCATAACACAACAACCGTCAAATTGGAATCTAAACACCAATCGTGGATTTAAAACCACAACCATTGCATCATGAAATCAAGATTGGAGGTGAAACGACCGTACGTGCACGACGATGATATTGATGGTGATGGCGATGCTTCGATTCGATTCACGAAACTTAAGGTAATGCTCTTCAATAGTTCTTGAATTCTACTATGCTTTTCGATCCATCTTCATCATCTGCAATCGGGTGCAGCTTGTGAACTCTTTCTTTCCTTTGAGAATTTGAAACGGTTGCCCTTTGTTCTTGCTCCTGTTGCAGGTTGTTGATTGATGCAGGTTTGAGAACGATTGGTTACTGAAGGTTTTGCAGTTTGTTGAATGGTGAGGGGTGAATTGAAGATGTTGAAGATGAATGAAGGTTGTTGCAATGATACGGAGACGAAACTTCTTGGAGTTGTGCAGGGTTTGTCCTTGAGCAGTTTATGCGTTATTGTGAATTTTGCCAATTTGCAATTGAAGATGACGAAGAGAAGATTGGAATGAGAGGAGCCCTTGAAGAATGATATGAAGGCAGTTAAAATCTGTTAGAAATTGTTAGTTAGGATCAGTTAGGGGTTTTGGGTTAGTTTTATGTTAGAAGTTGTTTTTTCTGTTAGGACTTTTTGTGAATTAGAATTCTATTGGAGGAAGTTGTAAGTGAACTTGTTATATAATTCTGCTGCAATTTTGCTGTTAATTTCCTGATGTGGTTTCGTTATGTACTTTCCTTTCACCTGCTATTGTATTTTTTTTGCTGCTATTAACTTTTTTGAAATGCTTCTATGTACCTTGTTTCCGCACTTCATGGTTCTGGATTTGGTCACCTTTTGGCTGCTATCATCAATTTTCACAAAGATCCCTTCTTTTTGAGGCGAAAGAAGGGGTCAGGATGTATGATGACAAAAACGGGAAGGGAACTGTAAAAGAACATATCTATTATATTTCCTTGTAAAAATCAATGGCCATTAATGAAGTTAAACTGGAACAATCGTTGTCATCATCATCTTGAAAAGTTGACACCTAGCTTTCTTTGTCGAACTCATATATCTGAAGAAAATCTCATGTTACTTTGTTGGTTCATTCGCAGAATGTTTCTCATCAGCAACATCACTGGGAAGGTCAAAGACGTGGGGAATTTTTCCAGGATAGTTGGTAGAGATTGCTATGATTAATCCTTTAGAAACAAATGCTGAAGTGCAAGATGTTAGTTCTGTCAAAATTAAAAACTTCTGTAGTTAGTGAAATGTTATGAGCTATGCCTATGCTTGCCATCGTGTATTCATCAATGTCTCCAAACTTGAGGACTAGAACAAAAGCTAGCAAGTAATTGACCATAAAATGTAGATTCATGTCAGCTCCTAGGAGGTGTCCTTGCTAATCCACAATGCTTTTCTCAACGGCAACACCAGCTCATGGACTTGGCACTTGTACATGGATGTAAGTCAAAAAGGTGGGTTGGATATAGGATTAGGCAATTGGTTTAGACTTTTTGGACATGGGCTAAACAAAATGTATTTGGATATTCAATGGGACTTTGTAAGTGGACATGGATTAAACAAAGTGGATTTGGAAAAATGGATATGGATTTAGGAAAACTGGTTTTAGTTTGGAATGGAGCTTGGAACGTGAATGAATATGCATTTGGATGTTGGATTTCCAATTGGACTAAAATGAAATAGGTTTGAAAATGGATAAATAGTGGATATTGAATATTGATGTTGGTTTATGAAAGTGGATAATGTGAATGGTTAATGGGTTTAAAAATTGGACGCATAATGGATATGATCTTGAACTTGTATCTCAAATTCCCAGTAAACCATCTGCATTAACCTTCCATCTCTGTATGCTTAAAAATGAGCCTCAATCTTACATGAGTTCCTGAATCCGAATACCCTCCATGATTGACACTAATAATCTTTGCAAGTCCTGACCAAATCAACATCCCAATTAACCCTGTGTACCAAGATCTTCTCAATAATTTGTACCCCAAGCAATGATGGGACTTTGAATGATTGGATGCACCGATGTATAGTCCTCCTAAGGAAATCACTTGAAGGGCACTTAACCAGAGAAATAAACCCTAATCAAGTGATGATGAACATAAGAAGATGATTCTCTTGATGGTTGCATAGACAAAGCTTTGAGTATCCACCAAAACCCTAATCATGTAGGATGAAACCTTAGCTTGCATTTGTCACTGATCCTTTTGAACCATGGTGCCTCATTGAATGAATGCATGCTATGTGAATGACCTAATGGAGATGCAAATGAATGTGAAGCAAAAGTCAGTAAAAGTTAGAAAAATGGAGGGCAAATTTTGGGGTGTTACACCCAGGACGACTCTCAAATAGGAAAAAGGGGTCTGATTCCTCCTCTCCTGAATTTTGTGTTGGCCCAATCCTTATTTATTATTGATTAATTGAAAATAATTGATGATTTATACTTTAATTGTTACATGATCACACCCCATTGAATGTGCCCACCCATGTAGTAAAGCTCAAGAAATTCTCTAATATGTATATGCCAGATGAGGCCAGGGTAATTTGCATTGATGTCAGTCTGCTATCGTTGGTGGATTGTTCCCTCACCATGCTCGACGCTCCAAACTGATGTTTGCTATTTTTGAGCGATGACATAAGAAGACCAGGAGCTTGCATGTATTATGGTTGGGTAGTACTTGGGGTTTACTATGGGCATGGTCCTGGAGAAGTTCAGGACTAACATGGGTGCTCAGTTCCATCTCTCTTGATTCCAAGAGACGTATCAGACACTGGTGCAACACTTTATATATGAGGCGGTCGTTAGGGTATACATGTTGCATCTTGTAGGATGTACTATTTTTTAGGATAAGTCTCATGAACATATCAATGTCAGATAAATCTCTTTGTTTACTGAGCTTGGGCATCTGGATTGGGCATGAGATGTGTTTCTTTGATGGTATTATACACTGCATTTGGAGAGACGACTATCTTTGAGACAAGGCAACTTGTCGGTTATATGAATCTATTTCAATATGAATGTTTATTATGTTTATAAATTTATTTCTTGTTTATCAAATACATTTCATATATGTAATTTATTTTTATTGTGTAGTGTTGGATATAAGAGTGTTTTCTGTCTATTTGTGACATACGTGATTATGGTCCTATCACTAATGGATTGCCACGGACTACCAGATGGAGGGCCAAACATTCACATTCATGTGGTATTTAGAACTACATGTAGATGATCTATGTGCTAGTCGTAAATGATATCACATGGACACTCTACATATACCATAGAGTGCACCAGGGCTATGACGACACTACCTTGTTCTCGGGATATCTGTGACAGGAGAGTTCAATGGCTAGATATTTACTTGAGAGGCGTTTGTACTAGTTTGGGTATGTTTAAAGGATCCCTCGACCAATCCAATCCATGTTGTGCCATCTAGGGGTATTGATAAATGGTTTATTTATTACATTATTAACAGTGTCATTGTTGTTAAAGAGAACGCAATGGAGGCGCATTTCCTTGGACAATGTGTAGATGGTTACTTAGAGTGGTATTTTACATTATCACACCTTTGCATTATCTCATTCGTTGCATCATACCATCCGTTGCATCATCCCATCTGTTGCATTATCTCATCGGTTGTAGATGATGTTGAACATTCCCGTGCTAGAGGTGTAACACCCTAAACCCCTAAACCTATATAAAAATATTTTATCGACAATTTAAGGTGTCACCAATGACCACCATCCAAAACTCATCAAAACATGAGACAACAAGCAGTAGAAAATCATATCATAACAAATTTAAATTAAACTTCACCAATAAAGTATTCAACTTTAAACCACATAATTCAACATTTACTCAAAACATAAAAAACACCATGTTCCCGATGTTACAAGATCAGAGCACCAGAACTACTAAATTGCGATAAAATGATAAATAAACGAATATAAGCTCTAAGAAGTTATCTTTCACTCACAACAATAAAACTCTACTCCTGATTATCTGCAAGATATCCATGGTGGACAACATAAAGCAAAAGGGGTGAGAAATAAACTTTGATATAAACAGTGTAAAGAATGCAAAGGTAGAGAAACACACAACATATCATACATTCCATACACAACCAACATCACCATAATCTTACACACATTCACAACAATATGCATATATATAGGCTTAAATAATGTTTTCGTCCCCGTAAGTTTGTAAGTTTTTGGTTTTCGTCTCTGAATCTTTTTTTTTTTCGGTTTTAGTCCCTATATCTTACTTTTTGTTGGTGTTTAGTCCCTAAAGCCAAAATCCGAAGGTTTCCTGCGGATTTTCCTTAAAACCAAAATTCACAGGAAAATCCGCAGAAAAATCCACAGGAAACCTCTGTAGGGACTAGACACCAACAAAAAGTAAGATATAGGGACTAAAACCGAAAAAAAAAGATTCAGGGACGAAAACCAAAAACTCGCCAACTTACAGGGACGAAAACATTATTTAAGCCATATATATATATATATATATATATATATAATGCGACTCATGACACAATGTGACACTATGCATATGGTACCAACTCAACATTTAGTTCTCTCAGGAACTGGGTCCCCTCCTTTTTTAACCCATGAGCCCCCTTCTAAGCTCCAAGCCCCCTACTGAGCTTGGTACAAGCCACTAGTCTCCCATTCTTAACTAGCGCACATGCCTCATTCAATGACACGACACAATAATGCATGTCCATACAAATCAATGCAACAACAATAATGATGCTTACAGTCCCCCTTCTGACCATAAACATCATGTATTGACACAAATTAGTAATTCCCCCTTATGAATTACTATCCAACAATAATGACAACAATGCACATAAACATACAAATAGTCCCCCCTTATGAACTATTTATCATCACATCAAAAATACATCATTAATCACCATATAATCATGCAGTTCACAACAATATTAATCACTTTCTCATCATGTAACAACACAAAACAACACCGTATGTATCTTATACCATAGCTAAACCATATATACGACAACTTGTAAGTAACGCAATTGCCATTCAATAACAATAATTCCAACACAATTAATTAATTAAATTCATAATAATTAATTAACAACACCAACACGGCTAACAGAGCCATTTATCATCCAAACAGAAGAACCACATCGAAAATCTGAACTGAAAACTCGAACTACACAAACAGGGACAAGAATGCCCCTTCTAACAGCATGACGGGTAGCATGTCACCTAAGTGACGCCCGTCATCCTGTTAAAACCCCTATGCCGTCATTAAAGTGATGACTGGATTGGAAAACTAAACCTGAGGACCATGACGGTCTCCCTATCATAGTGCTGATGCCCGTCAGCCTTTCAATGTGCATGACAGTCAGCCCATCATCTGGGTGACCCTGTCACCCTGCAGCAGAAGGCAAAAACGTGAATTTAGCCATTAAAGTCCCCTTGAACTCCAATTCTTGGCCCTCAATCATCTCAACATGCCCAGAAAATTATACCACATATACTAACATCTTAGTAACAGGATAAATCAGAGAATTACACAACTGATTCCTCATTTTCATCAATTCATGTTTATGTTCAAATCTCCAAAATTCCAACAATAGCATAAAATCACATACACATAAACAGAACAATACACACAAGAATTTGGTCATGAAAATTTGATAACATCATATCCTACTATCAATTTTTAGATCATCATACAACAACTATAAATCATGATAAAGTTCACACAATCCCTAAAGTGAGTAATGGTCTCTCTTCTCCACCCTTTCATTCAAAAAAAACCCATATAAAAGCCCTTATTTCCCCCTTACCTCATATTCCACTACTACGGAAAGCCCCTTTAACATCGGTTGAAAAATACATATAATAACACAGATCAAGGTGTTATTATGTAGAGTGTTGTGGTAAATGCGCTACTTATAATCACGGCACTGGCACCATTGTTGTATTCTGGAAAACGCGTGTTATATCACAACAATTAAGCTTAACAACCGTTGTGATACATAAGGTACTGGGTTCGAAACCCAGCAACAGCAAATAAATTATATTAAATCACAGTTAATGTAGACAACCATCGTGGAAAGTACCCATAGTTTATTATATACCAATGTATATTGCTTGGTTTACAATACACCTATTTAAAGAAATACAACCATTCAAATTGGCAAAGAAATATATAATCTGAAAGTTAAACTATTCTTGAAAACCAACTTAAACACACCAATGTTTTTCGAATTGAATCCGTCTCATTCTACACATTTTATGTTCTTTAACACATATATGGTTCAATGGTATGATTCTTTCAATGCATCAATATCTTTTATTATAGTTTACCTCATCATCGTCGCTTATCAACGCGCTTATAAATATCGATGAATTAAAGCAAACAGACCATTGAACCATATATTATGTGTTAAGGAACATAAAATGTGTTGAATGAGACGGATGCGATTCAAAAAACATTGATTAATATAGGTTGGTTTTCAAATACATCTTAATTTTCAAAATATAACTTTCTATGTCAATATAAATGATTTCATTTTCATTAAAAGGTTAGTGAAACAAACAATATACATAGTATATAATAAACTAAACTTGTCAACCTGTATAAGAATTTAAAGAACAAAACATTGCTAAGTCACAAGAAGCCTCTATCTTGTGACTTAGGAATGTTTTGTTCTTGTTTTGAGAACATTTGTCAACAACAACAACAACATACAACAAAACCATGCAACACAATAAAAAAACATACATTACTTAAGCAACAAAACCCCAAGTGGGACTGTAACAAATCAAGATACATTGAGTCAATAACGCACCTCTTATTGAAAATAATCGTGGAACTGTAACAAATCAAGATATATCAAGTTCATCTAGTTTGTGATGCCATGAAGAAGAAATATAAGGTGGATTAAGTTTATACAATAACTTCATACTTCTTATATTTTTCTTCATGGAAACAAAAACCATATGAAACTTCACCATAGTATACGCTTGCTACCACCATATGCTGGCTACCACTATCATCACCATGTATCTACAAGGAAACATAAAAAAAATCAAACTTAACCCTAAAACATCAATAACATAATGTTTTCGACAACATCCTAAAACCAAACCCTAAAACAATAATCCTAAATTCTAAACATCAACAACATCCAGAAGAAGAGTAGAAAGAAATAGCAGGAGAACATACCATCTTCACAGTAGTAGGAGTTTGCGCTGGACGTTGCTCCCATCAGATATCCTTTAAGCTTCTTTTCTCCATTCACTTGTAACAGTATTGGTTAAGATTCATGAGAGACGATGGTTGTGTTAGGGTTTTCTTTAGAGAGAAACGATAGTTATGAACCGGGGCAACAGATATTTTCGTTTATATATTAAAAAATATCACTTTTCGTTACAGTTTAAAACTATAACCGTAATTATATTTTATATTTTAAAATAATAGCAAACTATATCACAACGACTACCCATAATAACCATAGTGATATCCCTTATTTAAAAATAAATAAAAAAGAAAGGAGCGCCTTAACTTTAAATGAAATTTTTTTTGCCACAGCTGAGGTTCGAACCCATGAAAGATTGATTATATCATATCAGTTATACTTACAACCGTTATTATACCCTATAAATTTTTAATTAAAAAATATAATATAAAGTTAGCGCCCGAGTTTAGAGATATCACCACAGTTTTTGGAAGAACCATGGTGACTTGGGCGTTGTTGTTTGCGCGTTTTGAAGTAGTGTTCCTAGCCAAAATTCAGAATTAGGTTGATGGTATGTACTTTTCTCTTCAAGCCCTAACATCCCCTTTTCTCCAAAAGTTCTATTTCACGTACTAACTCCTTTAAAGTCCCACTAACCCTGTTTTATCCCCAAAATCCTAATTTTTTCTCTTGATAATTATACTTAGGCCCATCTTATCTCATAATTTTCACCACTTCCCTTAGTTCTCCTTATTTCCACCTAAATCAATATTTTTTATTTAATTTTAATTAATCAAAAAAAATTATTAACTCTAATAATTACTAATTATTTTAATCCTTCTACCATCCCACCAACACTCTCACTACACCCCACCATACACCACATACACATACAACTCATAATATATTAAATTAAAAGTGCACCACACACTAAGTAATTAAATAAAACACAAAATAATCTGATTGTCAAGTTATCTCTAACTTACACATCGTCTACTTGAATTACATGAGACAGATTAGGAATATACTTCCTCAGTTGAGACACATGAAAGACATGATGAAGATTCAAAAGAAACGGAAGTAGTGCAACTCTGTAGACCACTTCTCCTACTTACTTCATAATCTAATAAGGACAAATAAAACATGGCGTTAGATTTCGAGACTTCAAAGCTTCGCCGACACCTGTTATCGGAGTAACTCTCAAAACACATGATCCCTCTTTTGGAATTCAAGTGCCTTCCTCCTCTTATCATGATAACTTTTCTGGAGACTTTGTGAAGCTTTCATGTTCTCGTGGATAATCTTGATCTTCTCGATAGTCTGCTGAATAATCTCAGGTCCAAGCACAACACTTTTACCATAACCATGCCAACACAAAGGTGTCCTACACCTTCTACTATACAACGCCTCAAACCGTTTCATTCCTATACTTGAATGGAAAATTTTGTTATAAGTAAACTCGACCAACGGTAAGTAACTGTCCTAGTTACCTCCCTACTCCAAAACACAAGCTCTTAGAAAATCCTCCAAAGACTGGATAGTCCTCTTTGTCTGACCGTCTATTTGCAGATGATATGCATAACTCAACTTCAGCTTAGTGCCCAACACTTCCTGCAAACTCTTCTAAAATCTTGATGTGAATCTCGGATCCCTATCTGAAATAATACTCGAAGGAATACCATTCAAGTTAGCAACCTTTTCAATATACAACTCGACTAACTTCTGCAAAGTATAATTGATCTTAATTGGAATGAAATAAGTTGATTTAGTCAGCCTATCAGCAATAACCCATATGGAATCACATCCTCTAGTCATCTTTGGCAAACTCGTCACAAAATCCATATAAATACTATCACATTTCCAATCAGACTTAACAACTTATGATATTAAATCTTAAACTTCTGACAAGTCAAACAAGCGTAAAAAAACTCAACTACTTCCTTCTTCATTATTTGCCACCAAAACATTCTTTTCAAATCTTAGTGCATCTTAGTAGCACTGTGATGAATACCTAGACCACTTCTATGATCTTCCTCAAGAATAATCTTCTTAAGTTCTGGTACATCAAGTACACAAACCCTATCTCTAAATCTCTTCACACCATTCTTGTCGATTCTTGAGTTGCTTCCTTTACCTTGATCGATTAACATCGACCAGTCGGTCAATCCCAAATCAATTTTCTGACCTTCTCTGTTTTCTTCAAGGATACTACTGGTCAACTTCAACATACCCAACTTCCACTACTACAAAACACGCAAACAACAACGCCAGGTTTATAATGGATTCATTTACATCATTGTAATAGGTTATAATGTTCGCGCATCAGTGAGTAGCTCGATTTATTACTACGGTGTCTTATAATACCGTAGTAATATATGATTTGTAGCAAGCTTCGATCCCCAACAAATACACGTTTTCAATTTTTTAGACTACATTAAGCGTGTGTCACTTAAGTCCATTATTTAAAAATTAAATTGTAAATAATTTTACAACGGTTAATAAACCAACCGTTGTTATAGGACTTTAAAAAAAATAGAAAACTGAAAATTATTTAACCAAGATATTTAACCACAGTGTTACTAAACAACCATTGTAAATTTTGAAAATTGCATGACGGTTGTAATTTCTAATCATGATGAAAAGTGATATTTTTTAGTATATAAGCGAAAGTATCTATCGTTCAGTACATAGCAGTCATTTCTCTCAAAAGAAAACCCTAACATATTTCACTCTTCCCTCTCATAACATAACTCTAAACATACTTCAACCTTCAGATACGTCTTCAGATTCGTCTTCACTAATCGCTAACTTGAGGTTCATTCATTACACATATGCTTCGATTTCGTTTACTTATCTTGTTAAAAATGGATTCTAATTTTTTTCTTGAATGTTCTCATTTTTTCAAATCCATCATCACCACCTTAACAAATACAAGAAGTATAATTTCGCTATGTTACATATGGTTTGTGTAGCTATGAAGAAAAATACAAGAAGTATGAAACCATTGTGTTAACTTCATTCACCTTGTACTTTTTTTTTTCATAGCTTCATGAACTAGATGAAATAGGAAAGTGTCTCAGCAAATCCTTCCATAAAGTTTCACTGTATACTTTTTTTTTCATTCTTTTCCATAAAGTTTCCATCAAATCTTTTCATTAAAATGTCTCAGCAGTCCAGCTCTAGCCATGGAAGCAAGTCCTCAAATCGTTTAAGGTACGTATGCAAGTGTGGTCTCAATGCTCTGTTGATGACGACATGGACCGACTCGAACCCAGGCCGCCGTTTCTATGGTTGTGGGATGTATAAGATTCAAGGATACAAGCAATGCTCTCACTTTGCTTGGTTGGATGACGAGATGGATCCTAGAGAAAAACAAATAATTTCTTCACTAGTAAATAACTTGAATGAGGAGAAGGGAATGGTTAACAACTACAAAGCTAAGGAGGACGATTTGATGTTGAAGGTGAAGATCGTGAAGAAACAGTTGAAGATTACCTGGATTTTTTTTTATTTTTAGTGTTCATTGCATTTGTTGTAATGACGAATTAGGTTATAGTTTATTAGGTTTGTATGTTTACTGTTGGTGTAATGGTTGATGTATTGGTTACATAAGATTCGTGATTATGTTATGGTGTATCTTGAATATGATACAATTAATATTATTATAACTTTATCACAAATCTGTGTTGTATTTTCTCCTGTGATATGGTGAACAATAATATAGGTTAAAAATTGGTATAAATTATAAAAGTAGGATATAATTGTAAATTCTACAGAAAATTTAACAACGGTTATTTATCATAACCGTTACAATAACTCACGCGGTGTCTAGTAAAAAAAATAAAAACAAAACTGTTAGACAACGACAATTGATCTAGAAGGGGGGTTGAATAGAACCCTTCTTTTTAATTGCGAGTCAGTGCTAAAACTGAATTTTAAAAAGAAGCGACCGAGGATAATTCGTCTACATGAACTGGTTACTGGGAGAATCAGATATACGTAAGCCAAATGGAACGAAAGGCTCGATGAGAAAAACTGAATTGCAACTTAACTATTAATCAATTTACCAACAGCACTCAATATCGTGCAATCTCCAATGAACAGTAAAAAATAAAACCAAAGTGACAATATATTAAACACCTTGTAAGCGTTCAATTTATCGAGCACTTAGAGTGCGAAACACTCCAAGCTAAACTTTCTATGATAGTTGGTGTAGAATTTTCACTAAGCACAATCCAAAATAATTGTGCAATGGTTTTCAAATCAGTTTTTCTGCATTATACTATACCAGAATTTTTATCGATCAATTGAACAATCACAACCGTAAACAGTTCAAAAATTAAATGAGATAGGGAAAGAGAAACGACACCAAGTTTGTTTAGGAAGTTCCCCTTTCGTCCTCGCTTCGGGTACGTCTTCCCCCAATTCTAAATCTAGAATTGAGATATCTATAATCTTGTTTGCAAATTGTTTTTACAAGAGAAAACTTAGCTATCACACACTCAAGAAACTCCGTTGATGCAGATACTATGTCTTCTCTTCCCTTGATTCGAGTCGAATCAAGTGCCTCGAACTTGTTGGATGAACCTCCGTTTACCGTTACTAGACTAAAAGAACACACCGGTCTTCAATCACCTTCACTCGGTTGATTCTGATTCACACACAATTTGATCCCCAAACCTTTGTTGCACAATCCCCCGGTTAGCGTTACTAGATCGACAAAATCCACCGTTCTTCGATCACCTTCGCTCGGTTGAATTCAATGTACACAAAGATCTGATCCAAAAACCCCCAAATCCAATTGATCTTGGAGGACAAAACCCTAGAGGTTTTATTCAAGAAAAAACCACTGAAACACTCACCCCAAAAAAGATACAATTTTATGTTTGGACGTTATCACCTCATGATGCAAAGGATCAATAAAAATGGTTATGTGTATTTGTTGAGAAAATGCAAGAATGAAGATGAAGGTGATGAGAGAAAAGTTTCAATGTAAATCTTTCACTTTTCTTGTTGTTGTGTAAAAAAATGAGGAACCAAGTATTTATATGATGCTAGGACCAACTACCAATCATAACAGCATTTTGAACTTTGAAAAAATCAGAAAAATGAGTTATATGCAGCGAAGAGTCGACCACAAGTTAATGAGGGTCGGCCTGTGATAACCTGTGGACAAATCTACACAAGTTGGAGAACTATGCGTCGACCGCTACGGGGGTCATGCGTCGACGCATGGCTGAAGAAAATGCAGAAACAAGAATATTAACAGCATGCGTCGACCATAGGGTCAGCGCGCACTAACCCGATGAAAACACATCAATTGCCAACTTTTCATGAGTCAACCAGCGCCCAGTTTAGGTCAACTCAAGCTACCAAAACTCCTAAAAAATGATTTTTGCACATGTTTTCATCTACTTAGGCAATGTTTATGCATACCTAAGACTCATACCATGATCACATACATGTAATAGATGTGCAAGACTCTTCCTATATGTTTAGACACATGATTGTTAATTGTTTTATGCATTGCGAAATAAGAATGCCGACAATGATGAGACGATACCGTCCAAATTACAAACTACGAGCTAGTACATGTTTTGACATCATTAAAATAAAGATCAAGTGAAAGACACCTTGCCCTCACATACTCCCAGTTTTTTATGATGGCAAAATCTTCTTTAGCTTGTTTTGTAATTTGAATCTCATCCTCCCCCTAACTTTGTGTAGTCCTCTAAAATTCAACTTTGATGCTTGTAGATATCCTTCTCCCTTTTGACAACATCAAAAAGAGAAAAAGGCCATGGTCAAAGGATAACATCAACACACCTATGAATTCACTCAACAATTTGCATACAAGATACATCAACATACATTCACATATAATGATGCTAATGCCAATATCATATGGATAAATAAGGCACAAAAAATGCATAGATAGAAACTCAAAATACATTCCATAAGAGAGCAAATGTCAACAAACTCCAATGTCATACCAAGTACATAAGTAAATCTCAGCACATAAATGTCATGCAAAAATAAAACAAGATATGAAATGCAGTAAACTAAGATCCTATTCCTCATGGTCTCCTCCCCCTAAAATGGTGACCCCTTCCTCTGAAATACTGGTCTGGAGGTGGAGGAAGTGATTGCTCTTCCAACCGCTCATTCAGTTTAAACACATCTCCCGGTTAAGAGTGTTGACACCATTAGTCAAACAGCGGGTCTGACTCTCAGCAGTAGTATCCAAAGTGTCAAATCGAGTCATGACTGCAGAAGAAAACCGGTTGAAGTTTTGATTTTGCGCTTCCAACTAGTTTGAGAGAGCCGTATACCTCTCCTCCAGTGTGGTCATAAAACTCTGTTGTTGAAGCTGCATTAAGCGTAACATTTCCAGGACTTCCTCGTTGTTCTGTTATGGTTGCTGTTTAGCAGAAGGAATAGAGTACTCAGGCTGGTGCCACTCATACTCTTCATGTTGGTGCCATTCATAGTTTGGAGGATTATAAGATGAACCAAGTGAGGTCCATCCAATATGTTGCCACTCGCCCCATCCCTGATTAACATAGGAATCTTGAGGGGGAGAGTAGCCCATCCACTCAACATTATCCTCTTCCACATTATGCACCTCTGTTTGCATATCGTTACCAGCTTCTCCTTCTTGCGCATTCTCTTCTTCATCCTCGTCTTCATCTCCGACATCATAATGAGTACCTTGATCTGTGGTTCTGTACCGAAACTTGTATTCTTTGTCTTGATTGTCCCAGAAATACCTCATCATAGTGAGAGTTTTCTAGGTGAACTCTTGATCATATGTTAATGACATGTAAGGAATGCCTTGGACCACCACCTCAGCTTTGTTCAAAATACACTAAATGAAAGATGCATAACATAAGGTCGTACCTCGAGTGGAGTCGCGGAGTGCAAATATCCTACTTGTGATGTAATGAGGCCAATCGATGTGCTTCTTATTTTTCAACAGATAAATCAAGTGAACACCACCTTGATCAACCCGCGAGTAGCCTACCTTCTTTGGACGTAGAATATGAGCAACTATCCACTGGAGAATCCTATCCACGGTCTTCAACTGTCTTGTTGTAACCGTCTTAGGAAACAAATTACTATTCACAATGCTCTCAGAGTAAGGATCTCGTAGCATGGAGTTCAAGGCAGTCTTAAATTCATAATCATTAACAAACATAGAATCCGTGACCTTAGGAAGAGTGGATCCTTGTGGGTTTATGTTAATCAAATTGTTCCAGACAGTTGAGTTAACAATGTACATCTTACCACCTATCATGTACTTAAAAGTAAAGCCTTCGAACTTACCTTGAAGTCCTGTGTAGAACAACTTAACCAAGTCCTCATTGTACTTGGTGTCACACTCCAAGAACTCATCAAATTATTGAAAATTCAGCAGATCAATAATTTCAGGCAAATGAAAATGCTCAGCCCTCAAAGGATAGTAAACAAATTGTTTGACAATGGACCGGTTACGAAAATCCTTGTTGAAAGTTTCAGTTAGATTATCAGATAACAAGGATAGAGCATTTACCGGCATGTTTGATGTACCCGCTCTTAAAGTAGATGCTCTGGATGTTCTCTTTCCAGTGATCCTTGTTGAAGCCATTGAAAGACACCCTTTTTAACACAGATGAACAATACCGAAAATGCAGATGATGATGAACAGTGTCGAATTTGATGATGAAGATGAACAAACTAAGAAACCTTGATTATATGTTAAGAGAATCCTTTACTACCCTTTTGATTTTAGAACTTTTGGATTTTGAAGAAGGTATTAGTAATGGGTTTTTAGGGTTTTGGAAGTTTGAAAGGAGAGGAGAAGAATGAGGAAGATAGTAAATGCAATGACTAATGATGAGAAATTGGAAAATGAAACACACAATTTAATTTTGGTCAAATTTTCCAACATGCAAAGGGGTGCGCGTCTTACCGAGAAAAAAAATTCATACTTCGTCAGCGATGCATCAACCTAAACAGGTCATGCGTCGACGCATACTGAACGAATTTTTATAATTTCAAAATTTTCAAAATGATACGTCGACCATAGGCCGACTTGCTCTAACTCGCCTCTAATTGTGAGAAAAATTGACATTCTTGAGTCGATCCATGTCCTGTTTTAGTCGACTCAAATAAGTAGAACATGGAAAAATACATATTTTGAGCATGTTATGCATCAAGTAGGAATAAATAACACGCCACACACACGCCAAACTTAAAATTGGATAAAAAATGCATCTAACCATGAAATAAACATCAATCCAATCCATATTTTGGCACAATAGATTACACATATAATTGATCAAGAGTAGTAATCTAAGAAGGAACGATATTGCCTCCAACGATTGATGATAGATGCCCTCACATGTAGCTTAATCTTTTCAATTATTGTTAGTTAAAGAAAAATATAGACAAGCAATAGTATTGAGCATGCAATCATGTATACATAATCAAACGCGATCCGAGATATCGAGAACACCAAGTTCCCTACGGATATTAAAGAAGGGCTCCGTCGCAAGATGTTTGGTAAAAATGTCCGCAAGTTGATTCTTAGAATCAACATGCTCAAATACAACATCGCCTTTCTCTACATGATCCCTAAGGAAATGATGCCTTACTTCTATATGTTTTGTGCGAGAATGTAATACAGGGTTTTTGGTTAGGTTAATGGCACTTGTATTATCACACAAAATAGGAATACGTTCAAGTTAAACATTGTAGTCGAGCAATTGTTGCTTAAGCCATAAGACATGAGCACAACAACTACCAGCTGCAACGTATTCCGCCTCGGCTATTGACAAAGCAACGGAAACTTGCTTTTTGCTATGCCAACTCACTAAGGAATTCGGGAAAAAGTGACAAGTACCACTAGTGCTTTTCCTATCCGATTTGTAACCGGCAAAATCAGAATCGAAATAGCCAACCAAAGAGCTATCGCTTCCCTTGGAATACCAAAGCCTATACTTTGGAGTACCACATAGATACCTAAGTATGCGCTTCACGGCTTTTAAATGAGATTCTTTAGGACACGATTGGTACCTAGCACACATTCAGATACTAAACATGATATCTGGTCGGGATGCAGTAAGATAGAGGAGAGAGCCAATCATACCTCTATATCTCTTGACATCTACATCCTTACCATTCTCATCTCGACTCAAGTTAACGCATGTAGGCATCGGAGTGTCAATAGCCTTTGAGCTAGCCATGTCGAAGTGCTTGAGTAACTCAAGACAATACTTCGTCTGGCTCATGAATGTCCCTTCATCAAGTTGCTTGATTTACAATTCGAGGAAATAGTTTAGCTCCCCCATCATGCTCATCTCGAACTCTCCATGCATTAACTTAGAAAACTCCTTGACTATATTTGTGTTAGTAGAACCAAATATAATATCATCTACATATACTTGTACCAAAATTTGGTGTTTTCCTTGACGTTTAATGAAAAGAGTTGTGTCAACCTTTCCTCTAGAGTACCCTTGATCAAGTAGAAATTTGCTAAGACGCTCTTTCCAAGCCCTAGGGGCTTTTTTGAGACCGTACAAAACACGTTTTAGTTTGTAAACGTTATTGGGATACTCATGGGACTCAAATCCAGGAGGTTTGGCAACATAAACCTCTTCATTAATGTAACCATTGAGGAATGCACATTTTACATTCATTTGAAATAATTTGAAGTTTTTCGCACATGTGTAGGCAAGCAATAGGCGTATAGCCTCGAGTCGGGAAACATGCGCATAAGTTTCCTCATAGTCTATGCCTTCCTCTTGGTTATACCCTTGCGCAGCTAAGCGCGCTTTATTTCTAGTTATAACTCCATTTTCGTCGAGCTTGTTCCTAAACACCCACCGGGTGCCGATTACTCGATGGCCTCGCGAAGGAGGGACAAGGTCCCAAACCTCATTTATTTTAAATTGATTCAACTCCTCTTGCATTGACAAAAGCCAATGTTCATCGAGTAATAACAGAAGCTTTTAGGCTCAACTTGCGAAACGAAAGCGGAGTAATAACAGAAGTTACTTAGCTTGGAACGAGTTGTTTCTCCCTTTGAGATGTCACCGAGAATGTTGTCGATGGGGTTGTCTTTGGAAGACTTCCAAGCTGGAGGAATGTCATCTTTATTAGATGGATGATCCTCCTCACTCTTCACGGGTTGGTGATCTTTTTCCTCCTCAACATGCATTGCTTCAGGTTGATCAGTCCCTTTATTAGTGTCCTTGAGTATGTCTTCTGAAGATACACCTGCACCATGAAAATAACTACCTTTTTCGACATTTTTCGGATAAGACTCATCAAAAGTAATGTGTACCGACTCCTCAACAGTAAGTAACCTCTTATTGTAAACCCTATATGCCTTACTAGACTAAGAGTATCCAAGAAAGATACCTTCGTCGGCCTTAGCATCAAACTTACCAAGTGTTTCTTTACCATTATTCAACACGAAACACTTACAACCAAAAACCTAAAGGTGAGATACGTTGGGCTCCCTCCCTTTTAAAAGCTCATACGGTGTCTTGTTTAGAATAGGACGGGTGAGCACCCTATTCAAAACGTAACAAGTCGTACTAATGGCATCAACCCAAAAGTATTTTGGAAGGCTACTCTCATTGATCATAGTCTTTCCTAATTCTTCCAAAATTATATTTTTACGTTCCACAACCCCATTTTGTTGAGGGGTACGTGGTGCAGAAAAATTATGATCAATCCCATGGCTTTCACAAGATGCTTCAAAAAGATGATTTTCGAACTCACCCTCATGATCACTTCTAATTGATATAATGTTTGTGTTTAATTTGTTTGGGATAATTTGGCAAATTTTTCAAAAGCCGAAAAAGTATCGCTCTTGCTTGCTAAGAAAATAGTCCAGCAAAACCTAGAAAAGTCATCGACAATCACAAAACCATAATAGTTACCACCTAGGATCTTAATCCTAGATGGTCCAAAGAGGTCCATATGGAGGAGCTCAAGGGGTCTCGTGGTTGTTACAATGTTTTTAGACTTAAACAAGATCCTTGTTTGCTTCCCCATTTGGCACGCATCACATAAGTGATCCTTTGTGAATTTGATTTTGGGTAAGCCGATTACTAGGTCTTTAGAAACTATTTTATTAAGCAAATCAAAATTGACATGCACCAACCGTCTATGCCATAACCATGAATCTTCACTCATGGTGACTAGACACTTGTCGCTACTCAACGAAACCTCATTCAAGTCTAGCATATAGATGTTATTTACCCTCAAGCCTTTAAACACATCCTTTTTATCACTATTTTCAATTATGCAACAATCCTTTGAAAAAGATACTTTATAGTCCTTGTCACATAGTTGACTAATTCTTAAAAGGTTATGTTTAATACCCTCAACAAGAAACACGTCTGAGATAGTAGTAGATGAGGGGTTACCTACACTACCTTTGCCAAGTATTTGTCCCTTATTGTTGTCTCCGTAGGTGAAAAATCCATTTTTCTTCGCCACGAAGTCGATGAAAAGAGATATGTCTCCCGTCATATGTCTTGAGCAGCCACTATCAAGAACCCATCTTCTTTTTGTGGTCTCAAGATGTTGACCTACACAATCAATTAAGGGAAATAGGTACCCAATTCTTATTGGGTCCTTGGTTGTGAGTGAAAATAGGATTGCATTTGGGCAACCATTGATAAATGCCTTTAGGAACTAAAAACCTCCTAAAACGACACTTAGCAATGGTATGACCCCTTTTGCAACAATACAAGCAAGTAAGGTTAACATGAGAATCACTTTTGCTAGGTTGATATCTAATCACATAAGTATATTTTTTATATGGATTAATCGTGCTTTTCTTAAAATGTGATCTATCAATAGAAAAAGTCATTTTTGGTTCTAGAGTCTTGTCAAGTTTGGCCTTAAGAGTTCTAACCTCTTTTTGCCAAATATGACAAGTATCACAACCAAAATTTAACCATCTACTCTTGTCTTCCTCAACATCTACCTTTGTTATTTCCACCATGGACTTTTTGAGAGCCTCTAATTCCTTTTCGAAATCGGAGATCTTTTGCTCCAAATGAGAAAATATTTGTTTGTTTGAAGCTAACCGTTTAAAGGCTTCCTTAATCTCATGGTGTAGAGTATCAAAAGCATGTTGTAATTCAGAATAAAACATTGAATTAGAGTTATCGTACTTAGAATGTCTTACCTTTTTGTTCTTTTTCCTTTGGTGAGCGGAAAGGCAAAGGTTGACGGACTCTCCTTCGTCAGTTGAACTTTAATCACTAGACGATTCACTATCGCTTTCCCAAGCGATATAGGCTCTTCTAGGCTTAGATTGTTTCTTCCCTTGACGAATTTTATCCTTACCTTTGTCCTTCTTCAACAATGGATAATCCAATTTATAATGGCTGACTTTTCCATAGTTATAGCAAGACCCCTTAGTTTTTCCACTCTTTTTGTCTTCATTCTTGGAAGACCTTGATTGTTTTCTAAAGTTGACGAGGTTTTTCTCCGAATGTTGAATACCATTTTTCTTGATATAACGATTATATCGCTTCACAAATAATCCCATGTCTTCATTCGAATCCTCTTGCTCGTCATCACTAGATTCACTCTCACTTAGCTCATTTGCGGAGGACTTTGAACTAGAAGTCTTTAGAGCTATCGACTTCTTTTCCGCGTCTTTGGTCTTATTCTTTTCCTTCTTCTCTCTTTTCTCAAATTCGTATAAGCTAATGAGCATTTGCTCATGTTCCCCGAGCTTCCCAAATAAAGTTGTGATGTCTAACGTCATTAGGTCGTTGGCTTCTTTTACGGCGGTCACCTTTAGTTGCCAATCCCTAGTAAGACACCTCAAGATTTTGTTAGTAGCAATGTCATTGGAAATTGGTCTACCAAGTGAGTTAAGCCTATTGATTAAATGAGTGAACCTCTTTTGCATGTCGGCAATGGTTTCCCCTTGCTTCATGTGAAAGAGGTCGAACTCTTAAGTCAATGTATTGATTCTAGCTATCTTGACATCGTTAGTTCCCTCATGGGCAACTTGTAACGCATCCCACATAGCTTTAGCACTCGTACAATGTGAAACTCTATAGTACTCATCAACTCCCAATGAGGAGATCAGAATATTTCTAGCCTCTAATCGTAGTTGTACTTTTTCTCATTTTCTTCATTCCATTGTGCTTCAGGCTTAGGTACTACCATGTTATTCGTACCGGTCATGGTAATTTCCATTGGACCATTTTGTATAACGCTCAATACCTTCTTATCAATAGAATTGATGTGTACACGCATACAATCCTTCCAGTAACTATAGTTCGGACCTTTAAAAATAGGTGCTCTATTGTAATCCCCTTTCGGTTCATTTACCATTTTCTAGAAAGTTATACTTGAAGCACTAGATAAACTGGTGCTCCTGATACCACTTGTTAGACGACGGCGATTGATCTAGAAGGGGGAGTTGAATAGATCACTTATTTTTAATTGCGAGTCGGCGCGAATTTTTTTTTTTAAAATAGTTTTCAGAAGCAGCCGAGGATAATTTGTCTACACGAACCAGTTACTAGGAGAATCAGATATACGTAAGACAAATGGAACGAAAGGATCGATGAGAAAAATTGAATCGCAGCGTAACTATTAATCAATTTACGAACAACACTCAATATGGTGCAATCTCCAATGAACAGTCAAAAATAAAACCAAAGTGACAATATATCAAACACCTTGTAAGCATTCAATTTATCGAGCACTTAGAGTGCGAAACACTCCAAGCTAAACTTTCTATGATAGTTGGTGTAGAATTTTCACTAAGCATAATCCAAAATGATTGTGCAATGGTTTTCAAATTAGTTTTTCCGCACTATACTATACCAGAATTTTTATCGATCAATTGAACAATCACAACCGTAAACAGTTCGAAAATTAAATGAGATAGGGAAAGAGAAACAACACCAAGTTTGTATAGGCAGTTCCCCGTTCGTCCTCGCTTCGTGTACGTCTGGCCCCAATTCTAAATCTAGAATTGAGATATCTATAATCTTGTTTGCAAATTATTTTTACAAGAGAAAACTTAGCTATCACACACTCAAGAAACTCCGTTGATGCAGATACTATGTCTTCTCTTCCCTTGATCCGAGTCGAATCAAGTGCCTTGAACTTGTTGGATGAACCTCCGTTTACCGTTACTAGATTGAAAGAACACACCAGTCTTCAATCACCTTCACTCGGCTGATTCCGATCCACACACAATTCGACCCCTAAACCTTTGTTGCACAATCCTCCAGTTAACGCTACTAGATCGACAAAACCCACCGTTCTTTGATCACCTTCGCTCAGCTGAATTCAATGCACACAAAGATCTGATCCAAAAACCCCCAAATCCAATTGATCTTGGAGGACAAAACCCTAGAGGTTTTATTCAAGAAAAAACCCACTGAAACACTCACTCCAAACAAGATACAATTCTATGTTTGGACGTTATCACCTCATGATGCAAAGGATCAACAAAAATGGTTATGTGTATTTGTTGAGAAAATGTCAGAATAAAGATGAAGGTGATGAGAGAAACGTTTCAATGTAAGTCTTTCACTTTTTCTTGTTGTTGTGTAAAAAAATGAGGAACCAAGTATTTATATGATGCTAGGACCAACTACCAATCATAACAGCATTTTGAACTTTGAAAAAATCAGAAAAATTAGTTATATGCAGCGAAGAGTTGACCACAAGTTAATGAGGGCCAGCCTGCACTGACCCGTGGACAAATCTGCACAAGTTGGAGAACCATGCGTCGACCGCTACGGGGGTCATGCGTCGACGCATGGCTGAAGAAAATGCACAAATAAGAATATTAACAGCATGTATCGACCATAGGGTCAGCGTGCGCTAACTCGATGAAAACACATCAATTTCCAACTTTTCATGAGTCGACCAGAGCCCAATTTAGGTCGACTCAAGCTACCAAAACACCTTAAAAAATGATTTTTGCACATGTTTTCATTTACTTAGGCAATGTTTGTGCATACCTAAGACTCATACCATTATCACATACATGTAATAGATGTGCAAGACTCTTTCTATATGTTTGGACACATGATTGTTAATTGTTTTATACATTGCGAAATAAGAATGCTGACAATGATGAGATGATAGCGTCCAAATTACAAACTACGAGCTAGTACATGTTTTGACATCATTAAAATAAAGATCATGTGAAAGACACCTTTCCCTCACAAAAACTGCGTAGTTGGGAATCGAACCTAGGACCATCACTTTATCACAACGGTTTTTTGGATAAACCGTTGTGATAGGGCGCGCACTTTCCAATTTATTACAACAGTTACAGGGCCGTAATTGTAACTATCATATATACAACCACACTCTACATAACAACGCCTAGTCCTGCGTGGTTATATATCTTTCCCAACCGTTGTTAAAGGTCTGTTCTGTAGTAGTGTTCACACTGTTAGGAGTCTCTTCACACACAAATTCATGCCTCTGAATTTCTCAATCAATTCCAATTCTCGGACCATCAAAGTTGACATATGAAACGACTTCCTACTCAATGCATCAACTATAACATTGGCTTTACCCAGATGGTAACTCAAGCCAAAATTATAATCCTTCAGAAATTCGAGCCACCTCATCTGCCTTATATTCATTTATTTTTTATCGAACAAGTACTTCAAACTCTTGGGGTCACTAAACGCCTCAAATATGGAACCAAGCAAATAATGCCTCCAAATTTTAACACAAACACCAGAACTAACAACTCTAGATCATGCGTAGGATAATTCCTCTCATGAAATTTCAATTGTCTGGAAGCATAAGCCACGACCTAACCATTCTACATCAACAAACCACTGAGACCCATCTTTGAAGCATCACAATACACAATAAATGATTCACTTGGACTTGGTAAAATCAAAATTGGAGAAGACGTTAACTTCCTCTTGAGTTCCTGAAAACTCTCCTCACATTGCTCATCCCAAACACAAGCTTGACCCTTTCGAGTCAATTGAGTTAAATGCAGTTCCAACTTTGAAAAGATTTTAATAAAACTCATGTAATAACCAGCCAAACCTAGAAAACTTTTGATCTTACTAAAAGACTTCGGAGTCTCCCACTACAACACTGTGTCTACCTTTGATAGATTAACATCAATACCACCACTAGATATTGTGAGTGCATTCTTCAACTTATCAATGTTTTGAATGATGTCAAAACTAAGAGTAAGACTTAGACTTAGTGTTTTTGTATATTGGACGGTATCAACCAAAATTTAGATGTGAATTGAATCATTTAAGCCCTAG
Source organism: Lathyrus tuberosus (assembly GCA_022829125.1). Classification (NCBI taxonomy): domain Eukaryota; kingdom Viridiplantae; phylum Streptophyta; class Magnoliopsida; order Fabales; family Fabaceae; genus Lathyrus; species Lathyrus tuberosus. Next base: position 10,183,531 of record JALAZF010000168.1, read on the forward strand.
GATCCATACAAATGCTTTTGAAAAGCCTTAGGAATGGACTACACATAAAAAAACTAAGTTATATGTGCAAACACAACTGCAGAGGCCAACTTATACATGCTTAGGTCGACCTATAAAAGCTTTTGCTTCAGTACAGGCCGACACATACGATTACAGGTCGAGTCCCACGCTCCAATAATCAAGCATGTGGATTCTGTCCTTATGTCGCCTTCTTTAGGCCAACCTGAAGACCTTTACAGGCCGACCTATTTCTTTCATAGGCCGACCTGTAGCTTTCAAAAACACAAATTTTGTTTTGCATCTTATTTTTTCTTGCCTTCCTTTTTGCCTAAATTCCACGCACATATATACTCATACACGCACCCTCATCTAGCAAGGTACTAGTGAATTACCTATACGAAACCAGATTACAAAGCATTCCCATCATCTTCAACCTCTCTTCTACACATACACATAATTGAACTACACATAATCATTTTTCAATTGGGTGACCATCTAGATTAGGGTTGATAACATCCAATTAGGTTGGTGTAACCGAGAATATTGGGTTGGGATCTTTGTGTGTTTCAAATAAGAAAACCAATGTGGGGTTTTCCTTCAAGATCGGTGTGATTTGAAGGTGTTGGACAAGATCACGTCAACACAGATTCGACCGAGTGAAGACCTTGGGACAAGGTGGTTTTCTTGCAAGGGAGTAGCGAGAGACAGTGAATCGTGTTCAGGAATCTTGGGTTCAACAAGTGCGTGCTCGGGATAATTGAAGGATTTTAGCCGCATTGTTAGTGACTTGATAAAGCTTTGATCAAGGGTTTGGAGGTGGTTGAATCAACAACATACCATAGGGTTTGTGGGGCTAGATTTCTTCACCTCTTGTATAAACATTTTTGCAAAGATAAGGTTAATTGCAAGTATCTCAATTCGATTTCGGATTGAGGGCAGACGTACCCATAGCGAGGCCGATTGGGGAACTGCCTAAACAAATCTTTGTATCTCTTTATGGCTTTAATTTTCTTTAATTGTTGTTCTTGCAAATTATCGATTTTGTTGTTGTTTTGATTAATTCGATTGGAAATTGTTTTCAACTATTTTTTAAATTGTTTTTGTTGATATAATCATAATCATTTTGATTGTGATTGGCTTTTTACATCAACAAAACTAATTGAATTTCAAAACATGATCAATCACACATAAAGTGTTCGATAAATTGTCTTTGAGTATTTTTATCGCTTTGTGTTCATTGGAAATAAGAATTACGTATAGAATTGAAGTTGATTGATCCATAAATTAATTGTTGATTGAACAATTTTTTTTCATTATCATTCCATTGGTTTTCATTACACATATCCGAGATTTTCGATAGTAGGTTCGGTAAGAAGATTCGATTCGGGTTGCTTCCGTTGTGCCATACTTTTTGAAAACAAATTTTTGCCTTGAGTTTTTGGTTTTAAATTTGTGATTTATTCACCGTCCCTCTAGATCGAAGCCTATCGTCTAACAAGTGGTATCAAGAACTCTGGTTAATTCTATGCTTGAGATTTACTTTTTAGAAGAATGGCTACCGAACCTAAAGGAGCGTACAATAGAGCACCAATTTTCACCGGCGAAAATGATGGCTATTAGAAAGCTCTTATGCATATTCATGTCAACTCCGTTGACAAAGTTATGTGAGACGCTATCCAAAATGGTCCAAATGAAATAACTATGACCAATGCGGAAGGTGTTACATTACCTAAATGAAACAGGGAAATCAGAGCAATCGTAGTTCCTCATATTCTAAGGGAGGAAAGGATGTTTTGGTGTCTTGTTCAAAGCCCAAGATTGAAGCTAAAAGGTTAAGTATTTGTATCTTGTTCAAAGCCCAAGATTGAAGCTAAAAGGTTTGACTGAGAGAGAATTCGTCATCTCTAAAGAGAGACATCTTTGTCTGTCTATCACAACTGTTGGGTGACTGATTATAAAGGAGGATTACTTTAACTGGGATATGTAAATCCAGTAATGCCATAATTTCCTTTATAGGGGTTTTTGACCTGAATGAGAAGACTTTAACTCAGTGTAGAGCAATGCCATCTTTCCTTACGAATTTCTCATACTAAGAGAGGGACAGTGGCGTGGATGTAAATAATCCAGAGGCTTGCCGCTTACAGCAATTAGATGAAAGAAAAGGAGTTTCTGTTTTGACATATAATAAACAGAGAAATGACTTCCTACAGAGAGATTTTGATTTCCTCTGAGGGGATGTTGGTTTTTATGTGCCTTGATCAAAGCCCAAGGTTGAAGCCATGAGGTTGATTGACTTCACTAGGGAAGTCCTTATACAAAGCCTAAGAGTAGGCTGGGAATGGCTGACTCAACAAGGGAGTGTTTATATATGTCTTGTATGACGCCCAAGATTGAGGCTAAAAGAGACTGACTCTTTTGGGATATCATTATACCAAGCCTAAGAGGAGGCTAACTCCGCTGGGGAGGTACTTATCTGTCTTGTATAAAGCCCAAGATTGAGGCTAAAAAGAAATTTGACTCCGTTGGAGAGGGTTTGTATGTGTCTTGTACAAAGCCCAAGATTGAGGCTGAAAAGAATACTGACTCGGTGGGAGAGAAATTTTTATCTGTCTTGTACAAAGCCCAAGATTGAGGCTAAAATGAGACTTTACTGACTCGACTGCGGATATTTTAGGTATCTCGTACAAAGCCCAAGATGGAGGCCGAACTCAATTTGACTCCGCTTGGGAAATTATTTCTCAAAGCCTAGGAGGAATGGAGGAATTGACTCCGCTGTGGAAGATATTTATCCCAAGCTTGAGAGGAGGTTATGACGATTTATATCTTGTATAAAGCCTAAGATTGAGGCGAAAAGGGTTTGACTCAACAAGAGAGTACTTTTATCTGTCATGTACAAAGCCCAGGATTGTGGCTAAACAAGCTGGAGAAAGCCTAAGAGTAGGCTAACCTTGCTAGGGGAAATCGTTATACAGAGCCTAAGAGGAGGCTAAACAAGGATTGACTCAACAAGAGAGTTTTTTATCTGTCTTGTACAAAGCCTAAGATTGAGGCTAAAGGGGTCGACTCAACAAGAGAGTGCTTTAAGGTGATCGACTCAACAAGAGAGTCTGAAAGGGAGATTTACTCAACAAGAGAGTCTGAAAAGGTTAGCTTTGCTGGGAGAATCATTGTACAAAGCCCAAGAGGAGGCTGACTATGCTGAGGAAAGGATCATTATACAAAGCCTAAGAGGAGGCTATCTTATGCTGGGGATTCTCGAGATCCCGAGGCATGTCCAAATGGGGAAATCAACTCTCGCTGAGGATACAGCAGAGTTGACAGATCAGAGACCTTGAGGTCCTGATTTGAGATAGTGTTATACTGATGATAAGTTGACCCTGATTGGGGAATTTTAGGAGAGAGACGGGGTTTTAGAAACCACGAGTTTTAACTCTGCTGGAGATTAATCCAGAATCTGGGGTTTCTCCTATATCCGTACGGTACTTGAGAATGTCTTTGAGACTCAAGAGGATTTAGACTGTCCAAGTCTATTGGAAAGGTTTATCTTTGTACAACGCCCAAGAGAAGGCTGACTCTTTTAAGGAATGAGTATCAACCCTAAAATTGATCTGAGGGTTTTTGACTCCCCTTTTTTAGAAAGACAACTTTAACGAAGGATGACTAAGTTCTGTCCTACACCTTTAAGAGGTTGTGAGGGTCCTTGTATGAAGCCCAAGAGAAGGCATGAGAAATTTTAAGAAGCCGACGAGTCCTTGTACAAAGCCCAAGAGGAGGCGGGGATGCTTTTAAGAAGCCCGTGGGTCCCAAACCAAGAAAAGTTCAAGAAATGCTATTCACCGAGAATAGATCATTTAGTGAAAGTTCTGAGGTTTGAAGAAACTCAAGAGATGCTATTCACCGAGAATAGATCAACTCTGAGGAGTAGAATTTCTTTGACAATTTCTATTAGTGACAGTATGAGAAAAGGTTCACGAAGAATACTGCCTTTCTCTTTGTTCCATATTGTTTAAGCCCAAGAGAAGGTAAAACTGTATCTGGAAGTCCTATGGGGATCTAGTTTTGACTGTATTTAAAGAGTGACCAACATGGCTTTACCTAGTTCTAGGCCTAGTTGTCGGGGAAAACTTTAAATAACTATACTAGTATATATACATTTGATATATGACAAGTATTTAAAAGGGTATGAAAGAAGACTAACCATGCGCAGCTTCCCATAATACAGTTATATATATATATATATATATATATATATATATTTTGACATGTATTTAAAAGAATGAAAGAAGACTAACCATGCGCAGCTTCCCACAATACATTCATTCTTTTAAATACATGTCAATATATATATATATATATATATATATATATATATATATATATATATATATATGAAAGCGAGTAAACGAAAGCTATTAAAACTTACAGGTGAGCAATCTTCCATGCTGTATTGTTAGTTGTTCAAAGAAATTAAAGAAAGTTTTGATAACAACTGTACATTTGAAACTTGAATCAAAAGGGAAATTGTTTTGGAGAGATTGTATTGGGACTTATACAATGACTGAGGCCCAAAAGGTTTTCTATACAAAGGTATGGGTCTTACAACTCAAGGAGAGGCCCGGAGATTATTTAAAGAAAATAAATGGGACTTGCAACACGAGGGTAGGCCTAGTTGAAAATAGTTTGAAAACGACAATCTTGTCGAAGTTTCTAAAACTGCATCGGGACTTATACAATACACTGAGACCCAAATTATTTTATTTACAAAGAGGTGGGACTTACACTCTATCAAGAGGCCCAAAAGTGTTTTTAAGAAAAGGAATGAGACTTATAGCTCGAGGAGAGGCCCAAGTGATTCGATTTTGAACCGGCGATCGCGCCGAGGTTTTTGAAAATGTGTTGGGACTTATACAATATCTGAGGCCCAAAAATGGTTTTGTACAACAAGGGTTGGGTCTTACACTCTATTAGAGGCCCATGAGTGTTTGAAAAAGATTTGTGAGGGTGAAAATCAAAGAAACTCTAATTTCATCATTTTTTTAAAAAGTAAATTCTTAAAGAAAATCAATAAAAAATAATAAAACACCAAATAAGCTTGGATAAACAAGTTGTAATTTTTGGTTGAGATTTGAAAATGATGTTTTAATCACAAGATGAATTAAAACTCATTTGGTTTTGATTTTCAAGATAAAAATTCATTTTTAAAAATGTTTAATAACAATTAAAAATGAATTTATTTACAAAAATACCAACTATATTAAATAAATAATATAAATCTGATTTTTTTGTAGAATAAAATATTTTAACATTTTTTTGATTTTTTGCAAAAAGAACCAACAAAAAATCATTAAAATTGAAAGAGAAATTAATTTTCCAAATCATTTAAAATAATATAACAAGTATTAAAAAACGGAAAAAGTGGTCAAAAAAAGAGGATCTGGGGCGAGGGGGATTCGAACCCCATACCTCTTGGGTGCAGCGTGCGCCTTCTACCACTGGGGTGGTGATACATCCGTGTATCAAAACCACCCCATGAATACTTAAGGCATGCCTTGTTTTTGGCCTGGCCATGGCAAGGTTTTGGCCAAAAACGTGAAGGTTGTAACTTCCTCATTTCTCCATGAATTGGGACAAAATTTAGGTCTATCCTGCCTAGAATTTCACAAGGAATCCAATTGTGGTGTTGTTTTTTTTAAATGAGGTCCCCATTTTAAAACCCGATAGTGGTTTTGAAATAGGCCTATAATTGCATTTTTTGTGCTACCTCTTGGTACAGGCATGAATTACATGGCAAATTGGTTCAAACACAACATATATAACATGTATAAGATGTGCATGATCAGTGGACTTCAAAGCAATGCATATTTTAGAAAGTTCAAGTGATGATGCACTTACCTCTTGAAGCTCCTTGTGCTATCTGTCAAGTTCCTTGTGCCAGAAGTGATCCAATGCTTTGAACACTCTCAATTGGTCCCGTATAAGCTTTTAGAATGGTTGGAATCAGCTGGAAACCTCAGGAACAAGTTTGAGCTCTTTCTTGCAAAAGGGGCAAAAGTGACCAATATGGCAACTCTCTCAAATGGTGTTCCAGATGTGGGGAACCATTTGGGACAGTTCAAGGATGATATTTGAAGTGTGTTTGAGGCTTTATCTGGTTTTGAAAGTGACTGAATCAAGACATGGCTTGAAAAATGCAAAAAAGTCCAATTTTGAAGTTTTGAGATGGGACTTTGTGATTTTGGTGTTACATGTCACATATGAGAGTTTGGACAGCTTAGATATGACATATTGGATGTGTTTGGATCATGAGCTATGATGGAAATGCTCTCTAACTCAAAAACTCAGAGATGCCTTGCAAAAGAAGGCATTTTGGCCTAAAGCAAGGGATTTTGAGGAAAGCATCAGTTTGGGTACTTTGGTGTACTCAAACTGATCACAATTGAGGCATATTTATAGTGTGTCAAGTTTTTTTTGGCATCAATAGTGAATGGAGGCTGCAGCAGGCCTTTGGCCAATGTTATGCAAAAGGAATCTCAAGTCTCCTCTAGCCATTGACTTGAGATTAGAGCACAGGCTTTGTAGCTTTGGTTCAGAGATAAACTTGGACTGAATTCAGTTAGAATAGACTCATTTCATGCCACCTTGGTGTATGCATTGAATGCTTGGAAACAAAATTGGATATTTGGCATCTTTGTAGCCTTTTGGGTTTGGCATGCTACTTGTAGATTCTTGGACTTTGGAGGCTTGGAGATTAGATCACCCCCCTTGGATTTGATCCTTTAATGTGTCCAAAATGATGACAAGGCTTGGAATTATCATATTTGGAAAAATCGAGCCAAGTGCACAAATTCTGCCTTAAAAAACCAGTTCAGGATGCCATGTTTCAAGGGTTGTATCTCTTTGCTCAATTGGAATTTGGAGATGATCTGATACTTGTTGGAAAGCCCTTATGACATACTTTAACTTTGATGTTCAAGGATGGTCGTGATTCAGTTTGGATCCACGTGAAAAATGCCCCTACATTTTGGAAAAAGTAAGGCAGACTCTGACTTAGTGAAAATTTCACTAAGTGTTGGAAAAGTGGCATTTCATGTTTTCAACCATTTTGATCACTCCATAACTTAAAATCCATGAAGAATTGTGTCGCGGCCGGCAAAAATATTGAGTCACCATCATATTTTTTTTTTTAGGAAAATAAATGATAAACCTAAAATCCTAATCCTAAGGGTAGAGACACTAAGGTTCGGGAGTCGGTTAAGTGAGAGGAAGGTGTTAGGCATCCGTCACTTCCATTGTACTCAATGGGATCCTCCTTAAGTTCTAGGGTATGTTTGTTTGTTGCTTGAATGTTTTATTGTTTATATTTATTTATAAAAATCCTTATTATTATACAAAGAAAAGAGGGGGACCCTACGTTTTTTATTATTATTGTACTCGCTAGGGTTTGCACCCTATGCCTACGTACCTTCAATTTTGAAGGATCGGAGTAACCGTAGTTCACCTCCCCTATCTCCTACCCCTATTCCTATTCCTATTCCTATTCTTAATCCTAATCTTAATCCTAGTCTTAATCCTTTATTTATACTCCTGGATAAAGAGTTATATCCCATGAATCCTATCCATTGTTTATACTCTTGGATGAAGTGTTATATCCCTTAAATCCCAATCCCTTGGCCTATATTTATACTCTTGGAACCTAACAGTGTTATCCCAAAATCCGTATCCATTGTTTATACTCTCGGATGAAGAGTACTATCCCTTAAATCCTATCCATTATTTATACTCTCGGACGAAGAGTTCTATCCCTTAAATCCTATCCCTTGGCCTATATTTATACTCTTGGAACCTAAGAGTGTTATCCCCAAGTTAATCCTTGATATCCCATATATCCCTAGTTTTAATTCCTTAAAAAACCCTTTTAATTCCTTCCAATATCCCTTAATGCTTAAATTATAATTATTATAATTTTATTATAAATCCCTTATTCCCAATATAATAAACTCATATTTTTAAATCTCAAAAAAAATGTAAGATATTATAATAATTTCTCCCAAATAAATAAATTCCCAATTTAAAAGAATTATGTCAAAAATTAAAACTCAATATCAAAATTATAAACCCTTATTTCCAATATATGAAAAATAATAAACCCATATTTTTATTATAAAATTAAATTATATAGTACAAAATTATAATGAACCCCATAGTATAAATTAAACTCAACTTTATATGAATAAGCTCCAATTATTAAATTTTAAAGCTTTTAATATCCTAAAGATAAATAAACCCAACTATTAAATTATAAAACTTTTAATATCCCAATAATATATAATCCCAATTATAAAGTTTTTAATATCCAAAAAAATGTAAATTAAATTTTATAATGTTCCAACATTGAATTAATCCCAATCATTCCAAGAACATAAAATTATCCTAATTAAAAATATAACATAAATTCCAATTATTATTTTAAAATCCTAAATAATGAAATTAATAAAAAAATATTAATAATGAGAGAAATCCGTCCCTTTTGATTTTTCTTCCTTGTTTTATTATTAATATTAATTGAATTAATTAATATGAAGGGATGCTATGACTTTTCCAACTTTATCTCTTTTCATTTTAATTGTGAACAGAATCGGTATGTTTTCCAGCTTTAAGGAGAAAATTTTTGGACATTGTTTTGCTGCAGAAATTGTTTCAGGATTTTTTAGCAAGAGAAGTATTATTGGTAGATTTTGGTTTGAAATTAGATTGATTGAGAATTGTGTTTTAAGGTTGGTTATTATCTGTTGTTCTTTTATGTTACAGGTTTGCAGGTTAGTTTTAGATACATGAAATTGAATATAAGTGAAGTTGGTTTGGTATTGTGAAGGATGGGATTTTATTTTTTTTATATATATATATATATATATATATATATATATATATATATATATATATATATATAAATAATCATGTTTATTAAAAGTGTGGTATGGTGTTATTGATTATTTGAGAAAAACTTTTCAATTTTCTTTTTTTATATTACGTGAGAAGCAAAAGAAAATATACTATTGAATTACCATAAACTTATAGTACTTTATAGTACTTTATTTTTTTTTTGTAAGTGATGGTATAGAAGAGAGTTATGTATTAAGCGTATACGACACACATTATTTTTAGTCTTACTACCTTTTTAATTAGAAAAAAAAAAAATTAATTTCCCTTTCAAGTGTGCTAGCCTTCACGACCATGATCCAGTTATTATTTCTTGAGCTCATGAATAAAATAAATAACACCTTTATAGAAAAGTGACCCGGTTAATTAATTTATTAAAAATTAAGGTTAATCACTTTATAAAATTTGAGGTTAATTACATGAATCAAAATTTAAATGAAATAATATCAATCAAACAATAAGGCAATTTAAAGAATCAAACGACAAACCAAGAAATCATACCACGTTAAAATTCACAGCAAAAATTAAATCGATTCCTAACATGTTGAATAATTATATGAGTAAGAAACACTTACCTACGGGGAGGAGGGTATCCCCAGTAAAAATGTGAGATTTTCCCTTTGAGCCCCTTTGCTTTCTCCACGTTACCAATTCCGAACCTTGCCCTTTGATCAGATTCTTTCTCTTTTCGAATTTTCTTAATCAGTTGATGATGGAGGCTAGAGTTTTATTTGTTGTTGTTCTTCAGTGTGAAGAACAACAACTTTTAGGATTTTATTTATGTGAATAGTCCCCCCCCCCCCGGACACAATTAAGTTAAATAAAAAGGAACTTAATCAATTCAAATAAAAGTTCATAAGTCAATTTCTCTCTGACCTCTCTTGTGCCAATAACAGATGCTCTATGCTTGTCTTTTATAGTAAATTAGTATAATCTTTTTAATTTTTTTTCCTTATTGCTCATGTAATCTAAAAAGGAGTATTGAATTTGTTAGAGAGATTTACGACACTTGAGTTGCGACAGTTATCACAAAACCGTCCTTATTCCTGAATTGCGACGGTTTTCACGACAGTTAGGGTCAACTGTCGCATATTTTTTGCGACAATTATCACAAAACCGTCCTTATTTCTGGACTGTGACGGTTGTCACGACAGTTAAGGACTGAACTGCGACGGTTGTCACGTCAGTTATTACAAAACCGACCTTATTATGTTTTTTACTTAACTTTTTTTTTTATAAAATAATTTTTTTGATTGAGCACTAAATGAAAAGGAAAAATTTGTTCCTCCCAATTTATAAAAAAATCCTTATCGACTCCTCAACTGAAAACTCAATTTACTTTAATATATTATAAATAATTTTTATATAATTGTTTTGATAAATACATTATTATATGTATATTTCTTACTTTTTAAAATATGATTTAAATAATAAAATGTTTTAAATATTTTTCTCAAAATTTTATTTAACAATTTTTTTTTAAAATTCCATTATTTTAAATAAATATCAAATAAATTAAACTTATTTTAAAATTATTAAAATTATTATTTTAAATTTATTAATAATTATATTGGAAAAATTGGAGGAACAGATCTGCGACTGGTGATGAACTGTCGTCCCCAAATATTTTACCTGCGCTCAATTTTCCCCCGAAATGCTTCATTTTTCACCCTCTTTCATTTTTTTCAATTAAAAAATTAATAAGGAAAATAAAAGTACAAAAATCTGTAACCCTTTTCTTTTAGTTTCAACACCTTCGTTCGATTCAGTTCAATCATGTGCTAGGGACCGAGTCACCTACCTTCTTTCTTCTCCATTTTCGTTGCGAATCTTCTTGTGTCGATGATTATTAGTGATTTTACTGGTTCGAATTCATATCTTTGATTATTCTAAGAATTTTCGCCGACTCCTTGTTGAGGCATGTTCGTCGATTCAAAATTTTTCAGCTTACTGGTTCAAAATTACTAAATCTACCATGATTTTATTGAATAACTTGAAGGAGAATATCCCTAATTTCATAACGAAGGTTCCATCAAATGTTTGTCGCGCACATGTAAAATCAAAACCCTAACTTCTTCTTTTCTTTGTCTACTTGTTTTATACGTTTATTTGTTCCTTAATCAAGATTCCGATTCTCATTTCCCTTTTTCTATATATCTTTGTTGTGGGTTATCAAGAAGCATGGAAGAATACTTTTTAGGTGGGGTTTTCGATCCTTCTGTTTGTTGTCGGTAAGTCAAACGAAATCCTTTGATAGTTGTCAAGATGCTGCCATAGTTTAGGTTCTAAGGGGGTTTTGTTTTACTTAAACCTATTGTTTTCCTGATTTTATGATGTTTTCTTGTTTATTTTGAAGATTTCGCCAATTATATCGTGTTCAACCTTTTGGATAATTATAGATTTAGAACATGGAAGAAAAGATAGTCTTTTTTTTTTAATTCTATTTTTCCCTCACTTCAGATTTGGAGTCTATTTCGCGAATTGGTTTTGGAAGAAATTGGGCTATGTTTTGTTCCGCACATTAAAGCATTTGCTAAGAAAATCCTCTAACTGGTTATCTACTGATGTATATGTGCATATGGAGTTTCATGCTAAATTGAATTTGGCACTTTGCTACTTATCAAAACTGATAAGAAAGCATCCAAGTTGGCCTGACAGTTTTACATAATTTGATTATTTTCTCATTTGACCAAGTTTTTTTGGTTGTATGTGGATGTGTGTAATGTTTGAACTATACATACATTGATTGCTAAATTGTGTTGTTGTGTTTTTGTTTGTGCAGGCAAGAGACCAACAACATCAGAGGGGATAAGTACTAAATTGTGTTGTTGTGTTCTTGTGCCGTTTTGCTGAGGGCTTAAGTACTACAATTAACATAACAACTTCTTGTTTGTTTCATGGATACCCTTATTGTTTATTTTATCAATCAAGTATTATGATTTTAGGTGAGAGGATGAAAATGCCTATAAACCTGACCTCCAAAAGGCGACGCCGTTTCAATGATAAATTGCATGAAACAGGTGGTTTTTTTTTAGTTTCTCATTGTCATTGTTTATGGCTGCAAGCATTTGTCTGAACTTACATCACTTGTTTCTTCCTCATTGATGAATATGTTCAATTGTGGAGTTGCCAAGGGAAATTTTATTCAAAACAATGAAGGTTGCTTTGAAACTGCAACCACTATTTCCTGTGAGGTGCTCAAGATTATGGATTCACATGCTTATAGCTAATTTATATTTTTAATGCTTGTAATTTTCCATCTGATTAAATGCTAAATTGGTAATCATCCTTACATATTGATATTGCTAGTTTTCAGAATACTAAAGAGAGGTTCAATAAAATATCTAATCTCTTAGATGATTGTATTTACCTAGGTGCGTATTTTCAGTTGATATATGTTTTTTCTCAGAAGAGTCACATGATTCACCCGACGTAATCATTCAACTAATATGATTTCAGGTGAGACGAAGGAAGTTCCGGTGAAAAAGACTCCCAAATTACACAGTGTCGACGATAAAATAAATGTGCCAGGTGTTTTTTGTGTTTCTCACTGTCATTATTTGTGTCTGCCTGCATTTGTCTCCGGTTAAATTAAAAGGTTAAACGGGTTCGTACATAGGACTGGACCCATTTTGCTTACACCTAATTCTACCAATATTGAAAACAAGAAATAATTGCTTAATATTGATCCTCATTCAATGGTGACCAACATATAAAAACACACTTGGCCTTATGTATGACAACTAGTGCTTTAATATGGGAGACGACAATAACTACTTAACACTATTGGTCCTAACTTTTTGTTCCAGGTTATGTCAATGGTCCCACTAATTACTATTATGTATCAAGACTAAAATCTGCCATGTCTGCTAAAATTTCCTTGAATCACGAGAAACACTGAGTTGTATTTAGTCTTTGTAGTGTAAGCCATAGAAACTTGCAGTCCAACAAGTTGACTAGTAGATTACCTACTGAGCTTGGAAATTTGAGATACCTTCAAGAACTTTGGCTCAATAGGAACAGGCTTCAAGGACCCATTCCTGCTAGTGGCACTTATACTTTTGCTTCAACTATGCATGGAATGTGAGTGTAAATTCTGTGTTATAGTGATAATTGAGAGGAGACTTTGTTACTGTTTCCTTGAATGTCGCTTACAAATGTTTCTTTATAGTTGATTAAATCACATAAGGAATTGTGTTCTTTAACCGGATATAGCATTATGATATTTACTGTTAAGGAGATATATTGGGTATAGACGAAATTTGGATAGGGTGATTTATTTTTTGGTAATGATAAATGTTATGTTTTCAGTGTATTTAGTAGCCTTTCAATGTACAATAGGATTCTTTTTTAAGGTATCTTAAAACTGATGTGGCTATAAATCATATAGTTAAGTTCACTATTGAGTATACAATGTCAAGTTATTACACCGATCAAAGTTTGGATTATGTTAATCTATCTCTCATGATTTTTATAATTTCTTCAAGTATGTTTCTAGAGAGAATTCAACTGGCTTGTGTCGTTCACCTCAGTTAAAATTAGTAGACTTTTTGTATAACTTTTTAGTCTGAAGCATACCAAAATGCCTGGAGTATCTTCCAAGGTGCTATTTCTGGTTCCCATTTGATGTTAGCATTTTTCTCATCAACCTTAGAAAACATATATACTTACTTTGTCAATATAGTTCCTCTGCCCGTCTTCCAAGACTCTCTCTGCGTTCCTCCTCCTCTGTCACACCTGCTTCAGCTGCCAAATTAGCTTCTGATGCTGCTCCTGCTTCTGCTGCAGAGCTTGCCACTGCTCCATCTCCCAATCTTCATCTCTGTCTCAGCGAAAAGGTAACATTCTTTACATGCATTTAATATATACCCTTTGAATTTCTATTACTTAATTTAGGGTCCATTTGTTTCTTTCATGTGGACATATCCATCTTTGTGATATTTCATAATGAGATTGTATGTTAGATAATTAGGAACCCTTGTCTGCAATTTACTCAAGTAGAAATCATTCAAGAAAGAAGACAGAGGCATCTATATTTAAATCAGTTTTGAATCTTTCCTATTGCTTAAAATATATGAGTTGTAAACTTTTTTCATATGATTGATTTTGCAATGCAAGCTGATAGTGTTACTTTTTCTACTCCTAGGGTGTTAACTCATTAACATTCAATAAAGATGAGGAGGAGAAGCAACAACATAACACCAACTCTCGACTTCAAGATAATGGGCAGTGAAGAGTTCTCATCAGTGAAACTTTTGTTGTAAGTTGACTGAAAATATCAGTTTGACTGACTTTACTGAAATGTTATAATGTCTTCTCTGTGAAAGTGTTGTTAGATTTGGTACATGTACTTTCTCTGAGAACTCTTCATATTTGAAACCATATTGTATTGTATTGTATTGTATGAAAACCGTATTGTATTGTATGAATCAATTTATTGCTACTGGATCCTGACAATTCAATGGTTTTCTTTAATATAAATTTGTTTTTAATTTTAATATAACTTATACACTGAATACTGATGGTCAATAGGAGTAACTTCTCGTACCAAATTGTGTACAATTTCTCAATTAACAAACAAACTGCAGCTCCACTACATGCAGGAGAAAAACATATGGGAACCTTTTTTGGTTATTGCATGGTTTTCCATTTTCTATTGGTGTCTATGGGTTTTTCTTGGCATTATTCGTATGTTATTTTTGTAAATGAAAACAATGCTTTGCGTGTGCTAAAAGTCCATTTGATTTTTTTTAATTTTAGAAACATATTAGCTGCGGAATTACCTGCGGATTTTACATTTCCTACGGATTTACCTTTGGAAATACCTATGGTTAATTATTTTTGGAAAACAAAAACAATTATTTATGTAATTTTCAATTTACGACAGTTCCTTACCCGTCGCAACATAGAACGACGGTTGGAGTGGCGGTTTTAGGAACCGTCGCGATATAGCCTGGCGACACACGTTTTCGCAATAGAAGCAAAACCGCCGCGACTAGTAAATTGTGGCAGTTCAAACCACCGTAATCTGCCAAAATTAACCATCGCAACTTGCCAATTTTCTTGTAGTGAATCCCCTTAATATTTACCATTATAATCTTCTATATATAAAAAAATAGATGGGTGGTCAAAATTTGGGGTACGACAAATTGGAATGAGATGTAGTTGACACTTTTAAAGTATGCCATGAGTGCTACAAATCCATCTTTGGATCATCCAAAATGGTTTCTTGGATCTCAAGTTATGATCCTTAGAAGTTGGTACTCTAACCACTTTGTTTCATAACTTAGAAAAATTCTAAGTTTTTTATGGTTACCCCTTTTTCAAGTTAACTCACTTTCTTTGATTTTTCTTGATTAATGATGATTCAAATCACATATTAGCATTGTTTTAGGGTTAAGGAACCTTGGCTGACCAAAAAATCAAAAAGTTAAACTTTGACTTTTTGTACAGTTGACTTTTTATCAGATGAAATTCAAACTGTGCGATCCTTTGTTAAATCAAATCCTTGACCTAAATCAAACCTAATGGATGGACTCCATAGGTGATATAGGGTGTATTGAATCATGTCCCAAGGTTTGGGAGCATGTCTTGGTCAAAAGTCAAAGGTGCAGTTGACTTTTTCCCCAAAACCCTAATTGCGGTCCAGATGAAATTGAAACTTGTGACTCAAGCTTCTTGGATCAATCCATTGTTGCAAATGGATCAATGTAGTGTATTGGAGGCCCTCAAATCATGTCTTGAGGTCTTGGCTCATGCTTCGTCTCAAAAGTTACCAACAACAATATTTTTAAAATTGATTTTCTTAATATTGATTGTTTATAATATTAATTGTTTATAATATAGAACAAATAATGTACACTAAATAATAAAATTGATTTCCTTAATATTAATTGTTTATATATTTTCCTCGTGTATAAATATTATTTTAAAAAAATATACATGTGGATTTATAATTGTTTTCGTATATAAAAAAAGTATTTAATATTGATATTTTATTTTATAAGTAGAATTTTTTGTTTCCCCGTATACTTCATATTTTACTCAACCATTTATTTTATTTGAAATTATTTATGCAAATATTTGAATCAATATTAAACTTATACAAATATTGATTTTCTTAATATATGATATTATAAAATACTTTTATGATATCTAATTTTTTCATATCATCATAAATTTGGATATAAAATATATTTGCATTGTATTCATTTTCGTATTATCATCAATTTAATTTAAGATCATTTATATTAAATAATGATATCAAATGTATAGAACATCTTTATTATTAATAATAAATATAATATGATGGTCTAAATATAATATGATCTTATACAACATGATGGTTTAAATATAATATAAAAGATAAATATCATGATAACAACCCATATTTGAAACAAACTTTTTTATAATGTTGTGGTTGTGGAAAAATAAAAAGTGAAATCAGGATTAGAATAGTAACATTGTATACGCAAAGTGTCTCCATATATTAAAATGGCGAATAGGAGTAGTAACATTGTAGAACATTGTAGTAGTTTATATTATTACCTACTATAATAAATAGATTCTATTGAGTAGTAGGTAGTAGAGTAAGAGTATTGTACAAATAGTAGTTACTCCCTCTGTCTCTAAATGAAAGACGTTTTAGAAAATTTTAAGAGTTGCATAATAAAAGTCGTTTTGATTTTCAAAGGGTTATTTACTTTTTTTTCTTCCAATTTTGCCCTCAATATTTATGATTACTACTGCATGCTTTTTTCTTGGAAAAACAATCTTGTAGAAATAATGATGGAAACGTGTTATGATAAAATTGCACAAAATATACTCCAAACCTTTTCAAGCTCTTTATTTCTAGTCTATTTAATCCTTTTCTAACTATAACTATAAGTACACTACTAGACAATGAGAAAAATATGTGAGGACTCAACTAAATATATGATGAGAGGTATGAATGGAGTTAATAAAGATTGTGGATTTGAAAGAGTAGAAGACTTTGTGGAATTTGAATTGGAAAGAGTAGAATACTCTCTAGAGTTTGAAGAGGAAGAAGATGAAAATAAAGAATTAGAAATAGTTGAAGACTCCATGGACGTTGAGGGAGTTGCAACAAATGAAAATAATGAATTAGAAATAGTTGAAGATTATAATTATTTTGAGAGAGTTGGAGATGAAGATGAAGACCATGCAACAAATGATGGTGAGAGAGTTGCAACAAATGACAATAATGAATTAGAAAGAGCGGAACCAGAGTTTGAAGCTTTTGTAGAAAGTGGAGAAAATGAAGTAAATGATTTGGAACTAAATTTTGAAGAAATTGAAGAGGGAGGGGAAGAAGATGAAGTGAATGATTTGGAACCAAATTTTGAAGAAATTATAGAAGAAGAACATGAAGGATTAGAAGAAAAAGGAAAAAGAGAAGTAGCCAAGGCAATGTTAAAAATTTATCTTCCAGACTTTTATTAAAATCTAAGTAGCCATGAAACTATTTTCTTTTATTTTTGTTATTTGAATTTATTAAGTTTTGATTAAAGTTGTCTAGTGAATGTGTGTATATTTGATGGTAGTACCATTGTTACTGCACAATAACATTATAAAAGCATGCGTACTGTACTTGTTTTCCAATTTCACTGCTCAATGACACTTTGATATATAAGTGTAGTATATAACCAAACTATACCATGCTTATGTGTTAATTTTACTGTTAGCTTGAAGACTATGTGACTTATATTAATATGCTATTAGCTCATGTTAAATTTAATCTTCAAATAAAATGAACAAGTTAACAACATCTTGAATTACAAGTTCACTCAAAGAAATAAAGAAACTATCCTAAATAATTAAGAACATCACGCACTAAGCTTGGGTCACATTTTAATTGTATAGGCTACTCTCCTTGTAGTTTCAACAATTCTTTTTTCATATGAGGTATCTTATATTTATTGGAACCTCTTGGCCATTTTTCTTTGATGGCGGGTAAGACTTTATCAAGCAAAAACGTCTTTATAACTTGTTTATTAACTGAAGTTATTGGTTTGGTCTCTAGTGTTCCCGCAACTCTATTAACACTAGATCTCTTAGCTGGCTCTTGTGTGATAAAAGGAAATATACCAATTTTTCCAGAAAAGAGTTCATTTTCTTGTGAATCAAATCTTGGACGAGCTATTGCAGCTAAGAACATTACTTTTTCAATGAAATTTTTACTTCTACAAGTGCGAATTGGATCTTCTTCATCTTGTACTAAGTAATAATTCTCGGACTTTTTTGTCATATAAAACCACTTTTCATCGATATGTATGATGTTATACATCCCTGAAAATGTTGGATCATGTGGTAAACTAGCACTATGAAGCATTGATATGCAAAAGTGCAATCTACTTCTTTTGTTCTCTTCATTTAGAAAAGGTTTTATAGGATTTGTCTGCCTTCGTATGACCCCGGACTTTAGACGCCGATGTATTGTGGCCTTACTCATATTCAATGCATAAGAAAGACACCTAATGGTTGTTCTTTGAGACAATGGAATTCCATGAATTTGATCAACATTAAGTTGAATTTTTTTGCGACCACAATTTTTTTTCATTCTATGGGATACATCGCCACATGCACCATTCTCTTTTCCTTGTTTCCAAATGCGTTGAATAGTATGCATGCTTAATGAAAATTATGATGCCACCAATTTAGTCACCCCTTTTTTTAATTTTCTCTCTATACTTTTTTTCAATAGAGACTCATATATAGCCCTTCGTACATCATTAGACAATTTTTTCTAGAATGGGTATTTGTTGGTGCTTCTGAAAATTCTAAATTTGTCACTTCATCCATGAAATTTTCTTCTGTAAATTCAATAATATTTTTCAAATTTCTTATAATAAATGTAATAATATTATCAAGCTTACTAAGTAAATATTATTATAAAAACATACCATTGTCACAAGATGAATTACTTGGTAAAGAAACATTGGATGTTGAATGAGCTTGACTTTGATTAATGTCACCATTTAACTCTAATAAAAAATATAAAGTTGTAAAATATAAAAAAAAATTATATAAAACTAGAAATAAAATAAATTATACATACCGATATTGAAATTTGATCCGTGTAATATATCTTCCCTATGTATATCATCTTCCATGGACAACTCAACATTTAAGTCAAAAGAAAGTGGGTTTGATAGAGAAATTGGAGGTGTGTGAACATCTGAGCTTTCATTAACATCACCATCTATATGTGTATATAAATAATCAAAAATTAAAAAAGAAAAATAAAAATATTCAAGAAGATGAACATACTGGTATTATGATGAGGCTTAAATAATATTTTACCTATTTGCGTATCATCTTCCAATAATACCTCAGCATTAAGATCAAAAGGAAAATAATTTGAAGAAGAATTTTGTACTAATGAATTTGAAGAACTTTGATTTTGATTTATATCAATGTCAAATTAATTAGGAATAACATTTAGATCTATTTCTCTAAATGTCATTCTCTCTTTTATCCTATAAAATTTCATTATGAGTGCTACAGTAGTTTTTGTAAGGTTTAATTAGGTGGGAAATTATAAAAACATGGCGGTACTGAAACAAAATTTTGGCGGCATGAATTTTACTAATGATAAAATTTCATGATAGGAGTATTTCAATTTTGTTTTTGGAATTGCATGGTCATGCATGCTGAAAATATTGAGAAGTGTAATCCTAGTAGCACCTATTTTACTTTTCAAAAGTGGCTTATTTACAGCAAGTAACCTCTGTGACCTTTCAAATTTTTTTGCAATAATTATTACACCATGTGTTCTATACCTTGAATATTTAAATAAATAATTTAATACTCCATAATTAATGAGGTTAGTTTAGTAAAATTGGTATTTTTATGGACAACTTCATTACTCTTCTTAATCTGTGTGCAATAACCTTAAACGACTTTTATTTTGAGATGGAGGGAGTAATAGGGTAAGGATTAGAATAGGGGAATGAATTGCATTGTAGAAAGGGACATGCCGACCTAATAATAGGCCATACTTTTTACCTTCACCATCATTACATTGAAAGAGTGATAAAGTGGTTCAAGTAGGTAATAGGCCATACTTTTTAGCTTCACCATTATGCTCACCTATAATCATTACTTTCATTGTGAATTTCTTTTGAAATTTAAAAAAATATTTATGTATTATTAATTAAAATATATTTAATATTTATTAAAAAAATTATAATTATATAAATTACCATTTTTTGAAAGATTCAGATCATAAAAATATAATTTTATAAAATTTATTTTTATGAATCCTAATAAAAGTAATGTGTACAAAATTTTAATTTTTTAATTTATAACCACTATTTTTTTAGCACTATTATCCTAAACATTTTCATCTTTAATGATTATACATTAATTAATATCATAATCATTTAAAATATATTGGCATTTATTACTGATTGACCACATGCATGCTATTGTCCTATTCACATCGTTTCGCAATGATGATAACCACAGTGAATCTATCATCTCTCTCCATGAATTCATTTCTTCATCTTCTTCTTTTGATTTTTATTTATTTATTTAATTTATAATAAAGTTCAATTATATTGTCTATCATTTAACATATTTTGACATTTATTGATGATTGACCACATGCATTTTATTGCCCTATCACATCTTTTCATAATGATGATAACCACCACTCTCTTTTCATGAAATTAATTTATTCTTCTTCTTCTGACTTTTATCTAACTTCATCTTCTACAAAACTACATATCTCTTCTCCATGAAAAAATGTATCTACCTATCTCTTCTCCATGAGATTCACAGTAAAATCACAAGTGTATTTATTAGTATAATAATGATGCCAATAATATCAATAATAGTGATGAAAAAATACATTAAATTAAAATAAAGGGTTAAATATGTTTTTAGTCCCTATAAAATTTGAAATTTCATTTTTAGTCCTTCCCTACCTTTTGGCAACGGTTTTTTTGTAAAAACCGTTGCCAAAACCAGCTAAAACCGTTGCCAAAACCCAGGAGGGACTAAAAATAAAATTTCAAACTTTATAGGGACTAAAAACTTATTTAACCCTAAAATAAATAATACAATATTTTTTCAATCTTAATATTCATTTTTTTATCACTCAATTTCAATATTCATAAACATTAGAAAAATAGTTACACTTCTTCATCATTATAAAATCTAAAATATATATAACAAATTCTAAAATAGAAGAGATACAATTAATAAAAATCAAAAGTGCAAAAATGTTAGGAAATTGTCGGTAGATCTAGAATCTGAAAAAACAAAAGATGTTAAAAAGATTTTTTAAAAAATATGGGTTTTATCATGAACATCAAAAATGAAAAAATAAGATCTATATTATCTAAATAATAGACAAATGGTTACATACATAATATAAAAATTACAGATCTGAAAACAACATATAAAAAAATAACATTTCTGAAATAAAATTATTAATCATTATTTATATTTTCACAAATATTATCAATTTGTTTTAGTACATGTGTTCATCTTTGCTTTGATAGATCCACAACTTGAAAAAATAAAAGAAGTTGAAAAGATGTTAAGAATATGAAAAAGAGAACGTTTATGTTAAAACTTACATTTTTAATATTGCTTGAAAGCCAGTTTTCATTTTCGTATAGATCTATAACCTGTAAAACAAAACAAAAAATATTAAAACTTACACTTTTAATATTGTCTTAAAGACATTTTTTCGTCTTTCTACAAATCTAAAACCTGAAAAAACAAAAAACAAAAAGAAAAAAAAAGTAATCACAAAGGTGTAACACATTAATGAAGATAAAAAGATGAGGGAAAATGAAGAAGAAAGAAACAAAGAGAAATGTCAGAGAGAGAAATGTGAGAGATGCATCAAACGGTCAAGTCACCATCATAAAACGCTCAAGCAATCTTGGAGGCTTAGAAGCCTTACACAATCAAGGAAATCTTGCAGAACCTCCTGGTTTGAAACAATAAAATTGACCATAACAATGGAAATAAATGAGTATGAACAAATTGATTTTTACCTGGTTCAACTTTGAGATCTAAAACGAAACGAAACAATAACAACAACAATGTTAAATATTCAAAACTTAGTAAATATAATAATCATTCACAGGTTCATCAAGAGGAAAAAATTGATTAAGAAAAACTTAATAATCGGAATCAAGAGATTGAGAAGTTACAAATAGGAGATCTATATAGGTCTTCCTTATATATGGGTAGATGTACAACCTGAAAAAAATAAAAAGGAAAAACATTAAAAACTCAACAAATCCATCACAATATCCAACAAAATCATATATCATCACTCAAAATCAACAAACTTAATTTTATCATTACTCAAAATCAACAAATTTTTCTTTTATCATCACTCAAAATCAACAAACTTAATTTCTATTTTAAAAACCCTAATCACAAATTATCCCCTTTTCATTAGCTCCATTTGTGATGAACCCTAAATGCAATTTCAGTGAAGGAAGAAGATGAAAGAGATGAAGAAGAGCAGAGAGAGAAATAAAGAAGAAAGAGAAATAAGAGAGGAGACTGCAAATCAGAAAAGAAGAAGAAAGAGAAATGAGAGAGAGGTTAGAAAGAGAAGGTTAAAGAAAATAGTGAAAAACTAAGAAAGAAAGGTAGTGATGTGAAAGATGAAAGATGGAGTTAGTAAAAGTGGAAAAAGAAGATTTTGAGAAAATACAAAATCTGCAAAAAAAAGATTTAAAGATTCAATTGCAATGAATAAGCATTGATGATGTGGCGAAGCCAAAGGAAAGGAAATTGGTGAAGCCATCCACGTGGCGGTTTATGTGACCAGCAAGGGTGTTTTGGACTTTTCCAGAACACCCAATCTTCTTATATGGTAGATTTACAACATCACTATTATTTCACCTGTCATTGCTGTTATTGTTATGGTTTCACCTGGCACTAATTAATTGTTATTGACATGCTGCATTATTGAAAAGAAACGCAACATATATGGGGGGGCCCACTGCCATGTACTGTTATCATCAATATGATAATTGTATTATTCCATGGAGCAGGAAAGAAAAGCTGCGCTACACACACTAACCCTTGACATTATTATATTCATTATTATTATTTAGCATGTGAAGCACGTAGCAAAACGTCACACTAGTAACTTCACTCAACCAGTCATTCTCTACTTAAATGAAGAAGAAGAATAAATAGGTTGGGGACGAATGACACGACGACACGTGTCGTCTTGCCCAAAATTTCCTGTAGAAAAATTCTGCACTCCATGCATACAATCTCATGCACATGAACATGAGAAAAAAAGTCAAACTTCAACAACACATAACTCAACCAATATTTCATCAAATCATGCGAAACAATATACTAAATTGAAGCCCACGAAACGTAGAACAACAATACACCATTAGTTTCTCAAAATAACAGCTCTAACATAGTGAAAATTGACACGAAAGTCACTGATTCACATCGAAAATCATAAAATTAAGAACAACACATAAACTTAAATTCCAAGATTCATGGTGTGCCATCATTTCAGGACTTCCAGATGCAATGTATGAACAAAATTTTAACACCCTAAATCATGTAAATCTAAGAATGAGAGCCATGAAATTTTTAGAGATCCTTACCTAGTGGAGAAAGTCCACCGCTTCTTGTGATGCTTCGCAATTAAGAAACCCGAAAGACTTCGATACAAGGTCTTGGAATCTCCCTTAAGCGAAATAAATGCTTAACCTCTTCAAATGTTGAAAAAATTGCAAATTGATAATGGAAGAAGATGAAATAGTAGGTGATAATTCAATGGTTACAGTTGAGAATCAATGCAAACAGTAGCTTCTACTCCATGAGATGATGAAGATGGTGAAAGAATTCCAGAAAAAACCCTCAAGATGAGAGAGATCTTGGAGATGGAAGTTGTGGGTGTGAAATTCGTTTTTTGATCTATTTGCTCTCTAATGGTGTAACTAAATTCTGTTAGAAGGTGAATGAGAATTTATATGGTGGGTTAGAGTATGGTTAAAAGCTTAAGCATGGTTAAAAGTTAGTTATAGGTGGTTTAGTGAAAGTTGAAAAAATGAAGGTTTATGGTGGTGTATGAATTTTACTATGTGGGTGGTGTATTTTTGTTACCATGGAGTGCATTATGATGGTAATAATGGTGTATGATGATTGTTAGTAAAGCCAACGTAACTTGCTTACCAAATTTTGTAACTTGAAAAAATGGAATTTTTATGGTTTATGGCATGAAAAGTGTTCATGAAGGTGACTTTATGGATGAATTTCTTGAAGGACAATGGATCAATTTGCATGGTTTTGATGTCATTGGAAAGATGGTATTTGATAGAACAAAGTTGATGTCAAAAAGAATTGGATTTGAGGTCTGGAACACCATGAAAAATGTCATTGAAAACATGGTCACAAAACTGGATAATTCCAACTTTGATTGATCATAACTTTTTATCTAGAAATTCAAATGGAACATTCTTTATATGGTTGGAAAGCTTGGAATTCATGCTACAACTTTCATCTCAAATTTTTTTTCCAAATGAGGCTTGGATCATAGAGAAAAATGACCATAAAGTTGGTTGCATGGCATGAAAAACTTTCCCAAAATGGAAAGTTCTAAAACCCTTGTTTTTCCGAAAATGACAACTTTCCATAATTCTTGATTTTTCATGATTCCTTTGATATTTCTTGACCAAATTCCATTTAAGGACCATATTTGATATGATGAACATGAGTTTGACCTAAAAATCGAGAGTTGACTTTTTCCTTGATTAGTTGACTTTATTCTCAATTTGTCTGGTTTTCAACCATCTGACCAATTGAAATCCTTCTGAATGAAATTGTGAATCAAATGAGATGTCTTGGCCTTGAGGAGCCTCATTCCCTTTGCTTTGAATAATTCACACCATGGACCTCTGATCCCATGCCTTAGGAAAATAATGTATGTGTGATGCCTATGACCTAAATGCATATGAAAAGGTGAAACATAAGCCACTTATTGAGAATAAATAAGAGGGCAAATTTTGGAGTGTTACACACACATACACAAAAGTGCAAGCCTGCTACACCCAAACTACCACAAAACCTACACAGCCTGCAAAACCATACGACATCTGCACAACATAGCTATCAATAGAACAGCAACAACATAAGTTATGCGACCTGGAACAACGACCAACATTAAACTGCCCAAACCTGCATTTGAAAACAGCTTGTCATCAACAACCAGACAAATATCCATGCACTTGAAAACTTAAGGAGGAAGTATGATTTTGAGTTTAAAAAGGAGGAGAATAGAACAGAGGAAAGAGTCACAACAAGAATAGAGAAGCAAGAAAGAAAACTCTCTGTAGAAAATAGCAGAGGAAGAAAAATTGAAACACAAAAATTTTCGAACCAATAACCTCATCTTCAGTAACCTCATTTTCAATAGCTACCAAATCCTATTCACTAGTATACAAGAACAGAAGAAGAAGAAGAAGAGGTTCGAGAAACATACCTGAAGATAAGAAAATATCTTCATCGTTGGTATTCCCTCACTCATATGTGCACTTTGTGGTATCGTTAAAATGTTTGTGTTTGCTGCTCATAACATCTGTAAAAGTTGTAACTGAATCAGCAATGAATTGGGGTATTAGGGACTGCTTGGGATGAAGGTTCGTGTGGTTTACCTTTATCTTGTCATTCTTGTTTGTATGATTTTTGATTAATTGTGTGCTACTCTATGTGATCGCCCTAATTTTTACTTCTACTCACTTCAGTGATTGCTTTTTCATGTACGTTTCTTTTGGTTAGCTCTTCCGGTTTTGTTGATTGAGTCTCTTCTGATATATGGGATCCATGATTCATTTTCTATTTGAGCTATTGTAGTCGAAACTTAGAAGAGGAAGTAAAGGAGAGATAGAGAAATCGAATAGAGTGAGCAAGAGAGATGAGAGACCACGATTCCAGAGAGATTGATGGAGAGACTGCGACATGGCTGAGAGAGACGAATCAAGATCGAAAAAGAGATAGATTTACTTGGTTTCACCATCATTTTTAGGGAGGATCATCTTCATCCTTGTTCGTACGTTTTCGGTGAGGAGTTCACATCGATTGATGTTGTTGTTGGCAGAAGGTTTTAATTTTGGAGTGTTATTCCCATTTCTCTTGAAAGCGTAGTTTCCTCTTTGAATGTGATGTAGCATACGGTTTTAGGTTTTTTTTTTCTCATAACCTTTCAGTAATCAATCTGGGCCATCACATGACCCGACCCATGGCCTGATCCAGCTTATTTTTTTGGGCGCCCTTCTTGATGAGCCTCACCCTTCTATCTTCAAAAAAAAAAAAAAACACCTTCTGGCCCGTGCCCCTTTGTTTACCTTGTTTCCTTTTTTAGCTAGTATTTTTCTTACTAAAGTTTTATTTTGTCTTGTTGAGTAAAAGGAGAAAAATGATAAAATTAATTTTTAAGAATTAGGTTTATTTAATAAAAAGAGAGCATCAAAATTAAGAATAAAGTAAGAGAGTTTTTTTTAAGTATTTCTTATATATATATAACAAAAATAAAAAATAAAAATAGGGCTTTATTAGTTAATAAAAAAATCTAAAAAATATATGTTCATAATTATTAATCATTTTAAATATTTATAGTTAATATCGATTAATTAAACCATTAATTAATCCTATTAAATATTTATATTTAATTTGGTTAATGTTTCTCTTTCAGTTTGGTTTTAAGTGTGCTTAGCCTTGATCTTGGATCTTAGTAGAATATTTGACATTGGTGTTTCATTGTGATTAATCCTTGGTGATATTCGTGAATCAATCTTGATATTCCTTGTGCTTAATGATTATGGTCATATGCTTTGATATTTATTTGCTTGCTTGTATATTCACATGTTCCCTTAGGATCTCCTAGTCCAATTTAATTTTTGATTAAGATTAGAGTATGATAGATTTTAGGATCTTATTCTTTTGCATGACAACATTAGGGATAGAATTCCTTCATCTTCAACTTTAGATCCATCTTTCATGATCACATTAGCATAGACTATCCCTTTTGATCTCAATCTTAGGACCACTTTGCATGATAACACTTAGGATCCAGTCTCCTTTAGATTTTTTCTTTCTTTTGCATCCAAATCTTTTCTTGCATCAAAAATAAAAAAAGACACTTAATGAACACGATGCGTGTAGTACGTCATGAGCCTTAAGCACATGGGAAAAGATGAGCGGGAATTTTCCCTACCTCTTCTTAGAGTGTTTTGTACGCGAGATGCTTTGATCGTTTGTACAAAATATTTGCTTATATGTCATGGACTTTAGTACAATACGCATATCAAAATCTTTTCAAAAACCTAACAAAAACACCTCAACAAATCCAAACCATTTTCTCCTTAGGGATTCCTTCAAAATCATTTTCAGAAAGGTCATATTATTTCCATTCTGCCGTGATACAGGTAATGCATAAGACTCCACGAGCGAGCTGCTAAACACCTAACTGCTAGAATGAGAGCGTTAGCATCGTCTATGAAAAACACCAGCAAACCATAGTCCGAACTACAAATGCTCTGATTTCTCATACCAGTTGAGAATACGTAGGCACAAGGGCCCCAATCGTTGGCGAGCAAACTTCCCTTTTTTTCACCATAGTCCTCCGAACTACGATTGCTCTGACTTTCCCATTACACAAGGGAATACGTAGGCACAGGATTGCGAGATACTAGCAAGCTCCCTTTCTGTTTTCCCTTTTCATTCATGCATTCCCTTAGCAGATTAAGCTTCAGATATACACACCCTTTGATTTAGAACAACAAGAGTGGATCCCGTTGAGTACAACGGATGCGAGTGGTGCTAACATCTTCCTCTCGCGTAATCGACTCCCGAACCCCAAACTTGGTTGCGAGACCATGTTTTTTCCCTTTTGAGATTTTCTCGATGTTTTCCTTTCCCCGTTGGGATAAATAAAGTTCGATGGTGACTCCGTGTCTTCGCCGGTTGTTTTTCGCGTAGCGACAGATGCCAGGTTAGTATTGTACTAATAATGTTTGAGGAATGCCTCAGCAAAGCTCCTCCACGATTAGACATGGCTCCACTCGAACTGCATGTATCATTCCAATGATGCCCCACTGAGGCTATCTTAGAAATAGTGTATCAATAACTTATCATCATCAGCGTATGCCGCAATCTTGCGACAGTAAGCTCTCAAGTGAGTACAGGGACAACTAATCCCTTTTTACTTGTCAAAGTCAAGGTATTTGAACTTTTGTGGGATGACTAAACCCGGCCCTAGACACTTGTCCATAGTATCAAGGCCTAGAGTAGTATGGACCTCTATTGCCTTGAATTTCTCTTCGAGGGTGCGGAGTCTTTCAACAGCAGGATCAGGTAGAACACCAACATCAAGCATCATTTGAGGAGGCATGAATTCGGCATCTTATGGATCCTCTTCATCGTATAGGGACCCTTGCCTTGGCGAGGCAACAGAGTGAACTTAGGCACCTAGATTGACCATAGGTATTTTGACAGGAGAAGGTGAAGCAACCCCTAATGGAGAAGTATATCCCTGAGGTAGTCCAAGCTAAGGGTTAATCACTTTGGGGATACGAAGTGAGGGAGAGCCTAACTGGGAGGCGGTGTATTTGGTGTCAACTGTTATCTAGGGATTATCTTCCTTTCTAGCCATGGCCGTCATGGCTTCCAACAGTCGGTCCATTTTTCCTTGCATTGCATCTATTTTCTCCCTTATAGCAGCTTGGTTGGCCTCAACTTGCTCCATAACTCTTTGGTAGTTGATGCGAGTCTTGTACCGGTGTCGAGAAGTCAGTGTCGGTTCTGGATAAGAGGGAGACGTGTATGAGTTTTTTGTTGCGTTGAAATGGAATGCATGAAGTATGGTTTTATGCATGCAAAATTTTATGATTTTATTTACAGGGAATCATTGAGTTCGTTAGTTGTTAGGCATTTGAGAGTGTAAGAGCAAGAAAGAAAGATAGATATTATAAACAATCTCATTCATTTGTAGACAATGTAGAATATATGGAAGTACAAATGCAAAGTCTCCTAGCCACTAGTGTAACACCCCAAATTTATTAGAATATTTATTTAATTTATTTAAATATAATATTTGTGAATTTTCGGTGAATTTTGGCGGTTTGTGTTGACGTTGACATTTTCGTGGAGTTTTGGTTATTTAATTAAATAATAGTATATATTATGAATATATTAGTATTATTATTAATTTAAATAATATTAGAGGATTTAAGGGTAAGATGGACTTTTGAGGAGGATTAGTGAGGGTAATATGGGGAAATCCCATTTTAGAAGCCCAAGAGTTAGGTTTAACAAAATGGAGAATTTGAGAATATGATTCATTTTGTTAGACCGTGAAAAGAAGGAAAGAAGGCGAGAGCTCTGAGGAAAAAGGGAAAGGCGAGGAGGATTCAAGAAGGTTTCCAAAGACTCAATAGAGAAAGCTCTGAATCGACAATCTAAGGTATGAGAAGTTTTGCCTTTCATTGTTTTCAATATAGGAATTAATGTGTTTAAAGCAGATTTTTGGGGGTTTACATGGGTTTGTGGGTTTATGAGTAAATTGGTGATTTAGGTGTTGTTTTTGTGGATTGATGATGAATATGAAGGGTGGAATTGATTCGGATAAAAGTAGACCTTTGGGGTAAACCTTCGTTGATGATATGTGGGGTCTTGTATGAGAAACAGATTTATGGGAGTTATGAGAATCTTTGGGGTTTGTGAAGGTTTAGGGTATTTTGGGGTTTAGGATAGTGTAATGAATTGACCTAATAGTCGTGGGTTTTGTACCTTTGATTGCCATAATGCCTTAGGAATGTTTTGGGGTAATTGAAGTTGAACTCATAAGAGTTTTGAGGTTTGTTGTGCTACTGATACGTAGCAGCGATTACAGGAAATCGCGGGTTCGCAAAGCGAATACTCGCCCCAGACTCACACGGCGAGCTTCCCAGCGAGTGACTTCGCAAGGCAAGCATAAGCGGGTTGAAGCGAGGGAGAGATAGAATGGGGATTTTTATGGTTTTGTATGTGATTATGGGATTCGCTGGAAGCTCGCAAAGCGAACATCCCAGCGAACGAGTTTGCACGACGAACTTTGTAGTGAACGTCTGTTGTTCGCAAATTTGTTTTATGATTCTTCTGCTGTCTTGGTGTTTTGAGTTGTGATTATTCTGATGAATTACCATGATGTATATTGATGATTATGAGTTGTGCATATATGATGTTTGAGGATTAATCGAAGATATGAATTACCATGAGTGATGCTGGTGATTATGAGATAAAGATCCATGATGCTTTGATGAATAAATGACGACATGATTAACATGAGATTTTGATGAATGATGATGCACATAATGACTTTTATTGATGATGATGATTATGATGTTGTGCATCATGCATTCATAGCATTTCAGTGAGTTAGACTTCGGTCTATTGAGGCTTTCATCCCATTGTGTGGATGTGAGGTGGTTTTTGACGTGCTCCGGTTCTTATGTAAAGTCGATTCTAATGACGGGGATCTTTGGAGGGTGATGGCCTAAGTGTCCATTGACTGTGACGATTGGTACCACATGCACGAGTCTTGTTGTGCATTGCATTTATGTGGAATTATCGATGTGATTTTATGATGTTGTGACTATTGATCCTTTTTTATGACTCTGATGATGTTGTTTATGATGATGACGCCATTTTATGCATATCTTGTTTTTATATTGATTAAAATGAATTGTGATTACTCACCCTGCTTGTTTTAATGTTGCCTCCACGTGGGTAACATGCAGGTGATCAGGATTAGCCGTGGATGCCTTCGAGCACTTTTGGAGTTATTTTGCTTTTGGTCGATGTAGAGGGTCTTGCTCCGATAGTGTAACATCGGGTTGGATCGTTGAGTCGAACCATGTTGAATTATTATTTTGTTATTATTTGATGACTATGGTTTTATTTTAAAAACCTTTTTACTTTGGGATTATTGTGGTTATGGTGGTTCCGCTGCTTATTTGATGGCTTTTTATTTATTTTGAGGAAAGCCCGTTGTTTACGGAGCAATTTTGTTGATTTGAATTTATTGAGAAATGTGCACCCTTTGAGGTGATTATGATTTTACTCTGGTATTATGATTAATCTGCTGCAATATTTGTGGGGTAGAAAAAGGTGTTGCAACTAGTAGTGCTTCGTACTCCCTTAAGTTGTGCTAATTCCTCTTGGAGATCTCTGACCATACACCTACAGAAGATGATGAAATTGAAGATGATTAGAGGAGTGTTCTCTGGCATCATCTCTTCTAAAACATCCCTCAATCTCATACGCAAAGTGTGTAACAGACTATTAGCAAGCTCAACCACTTTCTCGCACTTCCCAAACCATTTTCAGCTTCGAGGCGTGCATAGTGAGTGTCTACCCGGTCTTGTTGCGATAAGTTTTCCATCTGCTGGACCTTTAATTCCCATTGTTTCTTTATGGTTTCCTTGGTATCTCTCAGGCGATAGTTGGAAGACCTGAGTCAGTCTACCTCTACTAAGGCATGTTAGGGACCAACATGAGGTTTCTGAAAGTCCTCTGAATCTCTTCTCGGAGTTGAGCTTTATGAGCATTGTGATTCTGAGCTTTTTGGAGTAGTCGAGTGAGTTCTTCGATTCGAGCTTTGAGGCCTTCTCTCATCGCCTTTCGTTCTTCCAATGTCCTATCTGTCGCAACTGCAAAAAAACAACCGGCGGAAACAGAACAGAAGGGTCGCCACCAAATGTTATTTATCCTGACGCATGGAAAGGAAACAACCGAAGAAAACCTGAAGAGGAAGAAGACATGGTCATCGCAACCATAGTCCGGGTTCGGGAGTCGGTTACGCGAGGGGAAGGTATTAGCACCCCCCCTCCCCCCCGCGCGTCCATCGTACTCGATGGGATCCACGCTTGTTGTCTAATCAAAGGGTGAGTTATCTAAAGCCTACTGCTAAACGGGAATGAGAAGGGAAAAACAAAGACGAACTCGCAAGGATCATCACAATCCTATGCCTACGTATCTTCATGGACGAATGAAGAATCAGAGTCGACGTAGTTCGACGGACTACGCACTAAAGGGGGAAGGTTGCTCGCCAAGACATTGTCGTCTTGTGCCTACGTATCCTCAATCTGACGAAAGAGAGGAAGTCAGAGCAGTCGTAGTTCGACGTACGAGTCGATAAGTGTTTTCTATGTGAGCGACGAGCTCTTTTCTGAAAATGATTTGAAACCCAACAATCCCGAAGGATAAAAATGATTTGAACTTGGTTTGTGTTTTTTTAGACAAAAGTGGATGGAAGTTAGTTTGAAACTCACATTGCACTAAAGTCTATGACATGGGAGCGAATGCGTCGCATGGTCGCCCCCAATGGGACGTATGCTAAACACTCTAGAAGAGCGAAGGGAGACCCCTCATTCTTCATTTCCTATGTACTTAAGGCTCATGGTGTACAATGATCGTTGCATTTATTAAGTGTTTTAGACTTGTTATTGAGATGAGAAGAGAGGACTCAAAGTTGAAAGAAAAAACACTAAGGGAATTCTATCCTAATGTTATCATGCAAAGTGGCCCTAAGGTTGAGGTAAGAAGGGGAAATTCTACCTAATGTTAGCATACATGGATTGAATCCTAATTTCTATCCTATTCCAAGCTTAATCAAAGATTAAGTTGGACTAGGGAGTCTAAGGGAACATGCAAAAGCAAATCTACGACTTAAACAAATCTTAAGATTCAAGAGAGAAGAAATAAGTAAGAGATGAAGAAGAAGATGCAATAAAATGAACAAGCATGGAAGTTCAACTCAAGAAGCCAAGTAACAAGGCAAACATCATACTCATACAAATAAATCACCAATCATCATGTCCAAGCAAACAAGATCATGTAAGACATAGTCCAAACATACTTAAGTGATCTAGAATTCCATAAGAGATATAACAAGACATAGAACAATGATAGATGAGACCAAATGAAGTGAGATACAAGATAGGGCAGCAAGCACATCATGTCATGACAAACTTAAATTAAATGAAGAAACAACATCCATCACACTCAAAGCATATGTCAAAACTAGGCATGCATTCAACAAAATCAAGTCCAAAGTGATTCACATGTTCTTATACAAGTAAGACAACACCAAAGGAGGATCATACATCAAGTGCCATAGTAATTAAGAACCTTAAACATGTCTTATCAAGCCAATAAAGGTCACTAAGCATTAAAGAGACTCGTGTCATTTAAGAGCACAAAAATTAGGTCAAGAGGTGCATCAACATGCTCAAAACATCACCAAATGGGTGCATCAATCAAAAATAGAAAAGTGATCGAATAAAATCCCAAAAAATATCCAAAGGTATGTTCAAACATCCAACTAAGCATGTACAAAATATGGAAACAAAAAAAGTTCAAGAACATGTCCAAAAGTAATCAACAAGGCAAGGTAGACAAGTAATCAAGCATATATCGAGAGTCAACAAAAGTCAAATGGCAAGTCACTTAAAGTAACTCAAACCAACCCCAAACCAGTATAAAAACAACCTCATATGAAGGTCTAAATGTGTCTAAAAAAATAGCCTCAAATGATGAGCAAAGGTCAAGAAATTTCCTAACCCTAGATGAAGGGTATCATCGGAAACACATCCACAAAATAAATCTAAATAAAATAATAAAAATGAATTAAAAATAAAATAAAATAAATGAAAATAAAACCAAGACACAAATTAATCAGAAAACTATTTTTGTTGATTTTTTAAATGAGTTTAGAAATTAAAAATAAAATGAAAACCAAAATGTAAAAAGGAAACCAAAAAGAAAACAAAAGAGAAGCATGAGGGTGTATGCAGTAATCCAGATACAAATGAATCATTCAATAGCGCGTTGGGCCTCAAGATGGTGGTGTGTTAATAGTAAAAATCACTAAGCCTAGTCCAAATTCTATCAGAATCAAACAAAACAAGCTCGCGTGGACTGCCACCTCACTTTCATTAATTGACATAGCGCTGATGTTACAAATCCAACGGCCAAGATGAAAACACCTCAAACAATTTAAATTCAAAAACATGGCGCGAAGGCCACATCACTCATCTTCATCATTCAGACATCGGAGCCCTAGCTCCGGTCGTCTTCTCTAACCAACTGGCCGCCGGAGCAACCACCAACCACCCAGAAACATCCAATGAGACCATCATCTTACTCAGAATCTCATGCTGATCACAGATCCATCATCCATTCTTAAAAACAAACTCGTTTACATGATGAATCGAAGGGAAACATAAGTGAACATGCAAACTAAAAATCACCAAAACGAAACAAGGACATATACAAACATTTCCTACCACATGTAGGACTTTAGATGCATCCAAGATGATCCTAAAATGTGTCTAATATGAGTGAAATCAGATCTGAAAGTTTACCTAACGGAGAACAGTCCGTTGCTTCTTCAACATGCTTAAGATATGAAAAATGATGTGGAAAACTTGGAAATCAACTAGAGGCTATAGATCAAAGCTCATTTGGATCAGAAAGTTGCTAGAAGTCTTCAACCAATTCCAATCCGATAGTGAAGAAACCAAAGCTTGTAGCACCTCCAATGGTGGATACAGAAGCTGGATTTTGCGTACAGAAGCAGATATGACTTGGTAGATGATGATTCTACCAAGAGAACCTAAAAAACTCTCAGAAAATGAAGTACACGAAGATGAGAAAATTGAGAGGAATTTGTGATTCAGATCTGAAAAAATGGAGTCAATGATCAAGCTTGGGAGAGTTTTCCCATTTATATGATGTGTTTAGGGTTGGAAAGGTGTGGAAACGAAGCTGAGGTTTGGGAACTGGTTATCTTGGTTTGGAAGTAAAAAAACACATGAGGGATGCACATGGATGTGGCACGGGTTATGGCTTGGCAATGAGGTTTGGGAGGAGTGGTTTGGCAATGAAAATGCAAATGAGAGGTGGGTGATCAGATTGGCACGTGAGAGCAAAAAGAATAAAGGCAGGTTGTACATTCTTCTTTTCCATGTTTGGCATGAAATTCAAATTGGTGCATGAGGAATGTAGTGCATGCTTGGTCATTTTTAGTAAAGAAAATGAGTGCATACGTGTGAGAATGATATGCACATGCCATGTTGCCAAAAAAATCTCCAAATGGTACCAAAAATAAGGAATCACATGCCTTGCCATGCTTTGAACTCAAGCTCACCTAGCCACTTTTGGAGCTACATAACTTCATGGATTTCAATCCAAATTGGGCAAATTGATGCTCATTAGAAAGCCTACACATCAAGGCACAACTTTGATGTTCAAGAAAAGTTGAGATGATGCTTGGACAGTGGTGAAAATTAAGGTAGAACATTGGTACTTCAAGCTGCCCAAAATCAAACCTCAAGAAATTCTAAGTGTTGGAAATTTGACATGAAAAATCATGAACTTGTGAACACCATAACTTTGTCAATTTTGATCCAAATGAGGACTTCTAGTAATGGTTAGAAAGCTTAGAATGTGCACTACAAATTTCATGTGAAAAAGATTTCCAAATGGAGCTTGGATCATAGAGGAAATTGGCTTAGAAGATGGCTGAATTTAGGCTAGAACTTTCCCAAAATGGAAACTCTCTAAAACCCTAATTTTCCATAAATGGCAAATTTTCCAAATTCTTGATTTTTGATAAATCCCTTGACATTTCTTGATCCAAATCCATCCATTGATAACATTTGACATAATGAACAAGAGTTTGACCTCAAAAAGTCAGGAGTTGACTTTTTCACTGCACAGTTGACTTTATCCCTGATTTTCTTGATTTTCAATCCTCTGATCAATTGAAACCCTTTTGAATCAAATTGATGGTCAATCTTCCATTCCTAGACACTTAGGGACATATGGAATACCATGGAATCAAGTCTTGCCTAAAGAATCAGAAATAAACTAATTTTAAGCAAAACCCTAATTTTAGCCCCAAATGTTAGGAGAAATCGACCCAAGCTCAAAACCCAAATTCCTATGAGTATGATATGAATCCTTTTAAACACAGATGAAATGTGCCACATGATGATGATAAAGCTTCAAAAATCTTGCCCATTGGAGTGTTACATTCACAGATGTTCACAACCCTAGCTTGATGATCAATTGATAGAAGGAGGTGATCCACTTCAAACCTCTTGCCAAATTTAATCATCTAAAGAGGTGATGGACATATTAGGATGCCTTAAGGCCTAAGAACCCAGTGTAGCCTGAGTGATGGTGATACCAAGACCATCTCTTCCCTTGGTTTCTTGAACAATATTTAGCTATGCACACATGATCTCTTGCTTGAACCTCTGAAAAACATCTTCTTCTCTTGAGCTAACCAAGATACCTTGATCCCATACATAAAACCAATGATATGCACAAATGATAATGCAAAATGAAATGAAGCCTAAGCCAGTTGGAGTTAGGAAGTAGAGGGCAAATTTTGGGGTGTTACAGCTACCCTTCATCAATCTTCTTGGACCTGAAGGTGTGAGAGCAAAGGCTTTCAGACAATTTGGATACACGGAGATTGAATACAAAAATAACCATACAAATTTGCAACCTGCAAAGGGAGGGACGACTCCGCTGGGGGACAAGTAACAAGAGGTATACAACTATAACACTGACGGGTGTTGAAAAAACACGGATAAGCGAAAGATCAATACAGACGGGTATCTGGGGCTAATACAAATGAGTATCGAAAACTGAAAGGCGAACACAGACGAGTGTCAACTACGTTGGGGATAAACAAGTCCGAGTGTCAAAACATCAATAAGTAGCCAAAAAGAACATAGACCGGTGTCGAAAGAACACAGACTGATGTCTAAAATCAATACGGACAAAGTATTGAAGAAATTAAATCAAACACGGACGGGTGTCAAAAGAACACGGACGGATGTCTAAGGTCAATACAGACGGGTATTGAGGAAAAGGTTCAAACACGGAAGGGTGCTGAAAGAACATGGACGGGTGTCTAAGGTCAATACGTACGGGTATTGAAGAAAAAGGTTCAAACACGGACGGGTGTCGAAAGAACACGGACGGGTGTCTAAGGTCAATACGGACAGGTATCGAAAGATCAATACGGATGGGTATTGAAGAAAAATGTTCAAACACGGACGGGTGCTGAAAGAACACGGACGGGTGTCTATGGTCAATACAGACGGGTATTGAAAGAACATGGACGGGTGCTGAAAGAACACGGACAGGTGTCTAAGGTCAATACGGACAGGTATTGAAAGAACACGGACGGGTGTCTAAAAGGTCAATACTGATGGGTACTGAAAGAACACAGACGGGTGTCTAAAAGGTCAATACGGACATGTATTGAAAGAACACGGACGGGTGTCTAAAAGGTCAATACGGACGGGTACTGAAAGAACACAGACGGGTGTCTAAAAGGTCAATACGGACGGGTACTGAAAGAACACGGACGGGTGTCTAAATCAAAATGACGACTTCACTGGGGATTGAAATGCTAAATCGAACATGGACAAGTGTCTAAAGAACACGGATGAGTGCCTAAAATCAATACGGACGAAGTATTGAAGAAAAGGAATGAACACGGATGGGTGTCGAAAGTCAATACGGACGAAGTATTGAAGAAACGAAATCAAAACACAGACGGGTGTTGAAAGAACACGGACGGGTGTCTAACTAACACTAACAACTCTGAGGGGATAAGTCAAAAGACCACCTAGACGAAGGGGATGAAAAGAGAAGAAACCATAGACTAACAATCCTGACAAACAACTCTGGAGGGGGATACCAAATAGTCTCTCCGGATGACTAAATCCATTGCTTGGGGAATAGAGTTGAACGATATCTCCTGAGTTACTACACTCCCTGCTGGGGAAATGCCTGGCAAAAGAGAACTCAAACCTAGCCTATGCTCCGAATGCATATGTTTGAATTTTTCTATGGCGTAATGCTCCATACGAAATGGAAGTGCTACGCGTTTGGGAGGATGCCATGCAAAAATGCTTATGCTATGCAAAAGGAACACCTCAGCGAAATAAATGCTGAAAACGAAGGAAACTCCATCGGGGAAGACAAACTAAATTGTCTCCTAAGTCAAAAACCCCACTGAGGAAAATCACACTGAACGACTTTCCTGATCAACAAACTCTATTGAAGATAAAACCCAAAGATAACTTCCCGACTGCTGGGGATTATAAATAACCCTTGTTGAAGATGGAACCCAAAACCTGCTACTGAAAAGTGCCAATAACCATTGGACTTAAAACCCGCTGGGGACGTCAACCACTGTTGAACAAACCTCTGCAAAGACTAACACCAAACTCTGCATGGGAGAGAAGTCAATAACACCAAACCTGCCAGGGAATATTACTGAACTTAACCTGCTACTGGAGAAATGACTTTACCTTGCTAGGGATAAAACATGCTGTTGTCGACGAGACTACACTTCCTGGTCTGATAAGGATAGTAGAATCAAGACTCCACGGAGAAGATAAAATCTCCGTCCGGGAGAGATATCCCACAAGTCTTCTACAGGAGATACAACAACATCCACCCTGGGGCAATCAACTTTTGAATGCTTGTTGGGGAATAATAAACCGACCATGACTCTGGATGGGGAAACAATCCTCTGTACTCTTGCTGGGGAGAGTATGCTCTGGTGAGGATGATGAACTTTCAATATTGGGGAGAGAAACTCTACTGGGGAGAAACAGTCCTGCTTCCCTGCAAACACACAACAACAACAACAACAACAGGATGTTCTATATGCAAAATGGCTACCTCGGATACCATCCATAATATCCATTGTTTAAGAAATTCCCATTATTTTTCGCTATGCTCCGCAAAGCTTAACGTTTTCACATGCAATGTTTATCAAAAATATCGGACGTTTTCATAAACAAAACAGTAAAAGTAAAAAAAGGAAATGGAAAGCTCTTTGAGTGAAATGAAAACTTTATTGAATGAATTGGCCTATAAATAGGCATTTACAATTGGAAACAATTCCTGAAAAGAGGTAATTGCACAAAAATGAAAAGAAAATACACATGTCGGCAATGTGGGAACAGATATCCACCATGCTTTGATTCAACTATGACCCATATGCCTTGCTTATCAGCAGATGCTTTGACCTTCGAAGAGACTGACTGGATTGATCCATTTCCTTCAAAATTCCCAAATGTCAAAAGTGCTCACAGATCGAATGTAGATCACAGCCTCTCGCTTTCAAATCCCTAACTTTTGCCTAGATCACCCTTTCAGGTTTTCAATCCACCGGGATACCCATTTTGCCAAAGTTTCCTTTTCAGGTTTCCAACTTTGTGGGTTTATTCTTTTCTTTTCTTTTTATCCCTAATTTTTGCCCGAACCTTTTTTTTTATGGTTCGCCGGGATGCATTTTTTTGCATGGACTTTTCTTTTTATGTCCAGCGGGTCTCTTTTTTATGCGAAGTATTTTTTGACTACGTCTGCGTTCACAGAAGATGTAAAATCTTCTCCATCCATAGTCGAAAGTAATAAGGCTCCACCAGAGAAAACCTTTCTTACTACATATGGCCCTTCGTTTTTTGGAGTTCACTTGCCCCTGTGATCTGTCTGAGGAGGAAGGATCCTTTTCAAAACCAACTCGCATGTCTAAAAACACCGAGGACTCACTTTCTGATCAAAGGCCTTTTCATCCTACTCTAATACAACCGGCCATGTGCAATGGCTACCAATCTCTTCTCCTCAATAAGGTTCAGTTGATCCAACCTGGATCGTACCCATTCGGCTTCATCAAGCTTTACATCCGCTAGAATTCTCAAAGAAGGAATCTCAACCTCCAATGGTAGGACTGCTTCCATACCATACACTAGTGAGAAAGGAGTTGCCCAAGTTGAGGTACGTACCAAAGTACGATAACCGTGTAGAGCAAAAGGCAACATCTCATGCCAGTCCTTATACATTACCACCATTTTCTGCACAATCTTCTTGATATTCTTATTTGCCGCCTCATCAAAACCATTCATCTTCGGGCGATATGGAGAAGAATTGTGATGCTCAATTTTAAAGCTCTGGCATAACTCCTTCATCATCTTATTGTTCAAATTCGAACTATTATCAGTAATGATTCTCTCCGAGACTTCATAACGACATATGATGTCCTTCTTTATAAACCGGGCTACCACTTGTTTGGTGACGTTGGCATACGAGCCTACTTCCACCCACTTCGTGAAATAATCAATGGCAACTAATATGAAACGATGCCCATTGGAAGCAGTCGACTCAATCTTTCCAATCATATTGATGCCCCACATGGCAAAGGGCCACAGAGATGTCAATACATTCAGAGGAGTAGGTGGCACGTGCACCTTATCAGCATAAATCTGGCATTTATGGCATTTTCTAGCATATTTGAAATAATCGACCTCCATAGTCATCCAGTAATACCCTGCCCTCAACAATTTTCTAGCCATAGCATGCCCATTGGCATGCGTACTGAAAGAACCCTCGTGAAACTCTTCCATCAACAGGCATGCCTCGTGTTCATCAACACAACGTAGCAAGACCATGTCGAAGTTCCTCTTGTACAGTACATCATCCTCATTTAGAAAGAAATTGCCTGCTAACCTTCTCAGAGTTTTCTTATCCTTGGTAGATGCCCCAGTTGGGTACTCTTGACTCTTGAGAAAACACTTAATGTCATGATACCAAGGCTTGCCATCTGATACCTCTTCAACTACAAACACAAAATCCGGTCTATCAAGACGCATGATTCTGATTAATGGTGCTTCATTCCACCGATTCACCTTGTACATGGAAGCTAACATTGCCAACGCATCGGCCATTTGATTCTCAGTCCGGGGTACATGATGAAAGTCTACCCTATCAAAGAATGGCAACAACCTTCTGGAATAGTTCTTATAAGGCACCAAATTTGCCTCACGAGTCTCCCATTCTCCTTTAATGTGATTAATCAGCAATGCAGAATCACCATACACATCAAGGTTCTTGATTCTCAAATCAATAGCTTATTCCAACCCCATAATGTATGCTTCATACTCTGCCTCGTTATTGGTGCATATGAACGCTAATCGGGCAGTGAAGGGTATATGAGAACCCCCTAGAGTTGTAATGATTGCCCTGATTCTGTTACCATATGAATTAACAACCCCATCAAAGACTAAACTCCATTGAGATCTAACTTCAGGTCCTTCATCAGGCAAAGGTTCATCGCAGTCTTTCATCTTTAGAAACATGATATGCTCATCCGGAAATTCAAACTTCATCGGTTGATAATCCTTGATTGGTTGTTGAGTAAGATATTCTGACAGAACACTTCCCTTAATGGCCTTCTAGGAAACATACTGAATATCGTATTCTGTCAAAACCATCTGCCAATGGGCTATTCTCCCAGAAAGTGCTTGCTTCTCAAACACATACTTAATTGGATCCATCTTTGAAATCAATAGGGTTATGTGGTTTAACATATACTACCTCAAATGCTTAGCTGCCCAAGTGAGTGCACAACATGTTTTTCCAGCATAGAGTATCTCGACTCACAATCAGTGAACTTTTTACTCAGGTAGTAGATGGCATGCTCTTTTCTACCTGACTCGTCGTGTTGACCAAGCACACACCCCATTGAATTCTTAAGAACCGTAAGATACATAATCAATGGTCTTCCTGGTACTGGCGGCATGAGGATCAGAGGTTCCTGCATTTTGACAATTTTCATTCCACCTGACCTCTTGATCTTTTCTTAGAAATTTGAATATTGGTTCACACGTGGCTGTAAGATGAGAGATTAATCTAGCAATGTAGTTCAATCTCCCTAAGAAACCACGAAACTCTCTTTCTGTTCTTGGTTCAGGCATTTCTTGTATGGCTTTTACTTTAGCAGGATCTACCTCGATACCCCTTTCGCTAACAATAAATCCAAGCAATTTCCAAGATCTCACACCGAAGGTGCACTTGTTCGGATTCAACCTCAGTCTGAACTTCCTTATCCTTTCAAACAGCTTCTGTAAATTCACCAAATGTTCTTCCTCTGTTTGTGACTTCGCAATTTGTAGCGCGATTTTTGTGGTTTCAAATCACTATCACTTTGGTACTACAGTTCGATTCATTTTTTATCCTGTTGAGCTGATTAAGGAAGGGAAATAGATGTCTCCAATTAACCCTGCTTGCATGCTGAGGTTAAATAGTCAAAACTGTTGGTTTACAGATGCTATCTAAAAGGGGGGTCTGTCTTAGGTTATTTTCTTAAAAAACAGTGTCTGGACTATTTGCGAGGTTTTTGGTAAGTTGTTAGGTCTGATGCTTCTTGATTGATGTATGGAGGTACTGGATTTTGGGTTTTTGATAAGTATGCTCGCTAAGATTTTGCAATCTTATGCCTACGTATTCCCGTGTAACGAAACAGGGAAATCAGAGCGATCGTAGTTCCTCCTATTCTATGGGAGGAAATGGATTGTTTTGGTGTCTTGTTCAAAGCCCAAGAAACGAAGCTAAAGGTGGTTTGTATCTTGTTCAAAGCCCATGATATGAAGCTAAAGGTTTGACTGAGAGAGAATTTGTCATCTCTAAAGAGGAATTGTCGATGTTTGTATGCTGTGAGCAAGGCACTAATTTGATGCTAAAAGGTTGATTGACTCAACCGGGGTTTCTTTATACGAAGCCTAAGAGGAGGCGGGAAGTTTGACTTCTCCGGGGAAAATGTTATTTCTGTCCTGTACAAAGCCCAAGATTGAGGCTAAAAGGGATTTTGACTCCGTTGAGGAGAATGTATCTTGTATAAAGCCCAAGATGGAGGCCGAAAGGGTTTGACTCAACAAGAGAGTACTTTTATCTGTCCTGTATAAAGCCCAAGACGGAGGCTAAAAAAGGTTGACTCAATAAGAGAGTTCGAAGATTGATTGACTCAACAAGAGAGTCTGAAGGTTCATTGATGCTAACACGAAAATGTATCATATATTTTCCTTGATTTACGACTAATAATTACGTTATTTCAGCCCAAGTTCCGATTATTCTGCGAGTATTCTAGTGTTTTCGCAGGTATTTCATTGTCCAAGCTGAAAGGAGCAAAGTAGAGAAAACATGAAGAAATGAGAAGAAAACAGGAAGAATTAATAAGAAAAAGAGCAGAAAATGAAAAGTGGTGTGTGTGACGACCGTCACACAACTACCACGACCGTCACGCTCCCAAAGCTTGCCACGACCATCACACGCTCAAAGATGGTTATTATGTTCAGAACGCAGACGTGGAAAAAGAAACCCAATGCACACGCACGTTGAGCAGTTTCTCCTAGATTCACTCCCTCAACTTCAACTGCATGTGAGCCAGTCTCCCTTAGAATTCTCAACCACCAAGGGTTATGCTCCTACTATTTCTCTAACGTTAAGGCAACGGTGGAGCTATAAATACAACATGGATTGGAAAGCCAAAGACAGAGAGAATTTCACCCCGAATTGCTACAGAATTTATTTCCGAATTTTTTTACTTTCCTTGCATTCCTTATTTGTTTCCCGTTTCCCATTCCTTGTTTACCATTACTTGAAATAGTGATAGTTTCTCACATTGAGGAGTTATTGCACCATAGTTAGGATTTATTTTCAATCTTGCCTTCATCATTCGTTATTCCGATACGATCGAGCAAAAGCCTACCGACTTGTGGAGGAATTGCGAGAACCAACTTATTGCATATTTATCAGGTTTTTATTCATTATCTTAATAATAGCATTATCGTTTTCTCATTGCCATGTTTAATTTACTATTTTGTAATTTATATTTATGCATGTTTGTTTTAAGTATTATGTCTAGCTAAATCTGATTTATCGGTATGTAATGAAGTAACCGGAATGGATTCGATAATTCCAAGCTAAAACCATAAACAACTTAATTTCTGGCCGCGATTTCTTAATTAAAACTGGACTTTTATTACGAGAGTAAAAAGGTAGCAAAGGTTAGGATTAAGACCATGAGAGTGTGATATTTTAACCGGATAGCTGAAATCGGGCATTGGTTTTAAAAACAGCGAGAGCGCTTTAAAGTTAATTAGACTGTATTAGTTTTCAAAAAGTATTTTTAAACTCTGATGGGCTAGTGAGAGCAGACGTTATGATTTAGGAGTATAGTCCAAAGCAATAACCATGAGAGTGT
Organism: Lathyrus tuberosus; assembly: GCA_022829125.1. NCBI lineage: Eukaryota > Viridiplantae > Streptophyta > Magnoliopsida > Fabales > Fabaceae > Lathyrus > Lathyrus tuberosus. The sequence continues at coordinate 10,227,605 of JALAZF010000168.1, forward strand.
GAGGTAAGGGCTTTTAAACTAATATTTTCTACAGAAATATAATGTGACTTATTTTTATACGCTTAGGTTTTATAGAATCCAAGATGGCATACTAAGTTATGTACCGATATCCTAATATCAACTAGTTTATTCTAAAAAAAAATTAGATTCCCTTTAGTTTCCCTTTTTGAACTTAAAACTAGAACATCTTCGCCTTAGCTAAACACAGTAGCAAACCGTAGCACTAGGTTGATTATCAAGTCCCCGTGGGATCGATATCTTTATTACTACGCGATAGGCTGTGCGCTTGTAGTTAGTAATCGTTAGACTCAGAAAGTCGCGACCAAGGTTTTGGAGCCGTTGCCGGGGACTTAATTTAGTCAATAGTGCAATTATTTGTTGCGCCGTATAGACTAAGGCAACAAATTTTATTTCCCTTTTCTTTTTCTCGATTGTATGCCAAGTACTCGCTCACAAAGCGAAGACTTGCAACCACCAATCTATGAATTAGAGCATTTCTTACATTTAAGATGCAGAATATTTAAGTATCAACGCAAGTATAATATTCCCAATCTTCTCGCTCATACTCCTGAACCAGTCAAAGAACGAAACATGGCTGATGGACCACAGAACCGTCCTCTTAAGTATTATGCTACCCCATTTGAGCAAGAACCACACAATAGCATTGCTGCCCCCGCTATCAACCAGAACAATTTCGAGTTGAAACCCTCATTGCTGTCAGCCGTACAACAACATCAATTTTCTGGAAATCCTACGAACGATCCTAATGAACATTTGACCAAATTTGTGCAGTACGCAGACACAGTGAAGGCAAATGGTGTGACTGCAGACGCAATAAGACTACGTCTTTTTCCTTTCTCATTAAGAGACAGAGCTTGGGCTTGGTTGCAATCCTTGCCATCAAATTCCGTCACTACGTGGGATGAGTTAAAAAAGGTGTTCTTAGCACGATACTTCCCACCAATCAAAACAGCTATGCTGAGAGCCCAAATTAATGGATTTCGACAAAAAGATACCGAGTCTCTTTACGATGCATGGGAGAGATACAAGGATATGATGAGGATGTGTCCGCATCACGGTCTTGAGGATTGGTTAGTCATCCATACGTTTTACAATGGTCTCTTGTACAATACAAGAATGACAATAGATGTCGCCGCTGGTGGTACACTTATGGACAAACCTTATACCGAAGCCTATCAACTCATCGAAAGCATGGCTCAAAACCATTACCAATGGGGAAGTGAGAGAATGCCAGTGGAAAAGGCTCAAACGAAAGGTGGGATGTACGAAGTTAGTAGTCTTGATCATGTCCATGCTAAGGTAGATGCCCTTGCTCAAAAGATAGACAACTTGACCATAACACCCGTAGCCACCGTGGCTGTCGTAGCTCCAAACTGCGAATTATGCGGAGTACTTGGACATGCTGCCCCCGAATGCCAAATTTTAACAGGAGTCTCCGCTAATCAAGTGAATTATGCTCAAGGAAACCCATATGCAAATACCTATAATCCTGGTTGGAAGAACCATCCAAACTTTTTGTACAAGAATAATAACGCTCTGTATGCACCTGGCCAAGCGCCTGCTGTGCCACCAGGATATCAAAAACCTGCTGCTAATGTTCCCAACATTCCTAGGAAGTCAAACCTTGAAATTATGATGGAGAACTTCATTGATGCACAAGCTCAACAAAACAAGGAGTTCCTTAACTAGAATGTTCACACCGGTGAGCAAATCAAACAATTAGCCAACAAGGTTGACGCTCTAGCCACTCACAACAAAATGTTAGAAACATAAATCTCACAAGTGGCTCAACAACAAGCAGTTACCGCTGCCCCAGCTGGGAACCTTCCAGGTCAAACTCAAATTAATCCAAAAGGACATGCAAACGCTATAACACTTCGGAGTGGAAAAGAACTAGAAGGACCCACTGACCCAAGAATTAAAAATCCAGCATGTACCAAAAGCCTAGTAAGGAGTCTGAAAAGGAAGGCGAACCAAAAGAAAACGAGAAGGAAGATAATGGCAAAGAGGCCGAAGAGAAAGAAGAACCATATGTGCCTCCGCCGCCTTATAAACCGCCTATCCCGTATCCCCAAAGATTCGATAAATCTAAAAACATAGGCCAATTTAAGAAATTTGTTGAACTTCTGAAACAATTAAATGTCACAATACCTTTTACAGAAGCAATCACACAAATGCCCTCATACGCTAAGTTCCTAAAAGAAATATTAACTAATAAGAAAAAGCTCGAGGATACTGAAACCGCTATGCTTACTGCAGAGTGTAGCGCTATAATCCAAAACAACATGCCTCCTAAGCTAAAAATCCTGGTAGTTTCTCTATACCATGTGTGATTGGAAAGTTTGTCATAGACAAAGCCCTGTGTGATTTAGGAGCCAGCATCAGTTTAATGCCCTTGTCTATTTGTAAAAGGATCAACATGGGAGAACTGAGACCAACAAGAATGTTTGTACAACTAGCTGATAGATCAGTGAAATTTCCTCTAGGAATGCTAGAAAACGTTCCAGTACGTATAGGACAATTCTATACTCCTATAGATTTCATAATCATGGACATCCAGGAAGACTCAAACATCCCTATCATTTTAGGAAGACCATTCCTAGCTACTGTCGGAGCCATCATAGATGTGAAAAAAGGAAAATTGACTTTCGAGGTTGGTGAGGAAAAAGTAGAATTCATCCTCTCAAAATTTTTCAAAGCACCTGCTATAGAAGATTCGTGCTGCTTCCTAGATGTAATTGATGAATGCGTTAAAGAAATGGAAAAACACCAAAACACGTGTTCTGAAGTGCTGAGAATTCCGATGCCACCAATTTTTAAAGATGATAATTGGCATGGTGAATACCAAGATAATAATCTAAGCGAATGTCTCGCACTCACTCCTGACTCTATGCCTTGCCCAAAGAAACCATCTGTAGAACTGAAAACATTACCCAAATATCTAAGGTACGAATTCCTTGATACCGAACTCGAACGACCAGTTATAGTCAACGCAGACTTAGGACAAATAGAAACCGAGAAACTATTGCATGTCCTGAGAAAGTACCCGACTGCCCTAGGCTATAACATCTCAGACTTGAAAGGAATAAGTCCCTCTATCTGTATGCATCGCATCATGCTTGAGGAAGACTGTAAAACCTCTAGAGAACATCAAAGGAGAATCAATCCCATTCTGAGTGATGTCGTTAAGAAAGAAGTACAAAAGCTGTTAGAAGCAGGAATCATATACCCAATATCAGATAGTGAATGGGTTAGCCCAGTTCACGTGGTACCCAAGAAAGGAGGTGTTACAGTCATCAATAATGAAAAAGGCGAATCTGTAGCACAACGTACTCAAACCGGATGGAGAATGTGTATCGATTATAGAAAACTAAACAAAGCCACTCGTAAAGATCATTTCCCTTTACCATTCATAGATCAAATGCTTGAACGTCTGGCTAAACACTCCTATTTTTGCTATTTAGACGAATAGTCAGGTTTTTTCTAAATTCCTATCCATCCCGACGACCAAGAAAATACTACCTTCACATGTCCCTATGGAACCTTTGCCTACCGGCGAATGCCTTTCGGATTATGTAACGCACCCGCAACATTTCAGAGATGCATGATGTCCATCTTCTTTAACTTCTTAGACGGTATAATGGAAGTCTTTATGGAAGATTTCTCTGTCTGTGGGGAAAGTTTTGAAGGATGTCTATCAAACCTCGAAATGGTACTCGAACGATGTGTAAAAGTCAACCTAGTGCTGAATTGGGAAAAATGCCATTTCATGGTCCGACAAGGAATCGTGCTAGGACATATAGTATCCGACAGAGGAATCGAATTCGACAAAGCAAAAATAGAAGTAATAGAAAATCTCCAGCCACCGAAAACCGTCAGAGAAATAAGAAGTTTCTTAGGACACGCCAGTTTTTACCGATGTTTCATTAAAGATTTCTCTAAGATAACCAAACCCCTAACTGAGCTGTTAATGAAAGACGCTGAATTCGTCTTTAATGACAAATGCTTGGACGCATTTCAAACACTAAAGCAAGCTTTAATATCAGCACCCATTATGCAACCCCCAGATTGGAATAAACCATTCGAAATCCTGTGCGACGCGAGTGACTATGCTGTAGGTGCAGTCCTAGGACAAAGAAAGGACAAAAAGCTTCACGTAATCTACTATGCCAGTAGAACCTTGGATCATGCACAAATGAACTACGCTACCACAGAAAAGGAACTCTTGGCTGTCGTGTTCGTATTAGATAAATTTCGTTCCTACCTAGTAGGAGCAAAAATAATCATCTACACCGATCACGCCGCAATCAGGTACCTATTAAGTAAAAAGGACGCCAAACCAAGGCTTCTGAGGTGTATTCTACTCCTACAAGAATTCGACTTGGAAATCAAGGACAAGAAAGGCGCTGAAAATGTAGTAGCTGACCACCTGTCGAGAATGGAAAACATCTAACCAGACCAAGTACCTATTAATGACGATTTCCCTTATGAAAGACTCTTAGCCCAGTTAGAAAGCAATACAATAGAATAATCCTTGACTTATATTGATACAGAAACTAATGAAGTGGTAGAATCTGTTTACACTAAGACCACGCTGCCATGGTATGCTGACTTTGTCAACTATCTAGCAGCCGGAGTACTGCCACCTGATCTAACCTATCAACAAAAGAAGAAATTCTTCCACGACCTTAAACATTATTATTGGGTCGAACAACTTCTCTTCAAGAGGGGTACCGATGGTATTTTCCGTCGTTGTGTACCCGAAGATGAAGTGGAAGACATAATTTCTCATTGTCATTCCGCGTCCTATGGTGGGCACGCGAGCACTTCAAAAACTTGTGCTAAGATTTTGCAAGCTGGCCTCTTTTGGCCTACTCTATGGAAAGATGTCCATATCATGGTTATAAATTACGACCGGTGTCAACGCACTGGTAACGTCTCCAGACGCGATGAAATGCCTCAGAAGGGCATTCTAGAAGTAGAAGTCTTTGACGTGTGGGGAATAGATTTCATGGGACCATTTCCTCTTCTTTTGGTAACCAGTACATACTCGTCGCTGTCGATTACGTTTCCAAATGGATCGAGGTTGTAGCTTCTCCTACAAATGACACACGAGTAGTGATAAAGATCTTTAAGAACATAATCTTTCCTAGATTTAGTGTGCCAAGACTCGTCATTAGTGACGGTGGCTCCCATTTCATATCTAAAATATTCGATAAACTGCTATCAAAATACGGAGTCAAACATCGCGTGGCAACACTATATCATCCACAAACCAGTGGAAAAGTAGAGGTTTCGAATAGAGAAATAAAACAAATCTTAGAAAAGACTGTCGCTACCTCTAGGAAATATTGGTCAACTAAACTTAATGAAGCTTTGTGGGCCTACATAACCGCTTACAAAACCCCCATAGGAACCACTCCATTTAAGTTAGTCTATGGAAAATCTTGTCATCTACCGGTAGAAATAGAGCACAAAGCCTATTGGGCAATTAAAACCCTCAATTTAAATTACGCTGGCGCAGGAGAAAAATGAATCTTAGATTTGCACGAATTAGAAGAATTAAGACTAGACGCTTATGAGAATGCCCGCATATATAAAGAAAGAACTAAGAGATGGCACGATAAGCGCTTATCTAGAAAAGAATTTAGTGTGGGAGACGTCGTGCTCCTATTTAATTCAAGACTTAAGCTTTTTCCAGGAAAACTTAGATCTAGGTGGTCCGGACCCTTTGAAATTTCTAAAGTTTTTCAAAGTGGAGCGATAGAAATAAAAGGAAGAAATAGTGAACCATTCATAGTAAACGGGCAACGATTAAAACATTATCATAATATTGCAAACAGAGACTATTTGAATAGTCTAAGACTTTTAGAGCTGCCCGCTCATCCCTATAACTGAATTATCACTAAGCTTTCGTCAGGCTTACGACGTTAAAAGCAGCGCTTAGTGGGAGGCAACCCACGAGATTGTTTTCTTTCATTTTAACTTTCTTTTACTTTTATTTCTTTTTAAATTTCTTTACTCTATTTTCATTTTTTCATTTCCTTTTACTTTCTTAATCTTATTTTCATTGCTTTTTCATATTTATTTATTTTCTTTTCTAAAAAATTTAAAAATTTTATGGAAACTGCTGTGTTGATCTTATAATTACATGCTACAGGATTTTTAAAGTCTTTCTACCTTCTTCCTTCTACATCTGCTTTACTTTTCCGACTAACTGTTAAGATGGATAATGAAGACACCATGGTTGTGCTATTCAGGGACGCTGTCCAATGGCACCGCTATGAGGTTCTCTCTCGGAGACCTATGGCCTTAACCAAATTTGCTCATGGACCTACCATGACTGCCTTAGGTATAGGAGATAGCATAGACTTTATGTTTAGCCAGATAGGATGGGAAGGTTTTGCTAGAAAGAAGTATCCAACTTACCACAGGCTGACCCTAGAATTCCTAAGCTCATTGTCCTACAACCCTAACTATGGCATAGGATTTAATAGGGGTAACATAACCTTTAGGCTATTTGGATACACGTGTCGTTTCAACATCAGAGAGATTGCGGACCTGTTGGATTTCCCCAATGGACCCGATATTTTTACCATGGCGCAGGAGGATTTAGTGATGGAAGATGAACTGGACCTTTTCTAGAGTAGTATTTCAGGACAACCTCATCATGACCCGCACCCTATGGTGTCCACCAAAATTCACAACCCGGCCATAAGGTACTTTCATATGATCTTATCCTACACCCTCTTTGGAAAAGCCGAGAATGACACCCTAATCTCTAGAGATGAGCTTTTTATCATGTTTTACGTGTTTCAATCCCGATCCATTAATGGAGCTACTTTTATGCTTGATAATCTCCGCAGGATTGCTCAAGCTGATCACGGTCCCATTTTGATAGGTGGCCTCGAAACAAAAATTGCTGATGCCATGGGATTTAGAACACGACTTTCCCGAGTGAACCCTCTAGGCGGATATAGGCCAATGAACATAACTTTCTGTTTTAACCGAGGACTCATTAGAAATCGTGGACCACCCCCGTTTCAACTCCTGATCAATAATGAAGTTGTTTCACATTTTGCACTGCCTGATCATGAGCGAACTAGTGTGCATAACCGCCACAACTGGCTATATGATTTAGATGAGCCACGACCTGAACATGATCTTGGTAGTCATGTGTCTGACATTGAGATTGACCCTGAAACTCCTCCTCACTATCATGATTTCCCTGAGCATCCCATGAATAACACTGATACTGTTCCCCCTACTAACATCCATGCCACACTCGAAGCCTTCCGCATTGCACTTCAAGATATGAGAGATGAACTTCAACTTATCCGTCTTGACGTTGTCGGTCTAAGGGATACCGCTGTCGAAGAATTTGATCATCTGAACCAAGCTGTGGAATCTTTGAAGAAGCAATGTGGCTAATACTGTCACACTGCATTTTTCCATTTAATTGCTTTTCTTTTAATGTTTTAGAACAATTTACTTTACTGTCATTTTCTTTTTAATGTCAAGGAACAAGTTTATTTTAGCTTTAATACTCTATTGCAATTTTACTTTGAGTACATTGCTATGATTTTCCAATTTTAATAAAGTATTCAATTCGTATTTATTGCTAATGGTTGAGTTGATGATATAATGTTCCTGCTTATTTTAATTTATTTCTGTCATTTTATATGCATTCTAATTATCTCGTATTTTACTGCTATTGATAATTGCCATGTTCCAATATATATATAATATGCCAACTTTTATTTAACTTCTGTGAGAATGCAGACTTTGTGAGCATGACGGGCGTAACGCCCCTGTCACGACCGTCACACGGCTTACGACCGTGACGGGTCCGTGACGAGCGTCATACTTATTTTAACGCGCCCTCTATTTTAATCAGAGACCCTTCCTCTTCGTATTCTTTTCTCTTCAAACGCCCTACTCTCTTTTCACTTCCTTAACCATCCCACTACCCATTACTCTCCATTAAACCCTCACATTAAATCCCAATTTTCTCCAACACTTCATATTTCCAAACCCTCTTATTTAAACCTCACGAAACACTCTCATTCTCACATAACAACCCTTACTCACACCCAGTTCCTCCATTCAACCTATTTCACTTTGCATGCACCATGGCTAGACACACCAGACAAGCTCCTGACCTTTTCGCTGTTACATTCAGAGAGGGAGAATCCGGTGACCGCCAAAGGGCTAATTATGTCAGCTTCTACCAACGCTCTTTCTAACCGACACGGTACGTCCACATTGCCAGCCTTGAAGAATTGGGTATGCTAGAAGGTGAATGTTGGATGCTTCAAAATGCTGGTTTATGGCAGCTCTGTACACAAGGGCAGCCTACCTACGAAGCTCTGACTCTGGAATTTCTGAGCTCATTTGCTTATGTTACACCTCCGGGAGATACAAACCAACTTTATGGTGTAGCTACATTCCGCATGTTTGGCTCTGAGTATTCGGTGGGCCAAAACTGACTTGCCCGAATGCTTGGATTCCATCATGGCGAGAATGTTCATTGCCGCTTGCCTAATGATGCCTGGTTCCAGGAAGCTTTCGACCTTTGGAATCGACTTACAGGTGTAGCTGCTTCAAGCTGGGATAGCCTCAACGCAACCTACATTCATAACCCAGCGATACGATATTTTCACAGAGTTTTAGGACACACAATCTTCGCGAGGGACAGCAACCACAAAGTCAACTTCAAGGAGCTCTTTTTCCTTTGCTGTGTGCTCTTTCCCGAACCAATCAATGCAGCCATGTTCCTACTATCTCACATCCACGCCAACTGTGCTAGAGGTTCTAAACCTTTCTACTTCGGAGGTATTGTAACTTCTATCGTACGCGGCCTTGGTCTGGGAGACAACCTCACTAATTTACCTTTCATTCCACCTGAGTCCCTGGATACTGAGTATTATCGCTCCTCCCACCTTATTAAAGCAAGGGCGGATGGACGATACCATCCAGTGGTATGTACCGGAATAATCAGGAGCATCATCATGCCATGTAGAGACCGCATCGACCCTCAAAGACATGCAAATTGGCTTTTTGATCTCCGTGCTCCTGAGCCTAATGTGGCTGCTCAAGAAAACCAAAATAATGAAGCAGTCGATGAAATGGAGCAAGAGATGGATCAGCCGCCCACTGAGAACCCACCACCTCCTGCCCAAGATGCCTCAACATCCACCGGACGTCGTCGTCGCGCCGCTTCAGAACAAGATCCCGTCACTAATGAAGAAATCTTAAGGGGCATATAGCAACAAAACCAATTGGCTTCCCAAAGAGAGGAACAGCAACAGAGGCAGTACAATGAGATGATGAGCCTAATGCGACAAATCCAACAGGGGCAAGTCCACCAAGGACAACGGATCGACGGTGTGATAGAAGAGATGGGTGCCCTAACGCTATGCTTGCAAGACCTACATGATTATATCCATCACGTAGGCATTCCAGATCATGTAGCCCAGAATGGACGTGCTCGCACCCGAGGCAGAGGACGTGGACCTCATTAGATTTATATTTTATTTTAGTTTTATCTCCTTTTGTAGTTTCTTTCCGCGTTTATATCGAAACATTGAGGACAATGTCCGATATAGTGTGGGAGAGGTACCTTTTATTTTCCCTTATGTATTCCCTTTCCGCATTTCCTTTCGAATAAAGAAGCATTTATATGAAATTTTCGTACATTTCAGAATTTCCCCACTTTATTCAACTATAACAAAAAAAAATTTATGATCATTGCACAACTTAACATACCGAAACATAGGCTATGTTAGGAAATCGAGAAAAATTTAACAAGATTGATCGTCTTGACACCTTAGACCTCTTGCATATGCGAGATCAGTTTCAATATCCATTATACCGATACCCTCAGTTCTAGTTCTAAAGTAACCCCAAGTAGTTTATATTAGCAGTCAGCACCGTCTTAAACACAAACCACGTGGAGAGCCGATGAAGATAAGTGTTTGATGCCGAATCATTAAATAACTTTCGTATTCTTCGCTGTGGTGAAAAATTGGAAAATGCACCAAACCTACGGTTGCAAAAGTATTACAAAAGAAAAGAAAGAATCCATTGTTGGTTGGTTTAGAGGAACCTGGTTCTGAACTCGGTAGGGCGAACTACGGTTCGATCCCCCACAACCTACGATTAGGATATATATATAAAGGGTTACCACACTTGTGTACCAGACCCCGTGCTAAAAAGGATCAAAGTCACTAACCGGCTACTCCACTACGTACGTGTAAAGGCAAAAGGCTTAATGTGATTGCGCTAGAATGAAACCGGGTGAAATAGATACGAGAAACTTTAGGTTTAGCTATAATAGAATGATTAGAACTGGCTTGTGTAGAGGGGAGGTCAATGATTATGCTTGTTGCTTGTGTCACTAATGTATCTTTAGTGTTTTACTTGAGTATCCATCATCTTAACAAAATGCTTTGCAAAACATTTTCAAAACAAATGGTATGTCATGTGTGTGCGTTTGATAAAACTTGTTCGACGTTCTTACAGACTAATTGCTTGAGGACAAGCAAAGATTCAAGTGTAGGGGAGTTTGATAACACGAAAATGTATCATATATTTGCCTTGATTTACGACTAATAATTACATTATTTCAGCCCATGTTCCGATTATTCTGCGAGTATTCTAGTATTTTCGTAGGTGTTTCATTGTCCAAGCTGAAAGGAGCAAAATAGAGAAAACATGAAGAAATGAGAAGAAAACAGGAAGAATTAATAAGAAAAAGAGCAGAAAATGAAAAGTGGTGTGTGTGACGACCGTCACACACCTACCACGACCGTCACGCTCCCAAAGCTTACCACGACCATCACACGCTCAAAGATGGTTATTATGTTCAGAACGCAGACGTGGAAAAAGAAACCCAATGCACACGCACGTTGAGCAGTTTCTCCTAGATTCACTCCCTCAACTTCAACTGCATGTGAGCCAGTCTCCCTTAGAATTCTCAACCACCAAGGGTTATGCTCCTACTATTTCTCTAACGTTAAGGCAACGGTGGAGCTATAAATACAACATGGATTGGAAAGCCAAAGACAGAGAGAATTTCACCCCGAATTGCTACAGAATTTATTTCCGAATTTTTTTACTTTCCTTGCATTCCTTATTTGTTTCCCGTTTCCCATTCCTTGTTTACCATTACTTGAAATAGTGATAGTTTCTCACATTGAGGAGTTATTGCACCATAGTTAGGATTTATTTTCAATCTTGCCTTCATCATTCGTTATTCCGATACGATCGAGCAAAAGCCTACCGACTTGTGGAGGAATTGCGAGAACCAATTTATTGCATATTTATCAGGTTTTTATTCATTATCTTAATAATAGCATTATCGTTTTCTCATTGCCATGTTTAATTTACTATTTTGTAATTTATATTTATGCGAGAGTGTTTTTTCTATCTCGTACAAAGCCCGAGATTGTGGCCAGAAAGGGATTGACTCAACAAGAGAGTCTTTTATACACAACAAGAGAGTGTTATGCTATCTCGTACGAAGCCCGAGATTGAGGCTAAAAGGAGATTGACTCAATAAGAGAGTCTTTTATACTCAACAAGAGAGTGTTTTTATATGTCTTGTACAAAGCCCAAGACGGAGGCTAAGGGGTGTTTGACTCAACAAGAGAGTCTAAAAAGGTTAGCTCCGCTAGGGAGAATCATTTGTACAGCCCAAGAGGAGGTTGTCTTAATGCTGAGGATTATTGAGATCCTGAAGAGTGTCCAAATGTGGGGAACTCTCATGAGAGAGACCGGGTTTCTGCGGGAGACTGATCCAGAGTGATCGGTATTTTTCCTATTGTTTGAAAGGAAATTGAGAATGTCTTTAAGACTCAAGAGGTTTAGATTGTCCAAGTCTAGAGTTTTATCTTTTATATGATGCCCAAGAGGAGGCACTTGCATTAAGGGATGAGTATCAACCCTAAAATGGCCGGAGTTTTGTGCTGGAAAGACTGCTCTAGCAAAGGATGACTAATTTCTGTCTTATACCTTTAAGAGGTCATCAGGGTCCTTGTATAAAGCCCAAGAGAAGGCATGAGAACTTCTAAGAAGCCGAAGGGTCCTTGTACAACACCCAAGAGGAGGCGGGGATGCTTTTAGGAAGTCTGTGGGTCCCCAAACCAAGAGAAGTTCAAGAAATGCAATTCACAGAGAAGAGATCATTCCAGGAAAGTTCGAGAATTTGGAAGAAACTCAAGAGATGGCATTCACGGAGAAAAGATCATCTCTGGGGAGTTAGAGTTTCTTTGACAATCTCTAAGGGTGACAATCTGAGAAAAGGTTCACCGAGAATACTGCCTTTCTCTTTGTTCCATATTGTTTAACCCCAAGAAAAGGGAAGACTATATCTGGAATCCTACGGGGGATCTAGTTTTGTTTGTATTTAAGAGTGACCAACAGGGCTTTACCTAGGTCTAGACGTAGTTGTCGGGGAAAACTCTAAATAACTATACTAGTATTACACAGTGGATATGTGACAAGGATATAAAAGGATGTGAAAGAAGACTTACAGTGAAGCAGCCCCACAATACAGTTATATACATATGAAAGCGGTAAATGAAAGCGGATAAACACTTACCCATTGTAGAGCTTCCATGCTGTTTTGTTAGTTGTTCAACAAAGAAAATTTTGATAACAACATATATTTGAATTCAAAATCAAAGGATAAAGTGCTTTGAAAAGATTGTTGGGGCTTATAGCTCAAGGAGAGGCCCAAGTTTTAACGATGATCGCACCGTTGTTTTGAAAACTGTACAGAGGGACTTATACAATATGTGAGGCCCAAAAAGTTTTTATGTACAAGGGGATGGGTCTTACAGCTCTATTAGAGGCCCAAATATTTATTTTAAATAAAAGAAATGGGACTTATAACACGAGGGTATGCCCAGGGTTATTTAAAAAGGCGACGATCACGCCGTTATTTTTGAAAATACAGTGGGACTTATACAATGACTGAGGCCCAAAAAGTGGTGTATTTACAAAGGGGATGGGTCTTACACTCTAATATAGGCCCAAAAAGTTTTAAATAAAAGAAATGGGACTTACAACACGAGGGTAGGCCCAGGGTTATTTGATTTTTGAACTGGCGATTGCGCCGAGATTTTTCTTTTAACGCAGAGGGACTTATACAATATCTGAGGCCCAAAGTTGTTTTAGTTAAAAGGGGGATTGGGTCTTACACTCTATTAGAGGCCCATGAGTGTTTGAACATGATTGATGAGGGTGGAATTGATCAAAACCCTAATTTCATCATTTTTAAAAGTGAATTCTTAAAGAAAATCAATAAAAAATGATAAAACACCAAATAAGCTTGAATAAACAACTTGTGATTTTCGGTTAAGGTTTGAAAAATGAGGTTTTAACCACAAGATGAATTAAAATTCATTTGGTTTTGATTTTTCAAGATGAATATTCACTTTTAAAATGTTTTAAAATAATTAAAAATGAATTTATTCATAAAAATACTAACTATATCAAATAAATAATATTAATTTGATTTTTTTTATGGAATAAAATATTTCAACATTTTTGTGATTTTTTGCAAAAAGAATCAATAAAAAATAATTAAAATTGAGGGAGTTATTAATTTTTTCAAATCATTAAAAATAATAAGAAAAATAATAGAAAAATGGAAAAAACATTAAAAAGGGGTTTGGGGCGAGGGGGATTCGAACCCCAGACCTCTTGTGTGCAGTGCGCGCCTCCTACCACTGGGGTGGTGATACATCCGTGTATCAAAGCCCACCCACAAATATACAAGGCTTGCCTTGTTTTTGGCCTGGCCAAGGCAAGGCAAGGCAAGGTTTTGGCTAAAAACGTGAAGCTTGTAACTTTCTCATTTCTCCATGGATTGGGACAAAATTTAGGTCTATCGTGCTTAGAATTTCACAAGGAATCCAATGGTGGTGGTGGTTTTTTCAGCTGTGGTCCCCATTTTAAAACTCGATAGTGGTTTTGAAATAGGCCTCCATTTGCATTTTCTGCGCTACCTCATGGTACAGGCATGAATCACATGATGAATTGGTCTAAACACAACATATATAACATGTATGAGATGTGTATGATTAGTGGACTTCAAAGCAATGCATATTTCTAAGAGTTCAAGTTGTGATGCTTACCTCTTTATGAGCTTTTTGGGCAATCTGTCAAGTGCCTTGTTCCAGAAACAATTTGATGCTTTGGACACCCTCAAATGATCCCTTGGAAGCTTTTAGGATGATTGGAAACAGCTAGAAACCTCAGGAATGGAAACTGGCCCTTTCTTGCAAAAGGGGCAAAAGTGACCAAAATAGCAACTCTCTGAAATGGTGTTCCAGATGTGGGGAATCATTTGGGACAGTTCAAGGATGATATTTGGAGTGCGTTTGAGGCTTTATCTGGTTTTGAAAGTGACTGAATCAAGACATGGCTTGAAAAGTGCAAAAAAGTCCTATTTTGAGGTTTTGAGAAGGGACTTTGAGGTTTTGGTATTTCAGGTCACTTATGAGAGTTTGGATAGCTTAGATATGACATATTGGATGTGTTTGGATCATGAGCTGTGATGGAATTGCTCTCTAACTCAAAAACTCAGAGTTACCTTGCTAAAGAAGGCCTTTTTTCCTAGAGAAAGAGATTTTGAGGAAAGCAAGTGTTGTAGTCCTTTGGTGTACTCAAACTGAGCACAAATGAGCTCTATTTATAGTAGAGCAAGTTCGTTTTGCAAGCAATAGTGAATGGAGGCTGCTGCAGACCTTTGGCCAATTGGAGCATTTTGGAATCTCAAGTCTCCTCTAGCCATTGACTAGAGGTTAGAGCACAGGCCTTTGGTTCCCTAGTTCAGAGATCATCCTTGACTCATTCAGTTGGAAATGGCTCAGTTCATGCCACTTTGGTGCATCCAATGAATGCTCCAAAACAAAATTGGAGTCTTGTCCCCTCTTTAGGGTTTTTTAGGTTTGACATGCTATTTTTAGTTCCAAAGACTTAGGAGGCTTATGGATCAGTGTTTGTCCCTCCTTGGTCTCTCCCTGAGGAGTTCAGATGGATAAACTTATTTGTCATTTGCACAAATTTCTCAAATCGAGCAAAATGCACAAATCTGCCTTGTTATGACAGTTGCAGCAAGGCATATTGCCACTGTCATAACTGTTAGCTCAAATGAGATTTGATGGGGTTCTTAGCCATTTTGGAAAGCTCTCATATGATACAACACATGTGTGATCATAGTTTGTCTTGACACTTTTTGGATCCAAGTGAAAAATTCCCCAATATTTTGAAAAAAGTGAAACAGATTCTGACTTAGTGAAAATTTCACTAAGTGTTGGAAAAAGTGACATTTCATGTTTTCAGCCATTTTGATCCAACCATAACTCAAAATCCATGATGAATTGGAATGAGGTGTAGTTGACACTTTTAAAGTATGCCATGAGAGCTACAAATCCATCTTTGGATCAGCCAAAATGGTTGCTTGGATCTCAAGTTATGATCCTTGAAAGTTGGTACCCTAGCCACTTTGTTCCATAACTTAGAAAATTTCTAAGGTTTTTATGGTTACCCCTTTTGCAAGTTATCCCAATTTTCTTGATTTTTCTTGATGAATTATGATTCCAATCACACATTAACATCATTTTAGGGTTAGGGAACCATAATTGATCAAAAAAACAAAAAGTCAAACTTTGACTTTTGGGCACAATTGACTTTTTATCAGATGAATTCCAAACTGTGCTATCCTCTATGAAATCAAGTCCTTGACCTAAATCAAACTTGATGGATTGATTTCATAGGTGTTATAGGGTGTATTGAATCATGTCCCAAGGCTTGGGAGCATGTCCTGGTCAAAAGTCAAAGGCACAGTTGACTTTTCTCGCTAAACCCTAACTGTGGTTCTGATGAACTTGAAACTTGTGAATCAAGCTTCTTGGATCAATCCATTGTTGCAAATGGATCAATGTAGTGTATTAGGGACCCTCAAATCATGTCTTGAGGTCTTGGCTCATGTTTTGTCCCAAAAGTCAACTTAGGGTGAATTAGGTCAATAAACCCTAATTCCTGATTTTTTATGAATGCATCCCCTGAGGTTAAATTGACTTGATGATTGGGTTTATGAGGTCCCTTAGAGTATTTTGGGTTATGCTTTGAAGCATTGGCTCATTCCCAGAGGAAAATTTCCATCTGGAGGCCCTGGTCGACCAAAACCCTAATTTGGTGACACTGGCGATCTTGAGGCTTAATCCACTTGGAATGTTGCAGCCTTGTGCTTGATCCTTGATGTGGGAGTCCTCTTGATCCTTTATGGATGTTTGAGAGGTTAGACAAATTGAAGAGCATGTCATTCCTTGATTGATCCTTTGTGTAAGGCTCTGAGAGGGCTTGAAACCCTAATCCTTGATTGTAGTGAATGCTCATCAATTCCTTGAGGAGCTTGATGAGGCATGGTGGTTCATCTATATTGTGATGATGATTTGCACAATGATGGGAAATCTTAGTGGTCAAAATTTAGGGTATGACAGATGCCCCTATTTAATCTTCTTGGACTCGAAGGTGTGAATGGCTAAGGTATTTGGGCATTCGGGGTGCAAGATAATTAAATATCGGAATACCCAAAATTTTGATGGTGGTTATGAATGGCAGCTTGCTCATCCATCTTCTTTTGCTAAGCAATGATGCTTAGAAAAGGTAAACTTCCCCTCGATCCTGGTTTTCAGCCAGGGAACTAGTCTCAGTTTCTGAAATAAACTTCCCCTCGATCCTGGTTTCCTACCAAGGAACTGGTCTTAGTTTCTGAAATAAACTTCCCCTTCGATCCTGGTTTCCCACCAAGGAACTGGTCTCAGTTTCTGAAATAAACTTCCCCTTGATCCTGGTTTCCTACCAAGGAACTGGTCTTAGTTTCTTTTGTCAATAAACTTTCTTGACAAGAAACGCTATTCGTAGTGGTTTTTCCTCAAACTTCTCGCCGAATTTTCCTAGGGAGATGCCATTTTATGGAAAATGTTTTAATGTTATACTTGCTTGGGAACACCCATTGGTCTGAAATGTAGAGGTGTTCAAACTTCTCTGTTGGAGACGTCATTTGTTGACTCTACTAGGGACAAAGAGTCTCTTGAGAGACTGCTTTCGCTTGGGGATATTACATCATACCTTTCTTCGAGACCTTCTCGGAGAAATGCCATATAATGTTCCCCAATTTTGAGGTGTTGATGACTTCAGTGACATTGATTTTCTGGAGAGAAGAACAACTGTGTTGCTGAGAGTTTTTATTTTCGAGGCTCTCTCTGGGATTTTTCTTAATCCGGGAAAGCAAAGATGTCATCTTCAATGGAGAAGAGTGACGTTCGTCGAGAGTTTTCTTGTTTTTTAGAGGTTTAAGTTATCAAAGTGGTCAAGGGCCTTCTCCACCCCAGAAATACACTGGAGGAGAGATTGCTCGGATGAGGCATTTCCTGACGAGGAAATAACTGACAACTCACTTGACAAGACTCTTATCACTAAGGGGTAAGACCGACTAGAGTGATAGTGATGCAATATGAATATGAATGCAAATCAATAATGCATGATGTAGGTATGTATATGCTCACAAAACTGACGCGACATACAGACTAGTGGATGAACACGACTGGATACTCGGCCACCGCAGGGGACGAAGAAGTATCATTGGTTCAAGATAGCAATTCTGCCTTGCTTAGGAGAAAGATGGTCCCTGCGGGGAACACCGTTGATCGGGCTTAGGAGATAAGAACTCGGCCGAGGGTGTCAGATGAAACACGGTCTTTGACACAGTTGATCCCTCGTTCAGGCGTACTGATTTAGAAGGAGTACTTTTATTCTGCACTTTGAAGCTTGATTACTTCTGGAGAAGCGATCGATGTTCTTTCGATGTTCAACAGTCAAAAGAAATTGCCATCTTTATTTTAAAAGCAGAGAAAAGTTTGACAAGTAAATTCATTTTTGTTTTATTTCAAGAATCATTGATCACGTTAAAAATGTCAATCTGTAAAGCTAAAACAAATGAGAATTGCAAACAAAAGCACTAGGGCTCAAATTTTATTGATAGGATGAAAATCAGCCAAGCGCGTGATCCCATAGAGTATTTACAAAGATGACCTTGGTTGGAGTTTTCCTGACCGATGGCATTACTGCTGCTGAGGGATTTGCCCCTTTGTTGAACATAGTTACTTGCCATTATCCCTAATTTTTGCCTGGATTGTACTGTGATGTTTCCAATCAACCGGGATGATTTTTTATTATGTCTCTAATTTTTTCCTGGACCTCCCTTTCGGGTTTTCAGTCCACCGAGACGTTTTTATTTATTTATTTTTTTATTTAGGTGAAGTATTTCTTGACTACGTCAACATTTGTGGTGTAGGCAAATTCCTCTCCGTCCATGGTTGCGAGTCTCAAGGCACCGCCTGAGAAAGCTTTCTTGACCACATAGGGGCCGTCATAATTCGGAGTCCATTTCCCTCGAGAATCAGCGAGAAATGATTGTATCTTCTTGAGCACAAGGTCTCCTTCGAGAGATCGACACTCTGAAAGAGGATCTGAGAAAGCTTCATAACGATATGCAAGCTCTAGCAGAAGCTCAGATGCAACAACAAAGGACTGTGATCTCAGATATCACATCTACGCCCATAGTGGAGAAGTATGATTCTAGGTATAAAATGCCGAAAGATCGTCCCTGGGGCATGCCTATCAACTATATCCTGGAAGGATATGTTCCGCCGATCAATGAGGATCAAGGAACCGTAGCAGGAGCCGCTGAGCCTGAAGGTTACAAACTTCGGGAAAGTGAAGATGCCAGGGGCATGACAACATCTCCTGAAGGTTACAAACTTTGGGAGGCACCGAGAATCTCGGCCATAATGACTATACCACCACCTGTAGTACACACTGCCCCGGAAGGATAGATTCCACAGATACCCTCTGGTGGAAACGACAACATGTTCGACAGAATGAATGAGTTCCAGGAACAATTCCTGGAGATGCAGAAAGAACTGCAAGCCCTTCGCGGTCAGGATCTATTTGGAAAAGACGCCGCAGACCTTTGTTTGGTCCCCAATGTGAAAGTTCCGCACAAGTTCCAAGTGCCCGATTTTGAAAAGTACAAGGGTAACTCTTGCCCTCAAAGCCACTTGGTGATGTACGCTCGACGAATGTCAGCTCAGACAAAGAACCAGGAGCTACTAATTCACTACTTTCAGGATAATTTAACCGGTGCCGCACTCAAATGGTACATGGGTTTAAACCGCACTAAGATCGTCACTTTTAGAGATCTTGGTACTGCTTTCGTTTAACAATATAAATACAATTTGGACATGACACCAGACAGAGATCAACTCAGATCAATATCACAAAAGGACACGGAAATCTTTAAGGAGTACGCTCAGAGATGGCGTGAAGTTGCCGCTCAGATTTGTCCACCTCTTGAGGAAAAAGAGATGACAAAGATCTTCTTAAAGACCTTGAGCTCATTTTACTACGATAGAATGGTTGCCAGTGCGCCCAGTGACTTCACCGAAATGGTGGGCATGGGAGTTCGTCTTGAGGAAGCGGTCCGGGAAGGACGTTTAGTTAAAGACGCAGGATCATCAAGTAGTACGAAACGATATGGTAGTTCTCTCCCTAAGAAAAAAGAGCATGATATTGGGAATATCTCTCTTAGAAAGCAAAGGCGAAGATATCAACCAGTAGCAGCTGTAACTCCTGCTGTTACCCCTGCGCCTGTTCCTACGTATCAACCTCATGTTGCGCAGAGCCAACCGAATCAACAGCAATATCAGCAAAGGACACAACAGCCTCTTCAGCAGGCTCGTCCTCCGTATAACAACAACCGTACAACGCGACCACCAGGGTTCGACCCTATACCAATTTTGTACGCAGAACTGCTTCCATTACTACTAGTCAAGGGGCATGTCCAAACCAAGTCTCCTCTTACCGTACTGGAAAATCTTCCTTTTTGGTTCAAGACGGATCAGACGTGCCCTTACCATCAAGGAGGACCAGGGCACAACATAGAAAACTGTCTCAGTTTCAAATCCGACATGCAAAAGCTTGTTAGGAGCGGGGTCTTATCTTTCAAAGATACGAATCCTAATGTTCTCACTAACCCGCTACCTCAACACGAGAAAGCCGCAGTAAATTTGATAGAGGGAGAGTCTAACAACATCTATCAAATTCATGATGTACTCTTATTAAGGGCCAACTTGGTCAAGATGCATTGTAGACAGAGCGGGTATGGCCATGTGCCACCTCATAATTATCACCAGTGTGATATTTGCTCTAAAAACAATCAGGGATGTTCTGTGGTGCAATCAGCTCTACAGGAACAATTGGATCTCGGGTGGGTCCAAGAGCATCGAGTTCGTGGAGTTAACATGACTTATACAAGTTCCAACATCATTCAGAACCACGACATTCGTGCTATGAATGTCAACTTGGTGGCAATGCACTCAAGGCAAAGCCAGTATCATAATCTGCCACGGCATAATTACAATTCCTGTCTGACTTGCTCAGTAAACAAACAGGGTGCCCTCCAGCGTCAGATGGATATTGGGTTGATCTAGGACTACCATGATAGAAATCCTTATCCGATCAACATGATTCAAATCTTTGATATTCGTTTGATGAATACCAGCTTGGTGGAGTTACACGCCAGGCAAGTCCAACTCAGTTTTCTCACTTCGCATAATTATCAGAACTGTAAAGGATGTTGTGAGAGTAACCAAGGGTGCGGTCTCGTTCAAAGAACTTTGCAACACTTGTTAAACCACTGGTGGCTTCCGATCTATATGGACGAAGACACACAACAAATCAGTGTGGTTGACGGGAACCCAACTCGGCATCCAAGTCAGGATGTCCGATCTACAGAAACAGATCTAGTGAGGTTACACTGCATTCAAAGCGGACGTGGCCAAGTGCCACCACACAATTATGAGCGCTGTAGAGTCTGCTCGGAAAATAATCAAGGATGTTACCTCGTGCGATCAGCCCTTCAAAGTCACCTAGACCGCAAAGAAATCCAACAATATTCAGTTTCGGGGTCTATCAACTGGATGGCCGACTATTTTGCTGATTAGATTAAGGATGTTGTTGTGATCTCCGATCATGATAGGACCAATGATGTTTGCACCATCATCCCTCTACTTGACGAGTCAAAAGTTCCTTGCCCAGAACTGATTGAAGTTACTTACGACAGTCCGAAAAATCATAAGGCTCCTGTATTTATATATCTACTGGGACCGTTACCATATGAATCAGCTAAGGCTATCCCTTACAAATACGGTGCAACAATAATTGAGAATGGAAAGGAAATTCCATTACCCTCCGTCGTGAATATTGCAGACATCAGTCGAGTAACACGGAGCGGTCGAATCTTTAACCGAGGGGTTGGAGAACCTAACAAAGAAAAGGAACTTCAGACAGAAGCTCCCAATCCACCAGTCGGTCAATCTAGTAATCCCGACCTTTCGAAAAACAATGATGAGATGCTTAAGCTTATCCAAAGGAGTGAATACAACATTGTTGATCAGCTGTTACAAACTCCTTCAAAGATCTCTGTGCTATCACTTTTACTCAGTTCTGAAGCCCACAGAGAGGCTTTACAGAAAGTCTTAGAGCAGGCCTTTGTGGAACAGGATGTATCAATATGACAGTTTGATAGCATCATCTCTAACATCACTTTCTACAACAACTTAGGATTTAGTGATGAGGATTTGCCAGAGGAGGGCAAAAGCCACAACATGGCGCTCAATATCTCAGTCAACTGCCAGGACATTGCTTTAGCCAGCGTACTGGTAGACACAGGATCGGCCATCAACGTTATGCCGAAGTCCACTCTAATGCGACTATCATTCAAAGGACCTCTGATGAGAGGCAGTGAGGTCGTCGTCAAAGCATTTGACGGGTCTCAGAAAGCAGTTATCAGCAAAGTCGACCTTCCCATAACTATCGGTCCTCACACTTTCCTAATCACCTTCCAGGTCATGGACATCCGGGCAACATACAGTTGTTTATTAGGAAGACCTTGGATACACCAGGCTGGGGCAGTCACTTCGACGCTGCACCAGAAACTGAAGTTTGTCAAGAACGATCAACTCGTCACAGTCTGCAGAGAGCAAGCATTGCTCGTGAGTAACCTGTCATTATCTACTTGTATAGAACCCGAGGAGGTTGTTGGGACTCAGTTCCAAGCCCTTTCGGTGAGCAATGAGAATCAATCAGAAAGAGGAACCTCTATTTACTCGTACAAATATGCTCTCGAAGTGATCAAAAGTAACAATGCAAAAGGATGGGGACAACTTGTCATTCCTACTGTTAACAAAACAAAGAAGGGTCTTGGTTTTTCCACAACCTGCACCCAGACAGCTGCTAACGATGAAAGTTTTCATCCCATTCAAAACTTCTTCCACAGTGGAGGTTTCCTTCACCCAGTGCCTCAAGCAGTCCATACCATCAACGAGGGAGATCCCTCCGATACAAAAGAAGAATGGGAATCCTATCTTAATGAGGACGGTTATATCTCTCAGGAAGAGGTGCCTATGCCATTTTGCTATCCCGCACAGATTCTGGGATTTATTCCCAGGTCAGATGTCGAAATGATATACGGATATTGTGATCCGGAAGGATGCCGCGCTCCACCAAATTCATTAGAGGAAGACACTCTGATGAAAGACAACTTTGACCATGACTCTTATGGCCCAATGGATGGCCTGCCCATCTGGTAGCCGTATCCAGGAGACTTGGGGCAAGAAAATCAGCCGAACGATGCTTATCAATTGAGCATCATTGAAAGGAATACCTGTGTCCCCACCATGTCATGGGATCAACACTCAGGTCATTCAGAAAATATTCAGTACGACGATAAACTCGCAAAGCTTGCCAGACTAGAGTTCATTAACTATGCTTTTCCCGAGGTCAACGTCATCGAAAGAGGTGACTCCTCCAGTTCCACAGAAGTGTGGGACACCTTAGGACAACCGAGTGGAAAATATGACTTCATGGTCAAGTACACCGCTCCTGAGAGCTCTCGTATCAGGCTCAAAGACATCCAGCCAACTGGATGGGGAGATTTGCCTGAGAGCACAAATACTCTGCAAAATACAATCGAGGAATCCTCCTACAACAACTCTTCCTGGGAGACAGATTCCAATGATCCTGCTCCACTAGAAATCAGCATTATTTCTGAAGACAAATCAAGGAAGGTACCAGACTTTGTGATTCACCGAGGAGTTCGCCGCCAATGGGTTGTTGTCGATGTTCCGAAGATTGTTCATAAGTCAAAGTAATTGTCGTCTTTAACCTTTCACCCTGCCCAGGTGAAACAGATGTTTTGATAGGCTCACTTTCTGTAAATATACCTCTTCGCTTCACCCAAACCGATAGAGTTTTGTTTTATAGGGCTGTAGTTTCAAGAATCGACTTGTTCATAAATAAAATAATGTCGTTCTGTAATTTTCGCATTCATTGCTGTTTTCTTTTCGCTTTTTCAGAAAATGGTAATCCTAAAAAATAATTCAAATAATAAAAATAAGCAGTTATCAGAAAATACACTGCACACACTCTTGCATTCTCTCTATCTCTTCTAAACACAAATCATCACGTCATGCAGATTGCTTGTTTTAAACCGCGTTGAAACATACGATCCGATGCCTTCTCCCGACTTTAAATTCCCTGTATTTGGGGCTGAAGAAGAAGATGACGACAAAATTCTAGAAGAGATCTCCCGATTACTCCGACAAGAGGAAAGGTCCATTGAACCTCACAAAAAGCGGGTGGAAATAATCAACGTGGGTTCAGAAAAAGAGAGAAAAGAAATCAGGATTGGGACACTGCTAAGTCCAACTGCCAAAGAGAGTTTGACAAAGCTTCTCAGAGAATTTCCTGATGTGTTTGCTTGGTCCTATCAGGACATGCCAGGGTTAGATACCAACATCGTGGAACATCACTTACCGTTGAGATCGGAATGTCCGCCAGTAAAACAAAGGTTGAGACGGACTCACCCAGACATGGCCATCAAAATCAAAGAGGAGGTACAAAAACAGATTGACGTGGGTTTCCTCGCCACGTCAGAATATCCTCAATGGTTAGCCAATATCATACCCGTTCCGGAAAAGGACGGAATGGTCAGAATGTGTGTCGATTACAGAGATCTAAACAAGGCTAGTCCAAAGGACGACTTTCCCTTACCACACATTGACATGCTGGTAGACAGTACAACAAAGTTCAAAGTTTTCTCCTTCATGGATGGATTCTCGGGCTATAATCAAATCAAAATGGCGCCGAAAGACATGGAGAAAACTTCCTTCATTACCCCATGGGGTACCTTTTGTTACAAGGTAATGCCGTTCGGTTTGAAGAATGTCAGGGCAACCTATCAAAGGGCCATGGCTACTCCGTTTCATGACATGATACACAAGGAAATTGAGGTATATGTCGATGATATGATTGCCAAATCTAAAACGGAAGAGGAGCATGTGACCCACCTGTCAAAATTATTTGAGCGTTTGAGGAGATACAAACTCCGCTTGAATCCCAACAAGTGCACCTTCGGTGTCCGTTCAAGCAAACTTTTAGGGTTCATTGTCAGCCAGAAGGGAATTGAGGTTGATCCTGACAAGGTCAAGGCCATTCAAGAAATGCCTTCCCCGAAAACTGAAAAACAAGTCAGAGCATTCCTAGGACGTTTGAACTACATCTCCAGATTCATATTCCTCATGACCGCGACATGTGCGCCGATCTTCAAATTACTAAAAAAGAACCAGGACTGCGTTTGGACAGAGGATTGTCAAAACACCTTCGACATTATTAAGGAATACCTGTTGAATCCACCGATTCTATCACCTCCAG
Organism: Lathyrus tuberosus; assembly: GCA_022829125.1. Lineage (NCBI taxonomy): Eukaryota > Viridiplantae > Streptophyta > Magnoliopsida > Fabales > Fabaceae > Lathyrus > Lathyrus tuberosus. Next base: position 10,252,475 of record JALAZF010000168.1, read on the forward strand.
TGGAAGGAAGACCACTGATCATTTACTTAACAGTCCTAGAGGACTCAATGGGATGTGTACTTGGCCAACAAGACGAAACGAAAAGGAAAGAGTCTGCCATCTATTATCTGAGCAAGAAATTCACCGACTGCGAGACTCAGTACACTATGCTTAAGAAAACTTGCTGTGCTTTGGCTTAGGAAGCCAAACGTCTTCGCCAGTACATGATCCGTCACACTACTTGGTTAATCTCATAAATGGATCCAATCAAGTATGTCTTTGAAAATCCTGCTCTCACGGGAAGGATTGCCCGTTGCCAAATGTTGTTATCTGAATACGACATCGAGTACCATGCTCAGAAAGCCGTTAAGGGAAGTATTTTAGCTGATAATTTGGCCCATCAACCGATTGACGATCAAGAATCAATCGGGTTTGACTTCCTAGACGAATATTACATGTATCTAAAAATGAAAGACTGCGGTGAACCGCTACCCAGTGAAGGGCCAGAACCAAGTTCCCAATGGGGACTTATCTTTGACGGAGCTGTCAACCATTACGGAAATGGAATTGGGGCAATCATTATTACCCCTCAGGGTACCCACATTCCTTTCACTGCCAGACTTACATTCAAGTGTACAAACAACGAGACCGAATACGAAGCTTGTATCATGGGTCTCAAGGAAGCGATAGACTTAAGGATAAAAAACTTGGATGTATATGGCGACTCAGCCCTGGTTATCAATCAGATCAAAGGAGATTGAAACACATACCAATCAGGACTGATTCCTTACAAAGACTACGCAAGAAGGTTGTTACCTTTCTTCAACAGAATCGAGTTTTATCACATCCCTTGTGATGAGAAACACTTGGCTGATGCATTATCCACTCTCTCTTCCATGATTAGTGTAGGTCAATGGAACGACCTACCTAAGATCGACATAATGCGCCTTGAATGGCCCGATTACATCTTCGCGATCGAAGCAGTCATAGACAACAAACCTTGGTATCATGATATCAAATGCTTCCTTCAGAAACAAGAGTACCCTCCTAGGGCATCCAGAAAGGACAGAAAAACCCTCAGAAGGCTGGCTGGCAGCTTCTTCCTGAGCGGTGATACACTGTATAAGAGAAATTTTGACATGGTCTCGCTCCGATGCGTAGACAGACTAGAAGCAGACATGCTGATAAAAGAAATTCACGAAGGATCCTTTGGCAACGGACACACAATGGCGAGAAAAATTCTAAGAGCAGGGTACTATTGGTTGACAATGGAATCCAACTGCTACAAGTACATGATGAGGTGTCACAAGTGTCAGATATACTCCGACAAAATCCATGTACCGCCAACACATCTCAAAGTTCTTTCTTCCCCATAGCCTTTTTCCATATGGGGAATCGACATGATTGGCATGATTGAACCCAAAGCTTCGAACGGACATCGGTTCATCCTGGTAGCCATTGATTACTTCACCAAGTGGGTCGAAGCAGCGTCATACACTAATGTAACCCGACAAGTGGTGGTTTGCTTTATCAAAAACAATATCACCTGCCGTTATGGTGTTCCGAGCCAGATCATTACTGATAATGGATCCAACTTGAGCAATAAGATGATGAAAGAGTTGTGCGCTGAGTTCGAGATCGAACACCATAACTCATCTCCCTACCGACCCAAGATGAATGGCGCGGTAGAAGCGGATAACAAGAACATCAAGAAGATTGTTCAAAAGATGGTCGTAACCTACAAAAACTGGCACGAGATGCTACCCTTTGGTCTTCACGGTTATCGCACATCTGTCTGCACTTCAACAGGGGCAACCCTTTTCTCTATAGTATATGGCATGGAGGCAGTGCTTCCCATAGAAGTAGAGATCCCATCAATCTGGGTATTGATGGAAGCTAAGCTTACAGAAGCTGAATGATGTCAAGGTCGGCACGATGAACTGAATTTGATCGAAGAGAAGCGAATAACGGCACTATGCCACAGTCAGTTGTATCAACAGAGAATGAAGAAGGCCTTCGACAAAAAGGTCCAACCTCGCGTCTTCAGGAAAGGAGACCTTGTGCTCAAAAAGATACAATCATTTCTCACTGATTCCCGGGGCAAATGGACTCCGAATTATGACGCCCTTATGTGGTCAAGAAAGCTTTCTCAAGCGGCGCCTTGAGACTCGCAACCATGGACAGAGAGGAGTTTGCCTACCCCACAAATGTTGATGTAGTCAAGAAATACTTCACCTAAAAAAAACGTCTCGGTGGATTGAAAACCCGAAAGGGCGGTCCAGGCAAAAATTAGAGACATAATCAAAAATCATCCCGGTGGATTGGAAATCTCAAAGTACAATCCAGGAAAAAATTAGGGATTAATGGCAATTAACTATGTTTAACAGGGGCAAATCCCTCAGCAGCAGTCATGCCATCCATCAGGAAACTCCAATCAGGGTCATCTTCAACAGAAGCTCAGGATGCCTACAATTCAAAGTTGTAGAAGGATGGTGGTCGTTATGTTTCGATGTAGCATTTTTCCCTTAAATTACCATTTTTTAACTTTGTAAATGCTCTATGGTATCACGCGCTTGGCTGATTACCATTCCATCAATAAAATTTGAGCCCTTGTGCTTTTGTTTGCAATTCTTATTTGTTTTAGCTTTATAGAACGACGTTTTAACACGATTAACGATTCTTGAAATAAAACAAAAATGAATTTACTTGTAAAATTTTTCTGCTTTTAAAATAAAGATGGCAATTCTTTTGACTGTCGAACATCGAAAGAACATCGATCGCTTATCCAGAAGTAAGCGAGCTTCAAAGTGCAGAATCAAAGTACTCCTTCTAAACCAGTGCGCCTGAATGAAGGATCAGTTATGTCAGATGCGAATACTCTATCTGACATCCTCGGCCGAGTTCTTACCTCCTAAGCCCGACCAACGGATGTTCCTCGCAGGGACTATTTCTCCTAAGCAAGGAAGAATTTCTATTTTGAACCAGTGATACTTTTCATCCCCCACTGTGGCCGAGTATCCAGTCGTGTTCATCTACTAGTCTGTATGTCGCGTCAGTTTTGTCAGCATAAACATACATACACCATTCATCGTTAATTTGCATTCACATTCATATTGCATCACTATCACTCCAGTCGGTCTTATCCCCTAGTGATAAAAGTCCTCTTGTCAATCGCATTGTCGGTTCTTTCCTCGTCAGGAAATGTTGCGTCTGAACAATCTCTCTCCTCCAGTTTATTTCTGGATTAGAGTTATCCCTTGACCACTTTGATAACTTGAACCTCTGAGAAAGCCTCTTAATCAGAGATTCGACAATACGGCAGTTTTCCTCCAAAAAATCCGTTGACGAAAAGGTCATCAGCACCTCAAAATTGGATCACATCATATGGCATTTCTCCGAGAAGATCCCGAGAAAAGTATGATGTAATATCCCCAAGAGGAAATAGTCTCTTAAGAGACTCGTTTTCCTCAGTAGAGTCAACAAATGCATCTCTAACAGAGAAGTTTGACCACCTCTACAACTCAGACGAATGGGTTTCCCCTGCAAGTCTGACATCAAATCTTTTTCCGTCAAATGGCATCTCCCCAGGAAAATTCGGTGAGAAGTTTGAGGAAAACTGCTGCGAGTAGCGTACCTTGTCAAGAAAGTTTATTGACAAAAAAACTGAGACCAGTTCCTTGGTAGGAAACCAGGATCGAGGGGAAGTTTATTTCAGAAACTGAGACCAGTTCCTTGGTAGGAAACCAGGATCGAGAGGAAGTTTATTTCAAAAACTGAGACTAGTTCCTTGGTATGAAACCAGGATCGAGGGGAAGTTTATTTTAGAAACTAAGACCAGTTCCTTGGCAGAAAACCAAGATCGAGGGGAAGTTTATTTCAGAAACTGAGACCAGTTCCTTGGTAGGAAACCAGGATCGAGGGGAAGTTTATTTCAGAAACTGAGACCAGTTCCATGGTAGGAAACCAGGATCGAGGGGAAGTTTATTTCAGAAACTAAGACCAGTTCCATGGCAGAAGACCAGGATCGAGGGGAAGTTCTACCTTTTCTAAGCGTCAATGCTTAGCAAAAGAAGAAGGGATGGGAAAACTACCATTCATAACCACCATCACAATTTTGGGTATTCCGATATTTAATCCTCTTGCACCCCGAATGCCCGAATACCTTCGCCATTCACACCTTCGGGTCCAAGAAGATTAAATAGGGGCATCTGTCATACCCCAAATTTTGACCACTAAGATTCCCATCATTGTTCAAATCTTCATCACAATATGGATGGGCCACCATACCTTATTAGCCTCCCCAAAGATGGGTGAGCATTCACTACGAACAGGAAATTGGGGTTTCAAGCCCTCTCAAGGCTCTTAGACAAAGGATCAATCAAGAATTGACATGATCTTCAACTTTTCTAACCTCTCAAACATCCACAATGGATCAAGAGGACTCCCACTTCAAGGATTAAGCACAAGGCTGCTCCCTTCTAAGTGGATCAAGCCTCAGGATCGCCAGTGTCACCAAATTAGGGTTTTGGTTGACCAGGGCCTCCAGATGGAAGTTTTCCTCTGGGCATGAGCCAATGCTTCAAAGCATGACCTAAGATGCTCCAAGGGACATCATGAACCCAATCATCAAGTCAATTTTGCCTCAGGGGATGCATTCATAAAAAATCAGGAATTAGGGTTTCTTGACCTAATTCACCCCTAAGTTGACTTTTGGGATAAAACATGAGTCAAGACCTCAAGAGAGGATTTGAGGGTCTCTAACACACTACATTGATCCATTTGCAACAATGGATTTATCCAAGAAGCTTGATCAACAAGTTTCAAATTCATCAGAACCACAATTAGGGTTTCGCGGGAAAAGTCAACTGTGCCTCTGACTTTTGACCCAGGCATGCTCCCAAACCTTGGGACATGATTCAATACACCCTATAACACCCATGGAACATGTCCATTAAATTTGATTTAGGTCAAGGACTTGATTTCACAAAGGATCGCACAGTTTGGAATTCATCTAACAAAAAGTCAACTGTGCACAAAAGTCAATTTTGACTTTTTGAGATTTTTCACAATTATGGTTCTTTGACCCTAAAATGATGTTAATGTGTGATTGGAATCATCATTCATCAAGAAAAATCAAGAAAAATGGGATAACTTGTAAAAGGGGTAACCATAAAAAACTTAGAAAATTTCTAAGTTATGAAACAAAGTGGCTAAGGTACCAACTTTGGAGGATCATAACTCCTAAACCACAAGGCCATTTTTCCCCATTCAAAGCTGGATTTGTATCTCTCATGGCCCTCTACAAAAGCTTCAAACATAACTCATTCCAAGTCCTCGTGGATTTTAAGTTATGGAATGATAAAATCACAAAAAGTGAAAATGTCACTTTTTTCCAACACTTAGTGAAATTTTCACTAAGTCAGAATTTGTCTTACTTTTTTCAAAATGTAGGGGTATTTTTCACTTGGATCCAAAAAGTATCAAAACCAATTATGATCAAACAGTTGTTGTATCATATGAGGGCTATCCAAAATGGTCAAGAACCCCATCAAATTCCACTTGGGCCATGAGATATGACAATGCCAATATGCCTTGCTGCAAACTGTCATGGCAAGGCAGATTTGGGAGTTTTGCTCGATTTTCTCAAAGTTTGCAAAGGGCAAACAAATCTATCCATCTGAACACCTCAAGGGGAGACCAAGGAGGGACAAACACTGATCCATCAGCCTCCCAAGTCTTTGGAACCAAAAGTAGCATGCCAAACCTAGAAATCCCTAAAAGAGGGAAAAGACTCCAATTTTGGCTTGGAAAATTTAATGGATGCACCAGGGTGGCATGGACTGAGCCTCTTCCAACTGAATTCAATCAAGGATGATCCAAGACCAAGGGCACTAGCAGCCTGTGCCCTAACCTCTAGTCAATGGCTAGAGGAAACTTGGATTCCTATTGATCAACATTGGCCAAACCTCTGCACCAGTTGCCAATCACTATTGCTCCCAAAAAAAACTTGCTCTACTATAAATAGAGCTCATTTGTGCTCAGTTTAAGTACACCAAAGCACTACAACTGATGCTTTCTTCAAAATCTCTTTCTCTTGGCAAAAATGCCTTCTTTAGCAAGGTAACTCTGAGTTTTTGAGTTAGAGAAGAATTCCACCACAGCTCATGATCCAAATACATCCAATATGTCATGTCTAAGCTGTCCAAACCTTCACAAGTTACATGTAACACCAAAATCACAAAGTCACCTCTCAAAACCTCAAAATAGGACTTTTGTTCATTTTTCAAGCCATGTCTTGATTCAGTCACTTTCCAAACCAGGTAAAACCTCAAACACACTCCAAATATCATCCTTGAACTTTCCCAAATGGTTCCCCACATCTGGAACACCATTTGAGAGAGTTGTTATTTTGGCCACTTTTGCCCCTTTTGCAAGAAAGAGCTCAAACTTGTTCCTGAGGTTTCCAGCTGATTCCAACCATCCTAAAAGCTTCTAAGGGATCATTTGAGGGTGTCCAAAGCATCAAATAATTTATGGAACAAAGCACTTGGCAGATTGCACAAAAGCTCTAAAAAGACGTAAGCATCACAACTTGAACTCTTTGAAATATGCATTGCTTTGAGGTCCATTGATCATGCACATCTTGTACATGTTATATGTGTTGTGTTTGAACCAATTCATCATGTAATTCATGCCTGTACCAAGAGATAGCACAGAAAATGCAAATCATGGCCTATTTCAAAACCACTATCGGGTTTTTCAATAGGAGCATGATCTAAAAAAACACCACCACCATTGGATTCCTTGTGAAGTTCTAGGCAGGATAGACCTAAATTTTGTCCCAATCCATGGAGAAATGACAAAGTTATGGCCTTCACGTTTCTAACCAAAATCTTGCCTTGCCTTGGGCCAGGCCAAAAACAAGGCAAGCCTTGTATATTTGTGGTTGTGTTTCAATCAACGGATGTATCACCACCCCAGTGGTAAGGCGCGCGCCCTATACACAAGAGGTCTGGGGTTCGAATCCCCCTCGCCCCAGACCCTCTTTTTGCTATTTTTTCCACTTTTCTACTATTTTTCATATTATTTTTAATAGTTTGGAAAATTAATAACTCTCTCAATTTTAAATATTTTTTATTGGTTCTTTTTGCAAAAAATCACAAAAATGTTGAAATATTTTATTCCACACAAAAATCAAGTTTATATTATTTATTTAATATAATTAGTATTTTTGTGAATAAATTCCTTTTTAATTGTTTTTAAACATTTTAAAAGTGAACATTTACCTTGAAAATCAAAACCAAATGAGTTTTAATTCATCTTGTGATTAAAACCCTATTTTTAAACCTTAAACAAAAATCTCAAGTGGTTTATTCAAGCTCATTTGGTATTTTTATCATTTTTATTGATTTTCTTTAAATATTTACTTTTAAAGGAAAATAAAATCAGGGTTTTTTTGATTCCAAACCTCATCAATCATTTTCAAAACCTTTGGGCCTCTTGGTAGAGTCTAAGACCCAATCCTTTGTAAATACAAACCTTTTTGGGCCTCAGGTGTTGTGTAAGTCCCGTCGTATTTTCAAAATCGCGGCGCGATCGTCACCTTTTAAAAGAAAACCTTGGGCCTCTTGAGAGAGTGTAAGACCCATCCCTTTTAACCAAAACTTTTTTGGGCCTCAATGCATTGTATAAGACCCAATACGTTAAAGAAATCTCGGCGCGATCATCATTTTTCAAATAAAACCCTTGGGCCTACCCTCTTGTTATAAGCCCTGTTTCTTTTCCTTAAACTCTTTGAGCCTCTTGAGATAGTGTAAGACCAATCCCTTTATACAAAAAACCTTTTGGGTCTCACATATTGTATAAGTCCCACTGTATGAATTCAAACAACAGTGCAATCACTGATAAAACCTTGGGCCTCTCCTTGAGCTGTAGGCCCCATCAATCTTTTCAAAGCACTTTCTCCTTTGGTTTAGAATATAATATTGTTATCAAAGCTATCTTTGTTGAACAACTAAAAAAATAGCATGGAAGTTCTACAACCGAGTAAGTGTTTACCCGCTTTCTTTATCCGCTTTGATATATATATAACTGCATTATGGGGCTGCTCACAGTAAGTCTTCTTTCACAAACTTTTATATACTCGTCAAATATCCACTGTGTAATACTAGTATAGTTATTTAGTGTTTTCCCCGGCAACTACGTCTAGCACTAGGTAAAGCCTTGTTGGTCACTCTTAAATACAAACAAAACTAGATCCCCATAGGATTTCCAGATACAGTCTTCCCATATATTACATATAACCCGTACCATGTTGTACTATGCACATTAGCTCAGCTGGCTACCTTTTTTAAGTTGTAAACATGGGTGCGTGGGTCAAAACCCTTGGGCACCATTCCCATCTCTTTATGGCTTGTTTTATTAAAATTATCAAACCATTTTCAATAAAATATAACTTTCTCATGCTTTAAGTTTTTTTTTACCATTTTTTTTGCATTGTTCTTTTTTTTCTTACCTATTTTATTTTAACATAAAAAAAAAAGAATCTTCAAAGTATTATTTTTAGGGCTATTTGTTCATCTGCAAAGTTAAACTCTTTAGGATTTTATTAAGAAGCATTTTCACTTTAGGTCATAATCTTGGGTTCTTTCCATGTTCTTTGAAGATTCATGGAATATGTTTTACATGCTTTGACCCTATCATATCTTTTCATTATGTAACTCCGAGTTTTCTTTAAACACTTGTCTTTATCAGAAACGATTATCTCCCCCTTGATTCCAAAGGAAAGTCCTCCTAAATTGACTCATAAGTCAATAAACAAATCACACATACTACCTTCATCCTCTTCTTGGCCTCATGAGAGCCATAAGTCATAACTTAGAAACAAGTTAGAGTTCTTGATCTCTATGTGACTCTCATCATCATGAGAACTCACTTTTTCCCCATCATAACTTAAACTTAGAGAGTTTCCTTAAACTCTAAAATGAGCTCATACACATTTCCCCTTGGAACTTTGGCCATAGTCAATGGTTCCTCAAAATCACCCTTAGTTAGGTGAACTAAGGTTGCTCTGATTCTTTAGTCAGATACGTAGGCACAAGATGCGACGTCTTGGCGAGCAAACTTAGTGTATATACCCTTAGGTCTTTACCTTTACCTTTAGTAGATACCTTAGCAAGCGAACTTAACATAACACAAACTAAACAAGAGGTTCCTATAGAGTACTACAGATATTAAGGGTGCTAATACCTTCCCTTAGTATAACCAACCCCCGAACCTTAGATCACCCCCTTTAGATTTTCTCAATCTTGAACCTTTCCTTTGGATAAATCAAAGTCGGTGGTGAATTCAAAGAAATGTGATGCAACTTAATTAATAGCTTGTTATCCGATTCTCACCGCAACAGAAATGGCGAATTCACTAGGGATAGATATTTTGAGGGTTAAGCCCACCTTGTTTTTACTTATGTTATTCATGCTTGCTTGCTATATTTATACATATATGTATGTTTACCTGTATATATGTTTTGCTTGAGATCTTCTATTGGCATGGTACCATTGAGTGGTGAGATAAAGTCCTAACCCGGACTTGAGAGCACATATATGATAGGATCCTGGTGTAATCAATAGTCTGTTGCTGGGAGTAGTCCTAGCAATCTATGGCATATGATGACCACACTCAGATGAGGCCTTTTGGGATTGTTGATGTCTGATGTAAGCAGTCGCATTGATATTACTTTTTCAATTGGGAGCCAGGGATTCTGAGGACCGTAGTTACCTTCACCCCACTTGGCCTTTTAGGATGTAGTGCGGTGGCTACGAGGGAGTAAGTCCTGAGTAGTTGTTACGCGATACTACACTCAGACGAGTTTATCTTGAGAATAATCTTAACCCGCGTGAGTAGTCATGCAGGCCGATAATATCCGAAGGATTTACGTAGACTCTGGGAACTTTTAGAACCCTGTTCTACAGTCGATGAACCTATAGTCCACACTTATTGGGATGGGTAGACCATGGCTCCATTCATGAGACCTCTAACCCTAGGACCTGTGTGCTTCGTTGTATGTACATATGCTTGTGTTTATGTGTATCCGTGTTTGTGCATTGCATACATCTCATTGCATCCATTGTTGGTTTCAAGGAATTCAAATATTCATTTCCTTTCCAAAAGATACACAGAGCTTGGATCTTAAAAATAAAAACTTCTTCAGTTTTTCCACAAATTTTTGCAACTCGCCTTTGAGTTCCTTGAAACCACTTGGCTTGTATTTGCATTCCATGCGTATTCACATCTGCATTTCGTGGTCTTGAGTCTCTTCGTCTATGTATGAAGGATACCTAGCACCTATTCAAGACAATGGCAACAATGAATGAAATTCTGAAAAACCAAGAAGATTTGAAATAGGAGGTCAGAATCCTCAAATGCCAGATGAGTTGGGTTTTAGGAACTTTGCAAGCTCTAATGAAAAAGGAGGAGCACATTCACCCTATCACACCAACATTTAACAACCAAGCTTCTGTTTATCATCCAGTTCCTCAACCACCAATCTATCAATGAGCACCCAACGCTCCTGCTTATCCACAAAGGACTCAAGCCTCTCGTCAGAACGTTCCAGGTAAGAGACAGGGTGGTAGGCCTCCGATTCCTCCCATTCCTATGACGTATACAACGTTGTATCCTTCTTTGGTGCAACAAGGATTAATAACTACAAGGTCATCAGGCCCACCTCCTGATCCACTTCCACCTTCTTACAATCCCAATGCTCATTGTGCATTCCATGAAGGTGCACCTGGCCATAATTTAGAAGGTTGTTTTGCTTTGAAGTATATTGTGAGGGACCTAGTGGAGAGAAATATTTTATCTTTCGATGACTCTCAGCCTAATATCAAGAACAATCCTTTGCCATCTCCTGAGGTTCTCCCATGCCCAGGATCTGTCTTTGAGGAAACTTCATGTCAGCCAACTTTTGGTTTTGTTCCTGCACCAGAATGTAATCGTCATCAGGTATCTATCGAAAATTTGTTTCAGCCTCCAACGGTTGTTTCTCCTCGAGGTTCTCGAAACCAAGATAAGAAGAAGTCCTCTATCAAAAGGGGAAAAGCTCACTACACACCTATCCCGGTACCACTAAGAAAACTGTTCCCACTGCTGATTCAGAACAAGTTGGTGACTCCTCGAACTTACAACCCTGTGCCAGGACCTTGGCACAATGCAAATCTGACCTGCGACTTTCATAAAGGGGCTGAAGGACATAGTTTGGATGGTTGCCTGGTTTTAGAAGCTACTGTGCAAAATCTGATCCACAACAAGGACTTGATCTTTGAGGAGGATCACCCGAAGGTTGAATGCAGATTCCACACTGGGACAAGGGGGTATCCCATTGAAGAGTGCGAGGAGTTTGAAGCAAGACTGCTATGCCTGCTAAAGACATTGCAACCTCAGGAAGGTACGTCAGATGTCATTACCTCGACTCTTGAAGCAAAAGGCAAAAGACTTGCAAGGCCTCTCAAGATTCTGTATCACAAGGAACTAATGATCAGTGGCGAAGGTGTTCCCTCGTTTGGGTCTGGAAACTGAAATCTTTTGAAATCAATTCACCAAGGCTGGCTGTATTTTGCGCATTTCAGTACTTTTAATTGTATTTCCTTTGCATTCTGAATTTGTACTTGCTTATAAGCTTTGTTGTATTTTCAAATTGGCAAGATTAATGAAATGTTTGTGCACCTTTTGATTAAGTCCATTCGTTTCACTCATTTACTTTTGCGTGCATAAAAACAAAAAAATATACCACTTATCAAATTGTTGTTAAACAAAGATTGGGGAGGATGATGAGAATATTATCCATAATTGCTGTGGTATGCTTTCGATTAAACCTTGCCGAGGATGTAAGGCATTGTTTCAATTCCCAAACACTGGAGAAATAAGGAAGATAATCCCTCGTTAACCTTTCGAGCTTAGAAGTAGGAGTTTTCTTTCCTTACACAAAAAAACCTTAAATCTCAACCTTGGGGCAGGGTAGTTCTCAGTTTAACTCGGTTATGCACTCGAATGCAAGAACTTCACGCAAGACACTAGTCAGCTCTCTCAAATCAAATGACAACGAAGGAAAAGAGGTCTCATAACCTCAGCGAAGACAAGAAGAGGTCTCAAAACCTCAGAAGACAAAAGGAGGTCTGAAAACCTTAACAAATGCGAAAAAGATGTCTCAAAACCTCAACAAAGACGAGGAGAGGTCTCAAAACCTCAGTGAAGACAAAAAAAAAAGAGGTCTTATAACCTCAAGCAAAGTCAAAGAAGAGGTATCATAACCTCAACAAAGGCGAAGACAAGGTCTCATAACCTCAAGCAAAGACAAGAAGAGGTCTCAAAACCTCAGCAATAAAGGATAACCAAGTTCTGCAAAGAGAGTAATGACTACAAAGGTGTCTGAATCATAGTCAACTATCATCAATTCATTTCCTAGCTTTTGGAAACTTGAATGTATAGCTTGAGTTAACTGAGTGTGGGATTGGAGTTCATCACGAAGATTGGGTGGGACAAATAAACTTTAAGCCTTTTATCCTTTGTTTCATAAACCGTGAACCAGACCACGTTTCAACCCTTAAAAGACCTAATTGAGGTAAGGTTGTTTTGAAATCATACTACAGCAAGATTGATTAACCTGACTCCTAATAATCTTTGTGATGTGTGTGTATTGATCACTTCATCTGGCATTCTGTAAATGGCTAGATCCACTTTATTTTTTATTTAACCATTCCACCATGTGTGTTTCACCAATAAACTTTATTTTCAAAATCTTGCATAAATTTTGCATTAAAATTGCCAAATTTTAATGAACAATACTTGTTAGCAAAGACAATTCAATGTCAAGAAAATCCCAACAAATGCAGCCAGCCAGGGAATTTGACTTGATGAAGGAAGCTCAGTCAGGGGCAGCCAAGCGGAGGGATTTGCCAATCCACCGTTCCAAGTGCTATTGAATCAGGGACAAAACTCTTCAAGTTCAGAATACTGGAGCAAATCTTCTTGAGGTCATCTTATGACAAGTTTGGACTTCAGTGACCCATCATCAGGGGAAAATTTGTTCCCCGATTGTTTCTACCACAGTCTGAGTACTTTGTATTGAAAATACAGTTAATCAGGGGCAGTTATGCCGAGGCTTGTTTCCTTTCAAAAGTTTGAAGATGTTAAGGCAACGTATACGCCAATTCTTCTGTAAAATCCTTTTGAGGACTTATTCTCACAGACCCCTCAATCAGAAGCAGTCAGGTCGAGATTCAATAAATCTCTAAAAAATCAACAACTTTTCCTTCACAGATCAACCAAGCTGACAGGGGTAAATTTGTTCCTCAGATGTCAACAACTAGTCTGAAGCACAAGTTCAAGGACCTTGTTGTAAATACGGTTCATCTGGGGCAATTATGCCAAAATTCATGAATCTCTCCAAGAGTTTGAAGATTTTGAAACACCTTGCATGTAAATTCTTCTGTAAATCTTCTCGGTATTTTCTTCTGACAGACCATGTACTCTGGGGCAAATGAGTTATACAGACACCTTTTTCTAGCTCCCCGGTAAACTGTTATATCAGTTAAACTTGATAATTCCCAATGAATATTTTCCCTCCAGTAAATAAATCAAGCTCATGATGACAATCCTAGTGAAGTCATGATTCTCACCATAGAAAGTTGTAATCTTGAAGCAAAACTACTGATTCTGCAAGTTCATCCCCAGTAATGGTCCAATCTGATGAGTTTGGTTGGGTATCCTTGTCGAGATGTTTATTTCATCTCCAGTTTCACTTCTCTTTGTTTGTTTTGTCAACATAAGCACTCATATGCATAGCATCATAGCATTCTGCTTCCCTTCTGGTGTTTACCTGTTTTGTTCGCTTTGGCGTTATATCCCAAAGTGACTGGGTTTGTCTTTTCTCTCCAATAGAATTGTCAGCTTTAGGCATAAAGTGCTCATCCTTCTGAATTCCCCACAGAGTTTTATCCTCGTGGATGATGGTTGGTTCAGTTGTCTTTTCCACATTTGGATAAAATAAATCCCCATTTGAGCTCATTCCTCAATGGTTGGAGTATTGTTTAAATCGTTTCTTTCTAGCTTGTTTCTAAATTGAACTTTGGTCCCTGGCGGGTTAGGTCATTGAACCTAGTTAAACGTGCATTTATTTTGCACCGTGCTCGCAGGAAGAATCTTTTACAGGTCCTCGTGGAGGACAAAATTCATTCTCCATCAGTGTTGTGATATCAACATCTCTTTGGAATTTATACCTAATGACAAGTGGCAATCTCTTGAGAAGCTTGTATATCCCTGGTGCTATCCAACTTTTTGCAACCATAATATGTATTCCCCAAGAATCCTAATCTTCGGTTATGCAACCCCGGTATTAATCTATCTGATACTTAATCTTCTCATATGGATACGTAAAGTCCAGTAATTGCTGGCATTGTTTATTCCAGGTCAGATATGAACCTAAACTTTGAGTCAGATATGAACTCGTTGTTTGAACCAGGTCAGATATGAACCTAAACTTCGAGTCAGATATGAACCCGTTGTTTGAACCCAGGTCAGATGTGAACCTAAACTTCGAGTCAGATATGAACCTGTCGTTTGAACCCAGGTCATATATGAACCTAAACTTCGAGTCAGATATGAACCCGTCGTTTAAACCCAGGTCAGATATGAACCAAAACTTCGCGTCAAATGTGAACCCGTTGTTTGAACCCAGGTCAGATATGAACCTAAACTTCGAGTCAGATATGAACCCGTTGTTTGAACCCAGGTCAGATATGAACCTAAACTTCGAGTCAGATATGAACCCGTTATTTGAACATGGGTCATATATGAACCTAAACTTTGAGTCAGATATGAACCCGTCGTTTGAACCCAGGTCAGATATGAACCTAAACTTCGAGTCAGATATAAACCTGTCGTTAGAACCCAGGTCAAATATGAACCTAAACTTTGCGTCAAATGTGAACCCATTGTTTGAATCCAGGTCAGATATGAACCTAAACTTCGCGTCAAATGTGAACCCGTTGTTTGAAACCAGGTCAGATATGAACCTAAACTTCACGTCAGATATGAACCCGTTGTTTGAACCCAGGTCAGATATGAACCTAAACTTTGAGTCACATGTGAACCCGTTGTTTGAACCCAGGTCAGATATGAACCTAAACTTCGAGTCAGATGTGAACCCGTTGTTTGAACCCAGGTCAGATATGAACCTAAACTTCGAGTCAGATATGAACCCGTCGTTTAAACCCAGGTCAGATATGAACCTAAACTTCGAGTCAGATATGAACCCTTCATTTGAACCCAGGTCATATATGAACCTAAACTTCAAGTCAGATATGAACCCGTCGTTTGAACCCGAGTCAGATATGAACCTAAACTTCGAGTCAGATATGAACCCGTCGTTTGAACCCAGGTCAGATATGAACCTACACTTCGTGTCAGATATGAACCCATTGTTTGAACCCAGGTCAGATATGAACGTAAACTTCGAGTCAGATGTGAACCCATTGTTTGAACCCAGGTCAGATATGAACCTAAACTTCGAGTCAGATATGAACCCTTCGTTTGAACCCGGGTCAGATATGAACCTAAAATTCGAGTCAGATATGAACTCGTCGTTTGAACCCAGGTCAGATATGAACCTTAACTTCGAGTCAGATATGAACCCGTCATTTGAACCCAGGTCAGATATGAACCTAAACTTCGAGTCAGATATGAACCTGTCATTTAAACCCAGGTCAGATATGAACCTAAACTTCGATTCATATATGAACCTGTTGTTTGAACCCAGGTCAGATATGAACCTAAATTTGAGTCAAATATGAACTTGTTGTTTGAACCCAGGTCAGATATGAACCTATTGTTTGAACCTAGGTCAGATATGAACCTAAACTTCGCATTAAATGTGAACCCGTTGTTTGAACCCAGGTCAGATATGAACCTAAACCTCGAGTCAAATATGAACCTGTCGTTTGAAACTAGGTCAAATATGAACCTAAAATCCAACTCATACTGGTATCCAAAAATCCAGCTCATACTGGTATCCAAAAATCCAGCTCATACTGGTATCCAAAAATCCAGCTTATACTGTTATCCAAAAATCCAGCTCATACTGGTATCCAAAAATCCAGCTTATACTGTTATCCAAAGTCCAGCTCATACTAGTATCCAAAGTCCAGCTCATACTGGTATCCTTAAAATCGAGCTCATACTGGTAACCAAAAATCCAGCTCATACTGGTATCCAAAAATCCAGCTCATACTAGTATCCAAAGTCCAGCTCATACTGGTATCCAAAAATCCAGCTCATACTGGTATCCAAAGTCCATCTCATACTAGTATTCAAAATCCAGCTCATACTGGTATCCAAACTCCAGCTCATACTGGTATCCAAACTATAACCCCCCAAACTGGTTGTCCTTTCCAACTCATATTGGTACCCGAGTCCCATCATCAATGGCTCATTAACGTTAGTCCCAGCTAAAAGTTCAGTCATATTTTTCATCTGGCACGCAAAAGTTTATCTCTGTCTTTTCTTGAAGATCCCGTTTGAACTCTTCAGTATAAGAAAGTCCCATAAAATCTTTTAGTGAATGTCTATCCTTTTATTTCAAACTGATCCCCAGTAGAGATCATGTCTTCTTTCTGGTTCCATGCCCAGTAAGAATGTGTCTTTATTTCCCCAGTATCGTCCGGTCACATATGAACCTGTCGTTCATCTCCCTGGATTCTTCCCAGGGGAGAATACCTCTCTGGCTCCTGTCTCCAGTGAGGATCGGTAGGGTCTTCCCCTCAGTTTTATTTTTTTCCTATCCCTAGTATTTCTTCAGAGTCTCCCCAGCGAGTCTCTGTTTTTTGGTCAGCCTGTATACCCAGTGAGTTTTCCTCATGGATACTAACCTTCATCCTTCCCTAGTGTTACTCATTTGTGGTTATTTGCTGGTCTGTCTGCATCTTTGCAATATCATGGCATCATATCATCATACTCGAAGTTCATGGCATGTCAGCATTTGCATGTCCGTCGCTCGTCCTTAGCATCTGCATTCCATCTAAGGGAAAAATTTTCGGTTTGCTATATTTAAATACCTTTCACCTTGATGTTCCGAGGATTTCCTTTCCTCGTGCCATCCGGTAAAGCTATTTAAATAGGGGCAACTTTTGTAACCCAAATTTTACCTCTTAGATGTCATAACATCTTGCATAGACATTTAGGATCAATCATATATGCACTATTTAACTAACCCATATCTTGCAGTTTGTTTCTCTTATGTTCCAAATTAGGGTTTACACAGAGAAATTCAAGGCCTCCTAAGGTATTCTCTAGCTCCATACAATCCTCATAAAGGTTCACTAGTTGTTTAAAACCAAGATCTCAAGGCTTTGAATCAAGTCAAGTCAACAAAAGGATCACCAGACCAAGGTGTGGAATTAGGGTTTCAATATGAGGAATCATTGAAGAATGTTGTCATGTTAGGTCAAGTTTTGCTTGGTTCATCAACTATTTGAGTTACCTGCATCCAAGAGGTCTCACTCAACAATAATTCAAGGTCATCTGGCTCTCATCATGAGTAGTTTGAGCCACAGTTTCACCTTGTCTCCAAATTAGGGTTTTTGTTAAGACAAGTGGATCATTGCCTTTGATTTTGATCAAGAGTTGCTCTCAAGCCTTAGGAATTGAGTCCATATGATCAAAGACACCCCCAAAGGCCATCTATGAGCTTTAGATGTAAAGGAAGAAGCAAGATCACCAAGGTTTGTCTCAGTGCATTCACCGTCAAAATTAGGGTTTTGTCTGAAGCCCTGATCTTTGGGATTTTGAACAAAATGAAACCTCCAATGCCTCAACTCATCATAACATGTCTTATTGATGATTCAAAGTATCAAGATCAAGTTTCAGGGAGTTTCTTGCAAAGGAAGTAAGTTTTAGTTCATGAAACTTTTCATATGTGGAATTTTCCCCTCTTGTGCCAAATTGAAATGGTCATAACTTCCAAACCACACATCCAAATAGAGTGACTCAAAGCCCAAATGGAAGCTCTTTCCAAGATCTTCAAAGTGTTAAATATGACTTTTCTCCAAAAAATGCATGGTTTGTGAGTTATGAGACTTGGAAGCTAAACTGCCTAAAGACTTGGAGAAATTTCAGCACTTTTTGCCTTAATAACCAGCTGACTTTAACCCAAATTTTCATCTAGTTCCAAGCTTCAGATCAAAAATATTTGGACATGAAAGTTGTTCCTTGTTCTTAAAGCTTTCCAAGCATGTGTAGAACTCCTCATTTGGATAAACCAATCTCAAGTTATGATGTCCTAAAGTTAGGTGTTTCAAGTTGTGAAATTTCCATAACTTAGAAATTTTTTCAAGTTTCTTGGACAGCTCTTTATACCAAACTTCCTGGGTGATTTTATAACTATTCCAAGCCTCATTTCAAGAATCTTTCAACATGAGATTTGTTCTATCAAATGTCTATTTTGCAAAGGATCAAAAATCTCACAATTTGGATGCATGGTTATTGAGTTACGGTGCACTAAAGTGGTTAGGTTGGAATTTTGTCTTGCACATAGAAAAGTCAGAAAATCACCAAATACACCATAAATCTGAATGCTAAAGACAAGATTGAGTAGAACCTCTGCCACGATTCTTTGCAAGTGTAACATTAAAATATGAGTTTTAGTCAAGTTGGTGCAAGTGGACATCCATGAAAGATAAACTTTCTAAAACAAAGGATTGTTTATTATTTTTCTCTCCTTGAGCCTTGGTCCAATCCCATCATTCTCAGACCTAACCCTATCAGTTCAAATATCTTGGAGATCTTCTTGGTTCAGCATCCAATCCAGCTCACACGATATGTTTTTCACAAGGGCAAGGTCGAAAAATGCCAAGTCTTGGCCATACCTCAAAGCTTCAGCATTTTGCTATAAATAGGAGGTTAGTTCTCACTCATACTCACCAACATTTTTCACTAAAAACTCAGAAAAAAATCTCTAAGTGTTAACTTAGTAAGTGGAGAAGCTTTGAGGAAGTTAGAGCAAGGCTACTACAAGGAGAAGTAAGCTTGGTCCTATTGAAACTTTGAGACGGCAATGCTTCATCATGTATTCTTTTTCCTTTTTGTTCACTCCATTTTCAAAGATCATGCTCATATGAATTTCCATCATGTTGTTGTGAATATTGTGTGACATACCATTATCTGTCATTGATTTAAAGCAATTTATGTTCATAACTGTGTGTATTGAAAACCACCTATGTGTCGCTACTCGAAAAATAGTCGACCGGAGGCGAAAAGGAAGAAACAGAAGAGTCGCCATCGAACTTTATTTATCCCATGAGGGGAAGGGAAAACATCGAGAAAACCCAAAGAATAAAGGATAAGATAGTCTCGCAACCAAATTATGGGTTCGGAAGCCGGTTATGCGAGGGGAAGGTATTAGCACCCCTCACATCCATCGTACTCGATGGGAACCATTTGCTTGTCTATGTGTAAGGATGTTTGCTAAAGGATATTGCTTTATAAGTGTGTTCTAGAGAGGGAGAGAGAAGGGTGAGAACCAAAGAATGTGAAAGAAAATAAAAGAAAGAGTAGGGAGAAGAAGAGGGGAAAAGAAAAGGAGACTCGATAGGACTTCGCGGTCCTATGCCTACGTATTCCCTCGTGCAATGGGAAAGTCAGAGTCAACGTAGTTCGGAGGACTACGGGTAAAGAAAATGGAAGGGGGCTCGCCAAGATCATTACGATCTTGTGCCTACGTATCTTACATTCGGACAAGAATGAAGAATCAAAGCAATCGTAGTTCGACCTACGATTTGTTGGTGTTTTTTATGGACGATGCTAACGTGCGGGTTCTAGCAGTTAGGTGTTTTACGGCTCGCTCGTGGAGTCTTATGCGTTACCTGTTTGTGGTAGAACGGACGTAGCATGTCCTTTTTGAAAAGGCTGATTTTCGTCATCAAGGCAAGGTGTCTCATTTGATTTGTTGAAATTTGATTTTAAAGGGTGAAATAAGTCCTCGGATAGGAACCCCTTCGGGTAGTACCCAATTCTTTATCTCAAAAGATTTATTTTGAAAATGGTGTGGCGAATATAGTCACGTCTTCGTATTGAAAGATGAGTATCGAGACCACACACTCTAAAGTGAGCATCCTAATACTCGAAGAGGAAGAGGTCTTCACCAAATCCTCTCTCTTTAGTTCAATACAAAGAGAACATATTCTCTTATTAAAAGTTTTTTTGGTTTTAGATGTGTAATACCCCAAATTTTGACCACTTAGATTTCCCATCATTGTGAAAATCATCATCACAATATGGATGAACCATCATGCTTCATCAGTCTCCCCAAAGATGGGTGAGCATCCAATACAATCAAAATTAGGGTTTCAAGCCCTCTCTGAGTGCTTAGACAAAGGATCAATCAAGAAATGACATGATCTTCAACTTGTCTAATCTCTCAAACATCCACAATGGATCAAAAAGGACTCCCACTTCAAGGATTAAGCACAAGGCTGCTCCCTTCTAGGTGGATCAAGTCTCAAGATCGACAGTGTCACCAAATTAGGGTTTTGGTCGACCAGGGCCTCCAGATGGAAATTTTCATCTGGGCACAAGGCAATGATCCAAAACATGACCTAATATGCTTCATGGAACCTCATGAACCCATGCATCAAGTCAATTTTGCCTCAGGGGATGCATTCATCAAAAATCAAGAATTAGGGTTTCTTGACCTAATTCACCCCTAAGTTGACTTTTGGGACAAACCATGAGCCAAGACCTCAAGAGATGATTTGAGGGTCTCTAATACACCTTATTGATCCATTTGGAACAATGGATTGATCCAAGAAGCTTGAGCAACAAGTCTCATTTTCATCTGCACCACAATTAGGGTTTTAAGGGAAAAGTCAACTGTAACTTTGACTTTTGACCAAGACATGCTCCCAAACCCTAATACATGATTGAATATACCCTATGACACCCATGGAACATGTCCATCAAGTTTGATTTAGGTCAAGGACATGATTTCCTGAAGAATTGCACAGTTTGGAATTCATCTGATAAAAAGTCAACTGTGCACAAAAGTCAACTTTGACTTTTTGAGATTTTTCACCAAAATGGATTTTTAACCCTAAAATGATGTTAATGTATGATTTGAATCATCATTCATCAAGAAAAATCAAGAAAAGTGAGATAACTTGTAAAAGGGGTAACCATAAAACTTAGAAATTTTTCTAAGTTAAAAATAAAGTGGCAAAGGTACCAACTTTGGAGGACCATAACTCCTAAACCACAAGGCCATTTTTTCTCATCCAAAGATGGATTTGTAGCCCTCATTATCACCTACAAAAACTTCAACTACAAGTCATTCCAATTCATTAAGGATTTTGAGTTATGGAGTGATCAAAGTGGCTGAAAAGTGAAAATGTCACTTTTTCCAACACTTAGTGAAATTTTCACTAAGTCAGAATTTGCCTTCACTTTTTGCCAAATGTAGGGGGATTTTTCACTTGGAATCAAAAAAGATCAAAAACAAACTTGTTCAAACAGTTGTTGTATCATGTAAGAGCTTTCCAAAATGGCCAAGAACATTGCCAAATTCAACCTACATCATGAGATACAACATTGGCAAGTTGCCTTGCTGAAATCTGTCAAGGCAAGGCAGAATTTGCATTTTGGCTCGATTTGCCAAAATCAGCCAATTTCAATTGCTCCAATCCACTTGGACACCTCAGAGGATTGAATCCAAAGGGGACAATCACTGAGCCAAGCCTCCAAGGTCCAAGGAACAAAGAATAGCATGTTGAACCTAGAATGGCCAAAATAGGGACAAGACTTCAAATTTGGAATGAGGCATTCAATGGAACCATCAAGGTGGCATGGACTGAGCCATTCTCATCTGAAATCAATCAAGACTTATCCAAGACCAAGGGGACCAAAGCTCTGTGCCCTAACCTCTAGTCAATGGCTAGAGGAGACTTTCATTTCCATTGGCCAACATTGAGGAAACCTACTTACCAGCTGCCATGCACTATTCCTTGCAAAACATACTTGCTCTACTATAAATAGAGTTCAATTGTGGTCAGTTTAAGTACACCAAAGCCATCTAACAGATGCTTTCCTCAAAATCTCTTTCTCTTGGCAAAAATGCCTTTCTTAGCAAGGTAGCTATCGGGTTTTAAGTTTGAGAGCAATTCTGCACAAACCAATCACTCACACACCTCACATACATCACATATGAGCTGATCAAACACTCACATAACATCTGGAACATCAAAATCTCAAAATCACTTGCCATCCACACAAGTTTGAAGTGAAGGTGCAGCTGAGATGCCATAACCTGATCCAGTCCATTTCAATTCAATCCAAGTGTTCAAACACACTCCATATGGTGTAGGGAAGCTGTCCAGATCATCACAACTTGTCTGTAACACCTCCAACTCAAAATCACATCTGCTCTTGCTGTCACGACTTGGAGGTAAGCACATGCTTGGTCATCTCTCAATCTATGCATATTTCCTCGCACAATAATTTGGCCATATGTTCATAATCATGCATGGAATGTTTTCCCTCAATTAATTGTATTGTTTGAATCGTGTATCAAAAATCCTAGCCTTCATGCAGAAATTAGGGTTCTTGAGGTTTCTTCATGATTTCTTGTTGTATGTTTAATTTAAATGAAATTAAAGTACATAGACATGATCGTGAGGTTGAGACGAGCATAATGATATGTGGATTGCATGATATGATTACGTATTCATGGAGATTGGATAGAAAATGCAAATTTGGGCAAACTGAAAAACGCGCGTGTTCTTGGTGTTGTTCTCGGCGCCATTTTCATAAATTTGAATATTTGAATTTTGTGATTTTTGTTTAATTGATTCAAAAATTAATTTCTCTCTGAGTTTTAATGATTTTGAGTTGATTCTTTTTTTAATAATTCACAAAACTGTTAAAATATTTTATTTTATCAAAAAATCCCAAAAATATTATTTATTTCATATAATTGATATTTTTGTAAAGAATTAATATTTTGATTGTTTTTGGCATTTTAAATATTTTTTCTACATTGATTTTGCAACTTTTAATGCTTTCTAATTATTTTGTAGGTCAATACTTAATTTTTGAAGCATTAATCCAAGGTCACAATTTGTTTTCCATGTGTTAAACAATTTTTGATCATTTTAATTGAATTTTTATTCAATTAAATACATTTTGAAAACAAATTAGGGTTTTGGATTAATTCAACCCTCATAAATCATTTTCAAAACACTCTGGGCCTCTATTAGAGTGTAAGACCCAACCCTTTTTTTGACCAAATCATTTTTGGGCCTCACTTATTGTATAAGTCCTGATACCGTCAAAAAACAAACGGCGCGATCGTCGCCTTTTCAAAAATCATCTGGGCCTACCCTCGAGTAGTAAGACCCATTTATTCATCTCAAAACTCTTTGGGCCTCTTGAGAGAGTGTAAGACCCATCCCCCCTTGTACAAAAACTTTTTGGGCCTCACTCATTGTATAAGTCCCTCTGTACAAGTAAACGGCACGATCGTCGCCCGTTTAAAAATTCAAAACACTTTGGGCCTCTAATAGAGTGTAAGACCCAATCCCCCTTTTAACCAAAACATTTTGGGCCTCACTTATTGTATAAGTCCCTCTGCGTTAAAAGAAAACCTCGGCGCGATCGCCATTTTTAAACGAAAAATCATTTGGGCCTACCCTCGTGTTATAAGCCCCACTCTTTTTCTTTAAACCTTTTTGGGCCTCTTGAGAGAGTGTAAGACCCATCCCTTTGTACAGAAAACCTTTTTTGGGCCTCAGTCACTTGTATAAGTCCCTCTGTACAAATTCAAACAGTGCGCTCACTGATAAAACCCTGGGCCTCTCCTTGAGCTGTAAGCCTTAGAGCTTTCTTTTTCAAAGCACTTTCTCCTTTGATTTTGAATATACTGTTGTTTTTAATCTTTCTTTGTTAAACAACTAACCAAACAGCATGGAAGCACTACAACCGAGTAAGTGGTTATCGCTTTCATTTACTGCTTTCATATTATAAACTGTATTGTGGGGCTGCTCACTGTAAGTCTCCTTTCATAAACTCATATCAACTGTGTAATAATAGTATAGATATTTCGAGTTTCCCCGGCAACTACGTCTAGAACTAGGTGACGCCGTTTCACTTATTCGTAGAAATAGACGACTAGATCCCCAATAGGAGCACCAGATACAGTCTTCTCTTCGGCTGTCCTCCTTAGGAATCGTCAAGAAGCTCTACTCCCCAAGATGAATGTATTCTCCGTGAATGGCATCTTTGAGTTTCTTCCCAATTCTCGAACTTTCCTGACTTGATCTATTCCTTGTGGATAGCTTGCCTTGAATGTCTCGGGGTTTGGGTACCCACTACGGTCATAATCTTGGACCTTAACTAAGGAACCCTCTTTAAAAGCTAAAAGTCGCTGGATAGTAAACCTCGCACGTTTACCAGTGGTTTTTATCTTTAAAAGAGTTATCTCTCCTAATGTAAAGGAGATGATAGACCCACGGGCTTCTTAAAAGCATCGGCCTCCTCTTGGGCATTATTCAAGGACCCTACGGCTTCTTAGAAGTATTCACAGCCTCCTCTTAGGCTTCGTATAATGATCTCTTCCTCCGGGAATGATAGCTTCCTCTTGGGCTTCGTACAAGGACCCGTCGGCTTCTTAAAAGTTTCCAGCCTCCTCTTGGGCTTCGTACAAATTGTCCCGACGACCTCCTAGAGGTATAGGAACAGAACCTAGTCATCCTCATAGAACAGTCCTTTCATAGAGTCTACTACTGTTTCTCGAAGCATAGTACAAAAGATAAAACTCTAGACACAGACAGTCTAACTTCCTTGAGTCTCAAAGACATTCTCAAGCACCCTTCGTTAAATAGGAAGGAAACCCGCAGACTTGGACAGTCTCAATACCCTTTGGATTTCCCGTTTCCTCAAAGAGAAAGAGAAGGAAATATCCCTGGTCCTCAAATCAAATCCCTGAGTACAGTGTTACTCATATAAGAACTGATTTTCTCTTTTAAATCAGTATTTTGGATCTGTCACTCAACTGAAACAGTTACAATAGCCTCCATCTCGGGCTTCGTACGAGATACCAAAACTCTCCCCAGTGGAGTCAAAACAACCTTTTCGCCTCTCTCTCAGGCTTTGTATGAGACACAAAAGATTCCCTCGTTGAGTCAATCACCCCTTTTTGCCTCCATCTCGGGCCTCGTACGAGATACAATTCCTTAAGCAAGAGTCGAACTCTTTTAGCCTCCTCTTAGGCTTTGTATAATGATATGCCCCACTGGGTCAAAAACTTTTAGCCTCTCTCTTGGACTTTGTACGAGACACAAAATAGCCTCCTCTTAGGCTTCGTATAATGATCTCTTCCTTCGGGAATGATAGCCTCCTCTTAGGCTTTATATAAGAAAACCACTGGTTGATCCAATCAACCTTTTAGCATTAAAGTTGTGCCTCGTTCACAGTACACAAACATCAACAACTCCTTTCCCTTCATCTAATCGCTGTAAGCGGCAAGCCTCTGGATCATCTACATCCATGCCACTGTCCCTCTTTTAGCATGAGAAATTCCTAAGGAAAGATGGCATTGCTCTACACTGAGTTAAAGTCTTCTCCTTCAGGTTAAAACCCTTTCTTCGGAAATTATGGCATTGCTCGGATCCGCGTATCCCAGTTAAAGTAATTCTCCTTCTCCCCTCTTTAGAGATGACAAATTCTCTCTAAAGCCGAGGTCTTTTAGCTTCATGTCTTGGGCTTTGAACAAGACACAAATAGACCCTTCAGCTTCACATCTTGGGCTTTGAACAAGATACAAATCACCTTTCGCTTCACGTCTTGGGCTTTGAACAAGACACCAAAAACCAATTTCCTCCCATAGAATAGGAGGAACTACGAACGCTCTGATTTCCCTGTTTCGGTAAACGGGAATACGTAGGCATAAGATCGAAAGAAAAGATCTTAGCGAGCGCAATCAACAAAAAACCCAAATCCCATATCTTCCTCAATTAAAAGCAGTAATTCAAAAACACCAGTCCTAACATCCTAATCCTTGTTCCCCTCCAGAAACCTTCTACCCAGGTAAAAAAGAAAGAGAACCGTATTGGCGAAAATACAAATAACCAGTACAAAGGCCCCCCACATTGATAGCATCCGTAACCTAACAGACCGCTGTTTAAACTTAGTATGCAAGCAGGGTTAATTGGAGACATCTATTTCCCTTCCTTATTCAGCTCACAATAGGATAAAAAATGAATCGACCTGTAGTTTAAAGCTCAAACCGCAGAGAGCGACCAGCGCTTAAGAACCGCGTCCAAAATCGCTCGCTACAGAAAAGTGGCGCCCACCGTGGGGCTTTTCCTTGTTTTTCTTTCTGTCTATTTTCCTTGTAAAATGGCGACTCTGCTGGGGAGTCTCCTTTTCTGCCTTAGGGCATCATCCCCGTTTTCCACGGAAAATGGGAACTCTGTTGAGAAGAAAGGTTGACCTATGCTGGTCCATCTCTTAGGCAGGGAACCACAGATTAGGGCTTCCGCCGGGGAACCCATTTCTGTCAGGAACTTAAGAATCGTAGCTTTATAAGTCTAGGACGATTAGGACAAATATATATACTGCTTTTCCTAATTTCTATACGTGTTTATTTTTCTGCTACTGGGAATGTGTGTGATGCCGCATGTGGTGAGAATGAGTATACACTTAAGGAAAGCCAACCTTTTTCGTAGTGCGGAAGCTATCGGAAATAGCTGTTACGCGATACTACCCTCATTTGAGGCTGGTGATCTATTCTCGGTGAATAGCACTTACTCTAAGATTGTACACAACTCGCTGGCGATCCGCTTGTTGTCTGCCTTCCTGGGAGGAGCTGATGATAATGAGTACAGGTACAAAAATCACCCTAGTATAAACCTTTGGGGATGGGTAGAGCCTTAACTTCATGACAACGACCCTTTGACCCCATGTTTTTTCTATGTTTTTGTGTGCTGCATTCATGCATTCATTTAATAAAACATTAAAACATTCAAAAAACTTTCTCTTCTAGTCTCTCTGTTTTTCAAATTAAACTAAGACTGTGATTGCAAATATCAGAGAAAAAGATTGCATTAATGGATTTCGGTAGAAGGAGAACTCACCAGTATACCTTCAAGGTTCCAAAACTAGGGGATTTGAGAAAGTTAGCGAGGATGATCGTTAACCCAGAGGCTTTCAGAGCCAAGCACGGTGGTTTGCTACCACTGTTAAGAGTCCATGTGATTAAGGGGATCATGGACGCGCTCATTCAATTCTACGATCCGGTTTATAACTGTTTCACATTCCTGGATTACCAGCTATCACCAACGCTGGAGGAGTATTCTCATCTGACTGATTTACATATCACTGATCGAGCTCCATTTTCTGGACTGGAAGAAATTCCAAAGAATCAGACTATTGCAATAGCAATTCATTTGGACGAGTCTGAGGTCAAGACTCACATGACCACTAAGGGTGGCATCCAAGGTTTTCCAGCCCAGTTCTTGACAAAGAAAGCTCTGTACTTTGCTAGTATAGGGAACGAGACTGCTTTTGAAAGCATCTTTGTCTTGCTCACCTACGGATTATTTTTGTTTCCCAACATCAATAACTTCGTCGATATCAACGCTATTAAGGTTTTTCTCATTGGAAACCCTGTGCCGACTTTGCTCGCAGACGCGTATCATTTTGTACACTTGGGGAATTTGTACAGCGGAGGGGAGATCACATGCTGTGTACCTTTGTGCTACAAATGGTTTATTTCTCACTTGCCCAAGTCTGCTGCTTTTTGGGATTGCAAGAGTGTCTTACGTTGGTCACAGAAGATCATGTCTCTCACCAACTCTGATATAGATTGGTGTAATAGGATTTATGAGGGAATCAGAATCATTGACCGTTGTGGAAACTTCCCCAGCGTACCCCTCATAGGAACTAAAGGAGGAATTAACTATCATCCGATATTAGTTCTTCGTCAATTTGGATACCCGATGAGACACATCCCACTGGGTGTTCATCTGGAAGGTCTTTTCTTCAAAGAAGGAGAAAGTGACAAAGCACTAAAGATGGAAATAGTGCAAGCTTGGAAACAGGTTCATAAGAAAGGACGAGAGTCTCTGGGAAAACTGGACTGTGTCTCGTGGAGCCTTATCTCCATTGGGTACAAACTAGAGCTCTCAAGCTAAAGATGCCTTATCCTCGTTACGGAATTCTTCCACCGAGGGAAATTGTCATGTACTTCATGACGGAAACTGAAAGGCTTCAGGTTACTCTCAACAAAGTTCAAAAGGAAAGAAGATTTTGGAAGAACAAGTACCGCACCCTCGATGTAGAGTGTATCCAAATACAGCAACTACTAAAAGAGAAAGATGCTCTGATTGAAATTTTGGAGCAGCATGCTGTAGAGAATCAAGATGACCAAAGGAATTTGCTCACTCCTTTCACTTGGCAAAGGAATAACAACCCGACAATGGCCCAAGAGCCCCGGTCAAAGAAAAGGAAGATACCAGAATCAGCACCTGGTTTCTCCTCAGAGAGGACTCGGGACCCATTAGTTTAGGTTTCTGTTTCTGCACTTTGTAATCTACTGTATTTCCATTTCTGTAATCCTTTGGAATTCAATAAAAAGGGGTTTCCCCAGTGTTTGATATTTGCAATCTAATTGTCGAAGTTTATTTTATTTAAACCAAAAAAACAACAATTAATATAATCATTGCATTCATCATTCTCACATCGCGTATTCTTCTTCCCTACGAATCTCACGTTTGTGTCTCGATTCTAGAGTCAAACTGTCTCATTCGTATAATACTCGGGCCAATCGTCAGAAAAATATGGATGATCTTGAGGAAGAAAACAGAGAGTTGAAAGAAGAGATCGATGCTCTGAGAGAGGATATGAGAAAGCTTCGTAACGACATGCAAGCCATCGCAGAAACTCAGCTACAAAGAACTGTGATCTCAGAGATCACCTCAACGCCCATCATAGAAAAGTATGATCCTAGGTATCAAATGCCGAAAGATCGTCCTTGGGGCATGCCTGTTAACTATATCCCGGAAGGATATGTTCCGCCGATCACTGAAGATCAGGGAATCGCAACAGAAGCCGCTGGGCCTGAAGGTTACAAACTTCGGGAAAGCGAAGATGCCAGGGGCATACTCAAGACTCCTGAAGGTTACAAACTTCGGGAGGCGCCAAGACTTACTCCCGTAGTCACGGTACCACCCCCTGTGGTGCACACTGTCCCGGAAGGACAGATTCCACCAACACCTTCTGGTAAGAAGGAAACTATGTTCGATAGAATGGATGAATTCCAGGAACAGTTCCTGGAAATGTAGAAAGAGCTGCAAGCCATTCGCGGTCAGGATCTATTTGGAAAGGACGTCGCAGACCTCTGCTTGGTCCCAAATGTAAAAGTCCCGCACAAGTTCCAAGTGCCCGACTTTGAAAAATACAAGGGTAACTCTTGCCCTCAGAGCCATCTGGTGATGTACGCTCGGCGAATGTCAGCTCAGACGGAGAATCAGGACCTACTGATTCACTACTTTCAGGATAGTTTAACCGGTGCCGCACTCAAATGGTACATGGGTTTAAACTGTACTACGATCAGTACATTCAGAGATCTTGGTACTGCCTTCGTCCAACAATACAAGTACAATTTGGACATGGCACCCGACAGAGATCAACTCATATCAATGTCGCAAAAGGAAAAGGATACCTTTAAAGAGTATGCTCAAAGGTGGCGTGAAATTGCCGCTCAAATTTGTCCACCTCTTGAGGAAAAAGAGATGACAAAGATCTTCTTAAAGACCTTAAGCTCGTTTTACTATGACCGAATGGTTGCCAGTGCACCCAGTGATTTCACCGAAATGGTCGGCATGGGTGTACGTCTTGAGGAAGCCGTTCGAGAAGGACGTTTGGTAAAAGACACTGGATCAACGAGCGGTACTAAAAAATACGGTAGTGCTCTCCCTAAGAAAAAAGAGCAAGATATTGGGAATATCTCTCTCGGAAAGCAAAGGCGACGTTATCAGCCAGTAGCAGCTGTTACTCCTGCTATCGGCCCCGTGCCTATTCCTATGTATCAACCTCAGGTTGCGCAGAACCAACCTGACCAACAAAGGACACAACAGCCTCTTCAGCAGGCTCGTCCTCCATATAACAATAACCGTACAACACGGCCACCAGGATTTGATCCTATACCCGTAACGTACGCAGAACTATTTCCGTTACTGCTAGCTAAGGGGCACATTCAGACTAAGTCTCCCCTTTCAGTTCCGGAAAATCCGCCTTTCTGGTTTAAGGTGGATCAAACATGCCCTTATCATCAAGGAAGTTCAGGCATAACATTGAGACTTGTCTCAATTTCAAATCCGACGTGCAAAAGCTTGTTAGGAGCGGGCTCTTATCTTTCAAGGATACGAATCCTAATGTTCTCACGAACCCGCTGCCTCAACATGAGAAGGCTGCAGTCAATCTGATTGAGAAAGAGACTAACAATGTCTATCAAATTCACGATGTACTCTTATTGGGGACCAATCTGGTCAAGATGCATTGTAGACAGAGTGGATATGGCCATGTGCCACCTCATAATTATCACCAGTGTGATATCTGCTCTAAAGATAACCAAGGATGTTTTGTAGTGCAAGCAGCTCTACAGGAACAAATGGATCTTGGATGGATCCAAGAGCACCGATTTCGTGGAGTTAACATGGTCTACACGAATTCTAACGTCATTCAAAACCACGACATCCGTGCGATGAATGTCAACTTGGTGGCGATGCACTCAAGGCAAAGCCCGTATCATAATCTGCCGCGGCACGATTACAGTTCCTGTCTGATTTGCTCGGTAAACAAACAGGGATGCTCTTTCATACAAGAGGCCCTCCAGCGTCAGATGGACCTTGGATGGATCCAAGACTACCATGATAGGAACTCCTATCAAATCAACATGGTTCAGATCTTTGACATTCGCGTAATGAATACCAACCTGGTAGAGTTACATGCTGAGCAGGTCCGACTCGGATTCTTAATATCACATGACTATCAAAATTGTAAAGCGGGTTGCGAAAGCGATCGAGGTTGTACCCTTGTCCAGGAGGCACTTCAGCACTTGTTAAATCACTGGTGGATGCCAATCAATATGGACGAAGATACTCAGCAGATTAGTATCAATAACAGGAATCCTACTCGTCGTCAAAGTCAGAATGTCCGATCAATGGAAGGTAACCTAGTGAGGTTACATTGTATTCAAAGTGGGCGTGGCCAGGTGCCACCACACAACTATGACAGTTGTAGCGTCTGTTCGGAAAGTAACCAAGGGTGTTACCTTGTGAGAGCAGCTCTTCAGGGTCAGATCAATCATGGAGAAATTCATCCATATCCAGGTTCAGGACCCATCATTTGGTCGCCGAACTACCTTGCCAGTCAAGTTGAGGATGTTGTCACGATCTCTGGTCATCACAGGACCAGGGATGTTTTTGCCATCATCCCTCTACTTGACGAATCTAGAGTTCCCAACCGGGAACGGATCAAGGTTACTTATAATGGTCAGAAAAATCAGAAGGTTCCCATAGTCATCTATCTACCGGGGCCACTACCGTATGAATCAGCTAAGGCAATCCCTTACAAATACGGTGCAACAATAATCGAGAATGGAAAGGAAATTCCATTACCCTCCGTCGTGAATATTGCAGACATCAGTCGTGTAACACGGAGTGGTCGAATCTTCAACCGAGGGGTTGGAGAATCCAACAAAGAAAAGGAACTTCAGGCAGAAATTCCTGATCCGCCAGTCGGTCAATCTAGTAATCCCGACTTTTCAAAAGACAAAGATAAGATGCTAAAGCTCATCCAAAGGAGTGAATACAACATTGTTGATCAACTGTTACAGACTCCTTCAAAGATCTCAGTATTATCACTGTTACTCAGTTCAGAAGCACACAGAGAGGCTCTATAGAAAGTCTTGGAGCAAGCCTTTGTGGAACAGGATGTAACAATCAGACAGTTCGATAGCATTGTCTCTAACATCACTTCCTGCAATAATTTGGTATTTAGTGATGAAGAATTACCTGAAGAGGGTCGCCGTCATAACATGGCGCTCAACATTACAGTTAACTGCCAGGGCGATGCTTTAGCCAACGTACTGGTAGACACAGGGTCAGCCCTGAATGTTATGCCGAAGTACACTTTGATGCAATTATCATTCAAGGGCCCTCCGATGAGATTCAGCGAGGTCGTCGTCAAAGCATTCGACGGATCCAGAAAAATAGTTATCGGCGAAGTGGATCTTCCCATAACTATTGGTCCTCACACTTTCCAAATCACTTTCCAGGTCATGGACATCCGGGCAACATACAGTTGTTTATTAGGAAGACCTTGGATACATCAGGCTGGAGCGGTTACTTCAACCCTCCACCAAAAGCTAAAGTTCGTCAAGAACGATCAACTTGTCACGGTTTGTGGGGAACAAGCCTTGCTTGTAAGCAACTTATCATCATCTACTTGTGTGGAACCCGAGGAGGTTATTGGAACTCAGTTCCAAGCACTATCGGTGAGCAAGAACGATCAGTACAAAGAAGGAACCTCGATTTCCTCATACAAAGATGCTATCAAAGCGGTCGAGAGTACCGATACAACCGGATGGGGACAGCTTGTCATTCCTATTGACAATAAAACAAAGAAGGGTCTTGGTTTTTCTGCAACCTGTACCCAGACAGCCGCCAACGATGAAAGTCTTCATCCCCTTCAAAACTTCTTCCACAGTGGAGGTTTTCTTCACCCAGTGTCTCAGACAGTTCATGCTATCAATGAGGAAGATCCCTCTGACACAGATGAAGAATGGAAGTCCTACCTTAACAAGGACGGCTATATGTCTCAGGAAGAGGTGCCTATGCCTTTTTGCTTTCCTACAGAAAGTCCGAGATTTATACCAAGATCAGATGTCGAATGGATCTACGGAGATTGTGATCCGGAAGGATGTCGTGCTCCGCCAAATTCATTAGAGGAGGACACTCTGATGAAAGACAACTTTGACCGCAATTACTATGGCCCGATGGATGGTCTACCAATGTGGCAGCCTTACCCAGGAAACTTGGGGCAAGAAAGTCAGCCGAGTAATGAAACTCAGCTGAGCGTCATTGAACAGAATACCTGTGTCCCCGCCATGTCATGGGATCAACACTCAGGTCATTCGGAAACTACTCAACATGAAGATGAATTCGCAACGTTTACAGGACTAGAATTCATCAACTATGCTTTTCTCGAGGTCAACGTCATCGAGAGGGATGACTTCTCCAGTTCCAAGGAAGTTTGGGACACTTTGGGACAACCAAGTGGAAAATACGACTTTATGGTCAAGTACACTGCTCCCGAAAGCTCTCGTATCAGGCTCGAAGATATCCAGTCAACTGGATGGGGAGATACAGCTGAGAGCACCAATGTTATGCAAAATACAACAGAGGAATCCTCCTACGACAACTCTGCTTGGGAGACAGATTCCAACGATCCTACTACACCAGAAATCAGCGTCATTTCTGAAGACAAATCAAGGAAGGTGCAAGACTTTGTGATTCACCGAGGAGTTCGCCGCCAATGGGTTGTCGTCGAGGTTCCGAAGGTCGTTCATCAGTCAAAGTAATTGCCATCTTTAACCTTTCACCCTGCCCAGGTGAAAAGGATGTTTTGATAGGGCTCGTTTTCTGTAAATTTCCCTCTTCGCTTTGCCCAAAGCGACAGAGTTTTGTTTTATAGGGCTGTAGTTTCAAGATTCGACTTGTACATTAATAAAATAACGTCGTTCTGTAATTTCCGCATTAATTGTTGTTTTCTCTTTTTGCTTTTTCAGAAAATTGTAATCCTAAAAAAAAATTCAAATAAAAACAAGCAGTAAAATCAAAACACTGCACACACTTGCATTTTCTCTATCTCTTCTAAACACGAATCATCACGTCATGCAGATTGCTTGTTTTATACCCCGTTGAAACATACGATCCGATGCCTTCTTCCAACTTTGAGTTCCCGGTATTCGAGGCTGAAGAAAAAAATGACAACGAAATTCCAGAAGAGATCTCCCGACTACTCAGACAAGAGGAAAGGTCCATTGAACCTCACAAAGAGCCGTTGGAAACGGTAAACTTGGGTTCAGAAAAAGAGAGAAAAGAAATCAGGATCGGGGCATTGCTCAGTCCAACTGTCAAAGAAAGTTTGATAAAGCTTCTCAAAGAATTCCCCGATGTGTTCGCTTGGTCCTATCAGGATATGCCAGGGTTGGATACCAGCATCGTGGAACATCACTTACCACTAAGATCGGAATGTCCACCAGTAAAGCAAAGGTTGAGACGGACTCACCCGGACATGGCCATCAAAATCAAAGAGGAGGTACAGAAACAGATCGACGCGGGTTTCCTTGCTACGTCTGAATATCCTCAATGGTTAGCCAACATCGTACCCATTCCCAAAAAGGATGGAAAGGTCAGAATGTGTGTTGATTACAGAGATCTGAACAGGGCAAGTCCAAAGGACGACTTTCCTTTACCACACATTGACATGCTGGTAGACAGTACAGCAAAGTTCAAAGTTTTTTCCATCATGGATGGATTCTCGGGCTATAACCAGATCAAAATGGCGCCGAAAGACATGGAGAAAACCTCGTTCATTACCCCATGGGGTACCTTTTGTTACAAGGTAATGCCGTTTGGTTTGAAGAATGCTGGGGCAACCTATCAAAGGGCCATGACTACTCTGTTTCATGACATGATACACAAAGAAATTGAGGTATATGTCGATGATTTGATTGCAAAATCAAGAACAGAGGATGAGCACGTTGAACATCTGTCAAAATTGTTCGAACGTCTAAGAAAATTCAAGCTCCGCTTGAATCCCAACAAGTGCACCTTCGGTGTCCGTTCAGGGAAACTACTAGGGTTCATCGTCAGCCAGAAAGGGATTGAGGTTGATCCTGACAAGGTCAAGGCCATTCAAGAAATGCCTTCTCCGAAAACTGAAAAACAAGTCAGAGGATTCCTGGGACGTTTGAACTACATCTCTAGATTCATATTCCTTATGACCGCCACTTGTGCGCCGATTTTCAAATTACTCAAAAAGAACCAGAATTGCGTTTGGTCAGAAGACTGCCAAACTGCCTTCGACAGTATTAAGGAATATCTGTTGAATCCGCCGATTCAATCACCTCCAGTGGAAGGAAGACCACTAATCATTTACCTCACAGTCCTAGAGGACTCAATGGTATGTGTACTTGGCCAACAAGACGAAACTAAAAGGAAAGAGTCTGCCATTTACTATCTAAGCAAGAAATTCACCGACTGCGAGACTCGGTACACAATGCTTGAGAAAACTTGTTGCGCTTTGGTTTGGGCAGCCAAACGTCTTCGCCAGTACATGATTCATCATACTACTTGGTTGGTCTCCGAAATGGATCCAATCAAGTACGTTTTCAAAAAACCTGCTCTCACGGGAAGGATTGCCCGTTGGCAGATGTTACTATCAGAATATGACATAGAGTACCATGCTCAGAAAGCCGTTAAAGGAAGTATTTTAGCCGATCATTTGGCTCAACAACCGATTGACGATCAAGAATCAATCGGGTTTGACTTCCCAGACGAAGACGTCATGTATCTAAAGATGAAAGATTGCGATGAACCGCTACCCAGTGAAGGGCCAGAACCAGGTTCCCAGTGGGGACTCATCTTTGACGGAGCAGTTAATCATTATGGAAACGGAATTGGGGCAATCATTGTTACCCCTCAGGGTTCCCACATTCCTTTCACTGCCAGACTTACGTTCAAATGTACGAACAACGAGGCCGAATACGAAGCATGTATTATGGGTCTCAAAGAAGCGATTGATTTAAGGATCAAAAACTTGGACGTATACGGCGATTCAGCCCTGGTTATTAACCAGATAAAAGGAGATTGGAACACATACCAATCAGGATTGATTCCTTACAAAGACTATGCAAGGAGGTTGTTACCCTTCTTCAACAGAGTCGACTTTCATCACATCCCTCGTGATGAGAATCACATGGCTGATGCATTAGCCACTATCTCTTCCATGATTAGTGTAGGTCGATGGAATGACATACCTAAGATCGACATAATGCGCCTTGAACGGCCCGCTTACATCTTTGCGATTGAAGCAGTCATAGACGACAGACCTTGGTATCACGATATCAAATGCTTCCTTCAGAAACAAGAGTACCCATCTGGGGCACTCAGAAAAGACAGGAAAACCCTCAGAAGATTGGCTGGAAACTTCTTCCTGAGCGGTGACACTCTTTATAAGAGAAATTTTGACATGGTCTTGCTCCGATGCGTCGACAGACCAGAAGCAGACATGCTCATGAAAGAAATTCATGAAGGATCCTTTGGCACTCATGCCAACGGACACACAATGGCGAGAAAAATTCTCAGGGCCGGGTACTATTGGTTGACCATGGAATCCGACTGCTACAAGTACATGAGGAGGTGTCACAAGTGTCAGATATACTCCGACAAAATTCATGTACCGCCATCACATCTCAAAGTTCTTTCTTCCCCGTGGCCTTTTTCCATATGGGGAATCGACATGATTGGTATGATTGAGCCCAAAGCTTCAAACGGACATCGGTTCATCCTGGTAGCCATTGACTATTTCACCAAGTGGGTCGAAGCAGCATCATTCGCCAATGTAACCCGACAAGTGGTGGTCCGATTTATCAAAAACAATATCATCTGTCGTTATGGTGTTCCAAGCGAGATCATTACTGATAATGGATCTAACTTGAACAATAAGATGATGAAGGAGTTGTGTGCAGAGTTCAAGATCGAACACCATAACTCATCTCCCTACCGACCCAAGATGAACGGAGCGGTAGAAGCGGCTAACAAGAACATCAAGAAGATCGTTCAAAAA
Organism: Lathyrus tuberosus; assembly: GCA_022829125.1. NCBI lineage: Eukaryota > Viridiplantae > Streptophyta > Magnoliopsida > Fabales > Fabaceae > Lathyrus > Lathyrus tuberosus. The sequence continues at coordinate 10,289,408 of JALAZF010000168.1, forward strand.
ATGGTTGTAACCTATAAAGATTGGCACGAGATGCTACCCTTTGCTCTTCATGGTTATCGCACATCTGTCCGCACTTCAACAGGGGCTACCCCTTTCTCTCTAGTATATGGCATAGAGGCAGTGCTCCCCATAGAAGTAGAGATCCCGTCAATCAGGGTATTGATGGAAGCTAAGCTCACCGAAGCTGAATGGTGTCAAAGTCGACACGACGAATTGAACCTGGTCGAAGAAAAGAGAATCACGGCACTATGCCACGGTCAGTTGTATCAACAAAGAATGAAAAGGGCGTTCGACAAAAAGGTTCGGCCTCGTGTCTTCAGAAAAGGAGACCTCGTGCTCAAGAAGATACAATCATTTCTCACTGACTCTCGGGGCAAATGGACCCCAAATTATGATGGCCCCTATGTGGTCACGAAAGCTTTCTCAGGCGGCGCCTTGAGACTTGCAACCATGGACGGAGAGGAATTTGCCTACCCCACAAATATTGATGTAGTCAAGAAATACTTCGCCTAAACTAAAAAAAAACGTCTCGGTGGATTGAAAACCCGAAAGGGCGGTCCAGGCAAAAGTTAGAGACATGAAAAAAAAGAATCATCCCGATGGATTGGAAATCTCATAGTACAATCCAAGAAAAAGTTAGGGATAATGGCAAGTAACTATGTTCAACAGAGGCAAGTCCCACAGCAGCAACAACAGTAGTTACATCATCTATCAGAGGAAATCTCCAGTCAAAGGTCATCTTCGACGGAAGCTCAGGATGTCCCGAATTCAAAGTTGGTAGAAGGATAGTGGTCGTTATGTTTCAACGTAGCCCTTTTCCCTGTAAATTACCATTTTCTAACTTTGTATATACTCTTTGGAATCACGCGTTTGGCTGATCTCCATCTTATCAATAAAATTTGAGCCCTTGTGCTTTTGTTTGTAATTCTTGCTTGTTTTAGCTTTGCAGAACGACGTTGTTTAAACTTAATCAACGTTTCTTGAAACGAAACAAAAATGAATTTACTTGTTAAAACTTTTTCTGCTTTTAAATTAAAGATGGCATTTCTTTTGACTGTTGAACATCAGAAGAACATCGATCGCTTCTCCCGAAGTAAGCGAACTTCAAAGTGCAGAATCAAAGTACTCCTTCTAAGCCAGTATGCCTGAATGAAGGGATCAACTATGTCAGAGACCTTGTTTTGTCTGACATGCCTCGGCTGAGTTCTCATCTCCTAAGCCCGATCAACATAGCTCCCAATGGGACTATCTCTCCTAAGCAAGGTGGAATTGCTATTTTGAGCCAACGGTACTTCTTCGCCCCGCGATGGCCGAGTATCCAATTGTGTTCATCCATTAGTCTGTATGTCGCATCTGTTTTGTTAGCATATACATACATACTTCATGCATTTTTATTTGCATTCACATTTCATATTGCATCACTATCACTTGAGTCGGTCTTGTCCCCTAGTGATAAACAGTTTTCTCAATCGAGTTTGTCAGTTCTTTCCTCGTCAGGAAGTGTTGCGTCTGCACAATCTCGCCACCAGTGTATCTTTAGATCAGAGTCGGCACTTGGCCACTTTGATAACTTGAACCTCTGAAAAGCCAGAGAAAGCTTTCAATAAACATCACTCTTCGCCATTGAAGATGATATCCTTGCTTTCCCGGATTAAGGAAAATCCACAGAGAAAGCCTCGTGATCAGAGATTCGGCAGCATGCCAGTTTTGCTCCGAAAGGACCGCTGATGAAAAGGTCATCGGCCCCACAAAATTGGACCCCATCATATGGCGTTTCTCCGGGAAGATCCCGAGAAAAGTATGATGAAAGATCCCAATCGAAAACAGTCTCTCAAGAGACTCGCTTTCCACCTAGTAGAATCGACAAATGGCATCTCCAAAACAGAGAAGTTTGTGTACCTCTACAATTCAGACGACTGGGTTCCCCAGCAAGTCTGACATCAAAACTTTTTCCACTCAAATGGCATCTCCCCAGGAAAATTCGACAAGAAGTTTGAAGGAAAGCCGCTATGCATAGCGTCCCTTGTCAATAAAGTTTATTGACAAAAGAAACTAAGACCAGTTCCTTGGTAGGAAACCAGGATCGAGGGGAAGTTTGTTTCCACAACTGAGACCAGTTCCTTGGTAAGAAACCAGGATCGAGGGGAAGTTTAAATCAGAAACTAAGACCAGTTCCTTGGTAGGAAACCAGGATCGAGGGGAAGTTTAAATCAGAAACTAAGACCAGTTCCTTGGTAGGAAACCAGGATCGAGGGGAAGTTTATTTCAAAAGAGACTAAGATCAGTTCCTTGGCTGAAGACCAGGATCAAGGGGAAGTTTACCTTTTCTAAGCATCATTGCTTAGCTAAAGAAGATGAATGCGTAAGCTACCATTCATAATCACCATCAAAATTTCGGATATTCCGATATTTAATCCTCTTGCACCCCGAATGCCCGAATCCCTTCGTCATTCATACCTTCGGGTCCAAGAAGATTAAAAAGGGACATCTGTAGTACCCCAAATTTTGACCACTTAGATTTCCCATCATTGTGAAAATCATCATCACAATATGGATGAACCATCATGCTTCATCAGTCTCCCCAAAGATGGGTGAGCATCCAATACAATCAAAATTAGGGTTTCAAGCCCTCTCTGAGTGCTTAGACAAAGGATCAATCAAGAAATGACATGATCTTCAACTTGTCTAATCTCTCAAACATCCACAATGGATCAAAAAGGACTTCCACTTCAAGGATTAAGCACAAGGCTGCTCCCTTCTAGGTGGATCAAGTCTCAAGATCGACAGTGTCACCAAATTAGGGTTTTGGTCGACCAGGGCCTCCAGATGGAAATTTTCATCTGGGCACAAGGCAATGATACAAAACATGACCTAATATGCTTCATGGAACCTCATGAACCCATGCATCAAGTCAATTTTGCCTCAGGGGATGCATTCATCAAAAATCAGGAATTAGGGTTTCTTGACCTAATTCACCCTAAGTTGACTTTTGGGACAAACCATGAGCCAAGACCTCAAGAGATGATTTGAGGGTCTCTAATACACCATATTGATCCATTTGGAACAATGGATTGATCCAAGAAGCTTGAGCAACAAGTCTCATTTTCATCTGCACCACAATTAGGGTTTTAAGGGAAAAGTCAACTGTAACTTTGACTTTTGACCAAGACATGCTCCCAAACCCTAATACATGATTGAATATACCCTATGACACCCATGGAACATGTCCATCAAGTTTGATTTAGGTCAAAGACATGATTTCCTGAAGAATTGCACAGTTTGGAATTCATCTGATAAAAAGTCAACTGTGCACAAACGTCAACTTTGACTTTTTGAGATTTTTCACCAAAATGGATTTTTAACCCTAAAATGATGTTAATGTATGATTTGAATCATCATTCATCAAGAAAAATCAAGAAAAGTGAGATAACTTGTAAAAGGGGTAACCATAAAACTTAGAAATTTTTCTAAGTTAAAAATAAAGTGGCAAAGGTACCAACTTTGGAGGACCATAACTCCTAAACCACAAGGCCATTTTTTCTCATCCAAAGATGGATTTGTAGCCCTCATTATCACCTACAAAAACTTCAACTACAATTCATTCCAATTCATTAAGGATTTTGAGTTATGGAGTGATCAAAGTGGCTGAAAAGTGAAAATGTCACTTTTTCCAACACTTAGTGAAATTTTCACTAAGTCAGAATTTGCCTTCACTTTTTGCCAAATGTAGGGGGATTTTTCACTTGGAATCAAAAAAGATCAAAACCAAACTTGTTCAAACAGTTGTTGTATCATGTAAGAGCTTTCCAAAATGGCCAAGAACATTGCCAAATTCAACCTACATCATGAGATACAACATTGGCAAGTTACCTTGCTGAAATCTGTCAAGGCAAGGCAGAATTTGCATTTTGGCTCGATTTGCCAAAATCAGCCAATTTCAATTGCTCCAATCCACTTGGACACCTCAGAGGATTGAATCCAAAGGGTACAATCACTGAGCCAAGCTTCCAAGGTCCAAGGAACAAAGAATAGCATGTTGAACCTAGAATGGCCAAAATAGGGACAAGACTTCAAATTTGGAATGAGGCATTCAATGGAACCATCAAGGTGGCATGGACTGAGCCATTCTCATCTGAAATCAGTCAAGACTTATCCAAGACCAAGGGGACCAAAGCTCTGTGCCCTAACCTCTAGTCAATGGCTAGAGGAGACTTTCATTTCCATTGGCCAACATTGAGGAAACCTACTTACCAGCTGCCATGCACTATTCCTTGCAAAACAAACTTGCTCTACTATAAATAGAGCTCAATTGTGGTCAGTTTAAGTACACGAAAGCCATCTAACAGATGCTTTCCTCAAAATCTCTTTCTCTTGGCAAAAATGCCTTTCTTAGCAAGGTAGCTATCGAGTTTTGAGTTTGAGAGCAATTCTGCACAAACCAATCATTCACACACCTCACATACATCACATATGAGCTGATCAAACACTCACATAACATCTAGAACATCAAAATCTCAAAATCACTTGCCATCCATACAAGTTTGAAGTGAAGGTGCAGCTGAGATGCCATAACCTGATCCAGTCCATTTCAATTTAATCCAAGTGTTCAAACACACTCCATATGGTGCAGGGAAGCTGTCCAGATCATCACAACTTGTCTGTAACACCTCCAACTCAAAATCACATCTGCTCTTGCTGTCACGACTTGGAGGTAAGCACATGCTTGGTCATCTCTCAATCTATGCATATTTCCTCGCACAATAATTTGGCCATATGTTAATAATCATGCATGGAATGTTTTCCCTCAATTAATTGCATTGTTTGAATCGTGTATCAAAAATCCTAGCCTTCATGCAGAAATTAGGGTTCTTGAGGTTTCTTCGTGATTTCTTGCTGTATGTTTAATTTAAATGAAATTAAAGTACATAGACATGATCGTGAGGTTGAGACGAGCATAATGATATGTGGATTGCATGATATGATTACGTATTCATGGAGATTGGATAGAAAATGCAAATTTGGGCAAACTGAAAAACGCGCGTGTTCTTGGTGTTGTTCTTGGCGCCATTTTCATAAATTTGAATATTTGAATTTTGTGATTTTTGTTTAATTAATTCAAAAATTAATTTCTCTCTGAGTTTTAATGATTTTGAGTTGATTCTTTTTTTAATAATTCACAAAAATGTTAAAATATTTTATTTTATCAAAAAATCCCAAAAATATTATTTATTTCATATAATTGATATTTTTGTAAAGAATTAATATTTTGATTGTTTTTGGCATTTTAAATATTTTTTCTACATTGATTTTGCAACTTTTAATGCTTTCTAATTATTTTGTAGGTCAATACTTAATTTTTGAAGCATTAATCCAAGGTCACAATTTGTTTTCCATGTGTTAAACAATTTTTGATCATTTTAATTGAATTTTTATTCAATTAAATACATTTTGAAAACAAATTAGGGTTTTGGATTAATTCAACCCTCATAAATCATTTTCAAAACACTCTGGGCCTCTATTAGAGTGTAAGACCCAACCCTTTTTTTGACCAAATCATTTTTGGGCCTCACTTATTGTATAAGTCCCGATACCGTCAAAAAACAAACGGCGCGATCGTCGCCTTTTCAAAAATCATCTGGGCCTACCCTCGAGTAGTAAGACCCATTTATTCATCTCAAAACTCTTTGGGCCTCTTGAGAGAGTGTAAGACCCATCCCCCATTGTACAAAAACTTTTTGGGCCTCACTCATTGTATAAGTCCCTCTGTACAAGTAAACGGCACGATCGTCGCCCGTTTAAAAATTCAAAACACTTTGGGCCTCTAATAGAGTGTAAGACCCAATCCCCCTTTTAACCAAAACATTTTGGGCCTCACTTATTGTATAAGTCCCTCTGCGTTAAAAGAAAACCTCGGCGCGATCGCCATTTTTAAACGAAAAATCATTTGGGCCTACCCTCGTGTTATAAGCCCCACTCTTTTTCTTTAAACCTTTTTGGGCCTCTTGAGAGAGTGTAAGACCCATCCCTTTGTACAGAAAACCTTTTTTGGGCCTCAGTCACTTGTATAAGTCCCTCTGTACAAATTCAAACAGTGCGCTCACTGATAAAACCCTGGGCCTCTCCTTGAGCTGTAAGCCCCAGAGCTTTCCTTTTCAAAGCACTTTCTCCTTTGATTTTGAATATACTGTTGTTTTTAATATTTCTTTGTTGAACAACTAACCAAACAGCATGGAAGCACTACAATCGAGTAAGTGGTTATCGCTTTCATTTACTGCTTTCATATTATAAACTGTATTGTGGGGCTGCTCACTGTAAGTCTCCTTTCATAAACTCATATCAACTGTGTAATAATAGTATAGATATTTCGAGTTTCCCCGGCAACTACGTCTAAAACTAGGTGACGCCGTTTCACTTATTCGTAGAAATAGACGACTAGATCCCCAATAGGAGCACCAGATACAGTCTTCTCTTCGGTTGTCCTCCTTTGGAATCGTCAAGAAGCTCTACTCCCCAAGATGAATGTATTCTCCGTGAATGGCATCTTTGAGTTTCTTCCCAATTCTCGAACTTTCCTGACTTGATCTATTCCTTGTGGATAGCTTGCCTTGAATGTCTCGGGGTTTGGGTACCCACTACGGTCATAATCTTGGACCTTAACTAAGGAACCCTCTTTAAAAGCTAAAAGTCGCTGGATAGTAAACCTCGCACGTTTACCAGTGGTTTTTATCTTTAAAAGAGTTATCTCTCCTAATGGAAAGGAGATGATAGACCCACGGGCTTCTTAAAAGCATCGGCCTCCTCTTGGGCATTATTCAAGGACCCTACGGCTTCTTAGAAGTATTCACAGCCTCCTCTTAGGCTTCGTATAATGATCTCTTCCTCCGGGAATGATAGCCTCCTCTTGGGCTTCGTACAAGGACCCGTCGGCTTCTTAAAAGTTTCCAGCCTCCTCTTGGGCTTCGTACAAATTGTCCCGACGACCTCCTAGAGGTATAGGAACAGAACATAGTCATCCTCATAGAACAGTCCTTTCATAGAGTCTACTACTGTTTCTCGAAGCATAGTACAAAAGATAAAACTCTAGACACGGACAGTCTAACTTCCTTGAGTCTCAAAGACATTCTCAAGCACCCTTCGTTAAATAGGAAGGAAACCCGCAGACTCGGACAATCTCAATACCCTTTGGATTTCCTGTTTCCTCAAAGAGAAGGAAATATCCCTGATCCTCAAATCAAATCCCTGAGTACAGTGTTACTCATATAAGAACTGATTTTCTCTTTTAAATCAATATTTTGGATCTGTCACTCAACTGAAACAGTTACAATAGCCTCCATCTCGGGCTTCGTACGAGATACCAAAATTCTCCCCAGTGGAGTCAAAACAACCTTTTCACCTCTCTCTCAGGCTTTGTATGAGACACAAAAGATTCCCTCGTTGAGTCAATCACCCCTTTTTGCCTCCATCTCGGGCCTCGTACGAGATACAAATTCCTTAAGCAAGAGTCGAACTCTTTTAGCCTCCTCTTAGGCTTTGTATAATGATATGCCCCACTGGGTCAAAAACTTTTAGCCTCTCTCTCGGGCTTTGTACGAGACACAAAATAGCCTCCTCTTAGGTTTCGTATAATGATCTCTTCCTTCGGGAATGATAGCCTCCTCTTAGGCTTTATATAAGAAAACCACTGGTTGATCCAATCAACCTTTTAGCATCAAAGCTGTGCCTCGTTCACAGTACACAAACATCAACAACTCCTTTCCCTTCATCTAATCGCTGTAAGCGGCAAGCCTCTGGATCATCTACATCCATGCCACTGTCCCTCTTTTAGCATGAGAAATTCCTAAGGAAAGATGGCATTGCTCTACACTGAGTTAAAGTCTTCTCCTTCAGGTTAAAACCCTTTCTTCGGAAATTATGGCATTGCTCGGATCCGCGTATCCCAGTTAAAGTAATTCTCCTTCTCTCCTCTTTAGAGATGACAAATTCTCTCTAAAGCCGAGGTCTTTTAGCTTCACGTCTTGGGCTTTGAACAAGACACAAATAGACCCTTCAGCTTCACATCTTGGGCTTTGAACAAGATACAAATCACCTTTCGCTTCACGTCTTGGGCTTTGAACAAGACACCAAAAACCAATTTCCTCCCATAGAATAGGAGGAACTACGAACGCTCTGATTTCCCTGATTCGGTAAACGGGAATACGTAGGCATAAGATCGAAAGAAAAGATCTTAGCGAGCGTAATCAACAAAAAACCCAAATCCCATATCTTCCTCAATTAAAAGCAGTAATTCAAAAACATCAGTCCTAACATCCTAATCCTTGTTCCCCGCCAGAAACCTTCTGCCCAGGTAAAAAAGAAAGAGAACCGTATTGGCGAAAATACAAATAACCAGTACAAAGGCCCCCCACATTGATAGCATCCGTAACCTAACAGACCGCTGTTTAAACTCAGTATGCAAGCAGGGTTAATTGGAGACATCTATTTCCCTTCCTTATTCAGCTCACAATAGGATAAAAAATGAATCGACCTGTAGTTTAAAGCTCAAACCGCAGAGAGCGACCAGCGCTTAAGAACCGCGTCCAAAATCGCTCACTACAAGATGGTAAGTGCTTTACGACAGTGAACCCTAAAGGTAATGTCAAGCACTCGGGATAGGAGAAGGCCTTCGCCTAACCACTCCACGACCATCTAAGTTTATTGAGAAAAAAGTTTGAAAATGCTCTTGGTACAAGACCAAGGTTTTTAGACGCAAGGAGATAAAATAAAGAGAGAAAAAGGTTTTTGAAAGAATGGGTGGTGAATATAGTCACGTCTTCGTATTGAAAGATGAATATCGAGACCACACACTCTAAAGTGAGCATCTTAATACTCGAAGAGGAATAGGTCTTCACCCAATCCTCTCTTTTTAGTTCAATACAAAAAGAAGTTTTGAAAATGAGCACTTGGTACAAGACCAAGGTTTTTTACTTAAGAAAAGAACGAAAATGAGGAATGAAATAGACACCGAAATGAAATCGAAATAAAAAGAAAATGGCCTCATATTGATCAAGATTTTGAATCGATTGAAAGAAATCAACTAATCATGATTTTTGTTATATCATTGGCCAAAAAGGAATCGAAATGAGACAAAAAGAAAGTCAAGCAAGGAATTGGAATCGTGAGATCTAGTCTAAGCTACAAACTTGCTAAGTTAAAAATGTTGAAGAAATTAATATGGAAATGACCAAAAGTGAATTCTAAGTATTATATTTCTAAACATGAACTAGAATTTAAATAAACTAAATGAGAAAAATAATTTACAAAATTAAAATTCAAAATAATATTAACAAAATAATTAAGAATATTTCTAACCAAAATAATTAACCGTGTATTTGACAAAGATTTTTTAACGTATTAGCAAAAAATATTAACTAAGAACTAACAAAAATTTTAATTATTAAAGAGAATTCAAAATAGAAATGGATTAAATTAAATCAATTATAAAAAAATAAAAAACCAAAAAAAAGGGATGGAGGGGTGCGCACAGTATTAAGGGGTATGAGATAGAATCGCTTGGGCCATCAAAACCCATCGTCTATCAAAACAAGAGCACGGTCATGTAAAAACCAAGTTTTCAAAACACACAAAAAAAACAGGTTTTCAAAATTATTTTTTTATTAAACAATACAAACTAGCAACCACCCAAAAACCCATGGATAAGTCAAACGACTCTCCCAATCAACAGAACAACATTTCTTTTTACAAAAAAATGAGCAGGAACAACACAGTTATCAGAAGAAAAAAAACTCTAGGTCACCTCAAAACCAATTGAAACAAAACAAGCATTGACGGAAGAACAGGGCGGAACCTTCAACCGTGGAAAGGAAAATCAACTCGCTTTTTACTCTCCTTCTCAAACGATTCAAACTCTCAGCTTTCCGAACTGAACAAGATCGGGTTTAAAATTTGTTTCAGGTTTGTTAAATGTTTCTGATCTACTCTCTCATCATCTCATTCTCCTCTTTTCGGTTTGTGATTTAGTGTTGAAGTGGTGATGGTTGTTGTTGTGGTTTTATGAATGGAAGTTTGAGGTAGGTTTCACTTAGTGATTGTGGATGTTTGGAGGGAGTTGCGAAGGTGAAACGCGGATGGTGGTTGCTGTTGAAAAAGGTGGATTCGCGAAGACGGTGCGGCGGCGGATGTTGTTTAGCAGTGGGAGATTTGTAAAGGAAGTGGTTTGGTTTAAGAAAAAGGGTGAGTGGTTGGTGAAGAGTTGAATGGGCTGAAGGTTTTTGGAAGGAAAAAAATGAAATAAAGGTTGTTTTGCAGCGGCGGAAGGAGGTCGAAGGTGAAGCAGGGTAGGGGTGAGTGGTATGTGTTTCAGTTTATGAGGGTAGTTGAACTGGTGGTATTTGGTGACGACACGGCGGAGTGAATGGTGGTGGTGGATGAACGGTATGATGTTGTTGTTTAATGACGGTTGAGGTGGTGATGGAAGGTTGAATGCTGTGTGGTGCGTAGGATTTGGGTGGTGTTGTGTGTAGTGTTTTAGAGATGAAGAGGGATGGGTTGATTGTCTACCACCAAGGAGGTCCCCCTTCCTTCAACAACAGGTTGTGTTTTTATATCCCCTGTTTCTGTTCTTCAATTTTTTTTCGTTCTTCCTCTTTAATGTTTTTCTCCGTTCTGCTATTTATTCGGCTCCCTCCTTCCCTCTTATTCTTTTTTTTTGAAATTTTTTGTACTGCTGTTAGGTTGCTTTCATGACAGAATTGTTGTCTGTTGTTGGTTGAATTGTCATTGTTGCTTGGGTGCAGTTCTTGTCTTTTGCTGCAGGTTTGGGGCTGGTACGGTTCATGGTGCAGGCTTATGGTTCATGAGTACGGGTTGAGCGTCTGATGCTTGGTCGGCTTGGTACATGACGCTGGTGACTGTTTTTTTGTTGCAAGCTGAAGGTATCGTGTAGGTGAAATTGGCGTGGAGTGAGGTAGCAGAGAGTATAGTACCTTTCTTTTTTTTTTCATTTTTTTGTTGTGATAATGTAAAGGAATTGTAATGGGCCTTTTTTGTAATGATCTTTTTGGGACAATTTGTGTTGGACTAGTAAACTTAAAAAAGTCATGGGCTTGTTTATTGTTGTTTTTTTTTTTTTTAAATAAAACATGTTTTGGTAAAAACTCTAATGAAAGAAAAAGTGGCAATAATGAGAAATGGATCGAAAATATTTTTGGACTAAACTAAATTTGAAAATGAACATGGATAAGGATATGTTTCTAAAATATGTGATCTTTGGACATGAAATGGATTTGAATTGGGGTTGAAAATGAATTAAAATGGTTGATGGATATGAAAGGGTTTAGAATATGGTTTAGAATGTGTGGAGGAATGGATTTAGAGAATGAATAAAAATTAAGAAATGGTTATTGACTTTAAGTGGAAATGAATATGATTTGGATTAGCGAAGATGGACTAGCCCTTGAGAAGCCATAAACCAAACTTTTGAATCTTGAATGGATTGGACCACTGCATCAGAATGAATCTTAAATTAACTTTGAACTTTGAATAAACTAAGACTTTGAATCAGTGAATCCATCTGCACCTAGCCACTTGAATATCAACAAACAAATCCATCTATGAAGTGTCTGACCTATCACAAATCCATAGACACCCTGAGCTCTCGGAAACCCTAACTTAAAGAACCATTTGATCCCATGTCTTAGAAGACCAATGCAATTCATGATTATGAGTTATGACCTAATGGAGATGCAGAGATGATATGATATGCAAGGCTAGGGTTAGGGTGAAAATGAGGGTGTGACACTTTGAACCAACTATGCCATATGAATCTGAGCCAATCACTTGAAGTTTTGTGAGCAGTTTGTTAGCATGATAAATATCTGCTACTGCCATGCATTTGGTTCATTTGGGCATTAATCTAGAACTAGTGATTCTCTCTTCTGCATTATGTGTGTTGAAATTCTTTACTATCGCACCTTAGGATAACATTGAATCTATCCTTGTTAGGTGGCTGTTGTACATTTTATTTTTAGTATCATAAAGATTGTATGAAAGGCCTGTTCTAATTTATCTTGTCTAGGGTGCACATTCTTTATCTTCATGTCATGGAGTAAGCTGTGTAGAATGTGTAACTCATAATATTAAGCTTATACGGCTATTCCTTTGGTTTGTTGGCATTTGAGTCAAGTGATTATATGATTAATACTGACAGTTGTGGCCCTACCAAGTATCTTAAGGTTGTGTGTGTTTGCTAGCATTAAGCAGGATGAAAAGTTCTGCTGGAACTTATGATCATTTGGAAAATGCATGGTACCTCTCTAGCCTCTCTATAGTCATGTTTACTACAAGGATTGTGCAAATGTGTCTTTACTTTAAATCCATAAAATGAAAATGTCAATTTTGTTTCTGCTCTTACCCCCTCTTAAAACATATGTTCATGATCGTGATACCACGTTTCTTGTTTGTATTGCATTTGAACTGAATGGCCATGCGAATGGTGGTTTCAAGCTCATGTGATACCTCATGTACCATCAGCTTTTGATGGTGTAATGTTCATATCCTTATACTGTCAATAACTTATTTTTATGTGTTTAGCATGCTTGAACATTTGAAAATGTTCATTTTGAAAACGACATGAAGATCTTTGGTTGAGTTTTCATTAGCGTGGCAAAGCCTGTTCTTTTTACTAACTTACAAATCTCTGCTTCTAAAAAGACATGAATCTGTCAGCATGCCTATGTATGAGGACTGCCTTCTAATTATCAGTCCATGGCTTGTTGAAGCAATGCAGTAGGTACTCTCTCTCATAATCCCATGTTCTGAGATAACCAAGGACTTGTTGTTACCATGTTTGTGTCATATGCTTAACTCATTTAAGTGTCATGAATAATTGGCATTTTTGAATGTTCCCTTTACACTACTGGTATTACAAAATCTTTTGCTCTCATGCTGTTAATAGTGGAAACCATGATTTCGTGTCCTAATACATTTGTTTCATTTCATTGCTTCATGTTTGTATCTCTTGTTTCGATCTGAAAATCTGATGATTGCATTAAGAGCACATTGTTTTGTACTAAGATAGAATTTGTCTTGGTTCACATTTTCCTTGAAACTCACTGGTATATACTATCATGTTTATCATACACCCATTTAGAATTTAAACCTGAACCAGGTATCATCTAATAACCCTCTGCCCTCTGCATACTTCGACCTGGCGCTTTACTTCATGAAGGTAGACGAGATATGTTTATTAGGTCAGTGGCTTTTCTTTAGTTCGTGAGACTTTGTAAGAGCATGTGTGGGTAAAGTCTTGAGGCCTGTGTTAACTTAGTATAAGTTTAGAACTTTGTTTGAGTCTTTGTTGGCATAAGGATAGCAGAAGAAGAAAGAATGATATGAGGGAACCTTCCAGTTTGCTTTAGCTAGAGGCTATATCAGTAGCGAAAACATTGTTGTTAGGTCTCCAACTCTAATGTTTATGTTGTGTTGCTGAAGGCTCATTTTTTTTCTGCTATATGAGTGTTATAAGTTGGTGTTTTGGTTCATTAAAATTGATTAAGATCTGATGGAGATAATGATGGAACAAGGATGATAAACCACTTGTTGTTGCTACTTTGTTGTTTTTCTTTGCAACAAACACATAATTTGTTGCATGTTTGCATGGAGAAGTGAAACGGTGGCAGTATGTGATAGGCCAAGCGTTAACTTTGTCGTTTAGTGTTTAAAATCCAGGTGACCGGTTGATGATGGCTGCAGCGAATTATATGCAACGTTTTTCATGTCTCTTTTTGAAGCTAGCATTTCATTTTTATTGAATGGTTTAAATATTACTGGGGGCGGCTCATACAATGGATGTATGGCCACCCCAGTGGCGAGGACTGCGCGCATGAAACCAATAAGATTGGGGTTCGAATCCCCCTCGCCCCAGTCTTTGGTTTTTATTCTTTGAATTAAGGTCTTCCCATATATTACATATAACTCGTACCATGTTGTGCTATGCACATTAGCTCAGCTGGCTACCTTTTTTAAGTTGTAAACATGGGTGCGTGGGTTCAAAACCCTTGGGCACCATTCCCATCTCTTTATGACTTGTTTTGTCAAAATTATCAAACCATTTTCAATAAAATATAACTTTCTCATGCTTTAAGTTTTTTTTACCATTTTTTTTTGCATTGTTCTTTTTTTTCTTACCTATTTTATTTTAACATAAAAAAAAGAATCTTCAAAGTATTATTTTTAGGGCTATTTGTTCATCTGCAAAGTTAAACTCTTTAGGATTTTATTAAGAAGCATTTTCACTTTAGGTCATAATCTTGGGTTCTTTCCATGTTCTTTGAAGATTCATGTGAATATGTTTTACATGCTTTGACCCTATCATATCTTTTCATTATGTAACTCCGAGTTTTCTTTAAACAGTTGTCTTTATCAGAAACTGTTATCTCCCCCTTGATTCCAAAGGAAAGTCCTCCTAAATTGACTCATAAGTCAATAAACAAATCACACATACTACCTTCATCCTCTTCTTGGCCTCATGAGAGCCATAAGTCATAACTTAGAAATAAGTTAGAGTTCTTGAACTCTATGTGACTCTCATCATCATGAGAACTCACTTTTTCCCCATCATAAATTAAACTTAGAGAGTTTCCTTAAACTCTAAAATGAGCTCATACTCATTTCCCCTTGGAACTTTGGCCATAGTCAATGGTTCCTCAAAATCACCCTTAGTTAGGTGAACTACGATTGCTCTGATTCTTTAGTCAGATACGTAGGCACAAGATGCGACGTCTTGGTGAGCAAACTTAGTGTATATACCCTTAGGTCTTTACCTTTACCTTTAGCAGATACCTTAGCAAGTGAACTTAACATAACACAAACTAAACAAGAGGTTCATATAGAGTACTACAGATATTAAGGGTGCTAATACCTTCCCTTAGTATAACCAACCCCCGAACCTTAGATCTCCCCCTTTAGGTTTTCTCAATCTTGAACCTTTCCTTTGGATAAATCAAAGTCGGCGGTGAATTCAAAGAAATGTGATACAAGTTAATTAATAGCTTGTTATCCGATTCTCACCGCAACACATCTCAACCAATCTTCCCTTAACACTTTCTTCCAAAGCAGCCCCAATTCTTACCTCTTTTTTCACATCCTCGGTGCCTAGGTTAACAGTCTCAATTTCCTCCTGATGAGGTAGAATAACCCGTTCCTCCTGTTTCAGTAGTCTGGCGAATTCTTTCGGCAAGTCACAATCATCATCAGCCTCTTCTTCAGCCTGTTAGATGGGATTGTCGAAGTCATATTGAGCCATAGCTGAATCATTATCGGTAGAATCTGAACAAATAAACATGCATGATTGATGTTTTATGTTTATTATGAATGCAACAAACAAAAACACATTGCTATTTTACTTTGAATGAATGTAAAAAGTAAAAACAGAAAAACAGGGATCAAAATATTTGAATGCGAAAAACGTCCTTTATTAATGATAAAATTGAAAATAAAACATCACAGCCCTACAGAAAAGAATCACTACGTCTTGGGCAGAACGTAGGACTTAACATATGCAGAAAATAAAGACAATTACTGTTTGCTGGTCACTTGGATGATTTCCTCGGAAGGCCAGTTGCACAAACTCTGACCAAGAATGCAAGGACGGATCCACTCATCCATATCACAGTCACTGTCACCTTCATCCCCAATTGCGTTGATCTAGTTAAAGAAAACTCCAGCACTTGTAAACTGAATTGGACCATCATACCTAGGAGGCTCTTGAGACCTTTTGGGTGGCTTGTACCCCAGACCATAGGTATCTTTCTTCATTTGCACGTCAATCACCTGGCCCCACTTCTGAGAATTGCCAGCTTCCACCACAGCACGTGCATCTTTAAATGAGGACATTGAAACTACAGGCTGATTAACCTCCACCGGAGGCTCCTTAGGAATTTGGACAGCTTCAAAAGCCAGACACAAAGTTTCATGTATTTCCCCATCTACTTCCACATACTTGAATGTTGACAAGTGACTCACCGTTATATCTTCTTCGCCACAAATTGTAACCACATGACCGTCCACCATATATTTCAACTTTTGGTGCAATGTTGACGTCACTGCTCCAGCACCGTGGATCCAAGGGCGACCTAACAAACAACTGTACGCAGGTTGGATATCCATGATGTAGAATGTAGTGTTGAAAATTTCTGGGCCAACCTTAATTGGTAACACAATCTCCCTAAACACGGACCTCTTCGGCCCATCAAAAGCTCGCACCACCAAGTCACTTGGCATGCAGATCAAACCTCGTGTATCCAACTTCATTAAAGCTTTCTTTGGCAACACGTTCAACGAATACCCAGTATCAACCAACACGTGAGACATCAAAGAACCTCTGCATTCCAAAGAGATATGCAAAGCATTGTTATGATTCCTCCCTGCGGGAGTCAAGTCTAAATCTGTGAAGCCCAAACCGTTTCCGGCGTTTACATGCGCTACAACCCCTTCCAACTAATTCACTGATATTTCTTGGGGTACATACGCTGCATTCAAAACTTTTAACAAAGCATTTCTGTGTGCTTCAGAGCACAACAGCAAAGACAAAATGGAGATCTTCGACGGTGTTTGATTGAGCTAATCAACAATCTTGTAATCACTCTTTCTTATCAATCTCATGAATTCTTCTACATTTTCTAAAAAAGAATTATCAACTTGCTTTGACACTGAATCATTCACAACTGGTCTTTGTACAGAATCATCAACTACTTGTTTTCCCTTGTCTTGTCTTGAACTACCCACTTGATCATTAGATGGAGAAAAAACTCTACCACTCCTTGTGATAGCTCCAGCCTCAACAGTATTTTCAATTCCTGAACCCACAACTGACGGTCCTACTAACTCTTGCTTCTTCCCATTACAGAACACCTCGGCCCCATAATTCCATGGAATGGCTTTGGTACTCTCATAAGGAACTGGTCCTGGGACAGTGATAATAACTAGCGCTGGTCTCGTCGGTGCTAATATATTAATTGTTTTTGAAGGCTCTGCAGATTTGAGCAAATTTTTGGTAAAACAATGCGCTAAATGAAGTGTTCCAACATGTAGAAGGCATGATGTCCTAACGAATGTCCTGACATCTTAAACTGATACAGCAGATTATTTTGTCTGGTCCAAGAAGCAATCAGAGCATGGATCAAGGATAGAAGACTAAAGCCCAAGGAAGGAGAAGCCTATAAATAGAAGACTTAGACCTAGGTTTTGATATGCCTTAGTACGCCTTTTGTAACCTTGCTTTCTTGCGTAAGAAACAAGGGTTTAGGGTTTTGAGAGTCGTTGGCTCTCTAGGTTGTAAGTCTCCCTTTGTATCAGTTGATACACTGTGGTAGATATAGGTGTCGCACAGATCCATAAGCCTTGAGGTATTGGATTGTGTATTGTTCTTGGATGAAGCTTTTAAGCAAATTCGAGTTAGCTTGTTTGTCAAGTATGCTTGACAGATTTCTGTATTGATAAGGATGATGTAGAAATCACAGTTGGTGATTAAGGGAAGTGAGTGGGGTATCTCATATCAGGGTTGTAAACGTTTGAGTTTAGCCTTGGTAAAGATGTTCATTGGGTAGATGTTAGGTATGAAGTTGTAAACGGGGGAGTTTAACTTTGTAACAGTCTACAGATAGTGGAGTCTTCTTCCTGGATTGGTATCCCCCAGATGTAGGTGAGTTGCACCGAACTGGGTTAACAATTACTATGTTCTTTATCATTCTGCAGATTTACATTTTCTGTTAGGGTTCATGATAAACATCTTGGATCAGATGTTGTGACATCTATGATTGTGTAGTTCTGATATTCAAGGTATCAGTCTGTTATTGCGCCTCTGGGTTCAAATGATTATGTAACACAATGTCTTGACATGTGTTAGGACATCTGCTGTCTGCATAGGCCAGAATTTCAATTGGTATCAGAGCAGGCATCCTGTCTGGTTCTGGATGAGATCTTTGGGAGATACTTTCTGGCGTTTAAACAAGGAGGAGTTTTGAAGATCTGATCAATCAACTCAAATATACTCAAGGGTATTAATGGATGAGATGGATGTTCTAGATCGAAGGGAGCAACTCGGAGGTTGTTCGTGTTGCTGAAGAGATTCTACAACAACTACAGGAGAAGTGGCTAGTTCTCTTGTTGGTGTGTCTTATAGGATGTTGTGACATCTTATTAGGGCAAGCAGGATCGGTTCCTTGGTGGTTCCGCTGCATGTGTTTCTGATGGAAGAGCTCTAGAATTATGGGATTCTGTAGTTGTTACTGAAGACAGTTGGTGGAAGGTCTTAATCGTCGGCCTCTATATTTGAAGATATTTGCATTCTTTTATTCCAAAGTCGGGAGCGATGGAGTGAAAGGAGTTGTGGTTAGATATCGGGTATGATGACTTGGTACTTGGAAGCTTGGTTTCCTGGTGCAGTTGAAGTCAGTTGAAGAGGAGAGGAGTTGAGTTTAAGTTTATCAGGTTCTTGCTCTAGGAGTTTCATAAATTATTGGTCGGCTAGGTTGTTAAGGATACTTGAGAATTCTCTCAAGTCCACTCATAAAGGCATCTATGTCGTGTATCTGGAGTCTTCTAGTTACTCTTCTGACTAGAAGGTGTTTCTTTGAAACACAATCTGAAGAAAGTGGAGGTGATTTATTTTCACCATCCAAAAACAGCAAGGAAGGATTCATCTCTCTTGACCCTAAGAGTGGATCCAATCTAATTGAAGAATTGTTGAGGTAAATAAGATTTGTTCAGAGAAAGTCTTAGTTACTTGATTCAAGGGTGGCAGCCTTGGTATCTCAACATTGTCGTTTGAAGAAGATACTTACAAAAAGATTGAATACTTTATAAGTGTTCATGACATGATCTAGTGGAGCTCAGCTACAACATTGAAGAAGGGTTATTGGACAAGGATTTAAGATCAATTGCTATTTGTGGAATCCACAAGTATTTAATTGATTATCCTTGAAAGTCAAGATTGCTGATGTTCAACAAGATGTTGGAACATCTCATCATCAGAGATTGTGCAGAATCATGGGAGGCGTACTGCATACGCTTTAGTATTTGTTTTAGTCTTAGGTGGTGACCTAAGAAGTGGCTTCAGTCGGGTGTGACAGAAGCAAGTGTTCTCTGGAGAGTTTC
This sequence comes from Lathyrus tuberosus, assembly GCA_022829125.1. NCBI lineage: Eukaryota > Viridiplantae > Streptophyta > Magnoliopsida > Fabales > Fabaceae > Lathyrus > Lathyrus tuberosus. Next base: position 10,308,560 of record JALAZF010000168.1, read on the forward strand.
CTGGCAAGAAACTAGTCTGGACTTTGATGCTATTGAAGATGAAGATGAAGACATCATAATCTTGATGGTTACAGCTTGGATCAGTTTATTTCTGATCTAGGTGCTTTGGAGCATGTATCTTGCTTTGTTTGTGAAGGTCGAGGATAAGTGGCAGTTATCTCTGGCTTTCTACTGATGGCTCTACTGAGGAAAGTGGCATTCTTTGGTATGGCTATGGGGTAGTCTTGGACTACTTATTTTCTAAAGATTCAGACGTGGCAGGTTTGAAGTCTTTGGAGTTTTAAAGCAGGATGGAGGTTGTCTACTCAAACTTGGTTACTGAATCAAGTCTATAAGAGCATGGAACTCTTGTTCTGCGAAGGGAGGAGGTTCTTCTAAGTGGCAGAAGGAGGAGCTGAATTCAAGAGTTGGATGTCATTTCAAAATGTTCTGACATCTAGCTCAACATCAGAGGTCTCAGCTGGTGATGTGGTACATCAGCTTAAGATAAGGTGATCTATAAGAGAATGGAAGTTATGGATGCTTCAAAAAGGTCTATCTCATGCAGTTTGCGGGAGTTGTGGATGGGAAGATGTTACATGACTAAGAGGCTTGGTGGATCCAAGATGTCTTGCTATGCAGCAAGTAGTTCATGTGACTTGAAGGTCTGATTTCATTAGTGGATCAGTGTATCTTGTGGGAGTTCTGAAGAAGATTGAGATCAATCAAAAAGTGGCATTTGGTTGGTTTCATTGTGTGCATTCAAGCAGGATGCTTGAAACTGTTTGCTCTTGTAAAAAAGAGTAGTTAGTTGAAATTGTAAGGAGGTTCTGGTTCTCTGGGAGCTTGTGGCAGAAGTTTTGGGTTAGGAATGGAAGCATACCTTATTTTGGTGGATGAGAGTTTATTTCTCTCTGGGTTTCTGAAGTATTCTTTGTTCAAGCTGGTGGCGCAGTGTTGTGTGAAGATCTTTAGTATGGATTACTACGCTGATAGTATGTCCAGTGGTGGAGCATATCAAGAACCATGGTGTGTGGTGTCTGTGATGTGTGGAAGATGTCATAACTGATGTTAGAACATCTTTGGGTTAGTTATCCTTGGTGGAGGATTTCAGGTTCTATGAGGAACTGGTTACTTGCATCGTGTCTAAGAAGTATCTACATTGTCATATGGGAGAATGATGGAGTAGAAGAACTGTCTTGGAAGTCTGATGTAAGTGTTTGAGAAGACTGGAGTGGATCATGTGTTGATTGCATGAAGGTCTGGTTTCTGATACGTTCAGAAGTAGATATTCACCAGAAAATCAGAAGTATTCCAGGTTATCATACGGGAGAGTGATAAGGAATGACTATCTTGGATTGTAGGGTGTCTATCTCTGTTGTTGGCTGGGTAAGGTCAGTGGAAAATTTTGTGAAGGGGATGTTGTCCCTGGCTGCAAGTTATGCTAGTAGTGGATCAGTTTAGCAGCTGTGAAGTTCTGGAGCATGCATACGATAGCTGACATCGTAATAACAAACTAAGGGGCCCTGTGCGTCTCTTTGAGGAATGTGAAGCATTCTGATTCAATTGGTTTGTGCCTCAAGCAGCTGGAGGTCTATACATGAGAATTCAAGAGGAGTTTGTGTGGTGTGTAGATGGTTGCAGGATGGGGGGATCAATGGGACTTTGATCTCAAGCCAAGAGTTTGTTATGGTTGGTATACATTTCCTCACGGGTAGCATGATGGTGATCATGTATGAGTGATTATTGTTTCTTGTCAGAGGAAGCAATAAGAGAGTTAATGATTGTGTTCAGCTGGTAAGTTGAACTGAGGGTGCGCTCTTGAAGACATGAAGATGCGTCTTATGTTTTCCATTCATTAGCTTAAGTGTTTTGTGGAGGAGCACTGGTTACCTTAGATAGGGGGAGATGCCCCTTGATCTAAGATGAATTACTACGAGGATGCAGTTGAAGTTCCAGTTTGCATTTGTGCGTCAAGCAAGCTGAGATGTCAAGGAGGATGTCTTGACATTTTTTTTGTATTGTTGCAAGTTGGGGGAGACTTGGCAGTGCATGTGAAATGGTTCTTATTGGATGCTTAAGAATCATTGGTTGAGTCTGGGGGAATTTATTTTTCTCTGCAGACTGTAATCATAAAATTGTGAAGTTTTGTTCAATACAGAAATTTCTGGATGCTAATTGGGAAATGTTTGAAGAAATGTCTTAACATCTTGGCCAGCTCTATTCATCTTCTGGTTTAAAGGATTATTCTTGGGACTTATCAAAAGGATAAAGACTGTGATTCAGATGGACTAAACAAGACTGACAAAATGTCAGGATATTATTAAAGACCTGAATATGAGTCCTATCTGACTATGTTGGACGGTGGGGGGTGCTTTCTAAGAGAAGGCATGAGTAACAGGTGTTTTTTTACAAGTGATCCTTTTTGGACGGTTACTCTTAAAATTTTGAACAGTCTTATCCTAGTTGGGCGGTGCACAGTTATTATTGTTGAATTCACCTACCTAAATTTATTGCTCTTTGAATTATTCAGCGGTAACTTCTTTGGACCGTGATTATCTAGATAAAGTGTTTAGGTATTTAAAGAGTGCATCTGTTTGAGGTAGTCCAGAGTGTGGGTTGTTTCATCATGTCGTTCATTCGTGTTTGGATAAGTAACATATGGATATGGAACTGCATTGGCTTCTTTTGTCAATTTTTGGCTAAAAAGGGGGAGAAAGGATATGTGGGTGAGTCTTTCAACATACATCTCTGGTGGTTGTCTTGCAAGGATGATGGAGAGGATGTTATAACATTCTATCAGAGTCCTTCCCTTTATGCCTTGTGATCTGAGTTATGAAACAGGTTATGTCTTGTGATCTGAGTTACATTCCCTGTGAACTCTGTGTTACAAATGATACAACTATTTCTTCTTAAGCTCTTTCTGGATCTTCTTGTGAGTTCACTTATGCCCCTCAAGAGGAAGATTCATCCTTTTGTGGCAAGTACTGGTTTGAGGGGGAGAGAGTCATATACTCTTCCTCATGTACACCAACATACAGCTAGGAATTTTCAGGGGTAAGAAAGAGTCTCAGATGGGTTCCAATCATATCTACCAAGCGACCGGTCTTTCTTTTTCTACCAAAGGAGTTTTAACCAAAAATTTGTCAAAAGGGGGAGATTGAAGGCTATGCAGATTTGAGCAAATTTTTGGTAAAACAATGCGCTAAATGAAGTGTTCCAACATGTAGAAGGCATGATGTCCTAACGAATGTCCTGACATCTTAAACTGATACAGCAGACTATTTTGTCTGGTCCAAGAAGCAATCAGAGCATGGATCAAGAACAGAAGACTAAAGCCCAAGGAAGCATAAGCCTATAAATAGAAGACTTAGACCTAGGTTTTGATATGCCTTAGTACGCCTTTTGTAACCTTGCTTTCTTGTGTAAGAAACAAGGGTTTAGGGTTTTGAGAGTCGTTGGCTCTCTAGGTTGTAAGTCTCCTTTTGTATCAGTTGATACACTGTGGTAGATATAGGTGTCGCACAGATCCATAAGCCTTGAGGTATTGGATTGTGTATTGTTCTTGGATGAAGCTTTTAAGCAAATTCGAGTTAGCTTGTTTGTCAAGTATGCTTGATAGATTTCTGTATTGACATGGATGATGTAGAAATCACAGTTGGTGATTAAGGGAAGTGAGTGGGGTATCTCATATCAGGGTTGTAAACGTTTGAGTTTAGCCTTGGTAAAGATGTTCATTGAGTAGATGTTAGGTATGAAGTTATAAACGGGGGAGTTTAACTTTGTAACAGCCTACAGATAGTGGAGTCTTCTTCCTGGATTGGTATCCCCCAGATGTAGGTGAGTTGTACCGAACTGGGTTAACAATTACCGTGTTCTTTATCATTCTGCAGATTTACGTTTTCTGTTAGGGTTCATGATAAACATCTTGGATCAGATGTTGTGACATCTGTGATTGTGCAGTTCTGATATTCAAGGTATCAATGTGTTGTTGCGCCTCTGAGTTTAAATGATTATGTAGCACAATGTCTTGACATGTGTTAGGACATCTGTTGTCTGAATAGGCCAGAAGTTCAGTTTTGTAGGGAATGGATATCATGGCAATATCGTCCCCCCCCCCCCTCATCAACAAGTTTCCCCTGACTGTTAATCCAGTCAAATTGCAACTGCCCTTCATTGATCAACTTCTGGATACCTGACTTTAGAAAAGCACAACCTTCAGATTGTAGCAAATATTCAAAACAACCATCTGCACACCCGGGAAATACTCCCCCTTTCAACAGTCTTTCTTTAACCACCGACAATGGAGTCTTCAACTCATTTACATCCATTATTAAATCCAAAGGCTCCCCATCTTCAACAGCATTAACCCTCGGCCCACCATGGTTTGGCATCGGGTTTTGAATAACATTCAGAGTGTCATTGGTGAAGTTTATGACTTTTGAATCCACCAGATCTTGTACTTTGTGGTGAAAAGCCATACATCTCTCAATTGTGTGCCCCGGGGCACCAGACTGAAAGTCACAGCACGCATTAGCGTCATAGCCCGGCGGTAGCTTCCCAGTCGGTAGGGCTAAAGTGCAGAGCTCAACTAAGCGTAACTGCAGCAAATACTGTAGCAAATGGGCATATGGCATAGGTGGAGGATCAAAGTGCCTTTCAGCGTTCCTCTGCCTGTTCTGATATTGATTAGACTGCCTGTTCGATATTGGTTTGGAGCATTATTTTGTTGTTGAGGCGCATCCGGAATGGTCACGGAAGCAACATGTTGGTTAAAATTCTGACGAGCTTTTCCTTTACCACGATAAGATGAAACAGAACTTGCATCTCCTTCTTTCTTCTTATAATTCCCAGTGTAAGGTTTCTTTCCTCCTCCAACTGAGGATCCGCCGTTGGTCGGTATCTTCCCAATCTTAATTCCACTCTCTACTCTTTCACCAACTAGAACCAAAACAGAAAACCCACCAAACATACATCCTACCAATCTTTCATAGTAGGGCCCTTGAAGAGTGGCCATGAACATATCAATCAGTTCCCTCTCCACCACGGGAGGTTGAACCCTGGCAGCCAGCTCATACCACCTCTGGGCGCATTCTTTGAAACTTTCGTTGTTCTTTTGAGAAAGGCTCTGTAACTACATTCTATTGGGAGCCATGTCTGTATTGTACTGATAATGTCTGACAAATGCTTCAACCAACTTGCGCCAACTACGAATACGACTTCTTTCAAGCTGCATGTACCACTCCAAGGATGCCCCAGATAGGCTATCCTGGAAGAAATGAATTAACAGCTTCTCGTCCTTCGAGTAGGCAGACATCTTCCTGTAATAGGCCCTAACATGAGTCTTGGGGCATGTAACACCAGTATATTTGTCAAAAGTAGGCACCTGGAACTTATGAGGGACTTTCACACCATGAACTAATCCCAAATCATCCATATCCAGACCCAACGAGTTCTGACTCTCATAAGCCTTCATCTTTTCCTCAATCATTTTAAACCTTTTGTCAGCATCAGTATGGTGGCCAGCATCCCCACCTTGCATAGAGAAAACATCATCTTGCTGATCTTTCATCCAGTGATGGCCCCCAGCGCCATGCACTGCATACACATTATTACCAACTCCAACCATAGCAGGAATCTCAACAGCTGCTTCCCCGCCCGGAGGAATAACAACATTAGAGATAGGAACACCTCCACCCGGAGGACCACCATTACCACCTCCGCCCAGAGGAACAACATTAGTCTGAACACCCCCGTGAACAACTCCATCTTCATCAACCCTGGCTATTGTAGCGCGATTTTTGTGGTCCTGAGTCACGATCGTTTGGGTACTACAGTTCGATTCATTTTTTATCCTATTGAACTGATTTAAGGAAGGGAAATAGATGTCTCCAATTAACCCTACTTGCATACTGAGTTTGAACATCGGCATGTTAGGTTACAGATGCTATGTGGATGTGGGGCCCAATCTTTGGTTATTTTGTTAAGAACACAGTGTCTGGATTATTTGTGAGGTTTTTGGTAATGTGTTTAGATTTGATGCTTTTAGGTTGATTGACTCAACCAGGGTTTTCTTTATACAAAGCCTAAGAGGAGGCTAGTGACCCAACAAGAGGGTACTAACAAGTGACTGACTCAACAAGAGAGTGCTTTTATGTGTCTTGTACGAAGCCCAAGACGGAGGCTAAAAGGTTTTGACTCAACAAGAGAGTTTTTTATCTGTCTTATATGAAGCCTAAGACGGAGGCTAAAAGGTTTTGACTCACCAAGAGAGTCTTTTATCTGTCTTATATGAAGCCTAAGACGGAGGATAAACAGGTTTGACTCAACAAGAGAGTCTTTTATACTCAACAAGAGAGTGTTTTAGTATCTCGTACGAAGTCCGAGATGGAGGCTAAAAGGTTTGACTCAACAAGAAAGTCTTTTATACTTAACAAGAGAGCGTGAAAAGGTTAGCTCCGCTGGGGAGAATCATTGTACAAAGCCCAAGAGGAGGCTATCTATGCTGGTGACTGTTTCAGTTTAGTGACAGGTCCAGTATGTTGGATAAAAGAGAAAATCAGTTCTTATGAAGGAAAGATTAAAGGTATTGCAGTGCTTTGGGATTGATCAGAGAATCAGGGTTATTTCCTGTTCTTTAAGGAAATGGAAAATCCAAAGGGTATTGAGACTGTCCAAGTCTACTAGTGTTTTGAGAAATCGATTCTCAGGTAGTGAATGATCTTTATATGATGCCCAAGAGAAGGCTGGTATGTTAAGGGATGAAGGTCAACCCATTAACAGGTCTGACATTTGACTCAGAAAGATAGCTCTAGCAAATTGATGACTTGAGTCATATTCCTATACCTGTAGAGGTCTCTGGGTCCTTGTACTAAGCCCAAGAGAAGGCATGAGAGCTTTTAAGAAGCCGAAGGGTCCTTGTACAATGCCCAAGAGGAGGCGGGGATGCTTTTAGGAAGCCTGTGGGTCCCCCAAACCCCGAGAAGTTCAAGACATGCCATTCACCGAGAATAGATCAAGCCAGGAAAGTCCGAGAATTTGGAAAAAACTCAAGAGATGCCATTCACGGAGAAAAGATCATCTCTAGGGAGTTAGAGTTTCTTTGACAATTTCTAAGGGTGACAGTCTGAGAAAGGGTTCACCGAGAATGCTGTCTTTCACGTCTCCATATTGTTTAACCCCAAGAGGAGGGAAGACTGTATTTGGAAATCCTATGGGGATCTAGTTTTGTTTGTATTTAAGAGTGACCAACAGGGCTTTACCTAGTGCTAGACGTAGTTGCCGGGGAAAACTCTAAATAGCTATATTAGTATTACACAGTGGATATATAGCAAGTATATAAAAGTTTGTGAAAGAAGACTTACAGTGAGCAGCCCCACAATACAGTTATATATATATTTAAGAGGATAAAGAAAGCGGTTAAACACTTACTCAGTTGTAGAGCTTCCATGTTGTTTTGTTAATTGTTCAACAAAGAAAGCTTTGATAATAATATTATATTCAAAATCAATGGAGAAAGTGCTTTGAAAGGATTGTTGGGGCTTACAGCTCAAGGAGAGGCCCAAGGTTTTATCAGTGATTGCACTGTTGTATTTAATTTGTACAGGGACTTATACAAGTGACTGAGGCGCAAAAAGGTTTTCTGTATAAAGGGATAGGTCTTACACTCTCTCAAGAGGCCCAAAGAGTTTAAGGAAAATAAATGGGGCTTATAACACGAGGGTAGGCCCAGATGATTTGTTTTTTGAACTGGCGATCGCGCCGAGATTTTTCTAACGTACTGGGTCTTATACAATGCATTAAGGCCCAAAAAGTTTTGGTTAAAAGGGGGTTTGGGTCTTACACTCTATTAGAGGCCCAATGATTTATTTTTGTACAAGTGGTGGGGCTTACAACTCAAGGAGAGGCCCAAAGGTTTTTTTTGTTAAAAGGCGACGATCGCGCCGAACTTTTTGATGGTGTCGGGACTTATACAATACACTGAGACCCAAAAAGGTTTGTATTTACAAAGGATTGGGTCTTACACTCTACCAAGAGGCCCAATGAGTTTTGAAAATGATTGACGAGGTTTAAAATCAAAGAAACCCTAATTTTATTTTCTTTTAAAAGTAAATATTTAAAGAAAATCAATAAAAATGATAAAAATACCAAATGAGTTTGAATAAACCACTTATGATTTTTGTTTAAGATTTGAAAAATGAGGTTTTAATCACAAGATGAATTAAAACTCATTTGGTTTTGATTTTCAAGGTAAATATTCACTTTTAAAATTTTTAAAAATAATTAAAAATGAATTTATTCACAAAAATACTAATTATATTAAATAAATAATATAAACTTGATTTTTTTTGTGGAATAAAATATTTCAACATTTTTGTGATTTTTTGCAAAATGAACCAATAAAAAATAATTAAAATTGAGAGAGTTATTAATTTTCCAAACTATTAAAAATAATGTGAAAAATAGTAGTAAAAAAATAGCAAAAAGAGGGTCTGGGGCGAGGGGGATTCGAACCTCAGACCTCTTATGTATAGGGCGCGCGCCTTACCACTGGGGTGGTGATACATCCGTTGATTGAAACACAACCACAAATATACAAGGCTTGCCTTGTTTTTGGCCTGGCCCAAGGCAATGCAAGGCAAGATTTTGGTTAGAAACGTGAAGGCCATAACTTTCTCATTTCTCCATGGATTGGGACAAAATTTAGGTCTATCCTGCCTAGAATTTCACAAGGAATCCAATGGTGGTGGTGTTTTTTTTCAGATCATGCTCCTATTGAAAAACCTGATAGTGGTTTTGAAATAGGCCATGATTTGCATTTTCTGTGCTATCTCTTGGTACAGACATGAATTACATGATGAATTGGTTCAAACACAACATATATAACATGTACAAGATGTGCATGATCAGTGGACCTCAAAGCACTGCATATTTCAAAGAGTTCAAGTTGAGATGCTTACCTCTTTTTGGAGCTTTTGTGCAATCTGCCAAGTGCTTTGTTCCATAAATGATTTGATGCTTTGGACACCCTCAAATGATCTCTTAGAAGCTTTTAGGATGGTTGGAATCAGCTGGAAACCTCAGGAACAAGTTTGAGCTCTTTCTTGCAAAAGGGGCAAAAGTGGCCAAAATAGCAACTCTCTCAAATGGTGTTCCAGATGGAGGGAACCATTTGGGACAGTTCAAGCATGATATTTGGAGTGTGTTTGAGGTTTTATCTGGTTTGGAAAGTGACTGAATCAAGACATGGCTTGAAAAATGCACAAAAGTCCAATTTTTAGGTTTTGAGATGTGACCTTGTGATTTTGGTGTTATAGGTCACTTGTGAGTGTTTGGATCACCTCTCTATGATATTTATGAGGTGTGTGTGTGATTGGTTTGATTGGAATTGCTCTCAAACTCAAAACCCGATGGTGACTTGCTTTGGAAGGCAAATTTGGAAGTGAGAAGGTGATTTTGAGAAAAGCATCTGTTTGATGGCTTTGGTGTACTCAAACTGATCACAAATGAGCTCTATTTATAGTAGAGCAAGTTTGTTTTGGGAGCAATAGTGATTGGCAACTGCAGCAGAGGTTTGGCCAATGTTGATCAATGAGAATCCAAGTCTCCTCTAACCATTGACTAAAGGTTAGGGCACATGCTGCTGGTTCCCTTGGTCTTGGATATGTCTTGACTGAATTTAGTTATGGCTCAGTCCATGCCACCTTGGTGCATCCATTAAATGCTCTAAACCAAAATTGGAGTTTTGTCCCTCTTTTAGGCATTTCTAGGTTTGACATGCTACTTTTGGTTCCAAAGACTTGGGAGGCTTATGGATCAGTGTTTGTCCCTCCTTGGTCTCCCTCTGGGGTGTTCATATGGATAAGTTTGCTTGTCATTTGCACAAATTTGGCAAATCGAGCAAAAATGCACAAATCTGCCTTGCTTTGACAGTTTTCAGCAAGGCATGTTGCCATTGTCATATCTCATGGCTCAAGTGGACTTTGATGGAGTTCTTGGCCATTTTGGAAAGCCCTCATATGATACAACAACTGTTTGATCATAATTGGTTTTGATACCTTTTAGATCCAAGTGAAAAATGCCCCTACATTTGGAAAAAAGTGAAGGCAGATTCTGACTTAGTGAAAATTTCACTAAGTGTTGGAAAAAAGTGACATTTTCACTTTTTGTGATTTTGATCATCCATAACTTAAAATCCATGAGGAATTGGAATGAGTTGTGTTTGAAGCTTTTGTATAGGGCCATGAGAGCTACAAATCCAGTTTTGAATGGGGAAAAATGGCATTGTGGTTTAGGAGTTATGATCCTCCAAAGTTGGTACCCTAGCCACTTTGTTCCATGACTTAGAAAAATTTCTAAGTTTTTATGGTTACCCCTTTTACAAGTTATCCTACTTTTATTGATTTTTCTTGATGAATGATGATTCCAATCACACATTAACATCATTTTAGGGTTAAGGAACCATAATTTTGAAAAATCTCAAAATATCAAAGTTGACTTTTGTGCACAGTTGACTTTTTGTCAGATGAACTCCAAACTGTGCGATCCTCTATGAAATCAAGTCATTGACCTAAATCAAACTTGATGGATTAATTTCATAGGTGTTATAGGGTGTATTGAATCATGTCCCAAGGTTTGGGAGCATGCCTGGGTCAAAAGTCAAAGGCAGAGTTGACTTTTTCCGCGAAACCCTAATTGTGGTTCTGATGGATTTGAAACTTGTTGCTCAAGATTCTTAGACTAATCCATTGTTGCAAATGGATCAATGTGGTGTATTGGAGACCCTCAAACCATGTCTTGAGGTCTTGGCTCATGATTTGTCCCAAAAGTCAACTTAGGGGTGAATTAGGTCAAGAAACTCTAATTCCTGATTTTTGGTGAATGCATCCCCTGAGGTTAAATTGACTTGATGATTGGGTCCATGAGGTTCCATGGAGTATATTAGGTTATGCTTTGAAGCATTGGCTCATGCCCAGAGGAAAATTTCCATCTGGAAGCCCTGGTCGACCAAAAGCCTAATTTGGTGACACTGTTGATTTTGAGGCTTAACCCACTGGGACTGTTGCAGCCTTGTGCTTAATCCTTGAGGTGGGAGTCCTCTTGATCCATTGGGGATGTTTGAAAGGTTTAGACAAGTTGAAGATCATGTCATTTCTTGATTGATCCTTTGTCCAAGAGCTCTGAGAGGGCTTGAAACCCTAAGTTTGATTGTAGTGAAGGCTCACCCATCTTTGGGGAGACTAATGAGGCATGATGGTCCATCCATATTGTGATGATGATTTGCACAATGATGGGAAATCTTAGTGGTCAAAATTTGGGGTATGACAGCTATCAAGGGCTAAACAAGAGTTCTTAGTTGTTCTTGGCCTAGGGCAACATTCTGCATTAACTCCATGAATTAATTCATGCGGTTGCGGACTTCTTGGAGCTCAGCTTGAACTTGTTCCATGACTCTTCGTTGATTGTTGCGAGTAGCGTAGCGGCGAGTGCAAAATTCAACAATCCTGCTAAAAAACATCAGGCAGAGATAAGGAACCAAACAGAAACACCTGTTATGCACATGAGTATGAAAATGCAAATGCAAATGACATGTTTGAGTATTTACAAGGCGATCCACCCCTTGATTCCAGTTTAATAGTAAGCAACAAGACAGAATGGAATACCGATAACATCTGCTCATATATTAGAAAACTGAAGAATAATCATCTGTCAATACATACAGCCCAAGATAAAGAAAGATGTCTGAATACAATAATCAGAGATCCCAGCCAACAAGCTTGGCGGTGATCAAATACAACAGAAAAGAAAACTAAGGCATATCATCAAAGTCCACCATGGTCAGCCCTCCCCAGCCACTGTGCTCTCTGCTCCAGTCTTGGACTTCTTTGAACAGCTTTTTAGTGGCGGGATGTTTTGGCCTCTGAATTGGCCCTTGAATAAGAACATCTCGCCTGTCTAGGACTCTCACCTCTTGGCTTCTTTACTTCTGCTTGAATCTTAAGCTCTTCTATAGCAGATAAGGCTTCATTGAGTCGATCTTCAGTTGTTCGCCTCTGAAATATCTCTGTTCTGATTTCTTCCTCTTTCTTTCTAAGCTTCATCTTCAAACTCTCAATCTGATCTAGAAACTCATCTTCCTTTTGCCTGTTAGCAGCCATTGTATTGTTTCGGTGAGCATCGAACCTTTGAATTCTAACCAAGGCTCTAGCCAGCTCTTCCTTCTTAGACTTAAGCACACTACTAGTGCTTCTCAAATCTTGACCTACGCGCTGCCTGGCTGTGATCTCTTCAGCTAATTCTTTCTCCTTCTTGGCCAGAAGTTTTGTCCTCACCTTAGCAGTGTAGATAGCTTCACCTCGATTATGCTTCGACTGACTGATCTCTCTTTTCAATTCATTATTCTCCTCACGCAGCTTTTCTTTCTCAGCCCACAACTTGTTATACTTTTCAATCTCAATCATAGTGGGTTGTTCAATCATCAGCGGGTACAAGGGTGGCTCTATGGAGAAAGGCATAAGCTCTTTTTCTACTCTCTTCTGTATCCACTCTTCATATGGAGGAAATGTTCTGTTGTTGCTCTTCCCAAAAAAGGCTTTCCCTTTCTTATGAAGATCTTTCCAAGCATTTACGGCTTCCTTCAACAAATCTGGATTAACTTCTCCACTTAAAAATAAGGATTCTCGAACATCCTCCTCTTTTGGTGGTTCTCTCAAGGCGTACCCGAATTGTCTGACAGCGAGGATAGGGTTGTAATTAATTCCCCATTTCCTGCCTATCAGAGGTACGTTCGGGAAATTTCCACAATTGATGATGATCTCTTTGCCCAACAAATCACGGTTGACCCATATCAGATTATCCGCTCTTAGACCCATCATCCTTTTGGACCAATCTAACATCCCTCGAGTATCCATGAATGCCCCGGACTTAGGAAGACGATCAGCAAACCACTTGTAGAAAATTGGCGCACAGCAATATATGGGTCCTCCCCTCCTCTTTTCATTCTTGTAGTGCAACGAGTGGTATAAATCACCAAGCGAAGTAGGTACTGGATTCTTCATGATGAATATCCTGACAGCGTGCATATCCACGAAATCCTTCACATTTGGAAATAACACCATCCCATAAACGCACAAGGCCAAGATTGCATTGAAGACTGGCCAGCTCCTAGCCTTAGCATATACATCAGCCTGACCAACCAAGAACTTTATATGAAACCCTTTACATCCTCCTTTACTAGCAATGTTGCTTTCCAACAGAGACTGATCCAAATGCAGAGCAGCGGAGACCTTTTCCAGATTAGGAACTTCCCCAGAATAATAGAAAGGCGCCTCCTCCTTGATAGAGACACCTAAAATAAGAGCGAACTTCTCCAATGTCGGAACCAGAACATAATCAGGAAATAAGAAACACCGCAGTGAAGGGTCATAAAATTGTACCAGAGTGTGTGGAGCCCTAAACTCATATTCAGTGATGTTGCGGACAAAATTCAGAATCTTCCCATATTCTTCCCTGAAGTCTGCTAATACATCGGGATCTACCATAGCCATCACCTTGAGAACAGAATCCAAAGTAAGTTGCGGGAACTTATACAATACGTTATTCTTCTTCTTTTCAGTATTCATCTATGACAATCTTCGAAAACCGGAATCAAGGATAGGATGCAAACCCTACAAATAAACAAACATGTTAGAATGCAAAATGATGATGCAGATGCACTCATGGGATCAAGTTATCCATAAAGCTCTACATTGTTGTTGTACTACTGACTGAATAAGGCCCCTATTCCATTATGATCAGAATACCAGAAATCCAGAATGACGGACCACTCAGAATGCTAGAATACCGGGATGATAAGTCCACACTGATAACAAAACCAGAATACCAGGTAGGTTGAAGGTCAAAGTTTCCGGCAAACATGTAAACACCCAGCCCCTCTCACATGTGGGTTCTAGAAAAGCCGAGGATCCTCAGTTCACGGGCTCTCAGATCGAGAAATGATGATACGTTCACCATTTCTGGTTTGGCATCATCATCAGTCGAGGAGGCCTCAACTGATTCCCCTAAAAAAGGCCGCCCTATGATAAGTTCCCAGCTTCGGATCCTTGGATCAAGAAGCATAATGGGTTTGCCATTTCTGGTTTGCCATTATTACCTCTTGGGAGGAGTGCCTCAATTGAGTGCTCGGGGAATGGTCGCCAGAGTCGATAGCTCTCTAGGTTACATTCTATCACCTGCCCCAATTCGCAGGATAGAACATTACCAAAGAAAACCACGTTTGGATGTGGAATTTTCGTGTATACTAAGTCTGGCCAAATGCCACACAAGTCACACTACTTTCCACTCTAATCCTAGGTGTATACTCAAGCCTGGGTATTGGGCTTATCTCTCATGAATCCAACCCACCCAACAGCACAACAGCAGCAGAACAGTATGATAACAATAACCAAATACGATAAATGCAGTAAAATACAATAATATACAACAAATAATGCATAACAGTAAACACCCAATAAAAAAACAGACAAGCGCTAGGATTGACTCGCATAGGGAACCAAAATCCCCAGCAGAGTCGCCAGCTGTCGCAACTGCGAAAAAACAACCGGCGGAAACAGAACAAAAGAGTCGCCACCGAACGTTATTTATCCCGACGCAGGGAAAGGAAAGGATTGAAGAAAACCTGAAGAGGGAGAAGACATGGTCATCACAACCATAGTCCGGGTTCGGGAGTCAGTTACGCGAGGGAAAGGTATTAGCACCCCCTCGCGTCCATCATACTCGATGGGATCCATGCTTGTTGTCTAATCAAAGGGTGAGTTATCTAAATCCTATTGCTAAACGGGAACGAGAAGGGAAAAACAAAGACGGACTCGCAAGGATCATCGCAATCCTATGCCTACGTATCTTCATGGACGAATGAAGAATCAAAGTCAACGTAGTTCGACGGACTACGCACTAAAGGGGGAAGATTGCTCGCCAAGACATTGTCGTCTTGTGCCTACGTATCCTCAATCGGACGAGAGAGAGGAAGTCAGAGCAGTCATAGTTCGACGTACGAGTCGATAAGTGTTTGTTATGTGAGCGACGAGCTCTTTTCTGAAAATGATTTGAAACCCAACAATCCCGAAGGAAAAAAATGATTTGAACTTGGTTTGTGTTTTTTTTAGACAGAAGTGGATGGAAATTAGTTTGAAACTCACATTGCACTAAAGTCTATGACATAGGAGCGAATGTGTCGCATGGTCGCCCCCAATAGGACGTATGCTAAACACTCTAGAAGAGTGAAGAGAGACCCCTCATTCTTCATTTCCTATGTACTTAAGGCTCATGGCGCACAATGTTCGTTGCATTTATTAAGTGTTTTAGACTTGTTATTGAGATGAGAAGAGAGAACTCAAAGTTGAAAGAAAAAACACTAAGGGAATTATATCCTAATGTTATCATGCAAAGTTGCCCTAAGGTTGAGGTAAGAAGGGGAAATTCTACCTAA
Organism: Lathyrus tuberosus; assembly: GCA_022829125.1. Lineage (NCBI taxonomy): Eukaryota > Viridiplantae > Streptophyta > Magnoliopsida > Fabales > Fabaceae > Lathyrus > Lathyrus tuberosus. The sequence continues at coordinate 10,324,026 of JALAZF010000168.1, forward strand.
TGTTAGCATACATGGATTGAATCCTAATGTCTATCATATTCCAAGCTTAATCAAAGATTAAGTTGGACTAGGGAGTCTAAGGGAACATGCAAAAGCAAATATAAGACTTAAACAAATCTTAAGATTCAAGAGAGAAGAAAGAAGTAAAAGATGAAGAAGAAGATGCAATAAAATGAACAAGCATGAAAGTTCAACTCAAGAAGCCAAGTAAATAGGCAAACATCATACTCATACAAAGAAATCACCAATCATTATGTCTAAGCAAACAAGATCAAGTAAGACATAGTCCAAACATACTCAAGTGATCTAGAATTCCATAAGAGATATAACAAGACATAGAACAATGATAGATGAGACCAAATGAAGTGAGATACAAGATAGGGCAGCAATCACATCATGTCATGACAAACTCAAATCAAATGAAGAAACAACATCCATCATACTCAAAGCATATGTCAAAACTAGGCATACATTCAACAAAATCAAGTCCAAAGTGATTCACATGCTCTTATACAAGTAAGACAACACCAAAGGAGGACCATACATCAAGTGCCATAGTAAGTCAGAACCTTAAACATGTCTTATCAAGCCAAGAAAGGTCACCAAGCATCAAAGAGACTCGTGTCATTTAAGTGCACAAAAATTAGGTCAAGAGATGTGCATTAACATGCTCAAAACATCACCAAATGGGTGCATCAATCAAAAATAGCAAAGTGATCCAATAAAATCCCAAAAAATATCCAAAGGCATGTTCAAACATCCAACTAAGCATGTACAAAAGATGGAAACAAAACAAGTTCAAGAACATGTCCAAAAGTAATCAACAAGGCAAGGTAGACAAGTAATCGAGCATATATCGAGAGTCAACAAAAGTCAAATGGAAAGTAACTTAAAGTAACTCAAACCAACCCCAAAACAGCATCAAAACAACCACATATGAAGGTATAAATGTGGATAAAAAAATAGCCTCAAATGATGAGCAAAGGTCAAGATATTTCCTAACCCTAGATGAAGGGTGTCATTGGAAACACATCCACAAAATAAATCCAAATAAAATAATAAAAATGAATTAAAAATAAAATATAAAAAAATGAAAAATAAAACCAAGACACAAATTAATCAGAAAAATATTTTTGTTGATTTTTTAAATGAGTTTAGCAATTAAAAATAAAATGAAAACCAAAATGTAAAAAGGAAACCAAAAAGAAAACAAAAGAGAAGCATGGGAGTGTATGCAGCAATCCAGATACAAAGGAATCATTCAATAGCACGTTGGGCCTCAAGATGGTGGTGTGTTAATAGCAAAAATCACTAAGCCCAATCCAAATTCTATCAGAATCAAACAAAACAAGCTCGCGTGGACTGCCACCACTTTCATTAATTGACATGGCGCTAATGTTGCAAATCCAACGGTCAAGATGAAAACACCTCAAACAATTTAAATTCAAAAACATGGTGCGAAGGCCACAACACTCATCTTCATCCTTCAGACGCCGGAGCCCTAGCTCCGGTCGTCTTCTCCGGCCAACTGGCCGCCGGAGCAACCACCAACCACCCAAAAACATCCAATGAGACCATCATTTTACTCAGAATTTCATGTTGGTCACAGATCCATCATCCATTCTTAAAAAAAAACTCGCTTACATGATGAATCGAAGGGAAACTTAAGTGAACATGCAAACTGAAAATCACCAAAACGAAACAAGAACATATGCAAACATTGCCTACCACATGTAGGACTTCAGATGCATCCAAGATGATCCTAAAACGTGTCTAATATGAGTGAAATCAGATCTGAAAGTTTACCTAACACAGAATAGTCTATTGCTTCTTCAACAAGCTTAAGATCTAGAAAATGATGTGGAAAATTTGGAAATCAACTGGAGGCTATAGATCAAAGCTCATTTGGATCAGAAAGTTGCTAGAAGTCTTCAACCAATTACAATCCAATAGTGAAGAAACCAAAGCTTGTAGCACCTCTAATGGTGGATATAGAAGCTGCATTTTGCATACAGAAGCAAGATCTCACTTGGTAGATGATGATTCTACCAAGAGAACCTCAAAAACTCTCAGAAAATGAAGTACTCGAAGATGAGAAAATTGAGAGGAATTTGTGATTCAGATCTGAAAAAATGGAGTCAATGATCAAGTTCGGAAGAGTTTTACCATTTATATGGTGTGTTTAGGGTTGGCACAAGGTGTGGAAACGAAGCTGAGGTTTGGGAATTGGTTATCTTGGTTTGGAAGTGAAAAAACACTTGAGGGATGCACATGGATGTGGCACGGGTTATGGCTTGGCAATGAGGTTTGGGAGGAGTGGTTTGGCAATGAAAATGCATATGAGAGGTGGGTGATACGATTGGCACGTGAGAGAAAAAAGAATAAAGGCAGGTTGTACATTCTTCTTTTCCAATTGGTACATGAGGAATGTAGTGCATGCTTGGCCATTTTTAGTAAAGAAAAAGAGTGCATGCGTGTGAGAATGATATGCACATGCCATGCTGCCAAAAAAATGTCCAAATGGTACCAAAACATAAGGAATCACATGCCTTTGCCATGCTTTAAACTCAAGCTCACCTAGCCACTTTTGGAGCTACATAACTTCATGGATTTCAATCCAAATTGGGCAAAATTGATGCTCATTAAAAAGCCTACACATCAAGGCACAACTTTGATGTTTAAGAACAGTTGAGATGATGCTTGGACAGTGGTGAAAATTGAGGTAGAACATTGGTACTTCAAGCTGCCCAAAATCAAACCTCAAGAAATTCTAAGTGTTGGAAATTTGACATGAAAAATCATGAACTTGTGAACACCATAACTTTGTCAATTTTGATCCAAATGAGGACTTCTAGTAATGGTTAGAAAGCTTAGAATGTGCACTAAAACTTTCATGTAAAAAAGATTTCCAAATGGAGCTTGGATCATGGAGGAAATTGGCTTGGAAGATGGTTGAATTTAGGCTAGAACTTTCCCAAAATGGAAACTCTCTAAAACCCTAATTTTCCATAAATGGGAAATTTTCCAAATTCTTGATTTTTGATAAATCCCTTGACATTTCTTGATCCAAATCCATCCATTAATAACATTTGACATGATGAACAAGAGTTTGACCTCAAAAAGTCAGGAGTTGATTTTTTCACTGCACAGTTGACTTTATCCCTGATTTTCTTGATTTTCAATCCTCTGATCAATTGAAACCCTTCTGAATCAAATTGATGGTCAATCTTCCATTCCTAGACACTTAGGGACATATGGAATACCATGGAATCAAGTTTTGCCTAAGGAATCAGAAATAAACTGATTTTAAGAAAAACCCTAATTTTAGCCCCCAAATGTTAGGAGAAATCGACCCAAGCTCAAAACCCAAATTCCTCTGAGTATGATATGAATCCTCTTAAACACAGATGAAATGTGCCACATGATGATGATAAAGCTTCAAAAATATTGCCCATTGGAGTGTTACATTCACAGATGTTCACAACCCTAACTTGATGGTCAACTGATAGAAGGAGGTGATCCACTTCAAACCTCTTGCCAAATTTAATCACCAGAAGAGGTGATGGACATATTAGGATGCCTTGAGGCCTAAGAACCCATTGTAGCCTGAGTGATGGTGATACCAAGACCATCTCTTCCCTTGGTTTCTTAAACAATATTTAGCTATGCACACATGATCTCTTGCTTGAACCTCTGAAAAACATCTTCTTCTCTTGAGCTAACCAAGATACCTTGATCCCATGCATAAAACCAATGATATGCACAAATGATAATGCAAAATGAAATGAAACCTAAGCCAGTTGGAGTTAGGAAGTAGAGGGCAAATTTTGGGGTGTTACACTATCCCAAATAATCTTCCACTCAATGTTCTTTTTTGGGGAATCTCTAAGCTATTGGTTTCTCTGATCGAGCTCAAGGCCTGCCCCTAACAAGAAATTCCTAACCATCTTTCTCTTCTTTCTTTCCTTATCAATTATGATTTCCTCTTTCTTGAGTAGTTTTTCCTTTTTCTTAAGGTTAAGCTTTAGCTCGTTCATTTCATAAGAAACCTTGTGAAGACTGGTTTGAATCTCTTCTTTTTCCTCTCTAGTCTAAGAATAATGGCCCTAAGCTCATCCACTTCCTCAAGAGAAATTGGAATGGGCAAAAGTGGAGGAGGCTGAGTTGGAGGATCAATAATGAAAGGCGGCTTGATATCTCGACTTCTTTCTATTACCCAATGGTAGTAAGGCTTCTTAGTTATTTGGACGCCCTTTCCTATATCTCTTCCCCCTATGTGAACATCTTCCCAAGCCGGAATAATTCTCTTCAGCAAGGTGATGTCTTCTTTACCATATACCACAAAACCTTCTAGAAATTAGTCATCAGACTTGTAAAGTATAGGGTATCCCAATTGTCTCAACGCCAAGACTGGGTTGCAGTTGATGCAACCCTTTGATCCTATAAGCGGAACATTTGGGAAATCCCCATAACTGTAAGTCACACTACCCAAGTTGAGTCTTTAAGGATACCAAAGAACAACCTTCTCCATGAGGGCTACCAAACTCTAGGACCAATCATATCCACTCATTTGCCTGATCATAAACATGTCTTCGAACATATGGGAAACAAGCCACTGATATAGGAGTGGAGTACAACATAACATCAATCCTCCTTTCTTCTCATGGCGTAAGTAAAGAGTATGATACATATCTGCCAGAAGTGTAGGTACAGGGTCTTCATCTTTGCCGGGCCAAAATACACTAATAGCTGCCATATCAACTAACTCTTCCACATTGGGGAACGGTCCAAAGATGAGTAAAGCCATAATAGTGTCATAGGCTTCCAACTTTTGTGCACTAGTAAAGCCTTGAGCCTTCTTTTGCAGATACTCCCAGGAATTCCTTGTACTTCCCAACAGGTCTTTATATTAAGAGCTAGGTTAGCAATCGGGATGTTCAAAACTTCAGCAAGATCCTTGGGTTTTGGAAATTGACCCAATCCTCTATAAGGTCCTTTGTTTTCCTTAGGAGAGTCCAAGATCCTCTCAAAGTCCTCTAGAGTTGGAGCTAGCTGAAAGTCTTGGAATATAAAGCTTTTAAGAGATGGATCATAAAATTGGGCTAGTGATTTGATGGCTTCTTTTTGCACAGGAACAGATAAAAGGTCTAGAATCTTCCCATACTTGAGGGTGAATTGCCTCTCAACAGATATTAGTCAATCCATCTCTGAATGCTATAAAGTTCTTCACATTTGGTATGTTGGCTTTGATTTGGAAGGTTTTCTTCTTTCTAGACTCCATTTTGCTTTTGAACACTTAACAACTTTGAACCTTTTGGAATTCCCTAAAAATAAAAGTATGTAAATGATTTTTGTTATGCAAATGAAGTATGCGATATGATGTTATGCAATGATGGAGGTCAATAGTTTCACACACGTCAAGTGGTATTTCTCTTATGAAGGATTCAAGTTCTCTATACCCAAACACACAAAGGATAGCTCTAAGGTTGTGTTATAAAGGAAATATTTTAGAGTCATGGATCATACTCAAAATTTAACCGTGGTAATGGGCTTGCCACACCATGATGAAAATTCTGAATTGATCTGCTCTAAGTGAGATCTTCGTACTTCCCTAGTGAGGTGTATACCCCCCCCCCCCCATGTTAATACTATACAATCTCATATCCTGAGAACGAATTTTGGCTCTAGACAAGGTTCCTATAGTCATAGACCTTATTCGAAATTTCAACACAATAATGGGCTAGCCACACTATGGTGAAAATCCAAATAGATCTACCTTAGGTGGAGTCTTCGTATTGTCCCAATGAAATGTGTATATCAATTGGTTCAATACTACATGATCTTCGACCCTAATGACAGGTTTATTGGTTCATGAGGTCCCTAGAGTCATAGACCTTATTCGAAATTTGAACACAATAATGGGTTGGCCACACCGTGATGAAAATTTCGAATAGATCTACTCTAGAAAGAGTATTCGTATTGTTCCAACAAGGTGTAAACCTCTCGTTCCAATACTATACAATCTCTAATTCTAAGGTTTTTCACAAAGCTCGGGTACAAAGCTTATCTCATAGAGTGTATCAAGCAAAAAGGATAATCCATCATAGTATTAGAGGAGTCAAATGACAGATAGCATAAATAACACAATAAGATAAAGAGAGAGAAAAATGTAAGAAAGCAAACAAACAATATTAACATTCATCACAAATTAACTAAATTAGGCTTGATTCTCTCATGCAGGAGCAAAGTCCCCAGCAGAGTCACCATTTGTCGCATCAGGAAAAATACGACCTATGAGCGTTCATGCGCTAAATGAATGATTGAACAGAGTCGCCACCAAACTTTATTTATTCCAAATAAGGAAAGAGAAAATATCGACAAAACCCTTAAAAGAAAGAGGAAATGGTCGTCGCAACCAAATTTGGGTTCGGGTTTTTTCGGAAATATGAAAAAGTCGAGTTTTTTCAAAAATATGAAAAAGTCGAGTATTCTCAGAAATGTGAAAAAGTAGATTTTTTCGATAATATGAAAAAGTCGAGTTTTTTTCGGAAATATGAAAAAAGTCGAGTTTTTTCGAAAATATAAAAAAGTCGTGTTTTTTTAGGAATATGAAAAAGTCGTGTTTTCTCGAAAATATGAAAAAGTTGAGTTTTTTCGGAAATACGAAAAATGTCGAGTTTTTTCAGAAATATGAAAAAGGCGAGTTTTTTCAGAAATATGAAAAAGTCGAGATTTTTCAGAAATATGTAAAAGTCGAGTTTTCTCGGAAATATGAAAAAGTATATTTTTTTCGTAAATATGAAAAAGTCGAATTTTTTAGGAAATATGAAAAAAGTAGTTTTTTCGGAAATATGAAAAAGTAGAGTTTTTTCGAAAATATGAAAAAGTCGAGTTTTTTCAGAAATATGAAAAAGTAGAGTTTTTTCAGAAATATGAAAAAGTCGAGATTTTTCAAAATTATGAAAAAGTCAAGTTTTCTCGGAAATATGAAAAAGTAGATTTTTTTCAAGAAATATGAAAAAGTCGAATTTTTTTGAAATATGAAAAAAATCACGTTTTTTTCAGAAATATGAAAAATTCGAGTTTTTTCGAAAATATGAAAAAGTCGAGTTTTTTCAGAAATATGAAAAAGTCAAGTTTTTTCGGAAATATGAAAAAGTCGAGTTTTTTCAAAAACATGAAAAAGTCGAGTTTTCTCATAAACATGAAAAGGTATTTTTTTTCTCGAAAATATGAAAAAGTCAAATTTTTTCAGGAATGTGAAAAGTCAAGTTTTTTCGGAAATATGAAAAAGTCGAGTTTTTTCGGAAATATGAAAAAGTAGAGTTTTTCCAAAAATATAAAAAAGTTGAGTTTTTTCGAAAATATGAAAAAATAGAGTTTTCTCAAAAATATAAAAAAATTGAGTTTTCCCGAAAATATGAAAAAGAAGTTTTTTTTCGGAAATATGAAAAAGTTGAATTTTTTCGCAAATATGAAAAAAGTAAAGTTTTTTTGGGAAATATGAAAAAGTCGAGTTTTTTCAAAAATATGAAAAAAAATTGAGATTTGGATGGATAATTTGGTGGATTAATGATAGAGAGTGTTGAGTTATATCTGAACATTTTAGTTTATTTAGTGTTATTATTAATTTAAGGCTTTATATTAGTTGTTATTTTTATTTAATTCTTAATGAATTGGGCTTCTATTAGTATTTGGGAATTTAGTTAATGGCCCATTAGTATCATTATATATGTAGTGTCTTTGACACACTAGAGAGGAATGAAATAAAAAAAAAATGTTATCTTTTATTTTAACTTTCTTAGATAATTTTAATATTCTTTCTCTTTTGTATTGAAACCCTAGTTTCATAGTTTTTGATAGGAAAACTTCCTATCAATTTGGTGCTTTCATCCATGTACTCAAATCCTCCTATGGATTGTCATCAATGGAGCATTCCTTCTACCTATCCCACAAACTCCTCTTTTACATCTCCAATCACTTCCTCATTCCCATCTTTTCCATGGGAAATCTTTTCACCTTATTACACTAATCCATATGTTACAACTCCATCACCATGTTTGTATTCTAATCATGGGTATACACCACCTCCACCTAACCCATATTCATCCTATTCTACATCTCATTATTCATACTACTACAACAATTCCTATCAATTCCAAAACCCAACAAACAACTCCTCCATACTTGGTCATAAATATCAAACCCATTTTAGTCATAGAAGAAATTTTGAGAAACACTTGAAAGTGTTTCATACTGATTCTTAAATCTGCAAACGGAACCAGAGATCTCGACCCGTCTCTTCCACTTTCACCCGCAGGAGATCCCAGAGTCTCTTACACAGGAGCCGCTCCGGTCAGATCCGTCCCGATTCCATCCGGAGTAAGTTGACACATTTGTATCGCACCACATCACCTGTATATAATATGTCTATCTCTATAAGTCATGGACTGGTGGATAAACCAATTGAATTAGGAGTTGCATATAGTTCTTCTCATGACCCTCATGTTACTGCAGTAGAGTCTGCTAAACCTTCTGCAGGTGCGGATGATACTAGGGTGTCATCAAGTGTCGATGTCCTCTCCCCTGTTGCAAGCTCTTCAACACTTGGATCCACAGCTAGCTTGGGTTTTAGTAACATATATGTTGCAACAGTTGCATATCAATTAAAAACACTTAATGCATCCAATCTTCCTAATTCATAAAGCCCGAGTTATGAAGAAAAATTGAAGACTAGCTACCAGAATGATATGATGCAACGACAAGTATTCCCACAACAAAGCAATCCGAGTGAAGTTCCTAGTACCGATTCTCAACTTATGACTACATTGGGGAAATATTTTGTTATAGTTGATCAGATTGTTACTGAATTTTTGTGTTGTGGAACAAGTGAATCAAGAAAGTATAATGGAATTGTATTCTCAGATACAGTCCACCATCTGTTTGTTAAAATACCCCAACCACCATCGTTCACGAAGGAGTCAAATTTTGAGTTGAAGCCTTGTTCCATTTCTCCACTACCATCAAAGCCAACTTATTTTAGCTTTTATGACACTGATGACGAGTTATTGTTGTCTGTGACAAATGAAATTGGATCTAGCACAATGGTGGATGCTTTGATCCGTAACATCGAACCATATGACCCAGGACCACCGAAACTTCTATTCACAGCCACAAACATGATTTCTGCAAGGTATTCTGCTTCAAGATTCTTTGCAAATATCATTTTCACTGAGTCTAATTTAAGGCATCTCATGGGGTTTGTGCTCAAGAAGCTTATTCCAATTTTCACAAATCTGCTACTAACCGTCATTATGGTTTTTGACCCAGAACTGAACCATCTGCGACATTGTCATGTTGGTGATAGCGTAACATTAGCTGAAAACACTTTGCACATTACCAATTCAATCTATAGAATCAAGAAGGATTTTATTTTGTTCTGTTTTGTTGATGTTAACTCTAACTTCTCCAAAGCTTTACTCTACAATGATGTTAAAGGTTTCTCAACATTGTTAAAGATTATAAAATCAAGAACATTCAATTATGCTTCTGTTATTATTCATTATGGTTCTGCAACGACGACGGTTAAAGAGATTGTTGGAATGGTTGATGGTGTTAGCATAAGGGTTTTTAACACTCCTGTATTGAAATCTTCTGGAGTGAAACAATGTTATAACAAGAAAGTTTTATCAAGGATTCTAAAGTTAACCAAAAGAAAACGAATTGATATGGTTCTCTATGTCGACCGTCTCGATACACAAACGAAGAGTCTCAATGATTTACCAATGTTGAAATCAATTTTTGATGCATTTAGTCCATTGATATGGAGAGATAATGTTATCACATTGACTCATGTTGCTTCTGCACCTCCAGAAGGGCCATTATGTGCACCATTGAGTTATGATGTGTTTGTGACTCAGAGAAGTCGTGCGATTCAACCAACCATGGGACAAGCTATTCGCGACGAGTGTATTATGAATTCGAATGTGATGAATCTGGTTGCTCTTGTTGAGAATCACTCGTCTTGTATAAGGAATGGAGATGGACACAAAGTGCTTCCTAATGGTCAAACTTGGAGGCCTCTTTTGTTGCTTTTATGTTACTTAATGAAGATTCTATCAGAAGCAACTAGCCTTTCCAAAACTCAAGAATTGTTTAACTACAAAGAAAGATTAACAATTGAGGTGGAACAAAACAGTGTTGAAAATAACCTTTTGAGTGAAAAAAAAATGAAAGCGGAGAAATTGAAACAACTTAGGCTTAAATTCTTGAGACTAATTCTTAGGCTTGGTGTCACTGCACATGAGTCAATTGCAGCCCAAGTGCTTAGCAGGTTAACCCTTATTGGTGGATGTGAGAAAACTAGTGAGATTTTCAGTCTTGCTGCTGCAAAAGAAACTGTTTTCAATAAAGTGAAAATGAAAGGTGAAAAAAAAAAGGAGTTGAATTGCGGTTGTTGGATACCATATTAAAGAAATTAGGGTGGAAGAGAATTGTTTTGGATGGAGCACATATGATTAAGAATATTAGTGCTGGACAAAGTCAAGTTATTGGTTTGAATGCTAAGAGGAGATGGAGCTTGGTTCAACGTCCTCTTAATCAAGGAAACAGACGGGGCTCAATCGATTACATATTTTGATGGCGACAATATCATTACGAAGAGCAGAACATACTGCATTGGTGGGGCTTCATCCTAAGATTGCAGAGACTTGTTATGTTGAACTTTCATGTGAAGAGTGTAAACTCTATGACGAGTTATATCTGGATTATCCATTCTTTGAGCACCAGATTCATTGGTTCTCCATTTTTAACTCTTTTATGATGGTTATATTCCTTACTGGGTTGGTGTCTAGGATATTGATGCGAACACTCAGAAATGATTATGCAAAGTATACTTGGGAAGATGATTATTTGGAAACTCTGAAAAGAGATGTCAGTGAAGAATCAGGTTGGAAACTTGTGCATGATGATGATTTTCGACCTCCTCGCAATCTGGCACTTCTTTCAGTTGTAGTTGGTACAGGCGCTCAACTTATACTGTTGATTCTTGACATCTTGTTAGTTATTGTTGGGATGTGGTATGACGGACGAGGAGCCATTGTCACAACTTTCATTGTCTGTTATGCTCTCACATCAGTCATTTCTGGGCATTATGTAGGTGAGTGGATGTACTCACGTAATGGGGGTAAAATTTGGATTAAATCCGTGATCCTTACAGCATCTATGTTTCCATTCTTGTGCTTTGGAATTGGATTTATCTTAAATATTGTTGCTATATTCTATGAATCTCTAGCAGCAATCACGTTTGGTACAATGGTGGTCGTCTTTATTATTTGGGTTTTCATCTCTTAGTGGATTCCTCCATTTGAGTTCAGGTCAAACTTTAGGTGTGTCTACGTTAGGAAGATCTTATCACATCAAGTATTGGATTTAGGAAAATTTTACAACCTTGAGGACAAAGTTGATCTTAAAGGGGTAGGTAATGATAGAGAGTGTTGAGTTATATCTGAATATTTTAGTTTATTTGATGTTATTATTAATTTAAGGCTTTATATTAGTTGTTATTTTTATTTAATTCTTAATGAATTGGGCTTCTATTAGTATTTGAGAATTTAGTTAATGGTCCATTAATATCATTATATATGTAATGTCTTTGACACACTAGAGAGGAATGAAATGAAAAAAAATGTTATCTTTTATTTTAACTTTCTTAAATAATTTTAATATTCTTTCTCTTTTGTATTGAAACCCTAGTTTCATAGTTTTTGATAGGAAAACTTCCTATCAATTAATTGGATGGATTTTAATTGCCACCTCTAGTTGATAATAATCCAAGTGTCTTCTTAACTAATGAATGAAGTACAACTGCTACAATGCTATTATATAGAGCAAATGGAACAAGCATAAATCGATTGCAAAGATTATGTTTGTCTAAGCATCTAGAGAGAGCTCAAATTGCGTAATAGCCTAAGTAGCAGAAATCCCAAGACAGCAACTAAAATCGTAGCAGCTCTTAGGCAACACAGTATAGTATATTTAGCAATAGGAATCATCAAAAACATTTCTTTAAACAGCATATACCTATACTGCTGTAAAAAAGTAGAAGAATGCGTGTTATAAAATTCACAGGTGGATTTGCCCAGAATCAGACTAGCAGAGTTTTTAAAAAGGTATACATTTGCAATTGGGGCCAGAACATCAAGGTTTTGCTACCTCTGCTACCATATTGCAACTGTGATTGAAACCACATCAACACTATTAGACATTGATTCTCAGCAATAAGCACAGCCGCGCGGCGACGACAATTTCAGGCCTCGATAATAATAACTTATTTTAGAGACATGCAGTTTTATAGTAAACAATTGAAACCCCAACCTTATTAATCTTTAAAATATGAATTGCAATTTCTACATCCGTTATCAGCTGCACAACCAATCCCCTAGCACCTAGCCTACACAAGAGAAAAAGCATTCAAAACCTTGACACCATAAGAGGGAATAAGAAAAGACAGTATTAAGAGAGCCCCGAGAGAAAAGAACTAGAACCAACTTCTAAAGACAGTTTTGTGCATGAGCCCCCCTATCAACAAATTAAAAGAAAAAAATATTTAAAAAACAAAGAACCTGAGAGTAGTGAAACTATTAGTAGAGATAAGTTTAAGAGCAGAGGAATCGAGAATAAAAGCAGTAGGAAAGGGAGAGACCAAAAATCACAGCATGATAGGAAAATGCGCATGTTACTGGCCTCTTACACATGGTATGAAAATGAGGGAGAAATAAAAACTACCAGCAACCAGTTCAGGAAGAATATCAAAGCTGGTGACTGATTGCATTTTTAAAGGAGAAGCAGAAAAATCAGCCACTATCACTTATAGACTTATGCAGTAGAAAATTGGGAAATGTCATATTCAAAAATCAACAGAGGCAAAAACTTTGCAGGTAGAGCAAACAACAGAACAGATAGTCATAGCCACACTCACAAATGGCCAAATGCTCTATAACTGCATAACTGCAAACCAAATATAAGCTGAAAATCAGGTCTCAAGAGGATATCCTAATTAACACTAGTAAAGCTTATCGAATTTTCCATCAAGAGAACGTAGGAAGCAAATTCCTCTAAATAGTATATTGCGGAACAATAGCTGTTTTTCCAAATTCCTCTATGCTATAGCCCTATAACGCCTCTATAGGATATTTAACAGCATTGCTCAGAACTCCAATCAATTAATCAAGACTAAAATAAATTTTCTGAAAAATGAAAAACTCCATAAAAAATGTCGCCCTTTCAGCTATCCAAACTAGTAAAAACAATTCTTTGAAGCCCCTAACTAACAAAAGATATGTTTCAGTTAGAGTTCATCAAAGCTATACTTATGGAATGTGCTTACGAATAAACTATTTCTATGACAAATGATAAAATAACGTCAAACTATTTTCATAACATGTCCTAGAAAGCTTATATAAATAAGCTGAAACAACTTATGGACATGGCACAAAATGTTTTCAGAAGCTCTTAAATAGTCTTACATGTGTTTGTGCTAGTTGATAAGCCAAACAACAAACATATTAAACAAAACAGAAACATAGTGAATTTAAACTGTAATTAAGGCTCCCACTCAACCAATTCGAATACGCAAACCTTACCATTCCCTTCTCTTCACCAATTCTTCGATAAACCTCACCGTCAGATATTGATCTTCAGTTGAATTTCACCATACAGCACAAAACACAACCTTCACCTACGTCAAAACAGAAGATTAAAATAATAATCAGCAAAAACATCAAGGCTTCTCCTCTCTTTCCCTGTTCCATTGCTCAATCCTCGCTCGCCTTTCCTCGCTCCCTTCCCTCGCCGAACTACCATTTCTTCTCCTTCCCCCTTCATCCCTACTATCTCTATTCCTCTCCCTATCACCATCCTTATTCCTATCCCTATCCCTATCCCTATCACTACTTCTTCTTCCACGAGAATCATAATCTCTATCCCTATCACGCGGCCTCTCTCCGTCTCTGCTTCTCCTTCTCCGGCGAGGACTATTACTCCGACTCCTGCTTCTGCTCCGTTGAGAAGAAAACAGTTTCCTCCTCAATTCTCTTCCAATTTTCTTAACATGCATGAAATTACAATAACCGCCACGGTTACAACTATTCTCCTCATACTGCCGACAAGTAGCCTCACGAAAATCCGTCACCGGAGAAAAATCAGCAAGAATAGGACGACCGGAGTAAAATCTACCGTGAAGCGAGGCAAGCGCGGCCGCAGCATGATCTTCCTCACGAAACAGAACGTAAACATTACCGATCATATGATCGGCGAGATTATCACAAACGTTTAGGGTTTCGATGTAACCGAATTTAGAAAGTTCTAGAAAGATATCTTCGTAGAAATCTTCGAAGTGTTGCTGGATCTGACGCGGATCGATCGGTTGACCGTTGGGATCGACGCCGGGGGTGATGATATCGGGACGTTGGTACATGTTGGAGAGAAGAAGAGTTGGGGAAATGGTTGGACGGTTGTGGAGACGCGAACAACGGTCGCCGTGCCTACACGCGCCGATCTTGAAGTAGAATGGACAGTTAACTCTATCTTTCTCTGTGCCAAATATGGATGCAAGGTGTTCCGCCATTTTTTTGTTGTTAAGGGATTTGAAGAATGGATTGAATTGGATCTGAGATGGAGGTTAATTTATGGAGGATTTGGAATGAACGACGACTTAACTGCGGTGAGTCGTGAGAGAGTTCCAAGCTTAATATTTGAATTTTTTTTTTAATATAAAATGTATTTTCAAAAAAATTATCAAAAAAACCAAATTTTGAAACAATTTACCAAAGTGATATATTTTGGAAATCTCCCATCTGGGTGGCGCCATATGGGATGGCGCCTCAGTAAGAGACAAGGAGTCAAACCATATGGCGCCTTCGGTGTCTGCCCAAGCAAAACTTTCGTTTTGAAATTCAATTGAGAGTCGTCATCCCAGATGGCGCCTCAGTTGAGATGTTTTTTTTTTAATTTTTAAATATTTACTATTTATTCGCATGTCTCTAGACTGATGAATCTGCATACCTATACTCTGCGTCTACTATTCATTCACATGCCTCTGCACCATTATTTTTGTTTCAGGCCACTGTTGACATGACAATACAAGCATGCCTACACATGGCAGACTGCAAAGGCTAAGAAACATGCAAGAGAACACATGCCTACTCATGTGACTCCCCCTTTACACCATTATAAAAACCATCTCAGCATGTCACAATTTTCATCTCATCCCAAACTCTTCTTCTTCTTCTCTTATTTTCTGTTCAAACCTTTGCATCCATTCCATTATCTCACAACCAGTTACGAAAATGTCTTTACTCGCGATGGGAAGCAACCACCGAGGAACGCCGGAAAACATTGAAGACTTCGTAAGTTTTTCTGTATTATTTTGTTTTACAATATTAAACCTTGATGTATTTTATTGTCTTAGTAATGTTGCTGGTTTTTTTTTGTTCAGGATGTTTCAAGGTTCCGTTACCGTGAACACGCATACTTCCCTCACGACCCTATCACTGAACCATATCTAACAAGATGTGGATTTGGAGATGTGATTAAAATTCCATCATACCATGTAGACCCAAAGTTCATTCTGGCCTTGCTAGAAAGATGGAGGCCGGAGACCCACACATTTCACCTTCCTTTTGGTGAATGCACGGTCACCCTCCAAGACGTGTATATGTTACTGGGCCTCCGCATAGATGGTATGGCCGTCAACAGCCCCGTAAATATAAATAGCCTAGTATGCTTCGATTTGTTGGGCACCCCCCTAGAGATTGAAGAAGCTGAGCCTTCACCCGACGGTAAACCTAGGGGACAAGGTATTAACTTAAAACGCCTTAGGGAATACCATGACTCCATCGTATTAGACGAGGATTCCCTCCCCTTACACATAATACAAAAAACTAGATGTTATTTGTTGCTATTGTTCGGTCGTTTTTTGTTTCCAGAAAGCACTAGAAACAGTGTAAATATTATGTATCTCCCGTTGTTGTTTAACGTTAACAGTGTGCACGAATATAGTTGGGGTTCAGCTGTCCTGGCACATCTGTATAGTGCACTCTGCAAAAATTCCAAAAAAACGCGTGTACATTTTATGGTTGCGCCTATCTACTTCAGGCGTGGAGTTGGTCGAGAATGCCAACACTAGCTCCATTAAATCGGAACCCCTTCACATTCCCCTACGCATTAAGGTAAGTCTATACACATCCCTACGCCTATGGCCTATACTGATATGTTCAGGTGTAACTAATTCATTTTCTAACTAAATTTTCAGGTGGGCAGTTCTGAAAATGAGCTACGATAGAAACCCCAAGAACGCCATAACAGTCTACCGCAACCTGCTAGACCACATTGGCCCTGACGACGTATATTTTCCTACAACTTTTGTAACATTTCTTCCATAGATATTTCTAACATTTTGTATACTTACTCATCAAACAAGTTTTTCTTGTAGTTTGTCTGGAGGCCTTACGACGATCTCGACCACCAGCCCAACGCAAATGATGTTGTTGTGTGGACTTCTAAAACACCAATAATTCGGTTCACAACTGTTGAGATGCACCAAAGCGACCGAGTGAAACTACAACTCGGTATGCATCAGGACATTCCGGTGGATCCTACCAATTTGGAAAAGTAGCACCTGCGCAGAGTCGACACGCAATGGAAGGATGGTGTGTGGACCAACTTTGCAGCAGCGTTGTGTCACCAGTGGGAGATGCGACACCAGCTCGTCTTAACGGACCCCGTTGTACAACATGCTCGGCCAACGGAACTATATATGAGCTGGTTTAGGTTTGTTACCACATCACAACCTTTCCTCTCTCAGCCGACGTATCTAGTTGACCCCCGCCAACATGCGTCTTCCTCCCAGCAAGATGCCCAACATCATTCACCAACCTCTCCACCACAACAACAAAACCCTTACTATAGCCCTGACGAGTCTTTCGAAACTACCGACGCACACCCAAGTCCCCCCACAAATGATGACCCCATCTTCCTACCACTCAGAACCACAATCATCATACACCCAGCAAACCCCCCCCCCCCTCTTTTCAACTATCAAACCCCACATCAACCATTGCATCAATACCAACACCCATCAATGTATCATTTTGGCCAACCATACCATATGGAACCAACCCAACCCCCTCATACAAATTACATAAACATGGGCATGCAGCTGGATTATGGAAGTGATGTCGGCGGCAACCCCCCCGGCTATTGGGGACAAATGCTGCAGAATTTGTCTCATGCTCCGGGGCCATCGTCTGATGCGCCGGGGCCATCTCAACAAACACAGAGACCAGCCACGCCTCAACAACCTCATGGTGCTAGACAGAGACGTCAAACAAGAGCCCCTGATTGTGGGACCGGTGATCGTTTAAATAGGCACAATCATTGATTTTTTTTTTGTATCCAACTATTGTACTATTGTACTAAATATTAAAAAAAATTAATATTGTTTTTTTTATTTTCCCATCTTAAAATTAAAAAAAAAAAAAAGAAAGAAAGAAATACACTAAGGCGCTATCTGGGATGGCGTCGCCCTTTAAAAATTTGGAAAAAAAAATTAAGGCATCAAATACGCTAAGGCGCCATATGGTTTGACTTCTCACCTTTAACTGAGGTGTCATCCCATATGGCGCCACCCTTAAAAGGTTTTCAAAAACATGTCCGTTTCATAAATATTTTGAAAAGAGGGTTTTTTTTAGTAATTTTTTTAAAAAAACAAGTTACATTAAAAAAAATTCTTAATATTTAGCCCGTGTTGGTAAATAAACCTATGTTTTGCCAATATATTTTTTTTAGCATGCTTTTATGATAATAAAACACTTCTTTGATAACAGTCTTTTTATCACGAGTTTATAGTTTGTTTCATTGGTTTATAGTTTATTTTTTAGACGCTATTTTAAATAGCGTTTTAGCTTATAGCTTATAGCCTATCATTTTTTCTTCCATTTTTTCCCTTATTATTTTAACTAAAACCCACCATTATCCTTTATAATTTATCATAATTTAAAATAAAATTATAATTATTAAATATTTTTTATGTCATTTTATTTTAGCAGATAATTAAACCGCTAATTTTATCAAACACTTTAATTAGTTTATCAACTATAAGTCATCAGTCATCAGCTATAAGTTATAAGCTATCAGTCACCAGCTATCAGTCATAAGCTATAAACTATCAACTAACTTATCAGTCAACCGCTATTTTTACCAAACAGAGCCTTGAACCAAACACCACGTAACTTTTGTTTTTTTAATGAAATTTTTTATTTAAGAAAAAAAGAAAATTAAGTTTTTCATCTAAAAATAAATTTGACTATTTGGCATGCTAGAAACAGAAGATTTTTGCCAATAAATGCAAAATTAAGTTTTTCAGCTAAAAATAAATTTGACTATTTGGCATGCTAGAAACAGAAGAATTTTGCCAACAAATGCATTTATTAGAAGTCTGTCATCAATATGTTAATTGTTAGTGTGAATTTAGCTGTAATTTTGTCAAAGCTTCTAATTCTTACAGTATTTTGAATTTTAATATTCTTAAAGCTTTTAAAGTAGTTGTGATCCCTTCTAAAACAGTCAAGATTGTTGAAGTTATTTGGGTTCCGCCTTTTGAATTCCGGATTAAATGTAACTCAGACGCAGTTTCTCTCGGTGTTCCTGGTCAGATTGCTTGTGGAGGCATATTTAGAAATCATTCGGCTAACTTTATCGATTGCTTTGCTGAAAATCTGGGCGACAACTTCGCAATTAATGCTGAATTCATTAGAGTTATGAGAGCGATTGAGCATGCTTTTGATAGAAATTGAAATCATTTATGGGTTGAAACTGATTCCAAGTTAGTTTCCTTGCCCATTGCAAACCCTCAGTTCGTTCTTTAGTCGTTGAAAAACAGGTGGCTTAATTGCATTCACAAAACTAACAATATGTACTTTCACTTATCTCATATCTATAGGGAAGGAAACCAATGTACAGACACTCTAGCTTCATTAAGCCTATCCATTTATGGTTTTGTTTGGTGGAATGAAGCTCCAGTGTCTGTTTTTGATAGTTTGGTTCACAATCGTTTAGATCTTTCGTCTTTTCGCTTTTGTTAATTTAAGATGGTTTTGGTTTTATGTCCTCCTCTCTTATTTCTGTCTTCTTTTATATATTTGATCTTATATTTTAATTAAAAAAAAGTTAAAATAAAATAAAAGGTCGTAGATCCAATATTATCTTCAGTATAATAATTTTTTAAAATAGAGTTTCTATTTACACATATATTTTAAAAATATTAAATCACTTTTTAATGAAAAAATATTAAATTAACCTAAAATTTGGATATACACATAAAAGAACAATATAGAAAATAAAAATAATTAAATTATATATATATATATATATATATATATATATATATATATATATATATATATATATATATATATATATATATATATATATATATATATATATATATATATATATTAATTTCATTATTATAATTCTCTTATATACTATAATTTAACTTTATTAATTATTTCAGAAATTATAATTAATAAGAATATTTTAATAAATAAATATTATTTTTTATTGTAATTAATATAATTCGTCATTAACTTAAAAAAATAAATAAATAAATAAATAAAAATAACAATGAGACTGAGAGAAAGTCATTATAACCTTCCTTCTACAAAATCACCTATCTCAACCCCTATGCTATTATTAGAAAGTGTCTAAATATTTTTTAACACATGTTTTTCAATATTTTTTGTTGATTAAAATTTCTATATATTTCATTCAAATGAGTCCTATATAAATTTGATGAGATTAAGAATAGTGATAGATCATGTTACTCTTCATAAGTTACGGTGTAGTCTATTAAGGCAAAATCTTTTATTTATTTCAATAATAATAAATTTAAATAATTTAAGTTAAGAAGTATTTTGTTAGCATTATATGTAAGACCTGTTGCAAACCTATATTAGATAGTAATGGACATGATGTATTCAAGATGATGTTTATTTTACATTTAGTTTACTTGCAAACATTTATGACAAAGCAACTAGGATTTAACTAATGGGAAATGTTAACGACATTTTTTAAAGTCTTAAACTAACAATTTTTTTTTTAAATATGTGTATTTAATGTATTAGAAATTGAAATGGTTAACTTTTCTCTAGGATATTTTTTTTAATTTTGAATTCTTAAAGAGTAAAGAATGTACATAAGACTCTTTAGCAAGACTCTTAACTTATTAATACTTGAACTTTAATTGACCATTTAATTGTTTAATAATGTCTCTTGAAAATGTGTATTAAATATAAAGAAATATTTTAAATGTATTGTTGAAATAAGAGAAAACGAAATATGAATAGAGATGTCGATGGGGCGGGGCGGGGGACACTTACCTAGCTTTGTCCTCGTCAACAAATTTATTTTCTGTCCCCGTTCTCGTTCACGATCCCCGTCACGAGGAAGCTTCTTTCCCCATCTTCATTTTCAACGGATCTTACATTTATCCATTAAAAAATATATTAAAAATAAAAAACACAGGTATTTCACATATTTATTTTGTTATTAAAAAATACTAGTATTTCATATTTATTATTTTTATTAAAAATACTAATGGGACACAAAATAATAATACTTCTTTATAAAATTCTATAAAATGCTATAAAATTCAACAACATAAATTATAATACTTTTTTAAGTAACAGTATGTCTAAAGTATGCTTGATAAGGTAAAAAATACTTCATAAAAAGTATACTTGAAAGTATATACTTAAGTATAAACTCATGAGACATAATTGTAAAATTTTGCATCACTCAATCATAATATATCATTTTTAAAAATAGTTAAAATCAACTAAAAGCTAAAGTCGACATATCTCTATTGCTCAATTAATAACACATATAAAAGTAGACATATCAAATTACTTAAAACAAAGTTACATATAAATAAACTAAAGTATTAAGCAAAATATCCAAACAAGGCATGATAAATCATGTCTCTCTTGTGTTAGAGATAAAAATATATCATCATAACTAGTGTCTAGTATTCCTTACTTTTGGGGTTGAAACATGTGAGTCATACTAGCACTGTGATTCTGTTTGTACTTGGGTGTATCAGTTGTAAACAGTTAGCTGTTAAGTTGTAACACTAGTTGGTAGTTTAGATCACAATTGGTATATAGTGTACATCACTAGCTGGCAATAACAATAACACAAATTATTCATTCTCTTTCTTCTTCCCTAAACTCTGCTATCATATGCAGAGAATGAATTCCCCAAATAGCTGAATTCTAACATGGTATCATTCGCTAGTTCTGATCTTCCGCTTGCCTCGATCCTCTTTTCTTGCTGAAAATCTCTTTGTCTTCCTCATCTGAGCTAGCCATAGATTCCGAAGAAAATCAAGATTCTGATATCAAGAACTCATCACACTCGCAAAGGTTTCAAAATGCGTTCGTTACCTCAAAGATGAACAACTTGTTTGGACCTAAACTCTCCATCAAACTGCAAAACAACAACTATCTCTTATGGAATCAGCAAATAGAAGGTGTGGTCTTGACACAAAAGATGCACAAAGTACTGGTCAACCCACAAATTCCTCAGAAGTTCAACTTGGTTCATGATTGTGTTTCAGGTACACTCTCTGATGAATATGAAGCATGGCTGGTCCAAGATCAAGCCGTGTTCATTTGGTTGTTGTCTATAATTTCTGAGTCGGTGTTACCTAGGGTTCTAGCGTGTAAACATGCTTATGAAGTATGGGATGAAATTCATCAGTATTATAATGCTCAAATTAAATCTAGGGTTTGTCAATTACGTGTTGAGCTAAAATCCACGAAGAAAGGGAACATGTCAATTACAAAGTTCGTGTTACGCGTCAAAGCCATAGCTAACTCTCTTCTTGCTGTTGGGGATTAAATTTCATAGCAAGATCAAATTAATTCTATTCTTGATGGACTCCTAGAAGAGTACAATCCTTTTATGATGTAGATGTATGTGAGCACTGAATCCCTCTCATTATGTGATGTGGAAGTTCTGCTCTATGTGCAAGAAGCTCAGTTGGACAAATTCCGTCAAGAACTTGTTGTTTCCACTGTGGATGCCAACATAGCTCACTCGAGTCATGACAATAATGGTTCAAAAGGGACTATTTGTGGTAGAGGAAACAGGTTTGTAAGAGGTAGAGGTCGTGGCAGGAGTCGTGCTACCTCAGGTCCAACTGGAAATTGTCCTACATGAAGGAAAATCATGATCCAAAACGCAGCGGAAAATAAAAAATTTCCCTTTAGTGATCCTTACGAATGATCATGATAAGTGATAGAACGGTTACCTCTTGTGGCGATGGAACCTTTGATTCTGAATCGAATGAGTGATCACGAGTGATGTATGATAAACAGCGCCTCTACTTAGTCCACACGAACAGATTTCTTCAATCTCAATGCTAGCTGCTACGATTGAAGGCTTTGAGTGAGAGAGAAAAAAAAAGAGAAATACGGCCAGGGTTTCACCAACTGAATTTCATCCAGTTCCAAAATCTTCTACACAAGGGTTGTATTTATATAACCACTTGTGTGGCCTGCAAGCTAAAAAGGCCAACTTAAGTGCACCATATAATAATAATAATAATAATAATAATAATAATAATAATAATAATAATAATAATAATAATAATAATAATAATAATAAAAACTCTTATTATTATATTATACGATGTTCCATATTTCACTTAAGTACACTGTACCTTATGGTGTTCCACAATTCTCTCAAGTACACCGTACCTTACAGTGTTCCTTATTTATTCTATCTCTTATCAATCTGTTCTATATGTGTGACCCTGTAGGTTCTCGTGACGTTGATAATTATATTAAATTATATATTTAATATAATAAATAGTGACTGGTATCTAGCAACACATCACTGCTACCCAAGACACAAAAATGTCATGTGATCTGACAAAACCTTTGTGATAGTACTTGTGTGTATAATTACCCTTTTACCCTTATGTCTATATTGAACACAAGGCATATACCGTGTCATCCCTATCTATTTCAATATTGGACCCTTAGACATTTATTCTGTTATGCAGGATGGGCAAATTTCATCTAGGTCACTCATGTCCCTCAGCATGCTTTGTACTCATCAACTATCTTTATGGTCATCCAGTTACGGACAATGTTAGATCAGTAATAAAGTACTCGACTCTACATCTAGGGTCCATAGTGGTTTCAGGTCGAAGGGTGGTATACATCACTATCACCATGAGAGTAACTTATGACACTTTGCATAACATTCTATATAGTACTCTCATAATGGGTCAATCCAGTATAAATATTACTCCTAGTTTCATACCTATGTTAAGACTTGATAACTCCTTATCCATGATCCATGAGATGTGATCATCAGTCTATTTACATAATAGTCTTAATGCTTTAA